>CM049930.1:9604287-12081162 GCA_027405835.1 Asclepias syriaca
CTGCTATCAACACTGTCTGGAAAGTGTTGGAAGTAGAATATTATTGACCCACCATATTCAAGGATTTTGTATGTCAGATACAGTCCTGCGATGCTTGCCAAATAACAGTAACACCTCTTCCAGAGATCGCCTACCCTAGCAAGGTATATAGAGTCTTGAAATCTTTAATATCTGGGGTATTGAATCCTTTTCCCTTCTTCCTTTGAAAATAAGTACATCATAGTAGTCGTGGAACACTTTTCAAAAATGGCCTGAACCACAGGCATTACCTACTAATGATGTTAAAGTCGTGTGCAGATTCTATGAGAAGTTGTTTTCCAGATTCAGAATGCCAATGTCTTAGGAAAAAACGTTCAGTCTGTGTATCGAATCTATGAAGTCTGCCAAGTACTTCACTTTAGCGGGAGTTGCTATGTGAATGGAATACTCACCATTCCAAAAAGAGGTAGGAATAGGCTACTGCAGAATGCTACTCCAATGGGAAATGCATACAATCCCAACTAGAGGAATCATACGGGATTCAGCTGAGGAGTAATTCGGAAGCTGGAAACTTTCAGAAGATACCACCACAGCGAAACCCCTACCCGTAGAATCAATAGATGAGATACTGGCAACAATTAAAGTCAGACCAGTGCAAGCAAGTGATCTACCAAGTGATATCGAACGGTCGAAGGATATAGAGGAATTTGGCATTGTATCAGGAGCATAGCAATGGAGGAGCTTGCATCCACTGCATACAATCAGTTGTGAGAAACCTCCCTGAGGAAGTTTCAAATACTTGGGCCCAGATCTACACCACTGGAGCCTCCTACCACCACGGCTTCGCCAAAGCTTTAGGTATCTTTTCTGCCATTCGAAAATTGCATGCAATACCTTCACTGACATTGGCAGGTAGGCACACCAATCCAAAGAAGTCTCATTCCTAGACACGTTCCTTCTGGACACATTGCTACGATTACGAGAAACTTTGCAAATGATTCGAGGAAACAGTCCTTGGGGCTTGAGTCATTCCTCAAATAGATATGCCACTACCTGGAGCTCGACAATGAAGGATCGGAGCTGACGTCATCCGTTCTAGTATCTAGAGCTTGCAGAGTTAGGAACACCTCAGCAATAGCACATGGCTAAGGTGAAGAGCCAATTGACAGATCAGAGAAGACCATTCTGCTCGCGACATGAAGGGAGTTTTTCTAATCCTCATCTTCCTGTACTTTTATTTTATTATCTTCATTTCATGTTTTGTTTGTTTTGTCTTGTTTGTGTTATTATTTCTATTACCCTTCTTGTTTTGTTATGTTATTTTCTTTCTCTTCCCATTAGTCAGTCAAATAAGTGTATGGTAAGAGTTCTTTGTTTTGTTTTCATTTCTTCTTGTTTTCAAATAAGTGTGGGGTAGTTTAGATATGCATGAACACTGAGGACAGTGTCAGACTTAAGTGTGGGGTAGCAGTGCACGGTGCACTGTAGTAGTTGAGAAAATGTTTTGCATGATTTGCATGTTTTCCCCGTATTTTCACACCTTTCCAAAAAAATTCAAAATTTTTCATTCTTTCAGACTTCTAAATTCAGTATGATTGGTAAAACATTGCTTATGTCTATGATATGTAGGTAGAATGTTATGGTTAGTAGGAAACAATGTGATGGCTATTTTGAACTTATTGATTAGGAATAGGGAATTCCTGATAACTGAGCACAACTTAGTTTGGATTAGAGACCTCAGCCAATTACCTTTTCGAGACTTAACTAGATAAAATTAGACCAGTTGTGGATGTGTTGACAATTAGAATGACTAGATGAGACTCTGAGCTAAAAGTGAAAAGAAACAAAAAAGTGTTAATTAAATAAGGGTAGTTTGTCAACGGCCTTCGCTACTCGAGCACCACTCCTTCGGGGAACTTAAAGCCTGATGCCCTAAGGTCGTGTAGGTCTGGGAGTCATCGGAGTGGGACTCGCTACATGGGAAGTTGAAGTTGACGTGTTCTAAGCAGACCCAAAATACCCTGAATCTATAAAGAAAATCAATAAATGCTAAAACATTAAAAATCTGATCACCAAGGCTCAGAACTCAGAAAGTTGTCTATTGTTAGTATGTTTAGCGACGGGTCGAAATATTATCTGGTAGTAGTTAAGACAAGAGTATATTGTGTTGACTATCTGGTATAGACTAGTACACACACTACACATCAGGAAAACCTTGTGACTAAGAAAAGAGTTCAACCTAGTTGTTAAGTTGTTTTCTGCTTGATCATAACAATCTACTAAAGACATTTGAGACCTTGTCATGGCAACCTAACCAGTCAGACCTGTGTTAAGAATTGTCTGAATAATTTTTGGAATAAAAACATGACTAGGAATTTAAGTGACTGATTTAGAATCACTAACTTAAGGTAGACTTTGCTTGAGGACAAGCAAAAAGCTAAGTGTGGGGTTATCTGATATGCATAAATCATATCACATTTTTAGCATGTTTTTAGGCATAATTTAGGGTGAAATTGAGGGAAAATCGGTCTTAATTGTTCGTTATTAACTCAATTTCACAGTTTTTATGATTTTGGAAGTGTCATGTGAAAAGTAGAAGAAAATGGCAAATTTCGGGGCAAAAACCCAATTTTTCAGAAGATCGGACTTCGGGGAGGGCGTCCCGAATCAGGACGGGCATCCTAACCTGGTCAACAGCCCAGGACGGGTGTCCCGAGCAGAAATTCCAAGTCCCACATCGAAATTTTGAGGAAAAATCACTCCAGAAAGCTGCTATAAATACCTCAGGCCTTCCTCAATTGAAATCATCCCTCTCCACTCAATCTGAGTCATTTAGAGACTTCTATTGTACATCTTTCGAGTACATAAGTCACTGAGAGACTCGGGTTCACTATAAGTTTTCTTTCTTTCTAGTAGTGTTTCGTTTTCTTAGATTCTGAGAAATAGTCTTAGATCTTAGGGTTCGATAGATAGGTTCGTTTCTGGTATTCATAGAATACCCGAGATTTGGTTAGGAGATCCTAAGAGGGCTCTAGGCGTTCAAAGAGTCAGTCCACAGGGTTGGGCTTAAGCCCAGGATGTAAGGTAAAGTCCAGCTACTAGGCTGAGGAAGTGACCTCCGAAGGTTCTGTCGAGCAGAGTCGGGTCAAGCAATACGACATATACAGCAGTACGCTCCATCGGCGAGGCTAAGTAAAGGGTGATTTCTTTAGGGCATCAGTCCCCCTGTCCCTCTCTTATATGTTGTTATTGTGTTTGTCCAAAGAATGATTTTGAATACTGGATTATGATTTCTATGAATATTTGTTCTATATGTTGAAGTGCTTATGATTTTCTGGAAATGGCCACCTGCTTAAATATTCATTATGTCTGCATGTCTAATGTAGTTTCTTTTAAACTAAATGTAGGGTTATAGACAATTCCTAACCACGGTCTATTCATAACATGTTTAGTTTAACAGGCATCAATTAGTATTGGTGTCTACCATACTAGATAAAATAACCTGCGGAACACCCTATTTGTTAGAGTAGTCTAGGTAGGTTGAGTAGAGCGTTATGCCGGCGGTTATGGGCCAGCGGCGTGATCCCTGAAGTGACATAGGGCTTTCATAGCTGTCTTTTGTTCGAACCGTGAGTAGGGCCGTTTACCTTAGCGATGGGGCGGTAGCATAGAGACTCAGATGTGGTACACCTTTAGACTCAGAACATAGTTGCAATCTAGGCTAAGATGCATCTAAAATACTCGAAGATATGTCAATCAACATGTAGGAACAGTATAACATAGAATCAGGACGTTATCTATAAAACACTTTTAGGCTTAATTAGACTTAAACCTAGTGGAGAATGGATCACCCTCTCATCAAAGTTATTGATGAAGATTGCATATCTAGATCATAAGATAAGAGTTAGGATAAAAGGCTAGCTACTACTAAGCCGTTACCACTTCCCTGGGAGTACGATAGTTATTTAATAAAATCGTAGATACTTTCCAACAGACTAGCTACACGATAGGTACTCTGCCTTAGGTTCTGGCTGATTAAGTGACACCATAGAGACTAAATGTGACAATTAGTCAATCTCAGTCCTTAATTACTCATAATCAACATAGGGTAAAATAACACCTATTTAGCATATCAGTTGGGAAGCCATCAAGTACTGAGAGTCTTCTTTTCCTACAATTTCTCAGAGTTTCCAACACACAGCTGTTATAGATTCAACAGTAAAATGTTATTAAAAATTAAAAATATATTCATTTATTTAAATTTTCTCTTTTTTTTTCATACTCTCGAGTACTGAGAGTTCTTTCTTTTTGGTGCACATATTCTCAGATTTTTCATGTTTTTCATTATACAACTGCCACAGATTCAGAATGATGCAGCAATGACAATGCTGCAGCATCGGTACACCTTTTATGTCCTTTCTCTTTCACTCCCTCAAACCAATACACAACTGCCCAGATTCAAAATACTGCCGCAATACCAATGCTGCAGCATCGCTACATCTTTTATATCTTTTCTCTTCCCCCAAACTTAGTGTTCTAGGCAGATTGAGATCGAGTCAACAGGTGTCAAAGAAAATGATACACACAAGTATTTGGGAACAGTGGCTAGTTAAATTATTTGAGATGAAAGAAAATAGTTTTAAGGCTCAACTTGGCTAACTAGGGAAGTATAATACAGTAGGGTCAACTAGAAAGGCTCAATCGGTTCAAAAAAATTGCTTTAATCATTTCATTGCTACTGATTCTACTAGGATTTCGCCTTAAGAGATATCACAAATGAGTCCAAGAATTCTGTTTCTTCATACCACAACTAATTCTTGTTATGAACAAAAAATATCTAGGTTAAGACTATTGTGCATAAAATTGTTTGGAGCAAAAAGAATTATCCCCCAATGTCAGCTAATATCTATATATCTAAAAAAAGTACTTGACATACAAGAATTTGAGTTTTTGGTTCAAGAAATCATCATCAATTGCAATCCCAAGGCAGGTACGACCAACTAATCACTAGATGAAAAATCTCAACACTTTCCATTGCAATCATCTAACAGTCAAGCATTCATTCATTTCAGAAGGAAATTCCAGCAGAATAGCAAACAATTTGCATCATAATTTGCATCATTAAATAAAAGTAAACATTCATCCATCATAAAAAATGAGCATTTGCATGTATCCATCATTCATCATCAAAATAATCATTCATCCATCCAGCAAGAGGGCACTGATACGCGAAAATCGTATCACATTTTTAGCATGTTTTTATGTATGTTTTAATGTGAAATCGAGAGTAAATTGACATTAATTGTTTATTATTTACTTGATTTCACGGTTTTTATGATTTTGGAAGTGTCAGGTGCAAAGTAGACGAAAACAGCAAATTTTGGGTCAAAACGCAATTTTTGGAAATGTTGACTCGGTCAAAGGTCCGGGACGGGCGTCCCGAACCAGGGACGGGCGTCCCGAACCAAGGACGGGCGTCCTGACCAAGCCAAGCCAGAGGGACGGGCGTCCAGAACCAAGGACGGGCGTCCCGACCTGGTCAACAGACCAGGACGGGCGTCCCAATCCGGGACGGGCGTCCCGAGCTGCCAGAAGCTGTCCCACATCGAATTTTTCAGAGATTTTCACTCCGGGAAGCTGCTATAAATACCCCAGGCCTCCAGCAGTTGAATTCATCCCTCTCCACTTGATCTGAGTCATTAAGTGGTTTCCAGTGTACAATTTTCCAGTACACAACTCACTCAGAGACTCGGATCTCAGTTTTCTTTCTTATTTGTGTTTGTTTTAGTTTCTGAGAAATAGTCTCAGATCTTAGGTTTCTATAGATAGGTTCGTTTCTAGTATTCATAGAATACCCGGGATTTCGTTAGGAGATCCTAAGAGAGCTCTAGGCGTTCGAAGAGTCAGTCCACAGGGTTAGGCTTAAGCCCAGGACGTAAGGTAAAGTCTAGCTACTAGGCTGAGGAAGCGTCCTCCGAAGGTTTTGGTGAGCAGAGTCAGGGCGAGCAATACGACATATACAGCAGTACGCTCCGTAGGCGAGACTTCGTAAAGGGTGATTTCTTTATGGCATCGGTCCCCATGTCCCTCTCTTATATGTGTTATTGCTTTGTTCTAAATATGAATTATGAATATCATATTACGATTTTATGAATAGTTGTGTTATATGTTGAAGTTTTTATGTTTTTCCGGAAATAGCCACCTGCTAAATATTCATTATGTCTGCATGTCTAATGTAAGTCTCTTTTAAACTAAAACTAGGGTTATAGACAATTCCTAACCACGGTCTATCCATAACCTGTTTAGTTTAACAGGCATCAATTAGTATTGGTGTCTGCCATACTAGATAAAATAACCAACGGAACACCTTGTTTTTAGAGTAGTCTAGGTAGGCTGAGTAGAGAGTTATGCCGGCGGTTTTGCGACGAGCAGCATGACCCCGAAGTGACATAGGTACCGTTCATTGCTGACTTTAGTCCGGGCCGTGAGTAGGGCCATTTACCTTAACGATGGGGCGGTCGTAGAGACCTCAGATGTGGTACACCTTTAGACACAGAACATAGTTGCATTCCAGGCTAAGATATCTAAAACACTCGAATATAGGTCAATCAACATATAGGAATAGTATAACATAGAATCAGAACTCATCTTTAAAACACTTTTAGGATTAATTAGACTTAAACCTAGTGGAGAATGGATCACCCTCTCATTAAAGTATTTGATGAAGATTGCATAACTGGATTATAAGATAGGAGTTAGGATAAAAGGCTAGTTACTACTAAGCCGTTGCCACTTCCCTGGGAGTACGATAATTAAATTAATAAAATCGTAGATACTTTCCAATAGACTAGCTACACGATAGGTACTCTGCCTTAGGTTCTGGCTGATTAAGTGACACCATAAAGACTAAATGTGACAATTAGTCAATCACAGTCCTTAATTATTCATAATCAACATAGGGTAAAATAACACCTATTTAGCATATCGGTCGGAAACCGCATCAGATTTTTGGCGTCGTTGCCGGGGAAATATCATAATGAATTTAGGATTCCTGATCAAAATTCTAGAGACTTATGATAGGTAACGGTAGTAATCTAGACCTTAGACTAACACTTATGTTATACCAGTTAGACAATCAGTTTCCGAAATATAGGATTATCATAACTAATTAATTTTAGATGTTATCTGAAATTAAGACATTTAGGATAATCAAATTTTAGAAAATTATTCTAGAACCATATTGAGGGAATTTACGTGCTTTCAAAATATTAAAAGAAAATTTTTTTAAAAAAAAATCTAAAAATCCAAAAAAAATTGTACTTTTTCTTGTTTAAATGGTAAGTTATTCTCTTTTCCCTATCCTTTGTGTTTTCTCCTTGTGAGTAGTTATTTTGTTTTGTTCCAAATTTTTAAGTTTCCACTCTCCCTGTAACCCCACTAACCAGTTTGCTCAGGCTAAAACGTGTTCTTCTCTGTAGTTGCATGACTCGATCTTCAGAAGCTAACCTTGAAACACCAGTTGAGAATCCTGAACGAATCATTCGCACAGCTAATAGGCGAAGAACAGAAATGGCTGCTGAAAGACCTACCCTTGAATCCTACATCCAGCCACAGACTATCCCAGTCTCATCTGCCATCCGAATCCCTGGGAACCCTCGCTATGATCTCAAACCTAATGTGATCCAACTGATTATAAATCGAGTTCAGTTTGGAGGAACTGCAGCCGAGAATCCGCTGGAACACCTATCTGATTTCTCTTCTCTCTGCGAAGGCCTCAAGGGAGATCATACTGCAGAGATAACTAAACTCAACCTTTTTCCCTACTCACTTAGGGACTGATACGCGAAAATCGTATCACATTTTTAGCATGTTTTTATATATGTTTTAATGTGAAATTGAGAGTAAATTGACATTAATTGTTTACTATTTACTTGATTTCACGGTTTTTATGATTTTGGAAGTGTCAGGTGAAAAGTAGACAAAAACAGCAAATTCTGGGGCAAAAACGCAATTTTTGGAAATGTTGATCCGGTCAAAGGTCCGGGACGGGCGTCCCGACCCAGTCAAACCGCCAGGACGGGCATCCTGAACCGGGACGGGCGTCCCGAACCTGGTCAACGAATCAGGACGGGTGTACCGAGTCGCCAGAAGCTATCCCACATCGAATTTTTCAGAGATTTTCACTCCGGGAAGCTGCTATAAATACCCCAGGCCTCCAGCAGTTGAATTCATCCCTCTCCACTCGATCTGAGTCATTAAGTGGTTTCCAGTGTACAATTTTCCAGTACACAACTCACTCAGAGACTCGGATCTCAGTTTTCTTTCTTATTAGTGTTTGTTTTAGTTTCTGAGAAATAGTCTCAGATCTTAGGTTTCTATAGATTGGTTCGTTTCTGGTATTCATAGAATACCCGGGATTTCGTTAGGAGATCCTAAGAGAGCTCTAGGCGTTCGAAGAGTCAGTCCACAGGGCTAGGCTTAAGCCCAGGACGTAAGGTAAAGTCTAGCTACTAGGCTGAAGCGTCCTCCGAAGGTTCTGGTGAGTAGAGTCAGGGCGAGCAATACGACATATACAGCAGTACGCTCCGTAGGCGAGACTTCGTAAAGGGTGATTTCTTTATGGCATCGGTCCCCATGTCCCTCTCTTATATGTGTTATTGCTTTATCCTAAATATGAATTATGAATATCAGATTACGATTTTATGAATAGTTGTGTTATATGTTGAAGTTTTTATGTTTTTCCGGAAATAGCCACCTGCTAAATATTCATTATGTCTGCATGTTTAATGTAAGTCTCTTTTAAACTAAAACTAGGGTTATAGACAATTCCTAACCACGGTCTATTCATAACCTGTTTAGTTTAACAGGCATCAATTAGTATTGGTGTCTGCCATACTAGATAAAATAACCAACGGAACACCTTGTTTGTTAGAGTAGTCTAGGTAGGCTGAGTAGAGAGTTATGCCGGCGGTTTTGCGACGAGCAGCATGACCCCGAAGTGACATAGGGTACCGTTCATTGCTGACTTTAGTCCGGGCCGTGAGTAGGGCCGTTTACCTTAACGATGGGGCGGTAGTGTAGAGACCTCAGATGTGGTACACCTTTAGACACAGAACATAGTTGCATTCCAGGCTATATATCTAAAACACTCGAATATAGGTCAATCAACATATAGGAACAGTATAACATAGAATCAGAACTCATCTTTAAAACACTTTTAGGATTAATTAGACTTAAACCTAGTGGAGAATGGATCACCCTCTCATCAAAGTATTTGATGAAGATTGCATAACTGGATTATAAGATAGGAGTTAGGATAAAAGGCTAGTTACTACTAAGCCGTTGCCACTTCCCTGGGAGTACGATAATTAAATTAATAAAATCGTAGATACTTTCCAATAGACTAGCTACACGATAGGTACTCTGCCTTAGGTTTTCTGGCTGATTAAGTGACACCATAGAGACTAAATGTGACAATTAGTCAATCACAGTCCTTAATTATTCATAATCAACATAGGGTAAAATAACACCTATTTAGCATCGTCAACCGGAATCGCATCAGATTTTTGGCGCCGTTGCCGGGGAAATATCATAATGAATTTAGGATTCCTGATCAAAATTCTAGAGGCTTATGATAGGTAACGGTAGTAATCTAGACCTTAGACTAACACTTATGTTATACCAGTTAGACAATCAGTTTCCGAAATATAGGATTATCATAACTAATTAATTTTAGATGTTATCTGAAATTAAGACATTTAGGATAATCAAATTTTAGAAAATTATTCTAGAACCATATTGAGGGAATTTACGTGCTTTCAAAATTAAAAGAAAAAATTTTTTTAAAAACTAAAAATTCCGAAAAAAAT
This sequence comes from Asclepias syriaca, assembly GCA_027405835.1. NCBI lineage: Eukaryota > Viridiplantae > Streptophyta > Magnoliopsida > Gentianales > Apocynaceae > Asclepias > Asclepias syriaca. The sequence continues at coordinate 9,614,136 of CM049930.1, forward strand.
TGTACTTTTTCTTGTTTAAATGGTAAGTTATTCTCTTTTCCCTATCCTTTGTGTTTTCTTCTTTTGAATAGTTGTATTTTTTGTTTTCTCTTTTCTTCCAAGTTTTTTTTTAAGTTTTCACTCTCCCTGTAACCCCACTAACCAGTTTGCTCAGGCTAAAACGTGTTCTTCTCTGTAGTTGCATGACTCGATCTTCAGAAGCTAACCTTGAAACACCAGTTGAAATCCTGAACGAATCATTCGCACAGCTAATAGGCGAAGAACAGAAATGGCTGCTGAAAGACCTACCCTTGAATCCTACATCCAGCCACAGACTATCCCAGTCTCATCTGCCATCCGAATCCCTGGGAACCCTCGCTATGATCTTAAACCTAATGTGATCCAGCTGATTATAAATCGAGTTCAGTTTGGAGGAACTGCAGGCCGAATCCGCTGGAACACCTATCTGATTTCTCTTCTCTCTGCGAAGGCCTCAAGGGAGATCATACTGCAGAAATAACTAAACTCAACCTTTTTCCCTACTCACTTAGGGACAGAGCTAAGAGATGGTTGGCCCAGCTACCTACTAACTCCATCACCTCTTGGGACGAGTTAAGCAAAGCCTTCCTAGAAGAGTACTACTCTGCAGCAAGAGTCCTAGAATATCGAAGGGCTCTGTCTAGTTTCACTCAAGCTGCTGATGAGACAGTGATCGAAGCTTGGGACAGATTCAAAGAACTACTCAGGCTCTGCCCCCAACATGGACTTACCGAGGCATTGCTGATTCAGCAATTTTACGGGGGTATGTCAGACATGGGTAAGCAAATTCTCGATGGACTCAATCCCCAGAGCGGTTTCAATGGAATGAGTGATGTAGATGCTAGAAACGCTCTGGAGAGACTCTACAGGAACAGCAAGAATTGGCGCACAAGTGGCCGAGCTAAGAAGCAACCAGTAAATGCGGTCGTTACCTCCACTGATGATCAATTTGAGGCACTGAAGGCCAGCATTACTAATCAGCTGAATGCTTTCCAACAAGGGAAAAACATCAGTCAGTATACCAAGTCTGCGAGTTTTGCCAAGGACCACACTTCAGTGGGATTGTTATGGTAATGGGATATTAACTGTCCCAGAAGAGATGGAACAAGTGGACGCAGTAAATTCTGCTCCTATAGGAAATACCTACAATCCCACTTGGAAGAACCATCCGGGATTTAGTTGGAGAAACAATCCCGGGACTACTAACTTTCAGAAAAGAGTACCTCAGCAACTGCCATATCCGCAGAACCAGCAAGTCGCTCTGCCTGCACCAAGGAACTACATCGTTCCAGCTGATCCCATGCAAGAATTTAGAGACATGCTGAAGAGCATTTCCGACTCCAACAAGGAAATGATAGAGTCCAACAGAAAGATTCAGAAGCTCACGCAGAAAGAATCCAGCAGAACGAGAATAGACAGAAGCAGACCGAGCAAACAATCAGAAACACACAAGCTGCTATACAAACTTTAGAGAGGCAGATGGGTCAACTATCCACCCATTTCTCTCACAGGTCCCAGGGAACGCTACCAAGCAACACTGAGACCAACCCTCAAACTGAATGAACACCAGAAGAAGGCTCCAAGGACCCAACGCCGACGGATGTCGAGATCGAAGTAGCAAGGAAAGGGAAGACGGAGTTTATTCCTGAGTACCGGCCAAAAGTACCTTACCCTGCCAGACTTATGCACAATAAAGATAAGGAGCAATTTGAAAAGTTTCTTAGGAATTTTAGTCAGATTCATGTTAATTTACCTTTACTTGATGTTATTTCTGAAATGCCAAAGTATGCTAAGTTTTTAAAAGAAGTTGTTAGTAATAAAAGAAAATTTGACATGGACAAGGTGGTTCTTAATGAAGAATGTTCGGCGGTTCTGTTGAATAAACTACCGTCTAAACAGAAAGATCCTGGTTGTTTTACCTTGCCATGTACAATTGGAAATATTACTAACATGCATGCATTAGCAGACTTAGGAGCTAGTATTAATCTTATGCCATCTAGTTTATTTGATAAATTAGGATTGCATGATTTGAAAACGACTAGGATGTGCATACAACTTGCAGACAGGACAGTCAAAATCCCCAAGGGAATAATTGAAGACCTCTTAGTAAAGGTCGGAAAATTTGTATTTCCTGTGGATTTCGTTGTCATGGACATGAATGGGGAAGGAGGAGTGCCCCTGATCCTAGGTCGACCATTTCTAGCCACCTCAAAAGCATTAATAGACGTCAGTAATGGTCAAATCAAGTTAAGGGTAGGAAATGATGACATCACTTTTGATCTAAATGACCCTTAGGTATCCCATGCATTTAGATGATACTTGTTTTTGTGTGGATGCCATGGAACACTTGATTGCAATTAACGTGACAGACCTATGCTCAAACTATCAAATTCTAAGTGAGGACTCCCTAGAATTAGAGGAGTCTGAACTTAGCTCTTCTGAAAATGAAATTACTTCTGATAGTTTCACTGAGATAGGTGATGATGAGATGAAGAAAGAGCGAACCTCGTTTGAAGATCCACCAGACTTGGAACTGAAGGAACTACCCACTCATCTGTGCTACGAATTCCTAGATGACAACAAGAAACTTCCCATTATTCTTGCAGCTGATCTGACTGCAGAACAAAGGAAGCTGACTGTGACATGTGCAGAAAGCATAGAAGAGCCTTTGCCTACAAAATTGCGGATATCCCAGGTATTAATCCAAGCTTTTGTTCGCATAAGATTCTTCTAGAAAATGAGTATAAGCCATGTGTGCAACCTCAAAGGAGGTTGAATCCTAATGTGTGTGATGTTGTTAAGAAAGAAGTCATTAAACTGTTAGATGCAGGACTTATCTACCCTATCTCAGATAGTGAGTGGGTAAGCCCGATGCAGGTAGTACCTAAGAAAGGCGGTATAACAGTTGTTAGGAATGAGCATAATGAACTAATCCCTACAAGAACTGTAACTGGTCATCGTGTATGCATAGACTATAGAAAATTAAATACGGCCACACGAAAAGATCACTTTCCCCTTCCTTTTGTTGACCAAATGTTAGAAAGATTATCTGGACACATGTTTTATTGCTTTCTTGATGGGTTTTCTGGTTATTTTCAAATTCCTATTTCCCCTGAGGACCAGCAAAAACTACATTCACATGCCCTTTTGGAACATTTGCATATAGAAGGATGCCTTTTGGTTTGTGTAATGCACCTGCTACATTTCAACGTTGTATGACTGCTATCTTTGAGGACATGTTAGGAAAATCTATGGAAGTATTTATGGATGACTTTTCTGTTTTTGGAAATTCATTTGAGGTTTGTCTAAAGAACTTGGAGTTAATGTTGAAACGTTGTATAAAATCTAACCTGGTTTTAAATTGGGAAAAATGCCACTTCATGGTAAAAGAGGGAATCGTTTTAGGACATAAGATCTCACACCTAGGTATGGAAGTAGATAAGGCAAAAATTGAAGTATTTCAAAACTACCTCCTCCCAAAAATGTGAGAGCCATTAGGAGTTTTTTGGGACACGCTGGCTTTTATCGTAGGTTCATAAAAGATTTTTCATTAATAGCCAGACCGTTGACCAATTTACTCGGAAAAGATGTTCCATTTGTCTTTGATGAGAAATGTCTAAAAGCTTTTAATAGACTTAAGGAACTCTTAACTACTACTGCACCTATCATGACATCACCTGATGGAGTCTACCTTTTGAGCTTATGTGTGATGCTAGTGACTATGCAGTAGGAGTAGTTTTAGGACAAAGACATGATAAGAAATTTCATGTAATATATTATGCTAGTAAAACCTTAACTGATGCTCAGGAAAATTACACTACGACAGAAAAGGAATTATTAGCAGTAGTATATGCATTTGATAAGTTTCGATCCTATCTAGTCCTGTCCAAAACTATTGTTTATACTGATCATTCGGCACTAAAATACTTGTTTAATAAAACCGACGCAAAACCAAGATTGATTAGATGGGTTTTATTGCTTCAAGAATTTGACATAGAAATCCGGGATAAGAAAGGGGCAGAAAACTTAGCCGCAGACCATTGTCTAGGTTAGAAAATCCGACCCTAGAAGCCATTGATGACAATCATATCTGATAAATTCCGGATGAGAATCTATGTGCATTATTTGCTATTTCTCACCCCCTTGGTTTGCAGATATAGCAAATTACTTGGCAGCCCGGACTCTCCCTAGTGATATCACTGCTCAACAAAGAAAAAATTCTTTGCTGACCTGAAATATTACTATTGGGAAGATCCTTTTCTATTTAAAATATGTGCAGATCAGATGATCAGAAGATGTGTATCTCAAGAAGAAGGTTTCCAAATTCTGGAACATTCACTGCGGACCAACAGGCGGTCACTTAGCTGCAACTAATACGCCCGAAAAGTATTAGAAGCAGGCTTTTACTGGCCCACCATATTCAAAGACGCCGCAGCATTTACAGGATCGTGCGATGCCTGTCAGAAAGCGGGAACCATATCTTCTCGAGATAATCTACCCCAACAGGTAATTCAAAGTGTAGAAATATTTGACATATGGGGTATAGATTTCATGGGTCCGTTTCCTTCCTCTTTTGGTATGAAGTACATCTTAGTAGCTGTAGAATATTTTTCAAAATGGCCTGAGGCACAGGCCCTACCTACTAATGATGCTCGAGCCGTATGCAGATTCCTTAAGCAGATTTTCGCCAGGTTTGGATGTCCAAAAGCCCTAATCAGTGATCGAGGTACGCACTTCTGCAACTCTCAATTGCAGAAAGTACTCCAGCATACGGAATTCAGCATCGCATTTCCACAGCCTACCATCCTCAAACCAACGGGCAGGCTGAGGTAACCAATAGGGGAATAAAGAGAATCCTAGAAAAGACCGTGGGTGTTAACCGTAAGGATTGGTCCAATAAACTGGAGGATGCATTATGGGCCTTCCGTACAGCGTACAAGACCACTACGGGGTTCACACCCTATCGACTAGTCTACGGAAAAGCATGCCACCTTCCGGTTGAACTTGAACATAAAGCTTACTGGGCAGTACGAAAATGCAATCTCGACGATAATTTGACTAAGGAACACCGGATTTTACAGCTCAACGAATTGGATGAGTGGAGGCTCAAAGCATATGAGAACTCACATCAGTTCAAAATGACAAGTAAACTCCGGCATGATAGACGACTCAGAGCCCAGAAAAATTTTGAACCAGGTGATAAGGTATTGTTGTACAACTCACGTTTAAAATTTTTCCCAGGAAAGCTGCGTAGCTATTGGTCAGGACCGTTCACAATCAAGGAAGTATCACCTTTCGGAGCATGTGACATCATGGATTCTGACGGTATTATTCAAAAAGTAAACGGACAACGCCTAAAGATTTACAGAGAGCCGTTTGACTCGTCCGAGCAGATTGTGGACTTCACAGACTAAGGGAGTATCTCTTTCATTTTATTTCTATGTTCCTTCTTACCCGTAGTTCGTTGAATAAGTGTGGGGTAAGGATCTTTTAATAGTGTTTTACTTCTTGTTTTCAAATAAGTGTGGGGTAATTAGATATGCATGAACACTGAGGACAGTGCCAAACTTAAGTGTGGGGTAGCAGTGCACGGTGCACCGTATTTTCACACCCTTCCAAAAACAAATTTCAAACTTTTTCCGTCTTTCAGACTTCTAAATGCAGTATGCTTAGTTAAACAATTGCTTATGTCTATGATATGTAGGTAGTATGCTATGGTTAGTAGGAGATAGTTGATAGCTATCTTGGACTAATTGATTAGGAATAGGGAATTCCTGATAACTGAGCACAGCTTTGTCTGGATTAGAGACCTCAACCAATTACCTTTTCAAGACTGAACTAGATGAAATTAGACCAGTTGTGGATGTTTTGACAATTAGAATAACTGGATGAGACTCTGAGCTAAAAGTGAAAGGAAACAAAAGATAGTTAATCAAATAAGGGTAGTTTGCCAGCGGCCTTCGCTACTCGAGCACCACTCCTTCGGGGAACTTAAAGCCTGATGCCCTAAGGTCGTATAGATCTGGGAGTCATCGGAGTGGGACTCGCTACATGGGTAGTTGAAGTTGACGTGTTCTAAGCAGACTCAAAATACCCTGAATCCATAAAAAAAATAACTAAATGCTAAAACATTAAAAATCTTATCACCAAAGCTCAAAACTCAGAAAGTTATATGTTGTCAGTGTGTCTAGCGATAGGTCGAAGTATTATCTGGTAGCAGTTAAGATAAGAGTTCATTGTGTTGACTATCTGGTCTAGACTAGTACACACACTACACATCAGGAAGACCCTGTGACTAAGAAAAAAGTCCAACCTAGTTGTTGATTTGTTTTCTGCCTGATCATAACAAGCTACTAGAGACATTTGAGACCTTGTCGTAGCAACCTAACCAATCAGACCTGTGTTAAGAATTGTCTGAAGAATTTTTGGAATAAAAACATGACTAGGAATTTAAGTGACTGCACTACGGTTTTAGAATCACTAACTCCATGTAGACTTTGCTTGAGGACAAGCAAAAAGCTAAGTGTGGGGTTATCTGATACGCGAAAAATCGTATCACATTTTTAGCATGTTTTTTTGTATGTTTTAATGTGAAATCGAGAGTAAATTGACATTAATTGTTTATTATTTACTTGATTTCACGGTTTTTATGATTTTGGAAGTGTCAGGTGCAAAGTAGATTTTGGAAGTGTCAGGTACAAATTTTGGGGCAAAAACGCAATTTTTGGAAATGTTGACTCGGTCAAAGGTCCGGGACGGGCGTCCCGAACCAGGGACGGGCGTCCCGACCAAGCCAAGCCAGAGGGATGGGCATCCAGAACCAGGGACGGGCGTCCCGACCTGGTCAACAGACCAGGACGGGCGTCCCAATCCGGGACGGGCGTCCCGAGCCGCCAGAACCTGTCCCACATCGAATTTTTCAGAGATTTTCACTCCGGGAAGCTGCTAATAAATACCCCAGGCCTCCAGCAGTTGAATTCATCCCTCTCCACTCGATCTGAGTCATTAAGTGGTTTCCAGTGTACAATTTTCCAATACACAACTCACTCAGAGACTCGGATCTCAGTTTTCTTTCTTATTAGTGTTTGTTTTAGTTTCTGAGAAATAGTCTCAGATCTTAGGTTTCTATAGATAGGTTCGTTTCTAGTATTCATAGAATACCCGGGATTTCATTAGGAGATCCTAAGAGAGCTCTAGGCGTTCGAAGAGTCAGTCCACAGGGCTAGGCTTAAGCCCAGGACGTAAGGTAAAGTCTAGCTACTAGGCTGAGGAAGCGTCCTCCGAAGGTTCTGGTGAGCAGAGTCAGGGCGAGCAATACGACTATACAGCAGTACGCTCCGTAGGCGAGACTTCGTAAAGGGTGATTTCTTTATGGCATCGGTCCCCATGTCCCTCTCTTATGTGTTATTGCTTTTTCTAAATATGAATTATGAATATCATATTACGATTTTATGAATAGTTGTGTTATATGTTGAAGTTTTTATGTTTTTCCGGAAATAGCCACCTGCTAAATATTCATTATGTCTGCATGTCTAATGTAAGTCTCTTTTAAACTAAAACTAGGGTTATAGACAATTCCTAACCACGGTCTATCCATAACCTGTTTAGTTTAACAGGCATCAATTAGTATTGGTGTCTGCCATACTAGATAAAATAACCAACGGAACACCTTTTTGTTAGAGTAGTCTAGGTAGGCTGAGTAGAGAGTTATGCCGGCGGTTTTGCGACGAGTAGCATGACCCCGAAGTGACATAGGGTACCGTTCATTGCTGACTTTAGTCCGGGCCGTGAGTAGGGCCGTTTACCTTAACGATGGGGCGGTAGCGTAGAGACCTCAGATGTGGTACACCTTTAGACACAGAACATAGTTGCATTCCAGGCTAAGATATATCTAAAACACTCGAATATAGGTCAATCAACATATAGGAACAGTATAACATAGAATCAGAACTCATCTTTAAAACACTTTTAGGATTAATTAGACTTAAACCTAGTGGAGAATGGATCACCCTGTCATCAAAGTATTTGATGAAGATTGCATAACTGGATTATAAGATAGGAGTTAGGATAAAAGGCTAGTTACTACTAAGCCGTTGCCACTTCCCTGGGAGTACGATAATTAAATTAATAAAATCGTAGATACTTTCCAATAGACTAGCTACACGATAGGTACTCTGCCTTAGGTTCTGGCTGATTAAGTGACACCATAAAGACTAAATGTGACAATTAGTCAATCACATTCCTTAATTATTCATAATCAACATAGGGTAAAATAACACCTATTTAGCATATCGGTCGGAAACCGCATCAGGCACCCTCCCCCAAACTTAAGAGGGAGCAATGTCCTCATTGCAGCAGGCAAAAAAGAATATAGCATTCAGCATTCACACATCACAAGGTCAAGCCTTAACATTAAGTCAATCAAAAAGAAATACAAGTAGTAAGGAATAGAGAAACAGTGTATCAAAGAGAGAAGGGAAGAGAAATAGAACCACTCCCGAAGTGCAGGGAGGGTTGCTATATGTCCTCGTCGCTTCCCATTGTGCGATCATCGGGCAGAAGTTGGTCAGGGAAAGTGGGCTATGGTTCTCCAGCTTGTTGCCTCTGTACTGGCAGTGAGCGGAATATGGCTGCATCACGGTCTCGCACATACCGCCAGTATACTTGCTGCTACGCGTATAGCTACTGCATATCAATTGCTGGAGCATCGGAGGTTGTAGGAGACTGTGGGACAATTGATCTGCGGGCTGATTGTGTCCGAGTGCTTGGCCTGGATGGTTGTGCTAAGGTCGCGGGTAGAATCTTGCTCAAGTCATGAGCGGATATCGTGCCTTGGGCATATAAGTCCCCATCATCGATGGCCACCATCACCTCGGAGGCTCTGCAAAGCAAACAGATGAGCGTTGGGAAGTACATTTCCCCAGTCTTTCGGTTGGCACATGCTCTGATCTGGTCACAAATAATCTTTCCCACATTGACGGTCTTTCCTTTAATACAGGACAATAGCAGTATCATGTCCACATTGAGGGTGGACGTGTGTGCAGTAGGCATTAAGGAGTGGCGTATGAAGTAGAACCAGACCTTGGCTTCATCGGTCAGGAACTCTCGTCTGCAAGTCTTGTTCCCGTGCTAGGAACAAGTCCATTGAGTCCCTGGAACAGTAATGTCCTTCAATGCTTGGTCCCCAGACTTCATTGTGAGGTTTAAGGTCAGTGAGTGGTAGTCGTCTGCATCATTGTTGAAGTCATGAAAATCAAACAGCTGGTTGATAATCTTTGGGTTTAAAGGAACCTGGCGTTCCCTGACAAAAATAGAATAAACGTTGTTAGGCCAGAGATTGGAATAAAATTCTCGAACAATAGAGATGTCCGGCTCAATTCTTTGATTGTTGAATTTGTTCCAGCCTAAGGTTTGAATCATGTTTCTGCATTCTGCGGGAAGAGGATAAGGATCCTCTCCAGTTGAGATAAATCCCAGGTTTGCCAGAAACTTCTTATCACTATAAGTCTCTTGAAACCTTGTCTCAGCATCCAAAGAGGCAAACTTTGCCTTGGTACATTTCCTTGCGACTTGTTTCACCCTAGGCATCTAAAACACGGGCAAACATTAGAGCTAAGTGTTACAGTAATTTTTAAACATATAAGGATTGGTCCGCAAGAATTTATGCATTAGCTCACACACAGATTCAATAAGTGAACACAGAACATCACAGAATCATGCATAAGTCAGTGTGTTCTTCACATGTAAACATTAAGTAATATGCTGTCAAAAACAGAGTAAAGAAAATCAACCTAGTGCATCATGTCATCAATAGAATTAATGCAGCATTGATGTTGCTGCAGCATTTCGAGTGCTGCAAGAGAACAGTAGGTTGTGCACAGATAATTGGCAGATTACCTACTATCATATATAAGAAAGCATGATGTATTCAACAAATACACATAAGACCCTAACTGGCAGTAAGCAGATATAGAGAAAACCATCCAGTTTCAATATTTAAACACAAACTGAAAGTGGCAGTAAGCATGTTTATAGATAACAGTTTGTGTGCAACAGTTTAAACTCAGCATTTGAAACTGGCAGTAAGCATATATTATGAACATAGTAGTCTATTTTAGTATTTAACATCAGAATTAAAGGTTGGCAGTAAGCACATATCAAGAAGACAGTATGATCTTAACATATACACACCAATTCAACAATTGGCAGTAAGCATGCCAACACAAAATCAAAATCTGTCAATCAGCATACCAACACAATCTGAATTCTGGCAGTAAGCATAGAGCAAGAAAACAGTATACTTTAACATGTATATACCAAATCAGCAACTAGCAATAAACACACGAACTCAGCCTACTTAGACTACTTTAACAAACATGGTGATATCTATAGGTTATTTCATCTAATATGCAGATCTTAATGCTTCCGTCCTCACACAAAGCCTTAAATTAAGGCCTGATAAACTAGACAAGTTATGATTAGACCGTGGTTAGGAGTTGTCTATAACCGTTCATCTAATTTAAAAGAGCAAATAGATATACAGACATAATGATAATTAAGCTGGTGACCTTTCCGGGAAAATGTAAATAGCTTCAACATGCATAACACATATTCATAATATCATAATTTAGTATTCAAATAGGTCTTTGGATAAACACAGTACAAACATATAAAGAGAGGGACAAGGGGACCACCACCATAAAGTATTCACCCTTTATTAGGTCCGCTGATGGAGCAATTGCTTGTATATCCTGGACTGTTTGACCTAACTCTGCTCGACAGAACCTTCGGAGAACACCTCCTTACTCTAGTAGCCTTCGCCATGCCTTTACCTTCCCTTCCCTCTGTGGCTTAAGCAAAGCCATGTTGAATAATTCTTCGAACGCCTAGTGCTCTCTTAGGATCTCCTAACGAAATCTCGGGTATTCTATGAATACTAAACATGAACCCTATCTAGTCGTATTCTAAGCTCTGAGATAAACTCTCAGAAACAGAGAATACGAGAAACTCTCGAATACTAAAAATCTACTTGAACGAAAACACTTGAAATCACTAAATGACTTGTAAATAGTAGCAAATTGTGTACTGGAAGCCACTGAATGATTCAGATCAAGTGGAGAGGAATGATTTCAACTGTGAAAGGCCTGGGGTATTTATAGCAGGGGAACTGAGTGATTTTTTATGCAGAAAATGATGTGGGAGTCTATACAGGGGTTCGGGACGCCCGTCCCGACTTGTTGACCGGGTCAGGACACCCGTCCCGGTGCTTTGATTGGGTCGGGATGCCCGTCCTGGGTCTTTGACCGGGTCGGGATGCCCGTCCTAGTGCTTTGACCGGGTCGGGATGCTCGTCCCAGGTCTTTGACCGGGTCGGGATGCTCGTCCCAGGTCTTTGACCGGGTCGGGACGCCCGTCCTGGTCTTGGGACGCCCATCCTGACTTTTGAACTTCCGAAAATCATATTTTTGCCCCGAAATTTGCCATTTTCTTGCATTACCTGAAGCTTCCAAAATCACAAAAACTACGAAATTACGTTAATAACAGTCAATTGAGAATGACTTAACTCCAATTTTTCCCTAAATTGTGCCTAAAAACATGCTTAAAAAGTGATATGATTTGTGCATATCAATCAGGTTTTCGAGAACTCCTCTTTGTTACGCTCAACTCTTTCCCGCAGTTGTTTAATACTAGTACTAAGGTTAAGCATGGTTTGTTCCAATTGTTCTAACCTGCTGAGAATAGTACTATCCATCGAATACATCTTGTCAGTTACACCATCAATCAACTTACGTATAGCAGAAGAAGAATAATCTATTATTGGTGACGATGTATTTCTTGGGGTAGCAGAGGTGTATTCGGGTGAAGCAGGAGTATACTCAGGTGATGCAGGGGTATACTCAGGTGATGCAGGAGTATACTCAGGTGAGGAAGTGACGGGATCAGGAAAATTTAAGGAAGGATCAAGGTTGTTTTCCAATGAGTACTTGTCCAGAATATTTTGGGCTCTCATTCTGATGATATCAAAGAATGTGATTGTGTATCCATCATGTTCCTCGTCAGAGCTTCTTAATGGACTAAGATATCTTTTTGGCATTTTGGCTCTATGGGTGAAGATTCGTTGCTTACTTGTTCTTTTTCTCTTAATCTATGAGTGCAGAGTCTGGGTTAGATCAATTTCTAAACATAATATTCTCAGAAATTTAATAAACAAATAAGAAAGCTATAAACAGGAAAAATATGTTATTTTTAACTTTTTCTATTCTTACATTTTGTTTTTCAGTTTGATTTTCTTAGTATGGTTTTAGAATAATTTTCTAAAATTTGATTAACCGAAATTTCTTAATTTTAGATAATTTCTAAAATAAATTATTTAAGATAACCCTATATTTCAGGAAATTGATTGATTAATTAGGATAGAAATGAATGTTGATTAGAGTATAGATTACTACCGTTACCTATCATAAGCCTCTAGAATTTTGATCAGGAATCCTAAAATTTTATGATATGTTCCCCGGCAACGGCGCCAAAAATCTGGTGTGTTTTGATTATACATGCTAAAAGATAGGATTATTTGCCTATGTTGATTATGAATAATTAAGGACTAAGTTTTACTAATTATTCACTTTTAGAAATAATGGTTGTCACTTAATCAATCAGAACCTAAGGAAGAGTACATATCGTGTAGCTAGTTATTTGGAAAGTACCTACGCTTTTAATTTATTATTATCGTAATCCCAAGAAACTGGTAACGGCATAGTAGCAACTATTCTTTAACCCTAACATTCATTTATACATGCAATTAACCAATCTTTCATCAATAATTTTGATGAAGTTGTGATCCCACCCACACATAGCACATAAGTAATTAGCATGCAAGAGTATCAAATAGACATGAGTTCTAATGTATGTTGTATTGTTTACACATGTTGATTGACCTGTCTTCGAGTATTTTAGATATATCTTGGTCTAGAATGCAATTATGTACTGTATCTTGCCTGTGTACCACATCTAAGTTACCTGATAAACCACCCTACCTTAATGAAAACATGTGTCACTCAAGAATTCATACCACTCACCCTAACGCCGGCATAGAGAACAAACTCAGCCTCATTAGATTACTCTAACAAACATGGTGATCTGTAAGTTATTTTACCTAATATGGCAAACCTTAATGCATTTTATCCTAAATTTAAGGTCTGTTAAACTAAATAGGTTATGATTAGACCGTGGTTAGGAATTGTCTATAACCGTTCATTTAGTTTAAAAGAGCAAGCAGATAATCAGTCATAATGTATGTTTAGCTGGTGACCTTTTCAGAAAAATGAGTGTAACTTCAACATGCAAAGCATATATAACAGAGCAATCATAGTTTGATATTCAAAGTAATGTTTAGACAAACACAACACAGAATATACAGAGAGGATCTAGGGGACCACCACCACACCTTTATCAGGTTCGCTGGTGGAGCGACTACTTGTATACCCTAGATTGCTTGACCTGACTCTGATCAACAAAACCTTCGGAGAACGCTTCCTTAGACTAATAGCGATTGCTTTACCTTACATCATGGGCTTAAGCAATGCCCTGTTTACTAGCTCTTCACTCACCTAATGTCCTCTTAGGATCTCCTAACGAAATCCCGAGTATTCTATGAATACCAAAAATGAACCCTATCTAATCGAATTTTAAGAACCTGAGATAAACACTCAGGAAGCAAATAAAATGAGACTCTCTTATACTGCTATCTACTCGTGTGAATGCAGAAAGATGCACTAGAGCCACTGAATGACTTATATCGAGTATAAAAATGTACACTTGAAGTCACTAGATGACTAAGATCGAGTGATGAGGGATCACTCGAAGTGACTAAATGACTCAGATTGAGTGGTGAGGGATGATTTCAACTAAGAAAGGCCTGGGGTATTTATAGTAGGGGAAATGAGGGGATTTCTCTTCAATTTCCGATGTGGGACTTGTATCTGCCGCTCGGGACCTGCCCCAGTGGTTTGACTAGGTCGGGACGGAACTCAAAAGTTCCAAAAATTGCATTTTTGCCCCAATATTTGCTATTTTCTTGCACATTTCACATGAAACTTCCAAAATCACAAATTCTGCAAAACTATGTTAATATCAATCAATTAAAATAGATTTGGTTCCAATTTTACCCAAATTTGTGCCTAGAAACATGCTAAAAAAGGTGATATGATTTGTGCATATCAATAATCATCTAGCCCTTTCAATGCCATTATTACGTTGTATGCATCCCCCTCAATGGTGACTGTTTCAAGCTTAAGATCATTTGTGATACCAAGAGCTTGGATAGCCGCTTCTGTCTCCGCAACGAAAGGGTTCAGGGACATAAAGTGGTTAATCCAAGCTCCTTTAATCTCACCGTTTGAGTTTCGAAGGATACAAGTTGTACCTGTGATGCCTTGCTTGAATGTCGTGTCAAAGTTAATTTTGAGTTCAACCCTGCGTGGTGCAATCCATTGTTGTTGCAGCTGTTCTTTGCCTTTTTTTTCTTCCTTATCCTGCTAGCTTTCCAGTATCTGGTAGAATTCTGAATGATAGAGGGGATAACTTCAGCCCAATTCGGTTGGTAATTCTCTCTCCATATTTTATTTCTTTCTAACCACATTCATTTAGTTGCCACTGCCATGAAGTGTCCCATTTGTACTCGGTCTTCCTCTTCCAACTGACAGACGTTCTTCTTCTCAAAGAAGATTGCTACCCACTGCTCCACACTGCAATGTTGGACTGCATCCAGTCTGAATTGCCATGGAGAGCTCCACCAAATGTTCCGACTTATAGGGCATTCTAGCATTAAGTGTCAAATGGATTCTACTCTTTCTTTACAAAGGAGGCAATTGGTTTCGTTCAAATCCATGAATCTTTTCAGCTTATCCATCGTAGGGAGGGCTTGTCCCATACATCTCCATAGGAACACTTTATGTCATCCATGTACACTAGATCCCCAGATAGTGTTCCAAGCATCTACTCTTTCTTCATCAAATAGAAGGCCACGAGTTTGGATAATACAGTGATAGGTAGATCTTACCTTAAATCTCCCTGTCATGGAGGGAGACTAGATAAGTTCATGTTGCTCCTGATCTGAAATATGAGTTTTTAAGATTTGATCTCCAATGCTTGTTGGAAATATCTGTATGATCATGCTCGTATCCCATGTTGCACTACCTTCTCTCATCAAATGTCTAACGAATTACAGTTCTTCATAAACAAATTCTCTTCCCTCCAGCTTGAAATTTGGATTTTGCGATATCCATGGATCGTCATGGATAGAAAGAGCAGACTTCTGCCCAACTCTAAAATATGCCCTTGACTTGATGATATCATTGCAATTCTGAATGTCTCCCCAAATCCATGAAGCAACTCAACTGGTATGCTGAAAATCCAAGCATCTTCTTCCTCTCATATAGCGGGACTTTATCAGTTTAACCCACGGTTTATTCTCTGAAGTAAAGATAATCCAATTCAGCTTAGTACCCAGTGCTTTGTTCATGTCATGAAACTTTCTCAGCCCCAAACCCCCCAAGCCTTTCGGTCTACAAAGTGCATCCCATGATTTAATGTACAAATGTCTTCATGTTGTAGGATTTTAACGATGTAGAATATGAATTTGATAGACGAAATCGAAAAACAATAATAAAATAAGAACACATGATTTACCCAAGTTCACCCCAATTTAGGGATACGTCATGCAAACTGAATTCTCTATTATTATTTCTTGGTTCAATTAACTCATTACAATGATATCTCTATATATAGGCATCTAAACCCTACATATCACTGGGCCTAAACCCTACATATCACTGGGCCTAAACCCATTGGTGTTTCGGGGGTGCTACCCCTGAGCCCCCGCCCGCTCACCGGTGAGCGGGGCCGCCATCCGCTCACCGGGGAGCGGAACCCTCACTCGATGTCTGGGCAGCGAGACCCCCGAGGCGGGGGCGAAGTGTCCTCGAAATATTTACCAACTCCAACACATGTACCCTCTTTGTGCCCCCAAATGAAGTCTCTAACCAGTCTATCCATCTTCTCTGATATCCCTGATGCGTTTCCGACTGATATGCTAAATAGGTGTTATTTTACCCTATGTTGATTATGAGTAATTAAGGACTAAGATTGACTAATTGTCACATTTAGTCTCTATGGTGTCACTTAATCAGTCAGAACCTAAGGCAGAGTACCTATCGTGTAGCTAGTCTGTTGGAAAGTATCTACGATTTTATTAAATAATTATCGTACTCCCACGAAAGTGGTAACGGCTTAGTAGTAACTAGCCTTTTATCCTAACTCTTATCTTATGATCCAGTTAAGCAATCTTCATCAATAACTTTGATGAGAGCGTGATCCATTCTCCACTAGGTTTAAGTCTAATTAAGCCTAAAAGTGTTTTATAGATAAGGTCCTGATTTTATGTTATAATGTTCCTATACGTTGATTGACCTATATTCGAGTGTTTTAGACATGTCTTGGCCTGGATTGCAACTATGTTCTGAGTCTAAAGGTGTACCACATTTGAGTCTCCATGCTACCGCCCCAACGTTAAGGTAAACGGCCCTACTCACGGTTCGGACAAAAGACAGCTATGAAAGCCCTATGTCACTTCGGGGATCACGCCGCTGGCCCATAACAGCCGGCATAATGCTCTACTCAGCCTACCTAGACTACTCTAACAAACAGGGTGTTCCGCAGGTTATTTTATCTAGTATGGCAGACACCAATACTAATTGATGCTTGTTAAACTAAACAGGTTATGAATAGACTGTGGTTAGGAATTGTCTATAACCCTACATTTTGTTTAAAAGAAACTACATTAGACATGCAGACATAATGAATATTTAAGCAGGTGGCTATTTCCTGAAAAACATAATAACTTCAACATATATAACAAATATCCATAACAACCATAATCCAGTATTCATAATTGATATTTGGACAAACACAATAACAACATATAAGAGAGGGACAGGGGGACTAATGCCATAAAGAAATCACCCTTTACGTAGTCTCGCCGATGGAGCGTACTGCTATATATGCCGTATTGCTTGACCCGACTCTACTCGCCAGAACCTTCGGAGGATGCTACCTCAGCCTAGTAGCTGGACTTTACCTTACGTCCTGGGCTTAAGCCCAGCCCTGTGGACTAACTCTTCAAACGCCTAGAGCCCTCTTAGGATCTCCTAATGAAATCCTGGGTATTCTATGAATACCATAAACGAACCTATCTATCGAACCCTAGGATCTGAGACTATTTCTCATAAACTAAGAAAAACGAAACACAAAAAGGAAAGAAAGAAAACTTATACTGAAATCTGAGTCTCCGAGTTAGTTGTGTACTCGAGAATTGTACACTGGAAACTACTGAATGACTCAGATTGAGTGGAGAGGGATGAATTCAACTAAGGAAGGCCTGGGGTATTTATAGCAGCTTTCTGGAGTGATTTTCTCTCAAAAATTCGATGTGGGATTCTGAATTCTGGTTCGGGACGCCCGTCCCGGTCTATTGACCAGGTCAGGACGGCCATCCCGAGTCCTGGACGCTTGTCCCGACCTATTGACCAGGTCAGGACGCCCGTCCTGATTCGGGACGCCCTCCCCGAAGTCCGAACTTCTGAAAATTTGCATTTTTGCCCTGAAATTTGCCATTTTCTTCCACTTTTCACCAGACACTTCCAAAATCATAAAAACTGTGAAATTGAGTTAATAACGAGCAATTAAGACCGATTTGCCCTCAATTTCACCCTAAATCATACCTAAAAACATGCTAAAATGTGATATGATTTATGCATATCAGATAACCCCACACTTAGCTTTTTGCTTGTCCTCAAGCAAAGTCTACTTGAAGTTAGTGATTCTAAATCATAGTGCAGTCACTTAAATTTCCTAGTCATGTTTTTATTCCAAAAATTATTCAGACGATTCTTAACACAGGTATGACTGGTTAGGTTGCTATGACAAGGTCTCAAATGTCTCGAGCAGATTGTTATAGTCAAGCAGTTGACAACTTAACAACTAGGTTGAACTTTCCTCTTAGTCACAAGGTCTTCCTGATGTGTAGTGTGTGTATTAGCCTAGATCGGATAGTCAACACAATATACTCTCGTCTTAACTACTACCAGATAATACTTTGACCCTGTCGCTAGACATAATAACAATAGACAACTTTCTGAGTTCTGAGCCTTGGTGATCAGATTTTTAATGATTTAGCATTTATTGATTTTCTTTATAGATTCAGGGTATTTTGAGTCTGCTTAGAACACGTCAACTTCAACTACCCATGTAGCGAGTCCCACTCCGATGACTCCCAGACCTACACGACCTTAGGGCATCAGGCTTTAAGTTCCCCGAAGGAGTGGTGCTCGAGTAGCGAAGGCCGCTGGCAAACTACCCTTATTTGATTAACTTTCTTTTGTTTCTTTTCACTTTTAGCTCAGAGTCTCATCTAGTCATTCTAATTGTCAAAACATCCACAACTGGTCTTAATTTTATCTAGTTAAGTCTTGAAAAGGTAATTGGCTGAGGTTTCTAATCCAGACTAAGTTGTGCTCAGTTATTAGGAATCCCCTATTTCTAATCAATAAGTTCAAGATAGTCATCAATCGTCTCCTACTAACCATAACATTCTACCTACATATCATAGACATCAGCAAATGTTTACCAATCATACTGCATTTAGAAGTCTGAAAGAATGAAAAATTTTGAAAAACTTTTGGAATGGTGGTGTGAAATTATGGAAAAAACATGCAAAATCATGCAAAAATTTTCAAAATACTACAGTGCATTGTGCACTGCTACCCCACACTTAAGGCTGACACTGTCCTCAGTGTTCATGCATTTCTAATTACCTCACACTTATTTGAAAACAAGAAACAAAACAAAACAAAGAACTCTTACCCCACACTTATTTGACTAACTAAGGGTAAGAGAGAAAATAAAGCAAAAAAACGAGGAGTATAATGGAAATAACAAAACAGAACACAAAACAAAGAAAATAGAAGTAAAGGAATATGAGGATTAGAAAAACTCCCTTCATGTCGCGAGCAGAATGGTCTTCTCTGATCTGTCAATTGGCTCTTCACCTTAGCCATGTGCTATTGATGAGGTGTTCTTGACTCTACAAGCTCTAGATATTGGAACGGATGACGTCAGCTTCGATCCTTCAATGTCAATCTCCAGGTAGTGGCCTATCCTTTTGATGAATGACTCGAGCCCCAAGGACTGATTCCTCGAATCATTTGCAAAGTTTCTCGTAATCGTAGCAACGTACCCAGATGGAACGTGTCTAGGAATGAGACTTCTTTGGATTGGTGTGCCTACCTGCCAATGTCAGTGAAGGTATTGCATGCAAGTTCTAAATGGTCGAAAAGATACCTGAAGTTTTGGCGAAGCCGTGGTGGTAGGAGGCTCCAGTGGTGTAGATCTGGGCCCAAGTATTTGAGACTTCCTCGGGGAAGTTTCTCACAGCTGATTGTATGCAGGGGATGCAAGCTCCTCCATTGCTATGCTCCTGATACAATGCCAAATTCCTCTATATCCTTCGACCGTTTGATATCACTTGGTAGATCACTTGCTTGCACTGGTCTGGCTTTAATTGTTGCCAGTATCTCATCTGTTGATTCTGTGGGTAGGGGTTTTGTTGTGGTGGTATCTTCTGAAAGTTTCCATCTTCTGAATTACTCCTCAGTAAAATCCCGTATGATTCCTCTAGTTGGGATTGTATGCATTTCCTATTGGAGCAGCATTCTGCAGTAACCTACTCCTACCTTGGTTGGAATGGTCAGTATTCCATTCACATAACAACTCACGCTAAAGTGAAGTACTTGGCAGACTTCACAGATTCGATACACAGACTGAACGTTTTTTCCTAAGGCATTGGCACTCTAAATCTGGAAAACACTTCTCATAGAATCTGTTATTTGGCAAGCATAGCAGGACTGTATCAGAGATACAAAATCCTTGAGTATGGTGGGTCAACAAAATTCTACTTCCAACACTTTCCAGACAGTGTTGATAGCAGTTAATTGGTCTCCCATAGATTCCTGCAATGCTTCAGAATCATGTGGCCTTCGCTTTCCGAGATACATCCTCTGATCACTTTACTCTGTAAAAATTTGAAATATAAGAGAAATCTGTCCAATAGTAATATTTCAAATCAACGAAGAATTTCTTCTTTTGCTGATAAGTCACATTACTTGGAACTCATTCAGTGACTAGATAATTTGCAGCAACAATAAACCACAGATGAGACTTATCATACATAGCAAACAATGCAAATAATTTTTCATCAAAAATTTATCAGTATTACAATAGCCTCTGACTCGGGGTTTTCTAATCTAGACAAATGGTTTTCTTTCTAGATTTTCAACCTTTTTTCTTATCCCTTCATTCTATATCAAATTCAAGTAACAATAAAACTTTAACTTAGTCAATTATGGTTCAGCATTAGTTTTATTGAAGACAGATATCTTAGAGTGATCAGTGTAACCTATTGTTTCAGACAAGACTATATAAGATCAGGATTTATCATACATGAACTTTCTTATCATGTTTCTTTCCTAAAACAATTCTTACTACATCATTACATCACATTTCATTCAAAAAGCGGATTTCAATCAGGTGATGCCATAATGGGTGCAGTAATTCCTTTTGGTTTAAAAGATCTCTTGCAATTATCAGCAAAAAAAAAGGAACATCTTTTTTTTCAATAGAACATTCAAAGGTCTGGCTATCAAGGAAAAATTATTTCATAACTCGTCCTAATAAAGTCGGCATGACTCTAAGAAAATTCTAAAATGGAATTTCTTCCCAAAAAAAATCTAAGCCAAAATTCTACAACTCAGAAGAAAATATATTTTATCCTCATTTCCATTTTTATTCGAAATTGAATAATAGAAGAAAAACACAAAAAAGAGCAACTAAGAAAACAACTATGAAAGAACAAGAGATAGGGAAAAGAACAACTTACCATTGAGCAAGAAAAATACATTTTTTCGGGTTTTAAATTTTAAAAAAAAATCTTTTTTTTCGAAAGCAGTAAAATTTCCTTAATATGGTTTTAGAATGATTTTCTAAAATTTTATTATCCTAAATGTCTTAATTCCAATAATATCTAAAATTAATTAGTTATGATAACCCTATATTTTGGAAAGTGATTGTCTAACTGATATGCATAAATCATATCACTTTTTTAGCATGTTTTTAGATATAATTTAGGGTGAAATTGATAGGAAATCGGTCTTAATTGATTGTTATTTACTCAATTTCACAATTTTTATGAGTTTGGAAGTGTCAGGTGAAAAGTAGACGAAAACAGCAAATTTTGGGGCAAAAATGCAACTTTTGGAAATGCTGACCTGGTCAACAGGTCAGGACGGGCGTCCCGACCCAGTCAAAGCACCAGGACGGCCGTCCCAATCCAGGACGGCCGTCCCGAAGCACCAGAAGTTGTCCCACATCGAAATTTTTGGAGATTTTCACTCCAGAAAACTGTTATAAATACCCCATGCCTCCAAGAGTTGAAATGATCCCTCTCCACTCGATCTGAGTCATTCAGTGGTTTCCAGTGTACAACTCTCGAGTACACAACTCACTCGGAGACTCAGATTTCAGTAGAAGTTTTCTTTCTTTCCTTTTTGTGTTCGTTTTTCTAGTTTCTGAGAAATAGTCTCAGATCCTAGGGTTTGATAGATAGGTTCATTTCTGGTATTCATAGAATACCCGGGATTTCATTAGGAGATCTTAAGAGGGCTCTAGGCGTTCGAAGAGTCAGTGCATAGGGTTGGGCTTAAGCTGGGTATTAAGGTAAAGCCCAGTTACTAGGCTGAGGAAGCGTCCTCCGAAGGTTCTGACGAGCAGAATCGGGTCAAGCAGTACGACATATATAGTAGTACGCTCCAACGGCGCGACTACGTAAAGGGTGATTTCTTTATGGCATCAGTCCCCATGTCCCTCTCTTTATATGTTGTTACTGTGTTTGTCCAAATACTGATTTGAATACGAGATTATGATTATTATGAATATTTGTTTATATGTTGAAGTTCTTATGATTTTCCAGAAATAGCCACCTGCTTAATTATTCATTATGTCTGCATGTCTAATGTAGTTTCTTTTAAACTAAAATTAGGGTTATAGACAATTCCTAACCACGGTCTATTCATAACCTGTTTAGTTTAATAGGCATCAATTAGTATTGGTGTCTGCCATACTAGATAAAATAACATGCGGAACACCCTGCTTGTTAGAGTAATCTAGGTAGGCTGAGTAGAGCGTTTATGCTTGCGGTTATGGGCAAGCAGCATGATCCCCGAAGTGACATAGGCTTTCATAGCTTTGTCTTTAGTAGTAACCGTGAGTAGGGCCGTTTACCTTGGCGATGGGGCGGTATATCAGATTGCTCAGATGTGGTACACCTTTAGACTCAGAACATAGTTGCATTCCAGGCTAAGATATATCTAAAATACTCAAAGATAGGTCAATCAACATATAGGAACAATATTACATAAAATCAGAACTTTGTCTATAAACACTTTTAGGCTTAATTAAACTTAAACCTAGTGGAGAATGGATCACCCTCTCATCAAAGTCATTGATGAAGATTGCATAACTGGATCATAAGATAGGAGTTATGATAAAAGGCTAGTTACTACTAAGTCGTTACCACTTCCCTGGGAGTACGATAATTATTAAATAAAATCATAGATACTTTCCAACAGACTAGCTACACGATAGGTACTCTGCCTTAGGTTCTGGCTGATTAAGTGACACCTTAGAGACTAAATGTGACAATTAGTCAATCACATTCCTTAATTACTCATAATCAACATAGGGTAAAATAACACCTATTTAGCATATCGACCGGAACGCATCACTAACTAGCAGAAAATAAATGTTAGGTGTAAGGTTTAGGTTACTACTGCTACCTATCATAAGTCTCTAGAATTGTGGCCTTTAATCCTAAATTCATTATGATATTTCCCCGGCAACGACGCCAAAAATCTGATGCGTTTCCGACTGATATGCTAAATAGGTGTTATTTTACCCTATGTTGATTATGAGTAATTAAGGACTGGGATTGACTAATTGTCACATTTAGTCTCTATGGTGTCACTTAATCAGTCAGAACCTAAGGCAGAGTACCTATCGTGTGGCTAGTTTGTTGGAAAGTATCTACGATTTTATTAAATACTTATCGTACTCCCATGAAAGTGGTAACGGCTTAGTAGTAACTAGCCTTTTATCCTAACTCTTATCTTATGATCCAGTTATGCAATCTTCATCAATAACTTTGATGAGAGGGTGATCCATTCTCCACTAGGTTTAAGTCTAATTAAGCCTAAAAGTGTTTTATAGATAAGGTCCTGATTTTATGTTATACTGTTCCTATACGTTGATTGACCTATATTCGAGTGTTTTAGACATGTCTTGGCCTGGATTGCAACTATGTTCTGAGTCTAAAGGTGTACCACATCTGAGTCTCTATGCTACCGCCCCATCGTTAAGGTAAACGGCCGTACTCACGGTTCGGACAAAAGACAGCTATGAAAGCCCTATGTCACTTCGGGGATCACGCCGCTGGCCCATAACCGCCGACATAACCTTCTACTCAGCCTACCTAGACTACTCTAACAAACAGGGTGTTCCGCAAGTTATTTTATCTAGTATGGCAGACACCAATACTAATTGATGCCTGTTAAACTAAACAGGTTATGAATAGACCATGCTTAGGAATTGTCTATAACCCTACATTTAGTTTAAAAGAAACTACATTAGACATGCTGATACGTGAAAATCGTATCACCTTTTTAGCATGTTTTTATGTATGAATTTGGGTGAAATCGAGGGTAATTTGATCTTGATTGTTCATTATTCACTTAATTTCACAGTTTTTATGATTTTGGAAGTGTCAGGTGAAAAGTAGACGAAAACAGCAAATTTTGGGGCAAAAATGCAATTTTTGGAAATGTTGACTCGGTCAAAGGTTCAGGACGGGCGTCCCGAACCCGGGACGAGCGTCCCGACCAAGTCAAGGCACCGGGACGGGCGTCCAGGACCCGGGACGGCGTCCCGACCTGGTCAACAGATCAGGACGGGCATCCCGAGCAGCCAGAAGCTGTCCCACATCGAACTTTTCAAGATTTTCACTCCAAGAAGCTGCTATAAATACCCCAGGCCTCCAGTAGTTGAATTCATTCCTCTCTACTCGATCTGAGTCATTTAGTGGTTTCCAGTGTACAATTCTCTAGTACAGAACTCACTCAGAGACTCGAATCTCAGTTTTCTTTCTTGTTAGTGTTTTGTTTTAGTTTCTGAGAAATAGTCTCAGATCTTAGGTTTCTATAGATAGGTTCGTTTCTGGTATTCATAGAATACCCGGGATTTCGTTAGGAGATCCTAAGAGGGCTCTAGGCGTTCGAAGAGTCAGTCCACAGGGCTGGGCTTAAGCTGGGTATTAAGGTAAAGCCCAGTTACTAGGCTGAGGAAGTGTCCTCCGACGGTTCTGGCGAGCAGAGTCGGGTCAAGCAATACGGCATATACAGCAGTACACTCCATCGGCGAGACTTCGTGAAGGGTGAATTCTTTATGGCATCGGTCCCCCTGTCCCTCTCTTATATGTTGTTATTGCGTTTGTCCAAATAACTGTTTGAATACCAGATTATGTTTTTATAAATATTTGTTATTTATGTTGAAGTATTATGTTTTTCTAGAAATGGCCACCTGCTTAAATATCCATTATGTCTGCATGTCTATTGCCGTTCTTTTAAACAGAAATTAGGGTTATAGACAATTCCTAACCACGGTCTATTCATAACCTGTTTAGTTTAACAGGCATCAATTAGTATTGGTGTCTGCCATACTAGATAAAATAATCTGCGGAACACCCTGTTGGTTGAAAGTAGTCTAGGTAGGCTGAGTAGAGTTTTATGCCGGCGGTTATGAGACGAGCAGTATGATCCCCAAAGTGACATAGGGCGGTCATTGCTGACTTTAGTCCGAGCCGTGAGTAGGGCCGTTACCCTTAACGATGGGGCGGTAGCGTAGAAACTCAGATGTGGTAGCCTTTAGACACAGAACATAATTGCAATCCAGGCCAAGACATGTCTAAAACACTCGAATATAGGTCAATCAACGTATAGTAACAGTATAACATAAAATCAGGATCTAATCTTTAAAACACTTTCAGGTTTAGCTAGACTTAAACCTAGTGGAGAATGAATCACCCTTTCATCAAAATTATTGATGAAGATTGCATAACTGGATTATAAGATAAGAGTTAGGAAGAAAGGCTAGTTACTACTAAGCCGTTGCCACTTCCCTGGGAGTACGATATTTATCTAATAAAATCGTAGATACTTTCCAACAGACTAGCTACACGATAGGTACTCTGCCTTAGGTTCTGGCTGATTAAGTGACACCATAGAGACTAAATGTGACAATTAGTCAATCACAGTCCTTAATTATTCATAATCAACATAGGGTAAAAATAACACCTATTTAGCACATCGGTCGGAAACCCATCACATGCAGACATAATGAATATTTAAGCAGGTGGCTATTTCCGGAAAAACATAATAACTTCAACATATATAACAAATATCCATAACAATCATAATCCAGTATTCATAATTGATATTTGGACAAACACAATAACAACATATAAGAGAAGGACAGGGGACTGATGCCATAAAGAAATCACCCTTTACGTAGTCTCGCCGATAGAGCGTACTGCTGTATATGCCGTATTGCTTGACCCGACTCTGCTCGCCAGAACCTTCGGAGGACGCTTCCTCATCCTAGTAGCTGGACTTTACCTTACGTCCTGGGCTTAAGCCCAGCTCTGTGGACTGACTCTTCGAACGCCTAGAGCCCTCTTAGGATCTCCTAACGAAATCCCAAGTATTCTATGAATACCAGAAACGAACCTATCTATCGAACCCTAGGATCTGAGACTATTTCTCAGAAACTAAGAAAAACGAAACACAAAAAGGAAAGAAAGAAAACTTATACTGAAATTTATGTCTCCGAGTGAGTTGTGTACTCGAGAATTGTACACTAGAAACCACTGAATGACTCAGATCGAGTGGAGATGGATGAATTCAACTGAGGAAGGCCTTGGGTATTTATAGCAGCTTTCTGGAGTGATTTTCTCTCAAAAATTCGATGTTGGATTCTGAATTCTGGATCGGGACGGCCGTCCCAGTCTGTTGACCAGGTCAGGACGGCCGTCCCGAGTCCTGGACGCCCGTCCTGATTCGGGACGCCCTCCCCGAAGTCCAAACTTTTGAAAAATTGCGTTTTTGCCCTGAAATTTGCCATTTTCTTCCACTTTTCACTTGACACTTCCAAAATCATAAAAACTGTGAAATTGAGTTAATAACGAGCAATTAAGACCGATTTGCCCTCAATTTCACCCTAAATCATGCCTAAAAATATGCTAAAAATGTGATATGATTTATGCATATCAATCCCCTTAGAGAGAAGAAAGAACTGCATCGTGTAAGCTGGTACAGATTGTGCTATTGACTTTGCTAGTACCAGTCACCCCGCCATGGATAGGGTTCGTTGCTTCCATCCTGCTAGTTTTGCCCTTAGAAGATTCACAAGCTCATTAAACTCCAATGATTTTGATTTAAAATTACAGAAAGATTGTCCCAAGTACTTCCCTTTATGGTTACATTCCTGCATCTTTAAGATTCTGCATAAGTTTCCTCAGTTCTGTGGAGTAACATTTCTGCTAAAATGTACCGTTGATTTCCCCCAGTTGATAGCTTGTCCTATCCACATACAATAAGTTTGTAGCCAGTTTGTTACCTCTTGTGCTTCATGTTCATTTGCTTTACAATATATTACCAAATCATCAGCATACATTAAGTGAGTGATTCTTGGACTCGTCCTACTCACTTTAATTCCATTCAATTTCCCCTCCTCTTCCGCACGCGCTATAATTCTTGACATAGGGTCACCTTGTCGGATCCCCCGAGCTCCTTTGAAATACTCGTACGGTGCTCCATTTAGTAATATAGAATCACATGATGTTGAGATGCACTCCATTACTATATGGATGAACAAATTATCAAAACCCAACAAATGAAGAATAGATTCCAATGTCTTTCATTCTACTCGGTCATAGGCTTTAGCAAGATTAATTTTTATTGCCATGAATCCTTCTTTTCCTTTCTTGCTATTCATGTAATGCATCATCTCATGATTCACAATAATATTGTCTCCTATGGCCCGATGGGGGATAAATGCTGCTTGGTTCAGGTGGATAATGTCTGGAAGAATCTGCCTAATCCTTTTGGCTAGAATTTTTGTTGCAACCTTGAAGATAACATTGCATAACGCAATAGGCCAAAATTGTTCCACCCTAGTTACACCACTAATCTCAGGGATAAGTGCAATAAAAGTGTTGTTGAAGCATTGTTTCAGTCTGCCAGATGCAAAGAACAATCAAATCTCCTTCACTAAATCTTCTCCCATAATCTCCCAATAGTGCTTGTAAAAAGTTACAATCATCCCGTCTGGACCGGGGCTTTTGTAGTTGCCCATGGAGAACACAACAGCACGTATCTCTTCCATTTCTAGAACACTAGTTAGTATCCTATTCATCTCAGTTGACACAAGAGGGGTTATCAAACCATTAAAATCAGGGGGGTTACTTGGGAAATCACTAGCAAATAAGTTGGTAAAGTAACTAACAAATTCATCCCCTATCAAGTTATGATTTGAGATCCAGCGGTTCTGAGAGTTGTAGATGCATTTAATAAGATTGTACCTTCTATGGATAATGGTGGAAAGATGGAAAAAATGGGTGTTGGAGTCCCCTTCTTCCGTCCACCGAGCCTTTGCTTTTTCTTTCCAAAGTATCTCTTCTCTCTTGAGGACTTTATTCAATTCGATGCTGACCCATTTCTCCTTCTGCAGTATTTCATCATTTTGGGGAGCATTTTGCAGATCTTCAATTGTCCTCTTCAATGCTTTGATCCTCCTCTGAACATTTCCAAAACATTCTTGATTCCATCTCTTCAGTGCCATTTTCTTGTTCTTCAATTTCAAGGGGAAGAATTTACTTCGGTTCCAAGCTTCTGTTATGATCATTCCAACTTCTGGATGCATTGTCCAGATAGCTTCAAACTTGAATGGTTTTGGGTAAGTCTCCGATGGTGAATCTATTCGAAAGAGAATCGGTATGTGGTCTGATTGCACAACTAGTAGATGTATTATCAATGCCTCACTATATCGGACTTTCCATTTATCATTTGCAAAACCTCTGTCCAGCCTCTCTTGAATATTTGCCAATCCACGTCTTTTGTTGTTCCAAGTGTATGGACTGCCATAGAATCTCACGTCAATTAGTCCAAGCTCATTAATATGCCTTTGGTGTTCACCTCTGCTAGAAGAACCAACGAGTCAGCCTCCTTTTTTATCCACCTGGTTGAAAACCATATTAAAATCACCACATAAGAACCAACCTCCAGGAAACATTTGTCCTACATTTTTTATGCATTCCCAAAAAACATTACGATGCACAAGCACTGGCGGTCCATACACAGCTGATAACTGCTAAGGTTCTGGTTCATTTTCCACACTTATAATACAATTAATGATAGTGTTATGCCCAAGGAATGCACTGAGAGGGGGGTGAATCAGTGCTTAACTCTTTTCAAAAATTCAACGTACTGTTTTTGTAGATTTTAGCACCCCAACAAAGATTTATACAAAATTTCAGCAACACAAGCAATTGTTTGTGTGTAGTTTAATTATTGTGATCCATTTCTTGAGAGGTATTCTTTTAGTTAATATACCGATGTTAACACACACATACTTGCTTGAAAAATAAAGAGACAATCAATTTACGTGATTCACCACCAACAAGGTAGGCTACATCCACGGTGATAGGGTTCACTACCCTTTCACTGCAACTTCACTAGTTACTTGTTTATCACACTGCTCTTCACTAGAGCTACAAAGAAGGCTCACTCCCTTACTCACACAATTACAATTCCTTAAGATAAAGAGTAGAATCACTTCCTACTCTACCTAATAGAAACGATGTCTTCCCTATCACTTAGGTTAGGCAAATTCAAAACATACCCCAAAGATATAACAAGAATTTAATGTTCAACAAGATATTTCAAATATGTATAATACATCAACAGAAAACGAGGATTGATCTGTCACCTCCAAGTTGATGAATAATCTTTCTATGATGTATCCTCCAAAACTCTTCTTCAAGATTTGAGATGATTGTCACGGAGTGTTTTTCTTGATTTTTCTTTCAAAAGTCTCTACTGCCCACAACTAGAATGTGTGTTTTTCTTGAATTTTCTTTCAAAAATCTCTACTGCCCACAACTAGAATTTTTCTCTCCTTTTTTTTATTCTTCTTTTTCTCTCTTTTTTTCTCCAAAAAAAAACTTTGTTTCTAACGTGAATATCTATATATTCACATATTTGCATTCACCATAATTTTTCTCTCTTGAAAAAATATCTTGTTTCTAATGTGAATATCTAGATATTCACATATAAATGCATTTACACAAAAACCCAATAATCTTGACCATTGATGCTTTTAATAATAGTTCAATCTCCACCTTTGATCTTGACCCTTGATTCTTTAATGAAAGTGTAATCTTCACCCTCGATCTATATCATTTCAGCCAAGTATTTCACTTCATCCATTCCATGTCATTAGTAAGAATGCCAATATATCACAAATGCATTAGGTTCCAACAATTACAACACAAGCATTAACCAAAAAGGACTCAACAGATAGATTCATTAGCTAAAACAACCTTTAGATTAATATAGGCCTTCCACATAAGAAGGAGACCACCTGATCTCCCTATAGCTGGTATAAATTCAAATTGATTAAATCCCAACGGACGCACAATATGTACAATTCTACTATTATTATCAGTTTTAATTTGGCTAAGAAAAACCACATTTGGTCTATGAGAAGCAATAAGCTCCTTTAAGTAACAAATTGTCGTTGGGTGACCAATTCCACAACAGTTCCAACGTAGACCTATCATAATTTTCGGCGGGGCTCACCGGCTCCCGCCTCCTCAAATTTTACCAGTTCATCCTTCTTCTTTTATGGTTCGTCGCACATTTCTTCAATATGCACACATCCCACATTCCTTCCTCTTTCTCGTGCCAATCTCTTAACATGAATGAATCTCCTGCATGAGATGATCTGATCAACCTCAATTTGTTCCTCCATTATCACTTGTTCCTCCTCTTCTACCATTGTCCTTATAGGAATAATATTGAGTCTTGCCAAAGCTTCTTGGACCTCGTCATTAGGGGAGATATTGAATTTCTTCTGTTGGCACTGGGGCGGGCTGAAAGTCCTCTTCAAAGACAGATGGGTTGGGATAATTATATCCGAGTCTGGTAGTTACATGATTATTGGGCTTGGGCTTCCGGTGTTTGGGCTTTTAGTAGTTTCCCAAATCTGTAAAGCAAGGAGTAGGTTTTTGGTTGGGTTATTAGGTGTGGTAGGTTTTTTGTTTGTATCTCCTCTTTCTCAAGTGGGGATCGGTTCTGGATCTGGTTTGCAAAAGAGACGAAGTCAAGACTTTTGTTCTTTTGTGTCTCTGGGCGAGAGTTTTGAATTTTGGTGTTGGTGATGTTTTTAAGGGGGATTCTAACAAAGTTAAATTATAAAAAAAAATTTGATTATATATATGGTCTATGAAAATTAAGGTTCTTTTTTTTTCATGTAGTATGAAAGTTTGTACTATATATATATATATATATATATATATACATAACGAATGTATATGAACAAAGAATAATACTAATTTTTATAAGGTAGAGATAAATATTCATAACCTCATCGTCTTATCACGGGATAAGGGTGGGAAATAGAATGGAGATTGTGGTCTTTACATATTCTTCTTCTTCATTTTTTATTAATTTTAAAAAAAAATTGAAGAGAAGCATAAAAATAAAGGAAGTTGTGGTACAGGAAGAAGATGATTGATATTATATGTACGTAAGTATATACATATATATTATATTATTAAATATATCTAAATAGTGTAATGATATAAATATTCTTAAAAGTTTTTTTTTTACTTAATAGAAATTTAATTTAGTTTTTAGTGAAAGGACTAATGTTACAAATTTTCTGTAGTTAAAAGGAATATTTGTACTAATTTGTTTACTTATTAAATAATATTTAAATAGATTAATTATATAAATATTTTTAAAAAATTTTACTTTAATTAATGATTTAACAAAAAATTTTATGAAATGATTAATATCACAGTTTTTTATAGTTCAAAAACTAATTAAAAAAATATTGTAAACAAATTTATATATATTTATAAGGGTAAACTACCTTAGTTGCACTTCTTAGATCTCATAATCCAACTTTTGCATCCCAAAAAAATTTTTCACTTATAGTGCCATTGAGGTTTCAAAACGTCTCACTACATGCACCTCTGTTAAATCAAACGGTTAAGTCTTTAATTTTTCCGTTAGTCAACCTTTTTCATTGTTAGGCATTGTTCCAGTCAGGGGCATTTTTGTCCAATTTTTTTTTAATTTTTCTCTCTCTTCTTCTTCCTCTTTTCTCTCTCTTCCTTCTTTCTCTCTCCATTAATTTAATTTTTTTCCTCTCTTCCTCTTTTCTCTCTCTCTTTTTCTTCTTCCTTTCTCTCTCTTCCTTCTTTCTCTCTCCTTCTTCCTCCTCATTTCTCTGTTTTGTTAGCTTTCAAATCTTCTTCGGACATTTCTTTGAATTCTCTCGTTTCTTGGACATTGGACAATGGTTCCAACCCTTGTTCTTCATGGGTTAGAGTTTCGTGTCATCCCATTACTCGACGAGTTATTAAGCTTGTTCTCAACTACCTAAATTTTACGAGTGAAAAAGGTTTCTATGGTGCATGTAGTGGAACGTTTTGAATGTAGTTTCACTATTTGGAGAAACGTCCCACTACATGCACCTCACGTACAACGATTTCTATGGAGAAATTCCTTTCTTCGAGTTGACTCAACTCTCGCATTTACTCACTCTCCACCTCGAGTTTAACTCTTTTAATGGAACTCTTTCCTCTGTCGAATCATCGTCGTCATCGTTTCTGAAATCCTCACTTTTCGACTTCAATGTCTCCGAAAATGTCCTAGTCGGAAAAATTCCAGATTCGTTATCGAATTTCTAGGCATCGGCATTCGCCGAAAACATTCATCTCTGCGGTAAGCCATTGCTTACGAATTGTCCTGTTAAACCGGCAGCTAAGGGTCGTTTACCAATTGGGATAACATATATCAATCAAAAGAATAAGAAAAAAAAATCAAAAATCGATACGATTCTGATGATAATCGTAATCGACGCCGCTTCACTCCTCTTGATCATCTTAACAATTGGGTTTTGCTGTTATTACAAGAAAAAATACAGAGATTAAGAGAGAAATGAGGAGGAAGAAGGAGAGAGAAAGAAAGAAGAGATAGAAAGGAAGAAGAAAAAGAGAAAAAAAATTAAAAGTTTAAAAAAATTTAAATAAATTGGATAAAAATGCCTCTGACTAGAATAGTGTCAAATAATAGAAAAAAATTAACTAACGGCAAAATTAAAAACTTAACGGTTTGATTTAACAAAGGTGCATGTAGTGAGATATTTTGAAACCTCAATGGAACTATAAGTGCAAAAAAATTTTGAGGTGCAAAAATTGAATTTTGAGATTTAAGAAATACAATTAAGATAATTTACCATATTTATAATTTAAAAACTTTTTATGCTAATTTATCATATATCAAAGTCTATAATCGTAATATAAATATATATTACCATATGTCCCTTTACTTAGAATATTATCATTATTTAGAATCGATAACTTTTGATGAGGTTAGATACAAGTTAAATTTAATAATCTAATCAAGTTTCATAATATATATATATATATATATATATATATATAATGTATGTTACATGTAAAAGGAGAAAAGTGGGTGAGGTGGGAATTTTAAGGCATCTTTCGGCTATATCTGCTGATCACCCGAATAGACTTGAATTGACTTGCAAAGTATATATGAAGAAGAAATAGTAATAGTGGATTGCATGTGATGCTATGACCAAATAAATAGTATCTTTCTTCATAGTTCATACCTATACTGACTGACTACCCTTTTTCTTTGATCCATTTGCATTTTTGTTTACTACGCCAAAGTCTCTTTTAGAATATATATATATATATATAAAAATATATATATATTCGATCGACTTTCTCAGTTTTCATACTTTGTTGTTCAAAATACACTTTTCAAATGTCATATAATTACAAAACTTGATTCCTTAATTATATAGGAAAAATAAATAATAAAAAAAAGGAAGAAGAAGAAGGTGGGGGTAGTTGAATAGTAGTTGAATGTGTTGGGATAAGATTTAACAAGGTTCCGACAATGGAAAATAAATGAAGAAACATATTGTTAATTTAAGAAGGCCGGAATTAATGGCAGGAATTGTCTCAACTCTCAATTAGTATATAATATATATATTTATATATATATATATAATTGGTTTATGTCGGCCATGAAACCCCTTTGCAGCCAACAACTTGCGCGCGGCCGGCCGTCAACTTAAATAGCTTTTTTTCTGCAGTTTCTCTCCCAGAATCTTCAGCAATTAATGATCAGCTCCTTTTACCCCCTACCCCTGCATGAATGCGTGGTTGCTTCCCCTGCCCTAATTCTTTTACGATAAATTCATAAGAATATTTTTAAATTAATTTATATTCAAATTAAATCTGTTTTGAATGAAGTTTGGTGTTTTATAAAAAATTTCTTCTAAATTTTAAATAATTATATATATATATATATATTAGTTAATGTTTAAACTTTAAATTTCATTTAAATATATTTATTTTTATAACAAAAATTAAACTTTTAATCTCATAATTTGAAGATAAGATCTACAAACGTCACGTCACATCACATCTCAGTGATAGAATTGAGACAAATAAGAGTTAAAGAATTTTATCCATACGTTCGTGAACTTGTAGCTCCCGGCGGGCGGACGGCTACTAGTGAAATAGGGGTAATTGTAGATCCATTTTTTTGATGTTGATATTTGTCTTTTAAAGAAAGCAATATTTGTGCCCCATAAATAACAACAAATGTGAGCTACTCAGTAATCGAGAAATCCCACACAAATTTTCAGAAAAGGACTTGTTGAAAACGTATATATATTTATTGTAGAAGGAACATTTTTTCCCATTTTTTTGACCATAAATATTCCTCCCTCCATTTTATAAAAACTTATATATAATAAATCACATTTTTTTTAATAATTTTGAGATATTATAAATTTAAAATATGTAAAAAATAAAAGGAATTAGAGAATAATATTAATGAAGAAGAAGCCGACGGAAGTCTGTAGAATTATGTGGTCCAAATCATAATCAAACAACTTCTTATTTCATTTGCAAACACATTTCAACGCCCATACAACTCCACGTGACGCCTACAAATGACTGATCATAGAATAATAATTCTTCCCCCCCCCCCCCCTTCTTTTGTTCGTCTTTTCATGGTTTTTTCTTTGACTAATCTCATCAACAACTATATAATTTAACTTAATAGCGTAAGCTAATATTAAATTTTTTTTTGTAAAATCATAATTGTCGAGTGTTTTATAAGCTGAATCGGAATTAATTTTAAAAATAAAAATAAAGATTTGACATATATTTAAATTTAAATAATATAAAAAATTTAATAATAATTTTATTTATGATTAGAGATATTATAAGCTTGAAAATAATAAAAATAAAATATCTTAAATATAAAATAAATAAATACACGTGAAGAAGAAAAAGGTAGATAGATTAACTTAAAAAGGGGATTTTGACAATAATGTAGGTTGAACAATATTATATTCTGAGGTGCATATTACATTTTAGAAGGGAATAAATAAAAAGTAAAAGAAAAAGGAAACGTAGGTTTTGATGATTGACTTTGCCAGATGGAAGAGAAGTACCTGCCGGGCCATTCTAATTTCTAAGAATGATATTTCTTTGGGGCCATTCTTTCCATTATTCACAAGTGGCATTCCCAATTATAATATCTGTTTTCAACCCCTCTCTCTCTCTCTATTTTTTACTTTTTAAAGAAAAAATCTTGTTATATCTTATCCATTGAGGTTAAAAGTATCCTCAATTGATAATTATTATGTCAGGTAAATGTTATGAGTTGGATATTATTTTGAAATTTTAATGTCATCGGAATTAGTAAACAGTTTTTTAATTTAAATAAAATTAAAAATTAAATCTCTAATTTATAAGTATTTAAAATTTGTGAATAAAATTTTATGCTAGAACAGAGGAAAAATAATTAAAATTTTCAAAATTTTGAATTTTACTTTGAACTTTAAAAATAATTGATCATGTTTTGAGGTATTAAACTAGTAGAAGTAAGTGGGGGGTGCTGCATCAATAATTGAAACGTTGTAGCACTAAATAATTTTTAGTTGTTAGATCCAAATTTAGGAAAGTTTATCTCCCACAAGAGATGTTTAAAGAAGATGCAAAATTTTGAAGGAAAAAAAAAAAAATCTTCAGAAAATACTATCCAAAATAATTGCAAACTATAGGTGAGATTAAAATGGTTGTTCTGCAGTTTGAGAAATTGCTTTCAATGCTAAAGATCGCTTACTGTTCATGGCACAATCTTCCCCTAAAATGTAGGAACATTGTATGGCAAAACAACCCAATAATTGTTCCTAATTCTTTCTTGGCGACCAAAAAGTGATTCCTAACATTAACCATCAATCATTTTCAACAATTCAGTCTTCAATAATCAAACACATATTTTCTCCTTTTCTTTTTCCACTCTGTCAATATTTTTAAAATTTTATATCTTTGTCATGTTCAAACTATAAATAAAATTATTATTAATTAAATTATATTTTTTTATTAATTTTTTTAATATTGATTTAAATACAAATTTTATGACTTAAAATATTTTTAAAATTTAGTAAAAATTAAATATAAAAGAATCTAAAAAAGGAAATGTACGAATACAAAGGTGCCACATCATGGGATAAGAACTATGATGTCTAAAATCATCCACGCGTCAAAATTATACTTCATAAGTGGAGGCTAGTCTTTTCTTTTAAACACGTGTTGAGCGTATCTACCTTTACCTTACACTACCACTCTTTCTTCCTTACACTAATAACTTCCAACATTTTTCTACCAAAATTATTCAAAACATTCATCATAAACTCTTTTTTTTTTTTCTCTAATTCGATATTTCATCAGTTAATTTATAAGAAAATTCATTAAATAAAATTTAAATATAATATAAAATTATCTTTAATAAAACTTAAAATAATCTTAAAATAATATAATAATATAATTTATTTTTTAATCTGTATTATTAAATAAATAGTTTTAAATATTTATATAAAAACTAATTAATTTTTATTATATTGATTGTGAAGAAAAAGATCTGAAAACACGGTGGATGTAGAGAGGTGGGCCCCATTGGCTAAAAAGGTGGGCTGGCTGACTGTCTACTCACCCATGATTTGGACAATTCCTGATTTTCAGTATGGTGCCTCCATTTATTTTCTTTCTTTTTTTTTCCTTATAAATATTTATTTTTGTTACTACTCAAGTCCTTGACTTTAAAATATATTATTACTTAAAAAAATAAAAATATTCTCAACCAATTTAATAATAAAATACTTACTTTTTTTTTTAATAAACTAAAGAAATCCAGTAGAAAACTTTAAATTATTTAGAAATTCATGACTTAAGGTAATTTTCTTTGTTTCAATAAAATTTGGGTAGTATGGAATGAAGTCATCCTATTCGTAGATGGATGTTGTGAAAAGAAAGACACGTCATCCGTCAAAGTAAATTTGGTAGGGGCCGGCGCTGACACAGTTTCGGGATGAGATTGGGAAGATATTCGAATCTTTTTGTACCTTTTTACTCATCTTTATCTTTCTTTCAAATATTTGATATTTTAAATTAATATTTTATTTAAAACAGTTCAGAACAAATTTTTTAAGACAAACAACATAGGATTTCAGATCACATTATTAATTATATTTATTATAAAATTTAAAGATATTTAAAAATATATAGTTTAATTAATAAAATGAATAACTAAAAGGAAATTAATTAAATTATATAAAATAAAAATAGAAATACACACATTGCATTTAACTACTAGTACTAGTAGAAGGGCCAATTCTTGAAAATCTATAAAAGCAAGCATCGGTATCAATCATTCTCTTCCATACTATTCTATTGACTAAAAATTATATAAAGCCGTGTGTGTGTG
The DNA here is from genome assembly GCA_027405835.1 of Asclepias syriaca. Lineage (NCBI taxonomy): Eukaryota > Viridiplantae > Streptophyta > Magnoliopsida > Gentianales > Apocynaceae > Asclepias > Asclepias syriaca. The sequence goes on from CM049930.1 coordinate 9,651,473, forward strand.
TGTGTGTATGGAGAAAGAATTTGACAAGTTGATATTCATACGTGTGTATGTTGTGTGGTCAAATGTACCACAGAGCCTTGTTTGAATAAAGAACCTTCACTATATATAATATCCTCTCTCTCTCTCTTCTTTTAATTCCCTTTAAAATTTTCATTAATTTTGTTCTTGTTCTTGTTCTTGTTATTTAACTATGAGCTTGTAATGTTTTCTTGTGTGTACGTACTTTACTCTTCAATTTCTACTCACTCACTCTCTCTCTCCCCATGATTTTTAAAAAATAAATAAATTACAAACTCATAATATTACTATTAAATAAGTTATATATATCAAATGAATTTAATAATAATAAAAATATGTTATGAAAGTGTAATTCAATTAATAATTTTTTGAGGGATTATGAGTTTAAGATATTAATAAAAATATTAAATTTATTTGTGACCTTTATAAATAAAATTATTATCAACTATACATTTTTCTAATTATAATTACCAAAATTATAAATTCAAATATGTTTAATTAAAAAAAATAAAATGAAAAATGAAAAAAATCTATAAATTTTAAAAATAAATAAATAAATGGAAGAGAGAAGATGTCCCACACCACATGGTCGGTTAGTAGAAACAGAGAAATTCCTATAGACCCTAAAAGAGATACAGATTCTACAAACATAAAATCGAAAATTATGTCCAAATCCAATTGAATTTAACGTACCATAAAACCATCGTATTACTGTATTTATGTGCCATAAAAGTACATAAATTTCCATTTTTTAAAAAATAAATATCTTCTTCTTATTTTTTTTTCTTTTAAAAATTAATAAAAATATATTCATAGTTTTAAGTGATAAAGAAAAGAGAGTAAGAGTATTAAAATGCTATATCAAAATCAAAAGTTGGGAGTAATGTGGGTTCGATTTGGGCGCTCCATAAAAGTCCTCCACGACTATTATATATATATATTGATTGAGAAAATTTTATGTGGTAAATATTTTTTGGGAAATGATCAACAATTAGCTGACAGCAATCTGCAAAAAAGAAGTATCACAACGATAAGATCCTTTCTCTACTTTTCTTCCTTATATTTATAGTGGAAAAACTTACTCGGTTTACCGTATGGGGTAAATATTTATTTATTACTAAATGATGAATTATTTTAGACACCTGTCGGTTGCAATGTCTTAACTACATACACGTGTAATTACTCACTAATCTTGAACTAACTTAAAACTTGACACCCGTAATTAATCTATTGTTATCCTTAAGGACATTCAAGATCCTTAATTTGGATAATGATGACTGGGGTGTCGAGTAGCTCGACACTTCACTTTCAGAAAGGGGAGAAGTTGAAGTGTGGCTCTTAAATAAATGATCTGAGTGTTCTTGGTATTTCTTGCACTTTTTTCTGATTGAAGTGTAGTGTGACTCTTCAATTGCTCATATTTCAATAGTTAGTTGATGACGTGACGAGTTGTCAGATTTTATTTCCTTTTAGTGTCTCCCGAGATTGAGAAAATAAATTTAATTTTCTCAATCTGTAAATTCATCATTTGAAATATTAAGTTTTGTTGTCGAAGTATGAAAAGTTAGAGAGGAGTTTGAGAGTTTGGGGAATCTTTCAATGAGTTCAGGATAATAGCTGTCTACCAAAAATGAAGAGAGAGATGAAAAACTATTTCATCATTGCTTTGGGATAATCAAGGCGTTGGTGTCATTAAAGGAGGCGAAATTTGGCGACATGAACCGACGGATTGGATCGTTGGCCTGATTTAGTATCCCAAAAAATCTACTCTTGGCCAAACTTCTCCAACACACCTCTTTGTTTATTATTATTATAATAATAAAATAGATAATAAATAAGTAAATAGTATTAGGAAAAATTTGAAAAATGCCTTATTTTTCGTCTATAAATGCCGTGAAGCTTCCCTTTCCTCTCTTTTACGAAAAATTCCAAAGCATCTACAGATTGTTCCTACATTTGTTTCAGAAAAACTTCATCCTTCAAGAATATTCAAAGTTTCCTTTTCTCGTTAATACTGTTTCGACTCTTAACCTTCCGTTTTGCCTTCAAGTTTTACTGTTTTCAACAAAAATCTTCACCTTCATCACTTCATTTGCAGAAAAGGTATTGAAAAGAAATTTTGATCTTCTCTCTCTCTCTCTTTTTTTTGTTTAACTTGAATCAAGTATTTTGTGTGTTTAAGTTTTGAGAATAAAAGAAAAAGGGGTCCGTTAGCATCGTGTTTGGTTATCAATTTGGGTAGGAGAAGATAAAGATTTTCTGGGTTAAAGTTTATTCTTCCCAAAAGGAAAAAAAAGGAAGAAAAAATGATTTATTTGAGAAGAAAGGGTTTTATTTATATATATTTTTAGGAAGAATCACACAGGTGAAGTGTTTTTGGAAGGGTTTAGTATTTTATGCAAAGTACGAAAACTTGAACTAATTTATTTATTTTTTAAAAAATACTTATTCTCAAGTTCCAATATCGAATACTGAGAATTCTGAAAGACTAGCCCCTGAGGTTATCGAAGTGGAGTATGATAATTCAACATCTACTTCGATTGAAAATATGTTCGAGAAAGACGATGAAACTTCAAGTAAAAAAAGTGTAGGAAGTAAAAGGGAAAAAAGAAACACTTCGGCAATTACTGATGATATATTTGTGGCTTCGATTGCTCAAATTTCGGCGAGAGTTTCTTATGATAACTTAACAATTCTTGTAGCTATCCCTTTAGATCCTAAAACTCCTAAAACTGTTTATGCCAGAGTTATGACTATTGGTTTCACTACTAGGGACATCCTAGACCCCACTAGTTTAGATAGGACGAGGATGATGACTCCGAGGACTTTGATAACGCTCCTAGAACAAAAAAACAATTGTCTGGTGACTTCGCTTTAAAAGGAAACCATGTAAGTTTGGAGTTGGGTGCCTTATCAATAGATATGGACAAGTCTAGATTTAGGATGTTTCGCTTGCTTGTCTGTCCCCCAATAACTGATTACTTTATACCAATTCCAGTTGATCATTTTCTTTGTGGTTTAAGTTTACCTTTGGACCCCGCCTTTTGTGATTTCTTGCACTCAATACGTTCCCAACCAGCCCATGTCCATCTTAATGGGATTAGATACTTCTTCTTACTTGTAATCTTGTGTAGACAGATAGGTGTTGAGATATCTAATCTCATACTTTGCACTTTCTTTTCAATGCTCCGTATGAATAACTTAACTTTCTCACTTCGTCCTCGCCCAAACCTAGTCACCCTCTCTGAGCCTGCTCCAAATAAAATTGGTCTTTGGAGGGAAAGATGGGTTTGTGTAGAGTCTAACTTAGGCTTTCCTTTCTATCCAAAACGTAAACCCCTTCTTCCTTTAAGTAAGGTATATAAGAAGACGAAGTATTCAGACTCGGATATAAAGTTTTTGGATTATATCCGAAGTGAATTAGGGGCTAGTCCCAAAAACTAAACAAAAATATTTTATACTAAAGACTTGTTAGATAACAAGTAGGTATTTTTGCGGAATAGGGGGTTTAAAAGTCGATGCCCGTAGGAGAGAATTAGGGCTAGAAAATAATAACGAATACCCGATGTGGAGATTGCATCCAAATAGGGTATTCTCAAATGAATGTCCAGAGTGTAGTGATCCACGAAGTTTTGTGTGTCTCCTAAAGAAGGATAAAGGTTGAAGATTTTTCCTAAGTTATTTTCTTCGACTTGTTCCTTCAACTTTTGTCATTGTTGTTAACTTACTGTCTTCTTTTATAGCTATGACTTCCAACTTTTCAAAATGTCGTAGCGCTCTTTTTGGTGAGAGGGAGAAGGCAGTCAGCAACATTACGTTGAACCCTGCTCACGTGGTTGAGAAGGCATCTCTAATCGCAACGTTGGCTTCTTTTGGAGACGCCACCGCTACATCTCCTTCTGCTAACACTTCGACGGAGGTTCCCGTTGCCCTATCCAACAAAAATGATAAGGGGAAAGGGAAGAAAGTTGTTTCTTCAGGACCCAAGGGTAAAGGAGCTCTTGAAGGGGCCGAAGTGGAAGGTCCGAGGAAAAAGTCAATGCAAGGTCCTCATCTAACTACTGTTGCAGAATCTGATAAGACGATGGCCTTGATTGTCCACACTCCGGAGTCGAGTAAGGCCAGGGGGGTCTTCTCAAAGTTTACCGAACTATCCCTGGACTAGAGAAGGCTTCAAACTACCGGAGTCAAGAAAGGATCTCTTCAAGTTCTCCCAGGAAATCCAAAAGGTCACTCCGCCACTGACCAATTTAATGCTCTCCGATCCTAGGATTGGAAAAAATTTTGGCGGAGCTGTCTTGTCCCGAGGCATGGATTCTGACACATATGCCCATGCTCAGAGTCATTCTATTGGAGTTGAGGACTCCATTGGTCAAATTGGTGCCCATCTCTCACAGGTAAACAAGTCTTTGTGTATACATAAAAACTTTCTTAAAAATAATTTTGAAGTCTTCTTACTTCATTTCTTTTGTTTTCTTTGTCAGGCTCAAGCATACATTACCCACCTTGGTCGTATGACCTCTTTTGCCAACACTTCGAAGACTATGTAAATTAGTCTTGAGAAAAAGTGTGCGAAATTGGAAAGTCTACTGTCTTCGAAGTTGAAGGACTTGGACCTCTCCGAATCAAACCTCAAGTCAACAGAAGAAAATTTAGCTTTGGTTATTGAGCAAAAGGATAAGCAGTTCGATGAGCTCAAATCATACAAGAACGCTAATGAAGACCTTAAAGCTCAACTTTGTGAGCAAGACAAGAAGCTGAAGGAGTCTGAGGCGAAGTATAGGACTGCTGCGGAGAGGGTCAAGTATCTTGAATCCACGGAATACACTGCTAAGGTAATTGATGTATTTCGTGAGTCAGAGGAGTACGATCAAGAGCTTTTCACTAGGTGTAATGGCTTTTTTTTATCGTGGGTGTGCACATGTACTCTGAAATTTTTTACCAGTGTATCTTAGACAAGACTCGGATGGTTCATGTGTACTTGGGTACTTATGCTGATCCACGCTTTAGAAATGGGTGCGACTTCGTGCCATATACTGAAGACGAGATGAAAGAGATAATGGAGATGGATCAGAGTGAGGGAAGAGTTTGGAGTCCACCTCCATTGACTTCGCCAAACTTAAATGACTTGATTAAGGAAATTGGAAGGGCTCCAGATGTGGAATTTTCAGTAGTTTCAAATGAAGTAAATCTCTTTGTGGAGAATCAACCAACTGAAGTTGGCCAAACTTCAGTTGTTGATCCCACAGAGGATGCTTAAAATGTAATAGATAGATTTTACTTCTTTTGGAATATATATTTTGATTATCTTCAACTTGTTTTATTTTGTTAAGTTTTTGTACTTCGATTAACTGATGAATACTAAAAAATGCTCAATTATAATTTAACGAGAACAAACTTTAAGTACTACTTCGAAGTATGAAAACTTTAAACAGATAAATTCAATCAAGTAAATTAATTTGAGAAATAAAATTAAATAACTCGTGTCATTTAACTATCAAGCATAAAAAAACTTGAACTTTGACACCGAGCTTTGACTTTGATAATTTAAGTATTTTGAATTGTTTAGTATTCGTAATAAAAGACGAACTTTAAACAATCCTTGAAGTATATATAAGAATTAATTTAATCAACTTGTGTCATTAATAATCAAGTATGAAGACTTGAATTTGAACACCAAGTTTTGAGCTTAAAGTACAAAATATCTGAGATCATATATAATATTTCAAATGATCTGAGTGCCATGGATTTAGGAGTAAAACTCCTTCCTCATTAACTACGCGATATGTACCTTTTTTAACTTCGCTTTGTATCTTGTATGGACCTTCCCAATTTGGAGTTAATTTGTCTCATCAAGCGCCCTAGATGTACCTTCAATTGTGCGAAGTACCCAATCTCCGATGTGTAGAGGTCGAGGTGCAACCTTTGTGTCATGGTACAACTTGTTTTTTCCTTTGTAAGCTTCCATCGGAGTCGCGCAACTTTGCGTTTTTCATCTAAAAGATTGAGGTCGTAAATTCAATTTTGGATGATGTCATTGATATCATATGTTACAATTCGATGAGTAGGAAGGGTGAGTTTGGCTAGTACAACAGCTTCACTTCCATAAACAAGGGAGAAAGGGGTTTCCCCAGTTGGCCCCCGAGCCGAAGTTCAGACTGACCATAACGTAGAATGTAATTCATTGGCCCATTTCTTCGAAGTACCTTCAAGATTTTTCTTTAGAGCCCAGAGTACTAGTTTATTGGTTGCTTCTGCCTGACCATTACCCTAAGGATGTGCCACCGATGACTTCCAATGTCTGATATGAAGTCTTTTGCACTCTGAAGTAAACTTACTTGAAAATTGTGTTCCGTGATTTGTAACCACCACGCGTGGTACTCCGAATCTACACAGGATTGAGTCGTAGAAAAAATTGAGGACATTTTCTTCAGTAGGGTTGGCCAATGGTTTTGCTTCGATCCATTTGGAGAATTAATCTACGTCCACCACTAAATATGCAAATCCACTTCGAGATTTTGGGAATTTACCCATGAGATCCATTCCCCACAATCGAACAGCCACATAGTTGTCACTAGGGTTTGTTGTATTGAAGGTAAACGTGGCACATTCCCAAAGATCTGACAGGTTCGACACTTCCTGTCAAAGTTTAGAGAATCTTGTTGAAGTGTTGGCCAATAATATCCTTGATGAATGATCCTAGCGGCCAATGATCTCGCTCCGGGGTGGCCTCCACAAGTTTCGTCATAGATTTCTTCAAGAATGGATTGCACCATATTTGGGGATATACATCGAAGTAAAGGTCTGGTAAATGATCTTCTATACAAAATTCCTTCGTGCACTATATACCTCGCACTTTGCCTTCGAACCCTCTTTGCTTAGTTTTGATCTTCTGGGAGCACGTCCTATTCAATGTAATTTTTTATTTCATCAATCCAAGTGTCTTCACTTAAAGCAATAACCATTGTTGAACTCTTATGGTCAATTGACGAGGAAGTGTGGACTTTGATATTGATGAGATGTTTGGAATGTCTCCTGAAGCTACTCGGGAGAGTTGGTCTGCTTTTTTATTTTGTTGTTGATCTATTTTTTCCAATCGAACATAATTGAAAGTATTTTTTACCTGAAATGCTTTATCCATATATTTCTTCATGTTGTCAGAGTTGATTGCATAATCTTCGTTCAGCTGTCGAACCACTACTTACGAGTTACTATAGACAAGTATTGATTTTATTCCGGCTTCAATTGCCCAAAGTAAACCTTGAATAAGGGCTTCATACTCAGCTTGATTATTGGATACAAGATAATCAAGGATAATAATTTTGCACTCCACTTGTCCTTCTTTGGGCGATTTAATGATTATTCCAATTCCCGCACCTCGCAAGTTTACGGATCCATCAACAAACATAGTCCAATGTTCCGGTAATTACCGAGGTGGAAGTTCTTCATAAGAATAATAGCAAGTCCTTCATCTTCTGAAAAAGAGGACTCTACTAAAAAGTCTGCCAATGCTTGTGCTTTAATTGCTGTGTGAGGTTTGAATTTAATGTCGTACCCACGCAATTCAATTGACCATTTCAACATCCTTCCGGACTGGTCCAATTTGTAAAAATTTTGTTTAAGTGGTGAATTGGTGTATACCACAATTGTGTGGTCAGCGAAGTAAATTCGTAATTTTCGAGCAGCAACAACCAAAGAATAAGCCAATTTTTTATATTTGGGTACTTGGACTTAGGTCCATTCAAAATTTTGCTTGCATAATACACTGAGAGTTGTTTATGAGCAACCTCCCGAAGTAAAACAGAAGCAACTGCTAAGTTACATGCCGATAAATATAAGTATAGAACTTCACCTATTTCTGGCGAACTCAACAGGGGTGGATTCTGGAGATAATGTTTCAACTTCTCCCATTCCTCCTTACATTCCGCATTCCATGTGAAGGTTCTTGTAGCTTGTTTTAAAACTTTAAAAAAAGGAAGACATCTTTCAGTTGACTTCAAGATGAATCTCCCAAGGGCTGCAATACACCCATTCAACCTTTGTACATCCTTTATACATCGGGGTTCTACCATTTTAATGAGTGCCTCGATTTTCTCTGGATTGGCCTCAATCCCTCGCCCTGTCATCATAAAACCAAGGAACTTCCCTGAGTGTACTCTGAATGTGCACTTATTTGGGTTTAATTTCAAATGATACTTTGTCAAAGTATCAAAAGTTTCCTTCAAACCTTCAAAATGTGATCTTTCTTCCGAAGTCTTGATTACCATATCATCAATGTATACTTCGACATTTCTTCCAATTTGCTTTTCAAAAACTTTGTCTACCATTCTTTGGTATGTAGCTCATGCATTCTTTAGTCCGAATAGCATGACATTGTTGCAAAAAATCTTTCCCGCACCCTGAAAAGAAGTATGTCTTTGGTCAGCTTCACCCATCTTTATCTGATGATACCCTAAGAATGAGTCTAAAAATTGAGGGTTTTGTAACCAGAAGTCGCGTCCACTAACATACTTATTCTTGGGAGTGGATAATAATCTTTCGAGCAAGTCCTATTCAAATCAGTAAAATCTACACACACTCTCCATTTTCCATTGGCATTTTTAACCATGACAACATTAGCTAACCAAGATGGGTAAGCTATTTCCCGAATAAACTTAGCTTGGAGAAGTTTTTCAACTTCTTCCTTTATTGCAATCTCTTTTTCATCTTTAAAACTTTGTAACTTCTGTTGCATTGGAGTGGTAGTGGGATCGATATTCAATTTGTGCTCCGCAACATTTGAATCGATTCCCAACATATCCGAAGTGCACCAGGCAAAATTATCTTTGTGCAGTATCAAAAATTCCTTTAACTGCTTTGTTTCTTTTGTTGACAAACTCCGCCCATTCTTGACTATTTGTTCAGGATATAATGGGTGAATTATAACTCCTTCAGACTCCTGTGGTTGAGGGTGGTTCATTTCTTCTTCAGGAATTAATGTCGGAGTCGAAGTCTCTCCTTTTTCATATTTCATCGCAACTTGAGACGAAGTGCTCCTGCTTTAGGATTAACTTTTTTATACTTGACCAAATCATCCAACATTCCCTTTGGATTACTTAACTCCATTCCAATTCCCTTTTTAGTTGGAAATTTAACCCGTTGATGTGGTACCGAGATGATCATGTCAAATGCCGCCTGAGCCGGTGTACCTATTATAGCATTATAAACCGACTGTACGTCCACCACATAAAACTCCACTTCCTCAGTTCAACTCAATAATCCAACACCAAGGGTCATGTTTAATACCACGATCCCTTTAGTTGGTACTTTATGAGTTGTAAATCCTTCCAACTTCATTGAAGTGGGTCTTAGCATTTCCTCTCCTAATCCCATATCCTGAAAACACTGATAGTACAATATATTTGATGACGCTCCTGAGTTTATCAAAACTCGTCGTACCAAAAATTGTTGAAAATTAGGGTGAGTCATTGATACATCCAAAATTATTGAATTTAGCTTCTTTCCATTAGTAGGTGCCAACTCTGCTTTTGTAAAGGAAATAACATCCTCTTTCTCCAAACTATGATTCCTTTAAAATATGAATTTGTCGTTTCAGCTGTGCCATTGATGGGGTTTCGTTAAGAATTACATCAATCACTTTCACTTTCTCTTTCCCTTTTAATGATTGTTGCTCCCATTGCGGTTCATCTTTCATGAACTCGGCCAACAAACCTTTCCTTTCAACTGATAACAATATTCCGTATTGTGACCATAATTCTGATAGAAATCACAATGCCTGCTTTGATCTCGTACTCCTTCTGTATGTGGGTTTAAAGGAGGTGGATCCTTTACTCCGTGTTTCTCTTTTAAAATTGCGACTATATTTTCGACCGGTATGTTCAATCCAAATGGTTTTTCTGTCTTTCGACTTCATTTCTTTCTGCCAGTATTGAAATTTGTTCTGGCATTCGGTCTGTTTCCCGGAGTAAAAGATTTTCCTTTATCAAAAAGTCCTTTTGGCGCGTCAAGACGTAAGTCGAACTTGGGTTTTTCACCCTTATTAACGTCGACTACATCTTTCGGTGTAGTTAACTTCCTGTCAGGCTGTTCGATGGCCAAAGCAACATGTTTCGCCATTTTGAACATTTCTCCAATTGTTCGAGGATGTTGGAGTCCGAAGTCTATTTTGAGTGCATGAGATTTTAAACCTCCCTCAAAATAGGTAATAACTGTATCTTGGCTCAGACCCTCGATTTCATCATAAATTCTTTTAAATCTTTCCAAATATTCCAAAAGGGGTTCATCATCTTTTTGCTTAACATTTGTTAAGTCTCCCATTGTTTTTGGAAGTTCGCCAGCAGTACTGAATTTATCCAAAAACCTCTTTTCAAGAGTATACCAAGAGTCAATACTATTGGCTTTCAAAGAAGTAAACCATGTTAGAGCTTTCTCAGTTAAAGTACTGGGAAAAGCTTTACATAGTATTGCTTCATCACTTGAAACTAAGCCCATTGTTGATTTAGACCTACAAATATGCTCTTGTGGCTTTGTTCTCCCGTTGTATAAAAAAAATTGAGGTAACTTCTAATTGGTATCTGAGAGAACATCTCTGATCCATTTTTCAAAAGGCCCCATTTCAAAGGCTTTTCGAATCATCTCTGCTCCTTTCTTCACTGATTTCTGCCGCGAAGTACGCCTTGGTGTTGATTTAAGGATAGACTTTGCGACTGGCACTTGATATTACGGTGTCGCCTTAGTCTTTGGCCTTTGAAGGTAGCTAGGCGATAATCTCGCATGTGGTCTTCTCATCTCACTTTGGACATGCTGATGTGATTCTCCGACCTCACTCCTCTGGGGTGCTCTTGAAGTTTCTCCTCTCATCTTATACGATGTTGGATTAACATTCATCATGTTTTGAGCATCTCTCTGGGATCCATGGGACAGTATGAGTGGATTCCTCATCGCACTCTAGGCCATCTATGAGTGCATCAGTTGTTGAGTAGGAGGTATTACCTGGAAACTCATGGGAGGTAATGTCTCTTCCATGTTAACTGCTTCTTGTTGTAGATGTATCCAATCATCCATCAACTTCTGACGCTTTTGTAATCTCTCGACCTCTAACTGCAAACGTTGTATTTCTTCTGAAGTTGGCGTTACATGCGTCGATATCACGAGAACAACTGGCTATTGAGTTCTTTTTTCATTCAAAAACTCCCTTAGATCAGATTTTGATTGTTGTAGTCTTGAAGCTGAAGCTGCCTTAGATACGGCTTTGAATGTTGATTGAAATGATCTTTGGTTACTCATTTTGGCTTTCACTATTTTACTGGATATTTGTGGTAACAAAAATTCTTAATTTTTTTTTCTCGGTAACGGAACTAAACTGATTGGAGAAATTTTATGTGGTAAATTTCTTCTGGGAAATGATCAACAATCAGTTGGCAGCAATCTGCAAAAAAGAAGTCACATAACTGTAGGATTCCGAAGGTAACCCTCTGATGATTTAGTTTGAAAAGTGAAGGAGAAAAATATATAAGTAAATAAGGATAAGAAAGTAAAATTCTTTTTAAGAAGAAGAAAAAAGGGAAAAGATTCTTTCTCTTCCTTTCTTCCTTATATTTATAATGGGAAACTTACCTGATTTACCTATGGAGTAAATATTTATTCACAACTAAATGATGAATCATTTTGGACACCTGTCGATTGCAATACCTTAACTACATACACGTGTAATTACTCAAGGACACTAATCTTGAACTAATTCAAAACTTGACACCCATAATTAATCCATTATTATCCTTAAGGACATTCAAGATCCTTAATTTGGATAATGATGACTGGGTGTCGAGTAGTTCGACACTTCTCTTTCGAAAAGGGGAGAAGTCGAAGTGTGGCTCTTAAATAAATGATCTGATCGAAGTGTAGTGTGACTCTTCAATTACTCATATTCCGATCGTTAGTTGATATATATATATATATATAGATTCAATGTACCAATAAGAATGTCCATTTTTGCTGGATTTGGTGGATAAAGTGTTTAGCAGTATTTGTAAATCTTTGATAAAATTAAGAATCATTTTGTGATATTCAGAAGATCAGTTCCATTTGCATCCCATATGTTTCCACAATTTCTGGTCATTCTTAAGATTCATGTTTTTATCTTGGGAAAAGAATCCAAGACAAAGCGTTCATTTACATTATTTATTATTTATTTATTTAACATTTCGATAAAAATGTATCGAAAATGAAACTTTATATTGAGATATTAATTATTAAATAGGACCATATTTGGTCTATTTTTAGGGGTGTTATGATCTTGCAAAATCTAAGGGGATGCCTTTTGCATCTCACGTTTCCCACTCTATAGACGTGGGGAAATTCTATTCTTGTAGAAATTGATTTGATTTGATTTTATTTTTTAACACGTTTTGCATTTGGTTCCCTCGTAAAATATCTAATTTTAATTTCCTAAAAAAAATGGATGGAAATGTTTTTGATACTTTTTATTATTAACAAAATATTCATGAAAATGATATAATGAAAATAATTTAATAAACACTATATAAATTAAAATTTTTAAATAATATTCATTGTAAAAGTTTTGTAATATAAAAATTAAAAAAAAAAAAAAAATATATATATATATATATATATATATATTTGTTAGGTTAGATCCTTTAGTGCGAGTTTTTCTTTCTCTCTCTCTCTTTTCCCAGAAGGTGGAAAGAACCCCTATAAATAGGGGGGAAGGGGTAGCCTGAGATAGAATCCATGTGTTCAATTGCAGTTGCTCTCACACAGCTCATCATCTCTTCCTTTTGCCTTTCTCACTGTCTCTCTTTCTCTTTCTCTTTCTCATTGATCATTATAATCATCCCCACTTTCTAAATTTCTCGAAGGATTTCTCTTCTTCTTGGTGCAGAGAAAAATCAAATTAATTGAAGAAAAAATGGTGGTGTTGTCAAAACCAGAAGCAATGGAACAGTTCTGTTTAGTCAATAACTGTACATTATTATTCCCAGGGGTTCCATTGATAGACCTTTCGAAACCGGACTCTAAGCACCTCCTCGTCAAAGCCTGTAAAGAGTTGGGATTCTTCAAAGTCATTAATCATGGCGTTCCTACCGATTTCATCACCAAACTTGAGTCCGAAGCTATCAAATTTTTTTCCTTACCTCTTTCTGAAAAACAAAAGGCTGGCCCTCCCGACCCCTTCGGCTACGGTAATAAGCAGATTGGACCTAATGGCGATATTGGATGGGTTGAATATATCCTTCTAACTACCAATTCAGAAGAATTCGATTACCACAGATTTGAATCCATTTTCGGCATGACTCCAGAAGGACTTCGGTAAGTACTTCTGGGGAACCAAAATGTAGCCCTAGTTTATTTTGTTCCCAATCTCATACCAAATTTATTTTCTTATTTTTTAATTTTTGGTTATTGTTGTTGACAGTGATGCTGTTTACGACTATGTATCCTCGGTGAAGAAAATGGGTTGTGAAATACTTGAATTAATGGCGGAAGGTTTGAACATCGAGGATAAGAATGTGTTCAGCAAGCTGCTCAAGGATGAACAGAGTGACTCTGTTTTCAGACTGAATCACTATCCACCGTCTCCGGACGATCTTCAGGGAGGAAATTTAATCGGTTTCGGAGAGCACACCGACCCGCAAATCATCTCTGTACTCAGATCAAACAACACTTCCGGCCTTCAAATACAATTGAAAGACGATGGAAGCTGGATTTCCATTCCACCCGATCAGAGTTCATTCTTCATCAATATTGGCGACTCAATGCAGGTCTGTTTCTCTATTTTCTTAAATAATAAATAATAATTAAAAAAAGAAGAAGGAATATGATTAATATTATACAATTGTAATTCAATTTTGCTACGGGTTCTTGTGTGTATGGTTGGATTCTGTGTTTTGGTTTGGTCTTTCTTTGACTTCAAAATTTGTTGAAAGAAAAAGAATGATATATTAAGTTTGTCACTGTCATGTAAATGCTTCGTACGGGATAAGAAAGTTCCCCCCTACCCTAACTACTAAGGAAGGCTAGGAGTGGTGTTTGTGGTCCGCAGTGTGTTCTGTTTTTATAATCTTTAAAAAATAAAATAATAATAATATTATTATTGTTGTATTGGTTGCAGGTTTTAACAAATGGGAGGTTTAAGAGTGTAAAGCATAGAGTATTGGCAAACAGTAAGAAATCAAGGCTATCCATGATTTATTTCGGAGCACCACCGTTGAGTGAGAAGATAGCACCATTGCCATCGCTATTGGAATTGGAAGGTGAAGATAGCTTGTACAAGGAATTTACTTGGTTTGAGTACAAGAAATCTGCTTACAAGTCAAAGCTTGCTGATAACAGATTACTCCTCTTTCAGAAATTTGCTGCTGCTGATGCATCCTCATAGTCAACGCAACCTATACCAACTTCATGCCTATCTATAAATCTAATAATAAAGTTCTCATATATATATATATATAGAGGGTTAGTTTTGTCTTTTTTACTGTTTCTTTATCATTTAACACGACTTCAATATGTAAATTACCCACCAAGATGTTAATATTAGTATATCAATGCTTCCTTAAATTCTCTTAAATACTTTTAAGGACATAAAGTATTTAAACATGAGAATAAAAATTTAAATTATAAGCCATAAATTTAATTTGAAGAGAAAAATTATTTTAGATATAAATATAAAATTAAAATAACTTCCTTGTGTTTCGCAAATTATATATTACACGGCTGTTTGTCTCAGACTTATTTATATAATATATTGCTTGCATAGAAGAAAACAATCAAAACCTATGAATTGCCGAAAAGCAGCACGAAAGACAGAGTTGACTGCTGTTCATGATCCCCCTGCATTTGTGTATATATATATATATACACGTATATGTGTATAGTTAGCACAACAATGTTGTTACTTAGTTTTTTTCTTTTTCTTTTTTTCGATCTTTTAAATTATAGATAAAAAAATGTTATGGAATGAATTATGATTTATTGACTATTTTATTGGTTGATATTTTTTTTTGTCGGTCAATATTTGTAAAAGGTAGATAAAAATATAATATATATTTGCCCATAGATTTTTCTTGTTTTAAAAAATAAACCTTCCTTAGCTGTAGAAGTTTCAGTAGGTTGAGGTTTTCTTTTTCACCATATATATATATAATATATATATATATATATATATATATATACAATGTGGTCATCCAGTATGTTCCTTTTTATTTTATTTTTAATTTTAAAAATATTATTAAATATATATTATTTTTATGATCTAAAAAAAAAAATCTAAAATTGAGTTCATCAGAAAGATGCATTCTTTTTCATTTTAAACATTTAATTTTTAGAGTTATGACATAATTTGGATAAATTGAAATTATTATATAAGAGGTTTACCTTACTGGAATAAATTTAAATTTATATATTTTCAAACTCTATAAAAAAGAAAAGAAAAGAAAACAAAAGAAGGGTCGGGATGAATAATAAGAATCACGGGAAGGCAGCAGGAGTAGAAAAGAAGTGTTGTAATCTCTCCCATTCAGTCAGTCCTTTAGTAGTCAGTGAGGCAGGAGTTTTAGGGACCTCAAAAACAAAGAATGTGAACCAATGGGCCAAAACAGTGCTTGTCAATTACTTCTGCCCATCTTTTTGGTTGGTTGAAGGCCACAAAATAATAATATTACTCCTCTCTTATTCCTCCATGGATACACCTTAAAATGATTATATTCATCATTTCTTTCAAATTAGTGCAAAATATATATATATAATTGATGAGTTATTAATGCTGCAAACTAATTAATGAAGAAATCATAGTTAATTCCTCTCATGAAATTAGAAACGTATTGTTGTTGTACAAGTACATACAGAGACTGCAATGTCTGTTGGGCATATTGTTTCCAGGCTGGAGAGGTACGAACCTGTGTCTTCCATGCCAATCAGACGCATCTCTGTAGGGATGGGAGGGAACAATAATATATTATGTATCAAGAACAAATTTGGTTATGCATGCATGGAGTCAGTTGAAGACAGATATTTTTCGTTTTTACTTTTCTGGAAACCATTATTCAATCAATTCAACAATATAATTAATTATGGTTTGTTTCTTTGTTTGTTGTACCAAATAAGGGGACTTTGTGGGCGGAGGAGGGCTAGCTTCTTTCATTTCCGTTTGGCCATCAAGAAGAGAACACAATGTCTATTTGAATCCTATAAATGCTCCCCAAAAGTCTTTTATGTATGAATGCATGGGTTTTTATTACATATATCAACGCATTAAACGTGTATTTAGAGTTAGAGATTTCTTATAAACAAAGATTAGTTTGAATTGTGGATTGGTTTATTTCCTGGAATGACAACTCAAAAAATTATCTCAAGTTTAAATGGGTCTGAGCCCAAAAAACTAGGACTCACCAATTGCCAACGGTTAATGGCCCAACAGCCACACATATACCCCTCCTATTATCATCATCATCACCTTCAAGCTCAAGGAAAAATTGAAATTAAAAGTGGATAACAAAACCTTACGCAGAGATGCACTCGAAGCTTCTTCAAGTTCATTGCCAGGGCCATACCTATTTTTTCCATGCTCGTAAACATAGTCCCACAGTTTCTACCAGAATTAAGCTAAAAGAAACGCCAAGCTTCATATTGAAATGCCGCAAACAAATGGCTTCACCGTCTTTATCTCTGCTTCCTTCTATACCCATGAATTTCGAACCAATTTCCGCATCATATTCGCCATTGGATTTGACGGAGGAGAACATCAATCTTGCCCTAGCGGATGCAAAGCTTGAGGCAAGTCTTCTCTCTCTCTCTCTCTCTCTCTCTACTCTGTCTGCAGTTAGAGAGCTTACATAATATTAGTATATGCAATTCTTCTCTCTGCAGTTTGGACAGCTTTTCGATACTGAAGTTGGTATAACAGGTGATTCCCTAACTCCTACCATTATACATTTTTTCTGGGTGGATTCGTGATTTGCGCTGATCCAAACAGAAACCAACAGGAAAAGTAGAATTGGCCGAATTGGATGGACCTTATGTCAAGATTAGATTGAGTGGGCGGTTTTGGCACCAACGCTCCGTTGTTCTAAGCAGATTGGCCAATTATCTCAAGCAAAGGATTCCTGTAACTCACTTTCTTATATTTTCCTTTCCAATTACAATTTCAAATTTCAAAAACAAAAATTTACCCACTTTTTGTTTTTGACTTTCCAGGAAATTTTGGAGGTAGACATAGAAGATGAGAAACAATTGGATGATAGCCCTTCAAATTTCTAAGGTAATCATTATTGCCTGTGACAAACACTATTTCAATGTTTAACTCACCTAATAAAAATAGTTTGTCTAAGAAACATGTAAGAATGTGTATTCCTACAAGATATTATTGCAACAAGTATTCCTATCATTCTTTAACAAGAGCAAGAGAATGATCAAATCCTGCAACTGCTTGGATTACTTCAAATCCTTCCAAGTATTCAACCAACATAGGTTCAGTTTCATCAACCGAGCTGCCGAGCCCGAGTCTCCCATTTCTACCACAGCCCCAAGTCCAAACCTCTCTCTTATCCGTAACAACCATGCTGTGTGCCCGACCTCCTGATGCTGCAATAGGTTTTTCATCAGCAAGCCCCTCCTCAACCACTAGAGGAACATTTTCAGGACCATCTCTCCCTAATTGAGAATTGTGGTTCCATCCCCACGAAACAAGTTTGAAATCATCTACTGCAGCATCTGATGACAGAACCTGGCAAATTCCCAAAGAGTGTCCCATGCCTGCTGCTATAGAAACAGGATGGAAGTTTATGTCAACCGGATGCATCCCTAGATCTGGTTTCTCTCTACCTAATTGTCCATAAACATTGCTCCCGCAGCTTATAAGTGTACCGTCACCTGAATTAGAAAAATACAAATCAGCATTGCATATACATAAGCATCAAGGACAAGCATTGTAGATGACTAGGTAAAACCTACAACAAAGGATTAAGGAATGATCAAGGCCACATGAGATATCTGCAACTTCAATATCATACAGCTCTTCAACCAGACTGGGCGTCCAGATGATTGGCATATTCTTTTCTTTTTGAATACTTTCCAGTTTGAGCTTCTCAGCAGCTTCAAAGATGGAACCTGAATTTTCTTTAGACGATCCAAATTGACCAGCAGCAGAATCCAGCGGAGAGTACTCCAATGGTTTCCCAATCTTGCCTAATCTCCCATCAGCATAATATCCCCAACCAAATAGTTTTCCTTCTTTTGTTAATGCCAGTGCATGTCCCCATCCCAGTGACACCTGCAAGAGCACATAAGCATGTTAGAGAATTCCCCTGCTCAGAAGGACTAGATGAGAGTTCACTAATAAATTCTGATGGCTTTCTTTATCAATGAAGTGCAATCAGAATATCCGTTAATATTCTTCTACCTTAAGTACATAATAAGACCACCTTAACTATTTCTTCTCCAACAAGTGCTTCTACTCTGGCAGGAAGAAGAGCTTCAGTGATTCCTTCACCTAATCCTAGCTGCCCGCGCTTGGATGTTCCCCATACCCACAGAGAACCATCATCTCCAATAGCTGCGGAAATGACACCAGATGCAGATACTGCCTGAACTCTAACTTGATCCAACTCTTCTACTCTTTTAGGTACATTCCATGCCCCTCTTCAGTAAGTATAATGGAAAGTTGGAGCATTGAAAATGGAGGAGGCAAGCTTTTAGAACGCTGCCGTTAGATTGCATGACATAATATATAACTTGAGGTGTTCTTCTTCAGAGTAACCAAAAGAAATACCTCAAGGTTCTCCGAAGACACCAGTAAAGAAAAAGTACATGAACATGAAAAAATACATGATTTTCTGTCCAACATGCTTAAGGGAACAATAATAAATATTGTCAATTGTGATCAATCAAAAGAATTATCAACTGAATGTAGTAACTGGTAAAATAAATAAGATCCCAAATAATAAAAAAAGAACAAGAAACAGGCACATGAATCCCTTGCTTATTGATTTTAGTTAGTATAGATGGTTCTTCATTTATGATTAAAACATTTTTCCTATATGGTGCAGCAGCTACAATTACAATCCAAAATGGAAATGGATATTAGACAATGTCTTAGGGATCTCTGCGCCCAGAGAAAATCTTCAATTACTTACCCCTAAAGCACCATCAAACACTGTAGACATCTATACTTACAAAAAACAAAAAATCTAAAATTTGATATGAAAAACTTGAAAGTTACAGAAATTTTCAGTAGCTCCACATCCTTTATCGAAATGAAACAAACATAAGGCAATCAGAGTTAGGAATTAACTGTGAAGTTTATCAGAGGTATAAGAAACAACCTTGGAGAAAGAGGATAGCGACCAAGCTGGGATTCAAAGTTACGTCCCCAAGCCCATACATGACCGTCAGATGTGACGGCGAGGGAGTGGTAGTGGCCGGCGGCGATGCTGGAGATATTGGGCGGAAGGTCAGGAATAGGAGTGGGCTCATAGGAATCGGAACTCAAGCCAATTAGGGACGTCGGTAAACCCAATGCCCCATGGCTTCCGTCTCCAAAGCTCATTACCGTTGTTTTGCTTCCGTGACCACTGCTGGACATCCATCGGCGGGTCGCACCGGATAAGAGAGCCGATACGGGTCGGATCCTGGATTTCAACAGTCGGAGCATTCTTTATTTTTCAATTAGGCGCTGGGTTTCGTAGTTCGTACTCACAGACAGAGAGCTACCGCGATTACCAATGTGAAATGTTTGGCGGTTCCCATACATAGAATAGTGATTAGTGACTTAGTACAGGAATTTTTTTTTTAAATTTCCAATATAAGGTTAATTTGTTTTGGGTGTTCCATTTTCCCCAATATATATATATATATATATATATATATATATATATATATATATATATATATATATATATTTTTTTTTTTAAAAATAAAATATTAAAGTTTTAGAATATAATTTTTTATATTTTATTATTTAAGTTGCTAAAATCTTTACTTATAAAGTTATGAATTTGAAACACAAATAAAAAATTTTAAAAATATTTTACGATAAATTGACATAAATAGTTTTAAAGTATAAATGTTTAGTAACATTAGTTTCAATTATAAAAAAAATTATGATATTTATTATTTTGTTAAAAGTTATGTTAAATCATTAGTTAAATTATTTTAATCAAAGATATTTAAGTTATTATACTATTTAAATATAATTAGTATTATATATTTAAAATATAATTCAAATTTATTTCCTCCTCTCCCAACCATCACCAAAACCAGGAGACCAAAAATATAAAATAAACAAACAAACACACATATATTTACACAAAGAAAAAGAATAAAAAGAAAAAGAAAAAATAGAAAAAAGGAAAATTTGTTTAATAGACGAGGAGAAAGTTGACTTTGGAGTTCCTTCCCTCTCTCAATTTGTAACGGTTTTTTTTCATTTTGACTTAACAAGATAAATGTGAAGACAATATATTTTAAAGAAAGAGACTCAGATTTTGTGAGGATATCAATTCAAGTCCCACATTTGAACATAATGTTAGAGTTAACTAGCATATATAGAATTTTACTAACTTCATTAGCATGAGGTCTTTTCGGTAGTTACCCAAGAACAAAACCGTGAGGGCTTAGGTCCAAAGCGGACAATATCATACTAATGTGGAGGGCGCTTAGTTCCAAAACGGACAATATCATACTAATGTAGAGTTAAGTGGTGGGAGCATAATTGACATTTTTGATTATGCTTTGTGGCTGCAACTTTGGCTTATCCTCCACATCAGAAAAGTTTTCCTTTTGCCTTTTTTTTGTTCAATAGTACTTTACTCTAGTGAATTCATATTCACTATTTTAAAGTGTCAAAACAGTCATGGAGGCGAAGATGATAAGTTTGAATGACACAAACTACCACATATGGAGAAACAAAATGAAGGATCTCCTATTTGTGACAAAGGTGCATTTACCTCACATATGGGGAAATAAAATGAAGGATCTCCTATTTGTGACTAAGATGCATTTACCTGTGTTTGCTACTGTCAAACCAGATGGTAAGACGGACGGGGAGTGAGCGTTCGAGCACGAACAAGTATGTGGTTTTATTCGACAATTTATCGAAGACAACGTGTACAACCACATATGTGACGAGACTCATGCACGAACTTTGTGGAACAAGTTAGAGGATTTGTATTCCTCTAAAATCGCCAACAACAAGCTGTTTCTCCTGACAAAACTTATCCAACTAAAATACCGAGAAGGTGCATCAATGGCAGATCATTTGAACAATCTTCAAGGTATTGTGCAACAGTTGTTAGGAATGGGCATAAAGTTTGATGATGAATTACTTGCTCTTGTTGTACTCTATTCCTTGCCAGAGTCATGGGAGACTCTGAAGATTTCACTTACAAATTTTGCACCAAACGGCGTACTATGCATGGAATTTGTGAAGAGTGGAGTATTAAATGAAGAAATGAGGCGAAGATCACAAAGATGTTCCTCATGGCAACAAGATGTTCTCATTGCAGAATCCAGAGGGAGGAATCAATTTTATTGTCCAAAACTGAGGGGCAAGAGTCGAAGGAAGTCAAACAAGCATGCAAACGTGGAGTGCCATCACTGCAAGAAGAAAGGACACATCAAGAAGTTATGCCGGAAGTTAAAACAAGAACAACAGAACAAAGGACGCCAGAGCAGTGATGATGAAAGTGCAAACATTGTCGAAGAGTTCAACATCATTTTTGAAGATGAGGAGTCTATCAGTCTTACAAACCATGAGACCGACTGGATTATTAATAGTGCTGCTACCACTCATGTCACATCACGGAAGGAGTTCTTCTCATCTTACACACCTGAACATTTTGGTGTTGTCAAGATGGGAAATGACAAAGTTTCAGAAGTTGCAAGCATTGAAGAAATTTGTCTAGAGACAGATAATGGTATGAGACTGGTCTTGAAAAATATCAGGCATGTTCCAGACATGCGCCTGAATCTAATTTCAGCAGGCAAGCTAGATGATGAAGGTTTCTGCAACACCTTCATTCATGGTCTATGAAACTCACCAAGGGATCATTGGTGGTGGCCAGAGGAAAGAAAAACTTAAAGTTGTACACGATGCATGCAAAACTCTCCCAAGATGCTGTGAATGCTGTGGAGAATGATAGTGCAATTGAGTTATGGCACAAGTGGCTAGGTCATATGAGTGAGAAAAGTATGACATGTCTAGCCAAGAAGAATGTGTTACC
The DNA here is from genome assembly GCA_027405835.1 of Asclepias syriaca. Classification (NCBI taxonomy): domain Eukaryota; kingdom Viridiplantae; phylum Streptophyta; class Magnoliopsida; order Gentianales; family Apocynaceae; genus Asclepias; species Asclepias syriaca. The sequence goes on from CM049930.1 coordinate 9,673,726, forward strand.
TGGATTGGATCAAGTCCACTTGAAGAAATGTGGCGACTGTCTAGTAGGGAAGCAAAATAGAGTTTCTTTCAAACGTTCCCTTCCTTCAAGAATGGAGAATGTGTTGGATTTGATACACTCAGATCTGTGTGGGCCAATGTCAAAGTCACTTGGTGGTGCTCAATACTTTGTGACTTTCATTGATGATCATTCTCAGAAGACTTGGGTGTACTTGCTAAAATCAAAAGACCAAGTGTTAGATATTTTCAAAAAATTTCTAACTCTAGTTGAGAGGCATTGGAAAGAAGCTGAAATGCATCCGAACAGACAATGGTGGAGAATATATTGGACCATTTGATGCTTACTGCAAAACAAATGTTATTCGACATCAAACAACACCTCCGAAGACACCGCAGTTGAATGGTTTAGCTGAGAGGATGAATAGAACCTTGATGGAGAGAGTCAGATGTCTACTCTCACATGCAAAGTTATCAAAGATGTTCTAGGGTGAAGCTATTCTAACAGCTGTTCATGTGCTGAATCGCTCACCATGTATCCCTCTATAGTTTGATACTCCAGAAAGAGTATGGTCGGGTAGAGATGTTTCCTATGATCATTTGTGGGTGTTTACTTGCAAAGCCTTTGTGCACATTTCAAGGGATGAGAGGTCCAAGCTTGATGTCAAGACACGACAGTGTGTGTTTATTGGCTATGGTCAAGACCAACTTGGCTATAGATTCTATGATCCAACTCAGAAGAAACTTGTCAGAAGCCGTGATGTAGTTTTTGTTGAAGATTAGACCATAGAAGATATCAAAGAAGGGCAGAAGAGTGCTGCCAGGGTCGATGTTGTTACAATAGGCATGTAGTGTATTCCTTCAACAACACTGCCAAGACAAGTTTAAGACGATGATCAACCAGAAACTGGAGTTGTTCCAGAAATTGTTGAAGATAATGTTCATGATCAACCATCGGCTCCAGAGGGTTCTCCAATTATGAGAAGATATACTAGAGTCAGACAACGCTCTACTAGATATCCTAAAGATCAGTATGTGCTACTAATTGATGGGGGAGAACCAGAAAGTTTTGATGAAGTCATGGATCATGAACACAAGGAAAAATGGATTGAAGCCATGCAAGATGAAATGAAGTCCTTGCATGAGAATCAAACTTTTGAGTTGGTGAAGTTACCAAAAGGTAAGAGGGCTTTGAAGAACAAATGGGTGTTCAAGATAAAGCATGAGGAATACAGTCACCAACCACGATTCAAAGCCAGACTAGTTGTCAAGGGTTTCCATCAAAGAAAAGGGATTGACTTTGATGAGATTTTCTCACCAGTGGTGAAGATGAAATCCATTCGTGCAGTGCTGGGGTCGGCAGCAAGTCTTGACTTGGAAGTTGAGCAAATGGATGTGAAGACAACCTTCCTTCATGGTGATTTGGAGGAAGAGATATACATGGAACAACCAGAAGGTTTTGCACAAGAAGGGAAAGAGGACTTTGTCTGCAAACTAGAAAAGAGTTTGTACGACTTGAAACAAGCGCCAAGACAATGGTACAAGAAGTTTGAGTCTGTTATGGGGGAGCAAGGCTACTCAAAGACCAGTTCAGACCACTGTGTATTCATGTAAAAATTTGTTGATGATGATTTCATTATCTTGTTGCTCTATGTGGATGACATGTTGATTGTTGGCTAAAACATTTCCAGGATTGACACCCTGAAGAAGCAACTGAACAAGTCATTTGCCATGAAAGATTTGGGGTCAGCAAAGCAAATTCTTGGTATAAGGATAACAAGGGACAGAAGCACCAAGAATTTATGATTGTCACAAGAGAAGTACATTGAAAAGGTACTTCAAAGGTTCAACATGGACAAGGCTAAAGCGGTTAGCTGTCCTCTAGCTAATCACTTTAGACTAAGTTCTAAACAATGCCCTTCTACAGAAAAAGAGAAGGAAGAGATGGATAGAGTTCCATATGCTTCAGCAGTTGGAAGTTTGATGTATGTCATGGTATGTACGCGACCAGATATTGCTCACTCAGTAGGAGTTGTGAGCAGATTTCTTTCAAATCCAGGGAAAGAACTTTGGGCTGTAGTAAAATAGATTTTCAGGTATCTTTGTGTAACATCCAATTTGTGTCTGAAATTTGGAGACGAGAAACCTGTGTTAGTGGGATACACAGATGCTGATATGACTGGAGATGTTAACTCTAGAAAGTCCACATCAGGATACCTAATTTCTTTTGCAGGGGTGCTGGCAATCAAGGCTGCAAAAATGTGTTGCACTATCAACAACTGAAGCTGAGTTTATTGTAGCAATTGAGGCATGCAAAGAGTTGTTATGGATGAAAAAGTTCCTGAGAGAACTTGGTTTCCACCAAACGAAGTACGAGCTATTCTGTGAGAGTCAAAGTGCAATTCATCTTGGAAAAGAATTCCTCTTTTCATTCCAGATCAAAGCATATTGACGTGAGATACCATTGGATCAGGGATGTATTAGAGAAGAAACTGTTAGAACTCAAGAAGATCCACACGGAAGAAAATAGATCAGATATGCTGACGAAGACTCTTTCAAAAGGAAATTTCGAATACTGTCGACAAAAGCCGAAATGATGAAACCCCCCATGTAGTAGGGAGGGGGAGAATTTTTGTGGGTCCCATCTCATAGTGGGCACTTGATGATAAGAGAAAATAATTTATTTTAAATTATTTTGACTCTGTAAAGTCAGATGAGAAAATGTAGGAAAATGTGAAAAAGTTTGCCTATAAATAGAGGGTTTCTTTCCGTCAAAAATAGAGATAGAAGAAAAAAACTTTCTTTATTTTTCTTCCTTTTCTTTTCTTTATTTCTTTTGAAGGCTCTTCTGAATCTTCATTAGTTTTTGGTGAGATTAGGGAATGTCTTTGCGCTTCAAGGAAAGTCCCACATTAGTTTGAGGGGAGCCCAAGGTTAGAGGGCTTGCTTGCCAGATGTGGAGAGTCTAGTGCCTTGCGGAGGATGCAAGATGATTGTCCCTCTAGGGGAGGACACATGTATGTGGTCCTTGGTTTGAGGGGAGGATTGTGAGGATATCAATCCAAGTCTCACATCTGAAGATAATGCTAGAGTTGGCTAGCATATATAGAATCCTATTAACTTCATTAGTATGAGGCCTTTTGGGTGGTTACCTAAGAACAAAACCGTGAGGGCTTAGGCCCAAAGTAGACAATATCATACTAATATGGAGTTAAGTGGTGGGAGCCCAATCTTTTGGGCCCAACAGATTTCACTTAAGGTAATTGCCTTTTCCTCTCATACTAATACTGTTTCTATGCAATCACCGGTATTTGTATGTATGTATGTTTATTTACTTATGTTTTTCCTTTCTCATGGTTTCCGGTGATGGTTGTGGTGGTGGAGGAGGAGATGGTGATGGTTGTGATGGAGGAGGAGATGGTGATGGTGATGGTTGTGATGGAGGAGGAAATGAATTGAATTATATTTTGAGCAACTGGGTCAGGTATTCCAAAGATATATTATTAATTGTATTTAAATAGTGTAATAACTTAAAATGTTTTTTAAAAACTTAACGATGATTTAACATAAAGATCAATATCACAATTTTCTTATAATTCGTAAATCAATTCCAACAAAAATTAATTTAGATAACAATGCAACAAAAATCTTTTAGTTTGAAAATTATTTATCCAATTTACCAATATTTTATTTAAAAAAAATTCCTACTTCAGCAAAATACACGTTCTATTTTGGAAATAATTTTTTTAATGTTTTTGAAGCATAATAGAATGTGCTCAAGGTTTAATAGAAATATATTTTTCAGGATCAATGGATACAATGAAGTAGCTAATACAAGCTGGTATATGTAAAAATATACTCCCCACATAATAAATATACAAATATACCCCTCATATAGTAAATATACAAGTTTACCTTTCATTAAAACAATGTTTTCAATTATTCATAATAAATATCATTATTATATCACATCTAGATATTATATCCAGATATCAGTAAAAGTTGATATTATTGTTATTCAGATATCAGTAAAAGTTGATATTATTATTGTATCCAAATATTATTAAAAATTGATATTATTATTATTTATTTCTGATAATATCGTAAATATCTAAATAAGCCGGTAACTCACAAAACCTATAAAATCCCTCATTTTATGATGGAGGGAGAATCCAATTGTTGGCCTAAATGCTCTTGAAAGAACATTATAGAGGAAGTAATCGAGAAAATTTAGAGTCAGACAACATCATATTGGCGCCCACTGTGCTCTTCACAATATGTCAATCTTGGAAAAGGACACGATAAATCCATGACGTGACTCAAAAAATCCCATTATTTTTTCCAGAAGTTCCTACAATACTATTAGGCATTCCCCTCACCGTCACCACCAGCAAGCATCAACCGTTACTTCCTGCTTCCGCCATGGTTAATGCAAATTAGCCACAACCCACATCTTCAACACGTTCCTCTCCTCGACATCTCCGACAAGCACCAACGTCACTCAGATCCACTCGCAGCCGCCGCCAGCCAGAACTTTGCTAACGCCCAACCTTAATTCAGCTAGACAATCCGACAACCAACGTCAATTATGATGATATTACACAAAATTTGAAGAAAATCACGAAGTACGTCCACACAAAAAGGCCACATCAAGACCCAGAACTTGAAGATGATGCCATATCACACTTTTCTGAAGCAGCTGAATCGTCTGCCAATGCTCTGATTTCACCCAAACGGATTCCTCATCCCTCGCCAACTCTGAAAGACAATCCTCCAATTAACACTCCACTCCTTCACAATCAGCTGTGAGAACCGAATCTTACACCCCAGATACCGATCACACCTTCCCAACCCGTTCAACATCTACAAGTACTTCCAGCTCCCCTTGTATCTGTGTTCCCGATACAACCAACACCGTCGATTGTCCCATAATCATAACCACTTCAGGGGCCACAAGTCCAAACGATGCCATACCAACAAATTCTGCAACCACCAGTAAGTCATCCACACCAGTTTTTCTTTTCGCAACCAATTCCAAGCAACCCAGGCGCTTTTCCACCACAACAAGGTATTTAGCAACCAGCACCAACTACAAACATCCCACCGATAAACGCACACTTTCGGCGACTATGCGACCAAGTACAAATAGAACCACCACAACTGTTACCAGACGACGACGTTGTTCCGTGGAACACACTTGACAATAATCCGTTGGCCCCAGTGTATGCAAAAGGTCCACTGCCACTAACCTTTCAGATTCCCACATTCACTAGATACACTGGTTATTCAGATCCATAGGTCCATCTTCGGCAGTTAAAGACTATCATAGTTATGCATGGCACAAATGACTTTCTTTTATGTCATTATTTTCCAATGATGTTAGCCGAACAGACACAAGCATGGTTTGGCAGCCTTCCTGCTAGGTCCATCTCCTCTTCTGACAGCTTGGAAATAGTTTTTTGCGGCATTTTGAAGCCTTCTACATCGATAAGAAAACTAGTTTAGAGTTACTTCAAATTAGGAAAAATATTGGTGAGTCATTATCATCATATTTGCAAAGATTCAACAAAGAGGTATTGGTGACCAAAGAATGCACATACCTGTTCTATGTTGAGGCGTTCCGTAATGGTTTGCTGAAAGGGGAGTATTCACACCAATTCAACATTCAGGAACCACGAACCACCCATGAGCTACTAACCCACATTAGATCATGGATAAAAATTGAGAAATTATCATCGTCAATGGAAACAACCCAAGCATGCGACGCCGTCCACAACATACCACCTTTAACATCCAAATATGCTTAAACGTATGTTGCTTCACTCCTTGTTCGGCAACATCGATTCGAATATAGGCCTCAATTTCTATCTTCAGCTCTAGACCGACGACAACTCTACTGATGTGCACAAATCATATAACTTTTTAGCATGATTTTAGGCACAAATTAAGGCAAAATGGGAACCAAATCGATCTTAATTGATTGATATTAACATATTTTTGCATAATTTGTGATTTTTGAAGTTTAAGGTGAAATGTGCAAGAAAATAATAAACATTAGGGCAAAAACACAAATTTTGAAACTTCTGAGTTCGGGACGGGCGTCCCGAGCACCAGAGCTGTCCCACATCGAATTTCCAAGAGAAATTCACTCCTTTCACCTGCTATAAATACCCCAGGTCTTCCTTAGTTGAAATCATCTGATACGCGAAAATCGTATCACCTTTTTAGCATGTTTTTATATATGATTTAGGGTGAAATTTAGAGTAAATTGATCTTAATTGTTTACTATTTACTTAATTTCACAGTTTTTATGATTTTGGAAGTGTCACGTGAAAAGTAGACAAAAACAACAAATTTTGGGGCAAAAACGCAATTTTTGGAAATGTTGACTTGGTCAAAGGGTCAGGACGGGCGTCCTGACCCAATCAAAGCACCGGGACGGGCGTCCAGGACTCGGGACGGGCGTCCCGACTTGGTCAATAGACCAGGACGGGCGTCCCAATCCAGGACGGGCGTCCCGAACCCCCAGGTCAAGTCCCATATCGAAATTTTGATGAAAAATCACCTCGGGAAGCTGCTATAAATATCCCAGGCCTCCAGCAGTTGAAATCATTCCTATCCACTCGATCTGAGTCATTAAGTGGTTTCCAGTGTACACTTCTCTAGTACACAACTCACTCAGAGACTCGGATCCCAGTTTTCTTTCTTATTAGTGTTTTGTTTTAGTTTCTGAGAAATAGTCTCAGATCTTAGGCTTCTATAGAGAGGTTCGTTTATGGTATTCATAGAATACCCAGGATTTCGTTAGGAGATCCTAAGAGGGCTCTAGGCGTTCGAAGAGTCAGTCCACAAGGCTGGGCTTAAGCTGGGTATTAAGGTAACGCCCAGTTACTAGGCTGAGGAAGCGTCCTCCGAAGGTTCTGGCGAGCAGAGTCAGGGCGAGCAATACGACATATACAGCAGTAAAGGGTGATTTCTTTATGACATCAGTCCCCATGTCCCTCTCTTATATGTTGTTATTGTGTTGTTCTAAAGATTTATTATGAATACGAGATTACGATTTTTATGAATAGTTGTTTTATATGTTGACGTTGTTATGTTTTTCCGGAAATAGCCACCTGCTTAACATTCACTATGTCTGCATGTCTAATGTGCTCTTTTAAACTAAAGTTAGGGTTATAGACAATTCCTAACCACAGTCTAATCATAACCTGTTTAGTTTAACAGGCATCAATTAGTATTGGTGTCTGCCATGCTAGATAAAATAACCTGCTGAACACCCTGTTTGTTAGAGTAGTCTAGGTAAGTCGAGCAGAGTCCGATTATGCCGGCGGCTAGGGCAAGCGGTATGATCCCCGAAGTGACATAGGGCTTTCATGGATGCCTTCGTCCCTAACCGTGAGTAGGGCCGTCATTAAGGTAGGGCGGTTTATTAGAAACCTCGGATGTGGTACGCCATTAGACACAGAACATAGTTGCAATCCAGGCCAAAACATGTCTAAAATATTCGAATATAGGTCAATCAACATATAGGAACAGTATAACATAGAATCAGGACTCATCTATAAAACACTTCTAGGATTAATTAGACTTAAACCTAGTGGAGAATGGATCACCCTCTCATCAAAGTCATTGATGAAGATTGCATAACTGGATCATAAGATAGGAGTTAGGATAAAAGGCTAGTTACTACTAAGCCGTTGCCACTTCCCTGGGAGTACGATATTTAACTTAATAAAATCGTAGATACTTTCCAACAGACTAGCTACACGGTAGGTACTCTGCCTTAGATTCTGGTTGATTAAGTGACAATAATTGAATGCTAAGTGACAGTTAGTAAGACTCAGTCCTTAATTACTCATAATCGACATAGGTAAATAAAGCCTATCTTTTAGCATACCAATCGGAACTGCATCATCATCCCTCATCACTCGATCTGAGTCATTTAGTGACTTCAAGTGTATCTTTTACACTCGATACAAGTCATTTAGTGATTTCAAATGCATCTTTCTACACTCACACGAGTAGTTAGCAATAAAAGAGTGTCTCGTTTTTTTTTCTGAGTGTTTATCTCAAATTCTGAGAATTCGACTAGATAGTATTCATTTTTGGTATTCATAGAATACTTGGGATTTCGTTAGGAGATCCTAAGAGGGCATTAGGTGAGGGAAGAGCTAGTCAACAGGGTAATGCTTAAGCCCATGATGTAAGGTAAAGCAATCGCTACTAGTCTGAGGAAGCGTTCTCCGACGGTTTTGCTGAACAAATTTAGGTCGAGCAACCCAGGATATACAAGTAGTCGCTCCACCAGTAGACCTGATAAAGGATGAATACTTTATGGTGGTGGTCCCCTAGATCCTCTATGTATATTCTGCGTTGTGTTCGTCTAAATATGAATTTGAATACTGAAGTATGATTGTTCTATTATATATGTTTTGCATGTTGAAGTTATACTCATTTTTCAGAAAGGTCACCCGCTAAATTAACATTATGATTGAATTATCTACTTGCTCTTTTAAACTAAATGAACAGTTGTAGACAATTCATAACCATGGTCTAATCATAACCTGTTTAGTTTAACAGGCCTTAAATTAGGATAAATTGTATTAAGGTCTGCCATATTAGGCAAAATATCTTACAGATCACCATATTTGTTAAAGTAACCTAATGAGGCTGAGTTTGGTCTCTATGCCGGTGTTAGGGTGAGTGACATAAATTCTTGAGTGACACAGATTTTCATGTATACCTTTAACTCGATCTGTGAGTAGGGTCATCATCAAGGTAGGGTGATTTATCAGGTAAATCAGATGTGGTACATAGGCAAGATATAGTACATAATTACATTCTAGACCAAGATATATCTAAAATATTCGAAGATAGGTCAATCAACATGTAGAAATAATAAAACATACATCAGAACATATGTCTATTTGATACTCTTGCATGCTAATTATTTATGTGCTATGTGTGGTTGGGATCACAAACTGATCAAAGTTATTGATGAATGATTGATTAATTACATAATAAGATGAATGTTAGGATTAAGGGATAGTTACTATTAAGCCATTACCAGTTCCCTGGGAGTACAATATTAAATTAAAATCGTAGATACTTTCCAAAGAACTAGCTACACGATAGGTACTCTGCCTTAGGTTCTGATTGATTAAGTGACAACAATTAATGCTAAAGTGACAATTAGTAAAGACTCGGTCCTTAATTATTCATAATCAACATAGGTAAAATAATCCTATCTTTTAGCATGTCAATCAAAAATTCGCACACATCAAATATTTGGCGCCGTTGTCGGGGAACATTCATAAAATTTTAGGATTCCTGATCAAAATTCTAGAAGGTTATGATAGGTAACGGTAGTAATCTATAACTTGATAAACAATCACACTTATTTGAAATTAATATTTCAATTTCCTGAACTATACGATTATCTTAAATAAATAATTTTAGAAATGATCTAAGATTAAGAAATTTAGGTTAATCAAATTTTAGAAAATTATTCTAAACCATATTAAGGAAATATAAAAAAACATTTTAGAATTTTTTTATGTCATGTTGGCTTTATTAGACGAGCTATGAAAGATTTTTTCTTTAATAGCCAGACCTCTAAATATTCTATTGAGAAAGGATGTTCCTTTTGTTTTTGATAATAAATGCATGACATCTTTTGACAAACTAAAGGAATTGTTCATTACTGCACCCATTATGACATTACTGGAGTTTTCTTTGGAATTGATATGTGATGTTAGTAATTATGCAGTAAGAATTGTTTTTTAGGAAAAAGGCATGATTAGAGATTTCATGTTATATACTATGCAAGTAAAACCTTTACTGATGCCTAGTAGAACCATACCACTACTGAAAAGGGATTACTAGTTGTTGTATATATTGTTGATAAATTCATATCATACCTAGTTTCATCTAGAACAATAGTATACACTGATCACTCTGAGATATCTGTTCAATAAAACTGATGTTGAACTAAGATTGATTAGTTGAGTTTTATTATTACAAGAATTTGATAAGGAATAAGAAAAGGGGCTGGAAATCTACAAAGCAAACCATTGATCTAGATTAGAAAAACCCGAGTTAGACGCTATTGGTGAGACAGTAATATCTGATAAATTTTTGGATAAGAATTTATTTTCATTGTTTGCTATGTATAATGATCCTCTTCCGTGATTTATCGATATTACAAATCATCTAGTCGTTGAAATATTCCCGAATGATATGACTTATCAACAAAAGAAGAGATTCTTGTTGATTTGAAACATTACTGCTGGAAAGATCCCTTGTCTATTTCGAAATGTTGCAGAGTAATTGATCAGAAGATGTGTCTCAGAAGACGAAGGCCACAAGATTCTGGAGCATTGCCATCAAAGATCTATGGGAGACTATTTGACTGCTATCAACACTGTCCGAAAAGTGTTGGAAGTAGGATCTTATTGGCCCACGATATTCAAAGAATCTATATCCTTGATACAGTCTCGCGATGATTGCCAATTAACAGGTAACACAATCTTCTAGAGATCATCTACCCCAGCAAGGTATACAGAGTGTTGAAATCTTCCATATTTGAGGTATTGATTTCATGAATTCTTTTTCTTTCCTCCTTTGGCAATAACTGCATCATAGTAGCAGTGAAATAGTTTTCAAAATAGCCTAAAGCACAGGCATTACCTACTAATGATGTTAAAGTCATGTGCAGATTCCTTAAGAAATTGTTTTCCAGATTTGAATGTCTTAATGTCTTGATAAACGATAAAGGGTTATAAATTAATAGCCAGTAAACACAGCTAACGCTTCTTCTAATGAGCAATTGGAGGCATTAAAGGCTAATAACAACAGTGAAATTAATGCCTTTCAACAAGGAAGAAAATTCAGCATGTGTATCAAATCTGTGAAGTCTGCCAAGTACCTCACTTTAGCGGGGATTGCTATGGGAATGGAATACTGAACATTTCAAAAGAGGCAAGAGCAGATTGCTGCAGTCAATGCTGCTCCAATGGGAAACACATACAATCCCTAATGAAGAAATCATCTGGGATTTAGTTTGAGGAATAATTCTTGAGCTGAAAACTTCCAAAAGATACCACCACAGCAAAGTCCCTATCCACAGAATCAACAGATGAGATGTTGTTATTGGTCAGACCCATTTACTGTTACAGAAGTGTCGTCATATGGAGCCTGTGATATAATGGATCAAGACGACACTACTCAAAAGGTAAACGGATAATAATTAAAGCTATACAAGTGCGAGCAAGTGACCTACCGACCAAGTGGTATTGACCGGTCGATGGATATAAAGGAGTTTGATGTTGTACTAGGAGTATGGCAGCAGGAGGAGTTTGTATCCCCTGCATACCAGTCGGTTGTGTGGGACTTCCCCGAGGAAGTCTCAACTTTCTGGACCCAGATCTGCACTACTGGAGCCCCCTACTATCACTACTTCACAAAAGCTTTGGTTATCTTTTCTGCCCTTCTATATTTGCATGCAATACCTTCATATACATTGGCAGGTAGACGTACCACTCCAGGGAACGTCACGCTCCTGGACACATTCCTCCTAGACACGTTACTCTGATTATGAGAAACTTCACAAATGATTCGAGGAATTAGCCCTTGGGGCTCGGGCCATTCTTCACACGGATAGGCTGCTACTTGGAGTTCGACATTGAGGAATCAGAGCTGACGAGGATAGCTCCACCTACCATTCCCATCGACCTAACTATTCTTTGGAACATGGGGATGATATGGTAGATACACCCTCCATATAGAGCACACTGCAGAATCATCAAACCCAAAGCTTACAGAGTTAAGGATACTTAAGCAATAGCACATGGCTGAGTGAACAGCCAATTGACAGATCAGAGCAGATTCTCCTACTTGATACATGAAGGGAGTTTTTCTAATCCTCATCTTCCCCTACTTTTATTTTGTTTGTTTTCTTTTTTACTTTTATCTCCATTTTGTGTTTTGTTTGTTTTTCCTGCTTTCGTTTTTAATTTTTCTATTATTTTTCAAATAAGTGTGGGGTGATAGGATATGCATGAACACTGAGGACAGTGTTAATCTTAAGTGTGGGGTAGTAGTGCATAGTGCACTCACGTAAATATTTGCATGTTTTTCCATATTTTTCACTGAAATTGCACCATTCTAAAAACTTTTCAAAAATTTTCACTTTTTCAGACTTCAAAATCAGTATTGATTGATTGAAGAACTGCTTATGTCTGTGATATATGTTCAGTAGAGTGTTATGACCATTAGGAAACAATTTGATTACTTTACTGAATTTATCACTTAGAAGTAGGGAATTCCTGATTTTCTTGAGCACAACTCAGTTTGGATTAGAAAAATCAACACAATATCTTTTCAAGCTAAAGCCAAATAATATTAGACCGGTCGAGAATGTGTTAGCAACCTGAATGACTAGATGATATTCTGAGCTGAAAGTGTCATAGCTTAAAAGTAAAAAAGGGGTAGTTTGCAAGAGTCCTTTGCTACTCGAGCACCCCTTCTGAAGGGAATTTAATGCCTGATGCCCTAAGGTCGTGTAGATCTGGGAGTCATCGGAGTGGTGCTCGATACTTGGATAGTCAAAGTTGATGTGTGAAAGCAAACACAAAAATACCCTTGGAAATAAATTTAAACATACACCTAGTGTATTATTTTTATTGGGGATCGTAACTAGAAAGTATTGGCACCAAAGCTCAGAACCCGAAAGGTCGTTTGTTTTGCTATTATATTCAAAAATTGGTCGAATTATTATTTGGTAACGGTTTAGGAAAGTTTATTATGAGTTGACAATCTAGTCTAGACCAGTTCACACACTACACCTCAGGAAAACCTTGTAACTAAGCGTAGAGCTCAATCAGGTTATTAAACTATTTCAGCTACATAGTCATGACACATTTACCGAACATTTGAGACCTTTCCATAGCAACTCGATCAGTCCATGCCTATTTTCTGAATCATCTGACCCAGTAAGAAATTTTGCTAAAAACATTGCTAAGACCCTTGTTGTGATTGCACCTATGATTTAGCATTCACTAATTTCATATAGGTTTTGCTTGACGACAAGCAAAAAGCTAAGTGTGGAGTTATATGATGTGCACAAATCATATTACTTTTTAGCATGTTTTAGGCGCAAATTAAGGCAAAATGGGAACCAAATTGATCTTAATTGATTGATATTAACATATTTTTGCATAATTTGTAATTTTGGAAGTTTCAGGTAAAATGTGCAAGAAAACAGTAAATATTTGGGCAAAAATACAAATTTTGGAACTTCTGAGTTTGGGACGGGCGTCTTGACTCGGTCAAAGCACCGGGACAGGAGTCCCGAGCACCAGAGCTATCCCACATCAAATTTCAAAGAGAAATTCACTCCTTTCACCTGCTATAAATACCTAGGCCTTCCTCAGTTAAAATCATCCCTTATCACTCGATCTGAGTCATTTAGTGACTTCAAGTGTATCTTTTTACACTCGATACAAGTAATTTAGTAATTTCAAGTGCATCTTTCTACACTCACATGAGTAGTTAGTAATAAAAGAGTCTCTCGTTTTCTTTTTTTCTAAGTGTTTATCTCAAATTATGAGAATTCAACTTGATAGTGTTCATTTTTGGTATTCATAGAATACCCGAGATTTTGTTAGGAGATCCTAAGAGGGCATTTGGTGAGCGAAGAGCTAGTCAACAGGCATTGCTTAAGCCCAGGATGTAAGGTAAAGCAATCACTACTAGTCTAAGGAAGCATTCTTCGACGGTTCTACTGAACAAAGTCAGGTCGAGCAACCCAGGATATACAAGTAGTCGCTCCGCCGGCGGACCTGATAAAGGGTGAATACTTTATGGTGGTGGTCCCCTAGATCCTCTCTGTATATTATGCGTTGTGTTCGTCTAAATATGAATTTGAATACTGAACTATGATTGCTCTGTTATATATATTTTGCATGTTGATGTTATACTCATTTTTTCGGAAAGGTCACCGGCTAAATTAACATTATGACTGAATTATCTACTTGCTCTTTTAAACTAAATGAACGGTTATAGAAAATTCCTAACCATGGTCTAATCATAACCTATTTAGTTTAACATGCCTTAAGTTAGGATAAATTGTATTGAAGTCTGCCATATTAGGCAAAATAACTTACTGATCACCATATTTGTTAAAGTAACCTAATGAGGCTGAGTTTGGTCTCTATTCCGACGTTAGGGTGAGTGGCTTGAATCTTGAGTGACACAGGTTTTCATGGATACCTTTAACTCGAACCGTGAGTAGGGTCATCATTAAGGTAGGGTGATTTATTAGGTAACTCAGATGTGGTATACAAGCAAGATACAGTACATAATTGCATTCTAGACCAAGATATATTTAAAATATTCAAAGATAGGTCAATCATCATGTAGAAACAATAAAACATACATCTGAACATATGTCTATTTGATACTCTTGCATGCTAATTAATTATGTGCTATGTGTGGTTGGGATCACCAACTCATCAATGTTATTGATGAATGATTGATTAATTACATAATAAGATGAATGTTAGGGTTAAGGGATAGTTACCACTAAGCCATTACTAGTTCCCTGGGAGTACGATATTCAATTAAAATCATAGATACTTTCCAAAGAACTAGCTACACAATAGGTACTCTGCCTTAGGTTCTGATTGATTAAGTGACAACAATTAATGCTAAAGTGACAATTAGTAAAGACTCGGTTCTTAATTATTCATAATCAACATAGGTAAAATAATCCTATCTTTTAGCTTGTCAATCGGAACACATCATCCGCACGGTTCTCAAAATAACTATTCATTAACCGTTACACATTCTTTTAGTTCCACAACTTTCTAAATCCTATTTTAGCGGAATCTCCATCTCTTGTAACTGTATAACGAAACACTTCTTGCGATCAAAATCTCACATTTAGTAATCCGATTGTTTACACAACATATTTTAGCCGAATGTCCATCTCCTATAACCGTATACCAAGACACCTCCATTATTCAAATCCCCACATTCGACAATAAGGTAGTTTACACAACATCCCCACATGTTTCCACATCAAATTTCCCGCATTTACTCCCGTACAATTAATTTTGACTTTCGCTTGAAGCTTGACAATTCATATGAACTTTCATCATTCATTTGGCATTTCCGTTTCATACTTCACTCACATCCGCCTAGCATAACATTATACACATCAATTTCATATGCTTTCGAAACAACTTTTTCCTCGACATCCAGATAACATCCCGAATCCCTTCGTATTCAAATACCTATACCGTTCTCTAAAAAAAAGGAGCTTATGGTATATGTACAAATATACTTCCCACATAATAAATATACAAATATACCCCTCATATAATAAATATACAAGTTTACCTTCATTAAAACGATCTTTTCAATATTCATAATAAATATCATTATTATATCACATCTAGATATTATATCTAGATATTAGTACAAGTTGATATTATTATTATATCTAGATATTAATAAAAGTTGATATTATTATTGTATCCAAGTATTATTAAAAATTGCTATTATTATTATTTATTTCCTGATAATATTGTAAATATCTATATAAGCTGATTACTCAAAAAACCTATAAATTTCCCATTTTATGATGAAGGAGGGAGAATCCAATTGTTGGCCTAAATGCTGCTGAAAGAACATTAAAAAGGAAGTAATCGAGAGAATTTAAAATCAGGCAACATCACAAGCTATTTCAACCAACGAATTTGGACTTTATTGTCAAAACTATTAAGAATAGCGAGACGAAAAGAGTTAAAAGATTTGTAAAAATTCTCTCAAAAAATGTTCTCAAATAATAACACTAAAACTTTTGGAGTCATTGCAAATTCCCTGCTAAATCTCCTATTTATTCTAATTTGTTTTTGACGGAAGCAATCTGCAAAATTGGTTAGAAACTAATCTTAAATCTAAAATCGGTCTAATTTTTTTTTTCTGCTTGGTCTACTTTCTTTTCATTTGCTTGCTAGAATCTGTGGCTTAACAGAAATATGTTTGTTTTTAAGTCAAGTTCTGCCCATCTGCATGACTTTAATTCTGTTTTTCATAAGGCCATTGAATTCTCTCATTTTATTGATTCACCTGCTTGTAAACCTTCACGTGTACTTATATAATAGATAACCAAATAAATTTGATTATTTATGATTCATCCGTTAAGAGTATATCATACTATACTATGAAACAGTTGTAAATGAATCAAATTGTTCGCGAACAAAACTTGTTTGAGCTTTTCGGTTCGGGCTCGTTCATTTATTAAACAAATAAATTCAAACAAAATTTTAAATTCGATTAATTTTCAAACCTATTCAAACACTGTTGGCGAATATATCAAGGATTTGAAAACAAATTATAAATATTTATATATATTATTAAAAATAATATATAATATCTAAATTATAGATTTTTTAATTTGTTTTCTAATTTCTACGGGTGATTTAACTTCTTTAAGGTTCTTGAAAATGTTAAGTCAATTCATTTCTCTCTTTTGAGAACCAAAAAAGACTTTTAAATCCTAACTCAACTTTCTTTGTATCTGTTCGACAAACCCTACAAAATTGACAGTTCTCCTTCCCTGTGCAGATTCAACTGAAAATAAGTTTAAAGGTAAGTATATTATTTCTTTACAATATTTATTTCATTTTATTAGAATAATTAAATTATATTTGTTTGATATTTTCAAATTTTTGAAAATTATATCATTTTTAATCGCTATCATTTTAAGTTTTATTAATTGTTATATATATATATATATATATATATATATATATATATATGAATATTTAAATTTTGAAAAAAATATGTATGTTATTGTGTATAACCATGTTTATTCCATGTTTTTGTTTTTATTTCTATACATTAAAACAAGAAAATATAGATGATAATATGCTAATATGAAAAAAATATATAATTTAATTATATATATAAGGTAATGTAGGAAGTAATTTAAAATGTTTATCTATTTAATTTTTTATTGTATTCTAGGTTCAAATTTAAAATTTTGACCGTATTTAATTAATTTGTAATTATTATTTATTTGTTTGAGACATGTCAATACCATTCTCAAATTCATTTAAAAAATCTTCTTCATGTCCTGCTGTGAATGAAATAAACTTAATAAGTAGTGAGACATTAAATAATTATATTAATTTAGATGAAACTAAGATAATGATAATGACAACATTCAAGAGAGCACTACATTTAAGCGAAAGAAAAGAAAAAAAAAGCAAGTTGTTTGAAAGAAATGGAAGAATGGACAGATGACAAAGGTTCTAAAATAGCAAAGTGTTCCTATTGCAAGGACTCATGGGCAGTGAATAAACACAGCACTACCACTACATTCAATCGATATTTGAAGACTTGTTTACAACAAAAATTAGCTTTGGATCAAAATTTGACATTGAGGCAACACGTTCTTTCATTTCTCAAACTGGATTAGATGAGGTAGTTTTATTAATAACTTTACATATGATTATGCTAAAGTTAGAGAACTTGTTGCACATATGGTATTAGTTCACGAGTATCCATTTTTTATGATGGAACATGTTTTGCTCAATAAGTTTATGAAAACTGCTTCTCCATTTTATAAAAAATATTAGTCGCAATTGTGTGAAACAAGATTGTATGTTAGTTTATGATCAAGAAAAGAAAGAGTTGAAGATATTATTAAATAAGGTTGATAAGATTAACATCACTACTGATTTGTGGAAAAGTAGACAAAGTATTATATACATGGTTGTCACTGGGCATTTTGTTGATTCTAACTGGGTATTACAAAAACGTGTATTGAGTTTTAAAAATATTCCACCTCCACATAAGAGTATTATTGTTGCTGATGTACTTAGTAAATGTCTTCTTGATTGGAGAATTGAAAATAAATTGGCTTCTATTACAGTTGATAATGCGTCATTCCGTTGATAATGCGTCATACAATGATGTTTGTATTCGGAGATTGAAAAGTGATCTTTTATTGAGGAAATATTTGCCAATTGATGGAAAGTTATTTCATGTTAGATGTTGTGCTTATATTTTGAATTTGCTTGTTCAAGATGGACTTGGTGAAATTGGAAGTATAGTTGATGTTGTTCGGGATGGTATAAAGTACTTAAAGAATTCTGAGGCTCGAATTAATCAATTTGCTAAAACTATAAAACAACTTCAATTGTCTTGGAAAAAGTTAATTTTGGATTATCCTACTAGATGGAATGAAACATATTTGATGTTGGCTGCAGAAGAAAAGGATGCTTTCTCTCGTTATCATGATATTGATCCTAGTTTTTGTTATGTTCCTAATAGTCATGATTGGATGGAAGTTGGAGAAGTAACCTAATTGTTTGCTATTTTTACTGAAATTACCAATATGATATCTGGTTCTGAATATGCTACTTCAAATTTATTTCTTCCAGAGCTTTATAGGATCAAAGAAATATTAAATGAAAAATCTTTGGATCATTCTGATTATATGAGAGTGCTGGAAAAATAGTTGCTAAATTTGATAAGTATTGGGGTGAATGTAACATGTTATTTTCTTTTAGTGCAATTTTAAATTCAAGGTATAAAATGAAACTTGTTGAGTTTGTTTTTCCTATGCTTTATAAAGATGTTTCGAATGTAAATATTGAATTGGTTAAGAAGTCATTGTATAACCTTTATGCAACTGCATATAATGAGTGTCAATTGAGTCAAGAACAAAGTTCAACAAGGGCAAGAATGGATAACAATCAGGTTAGCCGCGGTAGTTATGAGGTTCATGGAATTAGAAAAAATGTTATTATTGGAAAGGCTAAATTTGATTCCTTTGTCAGACAATCAAATTTTATTCAGCCTCTGAAATCAGATTTGAATATTTATCTCGAAGAAAATTTATATATATGTGATTCTGAAGCTCATTTCGATGCATTAGAATGGTGGAGAGTGAATCAACTTAAGTACAGTAGATTATATAAAATAGCATGTGACATTTTATCTATTCCAATTACTACTGTGGCTTCAGAATCTACTTTCAGTGCAGGAGGTAGAGTGATTGATAATCGTCGTGCTTCAATGTCTGTTGATACAGTTGAAATAATTTTATGTGCATCTGATTGGGTGCATAATCTTCATGAACTTAAAAAAAGATAAGAAACATGTTTGTTTTTGTTTTTTTCTCCTTTAATTTGTATCTATAAAAATAATAATTAATATATTTAGAAATAGTTTTTATATATTTACAATTTGTTTTGCAGATAGAGGATGATCATCTATCTTTCCAAGAAATTTTTTTATTTTAGTTTGAAATTTAATTATTTTAATTATTATATTTAATTTATAAATTTAGATTTATTATTTAAAAGAATGCTGACTTTTATTATTATTATTATTAATTAATATTTTTTATATTAATTTTGTTATAATTATTATTTTATCTCAATATTTTATAAAAATTTATTGAATAGTTAAATATTTAAATTATGTAAATTCTTTTAATATTTTATAAATTTGATGTTTTGAAAAAAAAAATTTAATATTCAAATTTAAATTTGAAATTTTTTTAAACATAAACGAGTGAACTCGAGCTTGAACTCGAACAATAGAAAAATATAACCGAATAAACTCGAAGAAATGTTTTTGTTCGAAATATTAAACGAGCAAACTCAAACAGTGCTTGAGTAATAAACAAACAAACTCAAAATATTTCATGTTCGATTCGACTCGACTTGTTTACCGCTCTAATCACAAATGTTGATTCATGAATACAAATGTTGATTCATGACTCATGATTCGTCTCATCAAGTTATTGCCATATCATACACATCAAAAGGATTCATTAAATTGAATTGAGAAATAATTTTCTCTCTCATCTTATTCATGCTATTCTTTTAATAGGTTGCACTTGCATTTTTTATCTTTTATTTGGAAAATGTTTTACCTTGTATATCTCACTCGCAACAAATTAAAATTGAATTGGTGACCTCAAGTAGCATTTATGATAACGCAAAATTTAAAACATTTTTAGTATGTATTTAAGCTTGAATTATGTTCAATTAGAAAATATTTGGACATATTGTATTAAATTAACACTCAATTGCTTGATTTTGGTCTTGAGAAAGTTTTAGGGGTTGAATTGTACAAAATAACAAAATATGAAACAAATTTATAATTTTTCAGAAGCTAGGGACGACCGTCTTGTGCTCCTAGAAGAGTTCCACATCGAATTTTTATGCTATTTTCACTCCAAATCACTATTATAAATAGTCCATGCCTCTGTACTTCATCCTCATCCCTTCCCACTCAACACATAGCAATTAGTAGCTTGGAATCACTTGATTCTCTCGTTCTGAATCTCAATATTAAAATTTGGGAAATCTTATGGTGAAATATTCTGAGTCCGATTTTCATAGAATTCTCAAATTTCACTAGGAAATCCCTGAGAACACTAGGTTCTCATTATCTTAGTTCATAATGTAGTACTTGAGCCCTGACTCAAAGGTGAAGTACTACTACTAGTTCGAGGAGACGTGTCCCGAAGGTTCTGACATCCAAATTAGGGTTAATTCCTCGGAGTTGAGGAGATCGCAGAAAGGAGGATATCGTAATGTAGTGAAAGCCTTACGAGAAATATTCTCTAAGCTCTTTCTTTTATATTTTCTGTAATTTACCTATATTTGTTTGAATTCTGAAACTCAAGATGTTTTATTTTATACGTTTGCAATTTGAATTTTGAATTATTTATTTTTTCGGGAAGATCATAGAGATGAAATTATCATTATGATTTGATTATCTATTTGTGCTTTTAAATTAAACTTAGAATTATGAGCATGTCATAATAGTTTAATTTAATAGTTTTACTTTATGCCCTAATCGGAAGATAATTATAATAACTGCAAGATTAGGATAATTAGCATGAGACACCATGTTGTTAAGAACCCTAATAATGTTGAGTTAGGTCTTTATGCTAGTCCTAGAGGGAGTTAATAACATGATACTTATTAATAATCTTGAAAGATGATTAGAATTACAACCACTGACCAATACCGGGGTAATCAATTTAGGTAACTCAAATATGATAACAAATAAATAATATATCATAACTGCCTTAAATCAAGACTAGTCAAATCATTGAACATAGGTCAAGCAAATTGTCAAAATTGAGGTTATAAACTCTTCATGAATATTTAACTGTTAAGTGATTTTTCTTGAAATTTAACTATTTGAATAGGGATTGTGATCAAACCATTCCTACAAATTAAGGAAGCCATCAATTAATTCTAAAGATAAATTATGAAACTTAATAATAAGATGCTACCTAAGGCGTTACCACATTCTTGGGATAATCAATATTTACAAATGTAAATTCGTTGATGCTACCTTAAGACTAACTACACGATAGGTACTGATACGCGAAAATCATATACCTTTTTAGCATGTTTTTATGTATGATTTAGGATGAAATTGATAGGAAATCGATCTTAATTGATTGTTATTTACTCAATTTCACAGTTTTTATGATTTTGGAAGTGTCAGGTGAAAAGTAGATGAAAACAGCAAATTTTGGGGTAAAAATGCAATTTTTGGAAATGCTAACTTGGTCAACGGTCCGGGACAGGCGTCCCGACCTAGTCAAACCACCAGGACGGGCGTCCCAACCCAGGACGGGCGTCCCGAAGCACCAGAAGCTGTCCCACATCGAAATTTTTGGAGATTTTCACTCCAAAAAGCTGCTATAAATACCCCAGGCCTCTAGGAGTTGAAATCATCCCTCTCCACTCGATCTGAGTCATTCAAAGCCTTCCAGTGTACAATTCTCGAGTACACAAGTCACTGAGAGACTCAGGTTTCAGTTTCAGTTTTCTTTCTTTCTTTAGTGTTTCATTTTCTTAGTTTCTGAGAAATAGTCTCAGAGCTTAGGCTTCGATAGATAGGTTCATTTTTGGTATTCATAGAATACCGGGATTTCGTTAGGAGATCCTAAGAGAGAGATAGGGTGCGTGTTCTTAGTCAGATTAGGGCAATTTGCTTAAGCCCGGGATGTAAGGTAAAGCAATTGCTACTGGGTCTAAGGAGCGTTCTCCGAAGGCTCTACCGAGCAGAGTAGGATAGAGCAGTCAGGAGCATACAGGAGCTGCAGCGCCGGCTGGACCTGCATAGAGTGGTGATTACTTTATGACAGTGGGTCCCCTAGACGAGGTTCTATATGTTTACGAATTGTTTTATCTAAATATTAATTTGAATATCAGATTACGATTCTTATGAATATTTGTTTATATGTTGAAGTTGTTATGTTTTTCCGGAAATAGCCACCTGCTAAATATTCATTATGTCTGCATGTCTAATGTGCTCTTTTAAACTAAAGTTAGGGTTATAGACAATTCCTAACCACAGGTCTAATCATAACCTGTTTAGTTTAACAGGCATCAATTAGTATTGGTGTCTGCCATGCTAGATAAAATAACCTGCTGAACACCCTACTTGTTAGAGTAGTCTAGGTAGGCCGAGCTGAGTCCGATTATGCCGGCGGCTAGGGGAAGCGACATGATACCGAAGTGACAAAGGGTACCGTTCATGGATGCCTTCGTCCCGAACCGTGAGTAGGGCCGTCATTAAGGTAGGGCGGTTTATTAGAGACCTCGGATGTGGTACGCCTTTAGACACATAACATAGTTGCAATCCAGGCTAAGATGCATCTAAAATACTCGAAGATAGGTCAATCAACATGTAGGAACAGTATAACATAGAATCAGGACATTATCTATAAAACACTTTTAGGCTTAATTAAACTTAAACCTAGTGGAGAATGGATCACCCTCTCATCAAAGTTATTGATGAAGATTGCATAACTGGATCATAAGATAGGAGTTAGGATAAAAGGCTAGTTACTACTAAGCCGTTGCCACTTCCCCGGGAGTACGATATTTAACTTAATAAAATCGTAGATACTTTCCAATAGACTAGCTACACGATAGGTACTCTGCCTTAGGTTCTGATTGATTAAGTGACAATAATTGAATGCTAAGTGACAGTTAGTAAGACTCAGTCCTTAATTACTCATAATCGACGTAGGTAAATAAAGCCTATCTTTTAGCATACCTATCGGAACGCATCAAATTTTTGGCGCCGTTGCCGGGGAAATATCATAATGAATTTAGGATTCATGATCAAAATTCTAGAGACTTATGATAGGTAATGGTAGTAACCTAGACCTTAGACCTAACACTTATCTTATACTAGTTAGACAATCAATTTCCGAAATATAGGGTTATCATAACTAATTGATTTTAGATATTATCTGGAATTAAGACACTTAGGATAACCCAATTTTAGAAAATTATTCTAAAACCATATTGAGGGAATTTAATGGCTTTCGAAATTAAACATAAAAAGAAAAAAAAATGTTAAAAAATTTAAAATCCAAAAAGAATGTATTTTTCTTGCTCAACGGTAAGTTGTTCTTCTTCCCTATCTCTTGTTCTTTCTTAGTTGTTTCTCTTTTTTTTCGTACATTTGTTTCTCTTTTTCGTTTTTTCCCTATTACTTAATTTCGAAAAAAAAATATAAAAATGGAAATGAGGATAGAATATTTTTCTGAGTTGTCAATTTTTGGCTCAGGCTTTAATCTGGAAGAAATATCATTGTGGAATTTTCTTAGGTCATGCTTAGTCTATTAGACATAATCATGAAATAAAATTTTCTTTAATAGGCAAACCTCTGAGTATTCTAATGAGAAAGGATGTTCCTTTTGTTTGATGATAAATGCATGAGATTGTTTAAACCAAAAGGAATTACTGCACCCATTATGACATCACCTAATTGGAATTTGCTTTGTGAATTAATATGTGATGCTAGTGACCATGTAGTAATGATTGTTTTAGGAAATAGGCATGATTAGAACTTCATATTATACACTATGCAAGTAAGACCTTTTACTGATGCCTAGTAGAACCTTACCACCACTGAAAAGGGATTACTAGTTATTGCATATGCCTATGATACATTCATGCCATGCCTAGTCTAAACAATAGTATACACTGATTACTTTACTCTAAGATATCTGTTCAATAAAACTAATGATGAACCAAGATTGATTAGTTAAGTTCTATTGAATTTGATATAGAAAGACGGGATAAGAAAAAAAGGGCTAAAAATCTAGAAAGCAAACCTTTGGTCTAGATTAGAAAACCCCGAGTTAGAAGCTATTGACGAGACAGTAGTATCTGATAAACTTCTGAATGAGAAATTATTTGCTATGAATAATGATTCTCCTCCGTAGTTTACTGATATTACTAATTATCTAGTTGCTAATTATTCCCAAGTGATATGACTTATCAACAAAAGAAGAAATTCTTTGTTGATTTGGAATGTTACTACTAGGGATATCTATTTTGAATCATTGCAGGGTAAGTGATCAGAAGACGTATCTCAGAAGACGAAGGACACAAGATTTTGGAGCATTGCCCTAAAGAATCTACGGGAGACCAATTACTACTATCAACACTGTCCAGAAAATGTTGAAAGCAGGATCTTGTTGACCCACCATATTCAAGGATTTTGTATCTCTGATACAGTCCTGCGATGCTTGCCAAATAATAGGTAACACATCTTCCAGAGATCGTCTACCCCAGCAACGTACACAGAATGTTGCAACCTTTGATATCAGGGGTATTTCGAATCCTTTTCCTTTCTTCCTTTGACACTAATTACATCATAGTAGTCGTGGAACACTTTTTCAAAATGGCCTGAAGCACAGGCATTACCTACTAATGATGTTAAAGTCATGTGCAGATTCTATGAGAAGTTGTTTTCTAGATTCAGAGTGCCAATGTCTTAGGAAGAAATGTTCAGCCTGTGTATCAAATCTGTGAAGTCTGCTAAGTACCACACTTTAGTAGGGATTGCTATGGGAATGACTGACCATTCCAAAAGAGGTAGGAGTAGGTTACTGCAGAATGCTGCTCCAATGGGAAATGCATACAATCCCAGCTGGAGAAATCATACGGGATTTAGCTGAGGAATAATTCAGAAGCTGGAAACATTCAAAAAGACACCACCACAGCAAAACCCCTACTCGCAGAATCAATAGATGAGATACTAGCAACAATTAAAGCCAGACCAGTGCAAGCAAGTGATCTACCAAGTGGTATCGAAGGGTCAAGGGATATAGAAGAATTTGGCGTTGTATCAGGAGCATAGCAATGGAGGAGCTTGCATCCCCTGCATACCAATCAGCTGTGAGAAACTTCCCCGAGGAAGTCTCAAATACTTGGGCCCAGATCTACACAACTGGAGCCCCTTACCACCACAGCTTCGCCAAAACTTCAGGTATCTTTTCTTCCATTCGAGACTTGCATGCAATACCTTTACTAACATTGGCAGGAAGGCACACAAATCCCAAGAAATCTCATTCCTAGACACGTTCCTCTTGGACACGTTGCTATGATTGTGAGAAATCTTACAAATGATTCGAGGAAGCAGTCCGTTGGGCTCGAGCCATTCATCAAATGAATAGGCCACTACCTAGAGCTCGACGATGAAGGATCGAAGCTGACGTCATCCGTTCCAGTATCGAGACCTTACAGAGTCAAGAATGCCTCAGCAATAACACATGGCTAAGGTGAAGAGCCAATTGACAGATCAGAGAAAACCCTTCTGCTCGAGGCAAGAAGGGAGTTTTTCTAGTCTCATCTTCCTTTACTTTTATTTTCTTCATTTTTGTGTCTTGTTTTGTTGGTTGTTTTATTTTCTCTCTTACCCTTAGTTAGTCAAATAAGTGTGGGGTAAGAGTTTTCTATTTTGTTTTCATTTCTTCTTGTTTGAAAATAAGTGTGGGGTAGTTTAGCTATGCATGAACACTGAGGACAGTGTCAGACTTAAGTGTGGGGTAGCAGTGCATGGTGCACTGTAGCAGTTGGCAAAATTTTTGCATGATTTTGCTTGTTTTCCCCATATTTTCACACCCTTCCAAAAAAATTTTCAAAATTTGTTTCCGTATTTCAGACTTTTAAATGCAGTATGCTTGGTTAAACAATTGCTTATGTCTATGATATGTAGGTAGAATGTTATGGTTAGTAGGAGATAATTGATGACTATTTTTGAACTTATTGATTAGGAGTAGGGAATTCCTGATAATTAAGCATAACTTAGTCTGGGTTAGAGACCTCAGCCAATTACCTTTTCAAGACTTAACTAGATAAAATTAGACCAGTTGTAGGATGCATTGACAATTAGAATGACTAGATGAGACTTTGAGCTAAAAGTGAAAAGAAAAAAAAAATGATGATGAAAAAAAAGGGTAGTTTGCCAGCGGCCTTCGCTACTCGAGCACCACTCCTTCGGGGAACTTAAAGCCTGATGCCCTAAGGTCGTGTAGGTCTGGGAGTCATCGGAGTGGGACTCGCTACATGGGTAGTTGAAGTTGACGTGTTCAAAGCAGACTCAAAATACCCTGAATCTATAAACGAAAGAAATCAATAAGAGCTAAATAATTAAAATATGATCACCAAGGCTCAGAACTCAGAAAGTTATCTGTTGTCAGTGTGTCTAGTGACAGGTCGAAGTGTTGTCTGGTAATAGTTAAGACAAGAGTTTATTGTGTTGACTATCTGGTCTAGACTAGTACACACACTACACATCAGGAAGACCTTATGACCAAGAGAAGAGTTCAACCTAGTTGTTAAATTGTTTTCTGCTCAATCCTAACAATCTACTAGAGACATTTGAGACCTTGTCATAGCAACCTAACCAGTCAGACCTGTGTTAAGAATTATCTGACTAATTTTTGGAATAAAAACATGACTAGAAATTTAAGTGACTGCACATATGATTTAGAATCACTAACTTTAGGTAGACTTTGCTTGAGGACAAGCAAAAAGCTAAGTGTGGGGTTAATCATATACCTTTTTAGCATGTTTTTATGTATGATTTAGGATGAAATTAATAGGAAATCGATCTTAATTGATTGTTATTTACTCAATTTCACAGTTTTTATGATTTTAGAAGTGTCAGGTGAAAAGTAGACGAAAACAGCAAATTTTGGGGTAAAAATGCAATATTTGGAAATGCTGACTTGGTCAACGGTCCGGGACGGGCGTCCCGACCCAGTCAAACCACCAGGACGGGCGTCCCAATCCAGGACGGGCATCCCGAAGCACCAGAAGCTGTCCCACATCGAAATATTTGGAGATTTTCACTCCAGAAAGCTGCTATAAATACCCCAGGCCTCCAGGAGTTGAAATCATCCCTCTCCACTCGATCTGAGTCATTCAGAGACTTCCAGTGTACAATTCTCGAGTACACAAGTCACTGAGAGACTTGGGTTTCAGTTTCAGTTTTCTTTCTTTCTTTAGTGTTTCGTTTTCTTAGTTTCTGAGAAATAGTCTCAGAGCTTAGGCTTCGATAGATAGGTTCATTTTTGGTATTCATAGAATACTGGGATTTCGTTAGGAGATCCTAAGAGAGAGATAGGGTGCGTGTTCTTAGTCAGATTAAGGCAATTTGCTTAAGCCTGGGATGTAAGGTAAAGTAATTGCTACTGGGTCTAAGGAGCGTTCTCTGAAGGCTCTGCCGAGCAGAGTAGGATCGAGCAGTCAGGAGCATACAGGAGCTGCAGCGCCGGTTGGACCTGCATAGAGTGGTGATTACTTTATGACAGTGGGTCCCCTAGACGAGGTTCTGTATGTTTACGAATTGTTTTATCTAAATATTAATTTGAATATCATATTACAATTCTTATGAATATTTGTTTATATGTTGAAGTTGTTATGTTTTTCCGGAAATAGCCACCTGCTAAATATTCATTATGTCTGCATGTCTAATGTGCTCTTTTAAACTAAAGTTAGGGTTATAGACAATTCCTAACCACGGTCTAATCATAACCTGTTTAGTTTAACAGGCATCAATTAGTATTGGTGTCTGCCATGCTAGATAAAATAACCTGCTGAACACCCTACTTGTTAGAGTAGTCTAGGTAGGCCGAGGTGAGTCCGATTATGCCGGCGGCTAGGGGAAGCGACATGATATCGAAGTGACATAGGGTACCGTTCATGGATGCCTTCGTCCCGAACCGTGAGTAGGGCTGTCATTAAGGTAGGGCGGTTTATTAGAGACCTCGGATGTGGTACGCCTTTAGACACAGAACATAGTTGCAATCCAGGCTAAGATGCATCTAAAATACTCGAAGATAGGTCAATCAACATGTAGGAACAGTATAACATAGAATCAGGACATTATCTATAAAACACTTTTAGGCTTAATTAAACTTAAACCTAGTGGAGAATGGATCACCCTCTCATCAAAGTTATTGATGAAGATTGCATAACTGGATCATAAGATAGGAGTTAGGATAAAAGGCTAGTTACTACTAAGCCGTTGCCACTTCCCTGGGAGTACGATATTTAACTTAATAAAATCGTAGATACTTTCCAATAGACTAGCTACACGATAGGTACTCTGCCTTGGGTTCTGATTGATTAAGTGACAATAATTGAATGCTAAGTGATAGTTAGTAAGACTCAGTCCTTAATTACTCATAATCGACGTAGGTAAATAAAGCCTATCTTTTAGCATACCAATCGGAACGCATCAGGTACTCTTCCTTAGGCTATGTTTGATTAAGTGACACTCTTATTTTCTATGTGCTTAATTGAAGTCCTTAATTATACATAATCCACATAGGTTAAAACCAATCTTTAGCACACTATGAATAGAACACATCAATTTACAATACAATACACTTTCTGATGCAGTTTTGTTTATAGTGTGTTGAAGATAGAGTTTATATTCTATGTAGATTATGAAGAATTAAGGGCTTAAGTTTAAGAACATAGCAAATATAATTATCACCTAATTAAACAAAACTTAAGGTAGAGTACCTATCGTGTAGCTAGTATTAAGGTAGCATCAATGATTTTATATTTGTAAATATTGTTTGTCCCAAGAACGTTGGCAATGACTTGTTTAGTATCTATTACTTAATCTATAATTAATCTGTCCTGAACTAACCAAATTTTCCAATAAGTTGGAAAATGATTGATCTTATCCCAGGGAATTAGATACATATAGACACGTAAATCAACAAAACAGGGAAAAGTTTTTTAAAGAGTTTTTATTAACCTTAGTTTAGATAATTTGCTTGACCTATATTCGAAGATTTACTAGCTAGTGGATCTAAGACAACTATGAATCATTGTTTAATTCATACCATATCTGAGTTACTTTAGGTGATTACCTAAATACGGTTCATTGCAAGTAACCCTTAAATCTTTCGAGTTAATTAGTAAGCATCATGTTACTATCTCCCTCTAAGATCGGCATAAAGACCTAACTCAATGTTATTAGAACTTTTAACATATTTGGGCTGATCATGTTAATTATCATAATCTAATAATTAATTACAATTTTTGGGGCTGACCTAAAGTAATTAACCGTTGAATTAAATCTACGTGGCATGCTCATGGTAGGGATCATATAGTAGTTTAATTCAAAAGCACAACCAAACAAATAAAACATAACAATAAATTAGTTTGGGATCTTCCAGAGAAAATATAATTCAAAATCTTAAATTGTTAAACATATATAATAAAACTCTCGAGTTCCAGTATTCTAACAAATATTTTGAAAATAAACAGAAAGACCAAAAGAAAAAGGAAAAGAGATATTTGCCGTAAAGTTGTCATTACTTCACGATATGCTCTGCTCTTGTGATCTCCTCGGCTCTCAGGATACTCCCTGCTTGGACCAATAGAACCTTTGAAACTCTCCTCCTCAAACTAGTAGCAGCACTCTCTCTTATGGTTTGAGGCTCAAGTACTAACTTATGAACCAAGAACATCGAGAACCTAGTGTTCTCGTGAATTTTCTTACAAAATCCCAAAATTCTAAAAATACTGGACTCAGAATATATCACTAAATAATTTCTCGAATTTTGAGATTGAGAGAATCGAGTGATTCTGAGCTAATGGATGCTCTATGTTGAGTGGAATGAGACGCTAGAGTAGTGCAGAGGTTTGTGCATTATATAGGAGAAAATTTGAGCAAAAATAGGTTAGATTCCCGATGTGGGATGTTCGGTGGTCATTCTGAAGTCCTGGTTTGTTGCAGTTTTGCTCATCAATTTGCTATTTTGTGCAATTCAACCCTTGAAACTTTCCAAAAACCAAAATCAAGTAATCAAATATTAATTTAATGCAATTAAGTCCAAATACTTTTAAATTGATCATAAAATAGACACAAATATATGCTATAAATGTAATATAATTTGGCATTATCAGATAAACCCACACTTAACTTTTTACTTATCCCTAAGTAAAATACTAAATATGAGACATAACTCTGATAACCCAAATTATAGGTGCAATCACAAAATGTATTGTTGATCACTTTTATGACGTGATTTAACTCTTTGATTAATATTAATTTTATGATTTAAATTTGAAGTAAGAAAGTAGGCTGTCACTCAAGAACATCAAAGAGTTGAGTAGAGTATCCATCATTGAGTGAGTTATAGATTTTAAAATTTAAAATCGTTATTTCCCAAGGGAAGAATGAGTGAATCCATAAGAATTACACTATGAAATATAGATTTAAGTTCCAAACAATTGATTCAATGTTTGAGATCTAAACTACATCTAATCTAAGAAAGCAAGTAAAAAGCATGTCTTATTTTCACATATTATTATCAATTGTTAAAATCCATTTAAATATTATTTATTGTAACATCTTAGATATAAATTATTATAAATGGAAGATCGTAGTTGAATGTATAGAAGATATGTTGCTGGAGTAAGGAAAATTACTATTGAATTACATAAATTATAGTATTCTTTTGGAAGGCAAAAAAATTACATATTCTTGTTTTCTTTAACTTTGTCTTATGCGATTCAATTATGAAATGTGTACACTTTTATATTTTTTTTTGTTCTTAATGAGATTGTTTTTCTCTTTTGTGTAAGTGACAAGAACTTGGACCAAATTTCAAATATAAAGAATTGTTTCAACGTTTCATGTATTTCAATCTAGGTTGAAGAAGGGCGAGTTTTCTAGTGAGCGAACATAGAAAGGAGTGGTAATATTTTCTTATCTATTTACATTTTATAATTAGTGTTTACATTGGTAATAGAACATGTAACTATTATTTTTTTTAATCTATTTTTATGCAAGTTATCAAACTTATATGGGTAAATTATTATGGATATACTTCTTAGAGTTCAAAATCCAAGTTTAGCACCTCAAGAATTTTTTGCTTTTATAGTGCACCTTAAGTTTTAAAATGTCCCACACCTCCGTCAATTCTTACCGCTAGGTCAAAATTTTGACTGTTAGTCAACTCTTTTTATTATTTTGAGTAAGAGTATTTTTATCTATAGTTAAAAAAACCCTAACTTTTATAAAGGGTAATTTTGTAATTTTTAATTAAAAAATATTAATTTTTCCTATTTTTTTCTCTTCTTCTTCTTTCTTTCTCTCTCTTTCTTCATCTTCTTCCGTATTAAGGTAGTATTAAGGTAGTATTAAGGTAGCATCAATAATTTTAAATTTGTAAATATCGTTTGTCCCAAGAACGTTGACAACAACTTGTTTAGTATTTATTACAATCTATAATTAATCTGTCCTGAATTAACCAAGGTTTCCAATATATTGGAAAAGGGTTGATCCTATCCCAAGCAAACAGGTACATATCAGACACAAAAATTAACAAAATAGGGAAAATATTTTTTAAGAGTGTTTATTAACCTCAATTTAGACAATTTGCTTGACCTATGTTCGATGATTTACTAGCTAGTGGATGTAAGGTAACTATGAATCATTGTTTAATTATTACTATATCTAGTTACCTAAGGTGATTACTTCAATAGGGTTTGTTGCAAGTAACTTTAAAATCTTTTGAGTTAATTAGTAAGCATCATGTTAATACCTCCCACTAAGATCGACATAAAGACTTAACTCAGTGTTATTAGGACTTTTAACATATCTGAGTTAGTCATGTTAATTATTCTAATCTGACAATTAATTACAATTTATGGGGTTGACCTAAAGTAATTAATCATTGAATTAAATCTACGTGACATGCTCATGGTAGAGATCAAATAGTAGTTTAATTGTTGAAAATATAAATAAGAGAGATGCTTAATAAAAAGATGACTAACTTGATTGATTAAAATGAAAGACAAGTGAGACCTATTTTATAGACTTTCAAAGTAAAAAATAGATACACACATAACCACTACATTTAATATTATCACATTAGTCATATTAACTACCCACTAACTAACCATAACTACCCACTAAATAACTAATCATAACTACCCACTAACATTGAGTAGTTACCCACTAACATTGAAGTTTCAGCCCTAAAGCATTATTCTAACACTCCTCCTTGCTTTAGGAGCTGCAAACACCCAATTTGTCCTCAGTTTTTGTGAGGATGATAAATTTTGTAGGCTTTAAAGGAAGAACTATAGTCCACAAAGATGTTTGGTTTAACCATCTTGTCAAGTTTATCACGCTTGACCTTTTTCATGATGAACTTATTTATCTTCTCACTAACTCTATTTTGTTGAGGGGTATAAGAAACTGTTAGTTGATGCTCAATGTCTGCTTCTTCACAAAATTTGTTAAATTTTACTGATGTATACTCTTTCTCATTGTCAGACTTATCAATTTTAAGACCTAAATTGTATGTGTGAATCAAATTCAACTTCCTTATTGCTTTGCTTTTCATCTTTGAGAAAGGTTTCCTGTTTTGTTTTCCAAACTGACATGCTTTAGAACTTGAAATCTGATCATCCAATTTTGGAAGGTCATTTGTCATCATCTTGAACTTCATTTGCAACAACCCTTGGTGATGGTAGTGCCCTAGCTTTTTATAACACACTTCTGCAATATTTTCTTTAATTGAAAAAGTATTTTGCTCCTCCTCCAATGGATTTAGAGTAAAACTTTTCTCCTTCATTTTCACTTTAAAAATATACTGATTTGTTGCATCTTTAATGAAACAATAATTGTCTTAAAAAATAACCTTAAATTTTGTTTTCAATCAATTGGTCAACACTTAACAAATTTTGCTGGATTTCAGGGACATAGAGAACATCAGAAATTAGTTTTATACCCAAACAACTTGTTATAGCAATTGTTCCCTTTCCTTCAACTGAAATGTATTCACCATTCCCAATTCTGACTTTGGAGATGTTGGTTGGCTTCAAATCTCTAAACAACTCTTTGTCATGGGTCATATGGTTGGTACAACCACTGTCAATCAACCAACATTTATTTAATTTACTCCCTACAAAGCATATAGCTACAAACAGTTAATCTTCCTCCTGATCTACAATCTTAGCCTCTTCACTTTGATATTAATTAGTGTTAATGCAAATTACAGCTTCATGCCCCTTTTGGTTACATTTGGTGTATTTTGCATATGGTCTTCTCCAACATTTAAAAGAATGATGACCATTTTTATTGAAATGTTGACATGGAGGGTATGATCCTTTCTTGAAAAACTTCTTGTTGTTATTGTTCTTCGCATTCTCATGATGTTTGGCAAGCAAGACGCCTTCAACAACACCTTCTTGTCTCATGGCTCTTCTTTGTTCCTGTGCTTGCAAAGTATTTAAAGTTTCTGCAAGAGTAATTTTAATTAAAACCTTGGTATTTTTCAAGGTTGAAATAGACGCCTCAAATTTTTAGGCACAGTTACAAGATGTTTTTTCAATAATTCTTGAGTCCATAAACACAGAACCAAGTAATCTGATTTGGTTTGCAATATTCAATAACCTATCAGAATACTCTTTAATTGATTATGTTTCCTTCATCTTCTGCAACTCAAATTCTCGAATCAAGTTTAGCACACGCATGCCTTTGATTTTTTTCATTTCCTTCATACTCTGCCTTGAAATAATTCTATATCTCATATGTTGACTTCAAAGTCATTATTCGAGTGAAGATGGTAGATGAGACTACAACAAATAAACATGATTTGCCTTGGATTTCATTGTCTTTTTCTCCTTCTGCAATTTGATTTGCGCTAGGGTAGGATTATTTGGAAGAGCTGAAATTTCATAATCTTCTTCCACTGCTTCCCAAATATCCAAAGCTTCCATATACGCCTCCATACGAACTGCCCAAACTTGGTAGTTATCTCCATGAAACACTGGTGGAGAAATTGAAGAAGAAATTGAAGAGGAGAAACTAGAATTTTCTATGGCTTAACAACATCACACACTCACTCACAGATCCCTTAAGAATAAGGTTCTGATACCAATTATTGGAAATATAAATAAGAGAGATGCTTAATAAGAAGATGATTAACTTGATTGATTAAAATGAAAGACAAATGAGACCTATTTATAGATTTACAAAGTAAAAAATAGATACCCAGATAACCACTACATTTAACATTATCAAAGTAGTCATATTAACTACCCACTAACTAACCATAACTACCCACTAACATTGAGTGGTTACTCACTAACATAGAACTTTCAGCCCTAAAGCATTATTTTAACAAATACAAAAGCACAACCAAACAAATAAATTATAACGATAATTTAGTTTAGGATTTTCTCAGAAAAATATAATTCAAAATCTCAAATTGTTAAACATATATGATAAAAATTTCGAGTTCTAGTATTGTAACAAATATTTGGGAAATAAACAAAAAGACTAAAAGAAAAAAGAAAAGAGATATTTGTCGTAAAGTTGTCACTACTTCACGATATGCTCTGCTACTGTGATCTCCTCGGCTCTTGGGATACTCTCTGCTTGGATCGAAAAAACCTTCGAAACTTGCCTCCTCGAACTAGTAGGAGCACTCTCCCTTATGGTTCGAGACTCAAGTACTACCATATGAATCTAGAACAATGAGAACCTAGTGTTCTCGGAGATATCCTAACGAAATCCCGGAGCACTCTCCCTTATGGTTCGAGACTCAAGCACTACCATATTGATGCGATTCCGGTTGACGTGCTAAATAGGTGTTATTTTACCCTATGTTGATTATGAATAATTAAGGACTGTGATTGACTAATTGTCACGTTTAGTCTCTATGGTGTCACTTAATCAGCCAGAACCTAAGGCAGAGTACCTATCGTGTAGCTAGTCTGTTGGAAGTATCTATGATTTTATTAAGTTAAATATCGTACTCCCAGGGAAGTGGCAACGACTTAGTAGTAACTAGCCTGTTATCCTAACTCCTATCTTATGATCCAGTTATGCAATCTTCATCAAATACTTTGATGAGAGGGTGATTCGTTCTCCACTAGGTTTAAGTCTAATTAATCCTAGAAGTGTTTTATAGATGAGTTCTGATTCTATGTTATACTATTCCTATATGTTGAATGACCTAAATTTGAATATTTTAGACATGTCTTAGCCTGGATTGCAACTATGTTCTGTGTCTAAAGGCGTACCACATCCGAGGTTTCTAATAAACCGCCCTACCTTAATGACGGCCCTACTCACGGTTCGGGACGAAGGCATCCATGAAAGCCCTATGTCACTTCGGGGATCATACCGCTTGCCCTAGCCGCCGGCATAATCGGACTCAGCT
This sequence comes from Asclepias syriaca, assembly GCA_027405835.1. Taxonomy (NCBI): domain Eukaryota; kingdom Viridiplantae; phylum Streptophyta; class Magnoliopsida; order Gentianales; family Apocynaceae; genus Asclepias; species Asclepias syriaca. The sequence continues at coordinate 9,709,291 of CM049930.1, forward strand.
CGGCTTCCCCTAGACTACTCTAACAAACAGGGTGTTCAGTATGTTATTTTATCTAGCATGGTAGACACCAATACTAATTGATGTCTGTTAAACTAAATAGGTTATGATTAGGCCGTGGTTAGGAATTGTCTATAACCCTAACTTTAGTTTAAAAGAGCACATTAGACATGCAGACATAGTGAATGTTAAGCAGGTGGCTATTTCCGAAAAAACATAACAATGTCAACATATAAAACAACTATTCATAAAAATCGTAATCTCGTATTCATAATAAGTATTTAGAACAAAACAATAACAACATATAAGAGAGGGACATGGGGACTGATGCCATAAAGAAATCACCATTTACGTAGTCTCGCCGACGGAGCGTACTGCTGTATATGTTGTATTGCTCGCCCTGACTCTGCTCGCTAGAACCTTCGGAGGACGCTTCCTCAGCCTAGTAACTGGGCTTTACCTTAATACCCAGCTTAAGCCCAGCCCTGTGGACTGACTCTTCGAACGCCTAGAGCCCTCTTAGGATCTCCTAACGAAATCCCGGGTATTCTATGAATACCAGAAACGAACCTATCTATAGAAGCCTAAGATCTGAGACTATTTCTCTGAAACTAAAACAAAACACTAATAAGAAAGAAAACTGAGATCCGAGTCTTTGAGTGAGTTGTGTACTGGAGAAGTGTACACTGGAAACCACTAAATGACTCAGATCGAGTGGAGAGGAATGAATTCAACTGCTGGAGGCCTGGGTATTTATAGCAGCTTCTCGGGGTGATTTTTCAGCAAAAATTCGATGTGGGATTGGTTCTGGGGGCTCGGGACGCCCGTCCCGGATTGGTATGCCCGTCCTGATCTATTGACCAGGTCGGGACGCCCGTCTCGGCGGGTTGACTGGGTCGGGACACCCGTCCCGGGTTCGGGACGCCCGTCCTGACCCGTTGACTAAGTCAATATTTCCAAAAATTGCGTTTTTGCCCCAAAATTTGCTGTTTTCATCTACTTTTCACCTGACACTTCCAAAATCATAAAAACTGTGAAATTAAGTAAATAATGAACAATCAAGATCAAATTACCTTCAATTTCACCCAAATTTATACATAAAAACATGCTAAAAAGGTGATACGATTTTCGCGTATCAGATAACCCCACACTTAGTTTTTGCTTGTCCTCAAGCAAAGTCTACCTGAAGTTACTTAAATTCCTAGTCATGTTTTTATTCCAAAAATTTCTTCAGACAAGTCTTAACACAGGTCTGACTGGTTAGGTTGCTATGACAAGGTCTCAGATGTTTTTAGTAGCTTGTTATGATTAGGCAGAAAACAAATTAACAACTAGGTTGAACTTTTTTCTTAGTCACAGGGTCTTCCTGATGTGTAGTGTGTGTACTAGTCCAGACCAGATAGTCAACACAATGTACTCTTGTCTTAACTACTACCAGATAACACTTCGACCTATCGCTAGACATATTAACAACAGACAACTTTTTGAGTTCTGAGCTTTGGTGATCAGATTTTTAATGTTTTAGCATTTAGTTATTTTCTTTATAGATTCAGGGTATTTTGAGTCTGCTTAGAACACATCAACTTCAACTACCCATGTAGCAAGTCCCACTCCGATGACTCCCAGATCTACATGACCTTAGGGCATCAGGCTTTAAATTCCCCGAAGGAGTGGTGCTCGAATAGCGAAGGCCGCTGGCAAACTACCCTTATTTGATTAACTTCCTTTAATTTCTTTTCACTTCTAGCTCAGAGTCTCATCTAGTCATTCTAACTGCCAATATATCCACAACTGGTCTAATTTTATCTAGTTAAGTCTCGAACAGGTAATTGGTTGAGGGCTCTAATCCAGACAAAGTTGTGCTCAGTTATCAGGAATTCCCTATTCCTAATCAATTAGTCCAAGATAGCTATCAATTATCTCCTACTAACCATAACATACTACCTACATATCATAGACATAAGCAATTGTTTAACCAAGCATACTGCATTTAGAAGTCTGAAAGACGGAAAAATTTTGAAATTTTTTTTGGAAGGGTGTGAAAGTACGTGAAAAACAAGCAAAAGCATACAAAAACTGCTACATTACACTGTGCACTGCTACCCCACACTTAAGTCTGGCACTGTCCTCAGTGTTCATGCATATCTAGCTACCCCACACTTATTTGAAAATAAGAAGTAAAACAGAAAAGAAAGGATTCTGTATGGGTAAGTAAGACATAAAAAATAAAATAATGCAAACAATTCTGTATGTCATATAGATTAATTTTATACATAGATTCATACGTCATACAGCCCAGACATGTTTATACACATAGAACAAGAAAAACAAAAGCAAAAGAAAGGAAAGGAAAGGAAAGAAGGAGAGAGGGACTAAGAACCCGGCGGATCGTCGTCCAGTGGACCTAAGTCTGCTAAGTCAAACTCGAAGTTTTCCGCCACTCGGGAAGTTTGCTGATGTATCTCCTCAATCTTGCTGGTGTTCATGGCGATCTTGTCATCTATCATCGCCAACCGTCTGTCAATCCTGTCCTCCATCATCGTTAGCCGTCTGTCAATCCTGTCCATGTCTCGACTGTATCGGGCCGATAGTTCTGCCAATCCGTGCGACATGTGTCGTTCAAAGGCAGTACGTGGCATGAACGTCTCGGACGGAGGGATATGCGCTGGAAATGCTTCCGATGCCGATGCCTATCCTGTCTGCTCCGTGTGGATGGTGTCGCGGCCATTCGCATCCCGGACAACCATTCCCATGTTCCGTAGAATGGTAACATCTGTGGGAATGGTGGTCGAGGTGACCAGAGTAAGCTCCGAGCTCTCTATGTCCAACTCCAGGTAGCGGGCTAGCCTGGTGATGTATGGTCCGAGCCCCAGACATTGTTTCCTGGTGTCTGTAGCTAATCCTCGCATGACGACCGCTATGAGTCTAGCCATCTCTACTGTAGATCCCATGTGCATGTTGGCTAGAAGGAATGTCTCCATCGGGGTGACAGTTCCGGGCGCTGTCAGTTGTCCTGACAATGTGTGTGCAATGATAGCGTGCAGGTAACGAAGAGTAGGATAAATACTTGTGGCTTTTGCAAAGCCATGCTAGTATGGGACACCCGTCATGCAGATCTGAGCCCAAGCAGTGGAGACGTCTGCAGACGTGAAGTCTCGAACTGCTGTGGTGTATGCGGGCGTATCCAGTTTATCTCTCTGCCAGATACCTAGGGCGATGCCGAACTCGGCCATGCTCATCGACCGATCTATTCCGCCTAAACGGAATGTGATCTGCTCCTGGTGGCAAGTAAAAGACGCATAGAACTCACATACCAGCTCCAGGTACGTGGGCTCTGTGACGATGAATACTCGACTGTAAGGTGGCACGTCGAGTATGCGTCTGACTTCCGGCTCTACTCCCAGCGTCTGTACTGCTGCCCAATCCAGCGTTCTGCCCGTCAGTATCGTACGCCCGATGTACCCAGTGCATCTCTCTTGGTATGCTGTGCTGGAGGGAAACAGCATAAAAGGATGTGCCACTGAGGTAACTGTCATGGTAGATGTGGTACGAGCACGTTTGGGAGCCATTAAAAACGTACGAGAGAGTTTAGGTGGGAAAGAAAGCTTTAAACTCAAATTCTGGAGGTGAATTTGAATTCAGAAGGATGAAATTAGGTTAGGGAAGGATTTTGAATTTTTGGCGGGAAAATCGAATTTTGGAGGGAAATTCGAATTTTTAGGTGAAGTTTAAAATTCAAATTTTAGAGGGAAATTCGAATTTTTAAACTTTGAAGAGTTTGCCAAAAATTTGTAGAGAGAAAGTAGAGAGAAATATTTAGAGAGATGAATTTTTGGTTGTAGATTTGAGAGAAAATGAAAAAAATTGAACTTTTATAGAAGGGGTGGCCCTCGGGACGCCCGTCCCGCTGGACGCCCGTCCCGGGTTGCATCGGGAAGTGTGCCAATTCCGAAAAAAAAAGTTTGTTTTTTTTTCGTAATTCCCTGAAAATCTCAAGATACCAAAAATAATCATAATTCTTAACAAGGCTTCATGTTTATCCAATGAACTTCATAAGTTGTTAAAAACTCTATGCAAAAATTCCTCAGTCTTTTTTCAAAAATTGTGACTACCCTAATTTTATCCCAACTTAAATTCAGCAAGAATTTCAGAAAAACAAAAACTGAGTTTGTGCAATGTAATTAGTGGAAAATAAACTGTATTTTCAAAACTCTTGTTTTTCATAGAAATTCGAAATAAAATGTCTGAAGAAAATTGTTGAATATAAAGGACCCTTTAAATATGTTTGAAAAATAGAAAAATATGGGTCAATTATTCAAGTTTCAGTTCAAACGAATTATTTGTTGAGAGTAAACGACTCCTATCTCTGATCTCCTGTAGTTCTGTTCGAATGCTTCACATTTCTATGCGTATGGTTCTCATCTCATCCCTCTGCCTGTTCTGCTCACTGCGTAAATCAGCCATCTCTCGGAGTAGTTGTGCACCTTGGTTCTCCTGAAGATTGACCGTGGCTCTGAGTCGGTCCACGTTAATTGTGATATTCAGATTGAGTTGGTCTAAATGACACAGTCTGCTGGCAATCCCTTGGTCCATCTCATAGACCCTTTGAGCTAACGTGCCTATCTGCACGGACAACATTGAATAATAACCGTTAGTACTCCCCGCAGATGAAGGGGTGCGCTCGTTAGGTGTTAGGGTGTATGCAGGAGAGGTTGGTGAATTTTGGGTTTGGTCAGTAGGGGGTGGATTTATAGGAACTCTCTGGGCATGAGGGTGAATTGGAGATCTCTGGGGTTCTTCTCTAGGAGGGAAGGTATCCTCAGAAGGATCTTCTTCCGTGGGACTATGCTCACGGGTGTTCAGGAATCGTCTCACTAGTTCACTGGCATCAGGGCTTGAGTTTACTTCCACTGGTTGTGAAGGAAGAGTCCCTCGTGGTACTTCTGGTGCAGGCCTAGAGGGGCCCTCTGGCTTTGTCTTCTTCGGTCCTGGAGTGTCAGGGTTTTCTGTTTTCTTTGCCTGGTTAGTAGCTGCTCTTGTTCTCTTCATTTCTGAGTGCAAAGTCTGGTTAGAAATAACAAATAGCAAAAAGTAGGACAGTGAAATAATAAAGCAAGAGAGATATTTTTATGGATTTTGATTTTTATTTAGAAAGCAGGTAAATTTCCTTAATATAGTTTTAGAATAATTTTCTAAAATTTGATTATCCTAAGTGTCTTAATTTCAGATATTATCTAAAATTAATTAGTTATGATAATCCTATATTTCGGAAAGTGATTGTCTAACTAGTGTAAGATAAGTGTAGGTCTAAGGTCTAGGTTACTACCGTTACCTATCATAAGTCTCTAGAATTGTGGCCAATAATCCTAAATTTATTATGATATTTCCCCAGCAACGACGCCAAAAATTTGATGCGATTCCGGTTGACGTGCTAAATAGGTGTTATTTTACCCTATGTTGATTATGAATAATTAAGGACTGTGATTGACTAATTGTCACGTTTAGTCTCTATGGTGTCACTTAATTAGCCAGAACCTAAGGTAGAGTACCTATCGTGTAGCTAGTCTGTTGGAAAGTATCTACGATTTTATTAAGTTAAATATCGTACTCTCAGGGAAGTGGCAACGGCTTAGTAGTAACTAGCCTGTTATCCTAACTCCTATCTTATGATCCAGTTATGCAATCTTCATCAAATACTTTGATGAGAGGGTGATTCGTTCTCCACTAGGTTTAAGTCTAATTAATCCTAGAAGTGTTTTATAGATGAGTTCTGATTCTATGTTATACTGTTCCTATATGTTGAATGACCTAAATTCGAATATTTTAGACATGTCTTAGCCTGGATTGCAACTATGTTCTGTGTCTAAAGGCGTACCACATCCGAGGTTTCTAATAAACAGCACTACCTTAATGACGGCCCTACTCACGGTTCGGGACGAAGGCATCCATGAAAGCCCTATGTCACTTCGGGGATCATACCGCTTGCCCTAGCCGCCGGCATAATCGGACTCGGCTCGGCTTCCCCTAGACTACTCTAACAAATAGGGTGTTCAGTATGTTATTTTATCTAGCATGGCAGACACCAATACTAATTGATGCCTGTTAAACTAAACAGGTTATGATTAAACCGTGGTTATGAATTGTCTATAACCCTAACTTTAGTTTAAAAGAGCACATTAGACATGCAGACATAGTGAATGTTAAGCAGGTGGCTATTTCCGGAAAAACATAACAACGTCAACATATAAAACAACTATTCATAAAAATCGTAATCTTGTATTCATAATACGTATTTAGAACAAAACAATAACAACATATAAGAGAGGGACATGGGGACTGATGCCATAAAGAAATCACCCTTTACGTAGTCTCGCCGACGGAGCGTACTACTGTATATGTCGTATTGCTCGCCCTGACTCTGCTCGCTAGAACCTTCGGAGGACGCTTCCTCAGCCTAGTAACTAGGCTTTACCTTAATACCCAGCTTAAGCCCAGCCCTGTGGACTGACTCTTCGAACGCCTAGAGCCCTCTTAGGATCTCCTAACGAAATCCCGGGTATTCTATGAATACCAGAAACGAACCTATCTATAGAAGCCTAAGATCTGAGAATATTTCTCAGAAACTAAAACAAAACACTAATAAGAAAGAAAACTGAGATCCGAGTCTCTGAGTGAGTTGTGTACTGGAGAAGTGTACACTGGAAACCACTAAATGACTCAGATCGAGTGGAGAGGAATGAATTCAACTGTTGGAGGCCTGGGGTATTTATAGCAGCTTCCCGGGGTGATTTTTCAGCAAAAATTCGATGTGGGATTGGTTCTGGGGGCTCGGGACGTCCGTCCTGATTTGTTGACCAGGTCGGGACGCCCATCCCGGCGGGTTGACTGGGTCGGGACGCCCGTCCCGAGTTCGGGACGCCCGTCTGACCCGTTGACTAAGTCAATATTTCCAAAAATTGCATTTTTGCCCCAAAATTTGCTGTTTTCGTCTACTTTTCACCTGACACTTCCAAAATCATAAAAACTGTGAAATTAAGTAAATAATGAACAATCAAGATCAAATTACCTTCAATTTCACCCAAATTTATACATAAAAATATGTTAAAAAGGTGATACGATTTTCGCGTATCACATATGAATCTAGAATAATGAGAACCTAGTGTTCTCGGAGATATCCTAATGAAATCTCAAAAATTTAAGAATACTGGACTCATAATATATCATCAAATGATTTCTCGAATTTTTGAGATTGAACTGAGAGAATCGAGTGATTCTGAGATAATGGATGCTCTGTGTTGAGTGGAATGAGATGCTAGAGTAGTGTAGAGGCTTGTGCATTATATAGGGGAAAATTTTAGCAAAAATAAGTTAGATTCCCAATGTGGGATGCTTATAAGGACGCCCACCGTGAAATCACCGTGGTTGTTCCGAAGTGGTTTATTGCAGTTTTGCCCCTCAATTTGCTATTTTGTGCAATTTAACAACATCTGAAATTTTTCAAAAATAAAAATTAAGCAATTAAATGTTAATTTAGTGTAATTAAATCTTCAAATTGATCATAAAATAGACACAAATACATACTAAAAATGTGATATAATTTAGCATTATAACTTTCTCATTACTCTAAGCAAAATGTTTAAAATATATTAATTAATTCAGCTAAATATATATAGAAAAACCAAAGCCATAAAGTAAAAGTGATAGTAATAGATGAAACAAATATTCATTGTTGATATTTGAAATAGTAAAAGCAGCAGTAGAAAAACTCTTTAGATTTTACTGGTTATTCCCGGTGGGTTGGGGCAGTACTCTTCACTACAATTGGACTCCTTACAAAGTGCTTCCCATCAGACCAAATCAATTTTCCGAAGACATAATTTTTATGTGTAGCTGCATGATCAGGTTTTCTTCTAAGGTTGAGAATAAGTTGAAATCTTTTTTCTTCACCAACCCTTTTAAATTCAAGTGTCTTGGGTACAACTTCAACTGATACTCCTGAAGGCTTGATAATGCGAGCAGTATATTTAGCTGGAGAGCTAACATTTTCCAGTGTTCTAGTAATTACTGTAGTTGAATTATTCCTGAGATATGGAACAGTGATTGAAGGGTAATTGAAGTTGACCAAGAAATTTTCATGATCAGTACTGAAGTTCCTTTGTAAATAACAACATTGTTTGGCTTTCATTATAACCTAGTGAACATATAAAATTCAGGTAATCAGTTCGAGTTAGGTCATAAACTAATCCAGGATCTATTGCTTTGTTAGGGTTCACATGTCCTGCACCATAGTCAAATGGACTAGCCTTCCCATGAAATGCATTTTTCATTGGCTCACCAAAGTTATCTCTAGTTCTTGCTGTTTCAAAAAAGAAAAGAAAAATTAGAGTAGCATTGTAAATCACGGGTGTGTGTAATATGAGTCTGAGAGTACTTATGATCAACTACTTATTACAATCCTCGTACCTATGTTTAGGCTTATATTCTATAATCAGAAGTTTCTTAGAGCTCACCAGTAGTCATGATTGCAGATTTTATTGCATTAGGACTCCAATCTGGATGTAGGGTTTTGAGGAGACCAACAACACCAGAAACATGAGGGCATGACATTGAAGTGCCTGATAGTGAGTTAAATGCTAGTCTCATGGCGTGCCTACCAACATTAAATACTTTTGCTTCTGTGTAAGCAGCTATTATATCAGGCTGGAAAGCAGTTTATATGATAAAATCAGTTTCAGGTTTCTTTTAAGAAACTAAAGAAAATCATCTAGTTGAAAGAAAAACCTTGAGAATCTCTGGGGTAATAACATTAGGCCCTTTTGATGAAAAAGCAGCTATAAATGGTGCAGGTTTTGTACTCAATTGAGTTGTTGGCCTTGTAATATATGCCTTAGGAAACCTGTCAATATATATAAAACCTACAATAATATGATGGGACATGTAATATATATATAATTTCTTGAAATATACACTTTTTTGTACCTTGTGTTAGTGATATAAGTAAAGAGAGCAAGTCCATCAGTGTAATTGATATGTGAAGCCGGAAGTACATGAGGATCTGCATCCATTTCATTCCCTGATTCCTTATTATTCACAAGAATCATTCCGACAGCACCAGCCATTCTAGCTTCTTGGCTTTTCTCCGTCCTTTCTATATCCCCTCTCAGACAAACTATGATTTTTCCCTTCACTTTTCTAGGATCAAGTGTCCCAGCTTTACAAAGCATACTGAGAAAATTAAGAAAGACAACAAAAAAACATTTATTGCATTGTAATCCTTACCTATATTAATTAAAGGTTCTAGAATCTTACGAATCTTCTGATAATGCATTGACAGCTTTAGCAGATAAAGAGGTAATAATTGGGAAGAATTTGTCATTAGGTAACGCTTCACGGGAAAGACTTTCACCCTGTACGTGCCAAATTAATAAATGACTTACAAAAAAAAAAAAAAACATGTTTATAGATATATATATATATATATATACATATATTTTTCTAACATCTAATGTCAATTTTTATTGTTGGGATATCACCTTTAACAATATTATATTAATATAAAGTTAGATATTGGCTAAAAAAGTAAAAATAAAGAGAGGGGAAGAAAGCCAAACTCTAAAGTGAATCATTGGCAAGGACAACATAATTTGGGAAACGTCTATCCAAAGTGCTTGCAACAACTGTGATCTGCCAAGGTGCAAGGTTGGCAACAGTTCCGGCGTGAGGTCCGGCATTACCAGCAGAGCAAACAACTACAATTCCATTCAAAAATGCATGAAAAGAGCCAATAGCAACACTGTCACTAAAATAATCATTATAATATCCCTCAAGAGATACTGATAACACATCCACTCCATCATGAATAGCCATGTCGAAGCCAGCCAAAATATCTGCATCGTAGCATGGGAAATCCCCAGGCCAACACACCTTGTAAGCAGCCACTCTTGCCTTTGGAGATCCTCCTTTAGCTGTTCCGTTTCCTTGTCCAAATACATTTGCTGATGTTACAAAATTACCACTGGCCGTTGATAATGTGTGGGTTCCGTGACCTGAACTGTCTCGTGGTGTCTCAAAAGAGGAATTAAGAGATCCCATGGCTGCTGCATATCCTTTGTTGAAGTATCTTGCTCCAATCAGTTTCCTTTATTTTTTTGAGTCGTATCCATTTCAATAGTCTCATGTTAATTATCGGCACACAATATTATAGTTCAAAGGTAAAATATTACGTTAATTCACATTACAAGAAAAATTGATGATACCTACATTTGTTTTTTTTATGTCTCAAACTTATGATTAACTACACATTGAAATCAACCTTCTTGATTTGAAAATCAACAAAGGACTTTGGAAAAATAGAGGCATTCAATGGAGGAGTCACTTGAATTGTCACAACACAAGATGTAAGAGAATAACAAAGATATTGGTTTAATTTTGATATTTCAAGTAATCAAATCTACTATTTTCTTTTTCCCAAAGAAACCCTAAACCTCTATTTAATTTTAATCCACTAGACATTATATTAACTTGTATGCAAGGAACTTAAAGTACTGCTGGTTGATATATATATATATATATATCTGTGTATGTGAAATTAATTCTATAATCTTCCTATGAAATTAATATTGTTTAGTGCTATATATTAAAAACTAATTACATAAAAAAGAAAATTAATAAAGAATAAATGTGCAATGGAAAAAGGGAAAGAAGAATATGACCTGTTGCAGTGGAAAGATGCATCATTATGATTTTGGCAAATTCCTTTCCACTTAGATGGAATCGGTCCCATTTCTTCATCACTGAAGCTTTTTGACTCAGGCCACACACCTGATTCCATTCCATCAAAAGTTAGGATAGAGTGAGGGCATATATATATAACAATTGCAAAAAATGCAAAGTTGAAAAATATTTATTTCTTTGAGATTGTTTATATGTTCGTCCTCTTTTCATCATTGATTCCATTGCATTATGTTATATATATATATATATATATATTAAGGAAAAAGAAAAAAATTATTATTTTTTATAAAAGAAAAAAGAAAAAGTAGAGGGAACATTTAAATTAAATAAAGATACTTTAATCATCTTTCATTTTAATTTGTCACCAACTTTTTCTTTTTTAAAGAAAGAAAATGATTAAAACTGTCATGACACATGATCAATTACATAACAATGTGGATTGAGTTTGAGTATCTAAATTCAGTACGTTTACTTCAACTTTTAATGAACAGATATTGTACTAAATATACTAAATTTAATAAAATTTCTCATTTCTTGTTGTAGAAATTTGAAACTTGAGATAAGAATTAATTAGTTGGAATATAAATAATCAGTAAATGGGTTGAAAAAACTTGCCAGTATCAATGTTGCCAATAATACTATCTTGGCCAAATTTTGCCTTCTTCCAAATGGAACTGGAGGAGAGTATACCTCCATAATCCTCAAGCCCCATGAAACCCCATGATCGTGTGGTGTGTAAGTTCCTTCCTTTGTTCAAGAACACTGATATTACTTGAGCATGATCTGAGATTATATATATATATATACATATAAAATCATTATCGTGTAAGCCAAAATGGAAGTCCGTGAAACAATCGATGTGAGCATCTCACTGGATAGTTCAGCAGCTTCTGCATCTTCAAGTACTGCAGCAAAACCATTTATGTGTCTTGTATATGAGTAGAATATTGCTTCTTTGGCCTTCTCTTTACTGTATACAGAAATCTAAAAATATTTAAAGAAATAAAAGAGGGATTGAATCTTAATATTGTAGATTAAGTATGAACTTCACTTACCTTCCCAAGAATGATCCGAGAAACTCATAATGAGATTGAGTAACAGCTTCAAAGTCAAAGAATGATGTTTGTGCTGTATGTGAATGGGCTCCCAAGTACACCACATATGACTAGACAAGCAAAGCAAAGCAAAGCAGAAATCAATTAAGAACAATTGAGTTTTGTTGATGTCAATGATCAATATGATTCTTTACCTTTTTCATGCCAAAACTGTGGCTTCCCATTATGTTAAGAAGAATTGAGAAGACCAAAACACCACTTGCTTTCATTTTTTTCTGATAGATGACCATCTTAATTTTTGGTATTTGCTAGGGTCAATAATTCGCTTCCTTGGGTTACTCCCATATATATATATATATATATATATATATATATATATGCAAAAGCCTAATGTCTTTTCGATATATAATGTTTTTTCTTTTTAATATTCTTCTTGAGCCAAATTGGCAAATTTAATTCCATAAATTATATATTTTTTATGATTTAATCTACTTTTATAATTTTTAAATAATTTCATCCCTTAATTTTTTTGACAACTTTTATCATTTTATTAATTTTATTAACTGTCAACAGTTAATTAATTTTTTATAATAAAAATAATTTTATATTGAAAGGATAAATATGTCAGTATATTTCAAAAATAAAAAATCCTAAATTTCCTTAAGTTTCTAAAGTTATGTATGCTTAGATTAATTTTTTTTTAAAATACTAAATTCCCAAATGGAATAAAAAATTTTATTGCTTTTGTAGGACTTCTGTAAAGATCTCGGTAAATAAATTTCCAAGTTTTTAATTCTTACGTTATTTATTTATTTTTTTAAACTAAATTCTTGCGTTAATTTTTTTTTTAAATAAATTCTCAAATTGAATTCGAAACTCCATATATTTTTATAGGGTTCTCAACAATTTCATTTGAGGTTTTTAGAATCAAAGGAAGAGGAAGCATAATTGTTCAGAATACAGAATTACTGTTTACTTTACTATTTATAAACATGCTGTTAATCTTCACAAATTTCTTATAAGTTCTTTTATCTCAAATAATTTTTAATTATTCCCTATTTTTCCTCCTATATAATTAGTTTTTATTTTATTTTATTTTATTTTTGTTTTTAAAAATTGTATTGTTTTATGACAAGGTGATTCTCATTTGAGAGATTGTTGGGGAAGATGGAAGTAAAGAGAGCTACAACCCTTTTCTTGCAAGAAGAAGATTAGATCATGACTAGCTGATCTACTGCTTCTGACTTATGCTTAATAGTATCAATTTTTTTAGAGCTGGACGTGAAGACTTGTACTACTACCACTTGGGCTCTAATATTTTAACAATTAATGTTGATTAATATATAATAAATAAATAAATATAATATATATATATATATATATATATATATAGATATTTACATGATATCAATTTTAGAATACTTCAGCTGAATTAAGAAGGGAAAGGTTGTTTTTCTCTCATAATCATTTTCTAGTTTTTCATCTTGATGGCATTTTGTTTATATCTATCTTCTTGTCTATTATTTTATGCAAATTCTATTTTAGTGTATTGAAATTTCTGGCTCATCTTTATACTAGTACCATTATTTACTATTTCAAAAATTTGTAGAGTTAAACTTTTTAAAAAATATGGTAAACCATCTAAACAACACCTCAACTTTTGCTTTTGTACTCGTACTTTTTTTTCATTCAATGTTACACTCAAACAAAAAAAAAATATCAATTTTTAATTTTCGTCAAACTTCATTTGCCATCTATTTTGTAGGGGCATTTTTGTCTTTCCTGTGTACACAATGCTTCCTAACATAATTAGAAAAGTTGTGCCACTGAACCAATTACTTTTTTTTTATTCTAGCAACTACTTTATATTATATACTACATATAAATATAAATATATTAATAAATTTTTAATTTTTCTTTAATATAGAAAATAATAAAAAAATGTTGGTTTAAGATTTCAAATCTATATATCGATAAAATTTAATATGCACAGGTACCTACTAACTCAATCACATATTGGGATGAGTTAAGTAAGACATTCTTGGAGGAGTACTATTTTGCAGCAAGAGTCTTGGAATACCGGAAGGCTCTCTCTAGCTTCACTAAAGCGGTAGATGAAATGGTGATCGAGGCTTGAGACAGATTCAAGGAATTTATCAAGCTCTGCCCTCAGCATGGACTTACCGAACCTCTACTGATCCAACAATTTTATGGGTGAGTGACAGAAATAGACAAGCAAGTTCTTGATGGACTTAACCCCCAGGGTGGTTTCAATGGACTCAATGAGGTAGATGCTAGAAACGCCCTGGAGAGACTCTACAAGAACAGTAAAAATTGGAGCACCAGTGTCCACGCCAAGAACCAGTCAGCAAGGGCAGCTAATGTTTCTTTTGACGAGCAATTTGAGGCATTCAAAGCTAGTGTTAACAGCCAGCTTAATGCCTTTCAACAAGGAAGAAACATCTAGCCTGTGTATCAGATCTGTGAGTTCTGCCAAGGACCACACTTTAGTGGAGATTGCTATGGGAATGAAATACTGATCATTCCAGATGAGACGGAACAAGTTGACGCAGTCAATGCTGCTCCAATGGGAAACACATGCACTCCCAACTGAAGAAATCATTTGGGATTTAGTTGGACGAATAATTCTGGAATTGCAAATTTCCAGAAGAGGACACCTCAACAAATGCCCTATCCGCAGAACCAACAAGTTGCTCTACCTGCACCAAGGAACTAAGTTGTTCCAATAGACCCCATGCAAGAATTCAGAGATATGCTGAAAGGTATCATAGATTCCAACAAGGAAACGATGGAGTCAAACAAGAAGATTCATGAGGCTCAATTTGATGCCATCATCTAGTATCAATTTGATGCCATCTAGTTTATTTGATAAATTAGGTTTGCATGATTTGAAAATGACTAGAATATGCATACAACGTGCTGATAGGACAGTGAAAATTCGTAGGGGGATAATTGAAGATCTCTTAGTAAAGGTTGGGAAATTTGTCTTTCCTGTGGATTTTGTTGTCATGGATATGAATGGTGAAAGTGGTGTGCCTCTAATTCTAGGTCGACCTTTTCTAGCTACATCTAAAGCTTTGATTGATGTCAGACGTGGTCAAATAAAACTAAGAATAGAAAATGAGGATATTACTTTTGACTTAAATGAAACCCTTAAGTATCCTATGCATCTAGATGATAATTGCTTTTCTGTGGATGTTATTAACCATTTAATTGAAGTTAACATGACAGATCTGATCTCTGATTATCTAGTCTTGAATGAAGACTCTTTGGGCTTGGAAAAATCTGACTTTGATTTTTTCAACTACGATACCAGTTCTGACCGTTTCGTTAAGATATGTGCTCATGAGCTGAAAAAGGAACAAACCTTCTTGGAGGATCCCCCAGATTTAGAGCTGAAAGAATTACCAAAGCATTTGTGCTATGGATTCTTATACGAAAATAAGAAGCTTCCCATCATTCCTGCAGCGGACCTAACTGCAGAACAACGGAAGTCAACATTAGACATACTCAAGATGTACAAAGGCCTTTGCATACAAAATTGTGGATATCTCACGTATAAACCTGAGTTTTTGTTCGCATAAGATTCTTTTAGAAAATGAGTATAAGCTATGTGTACAACCTCAAAGGAGGTTAAATCCTAATGTACGTGATGTAGTTAAAAAAGAGGTAATCAAATTGCTAGATGTTGGACTTATTTATCCTATCTTTGATAGTGAATGGGTAAGCAGAGTACAAGTGGTACCTAAAAAAGGCAGAATAACAATTATTAGGAATGAAAACAATGAATTAATTCCTACTAGAACTGTTATTGGTCATCGTGTTTGCATTGACTATAGGAAACTAAATACTAATACACAAAAAGATCATTTCCCTCTTCCTTTTATTGACCAAATATTAGAAAGGTTATCTGGACATATGTTTTACTACTTTCTTGATGGATTTTCTGGGTATTTTCAAATCCCGATCTCTCCTGAAGATCAGCATAAAACTACATTTACATGCCCTTTTGGAACATTTGCATATAGAAGGATACCTTTCGGTCTGTGTAATGCACCTACTACATTTTAGCGTTGTATGACCTCTATTTTTGATGACATGTTAGGAGAGTCTATGGAAGTGTTCATGGATGATTTTTCAATTTTTGCTAATTCATTTGTTGTCTACCTGAAAAACTTGGAATCAATGCTTAAACGATGTATAAAATTTAATTTGGTTTTGAACTGGGAAATGCCATTTTATGGTTAAAGAAAGAATTATCTTAGGACATAAGATCTCACAGAAAGGTATGGAGGTAGACAAAGCAAAGATTGAAGTGATTTCAAAACTACCTCCACCTAACTCTGTAAGATCCATTAGAAGTTTTTTAGGTCATGCTGGTTTTTACAGGCGCTTTATAAAAGATTTTTCTCTAATAGCCAGACCCTTGACCAATGTTTTGAGTAAAGATGTTCTTTTTGTTTTTGATAAAAAAAATGCATGAAATCATTTAACAAACTTAAGGAATTATTGACTACTGCACCCATTATGACATCACCTGATTGGAGTGATTATGTAGTAGGGGTTGTTTTAGGATAGCGGCATGATAAGAAATTTCATGTGATATACTATGCTAGTAAAACCTGGACTCATGCTCAATAGAATTATACTACCACTGAAAAGGAATTACTAGCCGTAGTATATGCTTTCGATAAATTTCGATCTTATATGGCTTTGTCTAAAATGATAGTATACGCTGATCACTCTGCACTAAAATACTTGTTCAATAAAACTGATGCTAAACCAAGACTGATTAGATGGGTTTTATTGCTACAGGAATTTGACATAGAAATAAGGGATAAGAAAGGGGCTGAAAATCTAGTCGTAGATCATTTGTCTGATTAAAAAACCCTGCATTAGAAGCTAGAGATGAATCGATAATATCAGACAAATTTCCGGATGAGAGCTTATGAGCTTTATTTTCTATCTATTCTCCTCCGTGGTTAACTAACATTGCGAATTATTTGGTAACTCAAACCCTCCTGGGTGATATCATTGTTCATCAAAAGAAGAAATTCTTTGCTGCCCTGAAATATTACTACTGGGAGGACCCTTTTCTGTTTCGAATTTGTGCAGATCAATTGATCAGGAGATGTGTCGTACAAGAAGAAGGTTTCCAAATTCTAGAGCATTGCCATTGTGGACCCACTGGTGGCCATTTGGCTGCAGCTAACATTGCCAGGAAGGTGTTAGAAGCAGGATTCTTCTGGCCCACTATATTCAAAGATACAATATCTTACGTAAAGTCATGCGATGCTTGTCAAAGAGCAGGTAGCATTTCTTCTCGAGACGGTCTACCCCATCAAGTTATACAAAGTATTGAAATATTCGACATATGGGGTATATTTTCTTTCTTCCTTTGGTAATAATTACATCATAGCAGTTGTAGAGTATTTTTCAAAATGGCCTGAAGTGCAGGCATTACCTACTAATGATGCTAAAGTCGTGTGCAGATTCCTTAGACAATTGTTTTCCAGATTTGGATGTCCAAAGGCTTTAATAAGTGACATAGGTACACATTTCTGCAACTCACAATTGCAGAAAGTGCTCAAGAAATATGGAGTTCAACCTCGCTTTTCCACAGGTTATTGCCCACAAACCAATGAGCAGGTTGAGGTAACCAATAGGGGTATTAAAAGAATTTTAGAAAAGACTGTAGGTGTTAACCGTAAGGATTGGGCTAAAACTTGATGATGCCTTATGGGCCTTCCGTACGACATATAGAACATCTACAGGCTTTTCACATTATAGATTGGTTTACAGAAAAACATACCATTTTCCTGTCGAACTTGAACATAAAGCATACTGGTCTATACAAAAATGTAATCTAGATAACACTTTATCTAAGGAAAATCGGATTTTACAACTCAATGAATTGGACGAATGGATGCTTAATGCCTATGAGAATTCGTATCAATTCAAAATAATGAGTAAACTCCGACATGATAGGCGACTTAGATCCCAGAAATTTTTTGAACCAGGAGATAAAGTCTTGTTATACAACTCATGTTTGAAATTGTTTCTAAGAAAGTTAAGTTATTGGTTAGACCCGTTCACTATCACAGAGGTGTCGCTCGACCGATGTGCTAAATAGGTATTATTTTACCCTATGTTGATTATGATTAATTAAGGACTGTGATTGACTAATTGTCACATTTAGTTAATGGTGTCACTTAATCAGCCAGAACCTAAGGCAGAGTACCTATCATGTAGCTAGTCTGTTGGAAAGTATCTACGATTTTATTAAATAATTATCGTACTCCCAGGGAAGTGGCAACGACTTAGTAGTAACTAGCCTTTTATCCTAACTCCTATCTTATGATCCAGTTATGCAATCTTCATCAAATACTTTGATGAGAGGGTGATTCATTCTCCACTAGGTTTCAGTCTCATTAATCTTAGAAGTGCTTTATAGATGAGTTCTGATTCTATGTTATACTGTTCCTATATGTTGATTGACCTATATTCGAGTATTTTAGATATATCTTAGCCTGGATTGCAACTATGTTCTGTGTCTAAAGGCGTACCACATCCGAGGTCTCTAATAAACTGCCCTACCTTAATGACGGCCCTACTCACGGTTCGGGACGAAGGCATCCATGAAAGCCCTATGTCACTTCGGGGATCATACCGCTTGCCCTAGCCGCCGGCATAATCGGACTCAGCTCGGCCCCTACCTAGACTACTTTAACAGGCAGGGTGTTCAACATGTTATTTTATCTAGCATGGCAGACACCAATACTAATTGATGCCTGTTAAACTAAACAGGTTATGATTAGACCGTGGTTAGGAATTGTCTATAACCCTAACTTTAGTTTAAAAGGGCACATTAAACATGCAGACATAGTGAATATTTAGCAGGTGGCTATTTCCGGAAAAACATAACAACTTCAACATATAAAACAACTATTCATAAAAATCGTAATCTGATGTTCATAATAAGTATTTAGAGTAAAAACAATAACAACATATAAGAGAGGGGTATGGGGACTGATGCCATAAAGAAATCACCCTTTACGTAGTCTCGCCGCAGAGCGTACTGCTGTATATGTCGTACTGCTTCCTCTGACTCTGCTCACCAGAACCTTCGGAGGACGCTTCCTCAGCCTAGTAACTGGGCTTTACCTTAATACCCAACTTAAGCCCAGCCCTGTGGACTGACTCTTCGAACGCCTAGAGCCCTCTTAGGATCTCCTAACGAAATCCCGGGTATTTTGTGAACACCGGAAACGAACCTATCTATAGAAACCTAAGATCTGAGACTATTTCTCAGAAACTAAAACAAAACACTAATAAGAAAGAAACTGAGATCCGAGTCTCTGAGTGAGTTGTGTACGAGAGAATTGTACACTAGACACCACTAAATGACTCAGATCGAGTGGAGAGGAATGAATTCAACTGCTGGAGGCCTAGGGTATTTATAGCAGCATCCCGGAGTGAAAATCTCTGAAAAATTCGATGTGGGACAGCTTCTGGCGGCTCGGGACGCCCGTCCCGGATTGGGACTCCCGTCCTGGTCTGTTGACCAGGTCGGGACGCCCGTCCCTAGTGCTGGACGCCCGTCCCTCTGGCTTGGCTTGGTCGGGACGCCCGTCCCGGACCTTTGACCGAGTCAACATTTCCAAAAATTGCGTTTTTACCCTAAAATTTGTTGTTTTCGTCTACTTTGCACCTGGCACTTCCAAAATCATAAAAACTGTGAAATTAAGTGAATAATGCACAGTCAAGATCAAATTGCCCTTGATTTCACCCAAATTCATACGTAAAAACATGCTAAAAAGGTGATACGATTTTCGTGTATCAGATAACCCCACACTTAGCCTTTTGCTTGTCCTCAAGCAAAGTCTACCTGAAGTTACTTAAATTCCTAGTCATGTTTTTATTCCAAAAATTCTTCAGACAAGTCTTAATACAGGTCTGTCTGGTTAGGTTGCTATGACAAGGTCTCAGATGTTTTTAGTAGCTTGTTATGATCAATCAGAAAATAAATCAACAACTAGGTTGGTCTTTTTTCTTAGTCACAGGGTCTTCCTGATGTGTAGTGTGTGTACTAGTCCAGACCAGATAGTCAACACAATGTACTCTTGTCTTAACTACTACCAGATAATACTTCGACCTATCGCTAGACATATTAACAACAGACAACTTTTTGAGTTCTGAGCTTTGGTGATCAGATTCTTGATGTTTTAGCACTTAGTTATTTTCTTTATAGATTTAGGGTATTTTGAGTCTGCTTAGAACACGTCAACTTCAACTACCCATGTAGCGAGTCCCACTCCGATGACTCCCAGACCTACACGACCTTAGGGCATCAGGCTTTAAATTCCCTGAAGGAGTGGTGCTCGAGTAGCGAAGGCCGCTGGCAAACTACCCTTATTTGATTAACTATCTTTTGTTTCCTTTCAC
Source organism: Asclepias syriaca (assembly GCA_027405835.1). NCBI lineage: Eukaryota > Viridiplantae > Streptophyta > Magnoliopsida > Gentianales > Apocynaceae > Asclepias > Asclepias syriaca. Next base: position 9,729,543 of record CM049930.1, read on the forward strand.
TTTTAGCTCAGAGCCTCATCCAGTTATTCTAATTGTCAAAACATCCACAACTGGTCTAATTTCATCTAGTTCAGTCTTGAAAAGGTAATTGGTTGAGGTCTCTAATCCAGACAAAGCTGTGCTCAGTTATCAGGAATTCCCTATTCCTAATCAATTAGTCCAAGATAGCTTATCAATTATCTCCTACTAACCATAACATACTACCTACATATCATAGACATAAGCAATTGTTTAACCAAGCATACTGCATTTAGAAGTCTAAAAGACGGAAAAAGTTTGAATTTTTTTTTGGAAGGGTGTGAAAATACGGGGAAAACAAGCAAATTCATGCGAAAAATTTTGCAAACTGCTACAGTGCACCGTGCACTGCTACCCCACACTTAAGTCTGGCACTGTCCTCAGTGTTCATGCATATCTAATTACCCCACACTTATTTGAAAATAAGAAATAAAACAGAAAAGATTCTTACCCCACACTTATTTGAAAATAAGAAGTAAAACAAAAAAAATAAAGGATTCCGTATGGGTAAGTAAGACATAAAATAATGCAAACAATTCTGTATGTCATATAAATCAAATTTGTACATAGATTCATACGTCATACAGCCCAGACATGTTTATACACATAGAACAAGAAAAACAAAAACAAAAGAAAGGAAAGAAAAGGAAAGAAGGAGAGAGAGACTAAGAACCCGGCGGATCGTTGTCCAGTGGACCTAAGTCTGCTAAGTCAAACTCAAAGTTTTCCGCTACTCGGGAAGTCTGCTGATGTATCTCCTCAAACCTGCTGGTGTTCATGGCGATCCTATCATCTATCATCGCCAACCGTCTGTCAATCCTGTCCTCCATCATCGTCAGCCGTTTGTCAATCCTGTCCATGTCTCGACTGTATCGGGCCGATAGTTCTGCCAATCCGTGCGACATGTGTCGTTCGAAGGCAGTACGTGGCACGAACATCTCGGATGGAGGGATATGCGCTGGAAATGCTTCCGATGCCGATGCCTGTCCTGTCTGCTCCGTGTGGATGGTGTCGCGGCCATTCGCATCCCGTACAACCATTCCCATGTTCCGTAGAATGGTAACGTCTGTGGGAATAGTAGTTGGGGCGACCAGAGTAAGCTCCGAGCCCTCTATGTCCAACTCCAGGTAGCAGCGGCTAGCCTGGTGTGGTGATGTATGGTCCGAGTCCCAGACACTGTTCCTAGTGTCTGTAGCGAATCCTCGCATGACGACCGCTATGAGTCTAGCCATCTCTACTGTAGATCCCATGTGCATGTTGGCTAGAAGGAACGTCTCCATCCGGGTGACAGTTCCGGGCGCTGTCAGTCGTCCTGACAATGTGTGTGCAATGATAGCATGCAGGTAACGAAGAGTAGGATAAATACCTGTGGCTTTTGCAAAGCCATGCTGGTATGGGACACCCGTCATGCAGATCTAAGCCCAAGCAGTGGAAACGTCTGCAGACGTGAAGTCTCGAACTGTTGTGGTGTATGCGGGCGTATCCAGCTCATCTCTCTGCCAGATGCCTAGGGCGATGCCGAACTCGGCCATGCTCATCGATCGATCTATTCCGCCTAAACGGAATGTGATCTGCTCCTGTTGGCAGGTAAAAGACGCATAGAACTCACATACCAGCTCCAGGTATATGGGCTCGGTGACGATGAATACTCGACTGTAGGGTGGCACATCGAGTATGCGTCTGACTTCCGGCTCTACTCCCAGTGTCTGTACTGCTGCCCAATCCAGCGTTCTACCTGTCAGTATCGTACGCCCGATGTACCCAGTGCATCTCGCTTGGTATGCTGTGCTGGAGGGAAACAGCATAAAAGGATGTGCCACTGAGGTAACTGTCATGGTAGATGTGGTACGAGCACGTTTGGGAGCCATTTAAAACGTATGAGAGAGTGTAGGTGGGGAAGAAAGCTTTAAACTCAAATTATGGAGGTGAATTTGAATTCAGAAGGATGAAATTAGGTTAGGGGCGAATTTTGAATTTTTGGCGGGAAAATCAAATTTTGGAGGGAAATTCGAATTTTTGGGTGAAGTTTAAAATTCAAATTTTGGAGGGAAATTCGAATTTTTAAACTTTGAGGAGTTTGCCAAAATTTGTAGAGAGAGTAGAGAAATAGAGAGAAATTTTTAGAGAGATGAATTTTTGGTTGTAGATTTGAGAGAAAAGGAAAAAAAAATTGAATTTTTATAGAAGGGTGACCTTCGGGACGCCAGTCCCGGGTTGCATCGGGACACGTGCCAATTCCGGGGAATTTTTTTTTTTTTCGTAATTCCCTGAAAATCTCAAAATACCAAAAATTATCATAATTCTTAACAAGGCTTCATGTTTATCCAATAAAATTCAGAAGTTGTTAAAAACTCTATGAAAAAATTCTCAGTCTCTTTTCGAAAATTGTGACTACCCTAATTTTATCCTAACTTAAATTCAGCAAGAATTTCAGAAAAATAAAACTGAGTTTGTGCAATGTAATTAGTGGAAAATAAACTGTATTTGCAAAACTCTTGTTTTTCATAGAAATTCGAAACAAAATGTCTGAAGAAAATTGTTGAATATAAATGACCCTTTAAAAAAATGTTTGAAAAATAGAAAATAAGGGTCAATTATTCAAGTTTCAGTTCAAACGAATTATTTGTTGAGAGTAAAAGAATCTTCCCTTTTTAACGAATCCTATCTCTGATCTCCTGTAGTTCTGTCCGAATGCTTCGCATTTCTGTGCGTATTGTTCGCATCTCATCCCTCTGCCTGTTTTGCTCACTGCGTAGATCAGCCATCTCTCGGAGTAGTTGCGCACCTTGGTTCTCCTGGAGATTGACCATGGCTCTGAGTCGGTCTACGTTAGTTGTGATGTTCAGACTGAGTTGGTCAAAATGACACAGTCTGCTGGCAATCCCTTGGTCCATTTCATAGACCCTTTGAGTTAGTGTGTCTATCTGCAAGGACTACATTGAATAATAACCGTTAGTACTCCCCGCAGATGAAGGGGTGCGCTCGTGAGGTGTTGGGGTGTATGCAGGAGAGGTTGGTGAATTTTGGGTTTGATCAGTAGGGGGTGGATTTAGAGGAACTCTCTGGGTAGGAGGGTGACTTGGAGATCTCTGGGGTACTTCTCTAGGAGGGAAGGTATCCTCAGAAGGATCTTCTTCCGTGGGACTATGCTCACGGGTGTTTAGGAATCGTCTCACTAGTTCACTGGCATCAGGGCTTGAGTTTACTTCTACTGGTTGTGAAGGAAGAGTCCCTCGTGGTACTTCTGGTACAGGCCTAGAAGGGCCCTCTGGTTTTGTCTTCTTCGGTCCTGGAGTGTCAGGGTTTTCTGTTTTCTTTGCCTGATTAGTAGCTGCTCTTGTTCTCTTCATCTTTGAGTGCAAAGTCTGGTTAGAAACAACAAATAGCAAAAAGTAGGACAGTGAAACAAGAAAGTAAGAAAAATATTTTTATGGATTTTGATTTATTTAGAAAGCAGGTAAATTTCCTTAATATGGTTTTAGAATAATTTTCTAAAATTTGATTATCCTAAATGTCTTAATTCCAGATATTATCTAAAATTAATTAGTTATGATAATCCTATATTTAGGAAAGTGATTGTCTAACTAGTATAAGATAAGTGTAAGTCAAAAGTCTAGGTTACTACCGCTACCTATCATAAGTTTCTAGAATTGTGGCCAATAATCCTAAATTCATTATGATATTTCCCCGGCAACGGTGCCAAAAATCTGATGTGGTTTCCGACCGATGTGCTAAATAGGTATTATTTTACCCTATATTGATTATGATTAATTAAGGACTGCGATTGACTAATTGTCACATTTAGTCTATGGTGTCACTTAATCAGCCAGAACCTAAGGCAGAGTACCTATCGTGTAGCTAGTCTGTTGGAAAGTATCTACGATTTTATTAAATAATTATCGTACTCCCAGGGAAGTGGCAACGGCTTAGTAGTAACTAGCCTTTTATCCTAACTCCTATCTTATGATCCAGTTATGCAATCTTCATCAAATACTTTGATGAGAGGGTGATTCATTCTCCACTAGGTTTCAGTCTCATTAATCTTAGAAGTGCTTTATAGATGAGTTCTGATTCTATGTTATACTGTTCCTATATGTTGATTGACCTATATTCGAGTATTTTAGATATATCTTAGCCTGGATTGCAACTATGTTCTGTGTCTAAAGGCGTACCACATCCGAGGTCTCTAATAAACCGCCCTACCTTAATGACGGCCCTACTCACGGTTCGGGACGAAGGCATCCATGAAAGCCCTATGTCACTTCGGGGATCATACCGCTTGCCCTAGCCGCCGGCATAATCGGACTCAGCTCGGCCCCTACCTAGACTACTTTAACAGGCAGGGTGTTCAACATGTTATTTTATCTAGCATGGCAGACACCAATACTAATTGATGCCTGTTAAACTAAACAGGTTATGATTAGACCGTGGTTAGGAATTGTCTATAACCCTAACTTTAGTTTAAAAGAGCACATTAAACATGCAGACATAGTGAATATTTAGCAGGTGGCTATTTCCGGAAAAACATAACAACTTCAACATATAAAACAACTATTCATAAAAATCGTAATCTGATGTTCATAATAAGTATTTAGAGTAAAAACAATAACAACATATAAGAGAGGGGTATGGGGACTGATGCCATAAAGAAATCACCCTTTACGTAGTCTCGCCGGAGAGCGTACTGCTGTATATGTCGTACTGCTTCCTCTGACTCTGCTCACCAGAAGCTTCGGAGGACGCTTCCTCAGCCTAGTAACTGGGCTTTACCTTAATACCCAGCTTAAGCCCAGCCCTGTGGACTGACTCTTCGAACGCCTAGAGCCCTCTTAGGATCTCCTAACGAAATCCCGGGTATTCTATGAACACCGGAAACGAACCTATCTATAGAAACCTAAGATCTGAGACTATTTCTCAGAAACTAAAACAAAACACTAATAAGAAAGAAACTGAGATCCGAGTCTCTGAGTGAGTTGTGTACGAGAGAATTGTACACTAGACACCACTAAATGACTCAGATCGAGTGGAGAGGAATGAATTCAACTGCTGGAGGCCTGGGGTATTTATAGCAGCTTCCCGGAGTGAAAATCTCTGAAAAATTCGATGTGGGACAGCTTTTGGCGGCTCGGGACGCCCGTCCCGGATTGGGACGCACGTCCTGGTCTGTTGACCAGGTCGGGACGCCCGTCCCTCTGGCTTGGCTTGGTCGGGACGCCCGTCCCTGGTTCGGGACGCCCGTCCCGGACCTTTGGCCGAGTCAACATTTCCAAAAATTGCGTTTTTGCCCCAAAATTTGCTGTTTTCGTCTACTTTGCACCTGACACTTCCAAAATCATAAAAACTGTGAAATTAAGTGAATAATGCACAATCAAGATCAAATTGCCCTTGATTTCACCCAAATTCATACGTAAAAACATGCTAAAAAGGTGATACGATTTTCGCGTATCAGTCGCCCTTTGGCACATGTATGATAATGGATTCCGACGGCAGTACTCAAAAAGTGAACGGGCAACATTTGAAATTATACAAAGAGTCAATTGACAAAATAGAGCATACTCTTTTGCTTGATGAATAAGGGAGTATAATTTTCTTTCATTTTTCTTTGTTTTGTTTTTCTTTCTTTAGTATTGTTTTCATTTTTGTGTTTTATTTAAAATTTTCCCGCTTTTTGTTTTAAATTCTATTTTTCAAATAAGTGTGGGTTACGTGACCTGCATGAACACTGATGACAGTGTTTATCTTAAGTGTATGGTAGTAGTGCACATTGCACTACCATTTTCAAATATTTGTCATGTTTTACTCTGTTTTACACTGAGATTGCACTCTTTCCAAAAAATTTCAAAATTTTTCAGTCTTTCAAACTTCAAAAATTGTGTTGACTGATTAAAAATTACTTTTGTCTGTGATATATATTCAGCAGAGTGTCGTGACCATTAGGAACATTTCTTCTGCTTTACTGAATTCATCACTCAGAAGTAGAAAATTTCTGATTTTTTTAGCACAATCTAGTTCTGGTTAGAAACTTTATCGAGTACCTGTTTGAGTTAAACTAAATAATATCAGACCGTTAGAAGAATATGATAGCACTGTGAATGACTAGATGAAATTCTGAGCTGAAGTGCCACAATTTAAATGTCATAAGAGTAGTTTGCAAGTATCCTTTACTACTCGAGCACCCCTTCTGAATGGAACTTAATGCCTGGTGCCCTAAGGTCTTGTAGATCTGGGAGTCATCAGAGTGGGGCTCGATACCTGGGTAGTTAAAGTTGATATGTGAAAGCAAACATAAAAATACCCCGAAAGTCAATTAAAATATACACTTAGTGTATTTTTCTTTGAAAATCTCAAAAGTAAAGTGTTGGAATCAAAAACTCAGAACCTAGAAAGTTGTTTATTATGCTGTCTTTGTTCATAATAACTGGTCGAAATATTATTCAGTGACCGCTTGAGAAGCTTATTTTGAGTTGATGATCTAATCAGAACTACTTCACATACTAAACATCAGGGACATCTTGTGACTAAGGTAGAACTAGAACTTAGTAAATCTTTGGAACTGTCTTCCAGCCTATACGATCATGACACCCTTTACTGAATTTTTGAGACCTTTAAATAGTAGCTTAATCTGTTTACACATATTTTCTGAAACATCTGAATCAATGAGGAATTTTCTAAAAACATTACTGAAAACTATTTTGTGATTGCACCAATAATTTTGTCATTCCATGATCTCATATAGGTTTGCTTGAGGACAAGCAAAAAGCTAAGTGTGAGGTTATATGATATGCACAAATCATATCATAAGGTAATTTTGATATCATAATTTTAAAAATAAAAAAGTAAAAATAAATTTTAAAAGGAGAAAAACGATAACTCGTTCTAACCTGAATTGTGCAATGTGGTGGTTTGTTTAGTTATCGCCGTTGCACGTTGTTTAGTCGTCGAACGTTTCTTTAGTTGATGTCGGACTTTGTTAGTTACTATCGTCGGACGGCTGATGCTTCTTTCAATTTAATTGTTGGGTGGGCTAGGGTTTGTGTCGGGATGTGGATTGGAGAAGAAAAGAAAGAAAAAAATAAAAAGAAAGGGAAAAAAGGAGAGGGAAATAATTAAAATAATATGGACAAATTATCCTACTAACACTTGAACTTTTCAAAAATTCAGCTTTTGCACTTGTATTTATTTTTGCTTTAAATTGACACTCAAACTACAAAACATTACCGTCAAAATTTTCCGTCAAACCTCAAATTCGATCTAATTCCCAGGGGTATTTTTGTCCTTTTTAATTATAGATATTTTTAAATTATCAGAGTTTTATTTTAAAGGGTAATTTTGTCTTTTTACCTAATTATTAAAAATTAGTGAAAAATTATTTGTGGTTATAGGGAATCATTCCCACCACCACGCGTATGACCACCACACCTTTACCAACTAGAGCAACTATATATGTTTTTCAAATGAAATTTTATATTTTATATTGTAATTAGACAAATAATAAATATGTTATGAATCCCGAAGATTCATTAAATTAGTAGATGTACATCGCATAATCGTTATTATCTTTTAATCCCAGTATAATTACGTACTTAATAAAAGGTGATAAGTGTCACCTGATGTCTATCTCTAAGGTGACACATATCACCTAGTACTTATGACTTTGGTGACAAGTGTCACCTAGCACTTAATACCGGGTAACAAGTGTCACCCTTAGTGCTTATCCTTATCCCTTATTCACCCCTATAAATAGAGGACCCTATGCCTTTTGTAGAAACAACCAACAACCAACAACCAACAAGAAATCACATAATAATATTCTCTCTATTTTCTACGTCTCTCGTTTACTTTTCATCTTGTTTATTTTATTATTTTTATATAATTTCGTAATACATTATCAGCACGAGTCTCTACCACCGGGTAAAGTATTTTTGAAGTTTATTTGAAGATCAAACATGTATGTTTTCTATTATAATTATGGCAAATCTTACTAAACTCGAATTTATGGCTCTTGATGTCACGGAAAGAACTACTTGTCATGGGCACTAGAACTACTTGTCATGTGTATCAACACAAGATCGTGCCAAAACTATAATATTTCTCCGTCATCATCTTCATGTGGATTTGAAAAATGAATATCTTATCTTGAAAGATCCTTTTGTTTTGTGGGGAAATTTGAAAGAAAGATTCGACCACCAGAAGATGGTCGTTCTCCCAAAAGTACGGTATGACTGGTTGCACCTGAGGTTGCAAAATTTCAAATCTGTGAGTGAGTATAACTCCGCAATGTTTAAAATAGTTTCGCAGTTGAAACTATGTGAAGTTGATATAACAGATGATGATATGCTAGAGAAAACATACTCCAGTTTTCATGACACGAATATTGTCCTGCAGCAACAATATCGTGAGAAAGGTTTTAAGAAATACTCTGAATTGATTTCTTGTCTTCTTGTTGCGGAACAGAATAATGAACTACTAATGAAAAATCATGAGACTCGACCTACTGGCTCTACTCCATTCCCTGAAGTGAATGCTGTTAGAAATCATGATCCCAGAAGAGATCGTGGTTGTGGTCGTGGTCATTACCATGGTCATGGTCAAAAATATGATCATGGATGTCGTGATAAATTTGGCCCTTATAATCGTAATAATAATTTAGATGCCAAAAATATCAATGACCACCTGAAGTGGACAAAAAGTAATGAGATAGGAAATATTGTTCCGAAAAATTATAAAGACAAATGTTATCGTTGTGGCATGAAAGGTCAATGGTCTCGTGTTTGTCGCATGACAAAATATCTTGTTGACTTATATCAAGCATCTATTGAAAAGAAATGCAAAGATGCTGAGACAAATTTTACTTCTCAAAAGTTGTTTCATGAAATAAATGATAACGATCTTGAAAATGTTGATGTTGATGTGGCTCACCTGGATGTTGCTAATTTTTTCAAATATCCAGAAGAAAGAATTGACCACTTAATTGGAAATGAAAGTGTCCAAAATAATTAGAATATTATATTATGTGTTATATGTTTATATTACTTTTTGTTGTTTAAATATTGTAATATAATATGTTTAATTTTTATGTCTGTAAATATTTTGTTAATTTTCTAGTTTGAATAACGATATCGGAAGTGTCTGTCTTATTAAAAGTGGAACTACGCACACTATACTGAAATACGAGAAATATTTTTCTCATTTGAATGTGGGAGAAACAAGTGTTACCACAATAAATGATAGTGCAAAACTTATTGAAGACTCTGGAAGAGCTAATATAATATTACGGGGAGGAACTGTGATTGCTATTGATAAAGCATTATATTCCTCAAAGTCTCAAAGAAATTTATTGAGTTTTAAAGATATCCTACGTAATGAATATCATGTTGAGACTATGGAGGATAATGATCATGAATATTTGGGTATCACAAAAATGACATCCGGTAATAAGTTTTTGTTGGAAAAACTACCAACTCTATCATCTTGCCTATATTGTGCGAAAATAAATGCTATTGAGGTGCATCATTTAGTAAACCAGAAGTTTACTAATCCCGTTACTTTTAAAGTTTGGCATGACCATTTGGGTCATCCGGGATCAATTATGATGCGAAAAATTATCGAGACAATGCACGGTCATCCTTTGAAAAATCAAAAAATTTTAATTCTGATAAACTTTCATGTGCTGCATGTTCCAAAGGGAAATTGATTATAAGACCATCACCATTGAAAGTAGGAGCTGAAAGTCCTACATTTCTAAAACGGATTCATGTAGATATATGTGGACCGATTAGTCCACCATGTGGGCAATTTCGATATTTCATGGTCTTGATTGATGCATCGACCCGATGGTCGCATGTTTATTTATTATCAACTCGTAACCTGGCATTTGCGAGATTACTTGCCCAAATAATTCGCTTAAGAGCGCAGTTTCCTGATTATCCTATTAAGCGAATATGTCTAGACAATACTGGTGAATTTTCTTCGCATGCATTTGATTCTTATTGCATGTCGATTGGAATAATTATTGAACATCCTGTAGCTTATGTTCACACACAGAATGGTCTAGCTGAATCATTTATTAAAAGGCTGCAATTAATTGCTAGATCGTTATTGAGGAAAACAAATCTCCCTAAAGCAGCTTGGGGACATGCAATTTTGCATGCTGCAGCACTTGTGCGTTTAAGGCCATCGAGTTACCATAAATTTTCTCCCATACAGTTGGCTTTTAGTTTAGAGCCAAATATTTCTTATTTGAGAATTTTCGGGTGTGCTGTATATGTTCCAATTGAACCACCCCAACAGACAAAGATGGGTCAACAAAGAAGATTGGGGATTTATGTTGGGTATGACTCCCCGTCCATTATAAGGTATCTTGAACCTTTGATAGGGGATGTGTTTACAGCAAGATTTGCTGATTGCCATTTTGAGGAAAATTTGTTTCCCAAATTAGGGGGAGAGAATAAATGGCATAACATTGAACTTATGTGGAAAACATCTTTGAATCATTTAGATCCACGCATGAGTGAACTTGAAGTTTAAAAGATTATACATTTGCAACAAATTGCAAATCAACTACCGGATTCTTTTGCTAACTCCAGTAGAGTCACTAAATCGCATATTCCAGCTATAGATGCTCCTATACGGATAGAAGTTTTTGAAGGACAGAAAGTTAATCATATAGCTATTGAATCAAAAACACGCTAGAAGCGTGATCGACCCCTTGGTTCCAAAAAACAAATCTACGAAAGAAAAGAGGATTAAATGATCCAGAAGATCATATTGATGAAACAGAAAAAGAAAACCAAGGGACAACTGATGAAAAGATTCCAACTACAAATGATGAAGAGAATTCTGAAATCTCTATTAATTATACCAGTTCAAATCAAAGTTGGGTTCGAAGAAATGTTGTTATTGATAATGCTTTTGCATACAACGTAGCCCTTGATATTTTCAAGGATAATGAGGATTTACATCCTTCATCAGTTGAAGAATGTCGTCATAGAATTGATTGGCCTCAATGGAAAGATGCTATTCAATCAGAGTTAAATTCGCTTGCGAAGCGAGAAGTTTTTTGACCTGTAGTCCAAACTTCAAAGGATGTAAAACTAGTTGGCTATAAATGGGTGTTTGTGCGAAAACGAAATGAGAATAATGAAGTCATAAGATATAAAGCACGACTCATCACACAAGGCTTTTCGCAAAAGCCAGGATTTGATTATGATCAAACTTATTCACCCGTTATTGATGCTATTACACTCCGATTTCTTATAAGTTTGGTAGTTCATGAAAAAGTGGACATGCATCTAATGGATGTTGTTACAACTTATCTTTATAGCCTTGAAAATGAGATTTATATGAAAATCCCTGAACGATTCAATTTACCAAAGGCTTCTAAAGGCCCTTGTGAAAACTATTCTATAAAATTGCAGAAGTCATTATATAGGCTTAAACAATCTAGACGCATGTAGTACAATCGCCTTAGTGAAATCTTATTGAATTCAGGATATAAGAATGACCAAATCTGTCCATGTGTTATTATTAAGAAAACAGATTTTGGTTTTGTGATTCTTACAATATATGTTGACAATATCAATTTCATCAGAACTCCAGAAGAGCTTCGAGAAGCTATAGATTGTTTGAAACGAGAATTTGAAGTTTAAGATTTTGGGAAAACCAAGTTTTGTCAAAATCAAATGGGGAGAAATATTAAAGCTTATGTGGACAACATGGTGGTAAATATGAAATCTGAAACTTCACATTCGGAATCTCAAAGAAACTTTTGATACCCTAGACTACTACGATTTAAAGTTGAATCTTATGAAGTGTACTTTCAGAGTAAAGTCGGAGAAATTCATGGCCATCATGATAACCAAACAAGGTATTGAAACAAATCTAGAAAATATTTCTGCATTATTAAACATAGCTACCCCTCAAAGCGTCAAAGATTTGCATAGATCTTCTGGTATCTATCTCCTCAATTATGACATATAAAACACATTATGAACTAAATGAGTTAAAAGGATTTCCACAACATGTCTATGCTTTCTCTCAGCACAACCATTTTGTTCAGGTGTATAAGGACATGAGATCCTCTGTATGATTCCATTTTCCTTGAAAAAATTATTTAAGGGCTTATACTCAGTACCTCCATCACTTTGCACCTTCTTTATCTTTGTTTGAAACTGTGTTTGCACCAGACTATGAAAGTGAATAAAGGTACCAGCAACTTCTGACTTCAACTTCAACAGATATATCCAAGTGTGTTTAGTGTAATCATCTATGTAAGTCACATAATATTTGTATCCATTTACAGATTGTAAAGGAGCTGGACCCCATAGATCAGTGTGCACTAAATCAAAAGCTGCATTAGTTTGAGTTTCAGGATTTCCAAAAGGCAACTTATGACTTTTAGCGAGAATACAAGGATGACAAATTTTTGAATCATGATCTCTATTATCAAATGGAATCTTACAATCTCTCAAATCCCTCTTAACAATTTCATAACTACAATGACCAAATCTCTTGTGCCATAAACTGACATCCAAGTTATTACAAACAGAAACATTAAAACCATAAGGCTAATCTTGAAGGATTGCTTCCTTATTTCTAGAATCTCCATGATGAACCAAGTGAAATTTGTAGAGACCATCCTTAAGCATTCCTCTGAGAAGGACCTGATGAGTAGCTTGATCCTTTACAAGACAAATCAAAGGATGAAAATCAAAGAACACATCATTGTCAAGGGCAAATTTTGAAACACTTATGAGATTCTTAGTTATACTAGGCACATGTAACAAGTCCTTAAGTTGAAATAATTTATCAGTTTGACTAGAATGAAGGGTGGTGTTACCTATGTGACTGATATTCTCACTTTGCCCATTTCCTAACTGCAGCTTGTTGGATCCATTATATTCTGATGCAGAAGTCATATTATTGAGCTCACTGGTGACATGTGTGGAAGCTCCAAAGTCTGGATACCACCATCCTTCATTATCTGAAAAGTTGCTATTAGGGATATGCACCATGTTTAGTGAATGATTCTTGTTCTGATAGTTCTCCACAACACCGCCTGCACTATTCTGATAAATTTGATAATATCTATGCCAACATCTGTCAGCACTGTGTCCTGGAACATGACAAACTTGGCACACAACCTTTGAGCCTTGTGACCTGCCACCTCTTCCTCTAAAGGCACCTATTCTTCCTCTAAAATTATAGTTCCCTCTGCCTCTTGAACCATATCCTTGACCATTGAAATTTATCCTTTGATTGTTATCATGAGCAATGAAGTTCACAGTAGGCTGAGAACCATCAGTATTTATTGCTCCAGTACCACTCATACTGCTAGAAGATTCCAACCTAGCTTCAAAGCTTAACAAAGTGCTTGAATATCACTCAAGGTAAAAGAATTAATGCTAGCAGTAACTGTGACCACCACTGGATCATATTCAGGACCTAAACCAGCTAACATGTGCATTATATGATCATTTTGATTTACAAGATTTCTAGTAGTTGCAAGTAAATCACAGCACATCTTGATTTTTGCCAAATACTCAGTCATACTTAAGTTACCCTTTCTTGTAGTTTGCAGCTGCAACTTGTATTGTAAGGTCTTTGCCTTGGATTGGCTTGCAAAAGTTTTCTCAAGGGCACTCCAAATCTCAGAAGAGGTATTCAAGCCAATAATCAAAGGCAAAACATTTTTTGATAGTGATGAAAGAATCCAAGAAGCCAAGATCTGATCTTGGCGATTCCACAAAATAAAAGATGAATTAATGGTCTGAATTTGAGAGTTACCTGGAATATACTTGTCTAGAGGTTGTGTTTTAGAGGTCAGGTAATCTTCAAGGCCATAGCCTTTAATAACAGTAAGGATCTGCATTTTCCACACCAAGAAATCTCCTTCAGCTAGCTTTACAGAAACCAGTTGACTCTGGGGATAGATAAGTTGGATCTTGACTCCATCTATGGTTGTAGATGGAGCTGTGTAAGCTGAGGTTGCCTCGTCTGCCATATCTTTAAAGGAAAAAGAATATTAGAGTCATTAATGGCTCCGATACCATGAAAGAATATTTTATGATTTTGAAGAATATTTTTTTATTTCAGTTTAAAAGGTTTTTGTTTGTTTACAATGTATACCTATGAATTTTATCTACGTATCATCTGAAATATCACATACACTATATATATATATATATATAGTATATTGAATATATTACTTAGGTACTTACAACTCTACCTCTAAACGTTAGTAATATCTCAATAATATCAATCTCAATATCTCAATAACATCAATATTATTATTGAGAACACATGGCATCTGATGTGGAAATCCTTTTAACTCTTTCAAGCCCCCTCAATTCGAACTCGGCCTTACTACAACAGTTAACTTTCCTCTAAGTCGTGTGAAGAATTGCAAACCTAAAGCCTTGGTAAGAATATCTGCATTTCGATCAATTGAAGGAACATAATTAACATGCATCTCTCCTTTGGCCACCTTTTCTCTAATGAAATGAAAATCAAGCTCAATGTGCTTAGTTCTTGCATGTAGAATTGGATTTGAAGATAAGTAGATAGCACTTTGATTGTATATCCATACTTGAAGAACTCTAGTCTGCTCTATGTTCAATTCACTAAGAAGATACCTGATCCAAGTGGTTTCAGCAGTGGCTAGCCCAAGACTTCTATACTCAGCCTCTGTGCTTGATCTTGATACACTTTGTTGCTTCTTGCTGGACCAAGAAACTAAATTCCTTCCTATGTAAATACAGTAGCCAGTAACAGACTTTCTATCATCCATATCAGTAGCCCAATCACTGTCTGAAAAGGCTGTCACATTTAAATCTTTGGATATGCTAAAATTCAGACCATAGTCTAATGTTCCAACCAGATATCTCAGTATCCTTTTAACAACTTTGAGATGAGGTTCTAATGGATTTGCCATGTACTGACTCACTTTATTGACAGCAAAACTAATATCAGGTCTTGTGATAGTAGCATAATGAAGTCCCCCAACAATGCTCCTGTACAATTGTGGATTCTGAATTGGATCTCCATTATATCTAGACAGATGTGAACTTGTGATCATATGTGTAGAACTTGACTTTGCTTGTAGCATATTTGCTCTATCCAGCAGCTTCTTTACATACTGCTTTTGGCAAAGATGATATCCTTCAGGGGTTTTATTTACTTCAATTCCTAGAAAGTGAACATTTCCCAGATCCTTCAATGTAAAATACTTCTTCAACCTTTCAATAAATTTATGTACTGCCTGATCATTATTCCCAGTAACCAATATATCATCCACATATATCAAAACAAAGATCTTTATACCATTATTATTGAACATGAAGAGAGAATTATCAGCCTTTGAGCTTATGAACTCCAGTGATGACAGAGTTTCTCTTACCTTTGTGAACCATGCTCTAGCAGCTTGATTTAAACCATAGATAGCTTTATGCAACCTGCATACATAACCTTCCTTCTTCTCAAAACCTCTTGGTTGACACATGTAAATCTCCTCTGAAAGTTCTTCATTCAAGAAAGCATTTGAAACATCCAACTGCTTCACATTCCAATAGTAGTTAAGAGCAACTGAAAATATGATTCTTATTGTGGTTGGTTTAACTACTGGAGAAAAGGTCTCATGGAAGTCAAAACCTGCTGTTTGAGTAAATTCTTGTGCCACCAACCTAGCTTTATGCCTCTCAACACTGCCATCTGCCTTTGTTTTCACTTTAAAACCCCATTTGTTGCCAACTACATGTGCACCATTAGGAAGTGGAACAAGTGTTAGGTTCTGTTCTTAATAAGAGCATCATATTCTTCTTTCATTGCTTTTCTCCAAACAGGATTCATTAAAGCATCCTCTACCTTTTTAGGCTCTTCATTTTCAACCAAAATGGTTGACATCACCTTAGGCTTGTATATTCCTGCTTTACCCCTGGTAACCATGGGATATTGGTTCACTGTAACAGGTCTTTCTTCTGGAGCATATTGAGGTGACTGATCTGTTAAGATGTGTTCTGGACTCATAATGGGTAAATCTATTCTCAGGGGAATAGTATCATAACTTTTTGATGAAGATGATAAACTCTTACTGGAATGAGGTGTTTCAAACTGATTATCTCCTTTTGTTTCTTCATTCCCACAAATGTTGATGACAAATTTGGAAAACTCATCACAGTAGGCTCCAATGATGTGAATACAGAACCAACATGTTCTTTTCTTTGCATCTCAGAACTGTCTTTCTTGGAGAAGGGCTTCTTAACAAAGTCAGTTGAAAGGCCAATTTGTAAGAAAAACACCAATTCTTTCTAAAATCCCTTAAGAAGCAACAAATCTTGAAGAAAGCTCACCACCTCCTTCAAACCATACCACTCCCTTGGTAGGTGAAACACAGAGATAAATGTTATTTCCTAGAGAAAATTGTAAAGGTCTTCTTTTATTATGAGCCCAACTCTTTTTGTCAATCTCGAGCTACATTCAATCATTCTCAAAATAGTTAAACTTTTTCTAAGGTGATTTGTACTATCTCAATCTGTCTCGCCTACGTCATCCCAACATAGTGGTGACTTACACTTAATTAGGTCCAGAGACTACTTCATACAATGCCATTACCAAACTCGCTTGATAACTATTATTGCAGGACAAGTGTACTAGCATCAAATTGTCAATCCAACTACACCATCCATTGATGCAATCACTTTCATTGGCATGAAGTCAACTAATTTCGTTAATCACTCCACAACTACGCAACAAAAATGCAATTTATTTTCTATATTAGGGTACTTGAACAACGTTTCTTACATAATAGATGGAAAATTGTAACTTATATATTTCTCTAACACCTACGGTTGCTACAACTAGATCTTTTGAGGCCAAATACAAAAAATTTGGGGAACATATCAAAGGTGGACTACCAATGTATTGTTTCAAGGTCTTCCACACCTCTTTGCACTCTTTTGTCTAAATGACTTCTTTAACTGCATCTTTTGGAGCTTTAAAGAATGGAAGACATCCTTTTGCATATTAAGTAGCATCAAAACAAGAGTTAGCATATTTGAGGGTTGTGTCGTCAATAGATCTCTTTTGCAAATTAGCACTCTTCCTTTGCTTCCTATGGTAGGACTAGTATTGACTTCATTTCTTTGTTTCGTCTACAAAATAAAAATACAAACAAACAAGAATTATGTGTAACAAAAATACAGTTATACCAATCAATTTTACATTATTTCTTATCTATAAAGATCTATTGATTCAATTCGTTGTAAATTTGAGAGTCTTTTTAGACTTGATCTCAATACAATGGTATTTGATTTGATTTGTTCCCAAGGTTTGTATTTCATACTCTTCCAAATATCTCTTTAAGTTCCTTGTAAGAGAAACTCTTCTGCCAAATTTTAAAGGATCGCATACATGAATTGATGTTCGATATTTTTATTTCATTTAAGTTAAAAGAATTACTCACCTTGCAATTATATTTAAAAGTTAGAAACAGGAAAACATCAAAAAAAAAATTTAATAAATATTGAAGTGGAAAACAATGATATCATTAAATAAAATGTTGAAAAAAATTAAATTGACAATGTTCATGTCCGAACTGCTATATTTACAACTAATTGGATTCTCTTTTTTTTTCTTCTCTCTCTAAAAAAAAGGAATTTTACTTATGGGGATTTTTCACATATTAAGTCCACATTATCCGGCCAATAAGAAATGCAATTGGGTGTAAGATCTTTGGACTATTGGGCCTCTTTCTTTTACACAAATATTATCTCCATTTAATATTTTACATGGTATATGTTTACATTGTGTAAATAGAAAAGTTTGAATTATGTATATGAAGAGATAATTTTTTGTTTAAATTTAATAGAGATTTAATTTGCTCGAATTTGATTTAATTGGTTCAAAGTGATAAAAAAGAAAAAAAAAGCAGATAAATTACCAAAGGGAGTTTGAAAATAATGTGTTTCTATCATAGCCATGCCTCTTACTTGATTAAGTATTTCACTTTGACAAGTAAAAATTGTGAATTTAATTCTTTTTGTTTGTCTTTTCATATATATATATATATATATATTGATTGGGGTTCAAATTTAAAAAATAATAGAGGAATATATGACATTATTACAATGTAATTTTTTATTTATAAATTTAATTTATTTATTAAAAAAAATTAATTTTTATAATTTAATAATTAATCATTAATATATTTTATAAATTTATTCTTTTCATTTACTGACTTTTTATCTTCCTACAAATATATTGAAATCTCCGATTTAAATTGATTTAAGTTGGCCAGACAGGTTTTACTGAGACTTGTTTAATATTTTGGCTTTAGATTGCAATCTTTGCATCAAACACTGGTGGTACGTGGGACAATGCAAAGAAGTATATTGAAGTATCTAAATGTGAAAACTTATTTTATAATTGTAAATATAATCTCAGTTTCTGCTTTATTTTGAGTATTCTTCGAAAACAAATCCTATGGTAATTGTGGCCATGATACATTTCTTCTTATATAAAGTTATCAATATCTTTATTGATATCAATAACGAATTCCAGTCCAAAAATATTGATGACAAACAATATCTTTTATTATCCATTATGTTATAATACTATTTTAGGGTTGAAACATGTTTAAATGTTTTTATGTTAACTATTCCATGTTAGCGGGGTAGTTTTTTCAATATTAATAGATAAGTAAATTATGGTAGTTAATGATTAATTATTTAGTGGATAGTTAATACGTGTAATCAGTAGTTATGTGAGTATGTTGTTATTGATTTTGTAAATCTGTAAATAGGTTTCACTTGTCATTTATTTTTAAATCAATTAAGTTAAAATTTTTTTTATCAAAACGCTTTCTCTTATTCATATTTTCAACAATTTTATCCTTAATTAAAATTTTTATACAAGTTTATCTTTTGTATTGATAATACTCAACAAAATTCATCATGTTTTCAATTTAAGAGATAATCAACATTTGCAATTTGAAATTGCAAAAAGAATAAAAAAAAGAAGAAAAAGGTAAAAATTCTCCAAGCTCTTTTTTTATATCAGAATGTAAGTAAAGGTAGGATAAACAGAGGTAGACACCATTTAGCAATCAAAGGATCATTTCATTATACAATAGTTAAGATTTGAATTCTTTACCTAGTTAAAGAATTGTTATGTACTCTGCAAATTTAAGTTAATAAAAAAGAGTTCAATTTATTGTCTTAACAAAATACAAGTGTTCCTTTATAATTTCAATCAAGAAATTGATAGAACTATTAGTGAGAAATTATTGTGCAGAGAAAACTTGATGAATCTCTTAAAGATCTAGAGAATATTAATTGGTGAATTTTTTATTTGATTAGGATTAAGAGTTTTTTTTAGTGTCTTATATCTTTTGTGTGTATATATATACAAATATTGGTATATCATAAATCATAATAAAAGAATATATATTTATTACCCATTCACCTTATTTACGTCGCATCAAAGCCATTAGAGTTTTGTTGTAAACAAAACCCTGCTATTGGCTAACAACCATCGAGTATTCATCAGATTTGGTTAAATTCCCCAGATCTAATTATTGTTAACCTTGTTGTCGGCCAATAATTGATAGTGTTTGTCCCGATCCTCGCAGTCAACTATTATAAGTTTGATAGTACCTGCCATTAACTATTTGATATTGTCCTTACTATATTAAAAGAACTTATCCCGAGTTGACTATAAATACCTAATACCCAGGCCCATTCTTATATACTATTGTTGCACATTCAATTCAATATAGATCTAGGATGGAATATCACATTCGCCTCTCTTAAGGCCTAGTGTCCTCGAGGGTCCACTCGAACATAATAGGCCTCGACACCTAATACCACTTCAATATAGATGTGGTATGGAATATCACATTCACCTCTCTTAAGGCCTAGCGTCCTCGAGGGCCCACTCAAATATAATAGGCCTCGACACCTAATACCTAGACTCATTCTGATATACTGTTGTTGTATATTCACTTGAATATAGATGTGGGAAGGAGTATCACATTAACCTCACTTAAGGCCTAGCGTCCTCGAGGGCCCACTCAAACATAATAGGCCTCGACACCTAATACCTAGACCCATTCTATTGCACATTCACTTCAATATAGAAGTGGGAAGGAGTATCACATTCACCTCTTTTAAGACCTAACGTTCTCGAGGGCCCACTCAAACATAATAGGTCTCTACACCTAATACCTAGGCCCATTCTTATATACTTTTGTTGCACATTCACTTCAATATAGATGTGAGAAGGAGTATCATATTCACCTCTCTTAAGGCCTAGCATCCTTGAGGGCCCACTCAAACATAATAGGCCTCGACACCTAATACCTAGGCCCATTCTGTTGCACATTCACTTCAATATAGATGTGGGAAGGAGTATCACATTCACCTCTCTTAAGGCCTAGCATCCTCGAGGGCCCACTCAAACATAATAGGCCTCGACACCTAATACCTAAGCCCATTCTTATATATTGTTGTTGCACATTCACTTCAATATTGATGTGGGAAGGAGTATCACATTCACCTCTCTTAAGGCCTAGCATCCTCAAGAGCCCACTCAAACATAATAGGCATCAGCACCTAATACCTAGGCCCATTCTTATATACTGTTGTTGCACATTCACTTCAATATAGATGTGGGAAAGAGTATCACATTCACCTCTCTTAAGGCCTAGCGTCCTCGAGGGCCCACTCAAACATAATAGACCTCGACCTAAGATCAACTAGTGGACATTCGGGATTCTAGAGGTGACTCCCACCCTCGAGTGTAGCACTTAGTTCCCATAGTCCGGGCTGATTACCTACTTTGATACTAATTATCACGACCTGGACCTACAGGGTTGTGCCACAACTATGAGTCTAACCGCACTCACAATCAACTATTTGGTATTGTCCTTATTATACCGAAAGGGATACCCCAAGTTGATTATGATTATCTAAGCTCATTCTTATATACTATTGCACATTCATTTCATTTATCGATATGTGACGAGTATCACATCGTTCTTCAAATAATTTTATTCATTGTTAACCTCGCGGCCAGCTAACCGTCGCTAGACATTTTTCATATTTTGTTGAATGTGATTAGATTTGTTCATTATTCAAGGGGCGACGTGTGATATTTTTCAAAAATTTACGATTTAGTTCCTAAACTTGTACTTTTGCGACTTTGTCCCAAAACTTTCATGAAATCATTTTTATCACAAATTAAATCAAAGCAAAGTCAAAAGTGATTAATTTCATGTAAATTGATAATATATGCACAAATTACCCTAAAATAATGGTATATTTTAGTGTTATCATATAACATACACTTAGTTTTTTGCTTGTTCTCAAGCAAATAACTAGTATGCAAAATCAATTAAAGCATATAACACTAAAATATTCAATGAAAAATATTTTTGTCAAAGTGATGAATGAATTAATTTCTCAACTATCTCAAACCAAATAATTTACCCTTCAAAGACTATCTTTCCTAGTTACTCAAGGAATAATATCTATTCCAATTGTTTCATTAATTGTTCTAACATAATTTCATATTCTTTCAACCCTTGCAAAAATCATAGAATTTTTCTAAATGTAGTGTGTGTCTACTCATACTTCATCACCCAACTAACGAACTTTTTCTCAAAGCAACTTAATCAAAAAATAATTCAATCAATTCTATAAATCATAACAACCACTCCTAATCAACTTTCAAAAGCTCAATAATAAATGAACACTTTTAATATATATATATATATATATATACATATATTATAGGGTTTTTATATTCACATACACGTGTCAACCTCAACTACCCTTGTAGAGTATTGATACGCGAAAATCGTATCACCTTTTTAGCATGTTTTTATGTATGAATTTGGGTGAAATTGAAGGTAATTTGATCTTGATTGTTCATTATTTACTTAATTTCACAGTTTTTATGATTTTGGAAGTGTCAGGTGAAAAGTAGACGAAAACATCAAATTTTGGGGCAAAAACGCAATTTTTGGAAATATTGACTTAGTCAACGGGTCAGGACGGGCGTCCCGACCTGGTCAACAGATCAGGACGAGCGTCCCGAACCCCCAGATCCAGTCCCACATCGAATTTTTGCTGAAAAATCGCCCCGGGAAGCTGCTCTAAATACACCAGGCCTCCAGCAGTTGAATTCATTCCTCTCCACTCGATCTGAGTCATTTAGTGGTTTCCAGTGTACAATTCTCTAGTACACAACTCACTCAGAGACTCGGATCTCAGTTTTCTTTCTTGTTAGTGTTTCGTTTTAGTTTCTGAGAAATAGTCTCAGATCTTAGGCTTCTATAGATAGGTTCGTTTCTGGTATTCATAGAATACCCGGGATTTCGTTAGGAGATCCTAAGAGGGCTTTAGGCGTTCGAAGAGTCAGTCCACAGGGCTGGGCTTAAGCTGGGTATTAAGGTAAAGCCCAGTTACTAGGCTGAGGAACCGTCCTCCGAAGGTTCTAGCGAGCAGAGTCAGGGCGAGCAATACGACATATACAGCAGTACGCTCCTTCAGCGAGACTACGTAAAGGGTGATTTCTTTATGGCATCAGTCCCCATGTCCCTCTCTTATATGTTGTTATTGTATTGTTCTAAATATTTATTATGAATGCGAGATTACGATTTTTTTATGAATAGTTGTTTTATATGTTGACGTTGTTATGTTTTTCCGGAAATAGCCACCTGCTTAACATTCACTATGTCTGCATGTCTAATGTGCTCTTTTAAACTAAAGTTAGGGTTATAGACAATTCCTAACCACGGTCTAATCATAACCTGTTTAGTTTAACATGCATCAATTAGTATTGGTGTCTACCATGCTAGATAAAATAACATGCTGAACACCCTGTCTGTTAGAGTAGTCTAGGGTAAGTCGGGCCGAGTCCGATTATGCCGGCAGCTAGGGCAAGCGGTATGATCCCCGAAGTGACATAGGGCTTTCATGGATGCCTTCGTCCCGAACGGTGAGTAGGGCCGTCATTAAGGTAGGGCGGTTTATTAGAAACCTCGGATGTGGTACGCCTTTAGACACAGAACATAGTTGCAATCCAGTCTAAGACATGTCTAAAATACTCGAATATAGGTCAATCAACATATAGGAACAGTATAACATAGAATCAGAACTCATCTATAAAACACTTCTAGGATTAATTAGACTTAAACCTAGTGGAGAACGAATCACCCTCTCATCAAAGTATTTGATGAAGATTGCATAACTGGATCATAAGATAGGAGTTATGATAAAAGGCTAGTTACTACTAAGTCGTTGCCACTTCCCTGGGAGTACGATATTTAACTTAATAAAATTGTAGATACTTTCCAACAGACTAGCTACGCGATAGGTACTCTGCCTTAGGTTCTGGCTGATTAAGTGACACCATAGAGACTAAATGTGACAATTAGTCAATCACATTCCTTAATTATTCATAATCAACATAGGGTAAAATAACACCTATTTAGCACGTCAACCGGAAACCCATCAGATTTTTGGCACCATTGTCGGGGAAATATCATAATGAATTTAGGATTATTGGCCACAATTCTAGAGACTTATGATAGGTAACGGTAGTAACCTGGACTTTTGAATCACACGTATCTTATACTAGTTAGACAATCACTTTCCTAAATATAGGATTATCATAACTAATTAATTTTAGATAATATCTGGAATTAAGACACTTAGGATAATCAAATTTTAGAAAATTATTCTAAAACCATATTGAGGAAATTTACCTGCTTTCTAACTAAAAAAATCAAAATCCATAAAAATATTTTTCTTGCTTTCTTGTTTCACTTTCCTACTTTTGCTATTTGTTATTTCCAACCAGACTTTGCACTCAAAGATGAAGAGAACAAGAGCAGCTACTAACCAGGCAAAGAAAACCGAAAACCCTGACACTCCAGGACCGAAGAAGACAAGCCAGAGGGCCCCTCTAGGCCTGCACCAGAAGTACCACGAGGGACTCTTCCTTCACAACCAGTGGAAGTAAACTCAAGCCCTGATGCCAGTGAACTAGTGAGACGATTCCTGAACACCCATGAGCATAGTCCCACGGAAGAAGATCCTTCTGAGGATACCTTCCCTCCTAGAGAAGAACCCCAGAGATCTCCAATTCACCCTCCTGCCCAGAGAGTTCCTATAAATCCACCCCCTACTGACCAAACCCAAAATTCACCAACCTCTCCTGCATACACCCCAACACCTAACGACCGCACTCCTTCATCTGCGGGGAGTACTAACGGCTATTATTCAATGTTGTCTGTGCAGATAGACACGTTAGCTCAAAGGGTCTATGAGATGGACCAAGGGATTTCCAGCAGACTGTGTCATTTAGACCAACTCAGTTTGAATATCACAACTAACGTGGACCGACTCAGAGCCACGGTCAATCTTCAGGAGAACCAAGGTGCACAACTACTCCGAGAGATGGCTGATTTACGCAGTGAGCAGAACAGGGAGAGGGATGAGATGAGAACCATACGCATAGAAATGCGAAGCATTCGAACAGAACTACAGGAGATCAGAGATAGGAGTCGTTAAAAAGGGAAGATTCTTTTACTCTCAACAAATAATTCGTTTGAACTGAAACTTGAATTATTGACCCATATTTTTCTATTTTCAAACCTTTTTAAAGGGTCCTTTATATTCAACAATTTTCTTCAGACATTTTATTTCGAATTTCTATGAAAAACAAGAGTTTTGCAAATACAGTTTATTTTCCACTAATTACATTGCACAAACTCAGTTTTTGCTTTTCTGAAATTCTTGCTGAATTTAAGTTGGGATAAAATTAGGGTAGTCACAATTTTCGAAAAAAGACTGAGGAATTTTTGCATAGAGTTTTTAACAACTTCTGAATTTCATTGGATAAACTTGAAGCCTTGTTAAGAATTATGATTATTTTTGGTATCTTGAGATTTTCAGGGAATTACGGGAAAAAAAACTTTTTTCGGAATTGGCACGCGTCCCGATGCAACCCTGGACGGGCGTCCAGCGGGACGAGAGTCCTGCCTCCGGGACAGGCGTCCCGAAGGCCGCCCCCTCTATAAAAGCTCAATTTTTTTCATTTTCTCTCAAATCTAAAACCAAAAATTCATCTCTCTAAATATTTCTCTCTACCTTCTCTCTACAAATTTTTGGCAAACTCTTCAAAGTTTAAAAATTTGAATTTCCCTCCAAAATTTGAATTTTAAACTTCACCCAAAAATTCGAATTTCCCTCCAAAATTCGATTTTCCCGCCAAAAAATCAAAATCCTTCCCTAACCTAATTTCATCCTTCTAAATTCAAATTCACCTCCAAAATTTTAGTTTAAAGCTTTCTTTCCCACCTAAACTCTCTCGTACATTTTAAATGGCTCCCAAACGTGCTCGTACCACATCTACCATGACAGTTACCTCAGTGGCACATCCTTTTATGCTGTTTCCCTCCAGCACAGCATACTGATGCGATTCCGGTTGACATGCTAAATAGGTGTTGTTTTACCCTATGTTGATTATGAATAATTAAGGACTGTGATTGACTAATTGTCACATTTAGTCTCTATGGTGTCACTTAATCAGCCAGAACCTAAGGCAGAGTACCTATCGTGTAGCTAGTCTATTGGAAAGTATCTACGATTTTATTAAATAAATATCGTACTCCCAGGGAAGTGGCAACGGCTTAGTAGTAACTAGCCTTTTATCCTAACTCCTATCTTATAATCCAGTTATGCAATCTTCATCAAATACTTTGATGAGAGGGTGATCCATTCTCCACTAGGTTCAGGTCTAATTAATCCTAAAAGTGTTTTAAAGATGAGTTCTGATTCTATGCTATGCTGTTCCTATATGTTGATTGACATGTCTTCGAGTATTTTAGATGCATCTTAGCCTGGATTGCAACTATGTTCTGTGTCTAAAGGCGTACCACATCCGAGGTCTCTAATAAACCGCCCTACCTTAATGACGGCCCTACTCACGGTTCGGGACGAAGACATCCATGAAAGCCCTATGTCACTTCGGGGATCATACCGCTTGCCCTAGCCGCCGGCATAATCGGACTCAGCTCGACTCCTACCTAGACTACTTTAACAAGCAGGGTGTTCAGCATGTTATTTTATCTAGCATGGCAGACACCAATACTAATTGATGCCTGTTAAACTAAACAGGTTATGATTAGACCGTGGTTAGGAATTGTCTATAACCCTAACGTTAGTTTAAAAGAGCACATTAAACATGCAGACATAGTGAATATTTAGCAGGTGGCTATTTCTAGAAAAACATAATAACTTCAACATATCTAACAAATATTCATAAAAATCATAATCTGGTATTCAGAACTGTTATTTGGACAAACACAATAACAACATATAAGAGAGGGACAGGGGGACCGATGCCATAAAGAATTCACCCTTTACGAAGTCTCACCGATGGAGCGTACTGCTGTATATGCCGTATTGCTTGACCCGACTCTACTCACCAGAACCTTCGGAGGACGCTTCCTCAGCCTAGTAGCTAGACTTTACCTTACATCCTGGGCTTAAGCCTAACCCTGTGGACTGACTCTTCGAACGCCTAGAGCCCTCTTAGGATCTCCTAACGAAATCCCGGGTGTTCTATGAACACCAGAAACGAACCTATCTATAGAAGCCTAAGATCTGAGACTATTTCTCAGAAACTAAAACAAACACTAATAAGAAAGAAAACTGAGATCTGAGTCTCTGAGTGAGTTGTGTACATGGAAAATTGTACACTGGAAACCACTTAATGACTCAGATCGAGTGGAGAGGGATGAATTCAACTGCTGGAGGCCTGGGGTATTTATAGCAGCTTCCCGGAGTGAAAATCTCTGAAAAATTCGATGTGGGACAACTTCTGGCGGCTCGGGACGCCCGTACTGATTCGTTGACCAGGTTCAGGATGCCCGTCCCGATTCAGGATGCCCGTCCTGGCGGTTTGACTGGGTCGGGACGCCCGTCCCGGACCTTTGACCGGGTCAACATTTCCAAAAATTGCATTTTTGCCCCAGAATTTGCTGTTTTCGTCTACTTTTCACCTGACACTTCCAAAATTATAAAAACCGTGAAATCAAGTAAATAGTAAACAATTAATGTCAATTTACTCTCAATTTCACATTAAAACATATATAAAAACATGCTAAAAATGTGATACGATTTTCGCGTATCAGATAACCCCACACTTAGCTTTTTGCTTGTCCTCAAGCAAAGTCTACATGGAGTTAGTGATTTTAAAACCATTGCAGTCACTTAAATTCCTATCATGTTTTTATTCCAAAAATTCTTCAGACAATTCTTAACACAGGTCTGACTGGTTAGGTTGCTATGCAAGGTCTCAAATGTTCCTAGTAGCTTGTTATGATCAGGCAGAAAACAAATCAACAACTAGGTTGGACTTTTTTCTTAGTCACAAGGTCTTCCTGATGTGTAGTGTGTGTACTAGTCTAGACCAGATAGTCAACACAATGAACTCTTATCTTAACTGCTACCAGATAATACTTCGACCTATCGCTAGACACACTGACAACAGATAACTTTATGAGTTCTGAGCTTTGGTGATAAGATTTTTAATGTTTTAGCACTTGGTTATTTTCTTTTTAGATTCAGGGTATTTCGAGTCTGCTTAGAACACGTCAACTTCAACTACCCATGTAGCGAGTCCCACTCCGATGACTCCCAGATCTACACGACCTTAGGGCATCAGGCTTTAAGTTCCCCGAAGGAGTGGTGCTCGAGTAGCGAAGGCCGCTGGCAAACTACCCTATTGTAATTAACTTCCTTAATGTTCCTTTCACTTTTAGCTCAGAGTCTCATCTAGTCATTCTAACTGCCAATATATCCACAACTGGTCTAATTTTATCTAGTGGAGTCTCGAATGGGCAATTGGTTGAGGTCTCTAATCCAGACAAGGTTGTGCTCAGTTATCAGGAATTCCCTATTCCTAATCAATTAGTCCAAGATAGCTATCAATTATCTCCTACTAACCATAACATACTACCTACATATCATAGACATAAGCAATTTGTTTAACCAAGCATACTGCATTTAGAAGTCTGAAAGACGGAAAAAAGTTTGAAAATTTTTTTGGAAGGGTATGAAAATACGGTGAAAACAAGCAAAATCATGCAAAATTTTTGCCAACTGCTACAGTGCACCGTGCACTGCTACCCCACACTTAAGTCTGACACTGTCCTCAGTGTTCATGCATAGCTAAACTACCCCACACTTATTTGCAAACAAGAAGAAATGAAAATAAAACAAAGAATCTTACCCCACACTTATTTGACTAATTCTGGGTAAGAGAGAAAATAAAACAGGAAGGATAATAGAAATAGCAAAACAGAACACAAAACAAAGAAAACAAAAGTAAAGGATCATGAGGATTAGAAAAACTCCCTTCATGTCGCGAGCAGAAGGGTCTTCTCTGATCTGTCAATTGGCTCTTCACCTTAGCCATGTGCTATTGCTGAGGTGTTCTTGACTCTGCAAGCTCTAGATATTGGAACAGATGACGCCAGCTCCGATCCTTCATTGTCGAGCTCTAGGTAGTGGCATATCCATTTGATGAATGACTCAAGCCCCAAGACTGTTTCCTCGAATCATCTACAAGGTTTCTCGTAATCGTAGCAACGTGTCCAGAAGGAACGTGTCTAGGAATGAGACTTCTTTGGATTGGTGTTACCTGCCAATGTTAGTAAAGGTATTGCATGCAAGTCTCGAATGGAAGAAAAGATACCTGAAGTTTTGGCGAAGCTGTGGTGGTAGGGGGCTCCAGTTGTGTAGATCTGGGCCCAAGTATTTGAGACTTCCTCGAAGAAGTTTCTCACAGCTGATTGGTATGCAGGGAATGCAAGCTCCTCCATTGCTATGCTCCCGACACAATGCCAAATTCCTCTATATCTGCCGACCGTTCGTTACCTCTTGGTAGATCACTTGCTTGCACTGATCTGGCTTTAATTGTTGCCAGTATCTCATCTATTGATTCTGCGAGTGTGGGTTTTGCTGTGGTGGTGTCTTCTGAAAGTTTCCAGCTTCCGAATTACTCCTCAGCTAAATCCCGTACGATTCCTCTAGTTGGGATTGTATGCGTTTCCCATTGGAGCAGCATTCTGCAGTAACCTACTCCTACCTCTTTTGGAATGGTCAGTCATTCTCATAGCAATCCCTGCTAAAGTGTGGTACTTAGCAAACTTCACAGATTTGATACACAGGCTGAACATTTCTTCCTAAAACATTGGCACTCTGAATCTGGAAAACAACTAGAATCTGCACATAACTTTAACATCATTAGTAGGTAATGCCTGTGGTTCAGGCCATTTTCGAAAAGTGTTCCACGACTACTATGATGTAATTATGTTCAAAGGAAGAAAGGAAAAGGATTCGAAACAGAGTGATCGGTGTAACCTATTGTTTTTAGACAAGACTAGATAAGATCAGAATTTATCATGCATGAACTTTCTTATCATGTTTTTGTCCTAAAACAATTCGTACTACATCATTACATCACATATTCATTCAAAAAGCAGATTTTAATTAGGTGATGTCATAATGGGTGCATTAATACCTTTTGGTTTAAAACATTCTCATGTAATCATCAGCAAAACAAAAGGAACATCCTTTTTCCAATAGAACATTCAAAGGTCTGGCTATTAAGGAAAAACTATTTCATAACTCATCCTAATAAGGCCGGCATGACTCTAAGAAAATTCTAAAATAGAGTTTCTTCCCGATAGAAATCTAAGCCAACATTTTACAACTCAGAAGAAAATATATTTTATCCTCATTTCCATTTTTATTTCTTCGAAATTAACTAAAGGAAGAAAAACGAAAAAGAGCAACTAAGAAACAACTAAAAAAAACAAGAGATAGGGAAAAGGAGCAACTCACCGTTGAGCAAGAAAGATACATTCTTTTTGGGATTTTAAATTTTTAACATTTTTTTTCTTTTTATGTTTAATTTAGAAAGCAGGTAAATTTCCTTAATATGGTTTTAGAATAATTTTCTAAAATTTGATTATCCTAAGTGTCTTAATTTCAGATATTATCTAAAATTAATTAGTTATGACAAGCCTATATTTCGGAAAGTGATTGCCTAACTAGTATAAGATGAGTGTAGGTCTAAGGTCTAGGTTACTACCGTTACCTATCATAAGTCCCTAGAATTGTGGCCTTTAATCCTAAATTCATTATGATATTTCCCCGGCAACGGCGCCAAAAATCTGATGCGATTCCGGTTGACATGCTAAATAGGTGTTGTTTTACCCTATGTTGATTATGAATAATTAAGGACTGTGATTGACTAATTGTCACATTTAGTCTCTATGGTGTCACTTAATCAGCCAGAACCTAAGGCAGAGTACCTATCGTGTAGCTAGTCTATTGGAAAGTATCTACGATTTTATTAAATAAATATCGTACTCCCAGGGAAGTGGCAACGGCTTAGTAGTAACTAGCCTTTTATCCTAACTCCTATCTTATAATCCAGTTATGCAATCTTCATCAAATACTTTGATGAGAGGGTGATCCATTCTCCACTAGGTTCAGGTCTAATTAATCCTAAAAGTGTTTTAAAGATGAGTTCTGATTCTATGCTATGCTGTTCCTATATGTTGATTGACCTGTCTTCGAGTATTTTAGATGCATCTTAGCCTGGATTGCAACTATGTTCTGTGTCTAAAGGCGTACCACATCCGAGGTCTCTAATAAACCGCCCTACCTTAATGACGGCCCTACTCACGGTTCGGGACGAAGACATCCATGAAAGCCCTATGTCACTTCGGGGATCATACCGCTTGCCCTAGCCGCCGGCATAATCGGACTCAGCTCGACTCCTACCTAGACTACTTTAACAAGCAGGGTGTTCAGCACGTTATTTTATCTAGCATGGCAGACACCAATACTAATTGATGCCTGTTAAACTAAACAGGTTATGATTAGACCGTGGTTAGGAATTGTCTATAACCCTAACGTTAGTTTAAAAGAGCACATTAAACATGCAGACATAGTGAATATTTAGCAGGTGGCTATTTCTAGAAAAACATAATAACTTCAACATATCTAACAAATATTCATAAAAATCATAATCTGGTATTCAGAACTGTTATTTGGACAAACACAATAACAACATATAAGAGAGGGACAGGGGGACCGATGCCATAAAGAATTCACCCTTTACAAAGTCTCGCCGATGGAGCGTACTGCTGTATATGTCGTATTGCTTGACCCGACTCTACTCACCAGAACCTTCGGAGGACGCTTCCTCAGCCTAGTAGCTAGACTTTACCTTACATCCTGGGCTTAAGCCTAACCCTGTGGACTGACTCTTCGAACGCCTAGAGCCCTCTTAGGATCTCCTAACGAAATCCCGGGTGTTCTATGAACACCAGAAACGAACCTATCTATAGAAGCCTAAGATCTGAGACTATTTCTCAGAAACTAAAACAAACACTAATAAGAAAGAAAACTGAGATCCGAGTCTCTGTGTGAGTTGTGTACATGGAAAATTGTACACTAGAAACCACTTAATGACTCAGATCGAGTGGAGATGGATGAATTCAACTGCTGGAGGCCTGAGGTATTTATAGCAGCTTCCCGGAGTGAAAATCTCTGAAAAATTCGATGTGGGACAGCTTCTGGCGGCTCGGGACGCCCGTCCTGATTCGTTGACCAGGTTCAGGGCGCCCGTCCCGGTTCAGGACGCCCGTCCTGGCGGTTTGACTGGGTCGGGACGCCCGTCCCGGACCTTTGACCGGGTCAACATTTCCAAAAATTGCATTTTTGCCCCAGAATTTGCTGTTTTCGTCTACTTTTCACCTGACACTTCCAAAATCATAAAAACCGTGAAATCAAGTAAATAGTAAACAATTAATGTCAATTTACTCTCAATTTCACATTAAAACATATATAAAAACATGCTAAAAATGTGATACGATTTTCGCGTATCACATACCAAGAAAGATGCACTGGGTACATCGGGCGTACGATACTGACGGGCAGAACAGTGGATTGGGCAGTAGTACAGACGCTGGGAGTAGAGCCGGAAGTCAGACGCATACTCGACGTGCCACCTTACAGTCGAGTATTCATCGTCATAGAGCCCACATACCTGGAGCTGGTATGTGAGTTCTATGCGTCTTTTACTTGCCACCAGGAGCAGATCACATTCCGTTTAGGCGGAATAGATCGGTCGATGAGCATGGCCGAGTTTGAAATCGCCCTAGGTATCTGGCAGAGAGATGAGCTGGATACGCCCGCATACACCACGGCAGTTCAAGACTTCACGTCTGCAGACGTCTCCACTGCTTGGGCCCAGATTTGCATGACGGGTGTCCCATACCAGCATGGCTTTGCAAAAGCCACGGGTATTTATCCTACCCTTCGTTACCTGCACGCTATCATTGCACACACATTGTCAGGACGACTGACAGTGCCCGAAACTGTCACCCGGATGGAGACATTCCTCCTAGCCAACATGCACATGGGATCTACAGTAGAGATGGCTAGACTCATAGCGGTCGTCATGCGAGGATTCACTACAGACACCAGGAAACAGTGTCTGGGGCTCGGACCATACATCACCAGGCTAGCCCGCTACCTGGAGTTGGACATAGAGGGCTCGGAGCTTACTCTGGTCTCCCCGACCACCATTCCCACAGATGTTACCATTCTACGGAACATGGGAATGGTTGTCCGGGATGCGAATGGCCGCGACACCATCTACACGGAGCAGACAGGACAGGCATCGGCATCGGAAGCATTTCCAGCGCATATCCCTCCGTCCGAGACGTTCGTGCCACGTACTTCCTTTGAACGACACATGTCGCACGGATTGGCAGAACTATCGGCCCGATTGGATTTTTTTTTCATAATTCCCTGCAAATCTTAATACACAAAAAATAATTATAATCTTTAACAAGTCTTCACAGTTAGCCTATAAAATACAGAAGTTGTTAAAAACTCTTGCAAAAATTCTCAGTCTCTTTTCAAAAACCATAACTACCCTAATCATATCCTAACTTCTATTCAACAAAAATTCTAGAAAAACAAAAGACTAAATTCATACAATTTCATTAATGAAAAATAAATTGTGTTTTTAACATATTTGTTTTTCGTAATGAATTGAAAAATAAAATGTCTGAAGAAAAATTTCTGAATAAAATAAAGACCCTTTTGAAAGTTTGAAAATAAAAAGTAGGGGTCAGTTATTAAACTTTAGTTCAAACCGTTTATTTACTGAAAAATAAAATGAATCTTCCCTTTTTTAATGGCCTTTATTCTTTATCTCTCGCATCTCTACTCGCATAGCTCTCATCTCGTCCCTTTGCCTACCTTGCTCACTTCGTATTTCAGCTAACTCCCGTAGTATCTGTGCACCTTGGCTTTCTTGGAGGCTTACTGTGGCCTTGAGTTGGTCCATGTTAGCTGTGATATTCAGAATGCTCTGTTCCGAGTGACACAATCTGCTTGCGATCGCTTGAACCATCTGGTAGATCCTGTGAGTCAAAGTATCTATCTGCACGGACAAAACTGATTGAAAACTATTAGTACTTCCTTCGGATGAAGGGGTGTGCTCGTTAGGCGTTGGGGTATACTCAGGAGATGTTGGTGAGTTTTGGGTTTGGTCAAGGGGTTGTGGATTTCTAGGAACTCTTTGGGCAGGAGTGTGGAGTAGAGAATTTTGAGGTTCTTCTCTTGGAGGAAAGGTTTCTTCAGAAGGGTCCTCTTCCGTGGGACTGGGTTCACGGGTGTTCAGTAATCTTCTCACTAAATCACTAGTGTCTAGGCTTGAGTTTATGTCTATAGGTTGTGGAGGATTGTTCTCCCGTGGTGGTTCAGGCCTAGATGGTCCTTCTGGTTTCATCTTCTTTCGACCTAGAGCGTCGGGATTTTTTGTTTTCTTTGCTTGGTTTGTAGCTGCTCTTGTTCTCTTCATCTATGAGTGTAGAGTCTGGTTAGGATAATAATAACAAATAATAAAACAACCAAAAAGGAAAAAAAACAAAATACGGATAAATTTAAAAACAAGAAAAATATTTTGATTTTTAATAATATTTTCGAAAGAGGTTAAATTTCCTTAATACGGTTTTAGAATAATTTTCTAAAATTTTATTATCCTAAATGTCTTAATTTTAGATAATGTCTAAAATTAATTAGTTATGATAACCCTATATTTCAGAAACTGATTGTCTAACTAGCATAAAATGAGTGTTATGCTAAAGTATAGATTACTACAGTTACCTATCATAAGTCTCTAGAATTTTGATCAGGAATCCTAAATTCGTTATGATATTTCCCCGGCAACGGTGCAAAAAATCTGATGGGCTTCCGACTAATAGGCTAAAAATAGGTGTTGTTTACCCTATATCGATTATAAATAACTAAGGACTTAGAATTACTGATTGTCACGTTTAGTATCTATGTTGTCACTTAATCAATCAGAACCTAAGGCAGAATACCTATCGTGTAGCTAGTATGTTGGAAAGTACCTACGATTTTAATTTAATAATTTTATCGTACTCCCAGGGAAGTGGTAACGACTTAGTAGTAACTATCCTTTTACCCTAACTCTTTTCTTATTATCCAGTTATGCAATCGTTCATCAAATTCTTTGATGAGAGGTTGATTCCTTCTACACTAGGTTCAAGTCTATTTAAGCCTACAAGAGTGTTTTACAGATAGTGTTCTGACATATGTTATATTGTTCCTACATGTTGATTGACCTATCTTAGAGTATTTTAGATATATCTTGGTCTAGATTGCAATTATGTACTGATTCTACTTGTGTACCACATATGAGTTATCTAATAAACCGCCCCATTGCCATTGACGGCCCTACTCACGGTTCGAGCTAAAGGCATCCATGAAAGTCCTGTGTCACTCAAGAGATCATGCCGCTCGCCCTAACGCCGGCATAAACACGCAAACTCAGCCTACCTAGACTACTTTAACAAACATGGTGATCTATAGGTTATTTCATCTAATATGGCAGACCTTAATGCTTCCGACGGGAAGTCCTAAATTAAGGCCTGATAAACTAGACAGGTTATGATTAGACCGTGGTTAGGAGTTGTCTATAACCATTCATCTAGTTTAAAAGAGCAAGTAGACATGCCGTCATAATGATAGTTAAGCTGGTGACCTTTCCGGAAAAATATAAATAACTTCAACATGCATAACACATATTCATAACATCATAATTTAATATTCAAAATGGGTCTTTGGACAAACACAATACATACATATAAAGAGAGGGACAAGGGGACCACCGCCATAAAGTATTCACCCTTTATTAGGTCCGCTGATGGAGCAACTGCTTGTATATCCTGGACTTCTTGACCCGACTCTGCTCGACAGAACCTTCGGAGGACGCTTCCTCAGCCTAGTAGCTATTGCTTTACATTACGTCCCGGGCTTAAGCAAAGCCCTATTGACTAACTCTTCGAACGCCTAGTGCTCTCTTAGGATGTCCTAACGAAATGCTTGGTATTCTCTGAATAATAAAAATGAACCTATCTAGTCGCATTCTAAGATCTGAGACAGACTCTCAGAAATGAAGAACATGAGACACTCTCGAAAACTATAAATCTACTTAAACGAAAAACACTTGAAATCACTGAGTGACTTGTATACTATAGAAAAATGTATACTTGAAGTCACTGAATGACTCAGATCAAGTGGAGAGGAATGATTTCAACTGTGAAAGGCCTGGGGTATTTATAGCAGGGGAACTAAGTGAATTTCTCTTCAAAAATCGATGTGGGAGTCTGAAAAGGGGTTCGGGATGCCCGTCCTGGCCTGTTGACCAGGTCAGGATGGCCGTCGCGGGTCTTGGACGCCCGTCCCGGTTTGTTGACCAGGCCAGGACGCCCGTCCCGACTTCTGAACTTCCAAAAATCACGTTTTTGCCCCAAAATTTGCCATTTTCTAGCATATTTCACCTGACACTTCCAAAATCACAAAAACTACAAAATTGTGTTAATAATAATCAATTGAAAACAATTTAACACCAATTTTGCCCTAAATTGTGCCTAAAAACATGCTAAAAAAGTTATATGATTTGTGCATATCAACATGCCTACCTATGCTACAGCTCTGCGAGACTTCACCTCCGCTGACGTCTCCACCGCCTGGGCCCAGATTCGTACGACTGGCGCCCCCTACCAGCACGGCCTCACGAAGGCTACATGCATCCTTCTAGCCCTTCGCTATTTACATACTATTGCAGCCCACACACTAGCAGGATGGCGAACTGCTCCAGGGAATGTCACCCAGATGGAGACATTCCTTCTAGCTCATATGTAGAGAGGCATCACTATGGATATGGCCAGACTCATTACCGTCATCATGAGGGGGTTTGCAACAGACACCCAGAAGCAGTGTCTGGGGCTCGGGCCGTTCATCACCCGGATAGCCTACTACTTGGAGCTGGACATCGAGGGCTCAGAGTTGACCCAGATAGCTCTGACTACCATTCCCACCGACTTGACTGTTCTACGGAACATGGGGATGGTAGTACTAGACGTAGATGGTCAATACTCCATCCATACTGAGCAGCCAGGGGAGTCATCGGCGCCAGGACCAGTAGCACAATAGGCATCACCAACCTTGACATTCATACCACACACCGCCTTCGAGCGGCATATGTCACAGGGGTTGACAGACATTACTGCCAGACATAGCTGGGATATGGAGAGCATCCAGAGGCAACTGGAAATGCTGAATGACAGAATCAGCATGACCAACAGTCGGGTAGAGGAGCTTTATCAGTATTAGACCACTTGATCTACCGACGACCACGAGGTCTACTTCTTTGCGCCTGATGATGATCCGGGTTCTTAGTTTTTCTTTCTCTTTTTTTCGTTCTTTCATTTCATATGTGAATATGTGATAGCCAGGGCGGTATGACATATAAATCTTTGTATGAAAAACGTTGATCTATATGACATAACAACATTATCTCTTTTATTCTATTTTTATTTCTTCTATTGCCCTTGTTGTTTTCTTGTTTCATTTCTTTTTCTTCCTCTTCTTTAGTCAAATAAGTATGGGGTAAAAGTTTTTGTTTGTTTATTTTTCCTGCTTTTGTTTTCAAATAAGTGTTGGGTAATAGGATATGCATGAACATTGAGGACAGTGTAAACCTTAAGAGTGGGGGTAGCAGTGCACAGTGCACTATAGTAGTCAAAATTTGCATGTTTTCCCATACTTTTCACTAAAATTGCACCATTCAAAAAAAATTCAAAAATTTTCACTCTTTCAGACTTCAAAATCAGTATTGATTGATTAATGAAATGCTTGTCTATGATATATGTTGAGTAGAGCATTATGATCAGTAGGAAACAAGTCGATAACTTTACTGAATTCATCACTTAGAAATAGGGAATTCTTGATATTATTGAGCACAACCTAGTTTGGATTAGAAACATCAACCAAATACCTTTTCAAGACTTAAACTGAATAATATTAGGCCAGTTGAGAATATGTTAGCAATTTGAATGACTAGATGACACTCTGAGCTGAAAGTGAAAAAGTTTAAAAGCAAAAAGGGTAGTTTGCAAGCGTCCTTTGCTACTCGAGCACCACTTCTGAAGGGAATTTAATGCCTGATGCCCTAAGGTCGTATAGATCTGGGAGTCATCGGAGTGGGGCTCGATACCTAGGTAGTTAAAGTTGATGTGTGAAAGCAAACACAAAAATACTCTGAACAATCAATTTAAAAATACATTACCCAATGTATTCTTTTATTGAAGATTATAAATGAAAAGCCTTGACATCAAAGCTCAGAACTCAGAAGGTTGTTTGTTGCTATTATATTCGACGATTGGTCGAATTATTATCTGGTAAAGGTTTAGAGAAGACTATATTGAGTTGACAATCTAGTCTAGATTACCTCACACACTACACATCAGGAAGACCTTGTGACTAAGAGTAGAATTCAATCGAGTTATTGAATTGTTGCATCTACATGACCATGATAATTTACCAAACATTTGAGACTTTTCCATAGCAACTTGATCAGTCAGGCCTGTTTTGTGAATCATCTGACTCAGTGATAAAGTTTTGGCTAAAAACATTACTAGACCTTTGAGTGATTGCACCTATGATTTAAAAATTCAATAATTTCATATAGACTTTGCTTGAGGACAAGCAAAAGGCTAAGTGTGGGTTTATATGATGTGCATAAATCATATCACTTTTTTAGCATGTTTTTAGGCACAAATTAGGCAAAATTGGAGATAAATCGTTCTTAATTGATTGATATTAACACAATTATGCAGTATTTGTGATTTTGGAAGTTTCAGGTGAAATGTGCAAGAAAATAGCAAATATTGAGGTAAAAACGTGATTTTTAGAACTTTTCAGTTCAAGACGGGCGTCCCGACCCAGTCAAACAACCAAGGCGGGCGTCTCGGACTTAGGACGGGCATCCCGACCAGGTCAAAGCATCGGGACGGGTGTCCCGAACCCGAGACGCATGTCCTGACCCGGTCAACAGACTTGGGACAGGTGTCCCGAGCTCCCAGGTAGAATCCCACATCGAATTTCACATTGAAAAATACTCTGTTTTCCTGCTATAAATACCTCAGGCCTTCCTCAGTTGAAATCATCCCTCTTCACTCGATCCGAATCATCTAGTGACTTCAAGTGTATATTTTTACACTCGATACAAGTCATTTAGTGATCTCAGTGCATCACGCGAGTATTTTAGTATACGAGAGTGTCTCGTTTTCTTTGCTTTCTGAGTGTTTATCTCAAAATCTTAGAATTCGACTAGATAGGGTTCGTCTTTGGTATTCATAGAACACCCAGGATTTCATTAGGAGATCCTAAGAGGGCATTAGGTGAGTGAAGAGCTAGTCAATAGGGCTTTGCTTAAGCCCAGGATGTAAGGTAAAACAATTGCTACTATGCTAAGGAAGCGTTCTCTGAAGGTTCTGTCAAGCAGAGTCAAGTCAAGCAATCCAGGATATACAAGTAGTCGCTCCGTCGGCGAACCTGATAAAGGGTGAATACTTTATGGTGGTGGTTCCCTAGATCCTCTCTGTATATTCTGTATTGTGTTTGTCTAAATATCTATTTGAATATTAAATTATGATGATAGGTTATATATGTTTTGCATGTTGAAGTTATTGTCATTTTTTCAGAAAGGTCACCTGCTTAATTAAACATTATGACTGCATATCTACTTGCTCTTTTAAATTAGATGAACGGTTATAGATAATTCCTAACCACGGTCTAAAGCATAATCTGTCTAGTTTAACAGGCCTTAATTTAGGACTTTAAGAAAAAGCATTAAGGTCTACCATATTAGATGAAATAACCTGTAGATCACCATGTTTGTTAGAGTAGTCTAATGAGGCTGAGTTCGCATATTTATTTTGGCGTTAGGGCGAGTGGCATGATTTCCTGAGTGACACAGGCTTTCATGGATACCTTTAGCTCGAACCGTGAGTAGGGCCATCAATGGCGATGTGGCGGTTTATCAAATAACTCAGATGTGGTACACAAGTAAGATACAACATGTAATTTCATTCTAGACCAAGATATATCTAAAATATTCTAAGATAGGTCAATCAACATGTAGGAATAATAGAACATACATCAGAATACTTGTCTATAAAATACCCTTGCATGCTAAATAAACTAGAGTCTTGTGTAGTAAGGATCACCAACTCATCAAAGATTTTGATGAACGATTGCATAACTAGGTAATAAAATGAGAGTTACGATAAAAGGATAGTTACTACTAAGCCGTTACCACTTCCCTGGGAATACGATAAATTCTAAATTAAAATTGTAGGTACTTTCCAATAGACTAGCTACACGATAGGTACTCTGCCTTAGGTTCTGATTGATTAAGTGACACCCATGAATGCTAAAAGTGACAATTAGTAAATCTCCGTCCTTAATTATTCATAATCAATATAGGGTAATAAAAACCTATTTTTAGCAAGTCGATAACACACCACCAGACTTATTACTGTCGTCATGTGGGCTTTCACGACAGACACCAAGAAGCAGTGTTTGGGGCTCGGGTCGTTCATCACCCGGATAGCCCACTACTTGGAGTTGGATATCGGGGGTTTGAAGTTGACCCAGATAGCTCCGACTACCATCCCCTCTAATTTGACTATTCTACGGAACATGGGGATGGTAGTACGAGATGCAGAGGGAAGATACTCCATCCACACCGAGCAGTCAGGGGAGTCATCGGCATCCAGACCGCTAGCAGCAGACCCTCTGGCCCCTTATATACCACGCACCGCATTCAAGCGACACATGACACAAGGGCTGGCAGATCTACAAGACAGGCATAGCATGGATATGGTAAATATCCAGAGGCAATTGATAATGCTAGATGACAAGGTCAGCAGAAACAACATCCGGCTAGAGGAGATGTATCAACATTATACCAGCAACTGAAACGACAATGAAGTTTACTCCTTTGCGCCAGATGATGATCCAGATTCTTAGTTTCTTTTCTTTCTTTCTCTAGTTGTTTATGTGATTATGATAGTACTACTCAAAAAGTGAATGGACAACGCTTAAAACTCTACAAAGAACCACTCGACTTGTCTGAGTAGATTGTTGAATTTTCAAAATAAGGGAGTATTGTTTTCAATTTATTTTTCTTTTTCGTTTCTTTTATTTTACTTTTTTATTCCTATTACCTATCTTTTCTGGTTTCATTTCTTTTTCCTTTTCTTATAGTGTCAAATAAGTGTGGGGTAATATGATATGCATGCACAATGAGGACAGTGTCAATCTTAAGTGTGGGGTAGCATTGCACAATGCACTGTAGTAGTTAAATTTGCATGTTTTCCCATACTTTTCACTAAAATTGCACCCACCCTTTCAAAAAAAAATTTCAAAATTTTCACTCTTTCAGACTTCAAAATCACCCGGATAGCCCACTACTTGGAGTTGGATATCGAGGGTTCGAAGTTGACCCAGATAGCTCTGACTACCATCCCCTATGATTTGACTATTCTACGGAACATGGGGATGGTAGTACGAGATGTAGAGGGAAGATACTCCATCCACACCGAGCAGCTAGGGGAGTCATCGGCATCAAGACCGGCTATGTAGCAGACACCTCTGGCCCCGACTTATATACCACGCACCGCATTCAAGCGGCACATAACACAAGGGCTGGCAGATCTACAAGACAGGCATAGCATGGATATGGAAAATATCCAGAGGCAATTGATGATGCTAGACGACAAGGTCAGCAGAAACAACATCCGACTAGAGGAGATGTATCAACATTATACCAGCAACCGGAACGACAATGAAGTTTACTCCTTTGCGCCAGATGATGATCCAGATTCTTAGTTTCTTTTCTTTCTTTCTCTAGTTGTTTATGTGATTATATGATAGTCTGGGCTGTATGACATATATCTCTTTGTATGACAAACTTGAATTTATATGATATAATAGCATCGTTATTTCTATTTCATGTTTTTTTATTTACTGTTTATTTATCTTTTCATTATGTTTCAAATAAGTGTGGGGTGATAAGATATGCATGAACACTGAGGACAGTGTTAATCTTTAGTGTGGGGTAGTAGTGCACAGTGCACTCAAGTAAAAAATTTGCATGTTTTTCCATACTTTTCACTACAATTGCACCTTTCCAAATTTATTTTTTCAAAAATTTTCACTCTTCAGACTTCAAAATCAGTATTGATTGATTGAAAAACTGCTTATGTCTATGATATATGTTTAGTAAAGTGTTAAGACCATTAGGAAACCATTTG
Source organism: Asclepias syriaca (assembly GCA_027405835.1). Taxonomy (NCBI): domain Eukaryota; kingdom Viridiplantae; phylum Streptophyta; class Magnoliopsida; order Gentianales; family Apocynaceae; genus Asclepias; species Asclepias syriaca. The sequence goes on from CM049930.1 coordinate 9,771,349, forward strand.
ATAACTTTATTGAATTCATCACTTAGAAGTAGGGAATTCCTAATTTTCTTGAGCACAACTTAGTTTGGATTAGAAAGATCAACCCAATATCTTTTTCAAACCAAAACTAAATAATATTAGACCGGTCGAGAATGTGTTAGCAACTTGAATGACTAGATGATATTCTGAGCTGAAAGTGTAAAAGCTTAAAAGTAAACAAAAGAGTAGTTTACATGCATCCTTTACTACTCGAGCACCCCTTCTGAAGGGAATTTAATGTCTAATGCCCTAAGGTTGTGTAGATCTGGGAGTCATCGGAGTGGGGCTCGATACCTGGGTAGTCAAAGTTGATGTGTGAAAGCAAACACAAAAATACCCTTGTGTGATGGCACCTATGATCGAGCTTTCATTAATTCCAGATAGGTTTTGCATGAGGACAAGCAAAAAGCTAAGTGTGGGGTTATATGATATGCACAAATCATATCACATTTTAGCATATTTTTAGGCACAAATTAGGGCAAAATTGGAACCAAATTGATATTAACATATTTTTGCAGAATTTGTGATTTTAGAAGTTTCAGGTGAAATGTGCAAGAAAATAGCAAATATTGGGACAAAAATGCAATTTTAGGAACCTCTGAGTTCGGGACGGGAGTCCCGAGCTTGATGAAGCAGTCCCACATCATAAATGGAAGAGAAAACCCCTAATTTCCCCTACTATAAATACCCCATGTCTTCCTCAATTGTAATCATCCCTCATCACTCGATCTAAGTCATTTAGTGACTTCAAGTTTTTATTTTTACACTCGATATAAGTCATTCAGTAACTCAAGTGCATTTTTCTGCACTCACACGAGTAGATAGTAGTATAAGAGAGTCTCATTTTCTTTGTTCCCTGAGTGTTTATCTCAGGTTTTTAGAATTTGATTAGATATGGTTCATCTTTGGTATTCATAGAATACCTGAGATTTCGTTAGAAGATCCTAAGAGGGCATTAGGTGAGCGAAGAGCTAGTCAACAGGGCATTGCTTAAGCCCAGGATGTAAGATAAAGCAATCGCTACTAGTCTAAGGAAGCATTCTCTGAAGGTTCTGCTATTTAGAGTCAAGTCGAGCAACCTAGGGTATACAAGTAGTCGCTCCATCGGCGGACCTGATAAAGGGTGAATACTTTATGGTGGTGGTCCCCTAGATCCTCTCTGCATATTTTATGTTGTGTTCGTCTAAATACTTATTTGAATACCAAACTATGATTGCTCTGTTATATATGTTATGCATGTTGAAGTAATGTTCATTTTTCTTGAAAGGTCACCTACTGAATTTACATTATAACTGAATTATCTGCTTGCTCTTTTAAAATAAATGAACGGTTATAGGCAATTCATAACCATGGTCTAATCATAACCTATTTAGTTTAACATACCTTAATTTAGGATAAAAAGCATTAAGGTCTGCCATATTAGGTGAAATAACTTATAGATCACCATGTTTGTTAGAGTAATCTAATGAGGCTGAGTTTGTTCTCTATGCCGGCGTTAGGGTGAGTAGCATGAATTCTTGAGTGACACAAGTTTTCATGGATACCTTTAACTCGAATCGTGAGTAGGGTCATCATTAAGGTAGGGTGATTTAGCATGTAACTCAGATGTGGTACACAGGCAAGATACAGTACATAATTGCATTCTAGACCAAGATATATCTAAAATGTTCGAAAATAGGTCAATCAACATGTAGAAACAATAAAACATATATAAGAACTTATGTCTATTTGATACTTTTGCATGCTAAATACTTATGTGTTATGTGTGGTTGGGATCACCAATCAATCTCAAAGATATTGATTAACTGATTGATTAATTGCGTGATAAGATAAGTGTTAGGGTTAAGGGATAGTTACTACTAAGCCGTTACCAGTTCCCTGGGAGTACGATATTAATAAATTAAAATCGTAGATACTTTAGAAGAACTAGCTACACGATAGGTACTCTACCTTAGGTTCTGATTGATTAAGTGACAACAAATATTGCTAAAAGTGACAATTAGTAAGACTTGGTCCTTATTTATTCATAATCAAAATAGGTACATAAATCCTATCTTTTAGCATACCAATCGGAACACATCAATAACCATATTGATTTGGAAGTGGTTGTTGTGCATGATCAAGTTTTAACAGTAATAGTTTGAGAAAGGGATAGAGTATTGTGTTCTATCGGTGGTTTATGCATCCCCCAATGTCATGCTTCAATCTTATCTATGGGATTTTTAAAGTCACTGGGACAGTTTATACATATACCATGGTTGTTGATCGGAGATGGGACTAGGTTCTGTAGCCTGAAGATAAATTAGGAGGCAGAAGAGTCAGTAATCTGCAGTCTAAACCCCTATGGAGTGTGATCATTGACTGCACACTTTTGGACTTAGGCTTCTTTGGATGTTTATATATGTGGTCTAATCTCAGGGACGGTAATGAGTGAATTCAAAAACGACTGGATCGGGTATGGGGGAATGAGGAGTGGGTATAAGCTTTCCCAAGTACAACTGTGAAACACCTACACCGAAGCTATTTTGATAATAACCCAATCCTACTATATGTGTTAGGGTCTCACCCCCCGAATGCCAAAAAGAAGTAGTTCCACATGTTAACTACTTGGTTCCAACATGGTGACTTCCATAAGGTTGTCTTTGCAGGCTTGGTGATACGCGAAAATCGTATCACCTTTTTAGCATGTTTTTATATATGATTTAGGGTGAAATTGAGGGTAAATTGATCTTAATTGTTTATTATTTACTTAATTTCACAGTTTTTATGATTTTGGAAGTGTCAGGTGAAAAGTAGACGAAAACAGCAAATTTTGGGGCAAAAACGCAATTTTTGGAAATGCTGACTTGGTCAAAGGCTCGGGACGGGCGTCCCGACCCAGTCAAAGCACCGGGACAGGCATCCCGAACCCCCAAATCAAGTCTCACATCGAATTTTTGATGAAAACTCACCCTGGGAAGCTACTATAAATATCCTAGGCCTCCTGCAGTTGATTTCATTCCTCTCCACTCGATCTGAGTCATTAAGTGGTTTCCAGTGTACACTTCTCTAGTACACAACTCACTCAGAGACTCAGATCTCAGTTTTCTTTCTTGTTAGTGTTTTGTTTTAGTTTCTGAGAAATAGTCTCAGATCTGAGGCTTCTATAGATAGGTTCGTTTCTGGTATTCATAGAATAGTCGGGATTTCGTTAGGAGATCCTAAGAGGGCTCTAGGCGTTCGAAGAGTCAGTCCACAAGGCTGGGCTTAAGCTGGGTATTAAGGTAAAGCCCAGTTACTAGGCTGAGGAAGCGTCCTCCGAAGGTTCTGGCGAGTAGAGTCGGGTCAAGCAGTAACGGCATATACAGCAGTATGCTCCATCGGCGAGACTTCGTAAAGGGTGATTTCTTTATGGCATCGGTCCCCCTGTCCCTCTCTTATATGTTGTTATTGTGTTTGTCCAAATAACAGTTCTGAATACCAGATTATGATTATTATGAATATTTGTTATATATGTTGAAGTTATTATGTTTTTCTAGAAATGGCCACCTGCTTAAATATTCATTATGTCTGCATGTCTAATATCGTTCTTTTAAACTGAAATTAGGGTTATAGACAATTCCTAACTACGGTCTATTAATAACCTGTTTAGTTTAACAGGCATCAATTAGTATTGGTGTCTGCCATACTAGATAAAATAATCTGCGGAACACCCTGTTAGTTGAAAGTAGTCTAGGTATGCTGAGTAGAGTGTTATGTCGGCGGTTATGAGACGAGCAGTATGATCCCCGAAGTGACATAGGGCGTTCATTGCTGACTTTTGTCCGAGCCGTGAGTACGGCCGTTACCCTTAACGATGGGGCGGTCGCGTAGAGACTCAGATGTGGTACACCTTTAGACTCAGAACATAGTTGCAATCCAGGCCAAGACATATCTAAAATACTCGAATATAGGTCAATCAACGTATAGTAACAGTATAACATAAAATCAGGATCTCATCTATAAAACACTTTCAGGTTTGGTTAGACTTAAACCTAGTGGAGAATGAATCACCCTCTCATCAAAGTTATTGATGAAGATTGTATAACTGGATTATAAGATAAGAGTTAGGAATAAAGGCTAGTTACTACTAAGTTGTTACCACTTCCCTGGGAGTACGATATTTATTTAATAAAATCGTAGATACTTTCCAACAGACTAGCTACACGATAGGTACTCTGCCTTAGGTTCTGGCTGATTAAGTGACACCATAGAGACTAAATGTGACAATTAGTCAATCACAGTCCTTAATTATTCATAATCAACATAGGGTAAAATAACACCTATTTAGCATATCGGTTGGAAACCCATCAGATTTTTGGCGCCGTTGCCGGGGAAATATCATAACGAATTTAGGATTATTGGCCACAATTCTAGAGACTTATGATAGGTAACGGTACTAACCTAGACTTTTGATTTACACTTATCTTATGCTAGTTTGACAATCACTTTCCAAAATATAGGATTGTCCCAACTAATTAATTTTAGACAATATCTGAAATTAAGACACTTAGGATAATCAAATTTTAGAAAATTATTCTAAAACCATATTGAGGAAATTTACCTGCTTTCTAAATAAAATTTAAAATCCCTAAAAATATTTTTCTTGCTTTTCTATTTTACTTTTCCTCCTATTCTTGTTATTTGTTATTTCTAACCAGACTTTGCACTCCCGAGATGAAGAGAACAAGAGCAGCTACTAACCAGGCAAAGAAAACAGAAATCCCTGACACTCCAGGACCAAAGAAGACAAAGCCAGAAGGACCATCTAGGCCTGCACCAGAAATACCACGAGGGACTCTTCCTTCACAATCGGTAGAAGTAAACTCAAGCCTAGATGCCAGTGACCTAGTGAGGAGATTCCTGAACGTCGGTGAGCCTAGTCCCACGGAAGAAGATCCTTCTGAGGATACCTTCCCTCCTAGAGAAGAACCTCAGAGATCTCCAGTTCACCCTCCTGCCCAGAGAGTTCCTATAAATCCACCACCCACTGACCAAACCCAAAATTCACCAACATCTACTGCATACACCCCAACACCTAACGAGCACACCCCTTCATCCGGGGGAAGCACTAACGGTTATCATTCAATGTTGTACGTGCAGATAGATACGTTGGCTCAAAGGGTCTATGAGATGGACCAAGGAATTGCAAGCAGATTGTGTCATTTAGACCAACTCAGTCTGAATATCACAACTAACGTGGACCAACTCAGAGCCACGGTCAGTCTTCAGGAGAACCAAGGTGCACAACTACTTCGGGAGATGGCTGACTTACGCAGTGAGCAGGGCAGGCAACGGGATGAGATGAGAGCCATACGCATAGAAATGCAAAGCATTCGAACAGAGCTACAGGAGATCAGAGATAAGGGTCGTTGAAAAAGGGAAGATTCTTTTACTTTTATTCTCAGCAAATAAATTGTTTGAACTAAACCTGAATAATTGACCCCTATTTTTCAATTTTTTAAACTTTTTAAAGGGTCCTTTATGTTCAACAATTTTCTTCAGGCATTTTATTTTCAAATTTCTATGAAAAACAAAAGTTTTGCAAATACAATTTATTTTTCACTAATTAAATTGTACAAACTCAGTTTTTGTTTTTCTGAAATTCTTGCTGAATTTAAGTTGGGATAAAATTAGGGTAGTGATGATTTTCGAAAAAGATTGAGGAATGTTTGCATAGAGTTTTTAACAGCTTCAGAATTTGATTGGATAAACGTGAAGACTTGTTAAAAATTATGATTATTTTTGGTATCTCGAGGTTTGCAGGGAATTACGAAAAAAAATATTATTTTTTTCGGAATTGGCACGCGTCCCGAAGGCCGCCCCTTCTATAAAAATTCATTTTTTCATTTTCTCTCAAATCTACAACCAAAAATTCATCTCTCTAAAAATATTTCTCTCTACAAATTTTTGGCAAACTCCCCAAAGTTTAAAAATTCGAGTTTCCCTCCAAAATTCGATTTTCCCGCCAAAAAATTCAAAATCCTTCCCTAACCTAATTTCATCCTTTGAATTCAAATTCACCTCCAGAATTTGAGTTTAAAGATTCCTTCCCACCTAAACTCTCTCGTACGTTCTTAATGGCTCCCAAACGTGCTCGTACCACATCTACCATGACAGTTACCTCAGTGGCACATCCTTTTATGTTGTTTCCCTCCAGCACAGCATACCAAGAAAGATGCCTTGGGTACATCGGGCGTACGATACTGACGGGCAGAACGTTGGATTGGGCAGCAGTACAGACGCTAGGAGTAGAGCCGGAAGTCAGACGCATACTCGACGTGCCACCTTACAGTAGAGTATTCATCGTCACAGAGCCCACATACCTGGAGTTGGTATGTGAGTTCTATGCGTCTTTTACATACCACCAGGAGCAGATCACATTCCGCTTGGGCGGAATAGATCGGTCGATGAGCATGGCCGAGTTCGGCGTTGCCCTAGGTATCTAGCAGAGAGATGAGCTGGATACGCCCGCATACACCACAGCAGTTCGAGACTTCACGTCTGCAGACGTCTCCACTGCTTGGGCTCAGATCTGCATGACGGGTGTCCCATACCAGCATGGCTTTGCAAAAGCCAGAGGTATTTATCCTACTCTTCGTTACCTGCACGCTATCATTGCACATACATTGTCAGGACGACGGACGGCTCCCGGAATTGTCACCCAGATGGAGACATTCCTTCTGGCCAACATGCACATGGGATCTACGGTAGAGATGGCTAGACTCATCACAGTCGTCATGCGAGGATTCGCTACAAACACCCGGAAACAGTATCTGGGGCTCGGACCGTACATCACCAGGCTAGCCCGCTACCTGGAGTTGGACATAGAGGGCTCGGAGTTGACCCTGGTCGCCCCGACCACCGTTCCCACTGATCTTACCATTTTACGGAACATGGGAATGGTTGTCTGGGATGCGAATGGCCGCTACACCATCCACATGGAGCAGCCAGGACAAGCATCTGCATCGGAAGCATGTCCAGCGCATATCCCTCCGTCCGAGACGTTCGTGCCACGTACTACCTTCGAACGACACATGTCGCACAGATTCGCAGAACTATCGGCTCGATACAGTCGAGACATAGACATGATTGACAGACGGCTGGCGATGATGGATGACAGGATCGCCATGAACACTAGCAGGATTGAGGAGATACATCAGCATATTTCCCGACTGGCGGAAAACTTCGAGTTTGACTTTACAGCAGACTTCGGTCCACTGGACGACGACCCGCCGGGTTCTTAGTCTCTCTCTCCTTCTTTCCTTTCCTTTCTTTTACTTTTGTTTTTTTTTCTTGTTCTATGTGTATAAACATGTCTGGGTTGTATGACGTATGAATCTATGTACAAAGTTGATTTATATGACATACAGAATTGTTTGCATTATTTTGTTTTTTTTTATGTCTTTCTTACCCATAGTGTGGGTAAGAATCTTTTCTTTGTGTTTTATTTCTTGTTTTCAAATAAGTGTGGGGTAATTAGATATGCATGAACACTAGGACAGTGTCAGAATTAAGTGTGGGGTAGCAGTGCACGGTGCACTGTAGCAGTTTGCAAAATTTTTTGCATGCTTTTGCTTGTTTTCCCCATATTTTCACACCCTTCCAAAAATTTCAAAATTTTCTGTCTTTCAGACTTCTAAATGCAGTATGCCTGGTTAAACAATTGCTTATGTCTATGATATGTAGGTAGAATGTTATGGTTAGTAGGAGGCAATGTGATAGCTATCTTGGACTAATTGATTAGGAATAGGGAATTCCTAATAACTGAGCACAACTTTGTCTGGATTAGAGACCTCAGCCAATTACCTTTTCAAGACTGAACTAGATAAAATTAGACCAGTTGTGGATGTTTTGACAATTAGAATGACTAGATGAGACTCTGAGCTAAAAGTGAAAAGAAATTAAAGAAAGTTAATTAAATAAGGGTAGTTTGCCAGCGGCCTTCGCTACTCGAGCACCACTCCTTCGGGGAACTTAAAGTCTGATGCCCTAACACCATATGTGGTTGTTTCATTGACAATGTTATATGCAACACTTTTTGCCAAGGAAAGCCTAACCATACCCAAAGTTTGTCTATCCAACAACTTCCATTCTTCATTTTTCATCTCATCCGGTTGTTCACCCAACATAGGCAAATGCAAACTTTTCTGATACAACAAATCTTCAATTTGCATTCTCCAAAATCCATAATCACTTCCATCAAACTATCAATCTTAATTCTACCGTCCTCTGTCATCTGTTTCAAGCTTTAATTGGCAAGGAACAAGTTATGGTGGATAATGAGATCTTGTTCAAGTCAACCGGTTCGTCGGAACCCTAGACGAGCGGCGGAGGCTGACGAGTGACGGCGGCTGACGAGCGGCGGAAGTGGCTGACGAGCAGCGGCAGTAGCTGACGAGCAGCGGCGGTGGCTGAACGTCTCTGATCGAAACCCTAGTTCCGATTTCACAAGTCAGTATCTTCTTCCTCCTTTTACACCTCTGTGTTTAGTTCGTGTGAATCAAAGAACCTACAACTCTGATACCAGTTGTTAGGATCAGACGGATCACACACGAACACAAATCAACACACACACTCAGCTCACAATTAAGAACACAAAAGATTTAACGTGGTTCGGTCCAAAATCTGACCTACGTCCACGGTAGGTAACTAGGATGTTTTATTTCTTTCTTATGTTGTGTGTCTCTTATATTTCAGATGGATCTTATATAGAGATTACATAGGAGTTAAAAAATGCATTTGAAGAAAATGATCAACAATGTCAGCTGTCTTCAGCCTCTTCTTTTGACAACAGCTAATTTTTGACAAACCACAAGAGTGGCTTCACACTCAACAGATTCCTCAATGTTTACAACGAGTTTCAACAAATTATTTGGAGATCATCAAATTCCAGAAGTCGCATGTGCAGAGGAAGAATTAGTAGCTTTCTTTCATGCTCGATATGTAAGTTCCTCTTTTTAACAAAAGATATTCCCATAACTTTTTTTATTCCCAAAAGTTCTATTTTTTTTACTTCCCATAACTTTTTAATTCCCACATCTTTTTTTTTTAAAAAGAATTTATTTTTTGTTATGACTAAATTTAGAATTTATCTAAGTTTCCTACGTATCCTGCGAAAGAATCAAGTCGAAAGTAGTTCAAAGTTGAAGTTTAAACTCATGCATCAAAGGAGCGACAATGTATTTTAGCTCGTGCATCAAGTAGCATATATACTTCTTCATTTCATCATTGCAAATAGTTTACACTCGTGCAAAGGAGCCTTCATTTCATCATTGCAGACAATTTTACACTCGTGCCAAAGAGCCTTCATTTTATGATTGCAAATAATTTTACACTCGTGTCAAGGAGCCTTTATTTTATCATTGCAGACAGTTTTACACTTGTGCCAAGGAGTCTTCATTTCCTCATTGCAGACAGTTTTACACTCGTACCAATGAGCCTTTATTTCATTATTGCAGACAGTTTTACACTCGTGTCAAGGAGCCTTCATCAATTGTGGACAGTTTTGTACTCGTGCAAGGAGCAACAATGCAGTTTAACCTCATGCGTTTAGGAGGATTTTGCATTCATACCATGAAGATAGTTTATACTTGTATCAAGGAGTAACAATGCAGTTTAACCTCGTGCGTCTTGGAGGATCTTCATAATTTGATTTTATCATTGTCAAAATTTGAAGTTACTCTTTATCTACAAAGGGAATGTTACCCCTAGTTTGTTGTTGTCGAACATGAAGTTCATGTTTTTTTTTTGGATGATACTTAACTCCATATTTCGTCTGCACGTAGCTAATTCTTCGAATGTGTTTGGTTGAATTCCTTTCAAAATGTATCGAAGATTCTATTGCATTCCTTGGATGCACATCTCATCGCAAATTTTTGACATAGTCTCTACAATTCAGATTTAAATTTCTCCATCAATTGATGGAGTCAACAACTAGTTGGTCCTTCCATTGCTTGGTATGACTCAACTCATACATACTTATTGCTCGTCAAGTGCTAAAGAAGATATTTAGGAATTCTATTTACAGTTGGGGCCAGCTGTTTGTTGATCCATGAGCCAAGTTAGTGTACCAATCAAATGCACTTCCTTTGAGAGATTTGATAAATTATTTGACTAGAAGATCTCCTTCTGAGCAGCATTGTTGCACGTTTCTACGAAGTGAGCAATGTGTTGCTTTGGATTGCCCATTCCATCAAATTGCTACAACTTTGGTGAAAAGTAGTTTGCATGCATATTCAAGCTAGCAATTCTCTTTGAATATGGTTATGAATATGCCAAAGATGACTTTGAATTTCCTACATATTTATCATTTATCATACCTTTAATGAAATTCTGTAATTCATTTGTCGAAATGAATCTACCAGCAAAAACATGAATTCTATTGTCTCCTTGATTTGTTTTGGATCTATCAACAACTTGAGATTGTGTTTCAGCAACCTTGACTGCTCCAAGATCATTAAATTCTTCTTTTTTATTGAAAGGGACACCTTTGTTTGACTCTTCCATGCGTTTTTATGCAGGTTTTCTTCACTTACTATTGTTGTTCATCAATTGAGCAATGATGCGATCTTGCTTTGCTAACTGCATTGTGAGGCCTTCCACCAACTTTGTCAAATTTGTGAACTTATCTTTTATCATTGAAACATTTGTCAGCGTCGCATGATGTTTACATAAGACTTTTTTGTCATCATTGCTACTCCTTTGATCTTGAGGTTGATTATCTGCAACAATGTTTTTTGAAATAACTTTGTTGATACCATAGTCTACAATAACGTTCTTTGAGTCCATTGATGATCTTGACAGAAAGAGTTGAGCGGTAGAAATTGTCTCACTGGGCGTGTCAAAATTTGTAAACAAATTTTCTTCGGATTTTCTGTAAAATAGAAAATTATACCGAAAATAAATTACGTGTAAATAAATTATAATTATTTTTAAGAGGGTTCTATTTCTATCAATTCGCTAATTCAATTCGTCGTAGGCTTGAGGGCCTTTTTGGGCTTAAATTTGATCCAACGGATTTTAATTTCTCCAAAGAACAGTTTGGAATGATCTCGAAATGAATTCAACTTTGAGGGTTGTTGACTTAATCTCGATTAGTTAAACAACTATGGAGTTTTGGTATTTTTCAAATTTCTCTAAGCTTCAAAGTTTTTGTATCTCAGCTTCTATCCATCCCTTTTTAACGGAATTTGACCCTCTATTTATAGATAGAGATGATGACAATCAATGGCTATTAAAATGACAAGTATCATTCATTTGAGAGATAAATATCTCAATATCTCAATATATATATTTATATTAAAATTATTTAAATAAAATTTCATTATATATTTAATATATATATATATATATAAAATTAAACTTAAATGTCTACACAAATATCAAATAAAAGAAGTAAAATAAAATAAAATAATTAAACAAGAAAAAAAAGAAATTTCATTTATATTAAACACTAAACATTTTAGATTAAACAATAAATATTTAATATACAACAAAAGAGAAAATACAACAACTAACTAGAATACAAGAAACTAAACTAGTCCTCGGAAAACTGCGTAAACATTCGTAGGCTTGTTGGATATTTGCACGTGACGAAAAATCTGGTCAACCTGCTGCTCAGTACGCTCAACCTGGGAAGAGAGTCGAGACAGCTGACTAGACTGCTGCGTAAGCATCGCAACCTGTCTTGAGAGCAAGTCTGACTGTTGAGTCAGACTAGCTACTATGTAGCGCTCGAATGCGTTCCTTATTTGGTAGCGAGGGACAACAGAAGACTCCAGGACATCTTCCAGTGAACTCCGTGGGCGAACTCATCTAATAGGTGCCGACGATGGTGGAATATCCTCTAGAAACTCGTCCTTTGGTGCAGGAGGGTCCTCCGGTGGAAGATCTCAGATGATATAATGATCTCCCATTCTTTGAATGATATGCATATTTCGAAGAATAGTATGATCAAGTGGAACTGTAGTGTAGCTGCATCGCCTTAATGTGGATGGTCAATCGAGAAATATGCAGCGACTCTGGTGATGAAAGGGCCTAGGTCGAGGCTCTTTTTCTCGTAATCGATTCGTAGTCTCGAGCCTGGCGAGTAAAAATATAAGTAAGATCCACTGAGAGGCCTCGGTACAAGTGTGAGAGAACACCTGCATCTGTGGTGTTGATGCTTGTCTTGCTATCGGAGCGCCCTGTGATGGTGTAAGCAAGAATAGCATAGAAGTAATGAAGAATCGGAAGCCTGGTGCCTTTCACCTTAAACTGGGCGAAAGGGGCACCATCTCTTGAGACGTGCGTCCAATAAACCTAGATGTCCTCGTTAAAATTGCAGACAGTTGTGGAGTACACTTTTGACATCTGCTCATCCTCAGTCCACACTCCGAGGGCTCGTTCAAAGTCGAGCATCATAAGACGTTAAAGGATGCCTATGAACTGAAATAACACGTAGGAGTCGTGAAACTCAAAAGATGTATAGAACTTGATGATGAGCTCCTCAAGCAATGGCTTAGTCGCAGTGAAGACGCGACGGTAGGAAAGTGTGTTGAGCATACGCTGAACCTCAATAGAAATCCTAGCAATTCGATGGCTGTTGGATCAATGCGTCGGCCGTGAAGAGTAGTATGACCAAAGAGTGCGTAAGCACAACTCCCAAAATCAGAGTGAGTGACAAAATTGAGAAAAGGATAATTAGAAATCCCGATGATAGATTGTTGACTAGCCATGAAAAAATAGGAGAAGTGGTGAAAAAAAATAAAGAAGGGATAAAAGGAATAAAAGTTGGAATAAAAAGAAAGAGGGAAATAAATAAATAAAAATAAAGGAAAAGAACTTTCGGGAAAAAGAAATTAAATAAAGGAAAGTATGAAATGTGGAAGAATTGTTGAGAGGGGAATGAGAGGAAATTTGAGAGAGAATTGAAGTGAGGAAGTAAGGAAATGATTTAAAAAATTGAGGTTTTCATAGAAGGTTTCGGGTCTTGACAGCCGTTAAGAGGCGTCTAAGGCCTTGACTGTCTCACTTTTGGAATTTAAATCTTGACTCGGTCGTCAAGAACTTTAAGATTAATTTTTTTATATATATAAAAATTAGGATAAATTATCCTAATAATATTAAAATTTATTTTTTGTACTTAATATTTATTTTTACTTTAAATTGACATTTGAAGTACAAAAAATTACTTCATTTATACTTCAAAATTTTCCATCAAATCTCAAATTTGATTCAATTCCTAAGCTATTTTCATCCTTTTCAATTAATTTTATTTTATAAGGTAATTTTATGTTTTCACTTAATTATTAAAAATTTGAAAAATCATTTGTGATTATAGAGAATTGATTCCACTGACTACACCACCTTTACCCATTGGAGCAACTATAAATAAATATGTTTTCTAAATAAAATTTATATTTTATATTGTAATTAGACAAATAATAAATACACATTTCCATTTGGTCAAGTACATATATTTTATGTTAAATATAAACATTCTCAAAATATTATCCACATAACAAAATTCAAACCATAGGTATTGTTGTTCACTTCCTCCAATTTTTGCATGAAAGCTCTTATTCAACACTTTCGATTCGAATTTGTCATAAAGTATAAATTGTCAAGTGTTTTTTTATACAATGCTATTACTAATACTAATAATGTAACAAATGACACTGTAAAAAAAGTTGAAAAAATAAAAGAGTTTCAGTTCAAGGTTTGAGGAAAGGGATGACCAAGAAGACCCGTGGTTTAAATTGTTTCATTTCGATAATATTATATTTAATATAATATCCAATTAATGTAAAATATTTATACTTGTTTTAGTAATAAATGCACAAATATTATTTATATAGTTGTAGTTCAATCTAACAACTTTGATCTTATTAATAGAATTGAATCGAATCGAAAAATTGAATTTGAGGATTCAATTAAGATTCCTAAACAAATAACCTGAGTATTATTAATAGGCTTGAGAAGGCCTTAACCTCGGAGCATCTGGATTCTAAAATGGATTGAATGTATATTCTTAATCACGCGAAGATTTATTAAAACAAAATATAAAAAACGAAAACGAATAAAATATTGAAAATTCTTATTCCAGCACAAATGTTAGGAGGACAACTTCAAACTTAAATAACCACATTAATAATTTAATGAAACTGTAAATTCTTCTCCATGGGCCCTTAATGTGATTGTACCCTTCGAGACGTCTATTAGTGTCCAAGAAGTTGCTAAAAATAATCAATCTAGAATAATTGGAATCGAACTATCTCCATACATGTCTATGACAACAAAATCTATTGGGAATATAAATTTTCTTATTCTAACAAGTAGATTCTCTATAATTCTCTTAGGTAATTTGATAGTTTTGTCAGCTAGTTGAATACACATCCTAGTCGGTTTAAATCATTTAAATCATGCAACCCTAATTTCTCAAAAATATTAGAGGACATCAAATTTATATTAGCTCCTACGTCAGCTAGAGTATTTATATTAGATAGGGGCCCTATGGTTTATGGCAAAGTAAATGAACTGGGATCATGCTTTTTAGAAGTTAGTTTATTTAACACATGCAGAGCAAACCTCATTCAAAATTACTTTGTCTATGTCTAGCTTTTTCTTATTCCCTATTATATCTTTAAAACATTTAGCATACTTAGGGATAGAAATAATATCTAAGAAGGTGATGTGGCATGATCTTAATTACTCTAATTCCCTTTCCGTTCTCCTCTTCTCTGCTGGGATCCTTCTTTTCTTGAAAGGTTTTCTTTAATCTCCTTGTTCTTGGTGATCTATGTCTCCCTTGGCGTTCTCCCTTTGTGCCCTCCTTGTATGCGTGTGTTATGATTGTGGGCGGGGATTCAGGAAATAATAATGGTCGGGGATTCGGGAAATAATGATGGTCGGGGATTCGGGAAATAATGATGGTCGTGGGTATGTGTGTGGAAGATGACAAGATGCTTCTGACGCTTCAATGGGAAAGGAGGCGCGTGGGGATGGTTCGGCTGATGGATGTGTGCGCGTGTGCGCGTAGAAGTGCGTGCGGACAGGAAAAATTATGGAATGTGGTTGAGTGAGATTTTTGGGGCCCGACAAAGAGAGGTTTTCTGAAAAAAAAATATAAGGGGCAGAGGAACAGTTAGAGGGTTTATTTGAACCCATTTTCTTAATTGTGCTCTTCGCGCCTTCTTAAAGAAATCAGCATTGAGTCTTTGTGATTTGTGAAGCTTTACCTGGTTAGTGCGATTTGTTTGTGAGTGGCTCGGAGTATAAGGAAAGGCTTCTGGTCTGCTGTGAAGGTTGCAGGTTAGTGTGTTAATATTTCGTATTGTTGTGGGGTTTGAAATGGGAGGGGCTTTGAGGATGTGTGATAATATGCTCTGTGTGTGTGTGGTCTGTGTATGGTGAAGAACTGCGTTGAATATGGGTTTAACTAAGAAATATGTTTTTTATTGTTATGTTGCAGTGCTTGTGTGCTATTGCTTTTGTGTGATTGTGCTTGGACATTCTGTGCTAAAACATGGCTCCTCGACAAATTTTAGGTACTTGTTGTTCTGTTGATTAGCGTTTTCTGGGTAGGGCTTGGGGAAGAAAGGAAGAAGATACAAGGCAGTTAGGTTAGAGAGAAAGAAAAACACACGGGTATAATGAGTGCCTCAGACAGAATGGGTTTGGGTGATGAGAAGGAGAGTACGTCTGATGGGTCTGGAGGGTCAGTGGGATTTGAGGAATTAGTGGAATGGATGGGACTCGTAGGTTCGTTAGGGGATCGGGATTCAAGTGTAAGGTACAGGATGGATGAGGAGGATTTTTATTTCCCCTTGATAGATGAGAAAGATGTAAGCTCTGGGATGGCTTACCGGAGGCCAAAGGAGGAAGTGGGGCTGGTGAGGAAAAAATCGAAGACCAAAGGGTGTGAAGAAAAAGATAGCCCCCAGATTTCCTAATATAAGACGACTGTGTCCGAATCCCGGGTCTTGGAGGGCATCCGGGAACATTATCATTTCCCTATAACGTACAAGACCATTTGCCCGGATGCCAATCAGCGGATTCACACACCTCCGGCGAACTGTGTGACCATGTACGTAGCGCACCTGCGGGCAGGGTTGCAGTTTCCTTTACACCCGCTATTTGTGGATATTTGTAGATATTATAAGATACAGTTGGGACAGTTGATGTCAAATTTTATCCGGACCACAGTAGGGTTTTTGATGGCTTGTAGGGCATTCGGGTGTGAGTTTCGGTTAGAATTGTGGCGTAGGTTGTATTATTTGAGTCAAAAGTGTACAACGCCGAAGGGTCGGGGGTTCTTTTATATTGCTAGACGGAGTGCACGACCGGTTATCCTGGGTCCTTCTAGTATTCATTCTTGGAAGAACAAATTTTTCTATGTCAAGCATCATAGTTTTGGCAGCAACGGCCTTTTGCAGCCCTGGAATAATAGAAAAAGCTTGAGTAATGGTGTGTCAGATGGTTATGGGAGGGATTATCAGGATGCGAAGATTTTGTTGAAGTATCAGTTTGAGTTGAATGTGGGGGAGGATTGGTCGGAAACCTTGATGAGGCATGCGGGGTTGGAGTGTGATTCCAAATTGGACATCCGGAAACTACGTGGGTGCTTATGGAAGGGTTAATGGAGGGGGGGGTTCTTTATGTATATTCTGTTTTTGTTAATTATGTATTATGCTAACTGTGTTTGCCGAAGTTGATGGCTTGTTTGTGTATTTGCAGGAAAAAACTTAGTGATGGAGATGGTTCAAAACAATCCGGATAAAGTAAAAGGAAGCCAACTGGTAAACTAAAAATTCTTTCGGTTATGCCTAACAAAGGGAGCTTTAGTTTTATAACCGGAACTCATAGGTATTATTGTCCAGGGATGTTCCGGGACGCGGAGAAGAAGGATGGGGGGTGCTGAGAAGATGACTAGGGGGGAGGGTGTGGCTATCGGGGCCAAGAAAAAGGAAACGGTGGCCCTAGTAGTATCGAAGGATTCGGGGAAGGGGAAAGGGAAGGAGGTGGTGGGGAAGGGTTCGGAGGATATGCCTCCTCCTTTGAAACGGTTGAGGAGGGGTCCGGGTGAAGGTTGGGGGAAGAAGGAGGCGGGAGTGGGGAAGTATCTGCCCCCATGGGATATTCCTTCAAACGTGGCGGAGGGGGGTCCGAGGGTGGCAATGACGTTTTTTCAACATTGTTTCCCCCCGGGTTTGAAGGAGGTGGTGAAGAAGGTACCAACGGAAGTGCTGATTGGCCAAATGTATCAACAAAAATTTGAGCTAAGGGGGGGGGATGGTTAGAAATTACTTAGTATATCTAAGAGTTATCTGTGACACTAACTTGTACTTTGTTTGTTGTGTTTGGTTTTGATTGGCCTTGCTTTCGGAGGTTGAGCTCCTTGGTCGCCTCCGCTTGACTTATCATAATTATGAAAGTGTGGAGGCGGAAAAGGACTTGGCTTGGAAGGCCAAAGACGAAGCGGCACTGGCAAAGGATGCTGCCGAAAGCGAGGTTGCGGAGTGGAAGAGGAGGGTTCGGGAGCAGGGGGAGGAACTGGAGGGGGTTCGGCAGGAGCTGATGCTGGAGAGGCTCAAGGCGGGGGAGTTGGAGCTGGCCAGGAAGAAATGGGAGGAAGAGGCGGTGAGGCTGCGGGACCGCTATGAAACTCCTGAAGGGCTGATCAATGTTGCCACAGAAAAAGCGGTCGTGGCATCGTTCTTTAAGGATGAACGGTGTTATAGACTATTTTCTCGGGTAGCGACTCCCATTGCTAGTGATACCTTGGCCATGCTAAGGGATCACATGCAGCAGACGGATCCTGCTTTCCAGTTGCCGAAGTAGTTTCAGGTTTTGGCCATGAGGTCGGAAAGGAATGTGTACCCTTGGGAAGGGGGTCCATTTGATTTTGACGAGTTGATTGCCGAAACTGGTCAGAAGCAGGAGGAATCAGGAGAGGGGTAGAGGAAGGGGAAGCGGCTCCAAGGGAAGGGGTGGTGGTTGGGGAGGAAGGGGAGAGTAATGTAATGGGGGGAGAGCCAGAAAATGTATGAAGTGTGTATATATATATTTTGTAAAACTCATGGAATTAATACAATGTATTTTTTGTTACTTTTTGTTGCAGTTGAGTTAATCCTTTTTGTATATGTGTGTGGCTTGTGGATGGGGTGGGGGTGTTATGGTATTAATTGGATGACTGCTATGTTAAAATAAAGAAAAAAGGGAGAAAAGAATAGAAAATGTGTGTTATTATTATTATTGAAATAATTTTGATTTTGAAAGAAAAAACAAGTGTTCATCCGAAATCGAACAAGTGTTCATCCGAAATCGAACAAGTGTTCATCTGAAATCGAATTTATGGGGGCGTGTGAGTACTATGGGTAATACTTTCAGAGGTTAGCTGTGTTCCACGTGCGGGGTGAGAATATGGCCTTTGTGGTCTTTCAAATGAAAACTGCCGTTTGAATTGGCTTTGGCGATAACGTATGGGCCTTCCCAATTTGCGTCTAGCTTTCGGGTAGGTTCTTGATAACTAACGGAGTTTTTGCGAAGGACGAGGTCGCATGTGATGAGATTATGGGGGCGTAGTCTTGCATTCTTGTGTTTTGCTAGGGATCGTTTGTCGTTGTACTCACGGGTGGCTGCATTGGATCAAATACTGTCGAGTAGTGCCAAATTTTCTATAATTTTGAGGTCATTCCACTCGATGGAGAAATTGTCCAGTCTAGGAGAGGGAGAGCCGATTTCAACTGGGAGTAATGCTTCGGTACCAAAGCATAAAGAAAATGGGCTCTCGAGGGTGCGGGAATGAGGTGTTGTGTGGTAAGACCACAGGACATTCCGTAGTTCTTCGACCCATTTGGATTTGGACGAATCTAACCGTTTTTTCAAACCTTGTACGATGGTTTGGTTAGTGACCTCTATTAAGCCGTTCGTTTGTGGGTATCCGATTGAAGTGAAACGGTGGTCTATATGTAATTCCTGCACTTAGAACTATTTCCCGTTGTCGGTGATGAGGATGCGGGGTATGCCGAACCTGGTGATGATGTCGTTCTAGAAGAAATCTTTGACAACTTGTGCCGTGATGGAAGCGACGGGTTTTGCTTCAACCCATTTGGTGAAATGGTCGATGGTCACGATAAGAAATTCCTTATTTCCCTTAGCTTTCGGGGAAGGGCCAACAATGTCCATGCCCCATTGATAGAAAGGAATCAGGTTGCTGATGGAGTGGAATTCGGCAGTGGGCATGTGGTGTGTGTTAGCGTGTAGCTGACATTTTGAACAGTGTTTGATAAGCTCGGTGGCGTCAGCTTCTATCGTGGGCCAGAAGTATCCCTTCCGCATGACCTTTCGGGCCAAACTTCGGGCCCCGATATGAGCTCCACAGATTCCTTCGTGGACTTCGCATAAGATGTAATTGCCTTCGGCTTCGGGCATGCACTTAAGTAATGGCCAGGAGTAATGGCGTCGGTATAACTAATTGTTTAGAATAACGTATCGGGTTGCGTCTTGTCTGAGTTGTTGTGTTTGGACTTTGACTTCTGGGGTGATGTTGTTAGTGATGTATTGGGTGATGGGCATCATCCAGGACTGTGGTTGGGAAATATTCATAACTGGAAGGTTATCGATACACCTCTGCGTGAGTGGCTCTATCCATGTTCCGTCTATTGTATCGGTTATGTGTACTTTGGAGAGGGTGTCAGCTTCAATGTTTGCTTTTCGGGTGATGTATTCAATGCTTATGTACTGAAAGTTTTTGAGAAAATCGGATATCAGCTGTAAATATTGTTGCATGTTTTCTTCCTTGGCTTCAAACTCGTCGTTAACTTGACCAGCTATTAGTTGGGAGTCAGTGAATATGCGGAGGTTGCGGATGTTTAAGGTATGGGCAATCCGTAACCCTGCGAGGACCGCTTCGTATTCGAATTCGTTGTTGTTGATCGTGAATGTGTATTTCAGGGCGTAGAATAATTTGGAGCCTTCGGGTGAGGTGATGGTTATACCGGCTCCTCGGTTGGTTTCGGCTGCGGAACCATCAACATGAATAATCCAACAGTCGTCTTGGATGTTGTTATCGGGTGGACGATGAGGGAGGGGTGGGGGTAAATCAGTGCATTCTATGATGAAGTCAGACAATGCATTGGCATTGGCTTGCTGCCTGCGGGTGTATGTAATGTCATATTCAGACAGCTCGATGGCTCATCGCATGAGGCGGCCGATGATGTCAGCATTTGTACAATGACTGTCGAATGGGGGTTTGGGTGTACATGCATATCTGATGGGCATGGAAATAATGTC
This sequence comes from Asclepias syriaca, assembly GCA_027405835.1. Lineage (NCBI taxonomy): Eukaryota > Viridiplantae > Streptophyta > Magnoliopsida > Gentianales > Apocynaceae > Asclepias > Asclepias syriaca. The sequence continues at coordinate 9,791,662 of CM049930.1, forward strand.
GGAGCTTTCGTGTTGCCATGATCAGGGCAAAGATATGTTTTTCTAAGGGGGAGTATCGGGTTTCGGCAGGGTGTAGGACGTGGCTAATGTAGTAAACTGGGTGAAAGGCATTGTCGCGATCGGCGCAGAGAACGACACTTATAACTGAGGGGGAAATTGAGATGTAAAGGTGGAGGACTTTGTCTGGTTTTGGGGGGACTAATACAGGGGGACTCTACAAATATTGCTTTATGTCTTGAAAGGCTTTTTTGCATTCGGGGGTCCATTCAAAATATTTGCAGTTTCGTAAGAGTAAGAAAAACGGGAGGGATTTTTCTCTGGATTTGGAAAGAAAACGGTTGAGTGCTACGATTCATCCACTGAATCGCAGAACTTCTTTAATAGTTTTTGGGGGTTTTAGATTCTGTATGGCTGCTATTTTGGATGGGTTGATTTCGAGTCCGCGCTGTGAGATCATAAAACCCAAGAATTTACCAGCACTTACTCCGAATGTGCACTTCTCGGGATTGAGTTTTAGACCAAAGTCTTGCCAGGTTTGGAATGTTTCGCGGAGGTCACGAGTTATGTCTGGTGTAGAAAGGGTCTTAACTAAGATGTTGTCGATGTATGCCTCGACATTTCTGCCGATTTGGGATTTGAACATTCAGTTGATCGTGTCTTGAAAATCGGCACCTACGTTTTTATGTCTGAAAGGCATACGTTTATAGCAAAAAAAGTCCTTCGGGTGTGACGAAAGTAGTTTTTTCTTCGTCGGCTTCTGCCATAAGGATTTGGTGGTATCCTTTGTGGGCGTCTAGAAATGAAAGTAAGTTGTATCCGATTGTGGCGTCGGCGAGGAGATCCGTTCGAGGAAGAGGATACGGCTTCTTGGGGATGGCTTTATTGAGCGAAGTGAAATCAATGCAAACTTATCATTTGCCGCCTAGCTTTGGTACGACGACGGGGTTGGCTAGCCATTGAGGGAATTGGACTCTTCGGATGACATCGGCTTCAAGTAGCTTTGATATTTCTTTGCGGATGATGGCTTGTTTTGCGGTGTTGAAGGAGCGGGGATTTTGGGTGATGGGTTTGGCTGTGGAAGGAATGCCTAATCTATGTTCCATGAAGGACCAGGGGATTGCTCCAAGGTCCGTGGGCATCCAGGCGAAAATGTGAGAGAATTCTGCCGCAAACTCTAGGATTTGTAGTTGTAGCAGATTTGGGATGGAAGCGCCTATTTTGATCTGGCGTTCTGGGTGTGTGGCGTCTATGCTGAAGGTTTCGAATTGGTCGACGAGGGTCAGGTTGCGGTCGGGATTGTCAGTGGTAATGGTTGAAGGTTTGGGGGTTGTATTATTGGTGAGGTAGCAGGTCTGTTGAATCGGTTTGTCTTCGGGAATGATCCAAGGGCCGGAAGGTAACGTCATTATTATGTCATTGCGAAATGTGTGAATTTGTACCTGCATTGCATTCAGCGTTGGGGAGTCGACGATGACGAAGGTGGTTGTGTGCTGCTGGAGGTGGGAAGGTGGGCCCCACTGGAGTAATAGTTGGGCAATGCCGCGAGGGTGGGTGGTGGTGCCAGAAAAATCGACAATTGGTGTAGAGTATGGTTGTATCAGGCTGTCGTTGAGGTGCATTCTTCTCCAGGTTTCGTAGTACATGATGTTGGCGGAGCTACCCGTGTCTACTAATATATGTCGAACGAAAAAGGATTGGATGTGTAAGGAAATTATTAGTGGGGTGTTGGTATTGTTATCAGGTTCGGCAGATTTGACGCGCTTTGGGGGTGGGGGGCCGGATGCGTGGGGGTGATCCTCTATAAGGTTGATGACGTGGGGGAGGGGGGGTTGTGCCAGTACGTGGGAGATTATCAGGTGTGGGGGTGGGGGGGTTACTGTCCTTTTTGGATTGCGACTTCGATTGCATGTTTCAAGGCGTAGCAATTGTCGGTTGTGTGCCCGACTTCTTTGTGGAATGTGCAGAAATGTTGCTGGTTTCGGTGTTCGATTGGGGAAGGCATCGGGCGTGGAGCAGGCAATATGTCTAACGATTCTATGTTCTGCTAGATGGTGGCGCTATCAGTCGTCAAGGGGGTGAATTGATTTGTATTGTTTTTGGGGTAATGGGGTGTCCGTTGATCGGTGTTAGGTGTTGTCGCTTGTGTTCAGTAGGCAGGATGTGGGAATCGGGTGAGAGGTTGATTGTGTCGGACTTGGGGGTATCTTGGTCTAGCTATTGTATTGTTTCGGGCGGCGTCTTGAGCTTGGGTGAATGCCATGGAGGAGGATAATTTTTCAGCTTTTATCCAAGCTCCGATCTGTGTTAGCAACTCTTGTGTGGTTCGTGGTTCCTGGATGTTTAATTGATGTGAATATTCACCTGGAATGAGGCCGTTGCGGAATGCTTCAACATAAAAGGAGTCCGTGCAGTCCTTAGTGAGCAAGACTTCTTTGTTGAACCGCTGGAGGTATGAGAACAAGGATTCTCCAACGTTTTGACGAATTTGTACGAGTTTGAGGCGTGTTTTTTTGTCTGTTCTGAATGCTTCGAAATGTTGTAGAAAACTGTTGCCGAGCTGTTGGAAAGAGACGATGGATCCTGCAGGTAAGCTGTCGAACCAAGCTTGTGCTTGGTCGGTGAGTGTCATCGAAAACACCGGCATAACAAGAAATCGTCTACACCGTGCATGACCATTGTTGTGGTAAATTGCTAGAGGTGGGTTTCGGGATCGGAGTCTCCGGTGTAATGAGTGAATGTGGGAATCTGGAACGTTGGTGGTAATGGCCCCTTAGCGTACTCCGGGGCTAGAGGGTTTTTGTCGAGTGTGTTCCAGGGGAGGATGTTGTCATTTGGTTTTAGTGGAGGGGGTTCAAGTTGAATCTGGTCGCATGGCGTTTGGGAGTGTATGGCGGTGGGTGTGGGTCTGGCTGTAGGTTGGTTGTGGTGGTGAGGTTGATGGAGGGCTGGAGTTCCGGGGATTTGCGGGGGGATGTACCATGTTTGCGTTGGCGCTTGCGGTTGTTGTAAAGGGTGTTGGTATATCATGGGTTGTGCTTGAGTACCCGGAGGTGGCTGGGGTATCGGTGTCTGTGTTGGGAGGTGGATAATGCTGGGGGTAATGTATTGATTGGAGGGTGGGACAATGGTTGTTGGTTGTTTTGGTGGAGTTGGGGGAATTCTTGTGTTCCGGGGTTTGGTGTTGGGATATGCCAGGTGGGTGTTGGGATGTGCCAGGTGGGCGTTGGGACTTGCGGTTGTGGTGGAGGGTGTTGGTATGGTATGGGTTGTGCTATATTATCCGGAGGTGTTTGGGGAAACGGGTGTTGTTGTGGGGGAGCGGGTGGGGCTAGCGGGACTGTATATTTTTGAGGGTGTGGGCGTGGTTGTTGGTGTGTGTCTATATCAGGGCATACGGGTTTATGGTCCTGTTGTTTGGCTTGTTTGGAAGGTTTTGTGGCTGGGTGGTTGAGGTGTTTCGGTGGAGAGGACTTTCGGTGGCGTTTCGGGGGTACCGGAATGTTGGTTGAGGATCCGGTAGCTTCGGGAAAGGGGGAAGTGGCGTCGTCCGTTAATTCTGGATCTGATCTTGATCTTTTCTGTCGCATGTAATTGGCGATGTTTCTTAAATTCTGCATAATGTCGTCATATGGTACATTGACGTTTGGTTGATCTTGCCGAATGGATAGGGAATGTGAATGGCGGGTGGGCTTCTTGTCATCGCGGCGCGATGTGGACTGGATTTGGGTGCTCTTGGTGGGTGTGCGGACGAGGAGGGTTGGCACTGGTTGGTGTTGGTAACCGAATAGGAAGAGGGATGCCCAGGGATGTGGTAGGAATTTCTGGAGGGGTACTAGGGTTTTTAGAATCATGGTCGTGGGTTGTCATGGTCTTTTTCGTCGATCCAATCGTACGAAAAAGCACGGTGGGCGCCAATATGATGTGGCATGATCCTAATTACTCTAATTCCCTTTCCGTTCTCCTCTTCTCTCCTGGGATCCTTCTTTTCTTGAAGGGTTTTCTTTAATCTCCTTGTTCTTGGTGATCTCTGTCTCCCTTGGCGTTCTCCCTTTGTGCCCTCCTTGTATGCGTGTGTTATGATTGTGTTAGATGCCTCTCTTTCTCTCTTAGGGAGGTATTTATTTACTATTATTTACAATATGTGGGCCTTTTGTGTTATGGGTCGTTCTTAGATATTTTAGATTTTTGGCTAGTATAATGATGAATTTTTGTATACGAGATTTTTGAGATATTTTGTGTTATGGAGATCTATTTTGTGTATGGGGGTATGGTACATATACCAGAAGGGTAATTTGATATGAGTTTGTTTCAAGATATTAACAAAATTATAAAAATTTTCTTTGTCCTTTGTAACAAAAGTCTATTATCTTTCCATCAAGTGTTGGGAAAGTTTCCCTATCTACCTCTCGAGGTTTTGAAGAGAAACTTGTTGATTCCTTATCGACATCTTCGTTTGCTTTGCCTCGTCTCTATTTATTTCATCCTCTCTTCAATGGCCTCTTGAATCCGTTTGTTGGATTCAATCTTTTCTCTTTGTGCTTCCATAATCCCCTTCATCATTTCTTTTATATCGTGGAGAGGATATTAGGGTTGTTGGAAGTTTCGAGGTCCAGAAGAGTGATTTGTTGACTTTGTTGGTAGGGCAATAGTGAAGGTCTCGAGAAGGTTCTTTGATAAGTTGGATTCCCTGGATTTGATCTTCAACTAAAACTCGGGTGGTTCCGCCACATAGGATTGTATGAATTACCCATAAGTGCCACTCGGGTGGTTCCGCCACATTTCTTTGGGAATCAATAAAATTCCTCCTCCGGAGCATTCTCCACTATGATGCGGACCTTAGCAAAATTCACATTTTGTACAACTTTTCCTCAGAGGATATTAATTTGAGCATTGATGTTATTCCGCAAAGTTTCCAGTTGTTCCTCCATGGATGAAGATTGAGCAGCTTGAATCAGAAATCTTGTAGGTTTTGCTCTTACGCTCGTTCTCCAATTGCGGTTGGTCCTATACATCCTTTCTAGAGCATTCCGGATGTCTTCCTCGTTCATTCCGTTAAATCCAACCTGAGAATTTAATCTGTCAAGAACTTTCTTGCCCAGCTCGTTCATACCTCCATAAAACTATTGCATCATGAGAGGTTCGGATAAATTATGACGGGGACATAATCGAATTAATTCCTTGAGCCTCTCCCAGACATTAAAAACGATTTCCCACTCTAGTTGCGTGAAACTAGAGATAGCTTTTTGGAATTCAAGAATCTTAGAGGCAAAGTAGTACTCCACTAGAAAAGCTCTACTTAGTTCATCCCATGATGTGATGAAACTAGCTGGAAGTTGCAAGAGCCATCTCTTGGCCTTATCATGAAGCGTGTATGGAAAAAGACTCGTCATAGTTATTTCGGGGTGCTTCCTCCCTTAAGTCCCTCACAAAGTGAAGTGAACTCGGAAAGATGCTCCAAGGGATTCTTGGAAGGAAGACCTCAAATTGAAGTCTTGTGGTCAACAGTTACAAGATACTAGGCTTTAATTCGAATTTTGCCCCTATTGGTAGGTGAATAGCATTGCAAAGAGGAAGATGGTGGGATTGGCTGTAGGATTCGAGTGTAGGTTTGATCTCTTCCATTCTCCTTTGTGCTCTTCTTCCTTTCTTGATTATGGCTTCGGAATTTTCAACGATTGGCTCCAAATGGCTACTTGAAGATCTAGCCATACACCCTATATAATCAAGTGATTCAAAATTTACAAGGAGTTGAGAAAGAATAAAGACAAAAAGAGATTAAACATTAAATTGAATGAATAAAATTAGAGCTTAAATAATAACAAAATAGAGGATTACAATAATGTTGAAAATTACCAAGCTGAAAATTACCAAATTTCAGTCACAAAAGCTGAAGGTACAAAGTTGAAAATTACTATCTAAACCGAACAAAATATTCCTAGACTACGAACAATGAAATAACTAAAATAAAACAAAGGAAAATAAAATAAAAACAGAGGAAAAGAATGTTGGTCTATTGGAATTATGAGAATACAAAGAAAACTAGAGTTGCACACACAGCACTGCTTGGTTGTGCAAGACTGCCGACAGTGATTTGCAAAATCACTTGCTGGAAATTTTAAAACTTGCTACAAATTTTTTTTAACGCTCTAAACCTGCAGTAAATCATGATTAAATACAAAAATTGCAGAGAGTAAAATCATACAAAACTGTAGCAAAAAGAATGACAAGAAAATCCCAAGGGATATAAAAAGTCATGAATGTTGAAGAAAATTAAATATGCTCTATGAATTAAATTATCTAAAAGTACTGCCTTAAGATATAGCAAAAAAATGCAGTGCAAAGTAATAAACAAAAAGTAGCAATATGCATCAAACTAGTTTTCAAAAATACCTAGGATCATGCAATTGCTAAAAGTTGAATTAAATATACCTAAAACATTGTAAACTAACATAAATATCCAGTTTGTAAGATTTCAAGCAGTGAAGAAACAAAATCATCCATTGCCTAGATAAAAATTTAAGAAAAAGAGTACTAGAGAGATCAAAATGACAATGAACTTCAAAGTTATGGATAAAATCCAAATTAAAACATAAATTAACAAGAAATATATCATCTAAATCATAGGATCATAAAGAATTACAAAAAAAATTACGTAAAATTATAAAAAATGACAAAAGTAGAGTAATTCAAACTAGCTACTCATGCAACAAAAATCAACAAAGGTAACATGGTTAAAAACTATATAAAAATAAGAACCAAATGCTTTAAAATCCTAAAGTAAAATGCAAAAGAGAATGGTAATAAATAATCCTAAGGTGGACTAAAGTCTAATCATCTAAATAATCAAATAAGAACACTAAAATTGCTCTTAGAGCTCAAAGCATAAAGCATATTATCAAAGAATTAGACATTTATTCTAATGCATAAAATTTTAAGATAGATTCAAAGATCTTGAAGTAAAAACTTAAATACAACAAGAATTAATACTAGTGTTATCTAAATTCTAGTTAAAACTGAGATCTAGGTGAATTAATACTACACCTAAGCTTGAATTAGATGGTTAGAAAATTAGATTAGATTAAGGTTAAGTTGTGAATTAAAGAAGATTAGATCAAAGCTAAATTTAATCATCACTAACCTAAACTAAGGTTAACAATCTACTTCTAACCTAATCTAAACTAACCAAAAACATAAACCCTAAACTAAACTAAACTAAGGAAATCTAAAAGAACTAAACTAAAAACTAAAGACAAATTCTAACTAAACCAAAAACTAAAGACATAATTAAAGAAAACAAGGGGAAAGGAACTTAAATTTTATTCCATAGTTTCATTCTTATATTCATGATACTTCAAACCGTTACCTAATTCAAGTTATCTAGAGATTGAATATCCTAGATATGTTATGAATTATGATAGTTTTCTTGACAAAGGTGCCAAAAATATGTTGTGTGTGCTTGCTACTACTACTTTTAAAGTTTGCGTTAAACGTACAAAGAATTCGATTGATCAAATTATTATAGTTTGTCATTTTTAAGAATAATTCAAGCTCAAAGGGTAGAGTACCCATCAAGTAACATAATTGTAATAGTAATAGAAGTATCTAAGATTTTAAATTTGTAAAGTAAATCATTATACTCAAGGAAGAGGAGAGAATATCATAAGAATTTCAACTATAGAACTTACATTCAAGTTCCAAGAAGAAAAAAAATCAAGAGAGAGAACTAAACTACATCTAAACTAAGAAAGTAATAAAAGACATGAAAGTAAAATTATAGGATCTCCATTAAGCACAAATGAACTATGGGAGGATCTATTCAAATAAGATTCTCATTACATTGAGAAATCAAATGAGTGATCAAAGGGTGGTAGATCAACTATGGTGTGTTCTCACATAACACCCCACCATCCAACCATAGATCTTGGCCTAGATCTATAATTATCATATTAGACTCCCTTATAATTCACATCCATAAGGAGGAATCATAAAAGAGAATGATGTAAGATTATTGAAAATAGTAATATGGAAACACAAGCACTCAATGAAATAATTCCCATAAATTCACTAGAGAAATGTAGAAAGGAGAATCTTATTGGAAATTATTGCTAAATACATCAAATACAAAGGAAGATTAGAAACAATTGTTAGGAAAATGTACAACAAATGGAAGGTAGTCTTGCTCTTCAAATCCTTTGTAGTTGACTAATGTAGATTTTTAATGGTTTGATCACCAAATCTTCAATCCTTTGAAATCACAAACCTTTTTTGGCGGAGACAATTTGTGATTCCAACCTATTGAAGGAGAGATGATACAAACAATCAAAACATACCTCAACTACTTGGATTTTCAAGCCACTTATGGTGTAGACAACTCAAAGAAACAAACACTCAAAGAAAGATCGATTTTAACAATCAAATCCTACAAAAACAATGGATCAACTTAGGTATCTTCTTATGGTGGGGACAAATCCCTAAGCTAATAGAAAGAATTATAGAAAATGATGAGAGAAAAACAATATGAGAAGTAATTTTGGTAGAATTGTTTTATTGCCTAAACAATTCCTCCTTTCCTCTATAAAATTACACATATTTATAGGTAAATTACGAAAAGTTAAAAATGTAATTTCACAAAATAAAATTTGAAATTCGGAACTTGACCGCCGTCAAGTAGCGGCATGTGATATTCTTCTAGCTCCTAAACTTCTTTTTTATGCGAATTTGTCCCAAATACATCATGACATCACTTTTATCACAAATTAAATCAAATCAAAGTAGAAAGTGATTAATTCCTTGTAAATTAATAACAAATGATGCACGAAACACCACTAAAATAATAGAATATTTTAGTGTTATTTGGGTGGGAATTGAGAGCGTGTGGTATTTTTGTTTGAGGGTTTGAGCCCAAAGAGAATTTGTATTTGTTACGTTGAATCTCCAAGACAGATTCATAAAGCAGTGCTAGCTTTAGGAATGTTTAAACCTCCTTCATAATAGGGTTTGCAATTAAACCGTATCCCATCTTACTGGCCAGATGTAACTTGCGTTTATTTGTAGAAGACCCCCGCATTAAATTCTTAGAAATGATATCTATGTTATGAAGAGTTGATTCTCATATATAACTTAAAAATCTGCATAATATGATTAGCTATCGAAGACAAAGTAATTTTAATAAGGGTAGTTCTAATCCTAATGTCTATATGTGTGGGGTGAAAATAATATTTTGATTTATTGAAATTTATACGTTGTCTTGATATCCCAGAAAAATAAGTGAGAATTTTATGTATGGAGGCTGCACTTATGCTATCAACTGAAGAGAAGATGGGGATGTCATCATCAAAGAACATATGTGAGATGGGATATGGTATCCAATATGTTTTGTAAAATGTTACATGCATAATATTCGGGCCAAGGCTCTTTTGTCAGTCTAGAGGAGTTTTTTAAATTTGAATATTTCATGAAGGTCTCTCTAGTGATTATTTTCAAGAAAAATAGTGGTCTAGGTTTGAGAAACATCACTAATATGTGGGTTGTCATCACTTAACTTCCTAAGTCATCATGATTTTGTTTTTGTGTAATTATCCAAAAAGTTTCATATGAATGGAGGTAGTGAAATTCTTATTTGTTAGTTAACTCTAACATTATCTTCAAATGTGTAACTTGAAATTCTAATAAATACTTTAGACCCTCTTGATTTTGGTTTGCTGGTGACGAAGACTTAACTTATTATATTCCTTGAGTGTTTGCAAGACTGCCTTCAAAAACAAAAACCTCTTACAATATTTGTTTTAACATATGACTGCTTTTTAGATGAATCATGAGTGGCTAAGACACCTTTTGACAATCTTCTTGGCAAACTTAAACCAAAAAACAAAAAGAAAAAAAAAAGGTGTAATCCTCTTAGCTGTATGATGTCCAATCGAATTGAGTAGAAAGAAATGTCAAAAAGTGGAAAACATAAGATTAAGATAATTTACTACTCCTTGTGGGACAGGAGGATTCGATCAAATGAGGCAAGAAATCTCTTACCAATTTTATATGCCCCCTCTCTGTCTCTCTTAGTTAGACAAAAAAGAATATATATAAATAAATATAGGATAGGATGCCACTCTCCAATAACTTCAATCCTTATATATATATATATACATATGCTGGCTTTCTTTGGGACACTAGTTAGTTGCTTACAAGGAAGCCACTCCACTTTTAGGTTAAATCTTTATTTTGTCTTCTAGTGTTAAATGCCCAAACATATATGTAAAGAACCATCGCCCTCCAACCAAATATATGTTATTTTTTGTTATGAATTTCGAAATTCATTAAATTAATGAATATTTATTATTTTAAAAAATTATGTAAGATAATAAATATTACTTAATATTTATAATATTAGACATGTGTTATATAAATATATATATTAGTGGCAATGGCATTATATCTCATACATAGAGGATATATATATATATTATAGTGGCAATGACATTAATTAGCATTTCCATCTCATCTCTCTCTTGTACACAACACATATATGGGTGTGAAATACACAATAAGAAGAGAGAAAAAACTTTTATTCTCCCGTGAACTCTCTCCTCTCTACTCTCTACTCACTCCTCTCTCTCTCCAATAAACAGACACATAACAGTATTATTGTAATGTGTGAAAGAATTTTATAACACTTCTTATATATAAGTTACTTTTCTTTTTCTCTTTTTTCCCCCTTTTTTAAACAATATTTGTTGTCGAAAGGCCCTAATCACAAGTTGTTCGAGAATAGTAAAGATGTAGAATATGTAAGAGTTTTCCCGGAACCAATAGTATAGTATATATATATATATATGTATGTATGTACGTATGTATGTATGTATTGTATAGAAGTATCTTGAGATATGACATGCTTAGGCAAAAAACTATCAATATTCTGGGGGACATTATGATCGAATAACACTATAAGATTCTCCTTTTCCCCCACAACCTATATATATATATGTGTGTGTGTGTGTATATACGCTTTTGGTTTACATTTTTACAACTTTTTATTTTATTGATAAAAAATTTTAAAAATGAAAATTATTTTTTTGACCTAAGGAAGGAGAAAGTTCAAGAAACATAAATAATTTTTATAAAATAATTCCTTTGGTTATCAAAATTAACAATTATCTTTTTTTTAAAAATTTATTTAAAATATTTTCAACTTTATTATGTACCTATAATTTCCAAAAATCTACCAGCTACAAGATTGATAGAAACACGTAATGCTGATAAAAAGGAAAAAAAATTAGTAACTTGCTCGATATAAATAGTTTAGAGATGAATCTTCTCAATTTGCCTAAAAAAATAATAATTAAGTTTAAAAATAAAATTTGAGGGAGTTTAATGTACATAGGATAAAATTAAGGGACCGAAGTAATAAATTTGTGGGGAAAAAGAGTGGAAAATTACATCAATTTGAAAAACAAGTTTTTATGCGGTTATATTGTTTGGATTTCTCCCCGGTTGGATCAATTTCTTATCAGTTCAGAAGAATATATATATATATATCGATTAAATATAATACAACAAAAGTTAACATTGCGTACGCCCAATCTGACAGATTGCAGTCCGATTAAAGAAACACTGAATCTTGCTTCATTAGCATGGCAGATATTTAAAGCCCAGTTCATCAAATCGGCCGGACCAAGAAATCGTACCGAGATATTTTCCTCCGATTCTTCGTTTTTGTTTTGTAATACGATTGACAAGTTTCACTCCAATTGTTAGATCCGTGCGGATATAAAAAATCCCTCCAGAATAATATGGTAAGTATTATTAAAAAAAAAAAAAAAAAAAGAAGAAAGAAAAAGTATTATCTGGCACAGTAAAAAGTCGATGAATGTTTCCGTAACTGATGGCTACGTTGAATGTTCAGGACAAGGACGATGGAATATATTACTTACACGAATATCGAGTTAATTAAAGAACCATTATTAAGTTTAATCCCATTATAGAAATTAAATAATATTAAATTGTAATGAATTATATATAGTCAAAAATGTAAATTTTTCACATAAATATATATATATATATTAGGGATTAGGGTTTTCATAATTGAAGGGTTCTTCGTGATTGCAGACAAGGCCTTATAATATTGAAACATAGTAAAGAAGAAGAATTTAAGAAAGAATATTGAAGGTGACATAATCAAATAATATATATATATATATAATATGGAATTGAGAATAAAATTAAAAAATTGACTATTTAAATAAAGTTTTTGATTCTTTGTTAATGTTACACAGTTTCTCTATCAGTTTGCCCTTTCATTTGATTGCGCACCGATTATTTATTTCTCTCACTCCCTCCTTCAACATTTCTATAGAGCCGTTAGCTAGATTTCATACATACATACATATATATATATATATTCTGATTGTCTTGAGAACCCTTTTGTTTTTTGGGTGCTTGAAATCGTTATTTTACTAAGAAATTAATAAATGAAGATATTATCCATGCATGATCTTTTTTTCTCACCAAAACACCTACAATATATATATATATATATATATATATATGTAGGTTTTCCATTTATAGAAAGACATATTTGAAGCAGGATAATAAACTTTATTACTAGGAAAAGGGGTATATAGAGAATTCAATAGCTTAATCATATATATATATATATATATATATATATATAAAAGGATCATCAGAACGTGGCCATTATAATCTCTGAATTAATGAATTAATGAATTAATGAATGTGGGGAACAGTCAGCACTTACTGAGGAGCATCTCTGGTGGAGTTTTTCAAATTGAAATTCTCTCTCTCTCTCTCTCTCTCTCTACTTTTTAATATTTGTTGAGTGTTTGTTCAGATTAACAAGTTAGAGTGAAGAAACAATTTTACTAGATAAAGCAAGATGAATAAGACTTTTAACACAGATTAGGGGGTGGGATTGTGTGCTGGCTATATATATATATATATAATATATATATATATATATGTATGTATGTATATATAGGGGGTAGTGAAAACAAATTGTTACCACACAATTGCACTAATTATATAAAGAGGCCATTATTTATTAAGTTGATTGAAGCTTTCTAACAATAATTTCCTAAATTCACTTATTGTTGAATTAATGAAGTGAGATACCTTTTTTATTTTGGAAAAATCCAACAACAGTGTCCTCCATCCACCTACCTATATCTATAAATATATAATTAGTTTAATTAATTACCTCATTTTTATATTTATTTGTTTGTATGCTTTTTCTTCCCTTATTTGTTTTTAAGATAGGAAAAAAAATTTGTAGCTTAATTGTTGCCAGCGGAAAAAAAAATTCAAAATTTATTTATTTATTATTTTATTTTTTAAAAAAAACTTTTAAACATAATACGACAAAAATGAAGAGAAGGTAATTAAGGCAAGTGATGATCAAGACCACTTTTTGAGTAATTAGGCATTAGAGGTCCCAAATGTTAAATTGGTGTAAACTTAAATAAGTACAACCAACATTTTTGGTGCTTAGTTGGGAGTTAATTGGCTTCATTTCATTATTGGCAAAAATGCACCCATTTATGGTTTCTGCATTCTTAATTACTCTCTCTCATTACACATACATACATAAATGTATATATATATATATATATATATATATATATTACTTTTTGAGAGATAGTTTTACATTATTAGTCCGTGTATTAAGGATGAGTCTATCAACACATATAATCAACTATTTGGTATTGTCTTCACTATACCAAAATAAATATTTTGAGTTGACTATGAGTAATTAAATCATTCTTATATGCCATTACACGTTCACTTTCTAATTGATGTGGGACAGGTATCACATTCAGCCTCCTTAAGGCTTAGCGTCCTTGCTAGGGTCTACTCGAACATAATAGGTCTCAGTTCAAGATCAGATCAACTAGTGGACGTCCGAGATTCTAGAGGTGACTCTCACCTTCGGGTGTAACACTTAGTTCCAATAATCCGAGTTAGTTACTTACTCTAATATCAATTGTCACAATCCTTAGACCCATAATTGCGATACAGATTTTTGGATTCGGGTTGTGACAACACCTTCACCTACAACCAGATGTAATTAATATATATATATATAATCATTAATTTAGCACAAAAAATAATTAATGATGAATGATACATAAAATTACAAATTTAATACTTATATAAAACATTCTTTCTTCATAGTAAATTTTTTTTCTTTTAATGCAACTATGGTAATCTAATTCACAAATTAATCAAAATAATAATTTTGATTTTTTAATATAGATTATCTAATTAAAATCAAAATAATATTATATTATATTATATATATATATAGCCGACGAGAGACAACAAAAACATCACTAACAGCGCGTACAGTTGGATTATGTTATCATTGAGCATTATCAGCAGTGACTACTGCTTTTTTACAATATTACAATTAGATTCTTAAGCAAAATGCTAAAGTGACAACCCTAATATTAAATCAAGATCATTCTCATTCTTGATTTTCTAACATGTGGCAAAAATATGTGCGTGTGATTGGTTGCTTGGTAGAATTGATTAATGGCTTTTGCTGTTATATAATCGTATCTGCTTATTGTACAAGCAAATCTTTTATGGTCAACTAAATCAATATCTTAGATTAACTTTTATTTTCCATTTCTATCCAGCAACAAGTCAAAATATCAAAAAGGGTTTAAATTTTCAAACTAGCATTATTATTTATTTGGAGGGGATATTAAATTTAAAAAATGTAAGTTATGATATAAATTTATAATAACAATTATTATCAATTGAATTCAACAACGATCTTTTCATGTGCATTCAAGAAATTAATATAATAATGTAAATATTTAGTACAATTGAGATCTTCTAAAAACATAAGTGAGTATTTAAAAATGTTTTCTAGTATTTTCAATAGTTAGTTCTTCATCTTCACTTCTTCTGTCTTTAATTTGAAACATACAATTGACAGTTTCAAAGTCACGTACAATGTCTTCTTCACATTACGGCTTCAAAATATTTTTAGGTAATTAGGGTTAGATTTTAGGTTTTCTCTTTCATAATACAACCACGACTTTATTGCCCTAGATTCTTGGTAGTTCTTTTTCTTTATATTATGTTGGATATTTAGAGTCTCATAGTTTTATTGGTCTAATTTATTAGGGTTATGATACTGGCATAGTTTGAATTCTATCCTAAGGAAGGAGATGGATAATAAGTATTAGTAGGAGACTTATTGTGGGAAAATTCTAATCCTAATTGGTTTTGGAATCATGTAGTATTGTCTAAATCCTATTTGTACCTACAAAAAGATGCAATTTAGAGCGTTATTTATATCAATTTGTACAATTTAAATAAAGACATGAGAGACACGTAATTCAATTATAGTGTATTTGTAAATATAAAAAAAAAATTTATCGAATCATTTAAAATTTCCAAGTCTCCTTAATTCATTTTTTATTGTTTACTTTCATTTTCTCGTGCAGTTGTGTGTTTTGATTCCCATCAACTAGTATGACAATTTCATAGTAGTTGTTTGCGCGTTTCAATCCTAACATATTATTATTATTCTGCTTTTGTTGTTTTTGGATGGAGTGAGGAGTGACTTTTAAGGAAATAGGATCTTAATGCATTGCCAATTATAAGATATATACTTTCCAAAATTTTAAATTGGATATTAATTTTTATAGCTATTATAGTTAATATGGAAACCCTCAATGTATAAGGGGAAAAAAAAAAAAAAACTCATGATCAAACCCTAAAGATTTCACTATTAAAGAAAAATTAGTACAATAATTCAAGTAATTCTAAGCTTTGGAAGACTACCAATAATGGCATGCGTAATGGAGCTAGGAGGAAATGCACAATAAGCAGAACTATTATAGATTTTCTCTTTTTTATGCACACATCAATCTAACCTACACTCACACGCTCTACATTCGAACTTATGAATGAAAACGAATTTCATCTATTTACACTTACAAATATCTTATAATTTTTACCCCTAATGAATGTGATGGTATAAATGTAGTTACACAATTAACATTTTAAAAACTCTTTACAATAAAATTCAAAATTAATCATATTGTGATACCTCATCCTACATTAATAAATGAAGTGAATGTGTAATGATATATAAGAATGAGTTTGTGTACTCATAATCAACTTGGGTATAGTAAGGACAAGACCAAATTGATTCTAGAATTTGCCAAATCAAAATTACAACACGAGCCTACGGGTCCAAGTCTATACAGTTGGTATCATAGCAGGTAGCTAGCTCAAGCGAGGACCTAAGCCCATTATTATAATGCACATCGATAAGTACTCTTTTAGTACAACGAGGATAATAGCACAACCCTGTAAGTCCAGATGGATCATTTTCAGTTTAGCTTATATTTCTACTTGCCACAAAATTAAAATTCCACTGTAAAAGAATAACAATATTGTATGCAAGTATGTGTATCATCTTCAAGAATTCCATTCCCCTCAACTATAGCGAAAAAGTCATACGATCTAAACTGCACAATAATATAAGATCCATGAGATAATAAGTATCCATATGTTGGATATTGTGAGGATATCTCCATATATGGCCACATAATTATACCACCATGGATCTACTTGATCATATCCACCATCGAGGTCTTCATTCAACACTTGTTGTCCATTGTTTACCAACCTCTCTAGAACATTTTCATCCTATTAACTAATACATCCTTTCTAAGAGAGATTTATTTTATTTTTTTAACCCACTTGGGACGTCCGGTGTCCCACCTTTGGTAAGACTAATCTGGATTCTAAAACACTTCATTATCCACCTTAGAAAAAGTATTTAAAAGTTTGCTTACCAACTCTTTCAAGCTATCGAATTATAAGAGAGATTTAATTTGTAATTTGTATTTGCTAACTTAACCATTTTGATTCACGATAATTAATCCTTGATAATAAATTTGACATCATTTATTCGTGTTATACTCATCAATGAAAAATATGAACAATAATTCTGAATTAATTATAAATTTGGGAAGATGAGAATAATAGTTTAAATACATACTCCTCTCAACCAAACTCTAATATGTTTGAATGATCACACAATGAACTAGCAAAAAAAACTTTCAAAATCAGATGAGCTACAAATTGAAATCATTGATAGAAATACCCTAAAAAAGAAATAAGAAAAGAAATAAACAAATATCAAAATTTAATTTTCCCTCACTTCCCATGCAAGATAAGGAAAACTGTAACAGCATTGAGGCCTTTTGATGTGTAGACTAATAATCGAACCTACTACTACATGTCGTCCCATCATATTTGGTCCACTAGAAAAAGTTTAGACAAAAACAAACAACCAAATATCTAATAATAATTTTTTTATTCCTAATCAATTTGCAAGTATACAAGTAGAGGAATTAATTCGTTTTAAAAAATGAACTTCCTATAATAACTCTACTAAAAGTAGAGTCCTAAGCCAATGGTCTATCCTAAAACAAAGAAATTCTAAACAAAACGTTGATAATTTACTTATTAAATGAGAAGAAAAATTGGAGAAATCAAGTTGATCAAATTTTCAAAACAACCATTTTTTCCCCTCTAATTAACCATGGTTACTTTGGTACCTAGTGAGTTGGGAGTTAAATTAATGTTAGTGAGAAATTTTGGTAATACGTACACTTGACAATGATTGCTCTGACAATAGTAGCTAGCTTGTACAAATTATAATTATAATTATAATTAATAAAGGAAAAAAAGAAAGCATACTTAATTAATGCTAATAGTACCATTAAAGGAAGAAAAAAAGATGAGGTAAAGCACTTTGCTTGGGCCCATACTATGTATGATGTCCCCTCGTGAATAGCTAATCTATACTCTCCCTTCATTTCTCTTCTTCTTCTTCTTCTTCTTCCTCCTTCAAAAATATCTATTAACAATTTCCTTCCATTTCTCACAAAATTAAAATTAATTAATTCAACCATGATGTCAAATGAACAAGGTGGATCAGCAGCAGGAGAAGGATCTTCCTCGAGATCTGATCATCAGCAGCCAGCTCATCATCATCAATTGAGCCGATACGAATCGCAGAAACGGCGAGATTGGAATACTTTTGGGCAGTATCTAAGAAATCAGAGGCCACCAGTGTTACTGTCACAGTGCAATTATAACCACGTGCTTGAATTCCTTAGATATCTGGATCAGTTCGGAAAGACTAAGGTTCACTTGCAAGGATGTGTTTTCTTCGGTCAACCTGAGCCTGCTGGACCTTGCACTTGCCCTCTCAGACAAGCTTGGGGAAGTCTTGATGCGCTGATTGGACGCCTTAGGGCTGCATACGAAGAGAACGGTGGGTTACCGGATAAAAACCCTTTTGCAAGCGGTGCCATACGGGTTTATCTGAGGGAAGTAAGAGATTCACAAGCTAAGGCAAGAGGAATTCCTTATAAGAAGAAGAAAAAGAAGAAGAGAAATAATAATCAACTACTTAAACCAAATCATGTCCAAGAGACCTCCAATAATTACCAGATTCAGCACCACCCTTCTTGATCATTCCTAATTAAAAGCAATGGTAAATCCTAATTTTTCATATTATTATTATTAAGTCAGTTGCTATATATATATATATATATATATATATATATATTTCTACTCTTTAATTAATGTTGTTAATCGAGTGTAAGATGATACAATGGTATCAATTCGTTTTCTTTTGGTATTAATGAACTATCTATATATACATATTTATTATAGAAATTGAGAAGAGCAGGAAAATACACTCTTTTTTCTTGTTATATATATATATATATCCTTGCTAGGAATCGAGCAAATGAACTCAAGGAAGGGTTTCTAAAACCCTAACTGGGTAATCCATAATCATATACATATGTAAGAATTTTAGTATGATCATGAATATTTGTCTGTAATAATTTGCTCTAATTGATTGGAAACATTAATTAATATATATATATATATATATATATGTATTGTCCATTCTCCCTCTCTATCTTTTTCACACTAGGAAATCCAAATTTCATCATTCCTCTATATATATATATATTTCGTTAATTTCCTGTTTTCTTGAATTAAATATTTCTCATGAATTAGATCTTTGTTTCTCCCCTACCTTCTCTTCTGGGATTATATATATATGCACGATGTTGCTTGCCATTTACATGAATGGTAATTGATTATGATATAGTACAATTATGATTATGGTCATTGACACTCTCTATTTATTTTTATATAATAAAACTTATATTGCATATATATATATATATATAGTGTGTCAATTTTATGTGCTTGTTTTATTTGGTGTTTATCTATATATGTATGCATGTGTGTACAAGCTTGTCGGTACAATCTTAATTGAAAGAAGAAATACCAAATCATTTTTCTGCTTCTCAATTTTCTTTCTTTTATTTCAAGTTTGATTGTATTAATTAATTGCAATTGAGAGACCTGAATGAATCACATTGTGGAATTCTTTTAATTTAATTCCTATATTTTAGAAGAACTCTTTACTACTAATAATCTTAAGAATTATGATATTAAAGCATAGTTAACTTCTTGTCCGCGATGATATGCAACAGTTTCCTGCTGTCACATTGATTTGAAAACAATTAAATGAAAGCTTTCAAAAAAAAAATTCTCTCTCTCTCTCCTCTCTCTCTCTCTCTCTCTCTCTCTATATATATATATATATATATATACATCTATTTTGATTGTCTCATATACTCGGGTTTTCTTTTTCTGTTTTTTTTCCATTTTGTAGTTTCTAATTTGATGAACTTATTTTTTTGTATACATATTTTTATTAGTGTTAGTTTATAAATCCACTCCGTTTTACGTATTGAATTCATGTGATCATTTCATTGTTTTTAAGTTTTTGCATGCTTGGTTTCTATGATTTTAATTACTATGTGTAGACTAAATTTGAGAAATATTTTATAATGCCGACATATATTTTTTCCATTCTGACATTCTAAGTAACATAAAAAAATATGTAGATTAAGAAAAGGATTCCTTAATATAAAAAAATATACCAGTAAGTTGCAGTATCGTAAATCTAATTAATTTTAAATAGTTTCATTATTTCATTATTCTGTTTCCTCTCTCCTCATCCATGCATTACTTTAAGGATGAAAGATGATTATGAACATTAATTATGAATCATATAATATACATATGAGATTGACAAATAGATTGAAAATATATATATAACTAAATATATATATATATATATATATATATATATATGGACAAAATTTGGTGTCATGCGGGAATATTATTAAGTAATTCACAAATTTTTTGAGGTGACAGAGATTAGCCCTTGCTAGCATCATTGAATTAGTATCAAAATTGTTGAATTTGTAGTCTCTTGATGTCACATTTCAGCAAGAATGTGGACTCAAATATGCTTTAAAAGAAAGAATCAGACGATATATATATTTGAGATTAAAGTTTATCTAAAAACTCAATGTATATATTAAAATTTTAAATAATAATAATAATAATAATTCCTACAATTTTTATTTATCTCATGGAGAATTAAAGTTTCCAGTACCACGCCAGCTATTTTTGAAATTATATACATAAAAAAAAGACGGATTGAGCTATAAAATATATTCGTCTAAATTATAATTAGAATTAAATTCTAATTTTTAATATATATATATATATATATATATATATATATATATATCTTAATATAATTAATATCCATATACACCGATAATAATTTTCTTTATACATATAGTTAATTAATTAACAAAAGTTTTATAGAGAAAAAATTTTCTTCCGCAACAATTTCAATTGTCTTCGTTGCTGATTGCAACAAGTAAAATATATATGATCAGTTAATTTGACATTTACTAATAAACAATTAATGAAGATATTATTAATATCTTTATTATAGTATAATAAGCGTGTATAATGTTAAAGATTGGAAAACACCTCCTATTTGTCATTCTTATCAAGTCTTTTTTTTTATTGTTACATGTCATGTAAAATAAAGTTAAACGTTGGAAGTATTTTTTCAGTGTTGACTCTTTAATACTTAGGTCAGTAACTGAAATTTGTGTAGAGTCATGAGGAATCGGAGAACAGTGAAGTTCCCAGCGTTTCTCTCTAAGAGAAGCTAGATAGATGAAAGGAAATACTCATAGTGAATATTTTTTGTATCTAGCTTTCACTTGTGTACCATTTTGTATCAGGAGGAATGAATATTTTTTGTATCTAACTTTCACTTGTGTACCATTTTGTATCAAGAGACATACCAATCGAAAATTGATACCTGAAATTATCTCTAATTCGAGAGCTCGTGCGATTTGAGACGGTGACGTCTAAGGTTGTCTAAAGAACCTTTCTCTTAATTATACATTTTTTATCTTTTCCCTCAATATTAAAGTAAATGTTTTATTTGTAGAGTATGTTGCTCGAAATTTTAATTGGAGTCAAATTTTAATTCTAAAATTATATATATATATATATATATATATATATATTAAATAATATCTTTATAGACTAGCATCAAACAGTTTATGTTGAATTATATATATTTAATGTTAAAAATTAGGACATGATAATTAAATTTTATTTGTATTTAAAGGTTAAACAGGTGATAATATAATTTAATTTAAAATAATTTTACAACATAAGATTTTAAATTTTAATCAATGAATAAAAATGTAACAATATCAAATTGATGAAGTTTATATATATATATGAATAGAGAGAGAGAGGGTAAAGAAGCTGTAGTCCACTTGATGTTATGTTGTAGTAATTAGCTATGGATAGGTAGGTAGTAGTATATTATTTTTAGACTTTTCTAATAAGTCATAATGGCAGATAGATTTGATATCAGCTTGTCATAATAATTCAAACTTTTTTCCTTTTTTTTCTCCTGACATAAAATCATGGTATGTTCCTTCCTTCCTCGACTCTCTTTACTTTCAAGCTCCATCCATTTAATACATATACATATATATATATATTGATTCGTCAAAATTTGGTACGGATGTATTAAGGGTAAGATGGTAAAAGATGATACGGAATCTTGAAGAAATCCTTGATTTGAAATAACCTGCAAAACAGAGGAAGTTCGGTGGGGATGTGGATCCCCGAGAACTCTCCGACGATCAAGTTAGTTTAATAGAGAATTGGTAATTGTATTTGGTGTATCTGGCTTGCCCTTACCTTCGTATGATCCTTGCCTTTTATAAGGATGCGGTAGGGAGATCGTGTAGGTTCAGCTCGTGGGCTGCTTGGCAGTTACCGTTATGGAGAAGCGGTCCGTGTTAGTAGGAGAGTGGAGATCCACGTTGAGATTTAGTGGGTTATTTGTTCCCCTTTTTATGATAATAAGTTTGACTTTGAGTCAATCCGCAGTATATGTGGCGGTGTGTAGATTTATTTGCCGTATGGACATATTTGCCCCTGGCGGGTATCTTTTTCCGTTCAGTGGCCCCTCAGCGAAGTGTAGCACGGCTTGGTGCGGACTTCGCTGGAGAGACCGAGTTGCCGAGCTTCGGACTTCGGCTGACAGGTATCCGATGGTATTTTCCTCGAGATCTCACTGTGGTTTAGTGAGCCTCGGTCAGTGAGGAAAAAGCGCGTGGGTCGGGGTTACTGGTGAGTGTGACGGCTGTCGCTTCGCTTTAAATGTTGTCAGTTACGAGGCGCCCTTTTTGGCAGACCCGAGGCGTTGATCTTCGTGAGTAATCATGGTGCCTTTGTAAAAACTTTCACATAATCATTTAAAAAAAACCTTTCCTTTTTCTATCCTTCTTCACGCAATACTTGTTTTTGCCTTTCCCTCTGATATTCCCTTTCGAAACTCCTGCCATTGCTGTTGTGCAAAACCTCCTTCAAAGTTTTCTCCTGCATCGGTTGTGAGTTTGGTCCTGCCTCCATCATCTCGATCACGTCTGATAATCCAAAAAAGGTATGCTCCCTTCCTTTGTGGGTGTTTCTATTTTATTGGTGTTTCTCTTTCTGCTTGTCGGCATGTAACTATCTTTAGTTGTTCATGGTGATGTGCGCCAAAGTTAGGCATTTGTCTGCTTGTTGGGTTGCCTGTATCTCAATCTGTTGTTGGGTTGTCTGTGCTTCATGAGGGTTTTGTGGTTGCTGGGGGGTTGTATGTGTTGTTTCATGCTTCTTTGCTACTGTTGATGTTGATTTGAATATGGTAGTGTTTTTTCTGGGCGCCGTTTTGAATTCCCTTGAACTTTTGTTTGTAGTTTGAGTAATGGCCGATCAACAGAGAAACCTTGCCGGAGATGAAGTGTCCGAGCTGATGGCAGAGGGTTTCGGGGACCCTCAGCCGGCCGGCGGGGTGTCTGAAGAGGTCCCAGCTTCCACTTCGTCTGGGCTCGTGGTGTCAGGGCCGCTAGGTATGGATTTTTGTTTCTATAGAACTAAGGTAACCCAGGACCAACTTACTTCCATCTTTCGTAAGTATAGCATAGATAGGAATATGTATCGGTTAGGTCTGCCCTTTGATTTAGGTAGAATGTCTACTCGTAGCATCCCTATCCCTCTAGCTCACTTCGAGGCGGGACTTAGGTTACCTATGGACCCTGCTTTCGTTGATTTTCTTGTGTATGCCCGTGTACAACCCGGGCAACTTCACCCAAACGCCGTTCGGGGTCTTTTTTCCTTAATTTGTTTGGGTCGCCGTTTAGGCTTTGAGTTGTCTATGAACATCTTAGGGATGTTCTACTCCTCACTTCGCATGTCAGACAACACGTTGTCACTCCGTCCCCGCAGAAAGGTTGTCCCACTCTTTGACCCTCCTCCCAACAAAGTGGATTTTAGAAATAGGTGGGTAACGGTAGAGTCGAAAATAGGGTTCCCCTTTCAGCCCTGTGTCAATGAGGGTAGGCCCCTAGCCTCTGTTTCCCCCTCTTCTTTGGATTCCTCTGAAAAATCTTTCCTTGAACTCATCACCCGGGACTTGGGAGTGAGGTTAGATGGTCAGTCCCAGGTGTACTCCTCGAAGGACTTGTTAAGTGACCAAAGTCTAGAGTGGTGTGGTATAGGGGAGGGTCTAGAGTATAGGAGAAGGGAGTTAGGCTTTACACCCGAGGTGCCCAACGAAGAGTGGACCATTCACCCCGGGAACCTCTTCTCCGTCGAGTGTGACCTATGTCCTCCGTCTTCATATCCGGGTTGCCAACCAAACCGGGGTAACTCTTACTTCGCTTTTTCCCTTTTACTTCGTCTATTTCTGGGATACTGACCCTTTTTTATTTTTTCAGAGTCTGCTACCTTTAAAGCGGCTTGGAGGGAACGGGAGGCGGGTCGGAGTGTGCGCCAGTCACACTTGGACTCGCTTCCCCGTTTTCCACCTCGGCTGATTGATCGGGGTGCTTCGGGGGATACGCCTTTGACGTATCCGTCTTCAGCGGGCCAGGTCACCCATCGTCGTCCAAGGAGGGACTCCCGCACGAAGTCCACATTTTCTGACCCACCAAGAGCCCGTCCTCCTGTCATCCGGGATACCGTGGACGAGGTGGAGCACGTAGATGAGGAGCAACTTCGGCCCCGCAGCCGTCAACGCACTTCGTCTCCTACTCGTTCCATGGAGATGGTGCCAAGTCCCCCTGCTCAAGAACTTGTGCCTCTGGACGTTGGTCCCGCTGAGGTGCAGCAGGAGGCTACTCCGCCAACCGCTGGTGGGGGAGTGGAAGAGGACCTCGGTCCGTCCTGGTTGAGACCGGGGTTTGTGATGCCCTCAGAGGAGGGGGCCCTGCGGGAGTTGGCTGCGGAGATATCCCGTAGGACCCCTCCTCTCAATAACCTGCGGTTCACCAACCGCTATGCTGCGACGTTCATCGGGGGGGCCATTTTAGACCGGGCAGTGGACTTGGAGTCTCTCCTCAGTATGGACGAGCTGACGGTTGGTGAGGCCACCAACCGGGCTGGCGCCCTCTTGGCTCGGGTAAGAGATTGACTTGAAAATTCTCTTTTTTTTTTTTTTTTTTTTTAACTCTTTCCTTGTCTCCGCAGATCACGGCCTTCCTTATGTTTATATCTCGAGCGTATACTTCGTCTGAGGAAGGAGGGGCAGCCAACGCTGAGTGGCGAGCTGCCAACGAACCCCGGCTGGCCGCCTTGGAGACCGAGACAAGGGAGCAGGCCGTCCGGGTCGAGCTGTTAGAATCAGAAAAGTTGCAGCTCGTCAGTGAGGCGTCCGAGATGAAGGAGAAGTTGTGGAAAGCTGAGGAGGAGTTGGCGAAGTTGCGGGCCGCCAACACAGAGTTGAACTCAGCCCGGGATGAGGCGGTGGCTGGCAAGCTCTCCGTCGAAGAGGAGCTCAAGCACTGTAGGTCGGCGGGGTTCAGAGAGAACATTATTAACGACTACAAGAGTTCCGCCGCATTCCACCAGGAGATTGGGCGTGAAGCGGGATCCTACTTGGACAGGGGTTGTATTCATATGATCCGGCAGCTTCACCATCACTTCGAAGACAAGGATGTCCTGGTGGGAGCATATCAGTCGAACTTCGACAATGAGGCTTGCAGGCGAGGAGCGGATTTTGTGCCATATTCTGAGGGGGAGCTTGAGGCACTTCGAGAACGTGATGAAGAGAGAGGGAGGCCACTCTGGGAAGCTCCTCAGCCCTCTGCTCCAACCTTTTGGGAGTTGTTGGACGGCTCCAACTCCTCTTGATTTTTGTAACTTAGTTTGTAGCCGACATTGTATCTTTTTCTTTCTGATGAAATGACAAACTTATTTTCCTTTTACGAATGCATAATAGTACTTTGTAAACAAAACTTGCCCCGAGCCGTAGCTCGTTACTTATAGAATTCGGAAATCTTCCCAAGCCGTAGCTCGGTACCTTACATAAACAAAATTCCTCCCTAGCCATAGCTCGGTACTTAGAAAATTCTTCCCTAGCCGTAGCTCGGTACTTATAAAATTCTTCCCTAGCCGTAGCTCGGTACTTGTGAAATCGGAAATTCTTCCCAAGCCGTAGCTCGGTACTTTACATAAATAAAATTCTTCCCAAGCCGTAGCTCGGTACTTTACATAAACAAAATTCTTCCCTAGCCGGAGCTCGGTACTTAGAAAATTCTTCCCTAGCCGTAGCTCGGTACTTATAAAATTCTTCCCTAGCCGTAGCTCGGTACTTTACATAAATAAAATTCTTCCCAAGCCGTAGCTCGGTACTACATGAATAAATTCTTCCCTAGCCGTAGCTCGGTACTTATAAAATTCTTCCCTAGCCGTAGCTCGGTACTTGTGAAATCGGAAATTCTTCCCAAGCCGTAGCTCGGTACTTTACATAAATAAAATTCTTCCCAAGCCGTAGCTCGGTACTCTACATGAATAAATTCTTCCCTAGCCGTAGCTCGGTACTTTATTAACGTTGCGATGAAGGGAAATGAAAGCAGCCTTCCGGCGTCGGTCAGGTGTAATATCTCTTCAAATGATTGGCGTGCCACGGGTTTGGCAAGAGGACGCCATCTTTGTTCGTGAGGCGATACGTGCCGGGGCGTACTTCGCTGCAGACGAGGTATGGGCCTTCCCAATTGGGAGTTAACTTGTTTGCCTGGATGTGTCTTGCCGTACCCTCAATCTTCCGGAGTACCCAGTCTCCGATCCTGATCGGTCGCTCGAATACTTTCTTATCGTGGGACCACTTTATTCTTTCCTTGAAGGATTGAGATTTCAGGCGGCTTGCGATTCGCCTCTCTTCCAGGAGGTCGAGGTCCATATTCCTTGCTTTTTCGTTGTTGACTTGGTTGTACATCGCGACTCTTGCTGTCTCCACGACTACTTCTGCTGGTGCGACAGCCTCCGAGCCGTATGCTAGCGCGAACGCCGACTCGCCAGTGGGGCCCCTTATCGAGGTGCGAACTGCCCATAATGCGGAGTGCAGCTCGTCAGCCCATTTGTTCGATACCCCTTCTAAGTTTCGTCGCAGGGCTTGTAATACTAGTTTGTTTGCAGCCTCTGCCTGGCCATTACCCTGTGGGTGTGCAACTGAGGATTTCCAATGCTTGATGTGTAACCGATGGCATTCCGAGGTAAATTTGGCCGAGAATTGAACTCCATGGTCGGTCACTATTGCCCTGGGGACTCCGAAGCGGCATATAACTTGCTCCTTGAGGAATTTTGTGACGTTTTCCTCCGTGGGGTTTCTCAAGGCCTTAGCTTCTATCCATTTTGAAAAGTAGTCCACTGCTACCACTAAGTACTCATACCCGTTCCTCGTTTTTGGGAATTTTCCCATTAGGTCCATCCCCCACATGTCAAACGGTCATGCTGCCATGACCGGGGTTTATTCTATGGAGGGTAGCTGTGGTATGTTACCAAAGATTTGGCATGTGTTGCAGTTTTTGACATATTGCTTGGCGTCTTCCCTTAATGTTGGCCAGTAATATCCTTGATTGATTATTCTTTCCGCCAGGGCTCGGGCTCCTGGGTGTCCTCCACACTCCCCCTCATGCATCTCGGCGAGTAAGTCGCCCACTTGGGATGGCGGGATGCAACGGAGTAGAGGTTTGGAGAAAGATCGGCGGTAGAGGACATTATTGTGAAGGACATATCTGGCGGACTGCCGCTTTATCTGTCGTGCGAGGGTGGTGTCTTCTGGTAGCATTCCACTCTGGATGTACTTCGTTATTTCATCCACCCAGTCCTCCGATGCGCGGAGTATGGGCTGTATCCTCGTATTTCCAGGGCTTGTCCTTATCTCCACTGGGACCCCCTCCTCATTGGGAGTTTCGCCCGAGGCTATCTTCGCCAAGCGGTCTGCTGTTTTATTATCGTTCCGGCTAACCAGGGACAAGGTGAAGAAACCAAATTTGTCCCTCCATTGTCTGGCCTTTTCAGCGTAATTCTGGAGGTTCTCCGAGTGTACGGCATATGTGCCCTGTACCTGGTTAACGACGAGCTGTGAGTCGCTGAAGACTTTGAGGGCTGTTATGCCCGCGGCGTGAGCCCATTCTACCCCCATAAGCAATGCTTCGTACTCTGCTTGATTATTTGATAAGTCAATTTCGAGTCTCGCGGCTCGCATCTCGGTATACTTTTTGTTCGGTGAGGTCAATGCTACGCCGATACCCACTCCGCTGGCATTGACTGCACCATCTACCCATAATTCCCATGGATCCATCGTCTGCCGGTTGTGCTCCTCTGTGAATGATCCCTCCGCGAGGAAGTCGGCCAAGGCTTGGGCTTTGATGGCCGTCCGAGGTTTGAAAGTGACTTCCTGGCCACACAGTTCTATAGACCACCGGAGTAGTCTCCCAGATTGATCTAGTTTATGGAAGATCTGTTTAAGCGGAGCGTCGGTGTAGACGATGATTGGATGGGACTCGAAGTAGTCTCAGCTTCCTGGATGAGATGATCGCGTATGCCAGCTTCTCTATATTGGAGTACCTGGATTCGGCACCGTTTAGGGCCTTGCTGACGAAGTAGACGGGGTACTGCTTCCTTCCGTCCTCTTTTATTAGTACAGAGGCCACCACGAAGTCCGAGAATGATAGGTACAGGAACAGTGTCTCGCTGTGTCTGGTGGTCCAGCAGGGGTAACTGGGATAAGTGGCCCTGAGATCCTTCCATGCTTTGCTGCACTCGGGAGTCCATTTGAAACCTTTTTTGAGTCCTTCAGTGTTTTGAAAAATGGCAAGCATCTTTCCGCCGACTTCGAGACAAAACGGCCGAGGGCGGCGATACACCCGTTTAAGCGTTGAACATCCTTCAAGCATCGCGGCTCGGTGAGCCGTGACACTGCTGCCAATTTCTCCGGGTTAGCCTCGATCCCTCTCTCCGATGTCATGAACCCAAGGAATTTTCCGGATTTTACTCCGAACGCACACTTCGTGGGGTTCAGTTTTAAGTTGTACTCGGCTAGGCTGGAGAAGGTTTCCTCCAGGTCATCCAGGTGTGATTCCCACGCTTGGTTTTAATCACCATATCATCTACGTAGGCTTCCACATTTCTCCCTATTTGCCGTCGAAGGATATGATTCATCATCCGTTGATATGTGGCCCCTGCATTCTTGAGGCCGAAGGGCATCACATTGTAGCAGTATATGGCCCCTGCCGCTCGGAACGAAGTGTGGAGCTGGTCGCTCGGCTTCATCCTGATCTGGTGGTATCCCGAGAAGGCATCCATAAAACTTAAAAGTTCATACCCCGAGGTCGAATCGACAAGAGCGTCGATTCTTGGTAACGGGTAACAATCCTTGGGGCAGGCTTTGTTGAGGTCGGTATAGTCGACGCACATTCTCCACTTTCCGTTGGCTTTCTTGACCATTACCACGTTTGCTAACCATGTCGGGTATTGGACTTCGCGGATGAAGCCTGCCTTGAGTAACTTTCCTACCTCCTCTTTCATGCCTTGCTCCTTTTCCTCTCCGAACTTTCGCGGCTTCTGTCTCACCGGTGGGCATTTGGGACTTATGCTGAGAGCGTGTTCAGCCACCGATGCATCGATGCCGGGCATGTCCTCTGTGCACCAAGCAAGCTGTCCTGGTGATTTTTTAAGAAGTCGATGATGCTTCGCCGGAGTGTGTCGGGTATTTCCCTGCCGACTTTGACGGTCTGTTGCGGGTACCTCGGGTTGATGACTTCCTCTTCGAATTCCCGGGTATCCGATGTTTCTATGACCAAATCGTTTATTGTTGTTTGATTTTCAGTATCCTTTTGTCACTGGGAGCGGCTACCGAACTTATTGTCGCGACATTGTCCAACCCGCCCCTTTTCCTTTTGATTTTCATGATCTGTCCCAAGAGGCTGCGGGGGTGGCTTTTGACGAAGCCTACGCCTTGCGGAGTACAGAACTTCACCTGCTGGTGCGAGGTTGATATTATAAGGTTGAATGCCGCGTGGCAAGGTGTGCCTAGGATCGCATTGTACGGGGAGTCGAGGTCTACCACGTAAAATTTGACCTCTTCGGTCCGTTGCTTTTCTCCGTCCCCGAGAGTTACCTGTATCCGGACAGTTCCCCTTACCGGCACCTTGTGGGTAGAGAAACCTTCGAGGACCATCCCGCTGGCCTTGAGGTCGGCGTCGCTGAGGCCCATTTCTTTGAAACACTGGAGGTACATGATGTTCTTGGCAGCTCCTGTGTCGATCAGAATCCTCCTCACCGTGCATTTGTCAATACCCTCTTTCGTCATTCGTGCCTCAAGGACGATGGGTGTGATCCTTGCTTCTTCGTTGTGTTCTATCTCTTCGCTTGAGAAGGAAACGACCTCACGCTGTTCAAACTCGTATTCAGGAACGAGATACGACTTTGTGAGGTTGTAGATTTTCTTTTTTATCTTTTTAACCGAGGTGATGTCGGGATTGATCATGTCAATCACTCTTTCGCCTTTGTCCTTTTGCTGCTGGGCGTTGGCGACGTACTCCTTCAGGCATCCCTCCTTGATGAGGCGCTCTATGGCCCTTTTTAGTTGGAAGCAGTCTTCCGTGGTGTGTCCATAATCGCGGTGGAACCCACAGAATTTGGTCTTATCCCTCGCGGGGTAGGATTGTTGTTTCATCGGCGCGGGGTCTTGGACTCCGTACTTATCCTTTATAACCGCTACGAGGCTTTCTTTCGAGACGTTCAGAGGTGTGAACGTTTCCGGCTTTTTGAACCGGACTTTTTCTTTTTTATCGGCGAAGCTCGGGGGACTCTTGCGGAGGTCGGTCGGTTTATCCTTGGACCTAGCGGAATCGGGCGTGCTGCCCTCAGCCAATGCGACCTTTCTAGCTACGTCAAACATTTCGCCTATGGTCGCTGGCCTTCTTAACTAGAGTTCGGTATAGAGCATTCTGGAGCGAAAGCCTCCCTCAAAGCATGTGATGACCGTGTCCTGGCTAATTCCTTCTATTTCGTCGTGAGTCTTTTTAAATCGCTCGACGAACGACAACAGGGACTCGTCATCTCGCTGTTTGATATTTTCCAGGTCTCCTCTGGTCTTCGGAATCGTTCCTGCTGTACTGAATTTGTCCAGAAAGATCTTTTCCAGAGTGTCCCAGGAATCTATTGTGCCCGACTGTAAGGAGGTAAACCACGTGAGTGCCTTACCGGTGAGGGTGCTTGGGAATGCTTTGCACAGGACCGCTTCGTCGCTCGTGACTAGACTCATGAGCGTTTGAAAATGGCACATGTGCTCTTGGGGTCGTGTTTGTCCAGTATATGGGACAAACTTCGGAAGTTGGAGAGAGGGGTTAGGCGTTATGTCCTGAATCCACTTCGTGAACGGGCCTAGCCCGATTGATCTTTTTGGAATTTTTGCCGAACTCTTGACCTTGTTCGGACTTCGCTCAACACCTCGCTTTTTCTCGACGAGTTTTGAGGTGGGTTTGGAGGTATGGTGGCTCTCTCCTACTTCGCTGACCGCAGGGCGGGGTTTTCTGCTCGCTAGCCTACCATGCCCTTTGGTTCTTGCTGCGGTCTGTTTGCTGATCAGGGTGCGAGATCTCGGGGGTGGAACTTC
Organism: Asclepias syriaca; assembly: GCA_027405835.1. Taxonomy (NCBI): domain Eukaryota; kingdom Viridiplantae; phylum Streptophyta; class Magnoliopsida; order Gentianales; family Apocynaceae; genus Asclepias; species Asclepias syriaca. The sequence goes on from CM049930.1 coordinate 9,823,082, forward strand.
CGAGTATACTCGTCCTCCATTCGGGAGCATTGGAGGGGTTAGGCCCTCTCTGACATACTCCGCGTGGAGTTGTTTCCACTGTTCCGCGAGGTCTCGTTCTTTTTGGAGCCTTTCCACCCTTCTCTGCAACTCTTCTATCTCTTTTGCTCGCCCGTCGTCAGTGGCTCGCCTTTCGCTTAGGCGGTCGCGGAGGTCGGCGGTCCGGCGAGGTGACCCGTTGGGTCCCAGTCGCTCCAGCGCGGAGCGGCGATGGGGATCGACGGGTGCCGAGGAATGAGCGGCCCGGGGAATCTCTGGGTGAGACATCGCGAGTGTTGCATCAGGATGATTTTCGTGATTTCCCGAGTGTCGGGACGTCATGGCTTTTTTGTAAAAAAAAGGGTAGGGGATGAAACTCGTTCCCGGTAACGGAACCAAACTGATTCGTCAAAATTTGGTACGGATGTATTAAGGGTAAGATGGTAAAAGATGATACGGAATCTTGAAGAAATCCTTGATTTGAAATAACCTGCAAAACAGAGGAAGTTCGGTGGGGATGTGGATCCCCGAGAACTCTCCGACGATCAAGTTAGTTTAATAGAGAATTGGTAATTGTATTTGGTGTATCTGGCTTGCCCTTACCTTCGTATGATCCTTGCCTTTTATAAGGATGCGGTAGGGAGATCGTGTAGGTTCAGCTCGTGGGCTACTTGACAGTTACCGTTATGGAGAAGTGGTCCGTGTTAGTAGGAGAGTGGAGATCCACGTTGAGATTTAGTGGGTTATTTGTTCCCCTTTTTATGATAATAAGTTTGACTTTGAGTCAATCCGCAGTATATGTGGCGGTGTGTAGATTTATTTGCCGTATGAACATATTTGCCCCTGACGGGTATCTTTTTCCGTTCAATATATATATATATTATGTGCTTTCTCCCAACTCTTTTTTTTTTACTTTTATGTCTCTAGGTTTATAATTTTAGTTCATAATTATCCTTTTAAAAAAATTTGAAAATGATTAAAAATATTAAGCATAGACTAATAATTAACAAAGTTTAGGTGGTTATAGACATAATTAGACTAATAATTTGTACCTAAATATAGAAAAAAAAAAATTGAATCTTATATGCTGTGTTTTAAATCTAAATATTTTATAGATTCACGAGCTTTCTTGAATTTTCGCATATCTTAGGTTGAAAACAAATTTATAGATTAGAGATTATTTTAAAAATTAAATTAGTGCTTAATACTAGTTGTTAATAGGTGATTGAAATATTAATTAGAAATTTCATTTAATATTTAATCAGGAAATCATAATAGAATTTTTTTGGGAAACGATTTATTGAACACTGTACTCCTAATTTTAATAAAGCTTTCAAAAATCACTCCTCTTCAACTCTCTAAATCTTTGCAATGTTTTCTTCTCTTTTCATCTCTTCCTCTTCTTCTTTTCTAATTTCTTCTTTTTTTTCTCTTTGCAATGTAGTTCTCCCAGTCCTTTGACATTTTGGAATTGTTTCCTCAGATCTTGATAGTCATTCTCGGAGAAATATATGGAAGACTAAAAATCCCCCTTAGAGAGTTCTTTTTTTCTTTTTTTTTAAGCAAATTAGAGACACAAAGAAGGCTGAAAACTAAAAAGAAAAAAGAGACATCAAGTGTAGGAAGAGTTCCCGTGAGTCGAGCAGGATGCTTAGGTTCCACCTTGGTTTTACTAGACATTAATCGATAAATACAAACAATACTTAGAAGGTATGTCTTTTAATATAAAAATATTTTTGGTATAAAGTGTTAAATGTGTCTGACTTAACATGTATCGTTGGAGTCACTAATTCAGACGGTTAAACAATGTATATTTTCCATATGTGATTTTTATCGTAGATTAAAATTTTAAATATAAATGGTAACACAAACATCATAAATAAAATAAAAAAGCTAAATACCACAAAAAGTATTTTATTATATTGTTTATCAATTTAAAAAAAGAGAATCAAGTGAATATCTTTCATTTTTTTTTTGTTCTCTAAGCATTCAATTCAATCACATCTCGGGAATATACTCTCAACATTTAGCTTTTCTTGCAAGACACATGAAAGGCATACACAAGAAAGTAAATGATCCCGGATGAGAAACAATGTTTTGCAAAATCACCAAAGAATATTATGTTCATGTTTTGTGAGATCGTCTATGAACTATCTCAATTTGATCATATGTTTGCCCCCGACATTTGATCGATTCTATTGTTGAACGGATAGATTGGAATCTTCACAGGAAAGCATATATATTCTTCATCAAGAAACTCAATTTTCTTGGACTTATCATCTTCTGCTTTTCTTCATTTCGTTTAGTAATGAAGGGACATTGTTGTTTTGAATGTCCTTAATTGTACCAGCTTATTATTCAGGTTTCTAACTTCTTGTTATAAGTTTTTTTTATCTTTATTAATAATATGATCCAATTCTTCCGAAAAAAATAAAAATAAAATCATTAAAGTAACTCCCCAAAGTGATTTGGATTCGTTCTCGTTGGACTCACACACCTTATTTATATTTAATTTTTCTTAATGTTTTTAATATTTTCAATAGAAAAAAAAAAGATAAAATTTAATGTTATTTTTTAAAAAAATTAATAATAATTTTCAAAATCTTTCATTAAAAAAAATACTTTTATTTTTTAATAAAAAAAAACGAGGAATACTATAAGAAAATAAATAAATAGACTTTTAATATCGTTTAACATAACAGAAATAGCAACAACTTCGAATTTTTAAAATTTTACGTTAAAATTTAATATAATATATTTTTTAAATCATAATAATAATAATAATTTATAAAATTAAATAAATTGTTTTAGGAGATTTACAAATTAAAATGGTTTAACCCATGAAAAAAATAATAATAATCAAAATCACACTTTCTTTGAGTCATCACTTACTTTTCAAAAGAATCCCGAATAAATTTTAATCAACTTTTGTAGAAAAATAAATAAATAAGAAAAATTAGTCAGGAAAAAAAAAAACATAATTTAGAAGAATCCTTGGATATCTACTCTTGTCCCTACTTGATTACAACTTTAGAGAATCTTTCCAACTTTTTCCAGATGCAGACTACTCAACTTATCCTCTCAATTTCTTTCTTTCTTTCTTTCTTATATATATATATATAATATATATATATTAATTTATTTTCCAGGAATTTCGTTGCCAATTTTCAGAAGGAATTACCCATAATTATTATCCTCCATTTTTTCAGACACATAAAAGTGAATAATTATTAGCTCAACTAAATAATTTTATGTTTGAGCATTCCCTAAAATAGAATATAAACATTATGGCTGCTATCACTTTTCACTGAATGACCAAAAGTTTTCTATTTGTCTTATTCTTGGAAGGAAACGGTTCATCTTTCCCACAAACATACAAAATAATGGGGAAAAAAAAAAGAAAGAGAAAATTACTTGGCTTGTTTGTTAACTTTAACTTTTGAAAAGTACCTTAGCTACCAAAATTTAGGGGGCCAACCCTTGGGTGTAAAGTTCGCTTTAGAATATAATAATGATAACATCTTTTCTCCTTTTTCCTCCTTCAACAAAGTCATAAAAGAATTTAAAAGATTATTTCAACCAAATCAAAACAAGAATTAAATAGAATTGGGATAGGGGGATAAGACAAGCCAGTTAGTTGATCCATGTTAATAGGCAGATGATTCTGTAGGTTTATCTGAGCACCTATAATCCTCCTCCGCCACCATCACCACCTTGCAGCACCAAGATAAAGAGTCAGCCCCAGCTGAGAATATATATATATATATATATATCTGTGTGTGTGTGTGTTTGTTTATAAAGTAGAGCTTTAACCTGCATATTTCTTCTATATTCCCACTGCAGCTTTTCGCGCCTCCGAATGCTCCTCAATAAGTGTGCCACTCTCTAAGCTTCTTGCAACATCAAAGAAATGAGCAACTGCTTCTTCTGGTGTACCAACAAGAACGCCATGACCCAGATTGAGAATGTGGCCTCGAGGTCCTGCACACTTAACAACCCTGTAAAAAAATAGACAGCATCAGCTTAACCACAAAGAATAACTTCTCATTAAACTGAACAAGTTAAAATTGAATAATCCCATATCAGAACAGTGGTATAGACCCCTACTATCGTTTCTTTCCCCACTTTTATAGCTTTTATCAAAATAATAATAATAATAATAATAATGCCTTCTTTCCATTTCAGTGGTAAAAAAGACTACTTTTATCAACATCATGATATTCAACAATTTACATATTTCTGCTCATGAAATGATGAAATTGAATCATGTCTTCCATTATCGTAGTGAATAATTTGGTTTAGCTGCTTTGGAAGTGATTGAACTCAAAGCCACTAATACCAGTAAACTCTATATTATGACATTCATGGGTATATTTCACCTTCATAATAGCAAGTACAAATTCATATGATCAAAATACATGATACAGAAAATCAATAGTAAAAATAAGTTTATGATATGACATTTGACATGCCCACACCATATCTACCTCAGGAGAGAGATGTGAAAGACTAGCAGATTTAACTCTCAAATAGACATCTGTAAAAGGAGATAAAGAATATCTTTTATGAACCAGCAAAATACTAGACTTCTTTTCACATCACTAACCTTTTAATTTCATCAGTCAAAGCATGTAGAGGGCCAAATAAAAATGCAGGATCTACGTTTCCCTGTATGCTGATATCATTTCCCAGCCGTTTCCTAGCATCTTCCATATCAATGGTCCAGTCAAGCCCAATAACGTCCATTCCAGTTAATTTCATCCGTTCGAGAAGTCCACCATTTCCATTAATATATAAAACCAGAGGTGTTTCAGGGCACTTTACCCTCACTTTGTTTATGATCTGTATGCAAGAAAATAGATTCAAGAGTTCCGACATAATAGAACAAATTACAGCAACTATACTGGAATTTAGATGGCTGTAATTTAGAGTAAACTCAAATTTAAAGTGGCGCTTCGGTTTTCTATTAAATAATGAAAGTAAAAGCAGTATATCAAATACTGCTGCTCCACCTCTTCAGTTCATCATAGCCAAACAAATAAAGGTGTATGCATTATCAAACTACTAACTAGTTACCTGGTCAATATAAGGCTTTGACCAGAAATCCCACATGTGAGGTGGAAGTTGTCCACCCCATGAATCAAATATCTGAACACAATGAGCTCCAGACTGCACTTGGTAAACAATGTATTCAGCTATTGCTTCTGCTAAATGAGAAAGAAGAGCCCTTAAAACATGCGGTGCTGTGTGGCACATGCTCTTTATCTTTGTATATGTGCGAGTTGTACCCCCTTCAACAATATACGTTGCAATTGTCCATGGAGCACCAACAAAACCCAAAACTGCAGCTTGGTCACCAACCTAAAAAAGAAAGTTATCTATCTTAAAAAAATGGAACAAAATGCAAGGCCACACATTTTTGACATCCTTGTAATACCATTGTTGAAGATCTGATATACCTCTCTGCGTAAAATCTTTAATGATTCCCCAACAAATTGTAGTTTATCAATATCAATTGGGTGTAACACTTTCAAGTCCTCCTCATAACAGAGGGGAGACTGAATAATAGGACCCCGTGCATCATCTATTTCAAAGGGAACACCAAATGCAGGTAGAGGAGTAAGTATGTCGGAGAAAATAATAACTCCATCTGGGCGAAAAGCTTCCCAGGGCTGCAAAGAAATTTCCACAATGAGATCAGTTTTTTCTGACCTCTCTCTGAAGGATGGGTGTTTCTGAGCAAGCTTTCTGTACACTGCCATATACCTTCCTGCTTGACGCATCATCCATGCAGGAGGACGACTCACAGTTTCTCCTCTTGCAGCTTTTACCAAAAGAGGATCTGGACCATGACATTTTTAGAATCATGTGCTGAAGGTCAAACACATGATAAAAGATACATATAATAGTTGGAACTGAGCTGTGAAACCTTAAAATCCCCCAACCCCCAATTCCTCTCTCATTGACATGTGAACATGTCTAAGAACAAAAGGATTCAAATTCAGCATAAGATCTGCACTGACCACAAATAGTCAAAAGGGAATGATTGGTTGCAATTGTTACCATAAAATACAAATAGAAAAAATGTCAATCAATTTAAACAAAACATGAAACTAAATAATAGTTTAGCCTCTAACAATGTATTCCTAAAATTTTATTTTGACCCAGTTTGCTTATTTTCTGTTTCCGCTTACCACACTTCTACATTTGATCACCCATTATCTTCAAAGAAGCATGAAAAGAATTAACAAGAGAAAGTTTAATGTTTCATTTTGATAGAATAGCATAAGAAAACTACATATCAGTTTTTGAGAACATTGAGTTTGTGTCTAAAGAGTGTATTTAGAAGTGAATGGATAATTGTAGGCCTACAAGAATTCCTTGAAAACAACAAAACTAGAAGGAAGAGGCTTTCCTACCACATCCAATGATATTGTAATTTATTACTCATTTCCTTCATTATGAAAAAGGATGGGCCTAATATGGTTAAACCAGAAAATGATATGTTGATTCTATATTCTAACACTTTCTGAATAATATTCAACGGGATTACCATCCCAAACAAATATTCTATAACTAATCTTATGAATAGCTCTGAGAAACATTTCAATCAGATCACTAAGCTATAATAGTTGTCAACAAACTGAGTGTAATTTGATCCTATATTAAAGATATGCAATACCTTTGGAACTAGTAAGTCCAGTTAACTTAATCTATTTCCAAATCTATTCATCAAGGAAATACACTTCAAAAGGTCAGCTATGAATTTCAATTTTTAAACTATTCTCTACGAGGGTTCTGCAAGCTAACAAGGAAACAAATGCCACACGTTGCAGTCACAAAGCAAGTAAACCAAATAACAAAAACAAAGAATGGTAAAAATCCACCAAAAAGATTCTTCATTTTCCATATCCCGGAGTAATGATTCTTCAAATCCTGATGTTTTAACCAGACCAAAAAGTTTATATCTTGTGTTGAACCTCAGAGCAAGACATCTCATGTAAAAGAGAAGAATAAAATAATGATAAATCAAATAAATGCTTCCAGGACATGTACAAATCACTCTTCCAAGTTCCAAGATGAAAATAAGCCTCAGAAGTTCAAATTCTGTCTACCGCTCAGTCCATTTCTCAAGCTGTAGTAATCACTAAAAGCTCGTTCCAGATAAAAAAGCTCCACAGGATAACTAATCCCTGAATATATTCCAGTAATCACCAATCCACAAAATTAATCCTCAGAAAATAGTCAGGGGCAAATCCAAAATGCAAAAAGAAATTACACTTCCTAGTTCCTACTCCCCCACATATATATACATTACATTCCAAATGTTCTATCGCATTCTTGCACAAATATAGTAAAGAAAACAGCTCCAGAGGAAATAAATACCAGAAGGAGAATAACATGCCCGAGGGAATTTCCTGTAGGACAATTTTGTGGGTTTCAACGGAGAAAAAGAAACTCGGAATGAAGGCCAACTCAACTGCACAAACAGGCTAGAAGATTTCGAACCCAAACCAAAATTGCAACAGCTACAAAGATGGGCACTGCAAGACAAAAATAAACTAGTAATTCAACAACATAACTGGGAAATTTATCAAAAAAAACAAGGGTCAATTCCCATTAAATGAAGAAAAACAAAATAAAACACACCTAGTTGATGTAGATAAGGCCATCATTCTCGAGCAGGAAGAGAACGAAAGGGCAATCTTCGTCTTCCCTCTTTGCTTCCTTATCTGGGTTTTTCTTCTTGCTGTTTCTACTGTGAGTTGTCAACTTCCAAAGCCATGGAGACTAACATTAATTAGCAATTCTACCCTTCAAATCAAGGAATTTTCTCAATCACCCTCATCCTATAGTGAAATTATCAGTTATGCCCTTCTATTTGAGTTTATTTCCCTTTTTATTTTTTTTATTTTTATTTTTTTAAAACAGAAAGAGAGTATTCTTCATTTTTTTCATATTTTATATATTTATCAAAACATATAAAATAATCTTATATTTACAGATGAATTATGTGTAACATATATACACATGTACATATAAATATAAATATATAAAATAATTCTTCATTATTTTTCATAAATAATGAAGCTATTCCGAAGTAATGGAAAAAATCTTTTTAGATTTTAAGTTAAATCATCCAAACAACACTTCAATTTTTTTCGATTTTAAATTTTGTATTCATATTTTTTTTCATTCAATATTACACTCTAATATTATGGGTAAACTATCTCAAATGCACCTCTTAAATATTAAAATCTAACTTTTGCACCTCAAAGATTTTTTTTACATAGAATGCTCCTAATGTTTCAAAACGTCTCACTACATGCACCTCTGTTAAGTTGTTAGTGACTCAATTTTGCTATTAGTCAACCTTTTTCCATTATGTAGTACTCTTTTTCTTCTCCTTTCTCTCTCTTCCTTCTTTCTCTCTCCTTCTTCCTCCTCATTTCTCTCCTGATTTCTGTATTTCTTCTTGTAATAACATGGTGGAATTCATCCGCCCTCTTCCTCAATTCATCTCCTTCCGACGAATCCATCACTTTCCTTATAGCTTTTTGTATTTTATATTCATCCCTCACCGCCACTCCGATTTTTAGAATTTCCCTTACCAGGTAAGCATTCAGCGGGTTGATCCGAGTGCATTGGATATACTCTTCATACACGAACTCCAACCACAGTGACTCAGAAATCCTCATGTCAACGAATGTGCTAGAATTTCTAATTGCGGCGCCCAATCTCGAATCACAATTCCTCTTCCCTCAATTCCTCTTCCCTCAATTCTCTCTACAAATCCCTTCGTAATCAAACTTTCTCATCTTCCCCTTTGAAACTATCCGCTTTGTCTGGGTACCTGATAACCCACATGAATTTTTGCCCACTATGTTCCAATCTCATAGCAATTTCTGCAATTTCTCGTCTCTTAAGCAAGTAGTGGTACCGAAAGAAACAAATATTACAGAATTTGGGGATTGTTTAACTAGCCACTCCAAGCATTGATTATTGGGGTTTTTTCTCTGCGGGATTGAAATTAGATTCAACGAGCCAATAGCCCAATGCTTTTCCTCATTAGTAAGTTTGTCTTTCTAAAGAAGTTAAACGAATTCCCCTTCTATGGCTCTACTGGTATTGTAGAGATTATCGTGGTTCTATTTCTTGGCATTCAAATGCTTCATGAAATAATCCATCAATGAATTCGGCCCGAAAATTTTATCCATGAGAGGAATTTGATCTTGAATTCGTCGAGGAGGAAGAAAAAGGAGAGAAATACAAAGATCGGGAGAGAAATGAGGAGAAAGAAGGAGAGAGAAAGGAAGAAGAAAAAGAGAGAGAAAAAAGAGGAAGAGAGAGAAAAAAAATTAAATTAATGAAGAGAGAAAGAAGGAAGAGAGAAAAAAAAATTTAAATTAATGAAGAGAGAAAGAAGGAAGAGAGAGAAAAGAGGAAGAAGAAGGAAAGAAAAAAAAATTTTAAATTTTTTTTTAAAAATTGGACAAAAATGCCCCTAGAATAGTACTAAATAGTGAAAAAATGTTGACTAACGGAAAAATTGAGTCACTAACGGTTTGACTTAACAGAGGTGCATGTAGTGAGACGTTTTGAAATGTTAGGAGCATTCTATGTACAAAAAATATTTAAGGTGCAAAAGTTGGATTTTGACCTTTAAGAGGTGCATCTGGAATAAAAGTCAATTTTTTCCACTATTTTTAAGGATATTTTTGTCTTTTCCTTTTAACAATAATTTCTTATTTTTAAAAAATATTTTCCTCTTTATTAAGGATTTTAATTTCAAAAATCTAAAAACCTACACACATGCTTCCTAACTTAATTGAAAAAGCAATGCCGCAGAACCAATTACGTTTTTTAATACTTTAGCAACTACTTTATATTATGTACTATATATATCTATATAAATATATTGTTAAATTTTTAATTTTTCTTTAATATAGAAATAAATAAAAATATATTGATTTAAGATTTCAAATGTATATATTTTAAATTATTTTTTTAAAAGATAAAATAATAAATTTTTAAATTTTTTTAAAAGAATTAGATTTTGTTAACATTAATTTCATAAAATAATTAATGTAGGGCTAATTTTATCTTTTTATTTATGAATTTTTTAATTTTTTTAAGAGAATATTTTTGTATTTGAATTTTTTTAAAAAGAAATTTAATTTAAAATATATAATTTTGTTTTATCTAAAAATAATTGTAGAATCCAAGATCGTATCCTTTTTTTTATTAAAAATGAACTCACTAAGTTTTAATTACATTTTAACAACTAGTTTAGTTTTTTTTAGTTTTTTTTTAAAAAGAAAAACATTCATTCATAAGGAGATCTCCAATCATTATGGAGCAAAGACATAACATCAGGATGCACCTTAGTGTTCCAAATAACTTCTGTATCCAAAACTAAACCCATTTTTGCCAACTTGTGGGCCACTTGATTCGCTAGTCTAGAAATATGTAGAAAGAAAAATGATAAAATATGTTGTCCAAGGTAGCTTTTGAGTCCTTTAATCACTGATCCAATCAGAGAAAAATCTAGATTAATTGTATTTAATTTGGAAACAAGTGTTTGACAATCCATCTCCAACTCCATCTTAGCCAGTTGTAGTGTTAATACCGCTCAGACCCCATTCCATAAAGCTAGTAACTCAGCATGTCCCACCGAGGATACCTGAGACAATGGACCAGCACCAGATTTTAACAAGTAACCCTACGAGTCATGAAGCACAAAGCCATATGCTGCCTTTCCATCCTTTACAGCCGCATCAGTGTTCAGTTTCAGCCAATCCCAAGGAGGCATTTTCCATTTTGTCTCTAATCTTGGCATGACTGGTGTTTGTCTCTCCGATGATATCAAACAATCAGAAAAGGATTGTAATAAACCTAAACCACGTTGGACTACCAAGGTTGGCAAAATTGATTTATTCTGAAACACAAATTCATTTCTTGATGTCCACATTGACCATAAAATTATACAAACTTGTACTGTGATCCAATACATTCCTCCTCTTTGTAGCTTAGAGTTTGTATGAGTGAGAGCCATGAAATCCCATATAAGAAAAGTCGATCGGGATCAATGGTTGAATGCCTCTAAACATCCTTTGCATATGGACAATTGAAAAAATATGCAGGCCATCCTCTACGCTCGCTTGACAACGCGGACAGCTCGCTTCCTCATCGACACCTCTTCTCTGCAAATTGTTTTTCCAAGGTAGAGCCCTATGACACAATCTCCATATAAAATGTTTGATTTTCAGAGGCACAAGTAGTGTCCAAATAACATTCCATTCAGAGTTGCTATTTCCTGTTGAAGAGCCGGCTAAGATAATCTCTGCACTTGCATTCGCCACACGATACGCAGAAGATACTGTAAATCGACCATGGGGCGTGTAATACCATATTCTGGTGTCACTTCCTCCCAAAGGATTTATTGGAATAACTAAAATTAAATCACTATCCCGTTGTGTAAATAAAACTCTCACCAAATACTCTTGCCATTGTCCATTCAGAATTAAGTCACTAACCATTGAACTGTGATGCATGAAACTTGGATATGTTATGGGTTTAAACGAAGTAGGGACTGGCAGCCATGGGTCGTGAAAGGCCCTCACTGAATCACCACTTCCTATCCTCCATCGCAGTCCTTGTTGTAATATCATCCTTCCCTTAATATGGATCGCCAAAGGAAAGATGTTGATGTGCTACACTTTGCTTCCATGAAATCCACCTGTGGAAAATATTTGGCTTTCAATACTTATGCTACTAAGGAACTTGTATTATGAATTAGTCGCCAACCTTGTTTGGCAAGGAGAGCAAAATTAAAGTTTTCCAAATGTTTAAACCCTAATCCACCTTGATGCTTCATCTTACATATCTTTTGCCATGATATCCAATGCATTCCTTCCTTTCTACCAGGTCGCCACAAAAAATTTTGAATTATCTTGACCATATCATTAATAACCTTCTTTAGAATAGCATATACAGACATGAGATAAGTAGGGATAGCCTCGAGTACAGCCTTCACTAAAACCTCCTTGCCACCTTTAGATATGAGTTTTTCCTTCCACCCATTTTCCTTTTTCCACAACCTATTTGTGAGAAAAGCAAAGATGTGTTTTTGTACGTCCCAAGACAAAAGGCATCCCTAAATATTTCCCAGATCCATCATTATGTTGCATCCCAAATTGCTGCAAAATCTGCTCTCTACGCCATGGCTGAAAATTCTTAGAGAAATAAATATCGGATTTCTGTTTATTAATCAATTGTCCAGATACTTGAGCATAATTCTCCAAAACCTCTTGTATCACATCCACACTGTGAGGAGCATCTTGGATAAAAAATTAAAGAATCATCTGCAAAAAGATTATGAGAGCTTATCTGTGCTTGTCGTCCCATTCGAATTCCTATCCACTTTCTCGAGATTACAACCCTTGAAATAAGAATAGATAACCCCTCAGCATAGAGAATGAACATATATATGGAGAGAGAGGGTCTCCTTGTCTAAGACCTCTCGTTGGTGAAAACTTATCTGTTAGAGAACCATTAATAATGATTTGAAATGATACGGATGAGACACACTTCATTATTAACAGATAAATACCTTCTGGGAAACCCATTCGTCTCAAAATCCATGCTAGATAGTTCCGTTCAATTCTATCATATGCTTTAGACATATTTGCTTTCAAAGCAAAACATCCTTTGTTCCTATCCCCTAATCCTTTTTGCAGCCAGTGGAAAACCTCAGTTGCTACAATAATATTGTCAGTGATTACCCTATTTCCCACAAAAGCACTTTGAGCAACATTAATCAACTTAGGCAGCAAACCCCTTAATCTTCTCACAATAATCTTAGAAATGGCCTTATAAATTACATTATAGAGACTAATTGGGCAAAAATCAGTCATAGTTTCCGGTGAGTGTTTTTTAGGAATAAGCACAATACAAGTTTCATTCAACAATCTGTTGCGTTGTGTGCGTGTGTCACAAATTGTAAAGATAAAAAAATGAAATAATTCAACGCAATCTTAACGAGTGCAAGTATACACCGGTCAACAAGTAATATATGTACCTAAGTACAAGATTATCGATCCCACAGGGACTAAGTATGCCAATTAACACTGCAAATGTGATTGCGCAAATGATTGTCCAAACCAAACAAAAGAATGATGAATGGTGATCTAATGCTGTGGCAAAGTAAATCTAATCTAAACGTTAGAAGTTAGCCTAATAGAGGTAACCATGAGAGAAAATAAGATAATAAAATACGGGAAGAATGCAGGCATAAATTGCGAGTGCAAACCAGAAGTAAATCCAAATCTACTAGAAAATGTCCCCAGTTTTCAGATCAATGCTACAACAATTACCCGACGTACTAGTTCAGAGCACAAATACCATCGTCTCATGGAGTACGACGTACCGTGGTCTAAAGTAACATTAGCCAGGGAATTTGGTCATGTCTATTGCAGTATTGAGCGCACGGTCATGCATCTCAAGCTAATGCCACTCAATTATCTTGTCAACTAGCTCCATTTCTCTCAAATGATAGACACTAGTTCGACGTGTACCTTGGACAGTCGTAACCGCAATTTACACTAAACTTTTTAAGTAATTAAGTGAGTAAATCAAGCATGCCCCATACAAGTACTGATCACAAAAACTGAGTACAATGTCACAACAAATTCTTCAGCATTTATGGTAATGTAAATTCTGTTCATACTCAACTAAGCAGCAGCAAATCCACATTATGAAATGTGCATTACAAAGCTGGAAATACAAAGTACAAAGGTTAAAGTAATGAAATAGAAAACCCCTAATGTCTTAGGGGGTAATTCAAACCCCAAATAGTTTTAATCAACCCAAGTGCTTCCCGAATTCATACGCAAACTTGGAGTATAAATTTACAAAAATCAGTAGATAAAATGAAGAAATAAATAGAGAGTTACTATGGTGTGTAGATCACTCTCTGCCCAAATCAATTTAATCACCGAACCCACTGGTTTTGTTTTTCCTTTCGAGTTGTACTGCCGCTCCTGTTCTGCTCAGCCCGCAATTTTTCTTAGTAAATTCTTCTTCTTCCTCTCAAGTTTCACTCTTGTAAGACTAAAGCCTACTATTAGTCTAAGTTAGGGAAAACTACCTATTGCTCACTGCCGACACTCTTGTGGGAGTATTCTGCCCTTCTTTCTCCCCCTTTTCCTTTCTCATTCCCGATTCCTTATATTTCCCTTACTCAGACTCAATTCCCCTTGCTTCCAGAATTGTCCAACAAACCTCCAGCTGTCCAGATTTCTCTTTGTCGTTTACTCTTGATGTGGAACATTCCACTGGTGAGTCATGGTGCCAACTGGATATTCTTGAATAATTCTGGAATTTCCTCGAGTAAATTCCAGAAATATCAATTCAATTTCTGTCCTCTTTGCTTAATTTTTGACTGAATATATTCCCTCTTGATTCCAAAATAGTGGGCGTCCCTTTATTGTTCGTTATTTTCCTCTGTGCTGCCAGGTTTACCCGATCAACCAGCCGAGCATTCAGCTACTAATTCTGATTGGGTTTTTGTCTCTTCTGTCCTTCCGGATTCACAATAGCAATTATCTTATGCCTAAATAGATATCATATATATATATATATATATATATAATATATATATATATATTGTTGGATAAGACAAAAAATTCCAGCTTATTTAATTTTCCCCAAATCATCCATTTAAATTCCATTCTTCTCCCGATGACACAATTCTCAATCGGGCAACTATCCTTTCTCCAATTTCCAATTTCCAATTTTCTTTCATTACTTCTAACTAGTAAAATTCCACTTTTACCCTTGATAATTTGTTCAGAAAAATTCCATCCTCTCCTAGGCGCTGCAATTTAAAGTTAAGAGAGTCAAAATTCGATTCTTGATAAAAGATGGACTTTAATCTAATAAATCGGGTCGTTTGACATTCACTATACAACATTAAGTTGGAGAACGTAAGATAATCACTTTGGTGCTATTTAACTCAAAACCTTGACATAATTCATGCAATTGTTCTCAATTTAAGGGTGAAACATATGTGAATAATTCTATTATTTTAGAGTTATCACAATCCAATATCTAATTCACCATTTAAACATTTTAACACAGTATCAGTAATATCCTTACCAAGAATGTGCCAATATTTTTGATAAAAACTTGCATGAATTTCATATGGTCCAGGAGACTTTGATGGATGCATATCCTTGAATGCTATCAGCACCTCCATAGAGTCATATGGTTTCATAAGAACTGCCCTATCTACATCTGTGAGACAGCTAAACACACCACCTTCAAAAACTTGGTCAAAATTTAGATTTCCGTTAGATGCTGTAAACAATTTGGTAATGTAGTCCTTTGCTACCATACTAATCCTGGAAAGAAGAAACTATTTGACCGTCCTCACCTTTGATGAAATCAATTGTATTTCTCCGTTTCCAATGTGAAGCATGGTGGTGAAAGTAAGCAGTGTTACGATCACCCTCACGGAGCCAATGAGATTTTGATCGAGTACTCCAATGTTGTTGTTCAATGTCCAATAATTCCTCCAATTGAATAGTTGCCTCATTGATAGTAGGACTATCACCATCCGTTGTCAGTAGTGATTCAAGCTCCATAAGTTTGGCTTTGATGCGGTCCGGCAGTTCTCCCATCTTTACTTTTCCCCACTCTACCATGGCTTGTTTCACTGAGTTCTGTGTGTTTTGAAGATTACGTACATCCAAGTCTTGCATGCTGCCAAGAATGTTTAAGGATGTCGGCACACTCCTCATAATTAAACCACCAGGGTTCAGTACGCGAAATACTTCTACCTTGACCAAACCGTGTATGCCACTTACCTTGTAATGAAATATGTAAAGCACAATGATCCGAGGATATTTTACCTATTGTCCTTGTAACAAGGTTTTTTTTGCGATTGTATGACAGCATTATTCCCAAAACATCTATCCAATCTTGACCATGTATTTGCATATCCCTATCTTTTGTTAGTTCATGTGAAAAATGGACCTTTACCTTTAAATTCTACTAATTCCAATTCCCCCACCACATCTCTAAACTGTTACATGTTACTAGAATTTCGTTGGAGTTGTCCCTTCATTTCCATTGTGGTTAACACTTCATTAAAATCACTGAATATGATCCATGGATCCTCTGGCGATGGAGCAATACGTCGTAGCAGATTCCACGAGTGTACACACATCCCTGCATCAGGGTTGCCATAAAATCCTGTGATAAATCCCTTAGCACTAAACTGCCAATTCTTAACTTCAGCATGTATATGACTTGGAGAATAGTTAAGTACATGAAGATCAATTGAATTCTGCCATAACAAAGCTAAGCCACCTCCAAGACCAGTCCTTTCAACATAAATTCCGTGTGAAAACCCAACAAATTTTTGATCATCAACATTCTGTTTTCCCTAAGTTTCGTTTCCATGAAAAACAACACCTCCGTTTTATAAGAGCGGAGAAGGTTCTTAAGTTCCTGAATTATCCGGGGTGAACCCAAACCCCGGCAATTCCAAGCTAAACAACTCATAATGGTCGGCGGGGTTGCATCACAGCCACCGCCGTTGGTGTCTTAAGTTTCTTTAATGCCGAACTTCCATCATCCTCCCCCCTTTTTGTAACCCCGCTATCTGCGTGCCTCTTCTTAGGTGTTGATGGTAACCTACCATCTGTGTAGGGAATAGTTGTTGCAAGATCTCCCATTACCGCCGAAGATTGAGGACATCTTCTAGTTTCCGTAGCAATTCCAGTAGATTCAGTAGAAAAATCTGATGACTGGCAAGGAGCCGCCATTAGAACAGATGGATAAGGTTCCTCAATTTTCTCCAATAAAAGAGAAGCAATGTGATCAATTCCCCCTAACCACGGACCATATTCTATATCAGATACACGTATATTCCCCGGATTATCAGAGCAGTTGCAATAGTTGTGGCCTAACTTCCCGCAAAAAAATATAATGTTGGCAGTCTTTCATACCTAATCAACGCCGAAAATTGAGAGCCATCTGGAGTATTGACGCGCAAACAACGTCAGAGCGGTTCAGATAATGAAATAAGAAGTCGCAGTCGAAAAAATTTGATACAAGTATAACGATCTTCGCGAATTTGCAATTCAGAAACCCATTTCAGAAGTCTGGAAACCTTGATCCCAACATTGACAGTATAACAAAATCTCGGTAGTCCAACAACATGGATCCAGAATTCTGTGGCCTCAAATCTTGCAGAGTGGGTTTCGTGA
Source organism: Asclepias syriaca (assembly GCA_027405835.1). Classification (NCBI taxonomy): domain Eukaryota; kingdom Viridiplantae; phylum Streptophyta; class Magnoliopsida; order Gentianales; family Apocynaceae; genus Asclepias; species Asclepias syriaca. The sequence goes on from CM049930.1 coordinate 9,840,376, forward strand.
CAGGTTCCCACTCTTTGATTACAAGTAATCGGTTATCAAAATTCCACAATCCTTGGGTAAGAACATATTGCATGATTTCCACGGACTGAAATCCAATTTGCAGGAAATTATCGCCAATGCGTTGAATTGAGAAATCATCGCATTGCCATGCGCGACACATTGCTGCTTTGAAGCCTTGGAAAGTGATTTCTTTGCCTCCGAAGATATGCACACAAACACTAAGATTGCATTCATGTATTCCAGCTCTGATATCCTCATCATCCAGAGGAATACATATGGCTTTTGATGGACCAATTGTTGTTTTATCCAATTTCTTTAATAAATTCTCATCCATGATCTTAACACCTATAAGTATAGAATCTTACTCAAGCATAGTCCAACTGTGTATGTGGCTAGCGTATATCTCACAAAAAAATCTGAACACAATTCCGACGAACTGAATGTAACCGCCAAACAATTATTCCACACTCCGATTCAGACGTGAGAGAGAGAGCCCTCATTTTTCGGAGGGAGTTAAAGACTCGGTATTTATACATTTTAAAAACTAGTTTAAATAATATCCTATATATAAAAATATATTTTAAAGTTCCAATATTTTTTTGAATAGAAATTAATAAAAGTTTTTTATAATTTTAAATGTATATTTATTTTAAACTAATTTCTTTAAATGATAACATACTCAAGTTTTAAATTTGAAAAAAAATCGAATAAATCTTTTTTTTTCTTCAGATTTTGTTAATATTAAACCGAAAACTTAATAAATTTGGACATAATTATATATATTTTTAAATATTTATTAAATTAAAGTTTGAATTTGTCAAATAATTGTAGCTCACTCTCATTCTTTAAAATGTAATGAGTTTAAGAAATAAAAATACCTCAAATCTATAAAAAACAAATTAATTATTTTATCAAATTTTACAGATATATATATTTGAAATCTTAAACCAACATATTTTTATTATTTTCTATATTAAAGAAAAATTAGAAATTTAACAATATATTTATATTAGATATATACTACATAATATAAAGTAGTTGCTAAATTATAACAAAAACGGAATTGGTTCAGTCGCATTGCTTTTCCAATTAAGTTTGGATGATTTACCCTAGATTCTATAATTTTATGAGGAGTTTCTTGAAATCAATCTTGTTTGGTATATCTTAGAAATATAAATATAAATATAAATATAAATATATAAGAGTGAATTATATATTTATATTTATATTTATATTTATATTTCTAAGATATACCAAACAAGATTGATTTCAAGAAACTCCTCATAAAATTATAGAATCTAGGGTAAATCATCCAAACTTAATTGGAAAAGCAATGCGACTGAACCAATTCCGTTTTTGTTATAATTTAGCAACTACTTTATATTATGTAGTATATATATATATATATATATATATATAAGAGTGAATTAGTTTGTAACCTTTGTGTCTTGAGGGACAACTTAAAGCTTGGTGCCTAGTTCTGGTGGAGGAAGAAAAGGGACCGTAATACGTCTTGCGGCGGGTAGTAGCATGCTGAATACGTCCAAATTCTCTCTTTTGCAAGATGTCCGGGAAGATATGTCCGCACTGGTGGATGAAATCCAATCGGTTGAGGGGCCGAGTACTAAAGCCTAGAAGGACAAGAGCCCAGATGTTGCCGATTTGATCCGCCCCAATAAGTTTGTTGGTAGAAACTCTAAGGGAAAAAGTAGTAGTATCCCAAAGGGCTTTAAGGTTGGACCCAACCGATCCTTGTCTAGACTAGGGCCACTAGGAGAGTTTCCTCCTAATATACCTCATACCTCCATTTCGAAGCCCAAATGATTTGGAATTGGACAACCCAAGAAACCTCTTGATGTGGTCAAGCCTGTGAGGCCTTCTGCACGTGAGTTTGGCCCAACAACCCTTGGTGCGGAGCTCGGTAACAACATGCAAGTTGACGAGCCTCCTCTGCCTCCAAACATCGAAGTATCTATTGATGATCCAGGTATGATCGACAGACCTCTGAACTTGTTTGATGATAAGGCACCCGACGTGAATACTAGGGATGGTGCCCCCCAAAGCCTCTAATCTTGTTTTGATGAATTTGTCAATTCTATCATGGAACTGCCGAGGAGCACACTCCTCCTCGTTTCACCATCATTTAAAGGATTTAATTACCCTTATTAGGCCCTCTATCTTAGCTTTGTTGGAAACTAAAGCTAACAGTACAAGACATATTCAACGAATTTATAAATATTCCTCCTTTAACAAATCTGTCTGTGCGGAAGCAAAAGGAATTGTGGGAGGTATTTGACTATTATGGGATGATAACTGATATGCACAAATCATATCAGCAAATTAGCATATTTTTAGGCACAAATTAGGGTAAAATTGGAACCAAATCGATCTTAATTGATTGATATTAACATATTTTTGAAGAATTTGTAATTTTGGAAGTTTCAGGTGAAATGTGCAAGAAAATAGCAAATATTGGGGCAAAAATACAATTTTTGGAACCTCTGAGTTCGGGACTGGCGTCCCGACCCAGTCAAACCACCGGGACGGGCATCCTGAACTCGGGATGGGTGTCCCGACCCGGTCAAAGCACCGAGACGACCGTCTCGGACTCGGGACGAGCGTCCCGAACGTGATGAAGCAGTCCCACATCGGAAATGGAAGAGAAAAACCCTCATTTCCCCTACTATAAATACCCTAGGCCTTCCTCAGTTGTAATCATCCCTCATCACTCAATTTGAGTCATCTAGTGACTTCAAGAGTATATTTTTACACTCGATATAAGTCATTCAGTGACTCAAGTGCATTTTTATGCACTCACACAAGTAGATAGCAGTATAAGAGCGTCTCGTTTTCTTTGTTCCCTGAGTGTTTATCTCAGGTTCTTAGAATTCGATTAGATATGGTTTCTTTGGTATTCATAGAATACCAGGGATTTCGTTAGGAGATCCTAAGAGGGCATTAGGTGAGTGAAGAGCTAGTCAACAAGGCATTGCTTAAGCCCAGGATGTAAGATAAAGCAATCGCTACTAGTCCAAGGAAGCGTTCTCCGAAGGTTCTATTGTTCAGAGTCAGGTCGAGCAACCTAGAGTATACAAGTAGTCGAAAAACCCTCTCTCCGTCGGCGGACCTGATAAAGGGTGAATACTTTATGGTGGTGGTCCCCTAGATCCTCTATGTATATTTTATGTTGTGTTCGTCTAAATACTTATTTGAATACCAAATTATGACTGCTCTGTTATATATGTTATGCATGTTGAAGTAATGTTCATTTTTCCTGAAAGGTCACTTGCTGAATTTACATTATGACTAAATTATCTGCTTGCTCTTTTAAACTAAATGAACGGTTATAGGCAATTCCTAACCATGGTCTAATCATAACCTATTTAGTTCAACATACCTTAATTTAGGATAAAAAAGCATTAAGGTCTGCCATATTAGGTGAAATAACTTATAGATCACTATGTTTGTTAGAGTAATCTAATGAGGCTGAGTTTGTTCTCTATGCCGGCGTTAGGGTGAGTGGCATGAATTCTTGAGTGACACAAGTTTTCATGGATACCTTTAACTCGAACCATGAGTAGGGTCATCATTAAGGTAGGGTGATTTATTAGGTAACTCAGATGTGATACACAGGTAAGATACAATACATAATTGCATTCTAGACCAAGATATATCTAAAATGTTAGTAGATAGGTCAATCAACATGTAGGAACAATAAAATATACATCAGAACTTATGTCTATTTGATACTTTTGCATGCTAAATACTTATTGTTATGTGTGATTGGGATCACCAATCAATCTCAAAGATATTGATAACTGATTGATTAATTGCATGGTAAGATAAGTGTTATGGTTAAGGGATAGTTACTACTAAGTCGATACCAGTTCCCTGGGAGTACGATATTAATAAATTAAAATTGTAGATACTTTCCAAGAACTAGCTACACGATAGGTACTCTGCCTTAGGTTCTGATTGATTAAGTGACAACAAATATTGCTAAAAGTGACAATTAGTAAGACTCGGTCCTTAATTATTCATAATCAAAATAGGTACATAAATCCTATCTTTTAGCATACCAATCAGAACGCATCAGAATTTTTGGCGCCGTTGCCGGGGAATATATCATAAAATTTTAGATTTCCTGATCAAAATTCTAGAGGCTTATGATAGGTAACTGTAGTAATCTATAACTTAGTTAACAATTATGCTTATTCTAATTAGTCAATCAAATTCCCTAAAATATAGGGTTACCTTAGATAATTAATTTTAGAAATATCTAAAATTAAGAAATTTAGGATAATCAAACTTTAGAAAATCATTCTAAAACCATACTAAGGAAATCAAACTGAAAAATAAAATATAAAAATATAAAAAGTTAAAATAAAATACTTTTCCTATTTACAGCTTTCTTATTTGTTTATTAAATTTCTGAAAATATTATTTTTAGAAATTGAACTAATCCAGACTTTGCACTTATAGATGAAGAGAACAATAGCACCTACCAATAAAGTAGTAGACCCAGTAGAAAATCTCAAAGCTCTTGTTCGGAAGAAAACAAAAACCGAAGGACCATCAAATCCCGTAAACGAAGCACCTCTGAGAATTAACCCTCCACAAGCAATAGAAATAAACTCAAGCCAGGACACTAGTGCTTTAGTGGATAGATTTTTAAAATGCACGTGTACCTAGCTCTATGGGAGAGGAAGATCTATCCGAAGATACATTTCCTCCAAGAGATGAACCACCAAAATCTCCAGTTCATACTCCAATCCAAAGAGTTCTCGAAAATTTACCAACTTTTGATCACACCCCAAATTGACCCACATCTCCTAAGTTTTCCCCAATGCTGAACGATCAAACACCTTCATCCGGGGGAAGCACTAACGATTTTCAGTCAGTTTTAGCTGTGCAGATAGACAATCTGACTAACAAGATCTACTCGATGGATCAGACATAGCAGGCAGATTCTGTCATTCAGATTAAGTAGTACTGAATGTCACTGCTAGTGTGGATCAACTCAGAGCCATGTTGAATCTCCAAGAAGGATTAGAATGCACTTATACTACAAGAGTTAAGCAAAATCTTAGACGAGCAAAGGAGGCAGCGAGAAGAGATGACAGCGAGACTAGTCGAAATGCGAGAGATAAGAAATAAAGGCAACTAAAAGGGAAGGTTTCTTTTTGAATTCAGCAAATAAATTATTTGTTTAGAAATATGATTTGAATTAATAATTTACCCAATTATTTTTTTGATTATTATTTCAAAATCAATAGTTGGTTGTTTATTAATTTTATTTCCAAATTATATGCAAATATTATTTATTCTTTTTGAAACATTTATACGAAAGATTTTCATTCTTGAACTATCTTTCCAAATTTATTTTTTCAAAGAATATTTGTTGTATGGAAAAGTGGAGAATGATTATGGCGTAAGAAATTTTTGAACGAAAAAAGAGAGAAAAGAAGAGAGAAACAAGAATTCTTTCGAGAATTTTTTCTGTGTTAAATTGAGTTACTATAATAAATTGTTTGAATATAATTTTTGTGTAAAAGTGTTTTCAGGAGAATACAAAGTAAAAAGAAGCTCGAAAAATCGATGAAAATCGAAAACGAGCGGAACACGCATCTCGAGGGAGCAAAAATGTCTATTTATCAATTTTCCCTCATAATTTTTACACCAAAATTTATTTTTCCCTCTGCCCAAAAATTCTCTCCCTTTAATTTTTTCCTCCAAAAAATTAAAATTTAAAGTTTTCAAAATTTCCCTCCAAAAATTTGAAATTTTGAATTCCTTTCGAAATTCAAATTTCCCTCCAAAATTCAAAATCTTCACTTAAGCTAATTCCTTCCTTCTAAATTCGAATTTGGAATTTTTCCCGCCAAATTTCAAATTTCGAATTTTCCCCGCCAAATTTTGAATTTCGAATTTTTCCCGCCAAATTTCGAATTTTCCTGCCACCTTTTAGAAAAGTTCAAATCTCTCAAATGGCTCCAAAATATGCACGTGCCACTCCATCTATGACTATCACAACTTTGACACACCCTTTCACGGCCTTTCCTACCATCCCGACTTATCAAGAGAGGAGTCAAGGGTTGATTGGACGCAATATTCTAGCAGGCAGAACTCTTGACTGGACAGCAATCAGGACGCTTGGAGTAGAGCAGGAGATTCGGCGGATACTTGACATCTTACCATACAGCAGAGTCTTCATCTTCACCGAGCCAACTTACTTAGAGCTGGTGTGTGAGTTCTACGCTTTTTTTACATTCCAGCGTGAGCAGGTTACATTTCGACAGAGTGGAATAGACCGGTCGATGAGCATGGTCAAGTTCGGCATTGCACTCGGTGTCTAGTAGCGGGAGGAGCTGGAAACCTCTACTTACTTGATGGTTGTACGAGACTTCACTTCCGCTGAGGTCTCCTCCGCTTGGACCCAGATCTGTACGACTGGAGTCCCATATCAGTATGGCTTCACGAAAGCCACATGTATTCTTCTAGCCCTCCGCTATTTACATACTATTGTAGCCCATACGCTAGCAGGGCGGTGAACTGCTCCAGGGAATGTCACCCAGATGGAGATATTCCTTCTGGCCCACATGCATAGAGGCATCACTGTGGAGATGGCCAGATGATGTGCATAAATCATATCACTTTTTAGCATGTTTTATGCACAAATTAGGGCAAAATTGTAGATAAATCATTCTTAATTGATTGATATTAACACAATTTTGTAGTATTTGTGATTTTGGAAGTTTCAGGTGAAATGTGTAAGAAAATAGCAAATATTAAAGCAAAAACGAGATTTTTGAAACTTTTCAGTTCAGGACGAGCATCCCGACCCAGTCAAATGACCAGGGCGGGCGTCTCGGACTCGGGACGGGCGTCCCGACCTGGTCAAAGTACCGGGATGGGCATCTTGACCCTATGAGTCGGGACAGGCATCCCGAGCTCCCAGGCAGAATCCCACATCGAATTTCACAGAGAAAAATACTTAGTTTCCTTGCAATAAATACCCCAGGTCTTCCTTAGTTGAAATCATCCATCTTCACTCGATTTGAATCATCTAGTGACTTCAAGTGTACATTTTTACTCGATACAAGTCATTTAGTGATCTCAACGCATCACACGAGTAGTTTAGTTTACGAGAGTGTCTCGTTTTCTTTGCTTTCTGAGTTTTTATCTCATAATCTTAGAATTTGACTAGATAGGGTTCGCCTTTGGTATTCATAGAATACTCAAGATTTTGTTAGGATATCCTAAGAGGGCATTAGGTGAGCGAAGAGCTAGTCATCAGGGCTTTGCTTAAACCCAAGATGTAAGGTAAAACAATTGCTACTAGGCTAAGGAAGCGTTCTCCGAAGGTTTTGTCAAGCAGAGTCAGGTCAAGCAATCTAGGATATACAATTAGTTGCTTCGTTGGTGGACTTGATAAAGGGTGAATACTTTATGGTGGTGGTTCCCTAGATCCTCTCTGTATATTCCGTATTGTGTTTGTCTAAATATCTATTTGAATATTAAATTATGATGATAGGTTATACATGTTTTGCATGTTGAAGTTATTGTCATTTTTCGGGAAAGGTCACTTGCTTAACTAAACATTATGACTGCATATCTACTTGCTCTTTTAAATTAGATGAACAGTTATAGACAATTCCTAACCACGGTCTAAAACATAACTTGTCTAGTTTAACAGGCCTTAATTTAGAACTTTAAGAAAAAGCATTAAGGTCTGCCATATCAGATGAAATAACCTATAGATCGCCATATTTGTTAGAGTAGTCTAATGAGGCTGAGTTCGCGTGTTTATGCCAGCGTTAGGGCGAGTGGCATGATTTCCTGAGTGACACAGGCTTTCATGGATACCTTTAGCTCGAACCGTGAGTAGGGTCGTCAATGGCGATGGGGCGGTTTATCAGATAACTCAGTGATATGTATAAATCATATCACATTTTAAGCATGTTTTTAGGCATAATTTAGGGTGAAATTGAGGGCAAATTGGTCTTAATTGTTTGTTATTAACTCAATTTCACAGTGTTTATGATTTTGGAAGTGTCAGGTGAAAAGTAGAAGAAAATGGCAAATTTCGGAGCAAAAACACAATTTTTTAGAAGTTCGGAAGTCGGGGAGGGCGTCCTGACCTGGTCAACAGGCCGGGACGGGCGTCTAGGACTCGGGACGGCCGTCCTGACCTGGTCAACAGTCCAGGACGGGCGTCCCAATCCAAGACGGGAGTCCCGAGTTGAAATTCCAAGTCCCACATCGAATGTTTGAAGAAAAATCACTCCAGAAAGATACTATAAATACCCCAGGCCTTCCTCAGTTGAATTCATTCCTCTCCACTCGATCTGAGTCATTTAGTGACTTCAAGTGTACATTTTTCTCGAGTACACAAGTCACTTAGAGGCTCGGGTTCAGTATAAGTTTTCTTTTCTTTCTAGTTAGTGTTTCGTTTTCTTAGCTTCTGAGAATTAGTCTCAGATCTTAGGCTTCGATAGATCGGTTCATTTCTGGTATTCATAGAATACCCGGGATTTCGTTAGGAGATCCTAAGAGGGCTCTAGGTGTTCGAAGAGTCAGTCCATAGGGCTGGGCTTAAGCTGGGTATTAAGGTAAAGTCCAGCTACTAGGTTGAGGAAGCGTCCTCCGAAGGTTCTGTCGAGCAGAGTTGGGTCAAGCAGTACGACATATACAAGCAGTTGCTCCATCGGCGAGACTAAGTAAAGGGTGATTTCTTTATGGCATCAGTCCCCCTGTCCCTCTCTTTATATGTTTGTATTGTGTTTATCCAAAGATTTATTATGAATATGAGATTATGATTCTTATGAGTATTTGTTTTATATGTTGAAGTTCTTATGATTTTCCGGAAATAGCCACCTGCTTAATATTCATTATGTCTGCATGTCTAATGTGTTCTTTTAAAATAAAATTAGGGTTATAGACAATTCCTAACCACGATCTATTCATAACCTGTTTAGTTTAATAGGCATCAATTAGTATTGGTGTCTACCATATTAGATAAAATAACCTGCGGAACACCCTGTTTGTTAGAGTAGTCTAAGTAGGCTGAGTTGAGCGTTTATGCCGGCGGTTAAGGGCGAGCGGCATGATCCCCGAAGTGACATAGGGCTTTCATGGATGTCTTTAGCTCGAACCGTGAGTAGGGCTGTTAACCTTGGCGATGGGGTGGTTTATCAGAGATCTCGGATGTAGTACACCTTTAGACTCAGAACATAGTTGCAATGCAGGCTAAGATGCATCTAAAATACTCGAAGATAGGTCAATCAACATGTAGGAACAGTATAACATAGAATCAGGACATTATCTATAAAACACTTTTAGGTTTAATTAGACTTAAACCTAGTGGAGAATGGATCACCTTCTCATCAAAGTTATTGATGAAGATTGCATAACTGGATCATAAGATAAGAGTTAGGGTAAAAGTCTAGTTACTACTAAGCCGTTACCACTTCCCTGGGAGTACGATATTAATAAATTAAAATCGTAGATACTTTCCAAGAACTAGCTACATGATAGGTACTCTGCCTTAGGTTCTGATTGATTAAGTGACAATAATTGAATGCTAAAGTGACAGTTAGTAAGACTCAGTCCTTAATTACTCATAATCGACATAGGTAAATAAAGTCTATCTTTTAGCATACGAATCGGAACGCATCAGATTTTTGGCGCCGTTGCCGGGGAAATATCATAATGAACTTAGGATTCCTGATCAAAATTTTAGAGATTTATGATAGGTAACGGTAGTAACCTAGACCTTAGACCCAACACTTATTTTATGCTAGTTAGACAATCAATTTCCGAAATATAGGGTTATCATAACTAATTGATTTTAGATATTATTTGGAATTAAGACACTTAGGATAATCAAATTTTAGAAAATCATTCTAAAACCGTATTGAGGAAATTTAATTGCTTTCGAAATATAAAAAGAATTTTTTTTAAAATTTAAAACTCGAAAAACAAAATTGTATTTTTCTCGTTTAATGGTAAGTTGTTCTTTTTCCTATCTCTTGTACTATTTGTTCTTTTTCTTTCATAGTTGAACATTTGGTTTCTTTCAATTTTTTCTTTTCTTCTATAAAATTTTCTGAAAAATATTATTTTCCAGAAGATAAAAGAAATAAATTTTTCGTGTTTACAGTTTTCCTGTTTGTTTGTTTTTATTTAATTTCGAAAAAATAAAAATGGAAACGAGGAAAGAATATTTTTCTTTTGAGCTGTCAATTTTGGCTTAGGTTTTAATTAGGAAGAAATGTTATTCTATGTTGGTATTGATTGAATCCTTTTCTTTTTCTTCCTGTGAAAACATTTACATCATAGTAGTCGCGGAACACTTTTCAAAAATAGCCTGAAGCACAGGCATTACCTACTAACGATGTTAAAATCATGTGCAGATTTTGAGAAATTATTTTCTAGATTCAGATGTGCCTATGTATCAAATCTGTGAGGTCTGCCAAGTACCACACTTTAGCAGAGATTGCTATGGGAATGAAATATGAACTATTCCAAAAAGAGGTAGGAGTAGGTTACTGCAGAATGCTACTCCAATGGGAAATGCATACAATCCCAACTAGAGGAATCATACGGGATTTAGCTGTGGAATAATTCGGAAGCTGGAAACTTTCAGAAGATACCACCACAGCAAAACCCCTACCCGCAGAATCAACAGATGAGATACTGGCAACAATTAAAGCCAGACCAGTGCAAGCAAGTGATCTACCAAGTGGTATCGAAGGGTCGAGGGATATAGAGGAATTTTGCGTTGTATCAGGAGCATAGCAATGGAGGAGCTTGCATCCCCTGCATACAATCAGCTGTGAGAAACTTCCCCGAGGAAGTCTCAAATACTTGGGCCCAAATCTACACCATTGGAGCCTCCTACCACCACGGCTTCGCCAAAGCTTCAGGTATCTTTTCTGCCATTCGAAAATTGCATGCAATACCTTCACTGACATTGGCAGGTAGGCACACCAATCCAAAGAAGTTTCATTCCTAGACACGTTCCTTCTGGACACGTTGCTATGATTATGAGAAACTTTGCAAATGATTCGAGGAAGCAGTTCGTGGGCTTGAGTCATTCATCAAATGAATAGGCCACTACTTGGAGCTCGACAATGAAGGATCGGAGCTGACGTCATCCGTTCCAGTATCTAGAGCTTATAGAGTCAAGAACGCCTCAGCAATAGCAGATGGCTAAGGTGAAGAGCCAATTGACAGCTCAGAGAAAACCATTCTGCTCGAGACAAGAAGGGAGTTTTTCTAATCTTAATCTTCCTCTACTTTTATTTTGTGTTCTTTTAATCTTCATTTTATGTTTTGTTATTTCTATTACCTTCCTGCTGTTTTGATTTCTTTCATTGCTTTATTTTCCTTCTTACCCGTAGTTAGTCGAATAAGTGTGTGGTAAGAGTTCTTTGTTTTGTTTTTGTTTCTTGTTTTCAAATAAGTGTGGGGTAGTTTAGATATGCATGAACACTGAGGAAATTGTCAGACTTAAGTGTGGGGTAGCAGTGCACGGTGCACTGTAGTAGTTTGAGAAATGTTTTTGCATGATTTTGCATGTTTTCCATGTATTTTCGCACCCTTCCAAAAATTTTCAAAAATTTTCATTCTTTCAGACTTCTAAATGCAGTATGATTGGTAAAACATTGCTTATGTCTATGATATGTTGGTAGAATGTTATGGTTAGTAGGAGACAATGTGATGACTATTTTGAACTTATTGATTAGGAATAGGGAATTCCTGATAATTGAGCACAATTTAGTCTGTATTAGAGACCTCAGCCAGTTACCTTTTCAAAACATAACTAGATAAGATTAGATCAGTTGAGGATGTATTGACAATTAGAATGACTAGATGAGACTCTGAGCTAAAAGTGAAACGAAACAAAAGAGAGTTAATTTAATAGGGTAGTTTTCTAGCGGCCTTTGCTACTCGAGCACCACTCCTTAGGGGAACATAAAGCCTGATGCCCTAAGGTCATGTAGGTCTGGGAGTCATCGGAGTGGGACTCGCTACATGGGTAGTTGAAGTTGACGTGTTCAAAGCAGACTCAAAATACCTTGAATCTATAAAAGAAAGAAAATCAATAAACGCTAAATAATTAAAAATCTGATCACCAAGGCTCAGAACTCAGAAAGTTGTCTATTGTTAGTATGTCTAGCGACGGGTCAAAGTGTTATCTTGTAGTAGTTAAGAAGAGAGTATATTGTGTTGACTATCTGGTCTAGACTAGTACACACACTACACATCAGGAAGACCTTGTGACTGAGAGAAGAGTTCAATCTAGTCGTTAAGTTGTTTTGCTTGATTATAACAATCTACTAAAGACATTTGAGACCTTGTCATAGCAACCTAACCAGTCAGACTTGTGTTAAGAATTGTCTGAACAATTTTTGGAATAAAAACATGACTAGGAAATTTAAGTGACTGCACATATGATTTAGAATCACTAACTTCAGGTAGACTTTGCTTGAGGACAAGCAAAAAGCTAAGTGTGGGGTTATCTAATATGCATAAAACATATCACATTTTTAGCATGTTTTAGGCATAATTTAGGGTGAAATTGAGGGCAAATTGGTCTTAATTGTTTGTTATTAACGCAATTTCACAGTTTTTATGATTTTGGAAGTGTCAGGTGAAAAGTAGAATAAAATGGCAAATTTCGGGGTAAAAATGCAATTTTTTAGAAGTTCGGAAGTCGGGGAGGGCGTCCTGACCTGGTCAACAGGCCGGAACGGGCGTCCAAGACTCGAGACGGCCATCCTGACCTGGTCAACAGTCCAGGACGGGTGTCCCGAGCTGAAATTCCAAGTCCCACATCGAATTTTTGAAGAAAAATCACTCCAGAAAGCTACTATAAACACCCCAGGCCTTCCTCAGTTGAATTCATTCCTCTCCACTCGATCTGAGTCATTTAGTGACTTCAAGTGTACATTTTTCTCGAGTACACAAGTCACTTAGAGACTCGGGTTCAGTATAAGTTTTCTTTTCTTTCTAGTTAGTGTTTCGTTTTCTTAGTTTCTAAGAATTAGTCTCAGATCTTAGGCTTCGATAGATAGGTTCGTTTCTGGTATTCATAGAATACCCGGGATTTCGTTAGGAGATCCTAAGAGGGCTCTAGGCGTTCGAAGAGTTAGTCCACAGGGCTAGGCTTAAGCTGGGTATTAAGGTAAAGTCCAGCTACTAGGTTGAGGAAGCGTCCTCCGAAGGTTCTGTCGAGCAGAGTCGGGTCAAGCAGTACGACATATACAAGCAGTTGCTCCATCGGCGAGACTAAGTAAAGGGTGATTTCTTTATGGCATCAGTCCCCCTGTCCCTCTCTTTATATGTTTGTATTGTGTTTGTCCAAAGATTTATTATGAATATGAGATTATGATTCTTATGAGTATTTGTTTTATATGTTGAAGTTCTTATGATTTTCCAGAAATAGCCACCTGCTTAATATTCATTATGTCTGCATGTCTAATGTGTTCTTTTAAAATAAAATTAGGGTTATAGACAATTCCTAACCACAGTCTATTCATAACCTGTTTAGTTTAACAGGCATCAATTAGTATTGGTGTCTGCCATATTAGATAAAATAACCTGCGGAACACCCTGTTTATTAGAGTAGTCTAAGTAGGCTGAGTTGAGCGTTTATGCCGGTAGTTAGGGGCGAGCGGCATGATCCCCGAAGTGACATAGGGCTTTCATGGATGTCTTTAGCTCGAACCGTGAGTAGGGTCGTTAACCTTGGCGATGGGGTGGTTTATCAGAGATCTCGGATGTGGTGCACCTTTAGACTCAGAACATAGTTGCAATGCAGGCTAAGATGCATCTAAAATACTCGAAGATAGGTCAATCAACATGTAGGAATAGTATAACATAGAATCAGGACGTTATCTATAAAACACTTTTAGGCTTAATTAGACTTAAACCTAGTGGATAATGGATCACTCTCTCATCAAAGTTATTGATGAAGATTGCATAACTGGATCATAAGATAAGAGTTAGGGTAAAAGTCTAGTTACTACTAAGCCGTTACCACTTCCCTGGGAGTACGATATTAATAAATTAAAATCATAGATACTTTCCAAGAACTAGCTACACGATAGGTACTCTGCCTTAGGTTCTGATTGAGTAAGTGACAATAATTGAATGCTAAAGTGACAGTTAGTAAGACTCAGTCCTTAATTACTCATAATCGACATAGGTAAATAAAGTCTATCTTTTAGCATACCAATCGGAACGCATCACTCAGATGTGGTACACAAGTAAGATACAATATGTAATTACATTCTAGACCAAGATATATCTAAAATATTCAAAGATAGGTCAATCAACATGTAGGAACAATAGAATATACAACAGAATACTTGTCTATAAAATACCCTTGCATGCTAAATAAACTCGAGTCTTGTGTAGTAAGGATCACCAACTCATCAAAGATTTTGATGAACGATTGCATAACTATGTAACAAAATGAGAGTTAGGGTAAAAGGATAGTTACTACTAAGCCGATTGCATAACTCTCCGACTTTTGAACTTCCGAAAATCATGTTTTTGCCCCGAAATTTGCCATTTTCTTACATATTTCACCTGACACTTCCCAAATCACAAAAACTGCGAAATTGTGTTAATAACAGTCAATTGAGAATAATTTAACACCAACTTTGCCCTAAATTGTGCTAAAAATATGCTAAAAAAGTGATATGATTTGTGCATATCATATATCCCCACACTTAGCTTTTTGCTTGTCCTCAAGCAAAGTCTACATGAAATTATTGATTTTAAATCATAGGTGCAGTCATTTAAAATTTTTAGCAATGTTTTTATTCCAAAATTGATCACTAAGTCAGATAATTCACAACACAGGTCTGACTGGTTAAGTTACCATGACAAGGTCTCAAATGTCTCTAGTAGATTATCACGGTCAGGCAGGGTTAACAACGTAATAACTAGACTGAACTCTTCTGTTAGTCACGAGGTCTTCCTGATGTGTAGTGTGTGTATTAGTCCAGACTAGATTATCAACACAATATAGTCTTCTCTTGACTCTTACCAGATAATACCTCAACCAGTCGCTAGACATACCAGCAACAAACAACCTTCTGAGTTCTGATCTTTGGTGACGAGTTTTTTTTTCAATTAAATTTTCAATATAAGAATACACTAGGCTATGTATTTTTAGATTGATTATTTAGGGTATTTTTGTGTTCGCTTTCACACATCAACTTTAACTACCCATGTAGCGAGTCCCACTCCGATGACTCCTGGATCTACATGACCTTAGGGTATCAGGCTTTAAGTTCCCTTAAGGAGTGGTGCTCGAGTAGCAAAGGACGCTTGCAAACTACCCTATTTATTTAACATTTTTCACTTCCATCTCAGAGCTTCATCTAGTCATTTAAATTGCTAATTGATGGGGTTTCCGACCGACGTGCTAAATAGGTGTTATTTTACCCTATGTTGATTATGAATAATTAAGGACTGTGAATTAACTAATTGTCACATTTAGTCTATGGTGTCACTTAATCAGCCAGAACCTAAGGCAGAGTACCTATCGTGTAGCTAGTCTATTGGAAAGTATCTACAATTTTATTAAATAATTATCGTACTCCCAGGGAAGTGGCAACGGCTTAGTAGTAACTAGCCTTTTATCCTAACTCCTATCTTATGATCCAGTTATGCAATCTTCATCAAATACTTTGATGAGAGGGTGATCCATTCTCCACTAGGTTCAAGTCCAATTAATCCTAAAAGTGTTTTAAAGATGAGTTCTGATTCTATGTTATACTGTTACTATACATTGATTGACCTATATTCGAGTATTTTAGACATGTCTTGGCCTGGATTGCAACTATGTTCTGTGTCTAAAGGTTACCACATCTGAGTTTCTACGCTACCGCCCCATCGTTAAGGGTAACGGCCCTACTCACGGCTCGGACTAAAGTCAGCAATGACCGCCCTATGTCACTTCGGGGATCATACTGCTCGTCTCATAACCGCCGGCATAAAACTCAACTCAGCCTACCTAGACTACTTTCAACCAACAAGGTGTTCCGCAGATTATTTTATCTAGTATGGCAGACATCAATACTAATTGATGTCTGTTAAACTAAACAGGTTATGAATAGACCGTGGTTAGGAATTGTCTATAACCCTAATTTCAGTTTAAAAGAACGGCAATAGACATGCAGACATAATGGATATTTAAGCAGGTGGCCATTTCTAGAAAAACATAATAACTTCAACGTATATCACAAATATTCATAAAAACATAATCTGGTATTCCAATCAGTATTTGGACAAACACAATAACAACATATAAGAGAGGGACAGGGGGACCGATGCCATAAAGAATTCACCCTTTACGAAGTCTCGCCGATGGAGCGTACTGCTGTATATGCCGTATTGCTTGACCCGACTCTGCTCGTCAGAACCTTCGGAGGACGCTTCCTCAGCCTAGTAGCTGGGCTTTACTTAACAACCCGGCTTAAGCCCAGCCCTGTGGACTGACTCTTCGAACGCCTCGAGCCCTCTTAGGATCTCCTAACGAAATCCCGGGTTTTCTAGGAATACCAGAAACGAACCTATCTATAGAAGCCTAAGATCTGAGACTATTTCTCAGAAACTAAAACAAACACTAATAAGAAGAAAACTGAGATCCGAGTCTCTGAGTGAGTTGTGTACTAGAGAATTGTACACTGGAAACCACTTAATGACTCAGATCGAGTGGACAGGGATGCATTCAACTGCTGGAGGCCTGGGGTATTTATAGCAGCTTCTCGGAGTGAAAAATTCTGAAAAATTCGATGTGGGACAGCTTCTGGTGGCTCGGACGCCCGTCCCCGTCCCGGACCTTTAACCGGGTCAACATTTCCAAAAATTGCGTTTTTGCCCCAGAATTTGCTGTTTTCGTCTACTTTTCACCTGACACTTCCAAAATCATAAAAACCGTGAAATCAAGTAAATAGTAAACAATTAATGTCAATTTACTCTCAATTTCACATTAAAACATATATAAAAACATGCTAAAAATGTGATACGATTTTCGTGTATCACTAATACATCCTCAACTGGTCTAATATTATTAGCTAAGTCTTGAAAAGGTATTTGGTTGAGGTCTCTAATCCAAATTGAGTTGTGCTCAAGTATCAGGAATTCCTTATTTCTAATCGATGAAATCAATAAAGTTATCACGTTGTCTCCTATTGATCATAATGCTCTACATACATATCATAGACATAAGCATTTCTTTACCAATCATAACTACATTTTGAAGTCTGAAAGAGTGAAAAATTTTGAATTTTTTTTGGAAGGGTGTAATTTTAGTGAAAATATGGGAAAACATGCAAAGAATTTTACTGCTACAGTGCACAGTGCACTGCTACCCCACACTTAAGTTTGACACTGTCCTCAGTGTTCATGCAAATCTAAACACCCCACACTTATTTGAAAAACAAGAATAAATAAAAAAAAACATAAAATTCTTACCCCACACTTATTTGACTAACTAAGGGGTAGAGGAAAAATAAAACAACAAAAGAAATAACAAATATGAATGAAGAAACAATGTTGTGATGTCATATAAATCAACGTCATACAAAGATTCATATTTCATACAGCCCAGACATAATCACACACATAAAGCAAAAAAAAGAACGAAAGAAAGAAAAAGAAAAGGAAAAGAAAACTAAGAACCGGGCTCATCATCATCAGGTGCACAGAAGTAGACCTCGGGGTCTTCAGTCATCCTGGAAGTCTGCTGAAAAACCTCCTCGACCCTACTGCTGGTCATGCTGATCCGTTCCTCCATCATCGACAACCGCCTATCAATGTTTGCCATATCCCGGCTATGTCGGGCGGTAAGGTCTGCTAATCCCTGCAACATATGTTGCTCAAACACGGTGCGAGGAATGAATGTTTGGGTCAGTGGTATGTGTTCTGTGGCTGATCCTGGTACCGTTGACCGTCCCTGCTGCTCCGTGTGGATGGAGTAGCGCCTAGTTGCATCCTGTATGACCATTCCCATGTTCCGTAGAATGGTCATGTCCGTAGGAATGGTAGTTGGCGCAACCTGGGTCAACTCTGAGCCCTCGATGTCCAGCTCTAGGTAGTGGGCTATCATGGTGATGAACGGCCCGAGCCCCAGTGATATGCATAAATCATATCACTTTTTAGCATGTTTTAGGCACAATTTAGGGCAAAATCGGTGTTAAATCGTTATCAATTGACTGTTATTAACTCAATTTCACAGTTTTTGTGATTTTGGAAGTGCCAGGTGAAAAGTGCAAGAAAATGGCAAATTTCAGGGCAAAAACGTGATTTTCAGAAGTTCAAAAGTCAGGATGGGCGTCCTGACCTGGTCAACAGAACCTAGGACGGGCGTCCTGACCTGGTCAACAAACCAGGACGGGCATCCAGGACTTGGGACGGGCGTCCCAGATCCAGGACGGGCGTCCCGAATGCCTGGTCAAAGTCCCACATCGAATTTTTGAGAGAAATTCACCCAATTCCCCTACTATAAATACCCCAGACCTTCCTCATTTGAAATCATTCCTCTCCACTCGATCAGAGTCATTTAGTGACTTCAAGTATACAGTTTCCCATAGTATACAAGTCACTTAGTGATTTCAAGTTTTAGTATAGGTTTATTCATAGTTTTAGAGAGTGTCTCGTGTTCTTCTTTTCTAAGAGTCTGTCTCAGATCTTAGAATACGACTAGATAAGTTCATTTTTTGTATTCATAGAATACCCGAGATTTCATTAGGAGATCCTAAGAGGGCACTAGGCGTTTGAAGAGTCAGTCAACAGGGTTGTGCTTAAGCCGGGTATTAAGGTAAAGCATAGCTACTAGGCTGAGGAAGCGTCCTTCAAAGGTTCTGTTGAGCAGAGTCGGGTCGAGCAGTCCACCATATACAATCAGTTGCTCCATCAGCGGACTACGTAAAGGGTGAAAACTTTATGGCATCGGTCCCCTTGTCCCTCTCTATATATGTCTGTACTGTGTTCGTCCAAATAAACATTATGAATATTGAACTATGATTATATGAATATGTATTATGCATGTTGAAGTATTTATATTTTTCCGGAAATGGTCACCAGCTTAACTATCATTATGACTGCATGTCTGCTGTAGTTTTTTTAAACTAGATGAATGGTTATAGACAACTCCTAACCACGGTTGAATCATAACATATTTAGTTTAACAGACATTAATTTAGGACTTCCCCGTCGGGAAGCATTAATGTCTGCCATATTAGATGAAATAACCTATAGATCACCATGTTTGTTAAAGTAATCTAAGTAGGCTGAGTTTGTGCATTTATGCCGGCGTTAGGGCGAGCGGCATGATCTCCTAAGTGACATAGGACTTTCATGGATGCCTTTAGCTCGAACCGTGAGTAGGGCCGTCATTAAGGTAGGGCGGTTTATCAGGTAACTCAGATGTGGTACACCTTTAGACTCAGTACATAATTGGAATCTAGACCAAGATATATCTAAAATACTCGAAGATAGGTCAATCAACATGTAGGAACAGTATAACATAAAATCAAAACATTATCTGTAAAACTGATATGCATAAATCATATAACTTTTTAGCATGTTTTTAGGCACAATTTAGGGTGAAATTGGTGTTAAATCGCTCTTAATTGATTGTTATTAACTCAATTTCACAATTTTCTTGATTTTGGACGTGTCAGGTGAAAAGTAGAAGAAAATGGCAAATTTTGGGGCAAAAACGAGATTTTCATAAGTTCGGAAGTGGAGATGGGCGTCCCGAACCCAGGATGGGCGTCCTGACCTGGTCAACAGACCAGGACGGGCGTCCAGGACTTGGGACGTCAGTCCTGACCTGGTCAACAGGCCGGGACGGGCGTCCCAGATCCAGGACGGGCATCCCGGATTCCTGGTCAATGTCCCACATCGAAATTTTGAGAGAAATTCACTCAGTTCCCCTACTATAAATACCCCAGGCATTCCTCAGTTGAAATCATTCCTCTCCACTCGATCTGAGTCATTTAGTGACCTCAAGTATACAGTTTTCCATAGTATACAAGTCACTTAGTGTTCTCATGTTTTAGTATAGGTTTATTTATATTCTTAGATAGTGTCTCGTGTTCTTTGTTTCTGAGAGTCTATCTCAGATCCTAGAATACGACTAGATAGGTAAGTTTCTAGTGTTCATAGAATACCCGGGGTTTCGTTAGGAATTCCTAAGAGGGCACTAGGCGTTCGAACTGTCAGTCAACAGGGCTGTGCTTAAGCTGGGTATTAAGGTAAAGTACAGCTACTAGGCTGAGGAAGCATCCTCCGAAGGTTCTGTCGAGCAGAGTCGGGTCGAGCAGTCCAATATATACAAGCAGTTGCTCCATCAGCGGACTACGTAAAGGGTGAATACTTTATGTCATCGATCCCCTTGTCCCTCTCTTTATATGTCTGTACTGTGTTCGTCCAAACATTAATTATGAATATTGGATTATGATTTTATGAATATGTGTTATGCATGTTGAAGTACTTTATGATTTTCCAGAAATGGTCACCAGCTTAACTTTCATTATGTCTGCATGTCTAATGTAGTTTCTTTTAAACTAAATGTAGGGTTATAGACAACTCATAACCACGGTCTAATCATAACTTGTTTAGTTTAACGTGCATTAATTTAGGACTTTCCCGTCGGAAAGCATTAATGTCTGCCATATTAGATGAAATAACCTATAAATCACCATGTTTGTTAGAGTAGTCTAAGTAGACTGAGTTTGTGTGTTTATGCTGGCGTTAGGGCTAGCGGCATGATCTCCTAAGTGACATAGGACTTTCATGGATGCCTTTAGCTCGAACCGTGAGTAGGGCCGTCATTAAGGTAGGGCGGTTTATCAGGTAACTCAGATGTGGTACACCTTTAGACTCAGTACATAATTGCAATCTAGGCCAAGATATATCTAAAATACTCAAAGATAGGTCAATCAACATGTAGGAACAGTGTAACATAGAATCAGAACATCATCTGTAAAACACTCTTAGGCTTAAAAACTTAAACCTAGTGGAGAATGAATTACCCTCTCATCAAAGATTTTGATGAATGATTGCATAACTGGATCATAAGATAAGAATTAGGGTAAGAGGATAGTTACTACTAAGTCATTACCACTTCCCTGGGAGTACGATATTTGATTTAATTAAAATCGTAGATAATTTCCAACAGACTAGCTACAGGATAGGTACTCTGCCTTAGGTTCTGATTGATTACGTGACAGTATAGAGACTAAATATGACAATTAGTCAGGCTAAGTCCTTAATTACTCATAATTAACATAGGGTAAAACAACACCTATTTTAGTATATCAGTCGGAAACCCATCAGATGTTTGGCGCCGTTGCCGGGGAAATATCATAATGAATTTAGGATTACTGATCAAAATTCTAGATGCTTATGATAGGTAACGGTAGTAACCTAGACCTTAGACCTAACACTTATTTAATGCTAGTTAGACAATCAATTTCCGAAATATAGGGTTATCATAACTAATTAATTTTAGACATTATCTGAAATTAAGACATTTAGGATAATCAAATTTTAGAAAATTATTCTAAAACCATATTGAGGAAATTTAACTGCTTTCTAAATAAAATATAAAAAGAAAAAAAATGTTAAAAATTTAAAATCCTGAAAAATATCTTTCTTGCTTTTTCTATTTTATTTTCTTTCTGTTTCTGTTAATTGCTATCCTAACCAGACTTTACACTCATAGATGAAGAGAACAAGAGCAGCTAGAAACCAAGCAAAGAAAACAGAAAACCCTAACCTTCCAGGTCGAAAGAAGACAAAACCAGAAAGGCCATCTAGGCCTGAACTAGAAAAACCACGGGAGAACCCTCCTCCACAACCTATAGAAGTAAACTCAAGCCTAGACACCAGTGATTTAGTGAGAAGATTGCTGAACACCCGTGAGCCCAGTCCCACGGAAGAAGATCCTTCTGAAGAACCTTTCCTCCGAGAGAAGAACCTCAAAGATCTCCAGTTCACACTCCTACCCAAAGAGTTCCTAGAAATCCACCACCCCTTGACCAAACCCAAAACTCACCAACATCTCCTGAGTACACTCCAACGCCTAACGAGCACACCCCTTCATCCGGGGGAAGTACTAATGGTTCTCAGTCAGTTTTGTCCATGCAGATAGATACTTTGACTTACAGGATTTACCAGATGGATCAAACGATCGCAAGCAGACAGTGTCATTCAGAATAGAGCATTCTGAACATCACAACTAATATGGACCAGCTCAGGGCCACAGTGAGCCTCCAGGAAGGCCAAGGTGCACAGATACTACGGGAGTTAGTTGACATACGAAGTGAGTAGGGCAGGAAAAGGGAGGAGATGAGAGCTATGCGCATAGAGATGCGAGAGATCAGAAATAAAGGCCATTGAAAAAGGGAAGATTCTTTTTACTTTTCAGCAAATAAATTGTTTGAACTAAAATTAAATAACTGACCCCTACTTTTATTTTCAAACTTTTTAAAAGGGTCTTTTACTTTATTCTGTAATTTTTCTTCAGGCATTCTATTTTTCAAATTCTTTATGAAAAACAAATGTGTTACAAATACAATTTATTTTTCATTAATAAGTTGTATAAACATAGTCTTTTGCTTTTTTTATAATTCTTGCTGAATAGGAGATAGGATATGATTAGGGTAGTTATGATTTTCGAAAAAGAGATTGAGAAATTTTTTTGCAAAGAGTTTTTAATAGCTTCTGAATTTGATAGGTTAAACATGAAGACTTGTTAAATATTATTGTTTTTGGTGTACTAAGATTTGCAGGGAATTATGAAAAAAAATTCCGGAAGTGGCACGCATCCCGAGGCAATCCGGGACGGGCATCCTGCCTCCGGGGCCACCACCTTCTACAAAAATGCCATTTTCTTCATTTTCTCTCAAACCAACCACCAAAAATCATCTCTCTACAAAAATTCTCTCCACCTTCTCTCTACAAATTTTTGGCAACTTCCCGAAATTTCAAAATTCGAATTTCCCTCCAAAATTTGAATTTCCCGCCAAAAATTCAAAATCCTTCACTAACCAAAATCCATCCTTCTGAATTCAAATTCACCTCCAGAATTCGAATTCGAATCTTCTTTCCCGCCTAAATTCTCAAAGTCTCTCGAACGTTCTCAACCAAATGGCTCCCAAACGCGCGCACATCACTTCTTCCATGACCGTCACATCTGTGGCACACCCTTTTATGCTTTTTCCCTCCATTCTAGCATATCAGGAGAGATGTCATGGATATATCGGGCGCAACATACTGGTTGGTAGAACGCTTGAATGGGCAGCAGTCTAGACACTGGGAGTTGAGCAGGAGGTCCGACGAATACTCGACGTACTACCCTACAGTTGAGTCTTCATCGTCCATGAGCCGACCTACCTAGAGCTGGTATGTGAGTTCTATGCTTCATTTACATTCCAGCAGGAGCACATCACATTCCGTCTGGGCGGAATGGATCGATCGATGAGCATGGCCGAGTTCGGCATCGCCTTGGGTATCTGGCAGAGGGACGAGCTGGATACGCCCGCCTATACCACAGCAGTTTGAGACTTCACTTCTGCAGACGTCTGCACCGCTTGGGCTCAGATTTGTACGACGGGTGCTCCCTACCAGCATGGCTTTGTGAAAGCCACAAGTATTCATCTTGCTCTTCGCTATTTACATGCCATTATAGCACACACTCTGTCAGGACGTTGGGCGGCCCCCGGGAATGTCACCTAGATGGAAACATTCCTCCTGGCCAACATGCATATGGGATGGTAGTACGGGATGCAACTGGGCGCTACTCCATCCACACGGAGCAGCAAGGACATGCATCGACACCGGGATCGGTCCCAGCACATATACCTCCGACCGAGACATTCGTTCCATGCACCGCCTTTGAGCGACATATGTCGCACGGATTGGCGGAACTCACAGCCCGACATAGCCGGGATATGGAAAACATCGAGAGGCGGATGTCGATGATGGAAGATAGAATCACCATGACCAACAGTAGGGTCGAGGAGATTTTTCAGCAGACCTCCCGACTAGTCGAAGACCCAGAGCTCCACTTTATAGAAGACTTCCGTTCACCCGATGACGATGAGCCGGGTTGATATGCATAAATCATATCACATTTTTAGCATGTTTTTAGGCATAATTTAGGGTGAAATTGATGGTAAATCACTCTTAATTGATTGTTATTAACTCAATTTCACAATTTTTGTGATTTTGGAAGTGTCAGGTGAAAAGTAGAAAATGACAAATTTTGGGGCAAAAACGTGATTTTCAGAAGTTCGGAAGTCGGGATGGGCGTCCCGAACCCAGGATGGGCATCCTGACCTGGTCAACAAACCAGGACGGGCGTCCAGGACTTGGGATGGCCATCCTGACCTGGTCAACAGGCCGGGATGGGTATCCCAGATCCAGGACGGGCGTCCCGATGATGCTGCTCCGACTAATATGCTAAAATAGGTGTTGTTTTACCCTATGTTGATTGTGAGTAATTAAGGACTTAGATTGACTAATTGTTACTTTTAGTCTCTATGTTGTCACTTAATCAGTCAGAACCTAAGGCAGAGTACCTATCGTGTAGCTAGTCTGTTGGAAAGTATCTACGATTTTATTTAAATTAAATATCGTACTCCTAGGGAAGTGGTAACGGCTTAGTAGTAACTATCCTCTTACCCTAACTCTTATCTTATGATCCAGTTATGCAATCGTTCATCAATATCTTTGATGAGAGGGTGATTCATTCTCCACTAGGTTTAAGTCTATTTAAGCCTAAAAGTGTTTTACAAATAATGTCCTGATTCTATGTTATACTGTTCCTACATGTTGATTGACCTATCTTCGAGTATTTTAGATATATCTTGGCCTGAATTGCAACTATGTACTGAGTCTAAAGGTGTACCACATCTGAGTTACCTGATAAATCGCCCCATCGCCATTGACGACCCTACTCACGGTTCGAGCTAAAGGCATCCATGAAAGTCCTATGTCACTTAGGGGATCATGCCGCTCGCCCTAACGCCGGCATAAACACACAAACTCAGCCTACTTAGACTACTCTAACAAACATGGTGATCTATAGGTTATTTAATCTAATATGGCAGACACCAATGCTTTCCAACGGGAAAGTCCTAAATTGATGCCTGTTAAACTAAACAGGTTATGATTAGACCGTGGTTAGGAAATGTCTATAACCCTACATTTAGTTTAAAAGAAACTACATTAGACATAATGAATATTAAGCAGGTGGCCATTTCTGGAAAATCATAAAGAACTTCAACATGTATAACAAATACTCATAAAATCATAATCTAATAAACATAATCAATATTTGGACGAACACGGTACATACATATAAAGAGAGGGACAGGGGGACTGATGCCATAAAGAATTCACCCTTTACTTAGTCTCGCCGATGGAGCAACTGCTTGTATATGTTGGACTGCTCGACCTGACTCTGCTTGACAGAACCTTCGGAGGACGCTTCCTCAGCATAGTAGCTGGACTTTACCTTAATACCCAGCTTAAGCCCAACCCTGTGGACTGACTCTTCGAACGCCTAGAGCCCTCTTAGGATCTCCTAACGAAATCCTGGGTATACTATGAATACCAGAAACGAACCTATCTAGTCGTTTCCTAGGATTTGAGACCAATTCTTAGAAATAAAGAAAACGAGATACTATCTAGAAATAAAAGAAAACTTATACTGAAACCTGAGTCTCTAAGTGACTAGTATACTGGAAAACTGTATACTTGAAGTCACTAAATGAGTCAGATTGAGTGGAGAGGAATGATTTCAACTGAGGAAGGCCTAGGGTATTTATAGCAACTTTCAGGAGTGATTTTCTCTCAAAAATTCGATGTGGGATTCTGAACTGTGGCTCGGGACACCCGTCCTGGATTGGGATGCCCGTCCTGGCCTGTTGACCAGGTCAGGATGCCCATCCTGACTTCGGCACACCCACCCCGACTTTTGAATTTCTAAAAATCGCGTTTTTGCCCCGAAATTTGTCATTTTCTTCTACTTTTCACCTGACACTTCCAAAATCACAAAAACTATGAAATTGAGTTAATAACAATCAATTAAGACCAATTTACTATGAATTTCACCCTAAATTATGCCTAAAACATTGATGCGGTTTCCGACCGATGTGCTAAATAGGTGTTATTTTACCCTATGTTGATTATGAATAATTAAGGACTGTGATTGACTAATTGTCACATTTAGTCTCTATGGTGTCACTTAATCAGCCAGAACCTAAGGCGAAACCTATGTGTAGCTAGTCTGTTGGAAAGTATCTACGATTTTATTAAAAATATCGTACTCCCAGGGAAGTGGCAACGGCTTAGTAGTAACTAGCCTTTCTTCCTAACTCTTATCTTATAATCCATTATGCAATCTTCATCAATAATTTTGATGAGAGGGTGATTCATTCTCCACTAGGTTTAAGTCTAGCTAAACCTGAAAGTGTTTAAAGATTAGATCCTGATTTTATGTTATACTGTTTATACGTTGATTGACCTATATTCGAGTGTTTTAGACATGTCTTGGCTTGGATTGCAATTATGCTCTGTGTCTAAAGGCTACCACATCTGAGTTTCTACGCTACCGCCCCACCGTTAAGGGTAACGGCCCTACTCACGGCTCGGACTAAAGTCAGCAATGACCGCCCTATGTCACTTTGGGGATCATACTGCTCGTCGCATAACCGCCGGCATAAAACTCTACTCAGCCTACCTAGACTACTTTCAACCAACGGGGTGTTCCGCAGATTATTTTATCTAGTATGGCAGACACCAATACTAATTGATGTCTGTTAAACTAAACAGGTTATGATAGACCGTGGTTAGGAATTGTCTATAACCCTAATTTCAGTTTAAAAGAACGACAATAAACATGCAGACATAATGGATATTTAAGCAGGTGGCCATTTCTAGAAAAACATAATACTTCAACATAAATAACAAATATTCAAAAAAACAAAATCTGGTATTCAAACAGTTATTTGGACAAACACAATAACAACATATAAGAGAGGGACAGGGGGACCGATGCCATAAAGAATTCACCCTTCACGAAGTCTCGCCGATAGATCGTACTGCTGTATATGCCGTATTGCTTGACCCGACTCTGCTCGCCAGAACCGTCGGAGGACGCTTCCTCAGCCTAGTAACTGGGCTTTACCTTAATACCCAGCTTAATTCCAGCCCTGTGGACTGACTCTTCGAACGCCTAGAGCCCTCTTAGGATCTCCTAACGAAATCCCGGGTATTCTATGAATACCAGAAACGAACCTATGTATAGAAACCTAAGATTTGAGACTATTTCTCAGAAACTAAAACAAAACACTAACAAGAAAGAAAACTGAGATCCGAGTCTCTTAGTGAGTTGTGTACTAGAGAATTGTACACTGGACACCACTAAATGACTCAGATCGAGTGGAGAGGAATGAATTCAACTGCTGGAGGCCTGGGGTATTTATAGCAGCTTCCCAGAGTGAAAATCTCTGAAAAATTCGATGTGGGACAGCTTCTGGCGGCTCGGGACGCCCGTCCCGGATTGGGACGCCCGTCCTGGTCTGTTGACCAGGTCGGGACGCCCGTCCTGGGTCCTGGACGCCCGTCCAGGTGCCTTGACTTGGTCGGGACGCCCGTCCCTGGTTTGGGACGCCCGTCCCGGACCTTTGACCGAGTCAACATTTCCAAAAATTGCGTTTTTGCCCCAAAATTTGTTGTTTTCGTCTACTTTGCACCTGACACTTCCAAAATCATAAAAACTGTGAAATTAAGTGAATAATGCACAATCAAGATCAAATTGCCCTTGATTTCACCCAAATTCATACGTAAAAACATGCTAAAAAGGTGATACGATTTTCGCGTATCAGATAACCCCACACTTAGCCTTTTGCTTGTCCTCAAGCAAAGTCTACCTGAAGTTACTTAAATTCCTAGTCATGTTTTTTTCCAAAAATTCTTCAGACAAGTCTTAATACAGGTCTGTCTGGTTAGGTTGCTATGACAAGGTCTCAGATGTTTTTAGTAGCTTGTTATGATCAGGCAGAAAACAAATCAACAACTAGGTTGGTCTTTTTTCTTAGTCACAGGGTCTTCCTGATGTGTAGTGTGTGTACTAGTCCAGACCAGATAGTCAACACAATGTACTCTTGTCTTAACTACTACCAGATAACACTTCGACCTATCGCTAGACATATTAACAACAGACAACTTTTTGAGTTCTGAGCTTTGGTGATCAGATTTTTAATGTTTTAGCATTTAGTTATTTTATAGATTCAGGGTATTTTGAGTCTGCTTAGAACACGTCAACTTCAACTACCCATGTAGCGAGTCCCACTCCGATGACTCCCAGATCTACGACCTTAGGGCATCAGGCTTTAAATTCCCCGAAGGAGTGGTGCTCGAGTAGCGAAGGCCGCTGGCAAACTACCCTTATTTGATTAACTTCTTTTAATTTCTTTTCACTTTCTAGCTCAGAGTCTCATCTAGTCATCCTAACTGCCATATATCCACATCTGGTCTAATTTTTCTAGTTAAGTCTCGAACAGGTAATGGTTGAGGTCTCTAACTCCAGACAAGTTGTGCTCATCAGGAATTCCCTATTCCTAATCATTAGTCCAAGATAGCTATCATTATCTCCTACTAACCATAACATACTACCTACATATCATAGACTAAGCAATTGTTTAACCAAGCATACTGCATTTAGACGTCTGAAAGACGGAAAATTTTTGAAAAACATTTTGGAAGGGTGGAAAGTATGTGAAAAACAAGCAAAATCATGCGAAAAATTTTGCAAACTGCTACAGTGCACCGTGCACTGCTACCCCCCACTTAAGTCTGGCACTGTCCTCAGTGTTCATGCATATCTAATTACCCACACTTATTTGAAAATAAGAAATAAAACAGAAAATAAAGGATTTTGTATGGGTAAGTAAGACATAAAATAAAATAATGCAAACAATTCTGTATGTCATATAAATCAAATTTGTACATAGATTCATACGTCATACAGCCCAGACATGTTTATACACATAGAACAAGAAACAAAACAAAAGAAAAAGAAAGAAAAGGAAAGAAGGAGAGAGACTAAGAACCCGGCGGATCGTTGTCCAGTGGACCTAAGTCTGCTAAGTCAAACTCAAGTTTTCCGCTACTCGGGAAGTCTGCTGATGTATCTCCTCAATCCTGCTGGTGTTCATGGCGATCCTATCATCTATCATCGCCAACCGTCTGTCAATCCTGTCCTCCATCATCGTTAACTGTCTGTCAATCCTGTCCATGTCTCTACTGTATCGGGCCGATAGTTCTGCCAATCCGTACGACATGTGTCGTTCGAAGGCAGTACGTGGCACGAACGTCTCGGATGGAGGGATATGCGCTGGAAATGCTTCCGATGCCGATGCCTGTCCTGTCTGCTCCGTGTGGATGGTGTCGCGGCCATTCGCATCCCGTACAACCATTCCCATGTTCCGTAGAATGGTACGTCTGTGGGAATAGTGGTTGGGCGACCAGAGTAAGCTCCGAGCCCTCTATGTCCAACTCCAGGTAGCGGGCTAGCCTGGTGATGTATGGTCCGAGTCCCAGACACTGTTTCCTAGTGTCTGTAGCGAATCCTCTCATGACGACCGCTATGAGTCTAGCCATCTCTACTGTAGACCCCCATGTGCATTTGGCTAGAAGGAACGTCTCCATCCGGGTGACAGTTCCGGGTGCTGTCAGTCGTCCTGACAATGTGTGTGCAATGATAGCATGCAGGTAACGAAGAGTAGATAAATACCTGTGGCTTTTGCAAAGCCATGCTGGTATGGGACACCCGTCATGCAGATCTGAGCCCAAGCAGTGGAGACGTCTGCAGACGTGAGTCTCGAACTGTTGTGGTGTATGCGGGCGTATCCAGCTCATCTCTCTGCCAGATGCCTAGGGCGATGCCGAACTCGGCCATGCTCATCGATCGATCTATTCCGCCTAAACGGAATGTGATCTGCTCCTGTTGGCAGGTAAAAGACGCATAGAACTCACATACAGCTCCAGGTATGTGGGCTCGGTGACGATGAATACTCACTGTAGGGTGGCACGTCGAGTATGCGTCTGACTTCCGGCTCTACTCCCAGTGTCTGTACTGCTGCCCAATCCAGCGTTCTGCCCGTTAGTATTGTACGCCCGATGTATCCAGTGCATCTCTCTTGGTATGCTGTGCTGGAGGGAAACACAAAAAGGATGTGTCACTGAGGTAACTGTCATGGTAGATGTGGTACGAGCACGTTTGGGAGCCATTTAAAACGTATGAGAGAGTGTAGGTGGGGAAAGCTTTAAACTCAAATTCTGGAGGTGGATTTGAATTCAGAAGGATGAAATTAGGTTAGGAGCGAATTTTGAATTTTGGCGGTAAAATCGAATTTTGGAGGGGAATTCGAATTTTTAAACTTTGAGGAGTTTGCCAAAAATTTGTAGAGAGGCTAAGAGAAATGTTTTTAGAGAGATGAATTTTTGGTTGTAGATTTGAGAGAAAATGAAAAAATTGAATTTTTATAGAAGGGTGACCTTCGGGACGCCCGTCCCGGAGGGAGACCCTCCCGGGTTGCATCGGGACGCGTGCCAATTCCGGGAAATTTTTTTTTTCTCTCGTAATTCCCTGAAAATCTCAAAATACCAAAATTATCATAATTCTTAACAAGGCTTCATGTTTATCCAATAAAATTCAGAAGTTGTTTAAAAACTCTATGAAAAAAAATTCTCAGTCTCTTTTCGAAAATTGTGACTACCCTAATTTTATCCTAACTTAAATTCAGCAAGAATTTCAGAAAAATAAAACTGAGTTTGTGCAATGTAATTAGTGGAAAATAAACTGTATTTGCAAAACTCTTGTTTTTCATAGAAATTCGAAATAAACTGTCTGAAGAAAATTGTTGAATATAAAGGACCCTTTAAAAATGTTTGAAAAATAGAAAATAAGGGTCAATTATTCAAGTTTCAGTTCAAACGAATTATTTGTTGAGAGTAAAAGAATCTTCCCTTTTTAACGAATCCTATCTCTGATCTCCTGTAGTTCTGTCCGAATGTTTCGCATCTCTTGCAGTTCTGCTTGTATGTTGCGCATTTCCTCCTGCTGGTTCCTTTGTTCCTTCAAGATTTCCATCATCTCTCGGAGTAAGTGCACATTTTGGCGTTCTATTGTGGTTCTGAGTTGGGTTACTTCAGAACTCAAGGTTAGAACAGCCTGATATGATCGTCTTAGTCCGCCCGGTATTGTCTGAGTCATAGCGCTTATCCTGTGAGATATAGCATCTACCCGGGCAGCCAAGGCTGATTGAGAACTGTCAGTGCTATCCTCTGATGAAGGTGGTTGGTCGTTAGGTGCGGGGGATGCAGGAGTATATTCAGGAGATTTCGGGGTGTACTCGGGAGATTTAGGAGTATATTCGGGAGAAACAGGAGTGTATTCGGGAGAAGCAGGAGTGTATTCGGGAGAAGAAGGAATTGTTTGGATTTCTGGGGAAGTGTTATGTTCTACTTCGTCCAGAATATCCTGGGCTCTTGTTCCCTTCATTTCTGAGTGCAAAGTCTGGTTAGAAACAACAAATAGCAAAAGTAGGACAGTGAAACAAGAAAGAAAATATTTTTATGGATTTTGATTTATTTAGAAAGCAGGTAAATTTCCTTAATATGGTTTTTAGAATAATTTTCTAAAATTTGATTATCCTAAGTGTCTTAATTCCAGATATTATCTAAAATTAATTAGTTATGATAATCCTATATTTAGGAAAGTGATTGTCTAACTAGTATAAGATAAGTGTAAGTCAAAAGTCTAGGTTACTACCGCTACCTATCATAAGTTTCTAGAATTGTGGCCAATAATCCTAAATTCATTATGATATTTCCCCGGCAACGGCGCCAAAAATCTGATGCGGTTTCCGACCGATGTGCTAAATAGGTGTTATTTTACCCTATGTTGATTATGAATAATTAAGGATTATTGACTAATTGTCACATTTAGTCTCTATGGTGTCACTTAATCAGCCAGAACCTAAGGCAGAGTACCTATCGTGTAGCTAGTCTGTTGGAAAGTATCTACGATTTTATTAAATAAATATCGTACTCCCAGGGAAGTGGCAACGGCTTAGTAGTAACTAGCCTTTCTTCCTAACTCTTATCTTATAATCCAGTTATGCAATCTTCATCAATAATTTTGATGAGAGGGTGATTCATTCTCCACTAGGTTTAAGTCTAGCTAAACCTGAAAGTGTTTTAAAGATTAGATCCTGATTTTATGTTATACTGTTACTATACGTTGATTGACCTATATTCGAGTGTTTTAGACATGTCTTGGCCTGGATTGCAATTATGCTCTGTGTCTAAAGGCTACCACATATGAGTTTCTACGCTACCAACCCCACCACCCACCAACCACCCACCGTTAAGGTAACGGCCCTACTCACGGCTCGGACTAAAGTCAGCAATGACCGCCCTATGTCACTTTGGGGATCATACTGCTCGTCGCATAACCGCCGGCATAAAACTCTACTCAGCCTACCTAGACTACTTTCAACCAACGGGGTGTTCCAGATTATTTTATCTAGTATGGCAGACACCAATACTAATTGATGTCTGTTAAACTAAACAGGTTATGAATAGACCGTGGTTAGGAATTGTCTATAACCCTAATTTCAGTTTAAAAGAACGGCAATAAACATGCAGACATAATGGATATTTAAGCAGGTGGCCATTTCTAGAAAAACATAATACTTCAACATAAATAACAAATATTCATAAAAACATAATCTGGTATTCAAACAGTTATTTGGACAAACACAATAACAACATATAAGAGAGGGACAGGGGACCGATGCCATAAAGAATTCACCCTTCACGAAGTCTCGCCGATGGAGCGTACTGCTGTATATGCCGTATTGCTTGACCCGACTCTGCTCGCTAGAACTGTCGGAGGACGCTTCTTCAGCCTAGTAACTGGGCTTTACCTTAATACCCAGCTTAAGCCCAGCCCTGTGGACTGACTCTTCGAACGCCTAGAGCCCTCTTAGGATCTCCTAACGAAATCCCGGGTATTCTATGAATACCAGAACGAACCTATCTATAGAAACCTAAGATCTGAGACTATTTCTTAGAAACTAAAACAAAAAACACAGAAAGAAAACTGAGATCCGAGTCTCTGAGTGAGTTGTGTACTAGAGAATTGTACACTGGACACCACTAAATGACTCAGATCAAGTGGAGAGGAATGAATTCAACTGCTGGAGGCCTGGGGTATTTATAGCAGCTTCCCGGAGTGAAAATCTCTGAAAAATTCGATGTGGGACAGCTTATGGCGGCTCGGGACGCCCGTCCCGGATTGGGACGCCCGTCCTGGTCTGTTGACCAGGTCGGGACGCCCGTCCCGGGTCCTGGACGCCCGTCCCGGGTCCTGGACGCCCGTCCAGGTGCCTTGACTTGGTCGGGACGCCCGTCCCTGGTTTGGGACGCCCGTCCCGGACCTTTGACCGAGTCAACATTTCCAAAAATTGCGTTTTTGCCTCAAAATTTGCTGTTTTCGTCTACTTTGCACCTGACACTTCCAAAATCATAAAAACTGTGAAATTAAGTGAATAATGCACAATCAAGATCAAATTGCCCTTGATTTCACCCAAATTCATACGTAAAAACATGCTAAAAAGGTGATACGATTTTCGCGTATCAAACATGCTAAAAATGTGATATGATTTATGCATATCACCCGAGCCCCAGTTCAGAATCCCACATCGAAATTTTGAAAGAAAATCACCCAGCTCCCCTACTATATATACCCCAGGTATTCCTCAGTTGAAATCATTCCTCTCCACTCAATCTGAGTCATTTAGTGACTTCAAGTATATAGTTTTCCATAGTATACAAGTCACTTAGTGTTCTTAGGTTTTAGTATAAGTTTATTTATATTCTTAGATAGTGTCTCATGTTCTTTGTTTCTGAGAGTTTGTCTCAGATCCTAGGATACGACTAGATATATTCGTTTTTGGTATTCATAGAATACCCGGGGTTTCTTTAGGAGATCCTAAGAGGGCACTAGGCATTCGAAGAGTCAGTCAACATGGCTGTTCTTAAGCTGGGTATTAAGGTAAAGTACAGCTACTAGGCTGAGGAAGCGTCCTCCGAAGGTTTTGTCGAGCAGAGTCGGGTCGAGCAATCCAACATATACAAGCAGTTACTCCATCAGCGTGACTACGTAAAGGGTGAATACTTTATGGCATCGGTCCCCTTGTCCCTCTCTTTATATGTCTGTACTGTGTTCGACCAAACATTTATTATGACTATTGGATTATGATTTTGAATATTTGTTATGCATGTTGAAGTACTTTATGATTTTCTGGAAACGGCCACCATCTTAACTTTCATTATGTCTGCATGTCTAATGTAGTTTCTTTTAAACTAAATGTAGGGTTATAGACAACTCCTAACCACGATCTAATCATAACCTGTTTAGTTTAACAGACATCAATTTAGGACTTTCCCGTCGAAAAGCATTGGTGTCGCCATATTAGATGAAATAACTTATAGATCACCATGTTGTTAGAGTACTCTAAGTAGGATGAGTTTGTGTGTTTATGCTGGCGTTAGGGCGAGCGGCATGATCTCCTAAGTGACATAGGACTTTCATGGATGCCTTTAGCTCGAACCGTGAGTAGGGCTGTCATTAAGGTAGGGCGGTTTATCAGGTAACTCAGATGTGGTACACCTTTAGACTCAGTACATAATTGCAATCTAGGTCAATATATCTAAAATACTGGAAGATAGGTCAATCAACATGTATGAACAGTATAACATAAAATCATGACATTATCTGTAAAACACTCTTAGGCTTTGATAGACTTAAACCTAGTGGAGAACGAATCACCCTCTCATCACAGATTTTGATGAATGATTGCATAACTGGATCATAAGATCAGAGTTAGGGTAAGAGGATAGTTACTACTACTAAGCCGTTACCACTTCCCTAGGAGTACGATAATTAATTTAATTAAAATCGTAGATACTTTCCAACAGACTAGCTACACGATAGGTACTCTGCCTTATGTTCTGACTGATTAAGTGACAACATAGAGACTAAATGTGACAATTAGTCAATCTAAGTCCTTAATTACTCATAATCAACATAGGGTAAAACAACACCTATTTTAGCATATCAGTCGGAAACGCATCATATTTTTGGCGCAGTTGCCGGGGAAATATCATAATGAATTTAGGATTCCTGATCAAAATTCTAGAGACTTATGATAGGTAATGGTAGTAACCTAGACCTTAGACCTAACACTTATTTTATGCTAGTTAGACAATCGATTTCCGAAATATAGGGTTATCATAACTAATTAATTTTAGACATTATCTGAAATTAAGACATTTAGGATAATCAAATTTTAGAAAATTATTCTAAAACCATAAATACATCTCCTATGGTTGGAGAGGGGAACGAGCCCTATTTGAATCAATTCAACATCTCTTATCCGGGTTCTTGAAGACTAAGTGGCGGGGGGAGATTGAGGAAATTTAATTGCTTTCGAAATTAAATATAAAAAGTAAAAAAATGTTAATTTTTTTTAAACCCGAAAAATATCTTTCTTGCTTTTTCTATTTTGTTTTTCTTTCTGTCTTTGTTATTTGTTATTCCTAACCAGACTTTACACTCATAGATGAAGAAACAAGAGCAGCTACAAACCAAGCAAAGAAAGAAAACCCTGACACTCCAGGTCGAAAGAAGACAAAACTAGAAGGACCATCTAGGCCTGAACCAGAAATACCACGGGAGAACCCTCCTCCACAACCTATAGAAAAAACTCAAGCCTAGACACCAGTGATTTAGTGAGAAGATTGCTGAACACCCGTGAGCCCAGTCCCACGGAAGATCCTTCTGAAGAAACCTTTCCTCCGAGAGAAGAACCTCAAAGATCTCCAGTTCACACTCCTGCCTAGAGAGTTCCTAGAAATCCACCAACCCTTGACCAAACCCAAAACTCACCAACATCTCCTGAGTATACTCCAATGCCTAACGAGCATACTCCTTCATCCGGGGGGAGTACTAACGGTTCTTATTCAGTTTTGTCCATGCAAATAGATTCTTTGGCTCAAAGGATCTACGAGATGGATCAAGGAATTGCGAGTAGACTGTGTCATTCAGAACAAGTATCCTGAATATCACAACCATATGGACCGACTCAAGGCCACAGTAAGTCTCCAGGAAAGCCAAGGTGCACAGATACTCCGGGAGTTAGCTAACATACGAAGTGAGTAGGGCAGGCAAAGGGAGGAGATGAGAGCCATGCGCATAGAGATGCGAGAAATCAGAGAAAGGGCCGTTGAGAAATAGGGAAGATTCTTTTACTTTTCAGCAAATAAATTGTTTGAACTAAAATTAAATAATTGACCCATACTTTTTATTTTCAAACTTTTTAAAAAGGGTCTCTTATTTTATTCAGTAATTTTTCTTCAGACTTTTTATTTTTCAAATTCTTTATGAAAAACAAATGTGTTACGAATACAGTTTATTTTTCATTAATAAGTTGTATAAACTTAATCTTTTGTTTTTCTATAATTCTTGCTGAATAGAGGTTAGGATATGATTAGGGTAGTTATGATTTTTGAAAAAGAGATTGAGAATTTACAAAGAGTTTTTACCAGCTTCTGAATTCGATAGGTTTAACATGAAGACTTGTTAAATATTATGATTATTTTTGTGTACTAAGATTTGCAGGGAATTATGAATATATATATATCCGGAAGTGGCACGCATCCCGAGGCAACCCGGGACGGGCGTCCCAAAGGCCGCCCCCTTCTACAAAAATGCCATTTTTCTTCATTTTCCCTCAAACCAACCACCAAAAATCATCTCTCTACAAAATTCTCTCCACCTTCTCTCTACAAATTTTTGGCAACCTCTTAAAATTTCAAAACTCAAATTTCACTCCAAAATTTGAACTTTTTGAATTTACTTCCAAAATTCGAATTTTCCTCCAAAATTCGAATTTCCCGCCAAAAACTCAAAATCCTTCCCTAACCAAAATCCATCCTTCCAAATTCAAATTCACCTCCAGAATTCGAATTCGAATCTTCTTTCCCCGCCTAAATTTCAAATCTCTCGAACGTTCTCAACCAAATGGCTCCCAAACGTGCTCGTATCGCTTCTTCCATGCCGTCACATCTGTGGCACACCCTTTTATGCTTTTTCCCTCCATTCCAGCATACTAGGAGAGATGTCATGGATATATCAGACACAGCATACTGGTTGGCATAATGCTGGACTGGGCAGCAGTCCAGACACTGGGAGTTGAGCAGGAGGTCCGACGCATACTCGACGTACTACCCTACAGTCGAGTCTTCATCGTCTCTGAGCCGACCTACCTATAGCTGGTATGTGAGTTCTATGCTTCATTTACATTCCAACAGGAGCACATCACATTCCGTCTGGGCGGAATGGATTGATCGATGAGCATGGCCGAGTTTGGCATCGCCTTGGGTATCTGGTAGAGGGACGAGTTGGATACGCCCGCCTACACTATAGTAGTTCGAGACTTCACTTCTGCAGACGTTTCCACCGCTTGGGCTCAGATTTTTACGACGGGTACTCCCTACCAGCATGGCTTTGCGAAAGCCACATGTATTCATCCTGCTCTTCGTTATTTACATGCCATTACAGCACACACTCTATCAAGACGTCTGGCGGCCCCCGGGAATGTCACTCAAATGGAGACATTCCTCCTGGCCAACATGCATATGAGTTCCACAGTAGAGATGGCTCGCCTCATTACTGTCATCATGCGAGGTTTCGCTACAAACACTCGGAAACAGTGTCTAGGGCTTGGGCCGTTCATCACCAGGATAGCTCACTACTTGGAGTTGGACATCGAGGGCTCGGAGCTGACCCAAGTTGCCCCGACCAGTATTCCTATGGACCTTACCATTCTA
Source organism: Asclepias syriaca (assembly GCA_027405835.1). Classification (NCBI taxonomy): domain Eukaryota; kingdom Viridiplantae; phylum Streptophyta; class Magnoliopsida; order Gentianales; family Apocynaceae; genus Asclepias; species Asclepias syriaca. The sequence continues at coordinate 9,878,383 of CM049930.1, forward strand.
CGGAACATGGGGATGGTCGTACGGGATGCAACTGAGCGCTACTCCATGCACACGGAGCAGCAAGGACAGGCATCGACATCGGCATCGGGAGTGGTACCAGCACATATACCTCTGACCGAGACATTCGTCCCATGCACTGCCTTTGAGTGACATATGTCACACGGATTGGTAGAACTTTTAGCCCGATATAGCCAGGATATGGAAAGAATCGAGAGGCGGATGTCGATGATGGACGATAGAATCGCCATGAACACCAGCATGATCGAGGAGATTTTTCAGCATACCTCCCGACTGGTTGATGACACAGAGGTCTACTTTACAGCAGACTTCCGTCCACCTGATGACGATGAGCCGGGTTCTTAGCTTTTCTTTTCCTTTTCTTTTTCTTTCTTTTGTTGCGTTTGCTTTATGTGTGTGATCATGTATGGGCTGTATGAAATATGAATATCTGTATGATGTTGATTGATATGACATAACAGCATTTGTTTCTTTTTTATATCTTGTTATTTCGTTTATTGTTTTATTTTCCTTCTTACCCTTAGTCAAATAAGTGTGGGGGTAAGAGTTCTATGTTTTGTTTTTCTTCTTGTTTTCAAATAAGTGTGGGGTAATTTAGATATGCATGAACACTGAGGACAGTGTCAGACTTAAGTGTGGGGTAGCAGTGCACAATGCATTGTACTAGGAAAAAACTTTTGCATGATTTTTGCATGTTTTCCCGTATTTTCACACCCTTCCAAATTTTTTCAAAATTTTTCATTCTTTTAGACTTCAAAATGTAGTATGATTGGTAAAACATTGCTGATGTCTATGATATGTAGGTAGAATGTTATAATCAGTAGGAGACAACGTGATGGCTTTCTTGAATTTATCGATTAGAAATAGGGAATTCTTGATAATTGAGCACAACTTAGTTTGGATTAGATACCTCAGCCAAATACCTTTTCAAAACTTAACTAGATAAGATTAGACCAGTTGAGGATGTATTGGCAATCAAAATGACTAGATGATGCTCTGAGCTGAAAGTGAAAAGAAAAAAATAAAGAGAGTTAACTAAATAGGGTAGTTTGCAAGCGGCCTTTGCTACTCGAGCACCACTCCTTAGGCGAACTTAAAGCCTGATGCCCTAAGGTTGTGTAGGTCTGGAGTCATCGGAGTGGGACTTGCTACATGGTAGTTAAGTTGACGTGTGAAAGCAGACTCAAAATACCCTGGAAAATCAATAAAAGAGAAAAAAATTAATAAATGCTTAATTAAACATTTGGTCACCAAGGCTCAGAACTCAGAAAGTTTTTATTGTTAGTATGTCTAGCGACGGGTCGAAGTATTATCTGGTTATAGTCGAGATGAGAGTAATTGCGTTGAATATCTAGTCTAGACTAGTACACACACTACACATCAGGAAGACCTTGTGACTGAGAGAAGAGTTCAATAGAGTTATTAAGTTGTTAAACCTGCTTGACCATGATAATCGACTATAGACATTTGAGACCTTGTCATAGCAACTTAACCAGTCAGACATGTGTTGTGAATTATCTGATTCAGTGATAAATTTTGGAGTAAAAACATGATTAGAAATTTTAAGTGACTGACCTATGATTTAAAATCACTAACTTCAGGTAGACTTTGCTTGAGAACAAGCAAAAAGCTAAGTGTGGGGTTATATGATATGCATAAATCATATCACATTTTTAGCATGTTTTTAGGCATAATTTAGGGTGAAATTGATGGTAAATCGCTCTTAATTGATTGTTATTAACTCAATTTCACAGTTTTTGTGATTTTGGAAGTGTCAGGTGAAAAGTAGAAGAAAATGGCAAATTTCGGGGCAAAAACGTGATTTTCAAAAGTTCAGAAGTCGGATGGGCATCCTGACCTGGTCAACAGACCAGGACAGGCGTCCAGGACTTGGGACGGCCATCCTGACATGGTCAACAAGCCGGGACGGGCGTCCCCCCCAGTTCTGAATCCCACATCGAAATTTTGAGAGAAAATCACCCAGCTCCCCTACTATAAATACCCCAGGCATTCCTCAGTTGAAATCATTCCTCTCCACTCAATCTGAGTTATTTAGTGACTTCAAGTATACAGTTTTCCATAGTATACAAGTCACTTATGTTCTCAGGTTTTAGTATAAGTTTATTTATATTCTTAGATAGTGTCTCGTGTTCTCTTGTTTCTAGGAGTTTGTCTCATATCCTAGGATACGACTAGATAATTTCGTTTATGGTATTCATAGAATACCCGGGTTTCGTTAGGAGATACTAAGAGGGCACTAGGCGTTAGAAGAGTCAGTCAACAGAGCTGTGCTTAAGCTGGGCATTAAGGTAAAGTACAACTACTAGGCTGAGGAAGCGTCCTCCTAAGGTTTTGTCGAGCAGAGTCAGCGCGAGCAGTCCAACATATACAAGCAGTTACTCCATCATCGTGACTACGTAAAGGGTGAATACTTTATGGCATTGGTCCCCTTGTCCCTCTCTTTATATGTCTGTCCTGTGTTCGTCCAAACATTTATTATGACTATTGGATTATGATTTTATGAATATTTGTTATGCATGTTGAAGTACTTTATGATTTTCCAGAAATGGCCACCAGCTTAACTTTCATTTGTCTGCATGTCTAATGTAGTTTCTTTTAAACTAAATGTAGGGTTATAGACAACTCCTAACCACGGTCTAATCATAACCTGTTTAGTTTAACAGGCATCAATTTAGGACTTTCCCGTCGAAAAGCATTGATGTCTGCCATATTAGATGAAATAACCTATAGATCACCATGTTTGTTAGAGTAGTCTAAGTAGGATGAGTTTGTGTGTTTATGCCTGCGTTAGGGCGAGCGGCATGATCTCCTAAGTGACATAGGACTTTCATGGATGCTTGCCTTAGCTCGAACCGTGAGTAGGGCCGTCATTAAGGTAGGGCGGTTTAACAAGTAACTCAGATGTGGTACACCTTTAGACTCAGTACGTAATTGCAATCTAGACCAAGATATATCTAAAATACTCGAAGATAGGTCAATCAACATGTAGGAACAGTATAACATAGAATCAGAACATCATCTGTAAAACACTTTTAGACTTAAATAGACTTAAACCTAGTGGATAATGAATCACCCTCTCATCAAAGATTTTGATGAATGATTGCATAACTGGATCATAAGATAAGAGTTAGGGTAAGAGGATAGTTATTACTAAGCCATTACCACTTCCCTGGGAGTACGATAATTAATTTAATTAAAATCGTAGATACTTTCCAACAGACTAGCTACACGATAGATACTCTGCCTTAGGTTCTGACTGATTAAGTGACAGCATAGAGACTAAATGTGACAATTAGTCAATCTAAGTCCTTAATTACTCATAATCAACATAGGGTAAAACAACACCTATTTTAGCATATCAGTCGGAAACGCATCACGGGTTTTTAGTTTTTCTTTTCCTTTTCTTTTTCTTTCTTTTGTTGCTTTTTCTCTATGTGTCTGATCATGTCTGGGCTATGAAATATGAATCTCTGTATGACGTTGATTGATATGACATAACAACATTTGTTTCTTCTATTATGTCTTGTTATTTCGTTTATTGTTTTATTTTCCTTCTTACCCTTAGTCGAATAAGTGTGTGGTATGATTTTTCTGTTTTGTTTTTATTTCTTCTTGTTTTCAAATAACTGTGGGGGTAATTTAGATATGTATGAACACTGAGGACAGTGTCAGACTTAAGTGTGGGGTAGCAGTGCATAGTGTTCTGTAGTAGGAGAAACTTTTTGCATGATTTTTGCATGTTTTCCCGTATTTTCACACCCTTCCAATTTTTTTTTCAAAATTTTTCATTCTTTCAGACTTCAAAATGCAGTATGGTTGTTAAATAATTGCTGATGTCTATGATATGTAGGTAGAATGTTATGATCAGTAGGAGACAACGTGATGACTTTCTTGAATTTATCGATTAGAAATAGGGAATTCCTGATAATTGAGCACAACTTAGTTTGGATTAGAAACCTCAACCAAATACCTTTTCAAAACTTAACTAGATAAGATTAGACCAGTTGAGGATGTATTGGCAATCAAAATGACTAGATGATGCTCTGAGCTGAAAGTGAAAAGAAAAATAAAGAGAGTTAACTAAATAGGGTAGTTTGCAAGCGGCCTTTGCTACTCGAGCACCACTACTTAGGGGAACTTAAAGCCTGATGCCCTAAGGTCGTGTAGGTCTGGGAGTCATCATAGTGGGACTCGCTACATGGGTAGTTAAAGTTGACGTGTGAAAGCAGACACAAAATACCCTAAAAAAAATCAATAAAAGAAAAATCAATAAATGCTTAATTAAAAATCTTGTCACAAAGGCCTAGAACTCAGAAAGTTGTTTGTTGTTGGTATGTCTAGCGACGGGTCGAAGTATTATCTGGTAAGAGTCGAGATGAGAGTATATTATTTTGACATTCTAGTCTGGCCTAGTACACACACTACACATCAGGAAGACCTTGTGACTGAGAGAAGAGTTCAATCTAGTTATTAAGTTGTTATTAAGACCTTGTCATAGCAACTTAACCAGTCAGACCTGTGTTGAGAATTATCTTATTCAGTGATAAATTTTGTAGTAAAATCATGGCTAGAAATTTTAAGTGACTGCACCTATGATTTAAAATCACTAACTTCAGATAGACTTTGCTTGAGGACATGCAAAATGCTAAGTGTGGGGTTATATGATATGCATAAATCATATCACTTTTTTAGCATGTTTTTAGGCACAATTTAGGGTGAAATTGGTGTTAAATCGCTCTTAATTGATTGTTATTAACTTAATTTCACAGTTTTCGTGATTTTGGAAGTGTCAGGTGAAAAGTGGAAGAAAATGGCAAATTTTAGGGCAAAAACGTGATTTTCAGAAGTTCGGAAGTCGGGATGGGCGTCCCGAACCCAGGATGGGCGTTCTGACCTGGTCAACAGACCAGGACGGGCGTCCAAGACTTTGGGACGGCCGTCCTGACCTGGTCAACAGGCCGGGACGGGCGTCCCAGATGCTTGGTCAAAGTCCCACATCGAAATTTTGAGAGAAATTCACTCAGTTCCCCTACTATAAATACCCTAGGCATTCCTCAGTTGAAATCATTCCTCTCCACTCGATCTGAGTCATTTAGTGACTTCAAGTATACAGTTTTCCATAGTATACAAGTCACTTAGTGTTTTCAGGTTTTAGTATAGGTTTATTTATATTCTTAGATAGTGTCTCGTGTTCTTTATTTCTGAGAGTTTGTCTCAGATCCTAGAATACGACTAGATAGGTTCATTTTCGGTATTCATAGAATACTCGGGGTTTCGTTAGGAGATCCTAAGAGGGCATTAGGCGTTCGAAGAGTCAGTCAACAGGACTGTGCTTAAGTTGGGTATTAAGGTAAAGTACAACTACTAGGCTGAGGAAGCGTCCTTTGAAGGTTCTGTCGAACAGAGTCGGGTCGAGCAGTCCAACATATACAAGTAGTTGCTCCATCAGCGGACTACGTAAAGGGTGAATACTTTATGGCATCGGTCCCTTTGTCCCTCTCTTTATATGTCTGTAATGTGTTCGTCCAAACATTAATTATGAATATTGGATTACGATTTTATGAATATGTGTTATGCATGTTGAAGTACTTTATGATTTTCCGGAAATGGTCACCAGCTTAACTTTCATTATGTCTGCATGTCTAATGCAGTTTCTTTTAAACTAAATGTACGGTTATAGATAACTCTTAACCACGATCTAATCATAACCTGTTTAGTTTAACATGCATTAATTTAGGAATTTCCCGTCGGAAAGCATTAATGTCTGCCATATTAGATGAAATAACCTATAGATCACCATGTTTGTTAGAGTAGTCTAAGTAGGCTGAGTTTGTGTGTTTATGCCGGCGTTAGGGCGAGCGGCATGATCTCCTAAGTGACATAGGACTTTCATGGATGCCTTTAGCTCGAACCGTGAGTAGGGCCGTCATTAAGGTAGGGCGGTTTATCATGTAACTCAGATGTGGTACACCTTTAGACTCAGTACATAATTGCAATCTAGACCAAGATATATCTAAAATACTCGAAGATAGGTCAATCAACATGTAGGAACAGTATAACATAGAATCAGAACATCATCTGTAAAACACTCTTAGGCTTAAATAGACTTAAACCTAGTGGAGAATGAATCACCCTCTCATCAAAGATTTTTGTGAATGATTGCATAACTGGATCATAAGATAAGAATTAGGGTAAGAGGATAGTTACTACTAAGCCGTTACCACTTCCCTGGGAGTACGATATTTGATTTAATTAAAATCGTAGATACTTTCCAACATTCTAGCTACACGATAGGTACTCTACTTTAGGTTCTAATTGATTAAGTGACAGTATAGAGACTAAATGTGACAATTAGTCAAGCTAAGTCCTTAATTACTCATAATCAACATAGGGTAAAACAACACCTATTTTAGTATACCAGTCGGAAACCCATCAAACACACTTTTTAGGCTTTAATAGACTCAAACCTAGTGGAGAATGAATCACCCTCTCATCAAAGAATTTGATGAACGATTGCATAACTGGATCATAAGATAAGAGTTAGGGTAAGAGGATATTTAGTACTAAGCCGTAACCACTTTGATATGCATAAATCATATCACATTTTTAGCATGTTTTTAGGCATAATTTAGGGTGAAATTGAGAGCAAATCGGTCTTAATTGTTCGTTATTAACTCAATTTCACAGTTTTTATGATTTTGGAAGTGTCAGGTGAAAAGTAGAAGAAAATGGCAAATTTTAGGGCAAAAACGCAATTTTTTAGAAGTTCGGAAGTTGGGGAGGGCGTCCTGACCTGGTCAACAGGTCGGGACGGGCGTCCAGGATTCGGGAGGGCCGTCCTGACTGATGCGTTCCGACTGATATACTAAAATAGGCGTTGTTTTACCCTATGTTGATCATGAGTAATTAAGGACTTAGCCTGACTAATTGTCACATTTAGTCTCTATACTGTCACTTAATAAATCAGAACCTAAGGCAGAGTACCTATCGTGTACCTAGTCTGTTGGAAAGTATCTACGATTTTAATTAAATCAAATATCGTACTCCCAGGGAAGTGGTAACGGCTTAGTAGTAATTATCATCTTACCCTAACTCTTATCTTATGATCCAGTTATGCAATCGATAATCAATACTTTGAGATTGATTTGTGATCCCAATCACCCATAACAAGCAAATAGCATTCAAGAGTAGACATGCATTCATCAATTTAAGCTCAGTTATTACAATTTGTTTGACCTTATCTTCGAACATTTTAGATATATCTTGATCTCTAAGGTAATTATGAAATGTAACCATCTGTTACCATATCCGAGTTACCTAGTGTATTCACCCGTACCTTGGGATGATCCTTCTCATCTGTCGGATTAAAGTATCCATGAACGGTACCCTATGTCACTTCGGTATCATGTCACTTAACCCTAGGATTGGCCTTACAAACTCAGCTTTATTAGGGTACTCTAACAAATATGGTGATCTGTTTTGTTATTTCTTCCTAATCTGGCAGACCTTTTACAGTCTGTTAAACTAAACCGGTTATGATTCAGACCTTGGTTAGGAGTTGTCTATAACCCTAGTTTAATTTAAAAGGACACGACAGTTCAACATTCATAATGATAACTCTAGCTCTATGATCTTCCCGGGAAAATGAATAGCATCTCAAATTGTAAAACATGTATGATAATAAATTCAGTATCAAATTAATATTCAGATAAAACAATTAAAAAACATACAGAACCTCGTCTAGGGGACCCACTATCATAAAGTAGTCTCCGCTTTATGCAGGTCCAGCCGGCATTGCAGCTCCTGTATGCTTCTGACTGCTCGATCCTACTCTGCTCGGCAGAGCCTTCGGAGAACGCTCCTCAGACCTAGTAGCAATTGATTTACCTTACATCCCGAGCTTAAGCAAATTACACTAATCTGACTAAGAACACGCACCCTATCTCTCTCTTAGGATCTCCTAACGAAATCCCGATATTCTATGATACCGAAAACGAACCCTATCTAGTCGTAATCTAAGATTCTGAGACAGACTCTCAAAAAACAAAGAAAACGAGAAACTCTCTAAGAATAGAAATAAACTTATACTGAGCCCGAGTCTCTCAGTGACTTATGTACTCGAGAAAAATGTACAATCGAAGTCACTAAATGACTCAGATCGAGTGGAGAGGGATGATTTCAACTCCTGGAGGCCTAGGGTATTTATAGCAGCTTCCTGGAGTGAAAATCTCCAAAAATTTCGACGTGGGACAACTTCTGATGCTTCGGGACGCCCGTCCTGGATTGGGACGCCCGTCCTGGATTGGGACGCCCGTCCTGGTGGTTTGACTGGGTCGGGACGCCCGTCCCAGACCATTGACCAAGTCAGCATTTCCAAAAATTGCATTTTTACCCCAAAATTTGCTGTTTTCGTCTACTTTTCACCTGACACCTCCAAAATCATAAAAATTGTGAAATTGAGTAAATAACAATCAATTAAGATCGATTTCCTATCAATTTCACCCTAAATCATACATAAAAACATGCTAAAAAAGGTATATGATTTTCGCGTATCACTGACCTGGTCAACAGATCGGGACGGGCGTCCCAATCCAGGACGGGCATCCCGAACCAGAATTCCATGTCCCACATCGAATTTTTGAAGAAAAATCACTCCAGAAAGCTGCTATAAATACCCCAGGCCTTCCTCAGTTGAAATCATCCCTATCCACTTGATCTGAGTCATTCAGTGACTTCCAGTGTACAATTCTCGAGTACACAAGTCGCTCAGAGACTCAGATTTCAGTATAAGTTTCTTTCTTTCTAGTTAGTGTTTCGTTTTCTTAGTTTATGAGAATTAGTCTCAGAACTTAGGCTTCCATAGATAGGTTCGTTTCTGGTATTCATAGAATACCCGAGATTTCGTTAGGAGATCCTAAGAGGGCTCTAGGCGTTCGAAGAGTCAGTCCACAGGGCTGGGCTTAAGTTGGGTATTAAGGTAAAGTCCAGTGACTAGGCTGAGGAAGTGTCCTTCGAAGGTTCTGGCGAGCAGAGTCGGGTTAAGCAGAACGACATATACAAGCAGTTGCTCCAATGGCTAGACTAAGTAAAGGGTGATTTCTTTATAGCATCAGTCCCCCTGTCCCTCTCTTTATATGTTTGTATTGTGATTTTCCAAATACTAATTATGTTTACGAGATTATGATTTTTATGAGTATTTGTTTTATATGTTGAAGTTCTTATGATTTTTCGGAAATAGCCACCTGCTTAATATTCACTATGTCTGCATGTCTAATGTGTTCTTTTAAACTAAAATTAAGGTTATAGACAATTCCTAACCACGGTCTATTCATAACCTGTTTAGTTTTACAGGCATCAATTAGTATTGGTGTCTGCCATATTAGATAAAATAACTTGCAGAACACCCTGTTTGTTAGAGTAGTCTAAGTAGAGGCTGAGTTGAGCGTTTATGCCGGCGGTTAGGGGCGAGCGGCATGATCCCCGAAGTGACATAGGGCTTTCATGGCTGTCTTTAGCTCGAACCGTGAGTAGGGCCGTTAACCTTAACGATGGGGCGGTTTATCAGAGATCTCGGATGTGGTACACCTTTAGACTCAGAACATAGTTGCAATCCAGGCTAAGATGCATCTAAAATACTCGAAGATAGGTCAATCAACATGTAGGAATAGTATAACATATAATCAGGACGTTATCTATAAAACACTTTTAGGCTTAATTAGACTTAAACCTAGTGGAGAATGGATCACCCTCTTATCAAAGTTATTGATGAAGATTGCATAACTGAATCATAAGATAAGAGTTAGGATAAAAGGCTAGTTACTACTAAGCCGTTACCACTTCCCTGGGAGTACGATATTTAACTTAGTAAAATCGTAGATACTTTCCAACAGACTAGCTACACGATAGGTACTCTGGCTGATTAAGTGACAGCATAGAGACTAAAAGTGACAATTAGTCAATCTAAGTCCTTAATTACTCATAATCAACATAGGGTAAAACAATACCTATTCAGCATATCAGTCGGGAAGCCATCATATTTTTGGCGCCGTTGCCAGGGAAATATCATAATGAATTTAGGATTATTGGCCACAATTCTAGAAACTTATGATAGGTAGCGGTAGTAACCTAGACTTTAGACCTACACTTATCTCATGCTAGTTAGACAATCACTTTCCGAAATATAGGGTTATCATAACTAACTAATTTTAGATATTATCTGAAATTAAGACATTTAGGATAATCAAATTTTAGAAAATTATTCTAAAACCATATTGAGGAAATCTATCTACTTTCTAATTAAAATATAAAAGAAAAAAATTGTTAAAAATTTAAAATCCCGAAAAAAATCTTTCTTGCTTTTCTATTATTTGTTATTCCTAACTAGACTTTGCACTCATAGATGACGAGAGCAAGAGCCCAGGATATTCTGGACGAATTAGAAAATAACATCAATCCTTTCCCAGAGATCCAAACACCTCCTGCATCTCCCGACTATACTCTTGCATCTCCCGACTATACTCCTGCATCTCCCGAATATACTCCAAAATCCCCTGAGTACACTCCAAAATCTCCTGAGTATACTCCTGCATCCCCAGCACCTAACAATCATACACCTTCATCAGGGGATAGCACTAACAGTTTCCAATTAGCCTTGTCTGCCCAGGTAGATGATATATCTCACAGGATAAGCGCCATGGCTCAGACAATACCAGGCAGACTAAGACGATCATATCAGGCTGTTCTAGCAGTAAGTTCTGAAGTAACCCAACTCAGAACCACAATAGAACGCCAAAATGTGCAAATACTCCGAGAGGTGATGGAAATCTTAGAGGAACAAAGGAACCAGCAGGACGAAATGCAAACCATTCAAGCAGAACTACGAGAGATCAGAGATAAGGGCCGTTGAAAAAAAAAGGGAAGATTCTTTTTACTCTTATTTTAAGCAAACAAATGGTTTGAACTAAAATTAAATAATTAACCCCTACCTTTTGTTTTCAAACTTTTTAAAAGGGTCTTTTATTTTTCAACAATTTTTCTTCAGACATTTTTCAAATTTCTATGAAAAACAAAGTTTTGCAAATGCAATTTATTTTTCACTAATTAAATTGTATAAACTCAGTTTTTGTTTTTCTGAAATTCTTGCTGAATAGAAGTTAGGATAAGATTAGGGTAGTCGTGATTGTCGGAAAAAGAGATTGAGGAATTTTTGCACAGAGTTTTTAACAGCTTCTGAATTCGATTGGATAAACATGAAGACTTGTTATATATTGTTATTTTTGGTGTACTGAGATTTGCAGGGGATTACGAAAAAAAAAATTGGCACACATCCCGAAGAAACCCAGGACGGCCATCCTACCTCCAGGACGGGCGTCCCGAAGGCCGCCCCTCCTACAAATATTCCATTTTTCTCATTTTCCCTCAAATCAACTTCCAAAAATTTATCTCTCTAAAAATTTCTCTCTACCTTCTCTCTTCAAATTTTTGGCAACTCCCCAAGGTCTCAAAATTCGAATTTCCCTCCAAAATTTGAATTTTAAACATCCTTCCCAAAATTCGAATTTCCCGCCAAAAATTCAAAATCCTTCCCTAACCTAAATCCATCCTCCCGAATTCAAATTCACCTCCAGAATTCGAATTCGAATCTTCCTTCCCACCTAAATTCTCAAAGTCTCTCAAACGCTCTCAACCCAAATGGCTCCCAAACGCGCCCGTATCACGTCTACCATGACCGTCACATCGGTGGCACATCCTTTCATGCTGTTTCACTCCAGCCCAGCATACCAGGAGAGATGTCATGGATACATCGGACGCACCATACTGATTGGCAGAACGCTTGATTGGGCAGCAGTACAGACGCTAGAGGTTGAGCAGGAAGTCCGACGCATGCTCGACGTACTACCCTACAGTCGAGTCTTCATCGTCACTGAGCTGACATACCTAGAGCTGGTATGTGAGTTCTATGCGTCGTTTACGTACCATCAGGAGCAGATCACATTCCGCTTGGGCGGAATAGATCGGTCGATGAGCATGGCCGAGTTCAGCATCGCCTTGGGTATCTGGCAGAGAGACGAGCTGGATACGCCGGCCTACACCACAGCAGTTTGAGACTTCACTTCTGAAGACGTCTCCACTACTTGGGCTTAGATCTGTACGACGGGTGTTCCCTACCAGCATGGCTTTGCGAAAGCCACAGGTATTTATCCCGCCCTTCGCTATTTACATGCTATTATCGCACACCTCTGTCATGGGACGGCGAACGGCCCTAGGGAATGTCACCCAAATGGAGACATTCCTCTTGGCCAACATGCACATGGATCTACAGTGGAGAAGTCTCGACTCATCACTGTCATCATGCGGGTTTCGCTACGGACACTCGGAAATATTGTTTGGGGCTCGGGCCGTTCATCACCAGGATAGCCTACTACTTGGAGTTGGACATCGAGGGCTCGGAGCTAACCCAGGTTGCCCCTACCACCATTCCTACGGACCTTACCATTCTACGGAACATGGGGATGGTCATACGGGATGCAAATGGGCGCTACTCCATCCACACGGAGCAGCCAGGACAGGCCTCGGCACCAGGAGCAGTTCCAGCGCATATACCTCCGACCGAGACGTTCGTTCCACGCACTGCCTTCGAACGACATATGTCGCATGGATTGGCAGAACTGTTAGCCCGATATAGTCGAGATATGGACAGAATCGAGAGACGGTTGACGATGATGGATGACAGAATCGCTATGAACACCAGTAGGATCGAGGAGATTTATCAACATACCTCCCAACTGGTGGAGAACACAGAGGTCTACTTTCCAGCAGACTTCGGTCCACCTAACGACGGCGAGCCGGGTTCTTAGCTTTTCTTTTCCTTTTCTTTTTCTTTTGTTATTTTCGTTCTATGTGTGTGATCATGTCTGGGCTGTATGAAATATGAATCTCTGTGTAACGTTGATTGATATGACATAACAACATTGTTTTCTCTATGTTATTTTGTTATTTCTTTTATTGCCTTATTTTCCTTCTTACCCATAGTTATTCGAATAAGTGTGGGGTAAGAGTCTTTTCTGTTTTATTTTTGTTTCTTGTTTTCAAATAAATGTGGGGTAATTAGAAATGCATGAACACTGAGGACAGTGTCAGACTTAAGTGTGGGGTAGCAGTGCACGGTGCACTGTAGTGGTTTGCGAAAAGTTTTGCATGATTTTGCTTGTTTTCCCCGTATTTTCACCCTTCCAAAAAAATTTCAAAATTTTTCATTCTTTTAGACTTCTAAATGCAGTATGATTGGTTAAACATTTGCTTATGTCTATGATATGTGTGTAGAAGTTATGGTTAGTAAGAGACGATTTATGACTATTTTGAACTTATTGATTAGGAATAGGGAATTCCTAGTAATTGAGCACAACTTAGTCTGGATTAGAAACCTCAGCCAATTACCTTTTCAAGGCTTAACTAGATAAAATTAGACCAGTTGTGGATGTATTGACAATTAGAGTGACTAGATGAGACTCTGAGCTAAAAGTGAAAAGAAACAAAAGAAAATTAATTAAATAAGGGTAGTTTGCCAGCGGCCTTTGCTACTCGAGCACCACTCCTTCGGGGAACTTAAAGCCTGATGCCCTAAGGTTGTGTAGGTCTGGGAGTCATCGGAGTAGGACTCGCTACATGGGTAGTTGAAGTTGACATGTTCAAAGCAGACTCAAAATACCCTGAATCTATAAAGAAAATCAATAAATGCTAAATCATTAAAAATCTGATCACCAAGGCTCAGAACTCAGAAAGTTGTGTGTTGTTAGTATGTCTAGCGACGGGTCGAAGTGTTATCTGGTAGTAGTTAAGACGAGAGTATATTGTGTTGACTATCTAGTCTAGACTAGTACACACACTACACATCAGGAAGACCTTGTGACTGAGAGAAGAGTTCAATCTAGTTGTTAAGTTGTTATCTGCTTGATCATAACAATCTACTAAAGACATTTGAGACCTTGTCATAGCAACCTAACCAGTCAGACCTGTGTTAAAGATTTGTCTGAATAATATTTGGAATAAAAACATGACTAGGAAATTTAAGTGACTGCACATATGATTTAGAATCACTAACTTCAGGTAGACTTTTCTTGAGGACAAGCAAAAAGCTAAGTGTGGGGTTATCTGATTTGCATAAATCATATCACATTTTTAGCATGTTTTTGGCATAATTTAGGGTGAAATTGAGAGCAAATCGGTCTTAATTGTTCGTTATTAACTCAATTTCACAGTTTTCGTAATTTTGGAGTCCCAATCCAAGACGGGACGGGCATCCCGAACCAGAATTCCAAGTCCCACATCTAATTTTTGAAGAAAAATCACTCCAGAAAGCTGCTATAAATACCCCAGGCCTTCCTCAGTTGAAATCATCCCTCTCCACTTGATTTGAGTCATTCAGTGACTTCCAGTGTACAATTCTCGAGTACACAAGTCGCTCAGAGACTCAAATTTCAGTATAAGTTTCTTTCTTTCTAGTTAGTGTTTCGTTTTCTTAGTTTCTGAGAATTAGTCTCAGAACTTAGGCTTCGATAGATAGGTTCGTTTCTAGTATTCATAGAATACCCGAGATTTCGTTAGGAGATCCTAAGAGGGCTCTAGGCGTTCGAAGAGTCAGTCCACAGGGCTGGGCTTAAGCTGGGTATTAAGGTAAAGTCCAGTTACTAGGCTGAGGAATGTTCTGGCGAGCAGAGTCGGGTCAAGCAGTATGACATATACAAGCAGTTACTCCATCAACGAGACTAAGTAAAGGGTGAGTTCTTTATGGCATCAATCCCCCTGTCCCTCTCTTTATATGTTTGTATTGTGATTGTCCAAATACTATTTATGTTTACGAGATTATGATTTTTATGAGTATTTGTTTTATATGTTGAAGTTCTTATGATTTTTCGGAAATAGCCACCTGCTTAATATTCACTATGTCTGCATGTCTAATGTGTTCTTTTAAACTAAAATTAAGGTTATAGACAATTCCTAACCACGGTCTATTCATAACCTGTTTAGTTTAACATGCATCAATTAGTATTGGTGTCTGCCATATTAGTTAAAATAACCTGCAGAACACCTTGTTTGTTAGAGTAGTCTAAGTAGAGGCTGAGTTGAGCGTTTATGCCGGCGGTTAGGGGCGAGCGGCATGATCCCCGAAGTGACATACGGCTTTCATGGCTATCTTTAGCTCGAACCGTGAGTAGGGCCGTTAACCTTAATGATGGGGCGGTTTATCAGAGATCTCGGATGTGGTACACCTTTAGACTCAGAACATAGTTCCAATCCAGGCTAAGATGCATCTAAAATACTCGAAGATAGGTCAATCAACATGTAGGAACAGTATAACATAGAATCAGTACGTTATCTATAAAACACTTTTAGGCTTAATTAGACTTAAACCTAGTGGAGAATGGATCACCCTCTCATCAAAGCTATTGATGAAGATTGCATAACTGAATCATAAGATAAGAGTTAGGATAAAAGGCTAGTTACTACTAAGCCGTTACCACTTCCCTGGGAGTACGATATTTAACTTAGTAAAATCGTAGATACTTTCCAACAGACTAGCTACACGATAGGTACTCTGCCTTAGGTTCTGGCTGATTAAGTGATAGCATAGAGACTGAAAGTGACAATTAGTCAATCTAAGTCGTTAATTACTCATAATCAACATAGGGTAAAACAAAACCTATTTAGTATATCAATCGGGAAGCCATCACACTTCCCTGGAAGTACGATAATTAATCTAATTAAAATCGTAGATACTTTCCAACAGACTAGCTACACGATAGGTACTCTGCCTTAGGTTCTGATTGATTAAGTGACAATACAGAGACTAAATGTGACAATTAGTCATTCTAAGTCCTTAGTTATTCATAATCAACATAGGGTAAAATAACACCTATTTTAGCATATCAGTCGGAAACCCATCAGATTTTTGGTGCCATTGCCGGGGAACATATCAAAATGAATTGAGGATTATTGGCCACAATTCCAGAAGCTTATGATAGGTAACGGTAGTAATCTATACCTCTTATTTCATGCTAGTTAGACAATCAGTTTTCGAAATATAGGGTTATCATAACTAATTTATTTTAGACATTATCTGAAATTAAGACATTTAGGATAATCAATTTTTAGAAAATTATTCTAAAATCATATTAAGGAAATTTAACTTCTTTCTAAATAAAATATAAAAAAAAATTTAAATTTAAAACCTGAAAAATATCTTTCTTGCTTTTCCTATTTTGTCTTTCTTTCTGTTTCTGTTATTTGTTATTTTATCTTAACCAAGCTTTACACTCATAGATGAAGAGAACAAGAGCAGCTACAAACCAAGCAAAGAAAGCAGAAAACCCTGACACTCCAGGTCGAAAGAAGACTAAACCAGAAGGACCATCTAGGCCTGAACCAGAAATACCACAGGAGAACCTTCCTCCACAACCTATAGAAATAAACTCAAGCCTAGACACCAGTGATTTAGTGAGAAGATTACTGAACACCCGTGAGCCCAGTCCCACGGAAGAAGATCCTTTTGAAGAAACCTTTCCTCCGAGAGAAGAACCTCAAAGATCTCCAGTTCACACTCCTACCCAAAGAGTTCCTAGAAATCCACCACCCCTTGACCAAACCCAAAACTCACCAACATCTCCTGAGTATACTCCAATGCCTAACGAGCATTCCCCTTCATCCGGGGGAAGTACTAACGGTTCTCAGTCAGTTTTGTCCATGCAGATAGATACTTTGACTCACAGGATCTACCAGATGGATCAAGGAATCGCAAGCAGACTGTGTCATTCAGAATAGAGCATTCTGAATATCACAGCCAATATGGACCAACTCAAGGCCACAGTAAGCCTCCAGGAAAGCCAAGGTGCACAGATACTACGGGAGTTAGCTGAAATACGAAGTGAGCAGGGCAGGCAAAGGGAGGAGGTGAGAGCTATGCGCATAGAGATGCGAGAAATCAGAAATAAAGGCCATTGAAAAAGGGAAGATTCTTCTTACTTTTCAGCAAATAAATTGTTTGAACTAAAACTAAATAATTGACCCATACCTTTTATTTTCAAACTTTTTAAAAGGGTCTTTTATTTTATTCAGTAATTTTTCTTCAGACATTTTATTTTTCAAATTCTTTATGAAAAACAAATGTGTTACAAATACAGTTTATTTTTCATGAATTAAGTTGTATAAACTTAGTCTTTTGTTTTTCTATAATTCTTGCTGAATAGAGGTCAGGATATTATTAGGGTAGTTATGATTTTCGAAAAAGAGATTGAGAATTTTTGCAAAGAGTTTTAACACCTTCTGAATTTGATAGGTTAAACATGAAGACTTGTTAAATATTATGATTAATTTTGGTGTATTAAGATTTACAGGGAATTATGAAAAAACAAATTGGAAGTGGCACGCATCCCGAGTGTAAATGTGATGTGCTCCTGCTGGAATGTAAATGAAGCATAGAACTCACATACCAGCTCTAGGTAGGTCGGCTCAGTGACGATGAAGACTCGACTATAGGGTAGTACGTCGAGTATGCGTCGGACCTCCTACACAACTCCTAGTGTCTGGACTGCTGCCTAGTCAAGCGTTCTGCCAACTAGTACGCTGCGTCCGATATGTCCATGACATCTCTCCTGATATGCTGGAATGGAAGGAAAAAGCATAAAAGGGTGTGCCACAGATGCGACGGTCATGGAAGAAGTGATACGGGCGCGTTTGGGAGCCATTTCTTTGAGAGCGTTCGAGAGAATCTGAGATTTTAGGCGGGAAAGAAGATTCGTATTCGAATTCTAGAGATAAATTCAAATTCAGAAGGATGGATTTTGGTTAGGGACACATGCCACTTCCGGATTTTTTTTTCATAATTCCCTGCAAATCTTAATACACAAAAAATAATTATAATCTTTAACAAGTCATCACCGTTAGCCTATAAAATACAGAAGTTGTTAAAAACTCTTGCAAAAATTCTCAGTCTCTTTTCAAAAACCATAACTACCCTAATCATATCCTAACTTCTATTCAACAAAAATTCTAGAAAAACAAAAGACTAAATTCATACAATTTAATTAATGAAAAATAAATTGTGTTTTTAACATATTTGTTTTTCGTAATGAATTGAAAAATAAAATGTCTGAAGAAAAATTTCTGAATAAAATAAAGACCCTTTTGAAAGTTTGAAAATAAAAAGTAGGGGTCAGTTATTAAACTTTAGTTCAAACAGTTTATTTACTGAAAAATAAAAAGAATCTTCCCTTTTTTAATGGCCTTTATTCTTTATCTCTCGCATCTCTACTCGCATAGCTCTCATCTCGTCCCTTTGCCTACCTTGCTCACTTCGTATTTCAGCTAACTCCCGTAGTATCTGTGCACCTTGGCTTTCTTGGAGGCTTACTGTGGCCTTGAGTTGGTCCATGTTAGTTGTGATATTCAGAATGCTCTGTTCCGAGTGACACAATCTGCTTGCGATCGCTTGAACCATCTGGTAGATCCTGTGAGTCAAAGTATCTATCTGCACGGACAAAACTGATTGAAAACTATTAGTACTTCCTTCGGATGAAGGGGTGTGCTCGTTAGGCGTTGGGGTATACTCAGGAGATGTTGGTGAGTTTTGGGTTTGGTCAAGGGGTTGTGGATTTCTAGGAACTCTTTGGGCAGGAGTGTGGAGTAGAGAATTTTGAGGTTCTTCTCTTGGAGGAAAGGTTTCTTCAGAAGGGTCCTCTTCCGTAGGACTGGGTTCACGGGTGTTCAGTAATCTTCTCACTAAATCACTAGTGTCTAGGCTTGAGTTTATGTCTATAGGTTGTGGAGGATTGTTCTCCCGTGGTGGTTCAGGCCTAGATGGTCCTTCTGGTTTCATCTTCTTTCGACCTAGAGCGTCGGGATTTTTTGTTTTCTTTGCTTGGTTTGTAGCTGCTCTTGTTCTCTTCATCTATGAGTGTAGAGTCTGGTTAGGATAATAATAACAAATAATAAAACAACCAAAAAGGAAAAAAAAACAAAATACGGATAAATTTAAAAACAAGAAATTTTTTTTGATTTTTAATAATACTTTCGAAAGCAGTTAAATTTCCTTAATACGGTTTTAGAATAATTTTCTAAAATTTTATTATCCTAAATGTCTTAATTTCAGATAATGTCTAAAATTAATTAGTTATGATAACCCTATATTTCAGAAACTGATTGTCTAACTAGCATAAAATGAGTGTTATGTCTAAAGTATAGATTACTACAGTTACCTATCATAAGTCTCTAGAATTTTGATCAGGAATCCTAAATTCGTTATGATATTTCCCCGGCAACGGTGCAAAAAATCTGATGGGCTTCCGACTAATATGCTAAAAATAGGTGTTGTTTACCCTATATCGATTATAAATAACTAAGGACTTAGAATTACTGATTGTCACGTTTAGTATCTATGTTGTCACTTAATCAATCAGAACCTAAGGCAGAATACCTATCGTGTAGCTAGTCTGTTGAAAAGTACCTACGATTTTAATTTAATAATTTTATCGTACTCCCAGGGAAGTGGTAACGACTTAGTAGTAACTATCCTTTTACCCTAACTCTTTTCTTATTATCCAGTTATGCAATCGTTCATCAAATTCTTTGATGAGAGGTTGATTCCTTCTACACTAGGTTCAAGTCTATTTAAGCCTACAAGAGTGTTTTACAGACAGTGTTTTGACATATGTTATATTGTTCCTACATGTTGATTGACCTATCTTCGAGTATTTTAGATATATCTTGGCCTAGATTGCAATTATGTACTGATTCTACTTGTGTACCACATCTGAGTTATCTAATAAACCGCCCCATCGCCATTGACGGCCCTACTCACGGTTCGAGCTAAAGGCATCCATGAAAGTCTTGTGTCACTCAAGAGATCATGCCGCTCGCCCTAACGCCGGCATAAACACGCAAACTCAGCCTACTTAGACTACTTTAACAAACATGGTGATCTATAGGTTATTTCATCTAATATGCCAGACCTTAATGCTTCCGACGGGAAGTCCTAAATTAAGGCCTGATAAACTAGACAGGTTATGATTAGACCGTGGTTAGGAGTTGTCTATAACCATTCATCTAGTTTAAAAGAGCAAGTAGACATGCCGTCATAATGATAGTTAAGCTGGTGACCTTTCCGGAAAAATATAAATAACTTCAACATGCATAAGACATATTCATAACATCATAATTTAATATTCAAAATGGGTCTTTGGACAAACACATTACATACATATAAAGAGAGAGACAAGGGGACCACCGCCATAAAGTATTCACCCTTTATTAGGTCCGCTGATGGAGCAACTGCTTGTATATCCTGGACTTCTTGACCCGACTTTGCTCGACAGAACCTTCGGAGGACGCTTCCTCAGCCTAGTAGCTATTGCTTTACCTTACGTCCCGGGCTTAAGCAAAGCCCTATTGACTAACTCTTCGAACGCCTAGTGCTCTCTTAGGATGTCCTAACGAAATGCTTGGTATTCTCTGAATAATAAAAACGAACCTATCTAGTCGTATTCTAAGATCTGAGACAGACTCTCAGAAATGAAGAACATGAGACACTCTCGAAAACTATAAATCTACTTAAACGAAAAACACTTGAAATCACTGAGTGACTTGTATACTATAGAAAAATGTATACTTGAAGTCACTGAATGACCCAGATCAAGTGGAGAGGAATGATTTCAACTGTGAAGGCCTGGGGTATTTATAGCAGGGGAACTGAGTGAATTTCTCTTCAAAAATCGATGTGGGAGTCTGAAAAGGGGTTCGGGATGCCCGTCCTGGCCTGTTGACCAGGTCAGGACGGCCTTTGCGGGTCTTCGATGCCCGTCCCAGTTTGTTGACCAGTCCAGGACGCCCGTCCCGACTTCCGAACTTCCAAAAATCATGTTTTTGCCCCAAAATTTGCCATTTTCTAGCATATTTCACCTGACACTTCCAAAATCACAAAAACTACAAAATTGTGTTAATAATAATCAATTGAGAACAATTTAACACCAATTTTGCCCTAAATTGTGCCTAAAAACATGCTAAAAAAGTGATATGATTTGTGCATATCAACATGCCTACCTATGCTATAGCTCTGCGAGACTTCACCTCCGCTGACGTCTCCACCGCCTAGGCCCAGATCTGTACGACTGTCGCCCCCTACCTGCACGGCCTCATGAAGGCTACATGCATCCTTCTAGCCCTTCGCTATTTACATACTATTGCAGCCCACATACTAGCAGGATGGCGAACTGCTCCAGGGAATGTAACCCAGATGGAGACATTCCTTCTAGCTCATATGCAGAGAGGCATCACTATGGATATGGCCAGACTCATTACCGTCATCATGAGGGGGTTTGCAACAGACACCCAGAAGCAGTGTCTGGGGCTCGGGCCGTTCATCACCCGGATAGCCTACTACTTGGAGCTGGACATCGAGGGCTCAGAGTTGACCCAGATAGCTCTGACTACCATTCCCACCGACTTGACTGTTCTACGGAACATGGGGATGGTAGTACTAGACGTAGATGGTTGATACTCCATCCATACTGAGCAGCCAGGGGAGTCATCGGCGCCAGGACCAGCAGCACAATAGGCATCACCAACCCTGACATTCATACCACACACCGCCTTCGAGCGGCATATGTCACAGGGGTTGACAGACATTACTGCCAGACATAGCTGGGATATGGAGAGCATCCAGAGGCAACTGGAAATGCTGAATGACAGAATCAGCATGACCAACAGACAGGTAGAGGAGCTTTATCAGTATCAGACCACTTGATCTACCGACGACCACGAGGTCTACTTCTTTGCGCCTGATGATGATCCGGGTTCTTAGTTTTTCTTTCTCTTTTTTTCGTTCTTCATTTCATATGTGAATATGTGATAGCCAGGGCGGTATGACATATAAATCTTTGTATGAAAAACGTTGATCTATATGACATAACAACATTATCTCTTTTATTCTATTTTTATTTCTTCTATTGCCCTTGTTGTTTTCTTGTTTCATTTCTTTTTCTTCCTCTTCTTTAGTCAAATAAGTATGGGGTAAAAGTTTTTGTTTGTTTATATTTCCTGCTTTTGTTTTCAAATAAGTGTGGGGTAATAGGATATGCATGAACACTGAGGACAGTGTAAACCTTAAGAGTGGGGGTAGCAGTGCACAATGCACTATAGTAGTCAAAATTTGCATGGTTTCCCATACTTTTCACTAAAATTGCACCATTCAAAAAAAAATTCAAAAATTTTCACTCTTTCAGACTTCAAAATCAGTATTGATTGATTAATGAAATGCTTGTCTATGATATATGTTGAGTAGAGCATTATGATCAGTAGGAAACAAGTCGATAACTTTACTGAATTCATCACTTAGAAATAGGGAATTCTTGATATTATTGAGCACAACCTAGTTTGGATTAGAAACATCAACCAAATACCTTTTCAAGACTTAAACTGAATAATATTAGGCAAGTTGAGAATATGTTAGCAAATTGAATGACTAGATGACACTCTGAGCTAAAAGTGAAAAAGTTTAAAAGCAAAAAGGGTAGTTTGCAAGCGTCCTTTGCTACTCGAGCACCACTTCTTAAGGGAATTTAATGCCTGATGCCCTAAGGTCGTATAGATCTGGGAGTCATCGGAGTGGGGCTCGATACCTAGGTAGTTAAAGTTGATGTGTGAAAGCAAACACAAAAATACTCTGAACAATCAATTTAAAAATACATTACCCAATGTATTCTTTTATTGAAGATTATAAATGAAAAGCCTTGACATCAAAGCTCAGAACTCAGAAGGTTGTTTGTTGCTATTATATTCGACGATTGGTCGAATTATTATCTGGTAAAGGTTTAGAGAAGACTATATTGAGTTGACAATCTAGTCTAGATTACCTTACACACTACACATCAGGAAGACCTTGTGACTAAGAGTAGAATTCAATCGAGTTATTGAATTGTTGCATCTACATGACCATGATAATTTACCAAACATTTGAGACCTTTCCATAGCAACTTGATCAGTCAGGCCTGTTTTGTGAATCATCTGACTCAGTGATAAAGTTTTGGCTAAAAACATTACTAGACCTTTGAGTGATTGCACCTATGATTTAAAAATTCAATAATTTCATATAGACTTTGCTTGAGGACAAGCAAAAAGCTAAGTGTGGGGTTATATGATGTGCATAAATCATATCACTTTTTAGCATGTTTTTAGGCACAAATTAGGCAAAATTGGAGATAAATCGTTCTTAATTGATTGATATTAACACAATTATGCAGTATTTGTGATTTTGGAAGTTTCAGGTGAAATGTGCAAGAAAATAGCAAATATTGAGGTAAAAACTTGATTTTTAGAACTTTTCAGTTCAGGACGGGCGTCCCGACCCAGTCAAACAACCAAGGTGGGCGTCTCGGACTTAGGACGGGCATCCTGACCAGGTCAAAGTATCGGGATGGGTGTCCCGAACCCGAGACGCATGTCCTGACCTGGTCAACAGACTTGGGACAGGTGTCCCGAGCTCCCAGGTAGAATCCCACATCGAATTTCACATAGAAAAATACTCAGTTTTCCTGCTATAAATACCTCAGGCCTTCCTCAGTTGAAATCATCCCTCTTCACTCGATCTGAATCATCTAGTGACTTCAAGTGTATATTTTTACACTCGATACAAGTCATTTAGTGATCTCAGTGCATCACGCGAGTATTTTAGTATACGAGAGTGTCTCGTTTTCTTTGCTTTCTAAGTGTTTATCTCAAAATCTTAGAATTCGACTAGATAGGGTTCGTCTTTGGTATTCATAGAACACCCATGATTTCATTAGGAGATCCTAAGAGGGCATTAGGTGAGTGAAGAGCTAGTCAATAGGGCTTTGCTTAAGCCCAGGATGTAAGGTAAAACAATTGCTACTATGCTAAGGAAGCGTTCTCTGAAGGTTCTGTCAAGCAGAGTCAAGTCAAGCAATCCAGGATATACAAGTAGTCGCTCCGTCGGTTGACCTGATAAAGGGTGAATACTTTATGGTGGTGGTTCCCTAGATCCTCTCTGTATATTCTGTATTGTGTTTGTCTAAATATCTATTTGAATATTAAATTATGATGATAGGTTATATATGTTTTGCATGTTGAAGTTATTATCATTTTTTCAGAAAGGTCACCTGCTTAATTAAACATTATGACTGCATATCTACTTGCTCTTTTAAATTAGATGAACGGTTATAGATAATTCCTAACCACGGTCTAAAGCATAATTTGTCTAGTTTAACAGGCCTTAATTTAGGACTTTAAGAAAAAGCATTAAGGTCTACCATATTAGATGAAATAACCTGTAGATCACCATGTTTGTTAGAGTAGTCTAATGAAGCTGAGTTCGCATATTTATGTCGGCGTTAGGGCAAGTGGCATGATTTCCTGAGTGACACAGGCTTTCATGGATACCTTTAGCTCGAACCGTGAGTAGGGCCATCAATGGCGATGTGGCGGTTTATCAAATAACTCAGATGTGGTACACAAGTAAGATATAACATGTAATTTTATTCTAGACCAAGATATATCTAAAATATTCAAAGATAGGTCAATCAACATGTAGGAATAATAGAACATACATCAGAATACTTGTCTATAAAATACCCTTGCATGCTAAATAAACTAGAGTCTTGTGTAGTAAGGATCACCAACTCATCAAAGATTTTGATGAACGATTGCATAACTAGGTAATAAAATGAGAGTTAGGATAAAAGGATAGTTACTACTAAGCCGTTACCACTTCCTTGGGAATACGATAAATTCTAAATTAAAATCGTAGGTACTTTCCAATAGACTAGCTACACGATAGGTACTCTGCCTTAGGTTCTGATTGATTAAGTGACACCCATGAATGCTAAAAGTGACAATTAGTAAATCTCCGTCCTTAATTATTCATAATCAATATAGGGTAATAAAAACCTATTTTTAGCAAGTCGATAACACACCACCAGACTTATTACTATCGTCATGTGGGCTTTCGCGACAGACACCAAGAAGCAGTGTTTGGGGCTCGGGCCGTTCATCACCCGGATAGCCCACTACTTGGAGTTGGATATCGAGGGTTTGAAGTTGACCCAGATAGCTCCGACTACCATCCCCTCTAATTTGACTATTCTACGGAACATGGGGATGGTAGTACGAGATGCAGAGGGAAGATACTCCATCCACACCTAGCAGTCAGGGGAGTCATCGGTATCCAGACCGGCTATGCAGCAGACACCTCTGGCCCCAACTTATATACCACACACCGCATTCAAGCGACACATGACACAAGGGCTGGCAGATCTACAAGACAGGCATAGCATGGATATGGCAAATATCCAGAGGCAATTGATAATGCTAGACGACAAGGTCAGCAGAAACAACATCCGGCTAGAGGAGATGTATCAACATTATACCAGCAACCGAAACGACAATGAAGTTTACTCCTTTGCGCCAGATGATGATCCAGATTCTTAGTTTCTTTTCTTTCTTTCTCTAGTTGTTTATGTGATTATATGATAGTACTACTCAAAAAGTGAATGGACAACGCTTAAAACTCTACAAAGAACCACTCGACTTGTCTGAGTAGATTGTTGAATTTTCAGAATAAGGGAGTATTGTTTTCAATTTATTTTTCTTTTTCGTTTCTTTTATTTTACTTTTTTATTCCTATTGCCTATCTTTTCTGGTTTCATTTCTTTTTCCCTTTCTTATAGTGTCAAATAAGTGTGGGGTAATATGATATGCATGCACAATGAGGACAGTGTCAATCTTAAGTGTGGGGTAGCATTGCACAATGCACTGTAGTAGTTAAATTTGCATGTTTTCCTATACTTTTCACTAAAATTGCACCCACCCTTTCAAAAAAAAATTTCAAAATTTTCACTCTTTCAGACTTCAAAATCACCCGGATAGCCCACTACTTGGAGTTGGATATCGAGGGTTCGAAGTTGACCCAGATAGCTCTGACTACCATCCCCTATGATTTGACTATTCTACGGAACATGTGGATGGTAGTACGAGATGCAGAGCGAAGATACTCCATCCACACCGAGCATCCAGGGGAGTCATCGGCATCTAGACCGTCTATGCAACAGACACCTCCGGCCCCGACTTATATACCACGCACTGCATTCAAGCGGCACATAACACAAGGGCTGGCAGATCTACAAGACAGGCATAGCATGGATATGGAAAATATCCAGAGGCAGTTGATGATGCTAGACGACAAGGTCAGCAGAAACAACATCCGACTAGAGGAGATGTATCAACATTATACCAGCAACCGGAACGACAATGAAGTTTACTCCTTTGCGCCAAATGATGATCCAGATTCTTAGTTTCTTTTCTTTCTTTCTCTAGTTGTTTATGTGATTATATGATAGTCTGGGCTGTATGACATATATCTCTTTGTATGACAAACTTGAATTTATATGATATAATAGCATCGTTATTTCTATTTCATGTTGTTTTATTTACTATTTATTTATCTTTTCATTATGTTTCAAATAAGTGTGGGGTGATAAGATATGCATGAACACTGAGGACAGTGTTAATCTTTAGTGTGGGGTAGTAGTGCACAGTGCACTCAAGTAAAAATTTGCATGTTTTTCCATACTTTTCACTACAATTGCACCCTTCCAAATTTATTTTTTCAAAAATTTTCACTCTTCAGACTTCAAAATCAGTATTGATTGATTGAAAAACTGCTTATGTCTATGATATATGTTTAGTAAAGTGTTAAGACCATTAGGAAACCATTTGATAACTTTATTGAATTCATCACTTAGAAGTAGGGAATTCCTAATTTTCTTGAGCACAACTTAGTTTGGATTAGAAAGATCAACCAATATCTTTTTCAAACCAAAACTAAATAATATTAGACCGGTCGAGAATGTGTTAGTAACTTGAATGACTAGATGATATTCTGAGCTGAAAGTGTAAAAGCTTAAAAGTAAACAAAAGAGTAGTTTACATGCATCCTTTACTACTCGAGCACCCCTTCTGAAGGGAATTTAATGCCTGATGCCCTAAGGTTGTGTAGATCTGGGAGTCATCGGAGTGGGGCTCGATACCTGGGTAGTCAAAGTTGATGTGTGAAAGCAAACACAAAAATACTCTGGAAAATCAATTCAAAAATATACTTGGTGTATTCTTTTATTTGGAATCATAACTAGAAAGAATTGGCACCAAAGCTCAGAATCCGGAAGGTCGTTTGTTTTCCTATTATATTCGAAAACTGGTCGAATTATTATGTGGTAATGGTTTAGAAAGTTTATTTTGAGTTGACAATCTAGTCTAGACCAGTTCACACACTACACATCATGAAGACCTTATGACTAAGCATAGAGTTCAATCCGGTTATTGAAATGTTTTAGCTACATGGTCGTGACACATTTACCAGGACATTTGAGACCTTTCCATAGCAACTCGATCAGTCATGTCTGTTTTTTGAATCATCTGACTCAGTGAGACATTTTGCTATAAACATTGCTAAGACCCTTGTGTGATGGCACCTATGATCGAGCTTTCATTAATTCCAGATAGGTTTTGCATGAGGACAAGCAAAAAGCTAAGTGTGGGGTTATATGATATGCACAAATCATATCACATTTTTAGCATATTTTTAGGCACAAATTAGGGCAAAATTGGAACCAAATTGATATTAACATATTTTTGCAGAATTTGTGATTTTAGAAGTTTCAGGTGAAATGTGCAAGAAAATAGCAAATATTGGGACAAAAATGCAATTTTAGGAACCTCTGAGTTCGGGACGGGAGTCCCGAGCTTGATGAAGCAGTCCTACATCATAAATGGAAGAGAAAATCCCTCATTTCCCCTACTATAAATACCCCATGCCTTCCTTAGTTGTAATCATCCCTCATCACTCGATCTAAGTCATCTAGTGACTTCAAGTTTTTATTTTTACACTCGATATAAGTCATTCAGTGACTCAAGTGCATTTTTCTGCACTCACACAAGTAGATAGCAGTATAAGAGAGTCTCATTTTCTTTGTTCCCTGAGTGTTTATCTCAGGTTTTTAGAATTTGATTAGATATGGTTCATCTTTGGTATTCATAGAATACCTGAGATTTCGTTAGGAGATCCTAAGAGGGCATTAGGTGAGCGAAGAGCTAGTCAACAGGTGATGCGGTTTCCGACCGATATGCTAAATAGGTGTTATTTTACCCTATGTTGATTATGAATAATTAAGGACTGTGATTGACTAATTGTCACATTTAGTCTTTATGGTGTCACTTAATCAGCCAGAACCTAAGGCAGAGTACCTATCGTGTAGCTAGTCTATTGGAAAGTATCTACGATTTTATTAATTTAATTATCGTACTCCCAGGGAAGTGGCAACGGCTTAGTAGTAACTAGCCTTTTATCCTAACTCCTATCTTATAATCCAGTTATGCAATCTTCATCAAATACTTTGATGAGAGGGTGATCCATTCTCCACTAGGTTTAAGTCTAATTAATCCTAAAAGTGTTTTAAAGATGAGTTCTGATTCTATGTTATACTGTTCCTATATGTTGATTGACCTATATTCGAGTGTTTTAGATATATCTTAGCCTGGAATGCAACTATGTTCTGTGTCTAAAGGTGTACCACATCTGAGGTCTCTACGCTACCCGCCCCATCGTTAAGGTAAACGGCCCTACTCACGGGCCCGGACTAAAGTCAGCAATGAACGGTACCCTATGTCACTTCGGGGTCATGCTGCTCGTCGCAAAACCGCCGGCATAACTCTCTACTCAGCCTACCTAGACTACTCTAACAAACAAGGTGTTCCGTTGGTTATTTTATCTAGTATGGCAGACACCAATACTAATTGATGCCTGTTAAACTAAACAGGTTATGGATAGACCGTGGTTAGGAATTGTCTATAACCCTAGTTTTAGTTTAAAAGAGACTTACATTAGACATGCAGACATAATGAATATTTAGCAGGTGGCTATTTCCGGAAAAACATAAAAACTTCAACATATAACACAACTATTCATAAAATCGTAATCTGATATTCATAATTCATATTTAGAACAAAGCAATAACACATATAAGAGAGGGACATGGGGACCGATGCCATAAAGAAATCACCATTTACGAAGTCTCGCCTACGGAGCGTACTGCTGTATATGTCGTATTGCTCGCCCTGACTCTGCTCACCAGAACCTTCGGAGGACGCTTCCTCTGCCTAGTAGCTAGACTTTACCTTACGTCCTGGGCTTAAGCCTAGCCCTGTGGACTGACTCTTCGAACACCTAGAGCTCTCTTAGGATCTCCTAACGAAATCCCGGGTATTCTATGAATACCAGAAACGAACCTATCTATAGAAACCTAAGATCTGAGACTATTTCTCAGAAACTAAAACAAACACTAATAAGAAAGAAAACTGAGATCCGAGTCTCTGAGTGAGTTGTGTACTGGAAAATTGTACACTGGAAACCACTTAATGACTCAGATCGAGTGGAGAGGGATGATTTCAACTGCTGGAGGCCTGGGGTATTTATAGCAGCTTCCCGGAGTGAAAATCTCTGAAAAATTCGATGTGGGATAGCTTCTGGCGGCTCGGGACGCCCGTCCTGGTCTGTTGACCAGGTCGGGACGCCCGTCCCTCTGGCTTGGCTTGGTCGGGACGCCCGTCCCGGACCTTTGACCGAGTCAACATTTCCAAAAATTGCGTTTTTGCCCCAAAATTTGCTGTTTTCGTCTACTTTGCACCTGACACTTCCAAAATCATAAAAACTGTGAAATTAAGTGAATAATGCACAATCAAGATCAAATTGCCCTTGATTTCACCCAAATTCATACGTAAAAACATGCTAAAAAGGTGATACGATTTTCGCGTATCAGATAACCCCACACTTAGCCTTTTGCTTGTCCTCAAGCAAAGTCTACCTGAAGTTACTTAAATTCCTAGTCATGTTTTTATTCCAAAAATTCTTCAGACAAGTCTTAATACAGGTCTTTCTGGTTAGGTTGCTATGACAAGGTCTCAGATGTTTTTAGTAGCTTGTTATGATCAGGCAGAAAACAAATCAACAACTAGGTTGGTCTTTTTTCTTAGTCACAGGGTCTTCCTGATGTGTAGTGTGTATACTAGTCCAGACCAGATAGTCAACACAATGTACTCTTGTCTTAACTACTACCAGATAACACTTCGACCTATCGCTAGACATATTAACAACAGACAACTTTTTGAGTTCTGAGCTTTGGTGATCAGATTTTTAATGTTTTAGCATTTAGTTATTTTATAGATTCAGGGTATTTTGAGTCTGCTTAGAATACGTCAACTTCAACTACCCATGTAGCGAGTCCCACTCCGATGACTCCCAGATCTACACGACCTTAGGGCATCAGGCTTTAAATTCCCCGAAGGAGTGGTGCTCGAGTAGCGAAGGCCGCTGGCAAACTACCCTTATTTGATTAACTATCTTTTGTTTCCTTTCACTTTTAGCTCAGAGTCTCATCCAGTTATTCTAATTGTCAAAACATCCACAACTGGTCTAATTTCATCTAGTTCAGTCTTGAAAAGGTAATTGGTTGAGGTCTCTAATCCAGACAAAGCTGTGCTCAGTTATCAGGAATTCCCTATTCCTAATCAATTAGTCCAAGATAGCTATCAACTATCTCCTACTAACCATAGCATACTACCTACATATCATAGACATAAGCAATTGTTTAACCAAGCATACTGCATTTAGAAGTCTGAAAGACGGAAAAAGTTTGAAATTTTTTTTGGAAGGGTGTGAAAATACGGGGAAAACAAGCAAATTCATGCGAAAAATTTTGCAAACTGCTACAGTGCACCGTGCACTGCTACCCCACACTTAAGTCTGGCACTGTCCTCAGTGTTCATGCATATCTAGCTACCCCACACTTATTTGAAAATAAGAAATAAAACAGAAAAATAAAGGATTCTGTATGGGTAAGTAAGACATAAAATAAAATAATGCAAACAATTCTGTATGTCATATAAATCAAATTTGTACATGGATTCATACGTCATACAGCCCAGACATGTTTATACGCATAGAACAAGAAAAACAAAACAAAAGAAAAAGAAAGAAAAGGAAAGAAGGAGAGAGAGACTAAGAACCCGGCGGATCGTTGTCCAGTGGACCTAAGTCTGCTAAGTCAAACTCAAAGTTTTCCGCTACTCGGGAAGTCTGCTGATGTATCTCCTCAATCCTGCTGGTGTTCATGGCGATCCTATCATCTATCATCGCCAACCGTCTGTCAATCCTGTCCTCCATCATCGTCAGCCGTCTGTCAATCCTGTCCATGTCTCGACTGTATCGGGCCGATAGTTCTGCCAATCCGTGCGACATGTGTCGTTCGAAGGCAGTACGTGGCACGAACGTCTCGGATGGAGGGATATGCGCTGGAAATGCTTCCGATGCCGATGCCTGTCCTGTCTGCTCCGTGTGGATGGGTGTCGCGGCCATTCGCATCCCGTACAACCATTCCCATGTTCCGTAGAATGGTAACGTCTGTGGGAATAGTGGTTGGGGCGACCAGAGTAAGCTCCGAGCCCTCTATGTCCAACTCCAGGTAGCGGGCTAGCCTGGTGATGTATGGTCCGAGTCCCAGACACTGTTTCCTAGTGTCTGTAGCGAATCCTCGCATGACGACCGCTATGAGTCTAGCCATCTCTACTGTAGATCCCATGTGCATGTTGGCTAGAAGGAACGTCTCCATCCGGGTGACAGTTCCGGGCGCTGTCAGTCGTCCTGACAATGTGTGTGCAATGATAGCATGCAGGTAACGAAGAGTAGGATAAATACCTGTGGCTTTTGCAAAGCCATGCTGGTATGGGACACCCGTCATGCAGATCTGAGCCCAAGCAGTGGAGACGTCTGCAGACGTGAAGTCTCGAACTGCTGTGGTGTATGCGGGCGTATCCAGCTCATCTCTCTGCCAGATGCCTAGGGCGATGCCGAACTCGGCCATGCTCATCGATCGATCTATTCCGCCTAAACGGAATGTGATCTGCTCCTGTTGGCAGGTAAAAGACGCATAGAACTCACATACCAGCTCCAGGTATGTGGGCTCGGTGACGATGAATACTCGACTGTAGGGTGGCACGTCGAGTATGCGTCTGACTTCCGGCTCTACTCCCAGTGTCTGTACTGCTGCCCAATCCAGCGTTCTGCCCGTTAGTATCGTACGCCCGATGTACCCAGTGCATCTCTCTTGGTATGCTGTGCTGGAGGGAAACAGCATAAAAGGATGTGTCACTGAGGTAACTGTCATGGTAGATGTGGTACGAGCACGTTTGGGAGCCATTTAAAACGTATGAGAGAGTAGGTGGGGAAGAAAGCTTTAAACTCAAATTCTGGAGGTGAATTTGAATTCAGAAGGATGAAATTAGGTTAGGGGCGAATTTTGAATTTTTGGCGGGAAAATCGAATTTTGGAGGGAAATTCGAATTTTTGGGTGAAGTTTAAAATTCAAATTTTGGAGGCAAATTCGAATTTTTAAACTTTGAGGAGTTTGCCAAAAATTTGTAGAGAGAGGCTAGAGAGAAATGTTTTTTAGAGAGATGAATTTTTGGTTGTAGATTTGAGAGAAAATGAAAAAATTGAATTTTTATAGAAGGGTGACCTTCGGGACGCCCGTCCCGGAGGGAGGACTCCCGTCCCGCTGGACGCCCGTCCCGGGTTGCATCGGGACGCGTGCCAATTCCGGGAAAAAAATTTTTTTTTTCGTAATTCCCTGAAAATCTCAAAATACCAAAAATTATCATAATTCTTAACAAGGCTTCATGTTTATCCAATAAAATTCAGAAGTTGTTAAAAACTCTATGAAAAATTCTCAGTCTCTTTTCGAAAATTGTGACTACCTTAATTTTATCCTAACTTAAATTCAGCAAGAATTTCAGAAAAATAAAACTGAGTTTGTGCAATGTAATTAGTGGAAAATAAACTGTATTTGCAAAACTCTTGTTTTTCATAGAAATTCGAAATAAACTGTCTGAAGAAAATTGTTGAATATAAATGACCCTTTAAAAATGTTTGAAAAATAGAAAATAAGGGTCAATTATTCAAGTTTCAGTTCAAACGAATTATTTGTTGAGAGTAAAAGAATCTTCCCTTTTTAACGAATCCTATCTCTGATCTCCTGTAGTTCTGTCCGAATGCTTCGCATCTCTTGCAGTTCTGCTTGTATGTTGCGCATTTCCTCCTGCTGGTTCCTTTGTTCCTTCAAGATTTCCATCATCTCTCGGAGTAATTGCACATTTTGGCGTTCTATTGTGGTTCTGAGTTGGGTTACTCCAGAACTTAAGGTTAGAACAACCTGATATGATCGTCTTAGTCCGCCCGGTATTGTCTGAGTCATAGCGCTTATCCTGTGAGATATAGCATCTACCCGGGCAGCCAAGGCTGATTGAGAACTGTCAGTGCTATCCTCTGATGAAGGTGGTTGGTCGTTAGGTGCGGGGGATGCAGGAGTATATTCAGGAGATTTCGGGGTGTACTCGGGAGATTTAGGAGTATATTCGGGAGAAGCAGGAGTGTATTCGGGAGAGGCAGGAGTGTATTCGGGAGAAGCAGGAGTGTATTCGGGAGAAGAAGGAATTGTTTGGATTTCTGGGGAAGTGTTATGTTCTACTTCGTCCAGAATATCCTGGGCTCTTGTTCCCTTCATTTCTGAGTGCAAAGTCTGGTTATAAATAACAAATAGCAAAAAGTAGCACAGTGAAACAAGAAAGCAAGCAAAAAAATATATATTTTTATGGGTTTTAATTAGAAAGCAGGTAAATTTCCTTAATATGGTTTTAGAATAATTTTCTAAAATTTGATTATCCTAAGTGTCTTAATTCCAGATATTATCTAAAATTAATTATTTATGATAATCCTATATTTAGGAAAGTGATTGTCTAACTAGTATAAGATAAGTGTAAGTCAAAAGTCTAGGTTACTACCGCTACCTATCATAAGTGATGGGATTCCGGTTGACTTACTAAATAGGTGTTATTTTACCCTATGTCGATTATGATTAACTAAGGACTGTGACTGACTAATTGTCACGTTTAGTCTTATGGTGTCACTTAATCAGCCAGAATCTAAGGCAGAGTACCTATCGTGTAGCTAGTCTATTGGAAAGTATCTACGATTTTAATTATCGTACTCCCAGGGAAGTGGCAACGGCTTAGTAGTAACTAGCCTCTTATCCTAACTCTTATCTTATGATCCAGTTATGCAATCTTCATCAAATTCTTTGATGAGAGGGTGATCCATTCTCCACTAGGTTCAAGTCTAATTAACCCTAGAAGTGTTTTAAAGATAAATTCTGATTTTATGTTATACTGTTCCTATATGTTGATTGACCTACATTCGAGTGTTTTAGATATATCTTAGCCTGGAATGCAATTATGTTCTGTGTCTAAAGGTTTACCACATCTGAGTTTCTATGTTACCGCCCCCTCACTCATCAAGGGTAAACGGCCCTACTCACGGTACGAACAGAGACAGATATGAAAGCCCTATGTCACTTTCGGGGATCACTCTGAAGGCTCGTAATCGCTGGCATAACGCTCTACTCAGCCTTCCTAGACTACTCTAACATACAAGGTGATCAGCATGTTATTTTATCTAGCATGGCAGACACCAATACTAATTGATGCCTGTTAAACTAAACAGGTTATGATTAGACCGTGGTTAGGAATTGTCTATAACCCTAACTTTAGTTTAAAAGAGCACATTAAACATGCAGACATAGTGAATATTTAGCAGGTGGCTATTTCCGGAAAAATATAACAACTTCAACATATAAAACAACTATTCATAAAAATCATAATCTGATATTCAAAATAAGTATTTGGACAGACACAGTAACAACATATAAAGAGAGGGACCGGGGGGACCAATGCCATAAAGAAATCACCCTTTACGTAGTCACTGCCGTGGGACTGTGCTCCTTTGTATGTCGTACTGCCGACCCGACTCTATTTGACAGAGCCTTCGGAGGACGCTTCCTCAGCCTAGTAACTGGGCTTTACCTTCGACTCTCGGCTTAAGCCCAGCCCTGTGGACTGACTCTTCGAACGCCTAGAGCCCTCTTAGGATCTCCTAACGAAATCCCGGGTATTCTATGAATACCAGAAACGAACCTATCTATAGAAACCTAGGATCTGAGACTAATTCTCAAAACTAGAGCAAAACACTAACAAGAAAGAAAACTGAGATCTGAGTCTCTGAGTGAGTTGTGTACGAGAGAATTGTACACTAGACACCAAAATCAGATCGAGTGGAGAGGGATGAATTCAACTGCTGGAGGCCTAGGGTATTTATAGCAGCTTCCAGGAGTGAAAATCTCTGAAAAATTTGATGTGGGACAGCTTCTGGCGGTTCGGGACGCCCGTCCCGGTTCGGGACGCCCGTCCTGGTTCGTTGACCAGGTTCGGGACGCCCGTCCCGGGTCAGGACGCCCGTCCCGGCGGTTTGACTGGGTCGGGACGCCCGTCCCGGGTTCGGGACGCCCGTCCTGGACCTTTGACCGGGTCAACTTTTCCAAAAATTGCGTTTTTGCCCCAAAAGTTGCTGTTTTCGTCTACTTTTCACCTGACACTTCCAAAATCATAAAAACCGTGAAATCAAGTAAATAGTAAACAATTACTGTCAATTTACTCTCAATTTCACATTAAAACATATATAAAAACATGCTAAAAATGTGATACGATTTTCGCGTATCAATAAGTTTCTAGAATTGTGGCCAATAATCCTACATTCATTATGATATTTCCCCGGCAACGGCGCCAAAAATCTGATGCGGTTTCTAACCGATATGCTAAATAGGTGTTATTTTACCCTATGTTGATTATGAATAATTAA
Organism: Asclepias syriaca; assembly: GCA_027405835.1. NCBI lineage: Eukaryota > Viridiplantae > Streptophyta > Magnoliopsida > Gentianales > Apocynaceae > Asclepias > Asclepias syriaca. The sequence goes on from CM049930.1 coordinate 9,914,279, forward strand.
GGACTGTGATTGACTAATTGTCACATTTAGTCTTTATGGTGTCACTTAATCAGCCAGAACCTAAGGCAGAGTACCTATCGTGTAGCTAGTCTATTGGAAAGTATCTACGATTTTATTAATTTAATTATCGTACTCCCAGGGAAGTGGCAACGGCTTAGTAGTAACTAGCCTTTTATCCTAACTCCTATCTTATAATCCAGTTATGCAATCTTCATCAAATACTTTGATGAGAGGGTGATCCATTCTCCACTAGGTTTAAGTCTAATTAATCCTAAAAGTGTTTTAAAGATGAGTTCTGATTCTATGTTATACTGTTCCTATATGTTGATTGACCTATATTCGAGTGTTTTAGATATATCTTAGCCTGGAATGCAACTATGTTCTGTGTCTAAAGGTGTACCACATCTGAGGTCTCTACGCTACCGCCCCATCGTTAAGGTAAACGGCCCTACTCACGGCCCGAACTAAAGTCAGCAATGAACGGTACCCTATGTCACTTCGGGGTCATGCTGCTCGTCGCAAAACCGCCGGCATAACTCTCTACTCAGCCTACCTAGACTACTCTAACAAACAAGGTGTTCCGTTGGTTATTTTATCTAGTATGGCAGACACCAATACTAATTGATGCCTGTTAAACTAAACAGGTTATGGATAGACCGTGGTTAGGAATTCTATAACCCTAGTTTTAGTTTAAAAGAGACTTACATTAGACATGCAGACATAATGAATATTTAGCAGGTGGCTATTTCCGGAAAAACATAAAAACTTCAACATATAACACAACTATTCATAAAATCGTAATCTGATATTCATAATTCATATTTAGAACAAAGCAATAACACATATAAGAGAGGGACATGGGGACCGATGCCATAAAGAAATCACCATTTACGAAGTCTCGCCTACGGAGCGTACTACTGTATATGTCGTATTGCTCGCCCTGACTCTGCTCACCAAAACCTTCGGAGGACGCTTCCTCAGCCTAGTAGCTAGACTTTACCTTACGTCCTAGGCTTAAGCCTAGCCTTGTGGACTGACTCTTCGAACGCCTAGAGCTCTCTTAGGATCTCCTAACGAAATCCCGAGTATTCTATGAATACCAGAAACGAACCTATCTATAGAAACCTAAGATCTGAGACTATTTCTCAGAAACTAAAACAAACACTAATAAGAAAGAAAACTGAGATCCGAGTCTCTGAGTGAGTTGTGTACTGGAAAATTGTACACTGGAAACCACTTAATGACTCAGATCGAGTGGAGAGGGATGATTTCAACTGCTGGAGGCCTGGGGTATTTATAGCAGCTTCCCGGAGTGAAAATCTCTAAAAAATTCGATGTGGGACAGCTTCTGGCGGCTCGGGACGCCCGTCTTGGTCTGTTGACCAGGTCGGGACGCCCGTCCCTGGTTCTGGACGCCCGTCCCTCTGGCTTGGCTTGGTCGGGACGCCCGTCCCTGGTTCGGGACGCCCGTCCTGGACCTTTGACCGAGTCAACATTTCCAAAAATTGCGTTTTTGCCCCAAAATTTGCTGTTTTCGTCTACTTTGCACCTGACACTTCCAAAATCATAAAAACTGTGAAATTAAGTGAATAATGCACAATCAAGATCAAATTGCCCTTGATTTCACCCAAATTCATACGTAAAAACATGCTAAAAAGGTGATACGATTTTCGCGTATCAACAGGGCATTGCTTAAGCCCAAGATGTAAGGTAAAGCAATCGCTACTAGTCTAAGGAAGCATTCTCTGAAGGTTCTGCTATTTAAAGTCAAGTCGAGCAACCTAGGGTATACAAGTAGTCGCTCCATCGGCGGACCTGATAAAGGGTGAATACTTTATGGTGGTGGTCCCCTAGATCCTCTCTGCATATTTTATGTTGTGTTCGTCTAAATACTTATTTGAATACCAAATTATGATTGCTCTGTTATATATGTTATGCATGTTGAAGTAATGTTCATTTTTCTTGAAAGGTCACCTACTGAATTTACATTATAACTGAATTATCTGCTTGCTCTTTTAAAATAAATGAATGGTTATAGGCAATTCATAACCATGGTCTAATCATAACCTATTTAGTTTAACATACCTTAATTTAGGATAAAAAGCATTAAGGTCTGCCATATTAGGTGAAATAACTTATAGATCACCATGTTTGTTAGAGTAATCTAATGAGGCTGAGTTTGTTCTCTATGCCGGCGTTAGGGTGAGTAGCATGAATTCTTGAGTGACACAAGTTTTCATGGATACCTTTAACTCGAATCGTGAGTAGGGTCATCATTAAGGTAGGGTGATTTAGCAGGTAACTCAGATGTGGTACACAGGCAAGATACAGTACATAATTGCATTCTAGACCAAGATATATCTAAAATGTTTGAAGATAGGTCAATCAACATGTAGGAACAATAAAACATATATAAGAACTTATGTCTATTTGATACTTTTGCATGCTAAATACTTATGTGTTATGTGTGGTTGGGATCACCAATCAATCTCAAAGATATTGATTAACTGATTGATTAATTGCATGATAAGATAAGTGTTAGGGTTAAGGGATAGTTACTACTAAGCCGTTACCAGTTCCCTGGGAGTACGATATTAATAAATTAAAATCATAGATACTTTCCAAGAACTAGCTACACGATAGGTACTCTACTTTAGGTTCTGATTGATTAAGTGACAACAAATATTGCTAAAAGTGTCAATTAGTAAGACTTGGTCCTTATTTATTCATAATCAAAATAGGTACATAAATCCTATCTTTTAGCATACCAATCGGAACACATCAATAACCATATTGATTTGGAAGTGGCTGTTGTGCATGATCAAGTTTTAACGGTAATAGTTTGAGAAAGGGATAGAGCATTGTGTGTTCTATCGGTGGTTTATGCATCCCCCAATGTCATGCTTCAATCTTATCTATGGGATTTTTAAAGTCACTAGGACAGTTTATACATATACCATGGTTGTTGATCGGAGATGGGACTAGGTTCTGTAGCCTGAAGATAAATTAGGAGGCAGAAGAGTCAGTAATCTGCAGTCTAAACCCCTATGGAGTGTGATCATTGACTGCACACTTTTGGACTTAGGCTTCTTTGGATGTTTATATATGTGGTCTAATCTCAGGGACGGTAATGAGTGAATTCAAAAACGACTGGATCGGGCATGGGGGAATGAGGAGTGGGTATAAGCTTTCCCAAGTACAACTGTGAAACACCTGCACCGAAGCTATTTTGATAATAACCCAATCCTACTATATGTGTTAGGGTCTCACCCCCCGAATGCCAAAAAGAAGTAGTTCCACATGTTAACTACTTGGTTCCAACATGGTGACTTCCATAAGGTTGTCTTGTAAGCTTGGTGATACGCGAAAATCGTATCACCTTTTTAGCATGTTTGTATATATGATTTAGGGTGAAATTGAGGGTAAATTGATCTTAATTGTTTATTATTTACTTAATTTCACAGTTTTTATGATTTTGGAAGTGTCAGGTGAAAAGTAAACGAAAACAGCAAATTTTGGGGCAAAATGCAATTTTTGGAAATGCTGACTTGGTCAAAGGCTCGGGACGGGCGTCCCGACCCAGTCAAAGCACCGGGACGGGCATCCCGAACCCCCAGATCAAGTCTCACATCGAATTTTTGATGAAAAATCACCCCGGGAAGCTACTATAAATATCCTAGGCCTCCTGCAGTTGATTTCATTCCTCTCCACTCGATCTGAGTCATTAAGTGGTTTCCAGTGTACACTTCTCTAGTACACAACTCACTCAGAGACTCGGATCTCAGTTTTCTTTCTTGTTACTGTTTTTTTTTAGTTTCTGAGAAATAGTCTCAGATCTTAGGCTTCTATAGATAGGTTCGTTTCTGGTATTCATAGAATAGTCGGGATTTCGTTAGGAGATCCTAAGAGGGCTCTAGGCGTTCGAAGAGTCAGTCCACAAGGCTGGGCTTAAGCTGGGTATTAAGGTAAAGCCCAGTTACTAGGCTGAGGAAGCGTCCTCCGAAGGTTCTGGCGAGTAGAGTCGGGTCAAGAAATAACGGCATATACAGCAGTATGCTCCATCGGCGAGACTTCGTAAAGGGTGATTTCTTTATGGCATCGGTCCCCCTGTCCCTCTCTTATATGTTGTTATTGTGTTTGTCCAAATAACAGTTCTAAATACCAGATTATGATTATTATGAATATTTGTTATATATGTTGAAGTTATTATGTTTTTCTAGAAATGGCCACCTGCTTAAATATTCATTATGTCTGCATGTCTAATGCCGTTCTTTTAAACTGAAATTAGGGTTATAGACAATTCCTAACCACGGTCTATTCATAACCTGTTTATTTTAACAAGCATCAATTAGTATTTGTGTCTGCCATACTAGATAAAATAATCTGCGGAACACCCTGTTAGTTGAAAGTAGTCTAGGTAGGCTGAGTAGAGTGTTATGCCGGCTGTTATGAGACGAGCAGTATGATCCCCGAAGTGATATAGGGCGTTCATTGCTGACTTTTGTCCGAGCCGTGAGTACGGCCGTTACCCTTAATGATGGGGCGGTAGCGTAGAGACTCAGATGTGGTACACCTTTAGACTCAGAACATAGTTGCAATCCAGGCAATCAACGTATAGTAACAGTATAACATAAAATCAGGATCTCATCTATAAAACACTTTCAGGTTTGGTTAGACTTAAACCTAGTGGAGAATGAATCACCCTCTCATCAAAGTTATTGATGAAGATTGCATAACTGGATTATAAGATAAGAGTTAGGAATAAAGGCTAGTTACTACTAAGCCGTTACCACTTCCCTGTGAGTACGATATTTATTTAATAAAATCGTAGATACTTTCCAACAGACTAGCTACACGATAGGTACTCTGCCTTAGGTTCTGGCTGATTAAGTGACACCATAGAGACTAAATGTGACAATTAGTCAATCACAGTCCTTAATTATTCATAATCAACATAGGGTAAAATAACACCTATTTAGCATATCGGCTGGAAACCCATCAGATTTTTGGCGCCGTTTCCGGGGAAATATCATAATGAATTTAGGATTATTGGCCACAATTCTAGAGACTTATGATAGGTAACGGTACTAACCTAGACTTTTGATTTACACTTATCTTATGCTAGTTAGACAATCACTTTCCAAAATATAGGATTGTCCCAACTAATTAATTTTAGACAATATCTGAAATTAAGACACTTAGGATAATCAAATTTTAGAAAATTATTCTAAAACCATATTGAGGAAATTTACCTGCTTTCTAAATAAAATTTAAAATCCCTAAAAATATTTTTCTTGCTTTTCTATTTTACTTTTCCTCCTATTCTTGTTATTTGTTATTTCTAACCAGACTTTGCACTCCGAGATGAAGAGAACAAGAGCAGCTACTAACCAGGCAAAGAAAACAGAAATCCCTGACACTCCAGGACCAAAGAAGACAAAGCCAGAAGGACCATCTAGGCCTGCACCAGAAATACCACGAGGGACTCTTCCTTCACAATCGGTAGAAGTAAACTCAAGCCTAGATGCCAGTGATCTAGTGAGGAGATTCCTGAACGCCCGTGAGCCTAGTCCCACGGAAGAAGATCCTTCTGAGGATACCTTCCCTCCTAGAGAAGAACCTCAGAGATCTCCAGTTCACCCTCCTGCCCAGAGAGTTCCTATAAATCCACCACCCACTGACCAAACCCAAAATTCACCAACATCTACTGCATACACCCCAACACCTAACGAGCACACCCCTTCATCCGGGGGAAGCACTAACGGTTATCATTCAATGTTGTCCGTGCAGATAGATACGTTGGCTCAAAGGGTCTATGAGATGGACCAAGGAATTGCAAGCAGATTGTGTCATTTAGACCAACTCAGTCTGAATATCACAACTAACGTGGACCAACTCAGAGCCACGGTCAGTCTCAAGAGAACCAAGGTGCACAACTACTCCGGGAGATGGCTGACTTACGCAGTGAGCAGGGCAGGCAACGGGATGAGATGAGAGCCATACGCATAGAAATGCGAAGCATTCGAACAGAGCTACAGGAGATCAGAGATAAGGGTCGTTGAAAAAGGGAAGATTCTTTTACTTTTATTCTCAGCAAATAAATTGTTTGAACTAAACCTGAATAATTGACCCCTATTTTTCTATTTTTTAAACTTTTTAAAGGGTCCTTTATGTTCAACAATTTTCTTCAGGCATTTTATTTTCAAATTTCTATGAAAAACAAAAGTTTTGCAAATACAATTTATTTTTCACTAATTAAATTGTACAAACTCAGTTTTTGTTTTTCTGAAATTCTTGCTGAATTTAAGTTGGGATAAAATTAGGGTAGTGATGATTTTCGAAAAAGATTGAGGAATTTTTGCATAGAGTTTTTAACAGCTTCTGAATTTGATTGGATAAACGTGAAGACTTGTTAAAAATTATGATTATTTTTGGTATCTTGAGGTTTGCAGGGAATTACGAAAAAAAATAATATTTTTTTCGGATTTGGCACGCATCCCGAAGCAACCCGGGACGGGCGTCCAGCGGGACGGGGGTCCCGAAGGCCGCCCCTTCTATAAAAATTCATTTTTTCATTTTCTCTCAAATCTACAACCAAAAATTCATCTCTCTAAAAATATTTCTCTGTACTTTCTCTCTACAAATTTTTGGCAAACTCCCCAAAGTTTAAAAATTTGAGTTTCCCTCCAAAATTTGAATTTTAAACTTCACTCAAAAATTCAAATTTCCCTCCAAAATTCGATTTTCCCGCCAAAAAATTCAAAATCCTTCCTAACCTAATTTCATCCTTCTGAATTCAAATTCACCTCCAGAATTTGAGTTTAAAGATTCCTTCCCACCTAAACTCTCTCGTACGTTCTTAATGGCTCCCAAACGTGCTCGTACCACATCTACCATGACAGTTACCTCAGTGGCACATCCTTTTATGTTGTTTCCCTCCAGCACAGCATACTAAGAAAGATGCCTTGGGTACATCGGGCGTACGATACTGACGGGCAGAACGTTGGATTGGGCAGCAGTACATACGCTAGGAGTAGAGCCGGAAGTCAGACGCATACTCGACGTGCCACCTTACAGTAGAGTATTCATCGTCACAGAGCCCATATACCTGGAGCTGGTATGTGAGTTCTATGCGTCTTTTACATACCACCAGGAGCAGATCATATTCCGCTTGGGCGGAATAGATCGGTCGATGAGCATGGCCGAGTTCGGCGTTGCCCTAGGTATCTGGCAGAGAGATGAGCTGGATACGCCCGCATACACCACGGCAGTTCGAGACTTCACGTCTGCAGACGTCTCCACTGCTTGGGCTCAGATCTGCATGACGGGTGTCCCATACCAGCATGGCTTTGCAAAAGCCAGAGGTATTTATCCTACTCTTCGTTACCTGCACGCTATCATTGCACATACATTGTCAGGACGATGGACGGCTCCCGGAACTGTCACCCAGATGGAGACATTCCTTTTGGCCAACATGCACATGGGATCTACGGTAGAGATGGCTAGACTCTTCACGGTCGTCATGCGAGGATTCGCTACAGACACCCGGAAACAGTATTTGGGGCTCGGACCGTACATCACCAGGCTAGCCCGCTACCTAGAGTTGGACATAGAGGGCTCGGAGTTGACCCTGGTCGCCCCGACCACCGTTCCCACTGATTTTACCATTTTACGGAACATGGGAATGGTTGTCTGGGATGCGAATGGCCGCTACACCATCCACATGGAGCAGCCAAGACAAGCATCGGCATCGGAAGCATGTCCAGAGCATATCCCTCCGTCCAAGACGTTCGTGCCACGTACTACCTTCGAACGACACATGTCGCACGGATTCGCAGAACTATCGGCTCGATACAGTCGAGACATGGACAGGATTGACAGACGGCTGGCGATGATGGATGACAGGATCGCCATGAACACACAGGATTGAGGAGATACATCAGCATATTTCCCGACTGGCGGAAAACTTCGAGTTTGACTTTACAGCAGACTTCGGTCTACTGGACAACGACTCGCCGGGTTCTTAGTCTCTCTCTCCTTCTTTCCTTTCCTTTCTTTTGCTTTTGTTTTTTTTTCTTGTTCTATGTGTATAAACATGTCTGGGTTGTATGACGTATGAATCTATGTACAAAGTTGATTTATATGATATACAGAATTGTTTGCATTATTTTGTTTTTTTTATGTCTTTCTTACCCATAGTGTGGGTAAGAATCTTTTCTTTGTGTTTTATTTCTTGTTTTCAAATAAGTGTGGGGTAATTAGATATGCATGAACACTGAGGACAATGTCAGAATTAAGTGTGGGGTAGTAGTGCACGGTGCACTGTAGCAGTTTGCAAAATTTTTTGCATGCTTTTGCTTGTTTTCACCATATTTTCACACCCTTCCAAAATTTTTCAAAATTTTCCGTCTTTCAGACTTCTAAATGCAGTATGCCTGGTTAAACAATTGCTTATGTCTATGATATGTAGGTAGAATGTTATGGTTAGTAGGAGGCAATGTGATAGCTATCTTGGACTAATTGATTAGGAATAGGGAATTCTTGATAACTGAGCACAACTTTGTCTGGATTAGAGACCTCAGCCAATTACCTTTTCAAGACTGAACTAGATAAAATTAGACCAGTTGTGGATGTTTTGACAATTAGAATGACTAGATGAGACTCTGAGCTAAAAGTGAAAAGAAATTAAAGAAAGTTAATTAAATAAGGGTAGTTTGCCAGCGGCCTTCGCTACTCGAGCACCACTCCTTCGGGGAACTTAAAGCCTGATGCCCTAAGGTCGTGTAGATCTGGGAGTCATCGGAGTGGGACTCGCTACATGGGTAGTTGAAGTTGACGTGTTCTAAGCAGACTCAAAATACCCTAGAAAATCTATAAACGAAAGAAATCAATAAATGCTAAATAGAATCTGATCACCAAAGCTCAGAACTCAGAAAGTTATCTGTTGTCAGTGTGTCTAGCAATAGGTCGAAGTGTTATCTGGTAACAGTTAAGACAAGAGTTTATTGTGTTGACTATCTGGTTTGGACTAGTACACACACTACACATCAGGAAGACCTTATGACTAAGAGAAAAGTTCAACCTAGTTGTTAAGTTACTTTCTGCTCAACCCTAACAAACTACTAGAGACATTTGAGCCATTGTCAGAGCAACCTAACCAGTCAGACATGTGTTAAGAATTGTCTGAAGAATTTTTGGAATAAAAACATGACTAGGAATGCACATATGGTTTAGAATCACTAACTTCAGGTAGACTTTGCTTGAGGACAAGCAAAAAGCTAAGTGTGGGGTTATCTGATACGCGAAAATCGTATCACCTTTTTAGCATGTTTTATATATGATTTAGGGTGAAATTGAGGGTAAATTGATCTTAATTGTTTATTATTTACTTAATTTCACAGTTTTTATGATTTTGGAAGTGTCAAGTGAAAAGTAGACGAAAACAGCAAATTTTGGGGCAAAAATGCAATTTTTGGAAATGCTGACTTGGTCAAAGGCTCAGGACGGGAGTCCCGACCCAGTCAAAGCACCGGGACGGGCGTCTAGGACTCGGGACGGGTGTCCCCACTTGGTCAATAGACTAGGACGGGCGTCCCGAACCCCCAGATCAAGTACCACATTGAATATTTGATGAAAAATCACCCCGGTAAGCTGCTATAAATACCCTAGGCCTCCAGCAGTTGATTTCATTCCTCTCCACTTGATCTGAGTCATTAAGTGGTTTCCAGTGTACACTTCTCTAGTACACAACTCACTCAGAGACTCATCTCAGTTTTCTTTCTTGTTAGTGTTTTGTTTTAGTTTCTGAGAAATAGTATCAGATCTTAGGCTTCTATAGATAGGTTCGTTTCTGGTATTCATAGAATACCCGGGATTTTGTTAGGAGATCCTAAGAGGGCTCTAGGCATTCGAAGAGTCAGTCCACAAGGCTAGGCTTAAGATGGGTATTAAGGTAAAGCCCAGTTACTAGGCTGGGGAAGGATCCTCCGAAGGTTCTGGCGAGTAGAGTCGGGTGAAGCAGTAACGGCATATACAGCAGTACGCTCCATCGGCGAGACTTCGTAAAGGGTGATTTCTTTATGGCATTGGTCCCCCTATCCCTCTCTTATATGTTGTTATTGTGTTTGTCCAAATAACAGTTCTGAATACCAGATTATGATTATTATGAATATTTGTTATATATGTTGAAGTTATTATGTTTTTCTAAAATGGCCACCTGCTTAAATATTCATTATGTCTGCATGTCTAATGCCGTTCTTTTAAACTGAAATTAGGGTTATAGACAATTCCTAACCACGGTCTATTCATAACCTATTTTGTTTAACAAGCATCAATTAGTATTGGTGTGTGCCATACTAGATAAAATAATCTGCGGAACACCCTGTTGGTTGAAAGTAGTCTAGGTAGGCTGAGCAGACTGTTATGCCGGCGGTTATGAGACGAGCAGTATGATCCCCAAAGTGACATAAGGCGTTCATTGCTGACTTTTGTCCGAGCCGTGAGTAGGGTTGTTACCCTTAACGATGGGGCGGTAGCGTAGAGACTCAGATGTGGTACACCTTTAGACTCAGAACATAGTTGCAATCCAGGCCAAGATATGTCTAAAATACTCCAATATAGGTCAATCAACGTATAGTAACAGTATAACATAAAATCAGGATCTCATCTATAAAACACTTTCAGGTTTGGTTAGACTTAAACCTAGTGGAGAATGAATCACCCTCTCATCAAAGTTATTGATGAAGATTGCATAACTGGATTATACAATAAGAGTTAGGAATAAAGGCTAGTTACTACTAAGCCGTTACCACTTCCCTGGGAGTACGATATTTATTTAATAAAATCGTAGATACTTTCCAACAGACTAGCTACACGATAGGTACTCTGCCTTAGGTTCTGGCTGATTAAGTGACACCATAGAGACTAAATGTGACAATTAGTCAATCACAGTCCTTAATTATTAATAATCAACATAGGGTGGTAAAATAACACCTATTTAGCATATCGGCTGGAAACCCATCACTTGGGCTGACCATGATAGTCAATTACAGCAAGCCATGGAGAAATTCTATGAAGTGGCAAGTAAATGGAACAAATTCTCCTTTGGAAATATCTTTGAGATGAAGAGGCGATGTAAGGCTAGACTTGAGGGCGTCCAAAGAGCTTTATGATGTGTTCCAATCAATATGCTAACAGATAGAGTTTATTTACCTATGTTAATTATGAATAATTAAGGACTTTAGCATTTACTAACTGTCACTTTAGCATTTATTGGTTGTCACTTAATCAATCAAAACCTAAGGCAGAATACCTATCGTGTAGCTATTTGTTGGAAAGTATCTACGATTTTAAAATAATAGTATCGTACTCCCAAGGAACTAGCAACGACTTAGTAGTAACTATCACTTAATCTTAACAATCATCTTATTATAGAATCAATCAATCGATTATCAATAGTTGGAGGGTATTTTTTATCACAACAACACAAGCAAGTATCAAGCATGCAAGAGTTATCACATAGACATGTATTCTGATGTATATTCATATTTCTACAATTTAGTTGACCTATCTTCAAATATTTTAGATATATCTTGGTTTGGAATGCAATTATGAACTGTATCCGTTTGTGTACCATATTTGAGTTACCTAGTGTATTCACATTTACCGTAGGATGATCCTTCTCACATTTCGGGTTAAAGTATCCATGAAAGCCTATGTCACTTAGGAAATCATGCCACCCACCATAAGGCGGCCTAGCGCACAAACTCAGCCTCATTAGGTTACTTTAACAATCATGGTGATATGTATTGTTATTTTACCTAATTTAGCAGACCTTAAGGTCTGTTAAACTAAACATGTTATGATTTAGATTGTGGTTAGGAGTTGTCTATAACCATGCATTTAGTTTAAAAGAGCAAACAAATTATCAGGTATAATGTTAATTTAGCTGGTAACCTTTTCAGAAAAATGAACAGAACCTCAACTTGTAAAACATGCATAATATAGCAATCATAATTCAGTATTCAAATATGTATCTAGATGAACACAACCCAAAGAAATACATAAAGGATCTAGGGAACCATGTCCATAGAGTAGTCACCACTTTATGTGGTCCATCGGTGTTGCCAATCGTGTATCCTTCACTTTGCTCGATCCTACTCTAGGTGGAGAACGCTTCCTTGGCCTAGTAGCAATTTCTTTACCTTACGTCCTGGGCTTAAGCAATGCCTTGTGGACTAAGTCTACTCTAACCTATTGCTCTCTTAGGATCTCTTAACAAAATCCCAGTATTCTATAAATAACAAAGACGAACACTAATCTAATCAAATTCTCAAATCTTAGATAAACACTCAGAGAACAGAGAAAACGAGACACTCGATGTTGCTAGATGACTTGTATTGAGTGTTAAGGGACGATTTCAGTACTCTAGACCCTGGGGTATTTATAGGGGTTCAAAGGAGTGAATTTTGCTTGAAAAACTGATTTGGGACATCCATCTGCTGCTCGAGATGCCTGTCTTGGTGCTTGGGATGCTCACCCCGAGCTTTGACCAGGTCAGGGTGGGCGTCCTGACCTCTGGGACGGCCACCCCGTGCCTTGACTAAGTCAGGGCGGGCGTTCCTAGCTTTGGGGAGCTCACCCTGAGCTTAGCTCTTTCAAAATTTGCACTTTTGCCCCAATATTTGATGTTTTATGCAATTTACTTCTGAAACTTTCAAAATCACAAATTGTGCAATTTAATGATAATTTGATTCAATTATGATCAAATAAGTTCCAATATTGCCCTAATTTGTGTCTAGAAATATGCTAAAAATGTGATATGATTTGTGCATATCACTTTAGCCAGAAGACATACGTCATACCTAGAGCAGCTTGAAACATCCCTATTGGAAGAGTTTGATTGTCTGCTGAACCAGGAAGAAGCGTTTTGGAGATAAAAGGCGAAGTGTAAATGGATTTGTGGCAGAGAGCAAAATTCTCGGTACTTCCATATGACGACAGTGATCCGTAGGCGACGAAAGTGGGTAGAACAACTGAAGGACGATAATGGGGTGTGGTGTTAATTTGATAGTATTAGAAATGAGAGCAATGGAATTCTACAAAAACCTATATACGACTGAGGGAGTACATGGTTGTGATAGTATTGAATGACATTTCTCGTACCTCTCAATCATGGGGATCATCGATGACTCAATAGAGGAGTTTCAGATGGGGGAATTCGATTGACACTATCCCAAATGAGCCCAGACAAGGCAGCAAGGCCTGATGGCTTCATTCCCCAATTTTCCAATAGTTTTGGAATATAGTTGGAGTTTCGGTGTGTAAGTACATTCAAGAGATATTCCTCAGGGGTGAAATTTGTAAGGAGGAGAATTAGACCTTGTTATGCATCATCCCGAAAGTCCCCTACCCAGAGACCGTGGAACAATTTTGTCCTCTAACATTGTGTAATGTCCTCAGTAAGCTGGTTATGAAAGTTTTGGCAAATCGATTAAAACCCTTGATACTTAAATTAACTGGCGAACACCAAACGAGCATTGTACCTGGCTGTCAGGCGGTTGACAATGTGATCATTGCGGAAGAGATTATTCACACCATGCAGAAGAGGAAGGGAATCAAAGGGGGAATGGTGCTCAAGGTGGATCTAGAAAAAGCCTACATAGAGTAGAGTGGAGCTTCTTGAAGGAGGTTCTATTGGCGGTTGGCTTCTCAACTCATCTAGCAGGGCTGATTCTATCATGCATATCATCTACATCACATCAGTTCTCTGGAATGGTAAACGATTGCAGAATTTTCAACCTCAAAGAGGATTACGGCAAGGAGATCCTCTCTCCCCATACTTATTTGTACTTTGTTTGGAGGTGTTGGGACAAAGGACCTCCAGAGCTGTAGAGGAAAAAGAGTGGCAACCTATTAAAGCATCAAAAGGAGGGCCTTTGGTTTCTCATTTATTTTTTGCCAATGACTTACTACTTTTTGGGACAGCTTCGAACCAACAGGCTATTGACATGGAAAAGATCCTCTTAAGATTCTGCCAGATCTCGAGGCAAAAGGTGAATAACCAAAAATCCAGCCTTTGATTTTCTCTCAATACGAGACATCACCTACAATGCAGTATCAGGTCAGGTTTTCATGTCCCTATTAAGACTAACTTGGGAATATAATTGGGCTTCCCTCTCATCCATACTAGGGTATCAAAGAGCACTTATGAGGCACTAGTTCTCAAGATGAGGTCCAAATTTACTAGATGAAAGTCTAGAAAACTTTCAAGAGCCTCTCGGGCCATACTTATTCAATCAGTAGCTTCAACCATTCCTACCTATATCATGCAAGCATCCCAGCTCCCAATGAGATCTTTGGTTGATATGGAACATCTAACCATGAGTTTCTTATGGGCGGCAAACAGCTCTACTAAAGTCATGCATCACATTGCATGGACGTGATTTTTCGTCCCAAGGAGAGGGGTGACCTGGGATTTAGAAGTTTGATGGATAGTAATTCTATTGCTTTAGCCAGGCTTTGCTGGAGGATGATTTTGAACCCACAACATCTATGGAGTAGGGTGCTAATTGCTAAATATGGGGGTATAGCGACCTATAAGGTGCCCACAGGAAGGCTGGCGTCTCCAATACATAGCGGAGTATCCGCAGGGGCTGGTTGTTGCTGAGTTTGGGACTAAGATGGCAGCTTGGGGATGGTCGACTTATCCATTTCTGGACCGATATTTGGGTAGGAGAAGAAGCCTTGACTGCTGTTTGTCAAGGATCCCTACATGTAGCCATACTGGAAGGACGAGCGTGCGACTATTGGAACGATGTTGAAGGATGGTGATGTGCACAAATCATATCATTTTTAGTATGTTTTTAGGCACAAATTAAGGCAAAATGGGAACCAAATCGATCTTAATTGATTGATATTAACATATTTTTGCATAATTTGTGATTTTGGAAGTTTCAGGTGGAATGTGTAAGAAAACGGCAAATATTAGGGCAAAACACAATTTTCGGAACTTCTGAGTCTGGGACGGGCGTCTCGAGCACCAGAACTTATCCGACATCGAAAATTTTGGAGAAATTCACTCTAGAAACCTGCTATAAATACCCCAGGCCTTCTTCAGTTGAAATCATCCCTCACCACTCAATACAAGTCATTTAGTGACTTCGAGTGTATCATTCTCTCTTATCTCTAAGTGTTTATCTCAGTACTTGAGAATTCGATTAGATTAGTATTCAGTTTTTGGTATCACAGAATACCAGGATTTCGTTAGGTGATCCTAAGAGAGAGATATGGTGCGTGTTCTTAGTCAGATTAGGATAATCTGCTTAAGCCCGAGATGTAAGGTAAAATAATTACTACTAGGTCTAAGAAGCATTCTTCGAAGGCTCTGCCAAGCAGAGTAGGATCGAGCAAACAGAGACATAAACGATCTGCAGAGCCGACTGGACCTGCATAAAGTGGTGACTACTTTATGATATTGGGTCCCCTAAACAAGTTTCTATATGTTTATGATTTATTTTACTTGGATAAATATTTGATACTGAATTCATATATCATACATGTTTTACAATTTGAGATGCTATCCATTTTCTTAGGAAGATTATAGAGCTAAAATTATCATTATGAATGTTGAACTGTCCTTTCCTTTTAGATTAAACTAAGGTTATAGACAACTCCTAACCAATGTCTAAATCATAACCGGTTTAGTTGAACAGACTGTAAAAGGTCTGCCATATTAGGAAGAAATAACAAAATAGATCACCATGTTTGTTAGAGTGCCCTAATAAAGCTCAGTTTTTACGCTAGGCCAATCCTAGGGTTAAGTGTGATGTGTTCCGATTGATATGCTAAAAATAGACTTTATTTACCCTATATCGATTATGAATAATTAAGGACGGAGACTTACTGATATGCATAAATCATATCACTTTTTTAGCATGTTTTTAGGCATAATTTAGGGTGAAATTGGTGTTAAATTGTTCTTAATTGATTGTTATTAACTCAATTTCATAGTTTTTGTGATTTTGGAAGTGTCAGGTGAAAAGTACAAGAAAATGGCAAATTTTGGGGTAAAACGTGATTTTCAGAAGTTCAGAAGTCGGGATGGGCATCCCGAACCCAGGATGGCCATCCTAACCTAGTCAACAAGCCAGGACAGGCATCCCAGATCCAGGACGGGCGTCCCGAGCCCCAGTTCAGAATCCCACATTGAAATTTTGAGAGAAATTCACCCAATTTCCCTACTATAAATACCCTAGGCATTCCTCAGTTGAAACCATTCTTCTCCACTCGATCTGAGTCATTTAGTGACTTCAAGTATACAGTTTTCCATAGTATACAAGTCACTTAGTGTTCTCAGGTTTTTAGTATAGGTTTATTTATATTCTTAGAGAGTGTCTCGTGTTCTTTGTTTCTGAGAGTCTATCTCAGATCCTAGAATACGACTAGATAGGTTCATTTTCAATATTCATAGAATACCCGGGATTTTGTTAGGAGATCCTAAGAGGGCACTAGGCGTTCGAAGAGTCAGTCAACAGGGCTGTGCTTAAGCTGGGTATTAAGGTAAAGTACAGCTACTAGGATGAGGAAGCGTCCTCCGAAGGTTTTGTTGAGTAGAGTCGGGTCAAGCAGTCCAACATATACAAGCAGTTGCTCCATCAGCGGACTACTTAAAGGGTGAATACTTTATGGCATCGGTCCCCTTGTCCCTCTCTTTATATGTATGTACTGTGTTCGTCCAAACATTAATTATGAATATTGAATTATGATTATATGAATATGTGTTTTGCATGTTGAAGTACTTTATGATTTTCCAGAAATGGTCACTAGCTTAACTTTCATTATGTCTGCATGTCTAATGTAGTTTCTTTTAAACTAAATGTAGGGTTATAGACAACTCCTAACCACGGTCTAAGCATAACCTGTTTAGTTTAACAGGCATTAATTTAGGACTTTCCCATCGGAAAGCATTAATGTCTGCCATAGTAGATAAAATAACCTATAGATCACCATATTTGTTAGAGTACTCTAAGTAGGCTGAGTTTGTGTGTTTATGCCGGCGTTAGGGCGAGCGGCATGATCTCCTAAGTGACATAGGACTTTCATGGATGCATTTAGCTCGAATCGTGAGTAGGGCCGTCAATGGCGATGGGGCGGTTTATCATGTAACTCATATGTGGTACACCTTTAGACTCAGTACATAATTGCAATCTAGACCAAGATATATCTAAAATACTCGAAGATAGGTCAATCAACATGTAGGAATAGTATAACAATGATATACATAAATCATATCACATTTTTAGCATGTTTTTAGGCATAATTTAGGGTGAAATTGATGGTAATTCGTTCTTAATTGATTGTTATTAACTCAATTTCACAGTTTTTGTGATTTTGGAAGTGTCATGTGAAAAGTAGAAGAAAATGGCAAATTTCGGGGCAAAACGTGATTTTTAGAAGTTCGGAAGTCGGGATGGGCGTCTCGAACCCAGGATGGGCGTCTTGACCTGGTCAACAAGCCAGGACGGGAGTCCAGGACTTGGGACAGCCGTCCTGACCTGGTCAACAGGCTGGGACTGGCGTCCCGAGCCGCATTCAGAATCCCACATCAAAATTTTGAGAGAAAATCACCCAGCTCCCCTACTATAAATACCCCAGGCATTCCTCAGTTGAAACCATTCCTCTCCACTCGATCTGAGTCATTTAGTGACTTCAAGTATACAGTTTTCCATAGTATACAAGTCACTTAGTGTTCTCAAGTTTTTAGTATAAGTTTATTTATATTCTTAGATAGTGTCTCTTTGTTCTGAGAGTCTGTCTCAGATCCTAGGATACGACTAGATAGGTTCGTTTCTGGTATTCATAGAATACCCGGGGTTTCGTTAGGAGATCCTAAGAGGGCTCTAGGCGTTCGAAGAGTCAGTCAACATGGCTGTGCTTAAGCTGGGTATTAAGGTAAAGTCCAGCTACTAGGCTGAAGAAGCATCCTCCGAAGTTCTGTCGAGCAGAGTTGGGTCGAGCAGTCTAACATATACAAGTAGTTGCTCCATCGGTGAGACTAAGTAAAGGGTGAATACTTTTTGGCATCAGTCCCCCTGTCCCCCTCTTTATATGTCTGTACTGTGTTCGTCCAAACATTTATTATGTCTATTGGATTATGATTTTATGAATATTTGTTATGCATGTTGAAGTACTTTATGATTTTCCAGAAATGGCCACCATCTTAACTTTCATTATGTCTGCATGTCTAATGTAGTTTCTTTTAAACTAAATGTAGGGTTATAGATAATTCCTAACCATGGTCTAATCATGACATGTTTAGTTTAACAGGCATTAATTTAGGACTTCCCCGTCAAGATGCATTAATGTCTGCCATATTAGATGAAATAACCTATAGATCACCATGTTTGTTAGAGTAGTCTAAGTAGGCTGAGTTTGTGTGTTTATGCCGGCGTTAGGGCGAGCGGCATGATCTCCTAAGTGACATAGGACTTTCATGGATGCCTTTAGCTCGAACCGTGAGTAGGGCCATCATTAAGGTAGGGCGGTTTATCAGGTAACTCAGATGTGGTACACCATTAGACTCAGTACATAGTTGCAATCCAGGTCAAGATATATCTAAAATACTCGAAGATAGGTCAATCAACATGTAGGAACAATATAACATAGAATCAGGACATTATCTGTAAAACACTCTTAGGCTTAAATAGACTTAAACCTAGTGGAGAATAAATCACCCTCTCATCAAAGATATTGATGAACGATTGCATAACTGGATCATAAGATAAGAGTTAGGGTAAGAGGATAGTTACTACTAAGCCGTTACCATTTCCCTGGGAGTACGATATTTGATTTAATTAAAATCGTAGATACTTTCCAACAGACTAGCTACACGATAGGTACTCTGCCTTAGGTTCTGATTGATTAAGTGACAGTATAGAGACTAAATGTGACAATTAGTCAGGTTAAGTCCTTAATTACTCATAATCAACATAGGGTAAAACAACACCTATTTTAGTATATCAGTCGGAAGCTCATCAGATTTTTGGCGCCGTTGCCGGGGAAATATCATAACGAATTTAGGATTATTGGCCACAATTCTAGAAGTTTATGATAGGTAACGGTTGTAACCTAGACCTTAGACCTAACATTTACTTTATGCTAGTTAGACAATCAGTTTCTGAAATATAGGGTTATCATAACTAATTAATTTTAGACATTATCTGAAATTAAGACATTTAGGATAATCAAATTTTAGAAAATTATTCTAAAACCATATTGAGGAAATTTAATTGCTTTCGAAATACAATATGAAAAAAGAAAAAAAATTTAAATTTAAAACCTGAAAAAAAATATTTTTCTTGCTCAACAGTAAGTTGTTCTTCTTCCCTATCTCTTATATTATTTGTTCTTTCTTAGTTGTACATTTGCTGCTCTTTATAGTTGTTTTATTTAAAATGTGCAGAAAAAAATACAAGAAAATTCAGAAAGCATCTGCAATTTTGCTGCTGATCATGCAGCATCAAAAGAAAAAGACAAGAATTTCAGAAAGCAGTGGGAAGTCTGCAAAAGAACCTGCGGCAGTCAGAAGAAAAAGACAAACTCTGCTGAAGATCCTGCGGCAGTTAGAAGAAAAAGACAAAGACTTCAGCTGGAATTCTGCTGAAAATGCTGCAGCAGCTGAGGAAAAAGACAAAGATCACATAAAGCAGCTGGAGTTCGGCTGAAGATGCTGCAGCAATCAGAGGAAGAAGACAACAACTTCAGAAGGCAGCTGGAATTTATTCAGATTATTTGCTGGAATTTTTGGAGAAAATTCCAGAATTATGGACATATGGCAGCTTGGTAATGGCTCTCGGTACACAAAGAGGCTATATATATATGTGAAAAACCGAGAGCATGAGGTTGGCGAGTTTTGTTGTTAGTTTAGTTTGGCTTTTGGCCATTTTATCAGTTTAGAGAGTTTGGTTTTCTTCTTAGTTTTCTTAGATAGTCTAGTAGTCTTTCGATAGGATAGTTTAGTTTTTTCTAGGTTTAGATTAACTTTTAGGACGGAAAAACCCAAGAGTGAGCAGGGTGACTTGCTGAAGCATTCATCAGCTGAGCAGTAGAGACGCAGCAGCATCAAGCAGAGGAAACGAAGGGCAGCAGTACGTTGATTAAGCCGATTTGGGCAGTAGGGTGATCTCCGATCCAGAGTAATCCTCTCTCCATTTCTTCAATTTACTACTGTTTTGTAATTAAATGTCTTTGTAACATGAGAATATTTACATGGATTCAAGGATTGATTAAAAATGTTTTGGGAGTGATATGTTTTCCGTCTTGGGATTGACTCCGTTGATTGGTGTCACTATGGACCTAGGGACTATTTTTCCTATTACGTTGATCCTTGTCTTGCATGATTCATTTCAGCAAAATATATATTTTTAACCTGAAGATGCTGTGGTGTAGTTAAGTATGAGCATGATGAATATACTATTTCGATTATGATGACGAGTATGCTGTAGCATTGCTTTCTGTTTTTATGTTTGGTGCTTGTATGGGGCGATGCTTGGTTTATTCATGTAATTACATTAAACTGATTTAACATCACTTGCGGTTACGACTGTCCAATGTATGAATTGAGCTAGTGTTTGGCCTTCTAGCGGAGGGGAGCTAGTGGACGTGATAATTATGTAGCGCTAGATTGAGACTGCGGAAGTGGTAAGACACGAGAGTGCACTCAATATTGCAGTGGAAATGACCAAATTCATTGACTAGAGTTGCGCTAGGTCAACGGTACTTCGTACTCCATGAGACGATGTTATCGGGGATCTAGCCTAGTAGATCAAGTAGTCTGGGTAGAACCAGACATGCTGTAGCATTGATATGGAAACTGAAAGCATGCTTTGTATATTTAGATTCATCTCTAGTTTGTACTTACATTTTTTGCGTGAATGCCGTAACATTATATTACCTGCAGTACTCTTGTGGTTATTTCCAGTAGGCTAACCTTTAACTGTTAGTTTAGTTAGGAGTAGGATTGCCGTAGCATTCAACCACTCGCCATTCATCATTCATCATTCTTTATTCTTTTATTCTTCATGATTCATTATTCTTAATTCTTTTATTCTTTTAACCATTTGTACAATCGTATTTGCATTTGTAATTGGCATACATAGTCCCTGTGGGATCGATAATCTTGTACTTAGGTACATATATTACTTTTTGACCGGTGTATACTCGCACTTGTTAAGATTGCATTGATTTATTCTATTTTCTTTATCTTTACAAATTGTGACACACACACAACGCAACAAGTTTTTGGCACCGTTGCCGGGGACTTTGGAGTCAAATTGATTGTAAATATTGATTGTTTGCATTTGGTTACTTTTATTTTTCAGTTTATTTTTATACTCATTCCTGAGCTTATGAGATTATTGAAATGATTGTATGAGGGACAAATAAATTATGCATGAGCTGAATTGTTTTTGTGGATTTATTGATCTATATTATTTGCTAAATTTCAGCTTGTGTCTCATTCCTTCCTTAATGTGTGTTGTTTTGCACGAGTAAAACGCACAAGGGCTCTCAAGCTTCATTGTTGCCACTCGATCCAGAAATTGAGAAAATAGCCAAGGCGTTAAAGAAGAAGAAGCAAACCACGGATAAGGCAGTCATGGCGGAACAGAGGGAAATTCAACCTGAACCTGCCCATAATCCAGTGGTGATGGCAGACGATAGGGATCATGCTATTCGGCAGTATGCAATCCCTATGTTTAATGCATTGAAACCAAGTATTGTGCAACCGGAGATTGCTGCAGCACAGTTTGAGTTGAAACCAATGATGTTTCAAATGTTACAAACAGTAGGGCAGTTTGGAGGATCACCTGCTGAAGATCCACACTTGCACCTACGTTTATTTTTGGAGGTAAGCGATTGTTCTAAGATACCAGGGGTGACGGACGATGCTTTGAGGCTAAAATTGTTTCCATATTCTCTGAGAGACAAAGCTAGAGAATGGCTTAATTCTCTACCCTCTGGTAGTGTGACTTCATGGCATCAGCTTACTGAGAAATTTTTGATGAAATATTTTCCTCCAACGAAAAATGCTAGGTTGAGAAATGAAATCACCTCTTTTCAACAATTAGAAGATGAATCATTGTATGAGGCATGGGAAAGATTCAAAGAGTTGTTAAGGAGATGTCCACATCACGGAATCCCACATTGTATTCAAATGGAGACATTTTACAACGGGTTGAATGCACACACCACAATGATAGTTGATGCTTCAGCAAATAGAGCACTTTTTGCAAAGACATACAATGAGGCCTGATACGCGAAAATCATATACCTTTTTAGCATGTTTTTATGTATGATTTAGGATGAAATTGATAGGAAATCGATCTTAATTGATTGTTATTTACTCAATTTCACAGTTTTTATGATTTTGGAAGTGTCAGGTGAAAAGTAGACGAAAACAGCAAATTTTGGGGTAAAAATGCAATTTTTGGAAATGCTGACTTGGTCAACGGTCCGGGACGGGCGTCCCGACCTAGTCAAACCACCAGGACGGGCGTCCCAATCCAGGACGGGCGTCCCGAAGCACCAGAAGCTGTCCCACATCGAAATTTTTGAAGATTTTCACTCCAGAAAGCTGCTATAAATACCCCAGGCCTCCAGGAGTTGAAATCATCCCTCTCCACTCGATCTGAGTCATTCAGAGACTTCCAGTGTACAATTCTCGAGTACACAAGTCACTGAGAGACTCGGGTTTCAGTTTCAGTTTTCTTTCTTTCTTTAGTGTTTCGTTTTCTTAGTTTCTGAGAAATAGTCTCAGAGCTTAGGCTTCGATAGATAGGTTCGTTTTTTGTATTCATAGAATACCGGGATTTCGTTAGGAGATCCTAAGAGAGAGATAGGGTGCGTGTTCTTAGTCAGATTAAGGCAATTTGCTTAAGCCCGGGATGTAAGGTAAAGCAATTGCTACTGGGTCTAAGGAGCGTTCTCCGAAGGCTCTGCCGAGCAGAGTAGGATCGAGCAGTCAGGAGCATACAGGAGCTGCAGCGCCGGCTGGACCTGCATAGAGTGGTGATTACTTTATGACAGTGGGTCCCCTAGACGAGGTTCTGTATGTTTACGAATTGTTTTATCTAAATATTAATTTGAATATCAGATTACGATTCTTATGAATATTTGTTTATATGTTGAAGTTGTTATATTTTTCCGGAAATAGCCACCTGCTAAATATTCATTATGTCTGCATGTCTAATGTGCTCTTTTAAACTAAAGTTAGGGTTATAGACAATTCCTAACCACGGTCTAATCATAACCTGTTTAGTTTAACAGGCATCAATTAGTATTGGTGTCTTCCATGCTAGATAAAATAACCTGCTGAACACCCTACTTGTTAGAGTAGTCTAGGTAGGCCGAGCTGAGTCCGATTATGCCGGCGGCTAGGGCAAGCGACATGATACCGAAGTGACATAGGGTACCGTTCATGGATGCCTTCGTCCCGAACCGTGAGTAGGGCCGTCATTAAGGTAGGGCGGTTTATTAGAGACCTCGGATGTGGTACGCCTTTAGACACAGAACATAGTTGCAATCCAGGCTAAGATGCATCTAAAATACTCGAAGATAGGTCAATCAACATGTAGGAACAGTATAACATAGAATCAGGACATTATCTATAAAACACTTTTTAGGCTTAATTAAACTTAAACCTAGTGGAGAATGGATTACCCTCTCGTCAAAGTTATTGATGAAGATTGCATAACTGTATCATAAGATAGGAGTTAGGATAAAAGGCTAGTTACTACTAAGTCGTTGCCACTTCCCTGGGAGTACGATATTTAACTTAATAAAATCGTAGATACTTTCCAATAGACTAGCAACACGATAGGTACTCTGCCTTAGGTTCTGATTGATTAAGTGACAATAATTGAATGCTAAGTGACAGTTAGTAAGACTCAGTCCTTAATTACTCATAATCGACGTAGGTAAATAAAGCCTATCTTTTAGCATACCAATCGGAACGCATCAAGGCCTATGAACTAATTGAGAGGATTGCCAACAACAACTATCAATGGCCTACAACAAGACTGCCAAGCGGAAGAAGAGTGGCTGGAGTGTTGGAGTTAGATCCAATAACTTCGCTTTCAGCCCAAGTATCATCCATGTCTAATATGCTGAAGACACTGACGATGCCGCAGCATAGCGGGTAGATGGCTGAGCAACCAAACCAGTCCAATGTAAGCCAGGTACAAGCCGTGTGTTGTGTTTATTGTGGAGAGGGGCATCTATTTGAGGATTGTGTTCACAATCTTGCATCAATCTGCTACATGGGGAATCAAAACTGGGGTAATGGTCTTCGATCAAATACTTACAACCCTACTTGGAGGCAGCATCCAAATTTTTCTTGGAGTAATCAAGGGATGCACCCCACTCAAGTTATGAACCCAAGACCACTACTCCAGCAGCAACAGCAGTACCCCCAGCAGCAGCATCAACAACTCCAACACCAACAAAGACCTCTACAATAACAACCACCTTCAAGTGCTTTAGAAAATATGATGAGAGACTTCATGGCAAGGACAGAAACAACCATACAAGGACTATCATCTACTGTTCGGAACTGGAAACCCAGATGGGGCA
Organism: Asclepias syriaca; assembly: GCA_027405835.1. Taxonomy (NCBI): domain Eukaryota; kingdom Viridiplantae; phylum Streptophyta; class Magnoliopsida; order Gentianales; family Apocynaceae; genus Asclepias; species Asclepias syriaca. The sequence continues at coordinate 9,938,909 of CM049930.1, forward strand.
GTTAGCCCAAGAGATGAGGAGCAGACCACAAGGATCACTTCCGAGCGATATAGAAAATCCAAGAAGAGAAGGAAAAGAACATTGCAAGGCTGTAACATTACGAAGTGGCAGAATACTGGATGAGCCAAAAATGAAGTCTGGAGCAGTTGAGAAGACCAGTGAGCCCAGCAAGAATGCAGAAATTCCAGTAGCTGAGCCAGAATTAGTGGAGCCAAATGCTGTAGCATCGCCAATGCCGCAGCAAAGCACCATTCCTGAACAGCCAGATGCTGCAGCATCACCAATGTCGCAGCAATGCAATATTCCAGAGAGCAAACCAGTGCAGCAAAGAATGCCTTTTCTACAGAGGTTTGCCAAAAAGAAACAAGATGAGCGTTCAAGAAGTTTTTGGACATTTTGAAACAGCTGCACATCAACATTCCATTGGTGGAAGCAATAGAACAAATGCCCAACTATGCAAAATTCATGAAGGATATCCTTACAAAAAAGAAAAAGTTGGGAGAATATGAAATTGTTTCACTAACCAAAGAATGCAGTTTCTTTTTGCAGGATAAGTTGCCCCCTAAAATGAAAGATCCGGGGAGCTTTAATATTCCTTGTTCTATTGGAGACTCATATTGTGGTATGACCTTATGTGATCTTGGTGCTAGCATAAATTTGATGCCTATGTTAGTTTTTAAGCAATTGGGCATAGGTAAGGTAAGACCTACGACGGTAACACTGCAGTTGGTAGATAGGTCTATAGCTCACCCAGATGGAAAGATTGAAGATGTCCTGGTAAGGGTTGATAAATTTATTTTTCCAGCTGACTTTATTGTTCTTGATTATGAAGCAGATAGAGAAGTTCCAATTATTTTGGGGAGACCTTTCCTTGCTAGGGGAAGGACCCTCATTTATGTTCAAAAAGGGGAACTCACCATGAGGTTTCAAGATGATAAAGTCATGTTTAATGTATTCAAAGCCATGAAATTTCATAATGAAGGTGAGGATTGTTTTCGCATATCCACTGCTGATTCTTTGACAAGTGAAGATGAAGAATGGAGGAACTATGGAGATGATGCATTGGAAAGAGTGTTGATGGAGGAAATGTCGCACTATGGTAATGAAGAAGAAGAGGAATACTCAATGTGGTTAGAAGCAAATTCTCATGGTTTCAAGTTTCGTGCACAATTTGAATCCTTGGACTTGTCTTCTCGGGAGATCAAAGTGACAAAACCTTTTGTGGAAGAACCACCTGAACTAGAACTGAAGTCATTGCCGCAACATTTGAAGTATGGATTTCTGGGAGCAGACTCAACTCTGCCTGTGATTATTTCAGCATTACTGGATGCTGAATAAGAAGAAAAACTACTTGGAGTTCTGAAGCAGCATAAGAGAGCTATGTGCTGGACCATAGCTGACATAAAAGGTATAAGTCCAACCTTATGCATGCATAAAATCATTTTGGAAGAAAATTCCAAAAATTCAGTTGAGGGGCAAAGAAGATTAAATCCTATTATGAAGGAAGTGGTAAAGGAGCAAATTATCAAATGGCTGGATTTTGGCATAATCTATCCTATTTCTAACAGTTCTTGGGTAATTCCTATACAATGTGTGCCCAAGAAAGGGGGAATTACTGTGGTGAAGAATGAAGATAATGAATTGATTCCCACCAGAACTATTACGAGATGGAGGATTTGCATTGATTACAGAAAACTCAACAAAGCCACACGGAAAGACCACTTCCCACTGCCTTTCATGGATCAAATGTTGGATAGGTTGGCTGGACGTGATTACTACTGTTTTCTGGATGGCTATTCTGGTTACAACCAGATTGCTGTAGCACCAGGGGACCAGGACAAAACTACTTTCACTTGTCCCTATGGTACATTTGCTTTCAGAAGGATGCCGTTCGGATTATGCAATGCTCCAACAACGTTCCAACGCTGTATGATGGCCATTTTCACAAATATGGTGGAGCAGTACTTAGAAGTTTTTATGGATGACTTCTCCGTATTTGGGGACTCTTTTGATGAATGTTTAGAGAATTTGGCCAAGGTGCTTAAACGTTGTGAGGACACCAACTTAGTCCTCAACTGGGAGAAGTGTCACTTTATGGTTAGAGAGGGAATTGTGTTGGGACACCGAATTTCAAAGAAAGGTCTTGAAGTGGACCGAGCCAAGATAGAAGTAATTGAAAAATTACCAACCCCAACAACCGTGAAACACATTCGAAGCTTCTTGGGACATGTGGGCTTCTATCGACGATTCATTAAAGACTTTTCAAAGGTATCTAAGCCCTTATGTAAATTATTAGAAAACGATAATGTGTTTTCTTTTGATGCAGCCTGTGCCGCGGCATTTGAGGAGCTTAAACAGAAGCTTATTTCAGCCCCCATTATCATAGTACCCGACTGGAGTCTACCATTTGAGCTAATGTGTGATGCTAGTGACTATGCAGTAGGTGCAGTTTTGTGGCAGCGGCGTAACAAAATTTTTCATTCCATCTATTATGCCAACAAGACACTCACGGAGGCTCAGGTAAATTACATTGTTACTAAAAAAGAGTTGCTTGTTGTTGTATTTTCCTTTGATAAATTTAGGTCTTATTTGGTGGGCACAAAAGTGATAGTCTACACCGATCATTCTGCCATCAAATATTTACTTGCAAAGAAGGACTCAAAACCAAGGCTCATTAGATGGATTCTACTCCTACAAGAATTTGATGTGGAAATCAAGGACAAGAAGGGAGTGGAGAATCAAGTGGCTGATCATTTGTCTCGATAACAACAAGAGGGATTTCAGATTCCAATTAATGAACATTTTCTTGATGAACAATTGCTGGAAATTTCAGAAGACATGAAGATGCCGTGGTATGCTGATTTTGCTAATTTTCTGGCCAGTGGTGAAATGCCGCCGGATTTCTCATACCAAGAACGAAAGAAGTCTCTCCATGATGTAAAAAGTTATTTTTGGGAGGAACCCTTTTTGTTCAAACAATGCAAAGACCAAGTGATTCGGAGATGTGTAAACGATGATGAAATTGAGGACATCATTTTTCAGTGTCACAACTCACCATGTGGAGGACATTTTGGAGGGTCAAGGACTGCAGCAAAGGTACTACAATCTGGTTTCTTTTGGCCTTCATTATTTAGAGACTGTTATGAGTTTGTGGCAAGGTGTGATCGCTGCCAAAGGGTAGGAAACATCTCATGAAGACAAGAAATGCCTCTGACCAACATTTTGGAAGTTGAACTTTTTGATGTATGGGGTATTGACTTCATGGGACCTTTCCCCCCTTCTTTTGGAAAGTCATACATTTTAATGGCAGTAGACTATGTTTCAAAGTGGGTGGAAGTAGCAGCATTCCCCACCAATGATTCCAAGGTTGTGATGAACTTTTTGAGGAAGAACATTTTCACAAGATTTGGAACTCCACGGGCAATTATTAGTGATGAAGGAACTCATTTCATTAACATGTGGCTACGTGTCATGCTAGCCAAGTATAATGTTTGTCACAAGATTGCCCTGCCTTATCATCCTCAAACCAATGGGCAAGTTGAATTGTCCAACCGAATCATTAAAGGTATACTTGAGAAGGTGGTGAACCCTAATAGAAATGATTGGTCAAAAAGGTTAGATGATGCTCTATGGGCTTACCGGACAGCTTTCAAGACTTCAATAGGTATGTCTCCTTATAGACTCATTTTTGGGAAAGCTTGCCACCTACCCGGTGAGTTAGAGCACAAAGCATACTGGGCGCTAAAGCATCTCAATCTGGATATGGATGCTGCTGGAAACAAGAGAATGCTGCAGCTTTCAGAACTGGATGAGCTGAGGTTATTTTCTTATGAAAATGCCAAGTTATACAAGGAGAAAATGAAGAGATGGCATGATAAACACATCCAGCCAAGGAATTTTGAAATTGGACAACAAGTTCTGATTTTTAATTCAAGATTGAGATTATTTCCAGGCAAATTGAAATCGAGATGGACCGGACCATACACAATTGAACAAATATATCCTTATGGAGTGGTCTCGGTTGTGGGGAAAAAGGGGATCAAATTTAATGTCAACGGGCATAGACTAAAACTCTACAGAGATGGAGACCAAGAGCAAACCGTTGCTTCTCTATTATTGGTCAATGATTAAGTGGATCCAACACAAGTGAACACTTTTCAATTTTGTTTTATTTTCTGTTTTTCTTTTCTTTCTGTTTATTTATTTTATTTTCTGTTTTTCTTTTCTTTCTGCTTATTTATTTATTTCTGTTTTTTCTTTCCTTTCTTTCTTTTTGTTTTGTTGTTTTCTTTGTTTTTCTTTCAGATTGAGGGATGATGTATGAGTTGTAAGACCCGGACAGAATGGATGACGATGTCATCATACCTTGACGAACTCCCGTCTCTATGGGAGTAGCTCTTACCCTAAACTCTTTTACTTTTATGTTTTTTTTGGCTTGTACTTTATTTGCCGGCTGTGCAGGTCTTGAACAACTTTTCTTTTGTTTTGTTTTGATGATTTTGATACATTGCTTTGCTTGCTATCTAATGTTCTATGTTAAAGCAATGAGGACATTGCTTCCCCTTAAGTTTGGGGGAGGGTGTCCTCTGGTGGCAAAAAGTTCAAAATGGTGCTAATTTTAATTTTTTTTTCCTGCTGTCTTTTAAATGCATGAACATCCTCTTTGCTGAAATCTGATTGATCTATCTGAATGCATGGATGACTTGTCTGAATAACTATTTTATGATGCCTTATAAATTGACTGATCTGGCATAAAAGAACTACTTGCACAAATGCGGCAGCATTTTCATATGACCTAGTAGAACCTTAGTTTCAGCAGGATTAGTGTAGACTTTTGGGACCCGATTAATGATGATACCTTAAAAACAAAAATACATTCTTGTAGACTTTGTATCTTCCTTTTAGAATAACTAGGTATTAGTTGACTCTAAGTAAAAATTATTTCTACTCCCTATATTTTGCACATAGTCTTACTTGGAGATTTCATGTTCATAAAAAGAGTTAGCTTTGGTATGAAGGTTAAGAATTTTTAGACTCGTTTGTTATATCCCTTGAGGTGAAATCCTAGTAGATTTGGTAATAAAGAAATGATTGAGGCATGTTCTTGAACCGTTTGAGCCTTTCTAGCTTACCCTAATGCATTTTATTTCCTTAGTTAACCCAAGTTGAGCCTAAACCTAATTTCTTGACACCCTTTTTTAATAGCCACTTATCCTAAATGTTTTGCATGTATCCATTCTTTGTTTTCCCTAAACTTGATCTTAGTCTGCTGTGAACACTGTTGAACATAAGTTTGGGGGTATGTTGAGAATGCTATGAGGAGGAACATAGGAATGTTGTAGCATAATGCTGCAGCAATATCAATTTTATTGGATCAGTGGTATTTAAGAAAATTTTGAAATTCTGTTATAAATGCTCTATGTATTGAGGGTATGTGTATAAAAATATGTGTGAAAAAAGTGAAAGCACCCTCTTTACTTTAAAAAGAAAAAGAAGAACAAAAAGAGCAAAAAGGAAATATGTGTTATGCTTCTTTGTGGTCAAATGCTATATACTGCTTGATACGCGAAAATCGTATCACCTTTTTAGAATGTTTTTATGTATGATTTCGGGTGAAATTGAGGGCAAATTGATCTTAATTGTTTGTTAATTACTCAATTTCACGGTTTTTTTATTTTGGAAGTGTCAGGTGAAAAGTAGACGAAAACAGCAAATTTTGGGGCAAAAACGCAATTTTTGGAAATGTTGACTTGGTAAAAGGGTCAGGACGGGCGTCCCGACCTGGTCAACAGATCAGGACGGGCGTCCCAATCCGGGACGGGCGTCCCGAACCCCCAGAACCAGTCCCACATCAATTTTTGATGAAAAATCACCCCGGGAAGCTGCTATAAATACCCCAGGCCTCCAGCAGTTGAAATCATTCCTCTCCACTCGATCTGAGTCATTTAGTGGTTTCCAGTGTACACTTCTCTAGTACACAACTCACTCAGAGACTCGGATCTTAGTTTTCTTTCTTATTAGTGTTTTGTTTTAGTTTCTGAGAAATAGTATCAGATCTTAGGTTTCTATAGATAGATTCGTTTCTGGTATTCATAGAATACCCGGGATTTTGTTAGGAGATCCTAAGAGGGCTCTAGGCGTTCGAATAGTCAGTCCACAGGGCTGGGCTTAAGCTAGGTATTAAGGTAAAGCCCAGTTACTAGGCTGAGGAAGCGTCCTCCGAAGGTTCTAGCAAGCAGAGTCAGGGCGAGCAATACGACATATACAGCAGTACGCTCCGTCGGCGAGACTACGTAAAGGGTGATTTCTTTATGGCATCAGTCCCCATGTCCCTCTCTTATATGTTGTTATTATTTTGTTCTAAATACCTATTATGAATACGAGATTACGATGTTTATGAATAGTTGTTTTATATGTTGACGTTATTATATTTTCCAGAAATAGCCACCTGCTTAACATTCACTATGTCTGCATGTTTAATGTGCTCTTTTAAACTAAAGTTAGGGTTATAGACAATTCCTAACCACGGTCTAATCATAACCTGTTTAGTTTAACAGGCATCAACTAGTATTGGTGTCTGCCATGCTAGATAAAATAACCTGCTGAACACCCTGCATGTTAAAGTAGTCTAGGTAGGGGCCGAGCTGAGTCCGATTATGCCGGTGCTAGGGCAAGCGGTATGATCCCCGAAGTGACATAGGGCTTTCATGGATGCCTTCGTCCCGAACCGTGAGTAGGGCCGTCATTAAGGTAGGGCGGTTTATTAGAGACCTCGGATGTGGTACGCCTTTAGACACAGAACATAGTTGCAATCCAGGCTAAGATGCATCTAAAATACTCGAAGATAGGTCAATCAACATATAGGAACAGTATAACATAGAATCAGGACTCATCTATAAAACACTTCTAGGATTAATTAGACTTAAACCTAGTGGAGAATGAATCACCCTCTCATCAAAGTATTTGATGAAGATTGCATAACTGGATCATAAGATAGGAGTTAGGATAAAAGGCTAGTTACTACTTGATGGGTTTCCGACTGACATGCTAAATAGGTGTTATTTTCCCTATATTGATTATGAATAATTAAGGACTGTGATTGACTAATTGTCACATTTAGTCTCTATGGTGTCACTTAATCAGCCAGAACCTAAGGCAGAGTACCTATCGTGTAGCTAGTCTATTGGAAAGTATCTACGATTTTATTAAATAAATATCGTACTCCCAGGGAAGTGGCAACGGCTTAGTAGTAACTAGCCTCTTATCCTAACTCTTATCTTATGATCCAGTTATGCAATCTTCATCAATATCTTTGATGAGAGGGTGATCCATTCTCCACCAGGTTCAAGTCTAACTAATCCTAAAAGTGTTTTAAAGATGAGTTCTGATTCTATGCTATACTGTTCCTATATGTTGATTGACCTGTCTTCGAGTATTTTAGATGTATCTTAGCCTGGATTGCAACTATGTTCTGTGTCTAAAGGCGTACCACATCCGAGGTCTCTAATAAACCGCCCTACCTTAATGATGGCCCTACTCACGGTTCGGGACGAAGGCATCCATGAAAGCCCTATGTCACTTCGGGGATCATACCGCTTGCCCTAGCCGCTGGCATAATCGGACTCAGCTCAACTACTACCTAGACTACTTTAACAAGCAGGGTGTTCAGCATGTTATTTTATCTAGCATGGCAGACACCAATACTAATTGATGCCTGTTAAACTAAACAGGTTATGATTAGACCGTGGTTAGGAATTGTCTATAACCCTAACGTTAGTTTAAAAGAGCACATTAAACATGCAGACATAGTGAATATTTAGCAGGTGGCTATTTCCGGAAAAACATAATAACTTCAACATACAAAACAACTATTCATAAAAACCGTAATCTGATATTCATAATTGATGTTTAGGACAAAGCAATAAAACATATAAGAGAGGGGTATGGGGACTGATGCCATAAAGAAATCACCCTTTACGTAGTCTCGCCGACAGAGCGTACTGCTGTATACGTCGTATTGCTCGCCCTGACTCTGCTCGCCAGAACCTTCGGAGGACGCTTCCTCAGCCTAGTAGCTAGACTTTACCTTACGTCCTGGGCTTAAGCCTAGCCCTGTGGACTAACTCTTCGAATGCCTAGAGCTCTCTTAGGATCTCCTAACGAAATCCCGGGTATTCTATGAATACCAGAAACGAACCTATCTATAGAAACCTAAGATCTGAGACTATTTCTCAGAAACTAAAACAAACACTAATAAGAAAGAAAACTGAGATCCGAGTCTTTGAGTGAGTTGTGTACTGGAAAATTGTACACTGGAAACCACTTAATGACTCAGATCGAGTGGAGAGGGATGAATTCAACTGCTGGAGGCCTGGGGTATTTATAGCAGCTTCCCGGAGTGAAAATCTCTGAAAAATTCGATGTGGGACAACTTCTGGCGGCTCGGGACGCCCGTCCTGATTCATTGACCAGGTTCGGGACGCCCGTCCCGGTTCAGGACGCCCGTCCTGGCGGTTTGACTGGGTTGGGACGCCCATCCCGGGTTAGGGACGCCCGTCCCGGACCTTTGACCGGGTCAATATTTCCAAAAATTGCGTTTTTGCCCCAGAATTTGCTGTTTTCGTCTACTTTTCACCTGACACTTCCAAAATCATAAAAACCGTGAAATCAAGTAAATAGTAAACAATTAATGTCAATTTACTCTCAATTTCACATTAAAACATATATAAAAACATGCTAAAAATGTGATACGATTTTCGCGTATCAGATAACCCCACACTTAGCTTTTTGCTTGTCCTCAGCAAGTCTACATGGAGTTAGTGATTTAAACCGTAGTGCAGTCACTTAAATTCCTAATCATGTTTTTATTCCAAAAATTCTTCAGACAATTCTTAACACAGGTCGACTGGTTAGGTTGCTATGACAAGGTCTCAAATGTTTCTAGTATTTGTTATAGATCAGGCGAAAACAAATCAACAACTAGGTTGGACTTTTTTTTCAGTCACAGGGTCTTCCTGATGTTAGAGTGTGGTACTAGTCTAGACCGATAGTCAACACAATGAATTCTTATCTTAACTGCTACCAGATAATACTTCGACCTGTCACTACACACTGACAACAGATAACTTTCTGAGTTCTGAGCTTTGGTGATAGATTTTTAATGTTTTAGCACTTAGTTATTTTCTTTATAGATTCAGGGTATTTCGAGTCTGCTTAGAACACGTCAACTTCAACTACCCATTAGCGAGTCCCACTCCGATGACTCCCAGATCTACCGACCTTAGGGCATCAGGCTTTAATTCCCCGAAGGAGTGGTGCTCGAGTAGCGAAGGCCGCTGGCAAACTACCCTATTGTAATTAACTTCCTTAATGTTCCTTTCACTTTTAGCTCAGAGTCTCATCTAGTCATTCTAACTGCCAATATATCCACAACTGGTCTATTTTATCTAGTGGAGTCTCGAATAGGCAATTGGTTGAGGTCTCTAATCCAACAGGTTGTGCTCAGTTATCAGGATTCCCTATTCCTAATCAATTAGTCCAAGATAGCTATCGACTATCTCTACTAACCATAACACTACCCTACATATCATAGACATAAGCAATTGTTTAACCAAGCATACTGCATTAGAAGTCGAAAGACGGAAAAATTTTGGAAGGGTGTGAAAATACGGGGAAAACAAGCAAAAGCATGCGAATTTTTTTCAAACAAACTGCTTCAAACTGCTACAGTGCCACCGTGCACTGCTACCCCCACTTAAGTTTGGCACTGTCCTCAGTGTTATCATAGCTAATTCCCCACACTTATTTGAAAACAAGAAATAAACATAAAAAAAAAATCCTTACCCACACTTATTCAACTAACTACGGGTAAGAAGGAACATAGAAATAACAAAAACAAGAAATAAAATGAAAGAGATACTCCCTTAGTCTGCGAAGTCCACAATCTGCTCGGACGAGTCAAACGGCTCTCTGTAAATCTTTAGGCGTTGTCCATTTACTTTTTGAATAATACCGTCAGAATCCATGATGTCACATGCTCCGAAAGGTGATACTTCCTTGATTGTGAACGGTCCTGACCAATAGCTACGCAGCTTTCCTGGGAAAAATTTTAAACGTGAGTTGTACAACAATACCTTATCACCGGGTTCAAAATTTTTCTGGGCTCTGAGTTGTCTGTCATGCCAGAGTTTACTTGTCATTTTGAACTGATGCGAGTTTTCATAGGCTTTGAACCTCCACTCATCCAGTTCGTTGAGTTGTAGAATCCGGTGTTCCTTAGTTAAATTATCGTCGAGATTGCATTTGCACTGCCCTAAGCTCTGTGTTCAAGTTCAACTGGAAGGTGGCATGCTTTTCCGTAGACTAGTCGATAGGGTGAGAACCCCGTAGTGGTCTTGTATGCTGTACGGAAGGCCCATAATGCATCCTCCAGTTTATTGGCCCAATCCTTACGGTTAACACCCACGGTCTTTTCTAGGATTCTCTTTATGCCCCTATTGGTTACCTCAGCCTGCCCGTTGGTTTGAGGATGGTAGGCTGTGGAAATGCGATGCTGAATTCCGTACTGTTGGAGTACTTTCTGCAATTGAGAGTTGCAGAAGTGCGTACCTCGATCACTGATTAGGGCTTTTGGACATCCAAACCTGGCGAAAATCTGCTTGAGGAATCTGCATACTGCTCGAGCATCATTAGTAGGTAGGGCCTGTGCCTCAAGCCATTTTGAAAAATATTCTACAGCTACTAAGATGTACTTCATACCAAGAGAGGAAGGAAATGGACCCATGAAATCTATACCCCATATGTCAAATATTTCTACACTTTGAATCGCCTGTTGGGGTAGATTGTCTCGAGAAGATATGGTTTCAGCTTTCTGGCAGGCATCACACGATCTTGTGAATGCTGCGGCATCTTTGAATATTGTAGGCCAGTAGAAGCCTGCTTCTAACACTTTTCGGGCTGTATTAGCTGCAGCTAAGTGACCACCTGTTGGTCCGCAGTGATAGTGCTCCAGAATTTGGAAACCTTCTTCTTGAGAGACACATCTCCTGATCATCTGATCTGCACATATTCGAAATAGAAAAGGATCTTCCCAATAGTAACATTTCAAGTCAGCAAAGAATTTTCTTCTTTGTTGAGCAGTGATATTACTAGGGAGAGTCCGGGCTGCCAAGTAATTTGCTATATCTGCAAACCAAGGGGGTGAGAGGATAGCAAATAATGCACATAAATTCTCATCCGGAAATTTATCAGATATAATGGTTTCATCAATGGCTTCTATGGTCGGATTCTCTAGCCTGGACAGGTGGTCTGCGGCTAGGTTTTCTGCCCCTTTCTTATCCCGAATTTCTATGTCGAATTCTTGGAGCAATAAAACCCATCTAATTAATCTTGGTTTTGCGTCGGTTCTATTGAACATCTTTTCCGAGTAAATTGGTCAACGGCCTGGCTATTAATGAAAAATCTTTTATAAACCTACGATAAAAGCCATCGTGTCCCAAAAAACTCCTAACGGCTCTCACATTTTTTGGAGGTAGTTTTGAAATAACTTCAATTTTTGCCTTATCTACTTCCATACCTAGGTGTGAGATCTTATGTCCTAAAACGATTCCCTCTTTTACCATGAAGTGGCATTTTTCCCAATTTAAAACCAGGTTAGATTTTATACAACGTTTCAACATTAACTCCAAGTTCTTTAGACAAACCTCAAATGAATTACCAAAAACAGAAAAGTCATCCATAAAACCAGATATAATGGTTTCATCAATGGCTTCTAGGGTCGGATTTTCTAACCTAGACAAATGGTCCGCGGCTAAGTTTTCTGCCCCTTTCTTATCCCGAATTTCTATGTCAAATTCTTGAAGCAATAAAACCCATCTAATCAATCTTGGTTTTGCGTCGGTTTTATTGAACAAGTATTTTAGTGCCGAATGATCAGTATAAACAATAGTTTTAGACAAGACTAGATAAGATCGAAACTTATCAAATGCATATACTACTGCTAATAATTCCTTTTCTGTCGTAGTGTAATTTTCTTGAGCATCAGTTAAGGTTTTACACGCATAATATATTACATGGAATTTCTTATCATGTCTTTGTCCTAAAACTACTCCTACTGCATAGTCACTAGCATCACACATAAGCTCAAAGGTAGACTCCAGTCTGGTGACGTCATGATAGGTGCAGTAGTTAAGAGTTCCTTAAGTCTATTAAAAGCTTTTAGACATTTCTCATCAAAGACAAATGGAACATCTTTTCCGAGTAAATTGGTCAACGGCCTGGCTATTAATGAAAAATCTTTTATAAACCTACGATAAAAGCCATCGTGTCCCAAAAAACTCCTAACGGCTCTCACATTTTTGGGAGGAGGTAGTTTTGAAATAACTTCAATTTTTGCCTTAAATACTTCCATACCTAGGTGTGAGATCTTATGTCCTAAAACGATTCCCTCTTTTACCATGAAGTGGCATTTTTCCCAATTTAAAACCAGGTTAGATTTTATACAACGTTTCAACATTAACTCCAAGTTCTTTAGACAAACCTGAATTCTTTCTGCGTGAGCTTCTTGGATCTTTCTGTTGGACTCTATCATTTCCTTGTTAGAGTCGGAAATTCTCTTCAGCATGTCTCTGAATTCTTGCATGGGATCGGCTGGAACGATGTAGTTCCTTGGTGCAGGCAGAGCGACTTGCTGGTTCTGCGGATATGACAGTTGCTGGGGTACTCTTTTCTGGAAGTTAGTAGTCCCGGGATTGTTTCTCCAGCTAAATCCCGGATGGTTTTTCCAAGTGGGATTGTAGGTATTTCCTATAGGAGCAGAATTCACTGCGTCCACTTGTTCCATATCTTCTGGGATAGTTAATATCCCATTACCATAACAATCCCCACTAAAATGTGGTCCTTGGCAAAATTCGCAGACTTGGTATACTGACTGAATGCTTTTCCCTTGTTGAAAAGCATTCAGCTGATTAGTAATGCTGGCCTTCAGTGCCTCAAATTGATCATCAGTGGAGGCAACGACCGCATTTACTGGTTGCTTCTTAGCTCGGCCACTTGTGCACCAATTCTTGCTGTTCCTGTAGAGTCTCTCCAGAGCGTTTCTAGCATCTACATCACTCATTCCATTGAAACCGCTCTGGGGATTAAGTCCATCAAGAATTTGCTTACCCATGTCTGACATACCCCCGTAAAATTGCTGAATCAGCAATGCCTCGGTAAGTCCATGTTGGGGGCAGAGCCTGACTAGCTCCTTGAATCTGTCCCAAGCTTCGATCACTGTCTCATCAGCAGCTTGAGTGAAACTAGACAGAGCCCTTCGATATTCTAGGACTCTTGCTGCAGAGTAGTACTCTTCTAGGAAGGCTTTGCTTAACTCGTCCCAAGAGGTGATGGAGTTAGTAGGTAGCTGGGCCAACCATCTCTTAGCTCTGTCCCTCAATTAGTAGGGAAAAAGGTTGAGTTTAGTTACTTCTGCAGTGTGATCTCCCTTGAGGCCTTCGCAGAGAGAAGAGAAGTCAGATAGGTGTTCCAGCGGATTCTCGGCTGCAGTTCCTCCAAACTGAACTCGATTTATAATCAGTTGGATCACATTAGGTTTAAGATCATAGCGAGGGTTCCCAGGGATTCGGATGGCAGATGAGACTGGGATAGTCTGTAGCTGGATGTAGGATTCTAGGGTAGGTCTTTCAGCAGCCATTTCTGTTCTTCGCCTATTAGCTGTGCGAATGATTCGTTCAGGATTTTCAACTGGTGTTTCAAGGTTAGCTTCTGAAGATCGAGTCATGTAACTACAGAGAAGAACACATTTTAGCCTGAGCAAACTGGTTAGTGGGGTTACAGGGAAAATGAAAACTTAAAAATTTGGAAGAAAGAGAAAATAAAACAAAACAACTATTCAAAAGAAGAAAACACAAAAGATAGGGAAAAGAGAACAACTTACCATTAAACAAGAAAAAGTACAATTTTTTTCGGATTTTTAGATTTTAAAAAAAATTCTTTTAATATTTCGAAAGTAATTAAATTCCCTCAATATGGTTTTAGAATAATTTTCTAAAATTTGATTATCCTAAGTGTCTTAATTCCAGATAACATCTAAAATTAATTAGTTATGATAACCCTATATTTCGGAAATTGATTGTCTAACTGGTATAACATAAGTGTTGGGTCTAAAGTCTAGGTTACTACCGTTACCTATCATAAGCCTCTAGAATTTTGATCACGAATCCTAAATTCATTATGATATTTCCCCGGCAACGGCGCCAATAATCTGATGGGGTTTCCGACCGACGTGCTAAATAGGTGTTATTTTTACCCTATGTGATTATGAGTAATTAAGGACTGTGATTGACTAATTGTCACATTTAGTCTCTATGGTGTCACTTAATCAGCCAGAACCTAAGGCAGAGTACCTATCGTGTAGTTAGTCTGTTGGAAAGTATCTACGATTTTATTAAGTTAAATATCGTACTCCCAGGGAAGTGGCAACGACTTAGTAGTAACTAGCCTTTTATCCTAACTCCTATCTTATGATCCAGTTATGCAATCTTCATCAAATACTTTGATGAGAGGGTGATTCATTCTCCACTAGGTTTAAGTCTAATTAATCCTAGAAGTGTTTTATAGATGAGTCCTGATTCTATGTTATACTGTTCATATATGTTGATTGACCTATCTTCGAGTATTTTAGATGCATCTTAGCCTGGATTGCAACTATGTTCTGTGTCTAAAGGCGTACCACATCCGAGGTCTCTAATAAACTGCCCTACCTTAATGACGGCCCTACTCACGGTTCGGGACGAAGGCATCCATGAAAGCCCTATGCACTTCGGGGATCATACCGCTTGCCCTAGCCGCAGGCATAATCGGACTCAGCTCGGCCCCTACCTAGACTACTTTAACATGCAGGGTGTTCAGCAGGTTATTTTATCTAGCATGGCAGACACCAATACTAATTGATGCCTGTTAAACTAAACAGGTTATGATTAGACCATGGTTAGGAATTGTCTATAACCCTAACTTTAGTTTAAAAGAGCACATTAAACATGCAGACATAGTGAATGTTAAGCAGGTGGCTATTTCCGGAAAATATAATAACGTCAACATATAAAACAACTATTCATAAACATCGTAATCTCGTATTCATAATAGGTATTTAGAACAAAACAATAACAACATATAAGAGAGGGACTTGGGGACTGATGCCATAAAGAAATCACCCTTTACGTAGTCTCGCCGACGGAGCGTACTGCTGTATATGTCGTATTGCTCGCCCTGACTCTGCTTGCTAGAACCTTCGGAGGACGCTTCCTCAGCCTAGTAACTGGGTTTTACCTTAATACCCAGCTTAAGCCCAGCCTTGTGGACTGACTCTTCGAACGCCTAGAGCCCTCTTAGGATCTCCTAACGAAATCCCGGGTATTCTATGAATACCAGAAACAAACCTATCTATAGAAACCTAAGATCTGAGACTATTTCTCAGAAACTAAAACAAAACACTAATAAGAAAGAAAACTGAGATCCGAGTCTCTGAGTGAGTTGTGTACTAGAGAAGTGTACACTGGAAACCACTAAATGACTCAAATCGAGTGGAGAGGAATGATTTCAACTACTGGAGGCCTGAGGTATTTATAGCAGCTTCCCGGGGTGATTTTTCATCAAAAATTCGATGTGGGACTGGTTCTGGGGGTTCGGGACACCCGTCCCGGATTGGGACGCCCGTCCTGATCTGTTGACCAAGTCGGGACGCCCGTCCCGGCGGTTTGACTGGGTCGGGACGCCCGTCCTGACCCTTTGACCAAGTCAACATTTCCAAAAATTGTGTTTTTGCCATAAAATTTGCTGTTTTCGTCTACTTTTCACCTGACACTTCTAAAATCATAAAAATTGTGAAATTGAATAATTAACAAACAATTAAGATCAATTTGCCCTCAATTTCACCCGAAATCATACATAAAAACATGCTAAAAAGGTGATACGAGTTTCGCGTATCACTGATTGTGGTTAAATGTTGCACGTATTTCTGAAGCAGGGTGTAAATGTTTATACTCCTTGGGATTGAAAAAAAATTAAAATTTTTTTTTGAGAAGTGATAGCATTGGGTATAAGCTCATGGCAGACTAGGACTAAGTTTTGAGCCTACTTTTTATCCATATTTTTCCTACCTTAGCCCTAGCCTACATTACAACCAATTTAAGACCTCTTTGATCATTATTGCTGAATTTGCTACATTAGTGGAGAGGGTGTAATAGATTGAGTTTGAGGATACAAAATGAACCTTAGGATTACCATATGTTGACTTATGAATGAGAAATCGAAAAGGAAAGACTGTTCACACACACACTGGAGTAGGAATTCTTTGAGCTTGGGTTGGTTATATTTGGTTATTCACCTAAGGATAGAACATTATGTCTGCTTGAATTTTGAATTTTCTCCTTCTGAAATCACTGGTCCCAAGTTTGACTGAACTTGCTGAACAAAGTTTTTATATGGGTATGTATATTTCTGTTGTTGCAGCATTGCTCGGGACGAGCAATGACTTAAGTTTGGGGGTGTGATAACTCTAAAATAATAGAGTTATTCACGTCCAATTTGCCACGTTTTATTTGGGAATTAACTGAATTTATTTGGAAAATGGAATGAAAATGTGTTGATTTGATATTTTCTCTCTTTTTACCTAAGAATGTGAATTTATTATTAAAAGTCAATTTAATTGAATTAATTTTCAAATGTGGTCAAGTTGTATGAATTTATTATTATTTTGGAATTAATTTGAATTGATTTAGTATGACAAGGGTAAAAAGAGAATAAAAATTCAGTTGTATTAATTCAGCCATTTTCTTTATAGTTGTTTTATTTAAAACGTGGCAGAAAAAAAAATACAAGAAAATTCAGAAAGCATCTGCAATTCTGCTGCTGATCCTGCAACATCAGAAGAAAAAGACAAGAATTTCATAAAGAAGCTGGAAGTCTGCAAAAGAACATGCGGCAGTCAAAAGAAAAAGGCAAAAACTCTGCTGAAGATCCTGCGGCAGTCAGAAGAAAAAGACAAAGACTTCAGCTGGAATTCTACTGAAAATGCTGCAGCCGCTGAGGAAAAAGACAAAGATCACAGAAAGCAGCTAGAGTTCGGCTGAAGATGCTGCAGCAATCAGAGGAAGAAGACAACAACTTCAGAAGGCAGCTGGAATTTATTCACATTATTTGCAGGAATTTTTGAAGAAAATTCCAGAATTATGGACAGATGGCAGCTTGGTAATGGCTCTTGGTACACAAAGAGGCTATATATATGTGAAAAACCGAGAGCATGAGGTTGGCGAGTTTTGTTGTTAGTTTAGTTTGGCTTTTGGCCATTTTATCAATTTAGAGAGTTTGGTTTTCTTCTTAGTTTTCTTAGATAGTCTAGTAGTCTTTCGATAGGATAGTTTAGTTTTTTCTGGTTTAGATTAACTTTTAGGAGGGAAAAACCCAAGAGTGAGCAGGGTGACTTGCTGAAGCATTCATCAGCTGAGCAGTAGAGACGCAGCAGCATCAAGCAGAGGAAACGAAGGGTAGCAGTACGTTGATTAAACCGATTTGGGCAGTAGGGTGATCTCCGATCCAGAGTAATCATCTCTCCATTTCTTCAATTTACTACTGTTTTGTAATTAAATGTTCTTTGTAACATGAGAATATTTACATGGATTCAAGGATTGATTAAAAATGTTTTGGGAGTGATATGTTTTCCGTCTTGGGATTGACTCCGTTGATTGGTGTCACTATGGACCTAGGGACTATTTTTCCTATTACGTTGATCCTTGTCTTGCATGATTCGTTTCAGCAAAATATATATTTTTAACCTGAAGATGCTGTGGTGTAGTTAAGTATGAGCATGATGAATACACTATTTCGATTATGATGACGAGAGTGTACTCAATATTGCAGTGGAAATGACCAAATTCACTAACTAGCATTGCGCTAGGTCAACGGTACTTCGTACTCCATGAGACGATGTTATTGGGGATCTAGCCTAGTAGATCAAGTAGTCTGGGTAGAACCAGGCATGTTGTAGCATTGATATGGAAACTGAAAGCATGCTTTGTATATTTAGATTCATCTCTGGTTTGTACTTACATTTCTGGCGTGAATGCTGCAGCATTGTATTACATGCAGTACTCTTGTGGTTATTTGTCACGCCCCGAATCTGGGCTTAGTTTGTGAACTAAATTCTCAAATTCAAGACATAACACGGCTACATTCCCTAGATTTCTCCAAATAATGTCAAGACACTTACTTTCATATAACTAAAATAATTAAATAAACTATTAACTTGAAACAATCCATAAAATATCATCTAGGATTTTAAACATTATTTAATAACAAATCCCCACTCAAGTTCAAACTCCCAATACAATAAGAAGTTAATTCTAACAAGACAAACAAACTAAAAAGATTCTAAAACTCTTATTCAAAGTAATCCATCCAGTAATGATCATCCTCTAACTCAATATCTTCATTGTCATCTGTAAGGTGGGAAACATAGGGAAACATATGGGTGAGTATAAAAATACTCAGTAGGCAGAACAATCCTTCCTTAAAAAAAATCTTCAATTTCAAAATAAATTTCTTTATAAAAATAATAAAGACATGCAAAATACTATTTACCTATAAATCAGAAAACAATAAAATGTAATAAATCTTAAAATGATAACCATAATAATAAATACTTTTAAATACTTTTATCTATGAACAAAAATAAATATTTCATAACAATTTATTCAAAAACCTGCATAGTTCAGAACGAAAGAAAACAAACATTCAATCAATATCTTTTCATTTCTTTTCTTTTCTTTGCCTTTCTTTGACTATTGGGGGAATAATTGAATGTTTCGCGAATGAGTCTTAACTGATATTAGTTCTTAACTTTATACCCGTTAGGAAAGGGCCTTACTTGTATCTTATATCTTGTGGCTTTTTGTCCATGCCAATGGAGATCTTATAAAAGGTGGAACATGTTCCTCCCATTGATATCCATCAAGTTAACCCCCAACGAAATCAGAGATTATAAAAAATTCACATTTAACTTACTTTATAAGACTTCAGTGTAAAACATTATCTTTCTAAAATATTTCACAATACTAGATTTAAGAAAAAATATATTTTATTTTAAAATAATAATTTAAAATATTTAACAATACTATAATTACCAAAAAGATCGTTTATTTTAAAATAATAATTTAAAATATTATCAATACTTAAATAAAGAAAAATATCTTTTATTTTAAAATAATAATTTAATGAATACTCTATAAAACAATATAAATTGTTTTGGTTTAAAACATAATTTAATATATATATATATATATATATATATATATATATATTAGTAAAATAAATAAAAGAATATAAAATACTTATTTAAAAGGTATTTTCAATATTTTCATTAATTAATAAAAAACATAATAAATTTATTATATCTATACATTCGAAAATCTCACATTCCTTTTCTCTTTTAAAAATAATATATTTATATATAGAGAGAGAAAATAACTTTATCTATTTAATAAAAAACTTAATTAAAACGATTCATAATGAAAATAATACTAAATATACTTAAAAATAAAATACTTATTAAAACATTAGAAAACTTAAATTTTATAAAATTCTAAATCTTTAATAATCAAAGCTAAAGAAAACAAACTTTTACTTAACAATAAAATCACAAATCACATGCACGAAACCAGAAACCAATTCAAAACCCTAAATTTTCAAAAAAATAAAACTTGTCTAAAATCTTAAAATCTGCTTAAAATCCTAATACACAGTTTCCAAAAATCTGCTCTAAATCTTAATACACAGTTTCAAAAATATCATTCCAATATCATATCCTTCAAATTCAATATCTTTAAATATATATATATATATTCGATTAAAATTTAATATCTAAAAAATATATATATTCGATTAAAATTTAATATCTAAAAAATATTCGATTATAATAATAAAAAAACGGAGAAGGATCGTCCACCTACCTCGATTGATCGCTTGGGTAGATTCAAATCAATTTAGGTATTCTGCTCCTAAATCTCCTTCCGACTCTTTTTCACCAACTTCTAGAGATTCATAAAACCTTAATTTCTTCTTATTTTTCTCTTTGGCAGTGTTATGAAACGTATAATAACTTTTGACGACTTTTGGATTATGAAACGAATAATAACTCTTGAGGTAAAACTTGACAATTATTTTGATAACTGCCTCTTTCGTTTTCGTTTCCTTTTTCTTTTTCTCCAAACCCTATCTTTTTCATCTTCCGCCTCTACTCCACGATATATATATCTCTCTTTTTTTTCAAATTATATCCCTAAAAATCATTCTTATTTGGTATAACCTAATTAGGTTAAAATATTTAACTTTTTATTAATTAGTCCCTAATATTTTTCATATATTCTAATTCGACCCATAATAATAACAATAAAATCTTTATTCATTAATTTAATTAGAAACTTATAATAACTATCTTATTTGGGTCGGGTCAGGGTATTACATTCTACCCTCCTTACAAAAAGTTTCGCCCTCGAAACTTGGATATTGTCAATCTACAAAGCTGTCCATTTAGAACTTAAACTATATTCCACGAAATCACACTTCCGCTGCGCACTCTATTTAGTGTAATGTAATACACTTTTATCCATAATTATCATGAAATCAAATACTTACTAATACTTTTAAGTCATATCTTTAGATTCTATATCATATACTTAAATTCTATGACTATTAATTCTCTAAATTCCCGAACATTACTTGTCTCGCACATCAATTGTTAAGAAAAGTATTTTGATAACTATCACTGTTATTCATATCCTTCACCATTTCACTTAACTTAGGTAATATTTCTCATTATAATCATCCAGGTTCAAATTCTTAAAAGTATGGACTAAACTTAGTCATAATCTTAAAATACTGTAAATTCAATCTTAGTTTCATCGATTCCACAATACATTTGTCTTCCTATATATCCAAAAATATTTCCTAACAATTAATAGTATGCATAATTTGCAAGTATCAAAATATAAACCATTATTTTATAAATTGCTACTAAATCCATTGTATAACATTAATATCAAATATAACTATCTTTGAGATATTCCCCATTAATACTACTGTTGTTCAAACTTATTTAAGTTCAACCTTTGAATACAATATATAGAATTATCATAACTCAATCATCATAGGAATATTAAAAACTTTTTAGAAAAATACACACTCATTATCTTCAAGGACGAGTGAATCTCAAATTCTATAAATCATCATAAAATTTCTTAAAAATTTACTTGACAATAATCTAAATATTTCTATAATATTACCATTATTGATCTCTAAAACTTATCGAATCTTAATCTACTTAATGAGGTTTATCCTTAAATATAAATAAAATGTCTAAATAAATAAGTACATATTTGAAAGAAATCATTATCTTAACCAAAAGTTACTATACCTACAAATATCTTTAATCATCTTTATACTAATATAAACTAATCAGTCAATGCTGAAATAAAAGTCAATACTTCACATCTTACATCATAGTAACCTTAATTCCATGTCACCTACTCCTCAAGTAATAATAAATAAAAAATATATATATATATCCAAGTATATATATTCTATCAATCACTGATTACCTCATTGAGTTTCTCTAAATCATAACTTAACCACTTAGTGCATAATCGAAATCATAATGCTTAATTAACTATTTGTTTCTATTATCCCAAATATCATAATCTAGACTCCACTCAAACTCGGTCATCTTTTGAGTCAAACAAGTTAGAGACATCACGATTAAAGAGAATCATTCAATAAACTTCCGATAATATCCTGCAAGACCAAGAAAACTAAGAATCTTAGTAATACTAGATGGTTGCGGCCAATTCACAATTGTTTCCCTCTCTTCCAATCTACAAATACACCTTCTCTAGATATCATGTGTCCTAGGAAATTCACATTCTGAAAATTCAGCATACAACTTATTTTCTCAGAGTAGTATCATTCTCAAATGCTCGGAATGTTGCTCATTCGATGATGAATAGATAAAAATCAGTGAATATCAATACACAGATATTTAACTTTTTCTTTGAATACTCTGTTCATTGAATCCATAAAAGCAGCCGGAGCATTTGTTAATCCAAACGGCATTACGGGAAAACTCCTAATGTCTATATCGGATTCTAAATGAACTCTTAGGAATATCTTCTATCACCAAGATCATTACTTGAAACTCAATCTCTCTGCCTACGTATCTCTCTATTCAAATTAGCTATAAGAACGTTCGTCTCATCATTCTCTTGTTCATCATAAAGATCAACTACTCTAGAAGTCTCAACCTTTCTACTACGATTCATCCACATACTAATAAGTATAATCCATTACTTAAATTCCTATATTGTTCTCTTGCATCCATAAATTTTTTTTCCAATTCTAAAACATAAATCAATTCTTAATATAGGATCATAAACCTATTGCTCTGATACCACTAAATGTCATGCCCCGAATCTGGGCTTAGTTTGTGAACTAAATTCCCAAATTCAAGACATAACACGGCTACATTCCCTAGATTTCTCCAAAGAATGTCAAGTCACTTACTTTCATATAACTAAAATAATTAAATAAACTATTAACTTGAAACAATCCATAAAATATCATCTAGGATTTTAAACATTATTTAATAACAAATCCCCACTCAAGTTCAAACTCCCAATACAATAAGAAGTTTATTCTAACAAGACAAACAAACTAAAAAGATTCTAAAACTCTTATTCAAAGTCATCCATCCAGTAATGATCATCCTCTAACTCAATGTCTTCACTGTCATCTGTAAGGTGGGAAACATAGGGAAACATAGGGGTGAGTATAAAAATACTCAGTAGGCAGAACAATCATTCCTTAAAAAAATCTTCAATTTCAAAATAAATTTCTTTATAAAAATAATAAAGATGTGCAAAATACTTTTTACCTATAAATCAGAAAACAATAAAATGTAATAATAAATCTTAAAATGATAACCATAATAATAAATACTTTTAAATACTTTTATCTATGAACAAAAATAAATATTTCATAACAATTTATTTAGAAAACCTGCATAGTTCAGAATGAAAGAAAACAAACATTCAATCAATATCTTTTCATTTCTTTTCTTTTCCTTTCTTTGACTATTGGGGGAATAATTGAATGTTTCGCGAATGGGTCTTAACTGATATGAGTTAAGGTGGAACATGTTCCTCCCATTGCTATCCATCAAGTTAACCCCCAATGAAATTAGAGATTATAAAAAATTCACATTTAACTTACTTTATAAGACTTCAGTGTAAAACATTATCTTTCTAAAATATTTCACAATACTAGATTTAAGAAAAAATATATTTTATTTTAAAATAATAATTTAAAATATTTACCAATACTGTAATTACCAAAAAGATCTTTTATTTTAAAATAATAATTTAAAATATTATCAATACTTAAATAAAGAAAAATATCTTTTATTTTAAAATAATAATTTAATGAATACTCTATAAAACAATATAAATTGTTTTTGGTTTAAAACATAATTAATATATATATATATATATATATATATATATATATATAGTAAAATAAATAAAAGAATATAAAATACTTATTTAAAAGGTATTTTCAATATTTTCATTAATTAATAAAAAATTTAATAAACTTATTATATCTATACATTCGAAAATCTCACATTCCTTTTCTCTTTTAAAAATAATATATTTATATATATAGAGAGAGAGAAAATAGCTTTATCTATTTAATAAAATGACTTAATTAAAACGATTCATAATGAAAATAATACTAAATATACTTAAAAATAAAATACTTATTAAAACATTAGAAAACTTAAATTTTATAAAATTCTAAATCTTTAATAATCAAAGCTAAAAAAACAAACTTTTACTTAACAATAAAATCACAAATCACATGCACGAAACCATAAACCAATTCAAAACCCTAAATTTTCAAAAAAATAAAACTTGTCTAAAATCTTAAAATCTGCTTAAAATCCTAATACACAGTTTCCAAAAATCTGCTCTAAATCTTAATACACAGTTTCAAAAATATCATTCCAATATCATATCCTTCAAATTCAATATCTTTAAAAATATATATATATTCGATTAAAATTTAATATCTAAAAAATATTCGATTATAATAATAAAAAAACGGAGAAGGATCGTTCACCTACCTCGATTGATCGCTTGGGTAGATTCAAATCAATTTAGGTATTCTGCTCCTAAATCTCCTTCCGACTCGTTTTCACCAACTTCTAGAGATTCATAAAACCTTAATTTCTTCTTATTTTTCTCTTTGGTTGTGTTATGAAACATATAATAACTTTTGACGACTTTTGGATTATGAAACGAATAATAACTCTTGAGGTAAAACTTGACAATTTTTTTGATAACTGCCTCTTTCGTTTTCGTTTCCTTTTTCTTTTTCTCCAAACCCTATCTTTTTCATCTTTCGCCTCTACTCCACGATATATATATATCTCTTTTTTCTTCAAATTATATCCCTAAAAATCATTCTTATTTGGTATAACCTAATTAGGTTAAAATATTTAACTTTTTATTAATTAGTCCCTAATATTTTTCATATATTCTAATTCGACCCATAATAATAACAATAAAATCTTTATTCATTAATTTAATTAGAAACTTATAATAACTATCTTATTTGGGTCGGGTCAGGGTATTACATTATTTCCAATAGGCTAACCTTTAACTGTTAGTTTAGTTAGGAGTAGGATTGCCGTAGCATTCAACCACTCGCCATTCATCATTCATCATTTTTTATTCTTTTATTCTTCATGATTCATTATTCTTTATTCTTTTATTCTTTTAACCATTTGTACAATCGTATTTGCATTTGTAATTGGCTTACATAGTCCCTGTGGGATTGATAATCTTGTACTTAGGTACATATATTACTTGTTGACCGGTGTATACTTGCACTTGTTAAGATTGCGTTGATTTATTCTATTTTCTTTATCTTTACAAATTGTGACACACGCACACAACGCAACAATATGTGATGCTAGTAACCATGTAGTAATGATTGTTTTAGGAAATAGGTGATACGCGAAAATCGTATCACCTTTTTAGCATGTTTTTATGTATGATTTCGGGTGAAATTGAGGGTAAATTGATCTTAATTGTTTGTTATTTACTCAATTTCACAGTTTTTATGATTTTGGAAGTGTCAGGTGAAAAGTAGACGAAAACAGCAAATTTTGGGGCAAAAACGCAATTTTTGGAAATGCTGACTTGGTCAAAGGCTCGGACGGGTGTCCCGACCCAGTCAAAGCACCGGGACGGGCGTCCAGGACTCGGGACGGGTGTCCCGACTTGGTCAACAGACCAGGACGGGCGTCCCGAACCCCCAGATCAAGTCCCACATCGAATTTTTGATGAAAAATCACCATGGGAAGCTGCTATAAATACCCCAGGCCTCCAGCAGTTGAATTCATTCCTCTCTACTCGATCTGAGTCATTAAGTGGTTTCCAGTGTACACTTCTCTAGTACACAACTCACTCAGAGACTCGGATCTCAGTTTTCTTTCTTGTTAGTGTTTTGTTTTAGTTTCTGAGAAATAGTCTCAGATCTTAGGCTTCTATAGATAGGTTCATTTCTGGTATTCATAGAATACCTGGTATTTCGTTAGGAGATCCTAAGAGGGCTTTAGGCGTTCGAAGAGTCAGTCCACAGGGCTGGGCTTAAGCTGGGTATTAAGGTAAAGCCCAGTTACTAGGCTGTGGAAGCATCCTCCGAAGGTTCTGGCGAGTAGAGTCTGGTCAAGCAATACGACATATACAGCAGTACGCTCCATCGGCGAGACTTCGTAAAGGGTGATTTCTTTATGGCATCGGTCCCCCTGTCCCTCTCTTATATGTTGTTATTGTGTTTGTCCAAATAACAGTTCTGAATACTAGATTATGATTATTATGAATATTTGTTATATATGCTGAAGTTGTTATGTTTTTCTAGAAATGGCCACCTGCTTAAATAATCATTATGTCTGCATGTCTAATGTCGTTCTTTTAAACTGAAATTAGGGTATAGATAATTCCTAACCACGGTCTATTCATAACATGTTTAGTTTAACAGGCATCAATTAGTATTGGTGTCTGTCATACTAGATAAAATAATCTGCGGAACACCATGTTGGTTGAAAGTAGTCTAGGTAGGCTGAGTAGAGTGTTATGCCGGCGGTTATGAGACGAGCAGTATGATCCCCAAAGTGACATAGGGCGTTCATTGTTGACTTTTGTCCGAGCCGTGAGTAGGGCCTTTACCCTTAACGATGGGGCGGTGGCATAGAAACTCAGATGTGGTACACCTTTAGACTCATAACATAGTTGCAATCCAGGCCAAGACATGTCTAAAATACTCGAATATAGGTCAATCAACGTATAGTAACAGTATAACATAAAATCAGGATCTCATCTATAAAACACTTTCAGGTTTGGTTAGAGTTAAACCTAGTGGAGAATGAATCACCCTCTCATCAAAGTTATTGATGAAGATTGCATAACTGGATTATAAGATAAGAGTTAGGAATAAAGGCTAGTTACTACTAAGCCGTTACCACTTCCCTGGGAGTACGATATTTATTTAATAAAATCGTAGATACTTTCCAACAGACTAGCTACACGATAGGTACTCTGCCTTAGGTTCTGGCTGATTAAGTGACACCATAGAGACTAAATGTGACAATTAGTCAATCACAATCCTTAATTATTCACAATCAACATATGGTAAAATAACACCTATTTAGCATATCGACCGGAAAGCATCAGATTTTTTGCGCCGTTGCCGGGGAAATATCATAATGAATTTAGGATTCCTGATCAAAATTCTAGAGGCTTATGATAGGTAACGGTAGTAACCTAGACCTTAGACCTACACTTATCTTACACTAGTTAGACAATCACTTTCCTAAATATAGGGTTATCATAACTAATTAATTTTAGATGTTATCTGGAATTAAGACACTTAGGATAATCAAATTTTAGAAAATCATTCTAGAACCATATTGAGGGAATTAAATTGCTTTCGAAATATTAAAAAGAAAAAAAAAATGTTAAAATCTAAAAATCCAAAAAAAAACTGTACTTTTTCTTGTTTAATGGTAAGTTGTTCTCTTTTCCCTATCTCTTGTGTTATTTCCCTTTCGTAATTGAATAGTTGTTTTTTCTTTTTTCTTCTTTTTCCCGAATTCTTAATTTTTCACTTTCCCTGTAACCCCACTAACCAGTTTGCTCAGGCTAAAACGTATTCTTCTCTGTAGTTGCATGACTCGATCTTCAGAAGCCAACCTTGAAACACCAGTTGAGAATCCTGAACGAATCATTCGCACAGCTAATAGGCGAAGAACAGAGATGGCTGCTGAAAGACCTACCCTTGAATCCTACATCCAGCCACAGACTATCCCAGTCTCATCCGCCATCCGAATCCCTGGGAACCCTCGCTATGATCTTAAACCGAATGTGATCTAGCTGATTATAAATCGGGTTCAGTTTGGAGGAACTACCGCCGAGAATCCGCTGGAACACCTATCTGATTTCTCTTCTCTCTGCAAAGGCCTCAAGGGAGATCATACTGCAGAAGTAACTAAACTCAACCTTTTTCCCTACTCACTGAGGGACAGAGCTAAGAGATGGTTGGCCCAGCTACCTACTAACTCCATCACCTCTTGGGACGAGTTAAGCAAAGCCTTCCTAGAAGAGTACTACTCTGCAGCAAGAGTCCTAGAATATCGAAGGGCTCTGTCTAGTTTCACTCAAGCTGCTGATGAGACAGTGATCGAAGCTTGGGACAGATTCAAGGAGCTACTCAGGCTCTGCCCCCAACATGGACTTACCGAGGTATTGCTGATTCAGCAATTTTACGGGGGTATGTCAGACATGGGTAAGCAAATTCTTGATGGACTCAATCCCCAGAGCGGTTTCAATGGAATGAGTGATGTAGATGCTAGAAACGCTCTGGAGAGACTCTACAGGAACAGCAAGAATTGGCGCACAAGTGGCCGAGCTAAGAAGCAACCAGTAAATGCGGTCGTTGCCTCCACTGATGATCAATTTGAGGCACTGAAGGCCAGCATTACTAATCAGCTGAATGCTTTCCAAAAGGGAAAAAGAATCAGTCAGTATACCAAGTCTGCGATTTGCCAAGGACCACATTTCAGTGGGGATTGTTATGGTAATGGGATATTAAACATTCCAGAGGATATGGAACAAGTGGACGCAGTGAACTTTGCTCCTATAGGAAATACCTACAATCCCACTTGGAAGAACCATCCGGATTTGGCTGGAGAAGAAACAATCCGGGACTACTAACTTCCAGAAAAGAGTACCTCAGCAACTGCCATATCCGCAGAAACAAAGTCGCTCTGCCTGCACCAAGGAACTACATCGTTCCAGCTGACCCCATGCAAGAATTCAGAGACATGCTGAAGAGCATTTCCGACTCTAACAAGGAAATGATAGAGTCCAACAGAAAGATTCAGGAAGCTCACGCAGAAAGAATCCAGCAGAACGAGAACAGACAGAAGCAGACCGAGCAAACAATCAGAAACACAAGCTGCTATACAAACTTTAGAGAGGCAAATGGGTCAGCTATCCACCCATTTCTCTCACAGGTCCCAGGGAACGCTACCAAGCAACACTGAGACCAACCCTCAAACTGAATGCAAGACTATCACTCTAAGATCTGGTAAAATTCTATCTCCATCTCCACTCAAACCATCTGACCCTCCTATTCTTGTGCAGGAACCAGAAGAAGGCTCCAAGGACCCAACGCCGACGGATGTCGAAATCGAAGTAGCAAGGAAAGGGAAGACGGAGTTTATTCCTGAGTACCGACCAAAAGTACCTTACCCTGCCAGACTTATGCACAATAAAGATAAGGAGCAATTTGAGAAATTCCCTTAAGAATTTTAGTCAGATTCATGTTAATTTACCTTTACTTGATGTTATTTCTGAAATGCCAAAGTATGCTAAGTTTTTAAAAGAAGTTGTTAGTAATAAAAGAAAATTTGACATGGACAAGGTGGTTCTTAATGAAGAATGTTCGGCGGTTCTGTTGAATAAACTACCGTCTAAACAGAAAGATCCTGGTTGTTTTACCTTGCCATGTACAATTGGAAATATTACTAACATGCATGCATTAGCAGACTTAGGAGCTAGTATTAATCTTATGCCATCTAGTTTGATTTAAATTAGGATTGCATGATTTGAAAACGACTAGGATGTGCATACAACTTGCAGATAGGACAGTCAAAATCCCCAAGGGAATAATTGAAGATCTCTTAGTAAAGGTCGGAAAATTTGTGTTTCCTGTGGACTTTGTGTTATGGATATGAATGGGGAAGGAGGAGTGCCCCTGATCCTAGGTCGACCATTTCTAGCGACCTCAAAAGCATTAATAGACGTCAGTAATGGTCAAATCAAGTTAAGGGTAGGAAATGATGACATCACTTTTGATCTAAATGAGACCCTTAGGTATCCCATGCATTTAGATGATACTTGTTTTTGTGTGGATGCCATGGAACACTTGATTGCAATTAACGTGACAGACCTATGCTCAAACTATCAAGTCTGAGTGAGGACTCCCTAGAATTAGAGGAGCCTGAACTTAGCCTTCTGAAAATGAAAATACTTCTGATAGTTTCACTGAGATAGGTGATGATGAGATGAAGAAAGAACGAACCTCGTTTGAAGATCCACCAGACTTGGAGCTGAAGGAACTGCCCACTCATCTGTGCTACGAATTCCTAGATGACAACAAGAAACTTCCCATTATTCTTGCAGCTGATCTGACTGCAGAACAAAGGAAGCTGATGTGGACATGTGCAGAAAGTATAGAAGAGCCTTTGCCTACAAAATTGCAGACATCCAGGTATTAATCCAAGCTTTTGTTCGCATAAGATTCTTCTAGAAAATGAGTATAAGCCATGTGTGCAACCTCAAAGGAGGTTGAATCCTAATGTGTGTGATGTTGTTAAGAAAGAAGTCATTAAACTATTAGATGCAGGACTTATCTACCCTATCTCAGATAGTGAGTGGGTAAGCCCGGTGCAGGTAGTACTAAGAAAGGCGGGGTTTTTGGTTTTTTTATAACAGTTGTTAGGAATGAGCATAATGAACTAATCCCTACGAGAACTGTAACTGGTCATCGTGTATGCATAGACTATAGAAAACTAAATACAGCCACACGAAAAGACCACTTCCCCTTCCTTTTATTGACCAAATGTTAGAAAGATTAGCTGGACATATGTTTTATTGCTTTCTTGATGGGTTTTCTGGTTATTTTCAAATTCCTATTTCCCCTGAGGACCAGCATAAAACTACTTTCACACCCTTTTGGAACATTTGCATATAGAAGGATGCCTTTTGGTTTGTGTAATGCACCTGCTACATTTCAACGTTGTATGACTGCTATCTTTGAGGACATGTTAGGAAAGTCTATGGAAGTGTTTATGGATGACTTTTCTGTTTTTGGTAATTCATTTGAGGTTTGTCTAAAGAACTTGGAGTTAATGTTGAAACGCTGTATAAAATCTAACCTGGTTTTAAATTGGGAAAAATGCCACTTCATGGTAAAAGAGGGAATCGTCTTAGGACATAAGATCTCACACCTAGGTATGGAAGTAGACAAGGCAAAATTGAAGTTATTTCGAGACTACCTCCTCCCAAAAATGTGAGAGCCATTAGAAGTTTTTTGGGACACGCTGGCTTTTATCGTAGGTTTATAAAAGATTTTTCATTAATAGCCAGGCCGTTGACCAATTTACTCGGAAAAGATGTTCCATTTGTCTTTGATGAAAATGTCTAAAAGCTTTAATAGACTTAAGGAACTTTAACTACTGCACCTATCATGACGTCACCAGACTGGAGTTACCTTTTGAGCTTATGTGTGATGCTAGTGACTATGCAGTAGGAGTAGTTTTAGGACAAAGACATGATAAGAAATTTCGAGTAATATATTATGCTAGTAAAACCTTAACTGATGCTCAGGAAAATTACACTACGACAGAAAAGGAATTATTAGCAGTAGTATATGCATTTGATAAGTTTCGATCTTATCTAGTCTGTCTAAAACTATTGTTTATACTGATCATTCTGCACTAAAATACTTGTTCAATAAAACCGACAAAACCAAGATTGATTAGATGGGTTTTATTGCTTCAAGAATTTGACATAGAAATTCGGGATAAGAAAGGGGCAGAAAACTTAGCCGCAGACCACTTGTCTAGGCTAGAAAATCCGACCCTAGAAGCCATTGATGAGACAATCATATCTGATAAATTTCCGGATGAGAATTTATGTGCGTTGTTTGCTATCTTCTCACCCCCTTGGTTTGCAGATATAGCAAATTACTTGGCAGCCCGGACTCTCCCTATTGATATCACTGCTCAAAAAGAAAAAAGTTCTTTGCTGACCTGAAATATTACTATTGGGAAGATCCTTTTCTATTTCGAATATGTGCAGATCAAATGATCAGAAGGTGTGTATCTCAAGAAGAAGGTTTCCAAAATTCTGGAACATTGTCACTGCGGACCAATAGGTGGTCACTTAGCTGCAGCTAATACCGCCCGAAAAGTATTAGAAGCAGGCTTTTACTGGCCTACCATATTCAAAGACGCCGCAGCATTTACAGGATCGTGCGATGCCTGTCAGAAAGCTGGAACCATATCTTCTTGAGACAGTCTACCCCAACAGGTAATCCAAAGTGTAGAAATATTTGACATATGGGGTATAGACTTCATGGGTCCGTTTCCTCCTTCTTTTGGTATGAAGTACATCATAGTAGCTGTAGAATATTTTTCAAAATGGCCTGAGGCACAGGCACTACCTACTAATGATTCTAGAGCCGTATGCAGATTCCTTAAGTAGATTTTTGCCAGATTTGGATGTCCGAAAGCCCTAATCAGTGATCGATGTACGCACTTTTGCAACTCTCAATTGCAGAAGGTGCTTCATCATTACGGAGTTCAGCATCGCGTTTCCACAGCCTACCACCCCCAAACCAATGGGCAGGTTGAGGTAACCAATAGGGGAATAAAGAGAATCTTAGAAAAGACTGTGGGTGTTAACCGTAAGGATTGGGCCAATAAGCTGGAGGATGCATTATGGGCCTTCCTACAGCATACAAGACCACTACGAGATTCTCACCTTATCGACTTGTCTATGGAAAAGCATACCACCTTCCAGTTGAACTTGAACACAGAGCTTACTGGGCAGTACAAAAATGCAATCTCAATGAAAACTTAACTAAGGAATGCCGGATTCTACAACTGAACGAATTGGATGAGTGGAGGCTCAAAGCCTATGAAAATTCACATCAGTTCAAGATGACAAGTAAACTCCGGCATGACAGACGACTTAGAGCCCAGAAAAATTTTGAACCAGGAGACAAGGTATTATTGTACAACTCATGTTTAAAATTGTTCCCAGGAAAGCTGCGTAGCTGTTGGTCAGGACCATTCACAATCACGAAAGTATCACCTTTCGGAGCATGTGACATCATGGATTCTGATGGCATTATTTAAAAAGTAAACGGACAACGCCTGAAGATTTACAGAGAGCTGTTTGACTCGTCCGAGCAGACTGTGTACTTCACAGAATAAGGGAGTATCTCTTTCATTTTATTTCATGTTTTGTTTCTTTTAGTACTCTATGTTCTTTCTTACCCGTAGTTAGTTGAATAAGTGTGGGGTAAGAATTCCTTGTGTTATTTTGTTTTATTTCTTGTTTTCAAATAAGTGTGGGGTAGTTTAGTTATGCATGACCACTGAGGATAGTGTCCGACTTAAGTGTGGGGTAGCAGTGCACGTGCACTGGAAACTTTTTGGAATTTTTGCATGATTTTGCTTGTTTTCTCCGCATTTCCAAATTTATTTTTCAAAATCTTTCATTCTTTCAGACTTCTAAATGCAGTGTGATTGGTTACACATTGCTGGTGTCTATGATATGTATGTAGAATGGTATGATTAGTAGGAGATGATCTATGACTATTTTGAACTTATTGATTAGGAATAGGGAATTCCTGATAACTGAGCACAACTTAGTATGGATTAGAGACCTCAGCCAATTGCCTTTTCGAGACTTAACTAGATAAAATTAGACCAGTTGTGGATATATTGGCAGTTAGAATGACTAGATGAGACACTGAGCTAAAAGTGAAAAGAAACAAAAGAAAGTTAATCACATAAGGGTAGTTTGCCAGCGGCCTTCGCTACTCCAGCACCACTCCTTCGGGGAATTTAAAGCCTGATGCCCTAAGGTCGTGTAGATCTGGGAGTCATCGGAGTGGGACTCGCTACATGGGTAGTTGAAGTTGACGTGTTCTAAGCAGACTCAAAATACCCTGAATCTATAAAGAAAATAACTAAATGCTAAAACATTAAAAATCTGATCACCGAAGCTCAGAACTCAAAAAGTTGTCAGTTGTTAGTATGTCTAGCGATGGGTCGAAGTGCTATCTGGTAGTAGTTAAGACAAGAGTACATTGTGTTGACTATCTGGTCTAGACTAGTACACACACTACACATCAGGAAGACCCTGCGACTAAGAAAAAAGTTCAACCTAGTTGTTGATTTGTTTTCTGCCTGATCATAACAATCTACTAAAAACATCTGAGACCTTGTCATAGCAACCCAACCAGTCAGACCTGTGTTAAGACTTGTCTGAAGAATTTTTGGAATAAAAACATGACTAGGAATGCACATATGGTTTAGAATCACTAACTTCAGGTAGACTTTGCTTGAGGACAAGCAAAAAGCTAAGTGTGGGGTTATTTGATACGCGAAAATCGTATCACCTTTTTAGCATGTTTTTATGTATGATTTCGGGTGAAATTGAGGGTAAATTGATCTTAATTGTTTGTTATTTACTCAATTTCACAGTTGTTATGATTTTGGAAGTGTCAGGTTAAAAGTAGACAAAACAGCAAATTTTGGGGCAAAAATGCAATTTTTGGAAATGCTGACTTGGTCAAAGGCTCAGGACGGGCGTCCCGACCCAGTCAAAGCACCGGGACGGGTGTCCAGGAATCGGGACAAGCATCCCGACTTGGTCAACAGACTAGGACGGGCGTCCCGAACCCCCAAATCAAGTCCCACATCTAATGTTTGATGAAAAATCACCCTGGGAAGCTGCTATAAATACCCCAGGCCTCCAGCAGTTGAATTCATTCCTCTCCACTCGATCTGAGTCATTAAGTGGTTTCCAGTGTACACTTCTCTAGTACACAACTCACTTAGAGACTCGGATCTTAGTTTTCTTTCTTGTTAGTATTTTGTTTTAGTTTCTGAGAAATAGTCTCAGATCTTAGGCTTCTATAGATAGGTTCGTTTCTGATATTCATAGAATACCCGGGATTTCGTTAGGAGATCCTAAGAGGGCTCTAGGCGTTCGAAGAGTCAGTCCACAAGGCTGGGCTTAAGCTGGGTATTAAGGTAAAGCCTAGTTACTAGGCTGAGGAAGCGTCCTCCGAAGGTTCTGGCGAGTAGAGTCGGGTCAAGCAATACGACATATACAGCAGTACGCTCCATCGGCGAGATGTCGTAAAGGGTGATTTCTTTATGGCATCGGTCCCCCTGTCCCTCTCTTATATGTTGTTATTGTGTTTGTCCAAATAACAGTTCTGAATACCAGATTATGATTATTATGAATATTTGTTATATATGCTGAAGTTGTTATGTTTTCCTAGAAATGGCCACCTGCTTAAATATTCATTATGTCTGCATGTCTAATGTCGTTCTTTTAAACTGAAATTAGGGTTATAGACAATTCCTAACCACGGTCTATTCATAATCTTTTTAGTTTAACATGCATCAATTAGTATTGGTGTCTGCTATACTAGATAAAATAATCTGCGGAACACCATGTTGGTTGAAAGTAGTCTAGGTAGGCTGAGTAGAGTGTTATGCCGGCGGTTATGAGACGAGCAATATGATCCCCGAAGTGACATAGGGCGTTCATTGCTGACTTTTGTCCGAGCCGTGAGTAGGGCCGTTACCCTTAACGATGGGGCGGTAGTGTAGTTGCAATCCAGGCCAAGACATGTCTAAAATACTCGAATATAGGTCAATCAACGTATAGTAATAGTATAACATAAAATCAGGATCTCATCTATAAAACACTTTCAGGTTTGGTTAGACTTAAACCTAGTGGAGAATGAATCATCCTCTCATCAAAGTTATTGATGAAGATTGCATAACTGGATTATAAGATAAGAGTTAGGAATAAAGGCTAGTTACTACTAAGCCGTTACCACTTCCCTGGGAGTACGATATTTATTTAATAAAATCGTAGATACTTTCCAACAGACTAGCTACACGATAGGTACTCTGCCTTAGGTTCTGGCTGATTAAGTGACACCATAGCGACTAAATATGACAATTAGTCAATCACAGTCCTTAATTATTCATAATCAACATAGGGTAAAATAACACCTATTTAGCATATCGACCGGAACGCATCAATAGGTATGATTAGAACCTTCATGTTATTCATTATGCAAGTAAGACCTTTTACTGATGCCCAGTAGAACCATACTACTACTGAAAAGGGATTACTAGTCGTTGTATATAATGATAGATTCATATCATATCTAGTTTCATCTAAAACAATAGTATGCACTGATCACTCTGAGATATCTGTTCAATAAAACTGTTGATGAACCATAATTGATTAAGTTAAGTTTTATTGTTACTTGAATTTGATATAGAATGAAGGGATAAGAAAAAGGGTTGAAAATCTAGAAAGCAAACCATTTGTCTAGATTAGAAAACCCCGAGTTAGAGGCTATTGTAATACTAATAAATTTTTGGATGAAAACTTATTTGCATTGTTTGCTATGTATAATAATTCTCATCTGTGGTTTATTGTTGTTGCAAATTATCTAGTCACTGAATGAGTTCCAAGTGATATGACTTATCAGCAAAAGAAGAAATTCTTTGCTAATTTGAAATATTACTACTGGGCAGATTTCTCTTCTATTTCAAATTTTTGCAGATCAGTTGATCAGAAGATGTGTCTCAAAAGACAAAGGCCACAAAATTTTGGAGCATTGTCATCGACTATCTACGAGAGGTTATTTGACTGCTAGCAACACTGTCCGGAAATTGTTGGAAGCATGATATT
The DNA here is from genome assembly GCA_027405835.1 of Asclepias syriaca. Classification (NCBI taxonomy): domain Eukaryota; kingdom Viridiplantae; phylum Streptophyta; class Magnoliopsida; order Gentianales; family Apocynaceae; genus Asclepias; species Asclepias syriaca. The sequence continues at coordinate 9,975,100 of CM049930.1, forward strand.
ACTGGCCCACTATTCAAAGATTTTGTATCCTTGATACAGTCCGATGATGCTTGAAAAATAACAGGTAACACGTCTTCCCAAGATCATCTACCCCAGCAAGGTATACAGAATACTAAAATCTCTTATATCTGGGGTACTGATTAAATCCTTTTTCTTTCTTCCTTGTGGCAACAAGTACATCATAGTAGTTGTAGAACACTTTCAAAATGGCCTGAACCACAGGCATTACCTACTAATGATGTTAAAGTCATGTGCAGATTCTGTTAGAAACTATTTTCTAGATTCAGATGTGCCTATGTATCAAATCTATGAAGTCTGCCAAGTACCACACTTTAACAGGGATTGCTATGGGAATGAAATACTGACCATTCCAAAAAGAGGTAGGAGTAGGTTATTGCAGAATGCTGCTCCAATAGGGAAACGCATACAATCCCTACCGAAGAAATCATACGGGATTTAGCTGAGGAATAATTCGGAAGCTGTAAACTTTCAGAAGATACCACCACAACAAAATCCCTACCCGCAGAATCAATAGATGCGATACTGGTCAGACCCGTTTTACAGAAGTGTAGCATATGTTATAATGGAGCAAGACATCACTTCTCAAAAAGTAACCGGGCAACAATTAAAGTCATACCAATGCAAGCAAGTGACCTACCAAGTAGTATCGAACGGTCGACAGATATACAGGAATTTGGCGTTGTATCAGGAGCATAGCAATGGAGGAGGTTGCATCCCCTGCATACCAATCAGCTGTGAGAAACTTCCCTGAGGAAGTCTCAAATACTTGGGCCCAGATCTACACCACTAGAGCCTCCTAGCACCAAGGCTTCGCCAAAGCTTCAGGTATCTTTTCTGTCATTCGAAACTTGCATGCAATACCTTCACTGACATTGGAAGGTAGGCACACCAATCCAAAGAAGTCTCATTCCTAGACATGTTCCCCCTGAACACGTTGCTATGATTGCGAGAAACTTTACAAATGATTCGAGGAAATAGTCCTTGGGGCTCGAGTCATTCATCAAATGGATAGGCCACTACATGGAGCTCGACATTGAAGGGTCGGAGCTAACGTCATCCGTTCCAATATCTAGAGCTTACAGAGTCAAGAACACCTCAGCAATAGCACATGGCTGAGGTGAATAGCCAATTGACAGATCAGAGAAGACCCTTCTGCTCGAAACATGAAGGGAGTTTTTTCTAATCCTCATCTTCCTCTACTTTTATTTTATTTTCTTCATTTTGTGTTCTATTTTGTTATTTCTATTATCCTTCTTGTTTTGTTGCTTTATTTTCTATCTTACCCTTAGTTAGTCAAATAAGTGTGGGGTAAGAATTCTCTGTTTTGTTTTATTTCTTCTTGTTTTCAAATAAGTGGGGTAATTTAGATATGCATGAACACTAAGGACAGTGTCAGACTTAAGTGTGGGCTAGCAGTGCACAGTGCACTGTAGTAGTGGATAATTGAGCACAACCTAGTTTGGATTAGAGACCTCAGCCAAATACCTTTTCAAAACTTAACTAGATAAGATTAGACCAATTGAGGATGTATTGGCAATCAAAATGACTAGATGATGCTCTGAGCTGAAAGTGAAAAGAAAAAAAAAGAGTTAATTAGATAGGGTAGTTTGCAAGCGGCCTTTGCTACTTGAGCACCACTCCTTAGGGGAACTTAAAGCCTGATGCCCTAAGGTCGTGTAGGTCTGGGAGTCATCGGAGTGGGACTCGCTACATGGGTAGTTAAACTTGACGTGTGAAAGCAGACTCAAAATACCCTGAAAAATCTATAAAAGAAAAATCAATAAATGCTTAATTAAAAATCTTGTCACCAAGGCTCAGAACTCAGAAAGTTGTTTGTTGTTAGTATGTCTAACGATGGGTCGAAGGATTATCTGGTAATAGTCGAGATGAGAGTATATTGTGTTGACTATCTAGTCTAGACTAGTACACACATTACACATCAGGAAGACCTTGTGACTGAGAGAAGAGTTCAATATAGTTATTAAGTTGTTAAACCTGCTTGACCATGATAATCTACTAAAGACATTTGAGACCTTGTTATAGCAACTTAACCCGTCAGACCTGTGTTGTGAATTATCTGATTGAGTGAAGAATTTTGGAGTAAAAACATGATTAGAAATTTTAAGTGACTGCACCTATGATTTAAAATCACTAACTTCAGGTAGACTTTGCTTGAGGACAAGCAAAAAGCTAAGTGTGGGGTTATATGATATGCAAAAAATCATATCACATTTTTAGCATGTTTTTAGGCATAATTTAGGGTGAAATTGATGGTAATTCATTCTTAATTGATTGTTATTAACTCAATTTCACAGTTTTTGTGATTTTGGAAGCGTCAGGTGAAAAGTAGAAGAAAATGGCAAATTTTGGGGCAAAAACGTGATTTTCAGAAGTTCGAAAGTCGGGACGGGCGTCCTGACCTGGTCAACAAGCCAGGACGGGCGTCCAGGACTTGGGACGGGCGTCCTGACCTGGTCAATAGGCCAGGACGGGCATCCCGAGCCACAGTTAAGAATCCCACATCGAAATTTTGAGAGAAAATCACCCAGCTCCCCTACTATAAATACCCCAAGCATTCCTCAGTTGAAATCATTCCTCTCCACTCGATCTGAGTCATTTAGTGACTTCAAGTATACAGTTTTCCATAGTATACAAGTTACTTAGCGACTCAGGTTTTAGTATAAGTTTATTTATATTCTTAGATAGTGTCTCGTGTTCTTTGTTTCTGAGAGTCTGTCTCAGATCCTAGGATACAACTAGATAGGTTCGTTTCTGGTATTCATAGAATACCCGGGGTTTCGTTAGGAGACCCTAAGAGGGCTCTAGGCGTTCGAAGAGTCAATCAACAAGGCTGTGCTTAAGCTGGGTATTAAGGTAAAGTCCAGCTACTAGGTTGAAGAAGCGTCCTCCGACGGTTCTATCAAGCAGAGTCGGGTCGAGTAGTCCAACATATACAAGCAGTTGCTCCATCGGAGAGACTAAGTAAAGGGTGAATACTTTATGGCATCAGTCCCCCTGTCCCTCTCTTTATATGTCTATACTGTGTTCGTCCAAACATTTATTATGTCTATTGGATTATGATTTTATGAATATTTGTTATGCATGTTGAAGTACTTTATGATTTTCCGAAAATGGCCACCAGCTTAACTTTCATTATGTCTGCATGTCTAATGTAGTTTCTTTTAAACTAAATGTATGGTTATAGAAAATTCCTAACCATGGTCTAATCATAACCTGTTTAGTTTAACATGCATTAATTTAGGACTTCCCCGTCAGGATGCATTAATGTCTGTCATATTAGATGAAATAACCTATAGATCACCATGTTTGTTAGAGTAGCCTAAGTAGGCTGAGTTTGTGTGTTTATGCCGGCGTTAGGGCGAGTGGCATGATCTCCTAAGTGACATAGGACTTTCATGGATGCCTTTAGCTCGAACCGTGAGTAGGGCCGTCATTAAGGTAGGGCGGTTTATCAGGTAACTCAGATATGGTACACCTTTAGACTCAGTATGATATGCATAAATCATATCACATTTTTAGCATGTTTTTAGGCATAAATTAGGATGAAATTGATAGGAAAACGGTCTTAATTGTTTGTTATTAACTCAATTTTACAGTTTGTATGATTTTGGAAGTGTCAAGTGAAACGTAGAAAAAATGGCAAATTTCGGGGCCAAAACGCAATTTTTCAGAAGTTCAGACATTGGGGTGGGCGTCCCGAATCAGGATGGGCGTCCTGACGTTGTCAACAGGCCAGGACGGGCGTCCAAGACTCGGGACGGCCGTCCTGACCTGGTCAACAGGCCGGGACGGGCATCCCGGGTGCCTGGTCCAAGTCCCACATCGAAATTCTTGGAAAAATTCACTCCAGAAAGCTGCTATAAATACCACAGGCCTTCCTCAGTTGAAATCATTCCTCTCCACTCGATCTGAGTCATTTAGTGACTTTAAGTGTACGTTTTTCTCGAGTACATAAGTCACTTAGAGACTCGGTTCTGTAGAAGTTTATTTTTCTTAGATAGTGTCTCGTTTTTTTTGTTTCTGAGAATTAGTCTCAGATCCTAGGCTACGATAGATAGGTTCATTTCTGGTATTCATAGAATACCCGAGATTTCGTTAGGAGATCCTAAGAGGGCTCTAGGCATTCGAAGAGTCAGTCCACAGGCTGGGCTTAAGCTGGGTATTAAGGTAAAGTCCAGCTACTAGGCTGAGGAAGCGTCCTCCGAAGGTTCTGTCGAGCAGAGTCTGGTCGAGCAGTACAACATATACAAGCAGTTGCTCCATCGGCGAGACTAAGTAAAGGGTGATTTCTTTATGGCATCAGTCCCCATGTCCCTCTCTTTATATGTTTGTATTGTGATCGTCCAAAAATTAATTATGTTTATTGGATTATGATTCTATGAGTATTTGTTATGCATATTGAAGTTCTTATGATTTTCCTGAAATGGCCACCTGCTTAATATTCATTATGTCTGCATGTCTAATGTAGTTTCTTTTAAACTAAATTTAGGGTTATAGACAATTCCTAACCACGGTCTATTCATAACCTGTTTGGTTTAACAGACATCAATTAGTATTGGTGTCTGCCATATTAAATAAAATAACATACCGAACACCCTGTTTGTTAGAGTAGTCTAAGTAGGTTGAGTTGCGTTTTTATGTCGGCTTTAGGGCGAGCGGCAGGATCCCCTGAGTGACATAGGGCTTTCATGGATGCCTTTAACTCGAACCGTGAGTAGGGCCGTCAATGGCGATGGGGCGGTTTATCAGTTGACTCAGATGTGGTACACCTTTAGACTCAAAACATAGTTGCAATCCAGCCCAAGACATGTCTAAAACACTCAAAGATAGGTCAATCAACATATAGGAACAGTATAACATAGAATCAGGACATTATCTGTAAAACACTTTTAGACTTAAATAGACTTAAACCTAGTGGAGAATGAATCACCCTCTCATCAAAGATATTGATGAACGATTGCATAACTGGATCATAAGATAAGAGTTAGGGTAAGAGGATAGTTACTACTAAGCCGTTACCACTTCCCTGGGAGTACGATATTAATAAATAAAAATTGTAGATACTTTCCAAGAACTAGCTACACGATAGGTACTCTGCCTTAGGTTCTGATTGATTAAGTGACAACAATTGAATGCTAAAGTGACAATTAGTAAGACTCAATCCTTAATTACTCATAATCGGCATAGGTAAATAAAACCTATCTTTTAGCATACCAATCGGAACGCATCACAGTACATAGTTGCAATCCATGTCAAGATATATCTAAAATACTCGAAGATAGGTCATTCAACATGTAGGAACAGTATAACATAGAATCAGGACATTATCTGTAAAACACTCTTAGGCTCAAATAGACTTAAACCTAGTGGAGAATGAATCACCCTCTCATCAAAGATATTGATGAACGATTGCATAACTGGATCATAAGATAAGAGTTAAGGTAAGAGGATAGTTACTACTAAGTCGTTACTACTTCCCTGGGAGTACGATATTTGATTTAATTAAAATCGTAGATACTTTCCAACAGACTAGCTACACGATAGGTACTCTACCTTAGGTTCTGATTGATTAAGTGACAGTATAGAGACTAAATGTGACAATTAGTCAGGCTAAGTCCTTAATTACTCATAATCAACATAGGGTAAACAACACCTATTTTAGTATATCAGTCGGAAATATCAAACATAGAATCAGAATATTATCTGTAAAACACTTTTTAGACTTAGATAGACTTAAACCTAGTGGAGAATGAATCACCCTCTCATCAAAGATTTTGATGAATGATTGCATAACTGGATCATAAGATAAGAGTTAGGGTAAGAGGATAGTTACTACTAAGTCGTTACCACTTCCCTGGGAGTACAATAATTAATCTAATTAAAATCGTAAATACTTTCCAACAAACTAGCTACACGATAGGTACTTGATGGGATTCCGAATGATATGCTAAAATAGGTGTTGTTTTACCCTATGTTGATTATGAGTAATTAAGGACTTAGCCTGACTAATTGTCACATTTAGTCTCTATTCTGTCACTTAATCAATCAGAACCTAAGGCAGAGTACCTATCGTGTAGCTAGTTCTTGGAAAGTATCTACGATTTTTTTTAACTCAAATATCGTACTCCCAGGGAAGTGGTAAAGGCTTAGTAGTAACTATCCTCTTACCCTAACTCTTATCTTATGATCCAGTTATGCAATCGTTCATCAATATCTTTGATGAGAGGGTGATTCATTCTCCACTAGGTTTAAGTCTATTTAAGCCTAAAAGTGTTTTACAGATAATGTCCTGGTTCTATGTTATACTGTTCCTACATGTTGATTGACCTATCTTCGAGTATTTTAGACATCTCTTGGCCTAGATTGCAATTATGTACTAGTCTAAAGGTGTACCACATCTGAGTTACCTGATAAACTGGCACATCGCCATTAACGGCCCTACTCACGGTTCGAGCTAAAGGCATCCATGAAAACCTATGTCACTTAGAAGATCATGCTGCTTGCCCTAATGACGGCATAAACACACAAACTCAGCCTACTTAGACTACTCTAACAAACATGGTGATCTATAGGTTATTTCATCTAATATGGCAGACATTAATGCAACCCGACGGGGATGTCCTAAATTAATGCCTGTTAAACTAAACAGGTTATGATTAGACCATGGTTAGGAATTTTCTATAACCCTACATTTAGTTTAAAAGAAACTACATTAGACATGCAAACATAATGAAAGTTAAGTTGTTGGCCATTTCCGGAAAATCATAAAGAACTTCAACATGCATAACAAATATCCATAAAATCATAATCCAATATACATAACAAATGTTTGGACGAACATAGTACAGACATATAAAGAGAGGGACAGGGGGACCGATGCCATAAAGTAAACACCCTTTACGAACTCTCGCCGATGGAGCAACTGCTTGTATATGTTGGACTGCTTGACCCGACTCTGCTCGACAGAACCTTCGGAGGACGCTTCCTCAGCCTAGTAGTTGGACTTTACCTTAATACCCAGCATAAGCCCAGCCTTGTGGACTAACTCTTCGAACGCCTAGAGCCCTCTTAGGATCTCCTAACGAAACCCCGGGTATTTTATGAATACCAGAAATGAACCTATCTAGTCATATTTTAGGATCTGAGACTAACTCTCAGAAACAAAGAACACGAGACACTATCTAGAAATATAAATAAAAACTTATACTGAAACCTGAGTCACTAAGTGACTTGTATACTATGGAAAATTCTATACTTGAAGTCACTAAATGACTCAGATCAAGTGGAGAGGAATGATTTCAACTGAGGAATGCCTGGGTATTTATAGCAGCTTTCTAGAGTGAATGTTTCTTAGAAATTCGATGTGGGACTCTGAACTGCGGCTCGGGACGGCCGTCTTGGATTGGGACGCCCGTCCCAGCCTGTTGACCAAGTCAGGACGCCCATCCTAACTTCGGGACGCCCACCCCGACTTTTGAATATCTGAAAATCATGTTTTTGCCCCGAAATTTGCCATTTTCTTCTACCTTTCACCTGACACTTCCAAAATCACAAAAACTGTGAAATTGAGTTAATAACAATCAATTAAGATCGATTTACTACCAATTTCACCCTAAATTATGCCTAAAAACATGCTAAAAATGTGATATGATTTATGCATATCATATAACCCCACACTTAGCTTTTTGCTTGTCCTCAAGCAAAGTCTACTTGAAGTTAGTGATTTTAAATCATATGTGCAGTCACTTAAATTTTCTAGTCATGTTTTTACTCCAAAAATTGCTTCACTGAATCAGACAATTCACAACACAGGATTGACTGGTTAGGTTGCTATGACAAGGTCTCAAATATCTCTTGTAGATTATCATGATCGAGCAGGTTTAACAACTTAACAACTAGATTGAACTCTTCTCTTAGTCACAAGTCTTCCTGATGTGTAGTGTGTGTACTAGTCTAGGCCAGATAGTCAACACAATATACTCTCATCTCAACTATTACCAGATAACAGTTTGACCCATTGCTAGACATACTAACAACAAACAACTTTCTGAGTTCTGAGCCTGGGTGACAAGATTTTTAATTATTTAGCATTTATTGATTTTTTTCTTTTATAGATTTTTCAGGGTATTTTGAGTCTGCTTTCACACGTCAACTTTAACTAGCCATGTAGCGAGTCCCACTCCGATGACTCCCAGACCTATACGGCCTTAGGGCATCAAGCTTTAAGTTCCCCTAAGGAGTGGTGCTCGAGTAGCAAAGGCTGCTAGCAAACTACCCTATTTAATTAGCTCTCTTTTTTTTTCCTTTCACTTTCAGCTCAGAGCATCATCTAGTCCTTTTGATTGCCAATACATCCTCAACTGGTCTAATCTTATCTAATTAAGTTTTGAAAAGGTAATTGGTTGAGGTCTCTAATCCAAACTAAGTTATGCTCAAGTATCAGGAATTCCCTATTCCTAATCGATAAGTTCAAGATAGTCATCACGTTGTCTCCTACTGATCATAACATTCTACCTACATATCACAGACATCAGCAATATTTTACCAATCATGCTGCATTTTGAAAAAAAAATTGGAAGGGTGTGAAAATAAGGGGAAAAAGTGCAAAAATCTTGCAAATAGTTTCTACTACAGTCCATTGTGCACTGCTACCCCACACTTAAGTCTGACACTGTCCTCAGTGTTCATGCATATCTAAATTACCCCACACTTATTTGAAAACAAGAAGAAATAAAAATAGAATAGAGATGTCTTACCCCACACTTATTTGACTAACTAAGGGGAAGAGAAAGAAAATAAAATAACAAAACAAGAAGGGTAATAACAAAACAGAACACAAAATGAGATTAAAAGAAAACAAAATAAAAGTAGAGGAAGATGAGGGTTAGAAAAACTCCTTTCATGTCTCAAGCAGAAGGGTCTTCTTGATCTTCCAATTGGCTCTTCACCTCAGTCATGTGCTATCGCTGAAGCGTTCTTGACTCTGTAAGCTCTAGATCTTGGAATGGATGACGTCAGCTCCAATCCTTCAATGTCGAGCTACAGGTAGTGGCCTATCCATTTGATAAATGATTCGAGCCCCAAGGACTGTTTCCTCGAATCATTTGTAAAGTTTCTCGCAATCATAGCAACGTGTCCAGGAGGAATGTGTCTAGGATTGTGACTCCTTTGGATTAGTGTGCCTACCTGCCAATGTCAGTGAAGGTATTGCATACAAGTTTCGAATGGCAGAAAAGATACCTGAAGCTTTGGCGAAGCCGTGGTGGTAGGAGGCTCCGGTGGTGTAGATTTGAGCCCAAGTAATTGAGACTTCCTCGGGGAAGTTTCTAACAGCTGATTGGTATGCAGGGGATGCAAGCTCCTCCATTTCTATGCTCCTGATACAACGCCAAATTCCTCTATATCCCTCGACCCTTCGATACCACTTGGTAGATCACTTGCTTGCACTGGTCTGGCTTTAATTGTTGCCAGTATCTCATCTGTTGATTCTGCGGGTTGGGGTTTTGCTGTGGTGGTATCTTCAGAAAGTTTCCAGCTTCCGAATTATTCCTCAGCTAAATCCCGTATGATTTCTCCAGTTGGGATTGTATGCGTCTCCCATTAGAGCAGCATTCTGCAGTAACCTACTCCTACCTCTTTTTGGAATGGTCCGTATTTCATTCCCATAGCAATCCCTGCTAAAGTGTGGTACTTGGCAGACTTCACAGATTAGATACATAGGCACATCTGAATCTAGAAAACAGTTTCTCACAGAATCTGCACATGACTTTAACATCATTAGTAGGTAATGCCTGTGCTTCAGGCTATTTTTGAAAAGTGTTCCACGACTACCATGATGTAATTGTTTTCAAAGGAAGAAAGAGAAAAGGATTCAATGAATACCCCAGATATCGAAAGATTGCAACATTCTGTATACGTTGTGGGGTAGACAATCTCTGGAAAGACGTGTTACCTGTTATTTTTCCAACATCATCACTGTATCAAGGATACAAAATCTTTGAATAGTGGCCAGTATTATCATGCTTCCAACACTTTCCGGACAGTGTTGCTAGTAGTCAAATAGCCTCTCGTAGATCATCGATGACAACGCTCCAAAATTTTGTGGCCCTTGTCTTTCGAGACACATCTTCTGATCAACTGATCTGCAAAAATTTGAAATAGAAGAGAAATCTGCCCAGTAGTAATATTTCAAATCAGCGAAGAATTTCTTCTTTTGCTGATAAGTCATATCACTTGGAACTCATTCAGTGACTAGATAATTTGCAACAACAATAAACCACACATGAGAATTATTATACATAGCAAACAATGCAAATAGGTTTTCATCCAAAAATTTATCAGTATTACAATAGCCTCTAACTCAAGGTTTTCTAATCTAGACAAATGGTTTGCTTTCTAGATTTTCCAACCCTTTTTTTTATCCCTTCATTCTATATCAAATTCAAGTAACAATAAAACTTAACTTAATCAATTATGGTTCATCAACAGTTTTATTGAACAGATATCTCAAAGTGATCAGTAAATGCTATTGTTTTAGATGAAACTAGATATGATATGAATCTATCATTCTATACAACGACAAGTAATCCCTTTTCAATAGTGGTATGGTTCTACTGAGCATCAGTAAAAGGTCTTACTTGCATAGTGTATAACATGAAGTTTCTAATCCTGCCTATTTCCTAAAACAGTCATTACTACATGGTCACTAACATCACATATCAATTCAGAAAGAAAACTCCAATCAAGTGATGTCATAATGGGTGCAGTAATAACTAGTTCCTTTAATTTGTTCAACAAGATATCATGCAATTATCAGCAAAAACAAAAGGAACATCCTTTCTCAATAGAACATTCAAAGGTCTGGCTATTAAGGAAAAATCATTTCATAACTCGTCCTAATAAAGTCGGCATGACTCTAAGAAAATTCTAAAATGGAATTTCTTCCCAATAAAAATCTAAGCCAAAATTTTTCAACTTAGAAGAAAATATTTTTTTTTCTCACTTCCATACTTTTGTTTTTCGAAAATAAAAAAACAAACAAATAGGAAAACTGTAAACATGAAAAATTTATTTCTTCTATCTTCTGGAAAATAATATTTTTCAGAAAACTTTATAGAAGAAAAGAAAAGAAAAGAAAAAATTGAAAGAAAACAAATGTTCAACTAGGAAAGAACAAATAATACAAGAGATAGGGAAGAAGAACAACTTACTGTTGAGCAAGAAAAATACATTTTTTTCGGGTTTTAAATTTTAAATTTTTTTTATATTTTATTTCGAAAGCAGTTAAATTTCCTCAATATGGTTTTAGAATAATTTTCTAAAATTTGATTATCCTAAATGTCTTAATTTGAGATGATATCTAAAATCAATTAGTTATGATAGCCCTATATTTCGGAAATTGATTGTCTAACTAGCATAAAGTAAGTGTAGGTCTAAGGTCTAGGTTACTACAGTTACCTATCATAAGTCTCTAGAATTGTGGCCAATAATCCTAAATTCATTATGATATTTCCCCGCAACGGCACCAAAAATCTGATGGGATTCTGACTGATATGCTAAAATAGATGTTGTTTTACCCTATGTTGATTATGAGTAATTAAGGACTTAGCCTGACTAATTGTCACATTTAGTATCTATACTGTCACTTAATCAATCAGAACCTAAGGCAGAGTACCTATCGTGTAGCTAGTCTGTTGGAAAGTATCTACGATTTTATTTAAATCAAATATCGTACTCCCAGTGAAGTGGTAACGGCTTAGTAGTAACTATCCTCTTACCCTAACTCTTATCTTATGATCCAGTTATGCAATCGTTCATCAATATCTTTGATGAGAGGGTGATTCATTCTCCACTAGGTTTAAGTCTATTTAAGCCTAAAAGTGTTTTACAGATAATGTCCTGATTCTATGTTATACTGTTCCTACATGTTGATTGACCTATCTTCAAGTATTTTAGACATGTCTTGGCCTAGATTGCAATTATGTACTAGTCTAAAGGTGTACCACATCTGAGTTACCTGATAAACCGCCCCATCGCCATTGACGGCCCTACTCACGGTTCGACCTAAAGGCATCCATGAAAACCTATGTCACTTAGAAGATCATGCCGCTCGCCCTAACGCCGGCATAAACACACAAACTCAGCATACTTAGACTACTCTAACAAACATGGTGATCTATAGGTTATTTCATCTAATATGGCAGACATTAATGCAACCCGACGGGGAAGTCCTAAATTAATGTCTGTTAAACTAAACAGGTTATGATTAGACCATGGTTAGGAATTGTTTATAACCCTACATTTAGTTTAAAAGAAACTACATTAGACATGCAGACATAATGAAAGTTAAGTTGGTGGCCATTTCCGGAAAATCATAAAGAACTTCAACATGCATAACAAATATCCATAAAATCATAATCCAATATACATAACAAATGTTTGGACGAACACAGTACAAACATATAAAGAGAGGGACAGGGGGACCGATGCCATAAAGTAATCACCCTTTACAAAGTGTCGCCGATGGAGCAACTGCTTGTATATGTTGGACTGCTCGACCCGACTCTGCTCGACAGAACCTTCGGAGGATACTTCCTCAGCTTAGTAGCTGGACTTTACCTTAATACCCAGCTTAAGCCCAGCCCTGTGGACTGACTCTTCGAACACCTAGAGCTCTCTTAGGATCTCCTAACGAAACCCCGGGTATTCTATGAATACCAAAAATGAACCTATCTAGTCATATTCTAGGATCTGAGACTAACTCTCAGAAACAAAGAACACGAGACACTATCTAGAAATATAAATAAAAACTAATACTGAAACCTGAGTCGCTAAGTGACTTGTATACTGAGGAAAATTGTATACTTGAAGTCACTAAATGACTCAGATCGAGTGGAGAGGAATGATTTCAACTGAGGAAGGCCTGGGGTATTTATAGCAGCTTTCTGGAGTGAATTTCTCTTAGAAATTCGATGTGGGACTCTGAACTGCGACTCCGGACGCCCGTCCTGGATTGGGACGCCCGTCCTAGCCTGTTGACCAAGTCAGGACGGCCGTCCCGAGTCCTGGACGCATGTCCTGGCCTGTTGACCAGGTCAGGATGCCCATCCTGACTTCGGGACGCCCACCCCGACTTCTGAATTTCTGAAAATCACATTTTTGCCCTGAAATTTGCCATTTTCTTCTACTTTTCACCTGACACTTCCAAAATCACAAAAATTGTGAAATTGAGTTAATAACAATCAATTAAGACCGATTTACTACCAATTTCACCCTAAATTATGCCTAAAAACATGCTAAAAATGTGATATGATCTATGCATATCAGTACTCTGTCTTAGGTTCTGATTGATTAAGTGACAGTATAGAGACTAAATGTGACAATTAGTCATTCTAAGTCCTTAATTACTCATAATCAACATAGGGTAAAACAACACCTATTTTAGTGTATCAGTCGGAACGCATCACTTACTAATTGTTACATTAAGTATCTATGTTGTCACTTAATCAATCAGAACCTAAGGCAGAGTACCTATCGTGTAGCAGTCTGTTGGAAAGTATCTACGATTTTAATTTAAGAATTTATCATACTCACAGGGAAGTGGTAACGGCTTAGTAGCAACTATCCTTTTACCCTATCTCTCATTTTATTACCTAATTATGCAATCATTCATCAATATCTTTGATGAGTGGGTGATCCTTTCTACACAAGACTCAAGTTCATTAGGCATGCAAGAGTATTTTACAAACAAGTATTCTGATGTATGTTCTACTGTTTCTACATGTTGACTGACCTATCTTCGAGTATTTTAGATATATCTTGGTCTAGATTGCAATTATGTACTGATTCTATCTGTGTACCACATCTGAGCTATCTGATAAACCGCCCCATCGCCATTGACGGCCCTACTCACGGTTCGAGCTAAAGGCATCCATGAAAGTCATGTGTCACTCAAGAGATCATGCCGCTCGCCCTAACCCGGCATAAAAACACGAACTCAGTCTCATTAGACTACTCTAACAAACATGGTGATCTATAGATTATTTTATCTAATATGGCAGACCTTAATGCTTCAGTCCTCTCACAAAGCCCTAAATTAAGGCTTGTTAAACTAGACAGGTTATGATTAGACCGTGGTTAGGAATTGTCTATAACCGTTCATCTAATTTAAAAGAGCAATCAGGCATGCAGTCATAATGATAATTAAGCTGGTGACCTTTCTGGAAAAATGTAAATAACTTCAGCATGCAAAACACATATTCATAACATCATAATTTAATATTCAAATAGATCTTTAGACAAACACAGTATAGAATATACAAAGAGGATCTAGGGAACCACCACCATAAAGTATCCATCCTTTATCAGGTCTGCTGATGGAGCGACTACTTGTATATCTTGGACTACTTGACCCGACTCTGCTCGACAGAACCTTCGGAGAACGCCTCTTCAGCCTAGCAGCTATTGCTTTACCTTACGTCCCGGGCTTAATCAAAGCCCTGTTGACTAGCTCTTCGCTCACCTAATTCCCTCTTAGGATCTCCAAACGAAATCCCGAGTATTCTATGAATACAAAAAACGAACCCTATCTAGTCGTATTCTAAGATTTTGAGACAGACTCTCAGAAAGCAAAGAAAACGAGAAACTCTCGTATACTAAACTACTTTAATGAGACACCTGAGATCACTAAATGACTTGTATACTGTAGAAAAATGTATACTTGAAGTCACTAAATGATTCAGATCAAGTGGAGAGGGATGATTTCAACTGAGGAAGGCTTGGGGTATTTATAGCAGGTAAACTGAGTGATTTTTTATGTAGAATTTGATGTGGGATTCTGTGATGGGGCTCGGGATGCCAGTCTTGACCTTGGGACGCCCGTCCTGATCCACGAACTTCCGAAAAATATGTTTTTGCCCCAATATTTGCCATTTTCTTGCATATTTCACCTGAAACTTCCAAAATTACAAAAACTGCAAAATTGTATTAATATCAATCAATAAAGAAAGATTTATCTCCAATTTTGCCCTAATTTGTGCCTAAAAACATGCTAAAAAGTTATATGATTTATGCACATCAAAGTGGCATGATACCGAAGTGACATAGGGGACTGTTCATGGATACTTTAATCCGACATATGAGAAGGATCATCCCACGGTAGGGGTGAATACACCAGGTAACTTAGATATGGTAAACAGATGGTTACATTTCATAATTGCCTTAGAGATCAAGATATATCTAAAATGTTCAAAGATAATGTCAAACAAGTTGTAATAACTGAGCTTATTTGATGAATGCATGTCTACTCTTGAATGCTATTTGCTTGTTATGTGTGATTGGGATCACCAATCAATCTCAAGGATATTGATTAAACGATTGACTAATTAAATAAAATGAATGTTAGGATTAAGGGATAGTTGCTACTAAGTTGTTACCAGTTTCCTGGGAGTACGATATTAATAATTTTAAAATCATAGATACTTTCCAAGGACTAGCTACACGATAGGTACTCTGCCTTAGGTTCTATTGATTAAGTGACAACAATTAATGCTAAAGTGACAGTTAGTAAGACTCAGTTCTTAATTACTCATAATCGACATAGGTAAATAAAAGCATATCTTTTAGCATACCAATCGGAATTTTCACACCTGATTTTTGGTGTCGTTGCCGGTGAACATTCATAAAATTTTAGGATTCCTGATCAAAATTCTAGAAGGTTATGATAGGCAACGGTAGTAATCTATACATAAATAAACAATTATTCTTATTTGAATTAGTCAATCAATTTCCTGAACTATAGGGTTATCTTGAATAATTACTTTTAGAAATTATCTAAAATTAAGAAATTTAGGTTAATCAAATTTTAGAAAATTATTCTAAAATCATACTAAGGAAATTAAATTCGAAAACAAATATATTATTTTCTTGTTTAATATTTTTCTTCTTTTCTTGTTTACACCTTTTCTTTTCTTTTATAAATTTTACTTATTTATGGAAAATATTATTTTCCAGAAATTAATAATTTCTTTTTCCTATTTATAGTTTTCTTGGTTGTTTGTTATTTTTATTTATTTAAGTTCTGAAAATTTATTCTTATTTTCCTTCTATTTGTACCTTTTCCAAGTTTATTTTCTTTGATCATTTACTCAACTAATTTCTTGCTCAGACTTAACGTGTGCTTTTGTAGTTTTATGACTCGAACTTCAGAAGCTGACCTTGAAACCCCAGTTGAAAACCCCGAAAACCTCATCTGTAAGCTAACAGAAGAAGAGCAAAAATGGCTGCCGAAAGACCTCCATCGAGTCTTACATCCAGCCACAAACCATTCCGATGTCCTCCGCTATCAGGATTCTTGGAAATCCTCGTTATGACCTTAAGCCAAACGTGCTCTAGTTGATAATAAATCGGGTTCAATTTGGAGGACCTGCTGCCCAGAATCCTCTTGAGTACTTGACCAAATTTTCGGCTCTCTGCGAAGGTCTTAAAGGAGACAACATTGTGGAGGTGACTAAGCTGAACGTCTTTCCCTATTCACTTAGGGACAAAGATAAAAGATGGTTGGCACAGCTACCTACTAACTCAATCACAACTTGGGATGAGTTAAGTAAGACATTCTTGGAGGAGTACTATTCTGCAGCAAGAGTTTTAGAATATCGCAAAGCTCTTTCCAATTTCAATCAAGCTGCAGATGAGATGGTGTTCGAGGCTTGGGAGAGATTCAAGGAACCTATCGGCTCTGCCCTCAGCATGGACTTACTAAAGCTTTGCTGATTGATGCGTTCCGATTGGTATGCTAAAAGATAGGATTTATTTAATTGATTATGATTAATTAAGGACCGAGTCTTACTAATTGTCACTTTTAGTAATAATTGTTGTCACTTAATCAATCAGAACCTAAGGCAGAGTACCTATCGTGTAGCTAGTTCATTGGCAAGTATCTAGGATTTTAATTTATTAATATCGTACTACCAAGGAACTAGTAACGACTTAGTAGTAACTATCCCTTAACCCTAAAATTTATCTTATCATGCAATTAATCACTTATTCATCAATAATCTTGATGAGTTGGTGATCCCAACCACACATAGCACATAAGTAATTATTAATATTGTACTACCAAGGAACTGGTAACGACATAGTAGTAACTATCCCTTAACCCTAACATTTATCTTATCATGCAATTAATCAATCATTCATCAATAATCTTGATGAGTTGGTGATCCCAACCACACATAGCACATAAGTAATTAACATGCAAGAGTATCAAATAGACATGAGTTCTGATGTATGTTTTATAGTTTCTACATGTTGATTGACCTATCTTCGAATATTTTAGATATATCTTGGTCTAGAATGCAATTATGTCCTGTATCTTGCTTGTGTACCACATCTGAGTTACCTGATAAATCACCCTACCTTAATGATGACCCTACTCATGGTTCGAGTTAAAGGTATCCATGAAAACCTGTGTCACTCAAGAATTCATGCCACTCACCCTAACGCCGACATACAGAACAAACTCAGCCTCATTAGATTACTCTAACAAACATGGTGATCTATAAGTTATTTTACCTAACATGGCAGATCTTAATGCATTTTTATCCTAAATTAAGGTCTGTTAAACTAAACAGGTTATGATTAGACCATGGTTAGGAATTATCTATAACCGTTCATTTAGTTTAAAAGAGGAAGAAGATAATTCAGTGATGCGGTTTCCGACCGATATGCTAAATAGGTGTTATTTTACCCTATGTTGATTATGAATAATTAAGGACTGTGATTGACTAATTGTCACATTTAGTCTTTATGGTGTCACTTAATCAGCCAGAACCTAAGGCAGAGTACCTATCGTGTAGCTAGTCTATTGGAAAGTATCTACGATTTTATTAATTTAATTATCGTACTCCCAGGGAAGTGGCAACGGCTTAGTAGTAACTAGCCTTTTATCCTAACTCCTATCTTATAATCCAGTTATGCAATCTTCATCAAATACTTTGATGAGAGGGTGATCCATTCTCCACTAGGTTTAAGTCTAATTAATCCTAAAAGTGTTTTAAAGATGAGTTCTGATTCTATGTTATACTGTTCCTATATGTTGATTGACCTATATTCGAGTGTTTTAGATATATCTTAGCCTGGAATGCAACTATGTTCTGTGTCTAAAGGTGTACCACATCTGAGGTCTCTACGCTACCGCCCCATCGTTAAGGTAAACGGCCCTACTCACGGCCCGGATTGGGACGCCCGTCCTGGTCTGTTGACCAGGTCGGGACGCCCGTCCCTCTGGCTTGGCTTGGTCGGGACGCCCGTCCCTGGTTTGGGACGCCCGTCCCGGACCTTTGACCGAGTCAACATTTCCAAGAATTGCGTTTTTGCCCCAAAATTTGCTGTTTTCGTCTACTTTGCACCTGACACTTCCAAAATCATAAAAACCGTGAAATCAAGTAAATAATAAACAATTAATGTCAATTTACTCTCGATTTCACATTAAAACATACATAAAAACATGCTAAAATGTGATACGATTTTCGCGTATCAGATAACCCCACACTTAGCTTTTTGCTTGTCCTCAAGCAAAGTCTACATGGAGTTAGTGATTCTAAACCGTAGTGCAGTCACTTAAATTCCTAGTCATGTTTTTATTCCAAAAATTATTCAGACAATTCTTAACACAGGTCTGATTGGTTAGGCTGCTACGACAAGGTCTCAAATGTCTCTAGTAGCTTGTTATGATCAGGCAGAAAACAAATCAACAACTAGGTTGGACTTTTTTCTTAGTCACAAGGTCTTCCTGATGTGTAGTGTGTGTACTAGTCTAGACCAGATAGTCAACACAATGAACTCTTATCTTAACTGCTACCAGATAATACTTCGACCTATCGCTAGACACACTGACAACAGATAACTTTCTGAGTTCTGAGCTTTGGTGATAAGATTTTTAATGTTTTAGCACTTAGTTATTTTCTTTATGGATTCAGGGTATTTTGAGTCTGCTTAGAACACGTCAACTTCAACTACCCATGTAGCGAGTCCCACTCCGATGACTCCCAGATCTATACGACCTTAGGGCATCAGGCTTTAAGTTCCTCGAAGGAGTGGTGCTCGAGTAGCGAAGGCCGCTGGCAAACTACCCTTGTTTGATTAACTTCTTTTGTTTCCTTTCACTTTTAGCTCAGAGTCTCATCCAGTTATTCTAATTGTCAAAACGTCCATAACTGGTCTAATTTCATCTAGTTCAGTCTTGAAAAGGTAAATGGTTGAGGTCTCTAATCCAGACAAAGCTGTGCTCAGTTATCAGGAATTCCCTATTCCTAATCAATTAGTCCAAGATAGCTATCAATTATCTCCTACTAACCATAGCATACTACCTACATATCATAGACATAAGCAATTGTTTAACCAAGCATACTGCATTTAGAAGTCTGAAAGATGGAAAAAGTTTGAAAATTTTTTTTTGGAAGGGTGTGAAAATACGGGGAAAACAAGCAAATTCATGCGAAAAATTTTGCAAACTGCTACAGTGCACCGTGCACTGCTACCCCACACTTAAGTCAAGCACTGTCCTCAGTGTTCATGCATATCTAATTACCCCACACTTATTTGAAAACAAGAAATAAAATACAATTAAAAGATCCTTACCCCACACTTATTCAAACTAACTACGGGTAAGAAGGAACATAGAAATAACAAAAACAAGAAATAAAATGAAAGAGATACTCCCTTAGTCTGTGAAGTCCACAATCTGCTCGAACGAGTCAAACGGCTCTCTGTAAATCTTTAGGCGTTGTCCGTTTACTTTTTGAATAATACCGTCAGAATCCATGATGTCACATGCTCTGAAAGGTGATACTTCCTTGATTGTGAACGGTCCTGACCAATAGCTACGCAGCTTTCCTGGGAAAAATTTTAAACGTGAGTTGTACAACAATACCTTATCACCTGGTTCAAAATTTTTCTGGGCTCTGAGTCGTCTGTCATGCCGGAGTTTACTTGTCATTTTGAACTGATGTGAGTTCTCATAGGCTTTGAGCCTCCACTCATCCAATTCGTTGAGCTGTAAAATCCGGTGTTCCTTAGTCAAATTATCGTCGAGATTGCATTTTCGTACTGCCCAGTAAGCTCTGTGTTCAAGTTCAACCGGAAGGTGGCATGCTTTTTCGTAGACTAGTCGATAGGGTGAGAACCTCGTAGTGGTCTTGTATGCTGTACGGAAGGCCCATAATGCATCCTCCAGTTTATTGGCCCAATCCTTACGGTTAACACCCACGGTCTTTTCTAGGATTCTCTTTATGCCCCTATTGGTTACCTCAGCCTGCCCGTTGGTTTGAGGATGGTAGGCTGTGGAAATGCGATGCTGAATTCCGTACTGCTGGAGTACTTTCTGCGTGAGCTTCCTGAATCTTTCTGTTGGACTCTATCATTTCCTTGTTGGAGTTGGAAATGCTCTTCAGCATGTCTCTGAATTCTTGCATGGGATCAGCTGGAACGATGTAGTTCCTTGGTGCAGGCAGAGCGACTTGCTGGTTCTGTGGATATGGCAATTGCTGAGGTACTCTTTTCTGAAAGTTAGTAGTCCCGGGATTGTTTCTCCAACTAAATCCCGGATGGTTCTTCCAAGTGGGATTGTAGGTATTTCCTATAGGAGCAGAATTTACTGCGTCCACTTGTTCCATCTCTTCTGGGACAGTTAATATCCCATTACCATAACAATCACCACTGAAGTGTGGTCCTTGGCAAAACTCGCAGACTTGGTATACTGACTGAGTGTTTTTCCCTTGTTGGAAAGCATTTAGCTGATTAGTAATGCTGGCCTTCAGTGCCTCAAATTGATCATCAGTGGAGGCAACGACCGTATTTACTGGTTGCTTCTTAGCTCGACCACTTGTGCGCCAATTCTTGCTGTTCCTGTAGAGTCTCTCCAGAGCGTTTCTAGCATCTACATCACTCATTCCATTGAAACCGCTCTGGGGATTAAGTCCATCAAGAATTTGCTTACCCATGTCTGACATACCCCCGTAAAATTGCTGAATCAGCAATGCCTCGGAAAGTCCATGTTGGGGGCAGAGCCTGAGTAGTTCTTTGAATCTGTCCCAAGCTTCGATCACTGTCTCATCAGCAGCTTGAGTGAAACTAGACAGAGCCCTTCGATATTCTAGGACTCTTGCTGCAGAGTAGTACTCTTCTAGGAAGGCTTTGCTTAACTCGTCCCAAGAGGTAATGGAGTTAGTAGGTAGCTGGGCCAACCATCTCTTAGCTCTGTCCCTAAGTGAGTAGGGAAAAAGGTTCAGTTTAGTTATCTCTGCAGTATGATCTCCCTTGAGGCCTTCGTAGAGAGAAGAGAAATCAGATAGGTGTTCCAGCGGATTCTCGGCTGCAGTTCCTCCAAACTGAACTCGATTTATAATCAGCTGGATCACATTAGGTTTAAGATCATAGCGAGGGTTCCCAGGAATTCGGATGGCAGATGAGACTGGGATAGTCTGTGGCTGGATGTAGGATTCAAGGGTAGGTCTTTCAGCAGCCATTTCTGTTCTTCGCCTATTAGCTGTGCGAATGATTCGTTCAGGATTCTCAACTGGTGTTTCAAGGTTAGCTTCTGAAGATCGAGTCATGCAACTACAGAGAAGAACACGTTTTAGCCTGAGCAAACTGGTTAGTGGGGTTACAGGGAGAGTGAAAACTTAAAAATTTGGAACAAAACAAAATAACTACTCACAAGGAGAAAACACAAAGGATAGGGAAAAGAGAATAACTTACCATTTAAACAAGAAAAAGTACAATTTTTTTCGGATTTTTAGATTTAAAAAAAAATTTCTTTTAATATTTTGAAAGCACGTAAATTCCCTCAATATGGTTCAAGAATAATTTTCTAAAATTTGATTATCCTAAATGTCTTAATTTCAGATAACATCTAAAATTAATTAGTTATGATAATCCTATATTTCGGAAACTGATTGTCTAACTGGTATAACATAAGTGTTAGTCTAAGGTCTAGATTACTACCGTTACCTATCATAAGTCTCTAGAATTTTGATCAGGAATCCTAAATTCATTATGATATTTCCCCGGCAACGGCGCCAAAAATCTGATGCGGTTTCCGACCGATATGCTAAATAGGTGTTATTTTACCCTATGTTGATTATGAATAATTAAGGACTGTGATTGACTAATTGTCACATTTAGTCTTTATGGTGTCACTTAATCAGCCAGAACCTAAGGCAGAGTACCTATCGTGTAGCTAGTCTATTGGAAAGTATCTACGATTTTATTAATTTAATTATCGTACTCCCAGGGAAGTGGCAACGGCTTAGTAGTAACTAGCCTTTTATCCTAACTCCTATCTTATAATCCAGTTATGCAATCTTCATCAAATACTTTGATGAGAGGGTGATCCATTCTCCACTAGGTTTAAGTCTAATTAATCCTAAAAGTGTTTTAAAGATGAGTTCTGATTCTATGTTATACTGTTCCTATATGTTGATTGACCTATATTCGAGTGTTTTAGATATATCTTAGCCTGGAATGCAACTATGTTCTGTGTCTAAAGGTGTACCACATCTGAGGTCTCTACGCTACCGCCCCATCGTTAAGGTAAACGGCCCTACTCACGGCCCGGACTAAAGTCAGCAATGAACGGTACCCTATGTCACTTCGGGGTCATGCTCTCGCAAAACCGCCGGCATAACTCTCTACTCAGCCTACCTAGACTACTCTAACAAACAAGGTGTTCCGTTGGTTATTTTATCTAGTATGGCAGACACCATACTAATTGATGCCTATTAAACTAACAGGTTATGGATAGACCGTGGTTAGGAATTGTCTATAACCCTAGTTTTAGTTTAAAGAGACTTACATTAGACATGCAGACATAATGAATATTTAGCAGGTGGCTATTTCCCGGAAAAACTAAAACACTTCAACATATAACACAACTATTCAAAATCGTAATCTGATATTCATAATTCATATTTAGAACAAAGCATAACACATATAAGAGAGGACATGGGGACCGATGCCATAAAGAAATCACCCTTTACGAAGTCTCGCCTATGGAGCGTACTGTTGTATATGTCGTATTGCTCTCGCCCTGACTCTGCTCACCAGAACCTTCGGAGGACGCTTCCTCAGCCTAGTAGCTAGACTTTACCTTACGTCGTAGGCTTAAGCCTAGCCTTAGACTGACTCTTCGAACGCCTAAGCTCTCTTAGGATCTCCTAACGAAATCCCGGGTATTCTATGAATACCAAACGAACCTATCTATAGAAACCTAAGATCTGAGACTATTTCTCAGAAACTAAAACAAACACTAATAAGAAAGAAAACTGAGATCCGAGTCTCTGAGTGAGTTGTGTACTGGAAAATTGTACACTGGAAACCACTTAATGACTCAGATCGAGTGGAGAGGGATGAATTCAACTACTGGAGGCTTGGGGTATTTATAGCAGCTTCCCGGAGTGAAAATCTCTGAAAAATTCGATGTGGGACAGCTTCTGGCGGCTCGGGACGCCCGTCCCGAATTGGGACGCCCGTCCCTGGTTCTGGACGCCCGTCCCTCTGGCTTGGCTTGGTCGGGATGCCCGTCCCTGGTTCGGGACGCCTGTCCCGGACCTTTGACCGAGTCAACATTTCCAAGAATTGCGTTTTTGCCCCAAAATTTGCTGTTTTCGTCTACTTTGCACCTGACACTTCCAAAATCATAAAAACTGTGAAATCAAGTAAATAATAAACAATTAATGTCAATTTACTCTCGATTTCACATTAAAACATACATAAAAACATGCTAAAAATGTGATACGATTTTCGCGTATCATTCAGTTAATGTAAATTCAGCAGGTGACCTTTCCGGAAAAATGAACATCACTTCAACATGCAAAACATATATAATAGAGCAATCAAAATTTGGTATTCAAATCAGTATTTAGACGACCACAACATAAAGTATACATAGAGGATCTTGGGGACCACCACCATAAAGTATTCACCCTATATCAGGTCCGCCAGTGGAGCGACTACTTGTATACCTGGGTTGCTCGACCAGACTCTGAATGGCAGAATCTCCGGAGAACGCTTCTTAGACTAATAGCGATTGCTTTACCTTACATCATGGGCTTAAGCAATGCCCTATTGACTAGCTCTTCGCTCACCTAATGCCCTCTTAGGATCTCCTAACAAAATCCGGGTATTCTATGAATACCAAAGACGAACCACTCAGGGAACAAAGAAAATGAGATGCTCTTATATTGCTCACTACTTGTGTGAGTGCAGAAAGATGCACTTGAGTCACTGAATGACTTATATCGAGTGTAAAAATATACACTTGAATCACTAGATGACTCAGATCGAGTGATGAGGGATGATTACAACTGAGGAAGGCCTGAGGTATTTATAGTAGGGGAAATGAGTGATTTTCTCTTGAATTTCCGATGTGGGACAGCATCTTGCAGTTCGGGACACCCGTCCTAAGGTCTAGACGCCCATCTCGGTGGTTTGACTGGGTCGGGACGCCCGTCCCGAACTCAAAAAGTCTAAAAATTTTGTTTTTGCCCAAATATTTGCTATTTTCTTGCACATTTCACCTAAAACTTCCAAAATCACAAATTCTGCAAAAATGTGTTAATATCAATCAATTATTATTAATTTGGTTTCTCATTTTGCCTTAATTTGTGCCTAAAAACATGTTAACAAAGTGATATAATTTTTGCATATCATTGATCCAACAATTTTATGGGGGTATGACAGAAATAGGCAAGCAAGTTCTTGATGGACTCAATCCTCAGTGCAATTTTAGTGGCATTAACAAAATAGATGCTAGAAACGCCTTGGAAAAACTCTACATGAACAGTAAGAATTAGCACACAAGTGGTCGCGCCAAGAAACAATCAGTAAATGCGACTAATGCTTCTATTGATGAGCAGTTCGAGGCATTCAAGGCTAGTGTCACTAGTCAGTTAAATGCCTTCCAACAAGGAAAAAGCATTCAGCCCGTATATCAAATTTGCGAATTCTGCCAAGGACCGCATTTTAGTGGGGATTGCTATGGAAATGGAATATTAACTATTCCAACAAAAATGGAACAAGTTGATGCAGTTAACTCTGCCCCTATGGGAAATACATACAATCCTAGTTGGAAGAACCATACGGGATTTAGTTGGACAAACAATTCTAGAAATACAAATTTCTAGAAGCGAACACCGCAGCAAATACCATATCCGCAGAACTAGCAAATCGCTCTGCCTGCACCAAGGAACTATGTTGTTCTAGTCGACCCCATGTAAGAATTCCGAGATATACTAAAGGGCATTGCAGACTCCAACAAGGAAATGATGGAGTCTAACAAAAAGGTTCAAGAAGCACATGCAGAAAGAATTCAGCAGAATGAGAACAGGCCCGCAGCATGGACTTACTGAAGCTCTGCTAATCCAACAATTCTATGGAGGTATGACATAAATGGGCAAGCAAGTTCTTGATGGACTTAACCCCTAGTGCGGTTTCAATGGACTTAACGAAGTAGACGCTAGAAACGACGTGGAGATACTCTATAAGAACAGCAAGAACTGGCGCACCAGTGGTCGCGCCAAGAGACAATCAATTAATGCGGCTAATGCCTCCACCGATGAGCAGTTCGAAGCATTCAAAGCTAGTATCACTAGTCAACTGAATGCCTTCCAACAAGGAAAAAACATTCAGTCCGTATATTAAATCTGCAAATTTTGCCAAGGACCGCACTTTAGTGGGGATTGTTATGGTAATGAAATATTAACTATTCCAGAAGAAATTGAACAAGTGGAAGCAGTTAACTCTTCACCCATGGGAAATACCTACAACCCCAGCTGGAAGAATCATCCAGGATTTAGCTGGAGAAACAATTCTGGAAATGCCAACTTCCATAAAGGAGCACTTCAGCAAGTACTTTATCCGCAAAACCAACAAGTCGCTTTGCCAGCACCAAGGAACTATGTTGTTCCAGTTGACCCCATGCAAGAATTCCGAGATATACTAAAGGGAATTGCAGACTCCAACAAGGAAATGATGGAGTCTAACAAAAAGGTTCAAGAAGCACATGCAGAAAGAATTCAGCAGAATGAGAACAGGTAGAAGCAGATTGAGCAGACAGTCAGGGGCACACAAGCTTTCTTGCAGACATTAGAAAAACAAATGGGACAGTTATTGACTCATCTATCTCATAGGTCACAAGGAACGCTGCCTAGCAACACTAAGACAAACCCATTAAATGATTGCAAGACCTTAACTCTGAGATCTGGTAAAAATTCTAACTCCTTCTTTCCCAAAATCTTCTCACACTCCTATTTTTGTACAGGAAAAAGAAGATAGCTCCAAGGAATCAACGCCGACAGTAGTCAAAAACAAAGTAGCAAGGGAAGAGAAGGAGTCTGTCCCTGAGTACCGACCAAGAGTACCTTACCCTACAAGACTAATGCATAATAAAGATAAGGAGCAATTTGAGAGGTTTTTCAAAACTTTTGGTCAAATACATGTTAATTTACCTTTTCTTGATGTTATTTCTGAAATGCCTAAATATGCTAAATTTTTGAAGGATATTATTAGTAATAAAAGAAAGATTGATATGGACAAAGTGATTCTTAATGAAGGATGTTTAGCAGTTCTCTTGAACAAACTGCCTTCCAAAAAGAAAGATCCAGGTTGTTTCACTTTGCCATGTACAATGGGCAATATTACTAATATGCATGCTTTAGCAGACTTAGGAGCTAGCATAAATTTAATGTCATCTAGTTTATTTGATAAATTAGGTTTGCATTATTTGAAAACGACTAGAATGTGCATACAATTTGCTGATAGGACAATAAAAATTCCTAGGGGGATAATTGAAGATCTCTTAGTAAAGGTTGGAAAATTTGTCTTTCCTGTGGATTTTGTTGTCATGGATAGGAATGGTGAAAGTGATGTACCCTTGATTCTAGGTCGACCTTTTCTAGCTACCTCTAAGGCATTGATGGACGTCAACAGCGGTCAAATAAAACTAAGGGTAGAAAATGAAGATATGACTTTCAACCTTAATGAAACCCTTAAGTATCCTATGCATTTAGATGATAATTGTTATTCTGTGGATGCATTTGACCATTGGATTGAAATTAACATGTTGGAATTAATCTCTGATTATCTAGTCTTAAATGTTGACTCTTTGTTCCTAGAAAAACCTGACTTTGACTATTCTGATTACGATATTAGTACTAACGATTTCGTTGAGATAGGTACTCATGAGCTAAAACGAGAAAAGACCTCTTTGGAAGAGCCCCCGAAAGTGGAATTGAAGGAGTTACCAAGCCATCTGTGTTACGACTTCGTAGACGCTAAACAAAATTTTCCCATTATTCTTGCAGCAGACCTGACTGCAGAACAAAAGAAGTCAACACTGGACCTGCTCAGAAGGTATAAAAGAGCCTTTGCATACAAAATTGCGGATATACCATGTATAAATCCTAGTTTTTGTTTCGCATAAGATTCGTTTACAAAATGAGTGTAAGCCTTGTGTGCAACCTCAAAGGAGGTTGAATCCTAATTTGTGTGATGTGGTGAAGAAAGAGGTAATTAAATTACTAGATGTCGGACTAATCTATCCTATTTCTGATAGTGAATGGGTTAGCCCAGTGCAAGTAGTACCCAAAAAGTGAGGAATAACAGTTATTAGGAATGAAAATGATGAACTAATTCCTACTAGAACTATCACTGGTCATCGTGTATGCATTGATTATAGGAAACTAAATACTGCCACACGAAAAGATCACTTTCCCCTTCCTTTTATTGACCAAATGTTAGAAAGGTTATCGGGACACATGTTTTATTGCTTTCTTGACGGATTTTCTGGTTATTTTCAAATTCCCATCTTTCCTGAAGATCAGCATAAAACTACGTTTACTTGCCCTTTTGGAACATTTGCATATAGAATTATGCCTTTTGGATTATGTAATGCACCTGCTACATTTCATCGTTGCATGACCTCTATTTTTGATGACATGTTAGGAGAGTCTATGGAAGTATTTATGGATGATTTCTCAGTGTCTGGTGACTCATTTGTTATTTGTTTGAATAACCTGGAGTCCATGCTTAAACTTTGTATAAAATCTAATTTGGTTCTAAACTGGGAGAAATGTCATTTCATGGTTAAAGAAGGAATTGTTTTAGGACATAAGATTTCGCAGAGAGGTATGGAGGTAGATAAAGCTAAAATGGAAGTGATCTCAAAACTACCTCCACCCAAATCTGTAAGGTCTGTGAGAAGTTTCTTAGGTTATGCTGGTTTTTATAGGCGTTTCATAAAAGATTTTTCATTAATAGCCAGACCTTTGACCAACTTATTGAGTAAAGATGTTCCTTTCGTTTTTGATGAGAAATGCATGAAATCATTTAATAAACTTAAGGAACTGTTAACTACTGCACCTATTATGACATCACCTGATTGGAGTTTGCCCTTCGAATTGATGTGTGATGCTAGTGATTATGCAGTAGGAGTTGTTTTAGGACAAAGACGTGATAAGAAATTTCATGTAATTTACTATGCTAGTAAGACCTTAACTGATGCTCAGGAGAATTACACAACTACTAAAAAGGAATTACTAGTTGTAGTATATGCTTTTGGTAAATATAGATCTTATCTAATCTTGTCTAAAATAATAGTTTACACTGATCATTCTGCTTTGAATAACTGTTCAATAAAACTGATGCAAAACCAAGATTGATTAGATGGGTTTTATTGCTACAAGAATTTCATATAGAAATAAGGGATAAGAAAGGGGCTAAAAATCTAGTTGCAGATCATCTGTCTAGATTAGAAAACCCTGGATTAGGAGCAATAGATGAAACATTAATATCAAATAAATTTCCGGATGAGAACTTATTTGCATTATCTGCTATCTTTTCTCTTTCGTGGTTTGTTGACATTTCCAATTATTTAGTTGCTCAATCTCTCCCGAGTAATATGGATAAGCAGCAAAGAAAGAAATTCTTTGCTGAATTAAAAAATTACTACTGGGAAGATCCTTTTCTATTTCGAATTTGTAAAGATCAAATGATCATAAGGTGCGTCTCAGAAGAAGAAGGATATAAGATCCTGGAGCATTGTCATTGTGGACCTACTGGAGGCCACCTGGCTGCCACCAACACTACCAGGAAAGTGTTGGAAGCAAGATTCTATTGGCCTACTATTTTCAAGGATGCAGCAGCATACATTAAGTCATGTGATGCTTGCCAGAGAATAGGTAATATTTCTTCTAGAGACGGTCTACCCCAACAGGTGATACAAAGTGTCGAAATATTCGATATCTGGGGTATTGACTTCATGGGTCCTTTTCCTTCTTCCTTTGGCAAAAATTACATCATAGTAGTGTAGACTATTTTTCAAAATGGCCTGAAGCACATGCATTACCTACTAATGATGCTAAAGCTGTGTGCAGATTCCTTAAAAAATTGTTTTCCAAATTTGGATGTCCCAAAGCCCTCATAAGCGACAGAAGCGCGCTTCTGTAACTCACAATTGCATAAAGTACTCAAGAAATATGGAGTTCTTCATCACTTTTCCACGACCTATCACCCACAGACTAGTGGACATGTTGAGGTAACCAATAGAGGTATCAAAAGAATTTTAGAAAAAACTGTAGGAGTTAACCGTAAAGATTGTGCCATAAAATTAGATGATGCCTTATGGGCCTTTCGTACGGCGTATAGAACCTCTACGGGATTTTCACCTTACAGATTGGTTTACGGAAAAGCATGCCATTTGCCTGTTGAACTAGAGCATAAAGCATTTTGGGCTTTGCAGAAATGCAATCTAGATGATAATTTGTCTAAGGAAAATAGGATTTTACAACTCAATGAATTGGATGAGTGGAGGTTTAATGTATATGAAAATTCTCTCCAATTTAAAATGAAGAGTAAAATTAGACATGATAACAGACTTAGATCCCAGAAAAATTTCGAATCAGGTGATAACGTGTTATTATACAACTCACATTTGAAATTGTTTCCAGGAAAACTAAAAAGTTATTGGTCAGGTCCGTTTACCATTACAGAGGTGTCGCCATTTGGAGCAGACGTCATTGTTGATCAAGATAACATCTCTCAAAAAGTAAACGGGTAACGTTTAAAACCATACCGAGAGCCAATGGACAGATCTGAGCAGGTCCTTCTGCTCAACGAGTAAAGGGAGTATATTTATTATTATTTTATTGTTTCCATTTTGTGTTTTTTTGTTTTTCTTGCTTTTTGTTTTTCTTAAATTCTTATTTTTAAAATAAGTGTGGGGTGATAGGATATGCATGAACACTGAGGATAATGTTAATCTTAAGTGTGGGGTAATAGTGCACAGTGCACTCAGGTAAATATTTGCATGTCTTTCCATATTTTTCACTTAAATTGCACCCTTCCAAAAAAATTTCAAAATTTTTCACTCTTTCATACTTCAAAATCAGTATTGATTGATTGAAGAACTGCTTATGTCTGTGATATATGTTCAGTAGAGTGTTATGACCATTAGGAAACAATTTGATTACTTTACTAAATTCATCACTTAGAAGTAGGGAATTCCTGATTTTCTTGAGCACAACTCAGTTTGGATTAGAAAAATCAACCCAATATCTTTTCAAGCTAAAGCCAAATAACATTAGACCGGCAAAAAATGTGTTAGCAACCTGAATGACTAGATGATATTCTGAGCTGAAAGTGTCATAGCTTAAAAGTAAAAAAAGGGTAGTTTGCAAGCGTCCTTTGCTACTCAAGCACCCCTTCTTAAGGGAATTTAATGCTTGATGCCCTAAGGTAGTGTAGATCTGGGAGTCATATGAGTGGGGCTCAATACCTGGATAGTCAAAGTTTATGTGTGAAAGCAAACACAAAAATACCCTGGAAAATCAATTTAAACATAAACCTAGTGTATTATTTTTATTGGGGATCGTAACTAGAAAGTATTGGCACCAAAGCTCAGAACCCAGAAGGTCGTTGTTTTACTATTATATTCAAAAATTGGTCGAATTATTATTTGGTAAAGGTTTAGGAAAGTTTATTCTGAGTTGACAATCTAGTCTAGACCAGTTCACACACTACACCTTAGGAAAACCTTGTGACTAAGCATAGAGCTCAATCAGGTTATTAAACTATTTCAGCTACATGGTCATGACACATTTACCGAACATTTGAGACCTTTCCATAGCAACTCGATCAGTCCATGTCTGTTTTTTTAATCATTTGACTCAGTGAGAAATTTTGCTAAAAACATTGCTAAGACCCTTGTTGTGATTGCACCTATGATTTAGCATTCACTAATTTCATATAGGTTTTGCTTGAGGACAAGCAAAAAGCTAAGTGTGGGGTTATATGATGTGCACAAGTCATATCATTTTTTAGCATGTTTTTAGGCACAAATTAAGGCAAAATGAGAACCAAATCGATCTTAATTGATTGATATTAACATATTTTTGCATAATTTGTGATTTTGGAAGTTTCAGGTGAAATGTGCTAGAAAACAGCAAATATTGGGGTAAAATGCAATTTTCAGAACTTCTGAGTCCGGGAAGGGCGTCCCAAGCTCAGGATGGGCGTCCCGAGCACCAGAACTTGTCCCACATCGAAAATTTTGGAGAAATTCACTCCAGAAACCTGCTATAAATACACAGGCCTTCCTTAGTTAAAATCATCCCTCACCCCTCAATACAAGTCATTTAGTGACTTCGAGTGTATCGTTTTCTCTTATCTCTGAGTGTTTATCTCAGTATTTAAGAATTCGATTAGATTAGTATTCAGTTTTTGGTATCATAGAATACTGGAATTTCGTTAGGAGATCCTAAGAGAGAGATATGGTGCGTGTTCTTAGTCGGATTAGGGCAATCTTCTTAAGCCCGAGATGTAAGGTAAAGCAATTGCTACTAGGTCTAAGAAGCGTTCTCCGAAGGCTCTACCGAGTAGAGTAGGATCGAGCAATCAGAGACATACAAGAGCTGCAGCGCCGGCTGGACCTGCATAAAGTGGTGACTACTTTATGATATTAGGTGCCCTAGACGAGTTTCTATATGTTTATGATTTGTTTTATCTGGATAAATATTTGATACTGAATTCATATATCATACATGTGTTTACAATTTGAGATGCTATCAATTTTCCCGGGAAGATCATAGAGCTAGAATTATCATTATGAATGTTAAACTGGCGTGTCCTTTTAGATTAAACTAAGGTTATAGACAACTCCTAACCAATGTCTAAATCATAACCGGTTTAGTTTAACAAACTGTAAAAGGTCTGCCAAATTAGGAAGAAATAACAAAACAGATCACCATGTTTGTTAGAGTACCCTAATAAAGCTGAGTTTGTACGTTAGGCCAATCCTAGGGTTAAGTGGCATGATACCAAAGTGACATAGGGGACTGTTCATGGATACTTTAATCCGACGGATGAGAAGGATCATCCCACGATAGGGATGAATACACCAGGTAACTCAGATATGGTAAACAGATGGTTACATTTCATAATTGCCTTAGAGATCAAGATATATCTAAAATGTTTGAATATAAGGTCAAACAAGTTGTAATAACTGAGCTTATTTGATGAATGCATGTCTACTCTTGAATGCTATTTGCTTGTTATGTGTGATTGGGATCACCAATCAATCTCAAGGATATTGATTAAACGATTGACTAATTAAATAAATAAGATGAATGTTAGGATTAAAGGATAGTTGCTACTAAGCCGTTACTAGTTCCCTGGGAGTACGATATTAATAATTTTAAAATTGTAGATACTTTCCAAGGACTAGCTACACGATAGGAACTCTGCCTTAGGTTCTGATTGATTAAGTGACAACAATTAATGTTAAAGTGACAGTTAGTAAGACTCAGTCCTTAATTACTCATAATCGACATAGGTAAATACAAGCCTATCTTGTAGCATACCAATCAGAATTTGCACACCAGATGGTGCCTACAAGATGTGTAGAGATACCTGTATACAGACAATATTATTAAGATCAAAGCAATGGTGCCGCCGCAACTGAGACAGGATTCCTGTGTGTGGGCTGCTTCAGGGTCAGGACTCTTCTATTCAGCATCTACAACATCACTACTACAACCACCTAGCCACCCAAAGGTTGCCCAGAAATGGAGGCAGATATGGAGCTTCAAAGGCCCATCTCGGGCCTCAATGACACTATGGTTGATGAAACATGGGCACCTCCCAATAATGGAGTATCTATGGAAACGTCATATCTTAGAAAGCCCCATCTGTCCGCTTTGCCAAGGAGGAGCTGAAAGTATATTACATATCATGAGAGATTGCCCCCATACTCGCAATGTCTAGAAGTTGTTAGGGCTACATGTCCTTGAATTTTGGCAGGAGAACCAGGTGGAAGACTGGCTGCGTTTGAACCTCTCTAAACAGATGGAGCGCCTCACTCGGCAACTGCATTGGCGTTACATATTTCGGCAAGGAGTCCATGATGTTTGGTTAACTAGGAATTCCTTTGTATATAGGTCAGCCAATTGGCTTGGTCAATATTTTGTTATACTCTGCGTTGTTGGCAAAAAGGGAAGTTAGGGGTAATTTTTGTTTTATTCTATATAGTTTTTGTATGGCTCCTGGTTGTTAACTTTTGCTTGTGTTTAATATAAATACAGATCCCTTCCTTTTGGAAAAAATCGCTTGATTTGCCTAAGATCATGCTAAATCTGGAAACTAGTTACATGGTGTAACAAAGATGTTATAGTTGAGCAGACATTAAAGATTACCTCATAATTTTATTTATGAATAATTGATGACTTTGGTCCCAAACAAATTTATGTTTGGCAAACTTAGTCCCAAAATATTTGTTTTTAATTTTTAAGGTCTAAAACTTTTTTTAAAGTGAACAATAAAGTCCCTTTGGACGGATTCTGTCAAAAATTTTAAAAATTTAACGGTTTTTAAATTTAATTAATTAAAAATAAGGATAAAAAAAGTCATTACAAAAGGACAAAACTAAAAATAATATTTAAA
This sequence comes from Asclepias syriaca, assembly GCA_027405835.1. NCBI lineage: Eukaryota > Viridiplantae > Streptophyta > Magnoliopsida > Gentianales > Apocynaceae > Asclepias > Asclepias syriaca. Next base: position 10,009,132 of record CM049930.1, read on the forward strand.
TAAAAAGATAAAAATGTCCTCACATTTAAAATTTTAAAAATAAAAAATCTATCAAATTCTTCGTGAATCTTCATCTTCTTCGAATACAAATCATATATTTATTGTTTTCTAACATTTTTAAAAAATATATATAAAAAAAAGAAAAGAAAAGAAGAAGAACATGAACATTTTTTTTATTAATAATGAAAGTTTTTCTCCCAACAAAATTAAAAAAAATTTCTTTTTACAAAGATTCTCTTTGTCTTTTTTTTCTTTCTTTAGAAATATCAGAAAATAATAAAAATCTTGTTTGTAGTCGGAGAAGAATAAGATTGACCAAGAAATTTTGATATTCTCACTATTCTGATAAATTTTTTATTTTTAAAATTTTAAATTTTAAATATAAAAATATTTTTATTGGTTTATTTAAATATTGTTTTTATTTTTTTCTTTCTTTTTACATATAATGACTTTTTTACCCTTATTTTTAATTAACTAAATGTAAAAACTGTTAAATTTTTAGAATTTTTAACAAAATCCATGGCTTTATTGTTCACTTAAAAAAATATTTGGGACCTTAAAACTTAAAAAAAAAATTGGAACTAAACTTGCCAATTCATAAATTTGTTTGGGACCAAACTCACCAATTATTCTTTTTTTTATTTATTTATTTTTAAAAAAAGTTAATTTTTAATACCAATAATTAATGGTATATAAAATCAATGCGTTGAATAATAATTATGAGAGTAATTACAGTTTTAAAAGGAGATTGAATATTTTTATAATAACTTAAATGGATTAGTTAAAAAAAATAAGTGATAAGTTGAAAGTGAATTATGCACACTTTGTGGCGGTGGAGGAATTTGACTGTTTTCCAGGCAAAGGAACCTCCAAATGCACACTTTGTGGCTAGATAGATTAGTACTACAGGAACATGAAACGTGGGATGTTTTGTTTACCTGAGGATTAGGCAGATAGGAACACTTGTGTTTTCACTGGGATCTTTGATCTATCAGAATACAGCACATATACCTTCTCTAAGAACTACAATTTCATCTGAGAACATCCATCCTAGGGGAAAGGAACTATAATTTCATCTAAGAAGTCGCAATGAAGTTGCCTATCATAGCTTTTAAGACAAATATGAACCATAGATACATTTACTTCATATATAGTTGAATGACAAAATATATTAATCAACGTTTTTACCTTCGGATTCAAAAGAATAAAACAAATAAAAAGTAGGACCTTCACAAAGGAGAGAATAAGAACTTTGTTCCTTCACAAATACAATTAATCTTTGCAGCTAGACCAGCCAACACCCAACAATTTCATTTCGATTGAGAAGGGAAGAATATTAAATTTATAAGTGAAAAGGTTTACCAGAAAAATAAAAAAGAAGCAGACAAAATCTTCATACTAGAACCCGTTAAATTCAACATGTGACAATAGACTGTGTGCAAATACAACAAATGAGAATGGGAATTGACACATTCTGCACCAAAATCAAGAAAATAATGAAGTTTCGAAGGGAGCAGTCAGTTAAGAGTTCGATTTAAAACTGACAATTGTCCAGAATCACCATTCAAAAAGAAAACTTCTAAGGGTACGTATGAAGAGGAGGATGTCAACGATGACCCAAAACTGTAAGTAGGTTGCAAAATTTTGCTACCTTTAGCACATGGGATGGTCAGAAGGCGAGGTCCAGTTCTCATCTGCCACACCTGCAACAAGTGATTTGGATTTGGATGCAGTAAATGACAAACTTATAACTCAATTTTCACAACATTCAGATTTATTTGAAGCATAAAGCAAAAGGAAAGAAACATCCATGGGCATATTGTTACTTAGATGCTTAAGGAACACTGGATACCAATATCCAAGTTCAATATTCTCCAGTTATGTCTAAAAATAGAAACCACAGAAGCAAAAAATCTTATATATATAAGAAACTTCTTGAGAACAATGAATAGGCCAAAGAAATGAGAGAAACAGTTTCATATGTCTGTTAAAACTTAACATTTATAAACAGTTCTTAAGGTTAACTTTCAAATAGGATCAGAAAATAAGAGGCAAGCAAACCCATATCATGATTAAGTTCTTTAAAATGCGAAAAGAAAAAGAAAGAAAAATGGTAGGTTTCTATTTCCCCTTCAGTCTCTAATTATTATTTATTTTGTCAATTTGGATATGGAACCCAAATTGAACACATTTGACTGATTTTAATTATGAATAAAGAAAGAAGAAATTCAAGAGGCCAGGCGATAAGATTGCGGTCAAAGCATTTCTTAGCTGATCCATAAACTGCAGTTCTCTATAACTAATTGACCATTTCCTTGAACTATTCCTAGGTGCAACCAACTGAACTAGTAAGTCTCAGCAAGTTTCCACATCATTAGTCAGAACTTAATGAACACCATATATCTATTATCCAGGTTTGTTAGTCTTCAATGTGGCTAAAAACTAGAAAAGCATACCCTAATAGATATTAGAGAATAACTGAAGAAAATTTAAGGAAAAATTAAAAAAGAGAGTACATTGTGCTCAAGGCACAACTACTTGAATTTGCTTGCCTAATACATAGTGCATTTACACACACCTATGCATCGTGCATGCTCACATGCACACTGAGACTTATGTTTACGGAGCATGAATGGCTAAGCAAATTCAAGTAGTTGCTTAGCCAAGGTTCAAGGAAATAGATCAAACCAAGGTAAAGTACCTCAACTATCCCTTTTCGAGGAGCATGAATGGCTAAGCAAAGGCAATAATCACTCTTCTCATACTCATAACCAACAGGCCTTTTCATTGCACAATCTTTATTCACCAGCAACTCAACAAAGAGGCAACTTGCATCACGATATCCCTGAAAGGAATATAAATCATCGAAATGGAATATGATAATTATACGGAGAGGAATTCAATGATTTACAGATAATAACCTTCCATAATCGTACTACAACAAGTGCCTGGGTGTCTAGCAGCAAAATACGACCAAGTGAATCAGTTATAGCAGCTAAAGTACCACTGGGAGATAATGTGAGCTTCTCTCCCTTTCTTGGATGGTCCTTCAAACATGTCAATGGAGAAGCTAACAATGATAACAAGTTTAAGACATTAGTGTACAAACATTGAAACAAAGATCACGGGGCAGATAAAAATTTCAGATGACTAGGTACATGCTGAGACTTATGTTTTGAAAACATATATAGATACAAATAAATAAATAAAATGAAAAAAGAAACAGCATTGCAACTGAATTAAGCAAAGTCATTGATCCAAAACAAGAGGGAGGCAAAGGAAATTTCTTGCTCATCACTTTCTTGTCTTTCTGAGAGGAGGAAGAGGAAGAGGAAGGATAGTGGGAAGGAGAGGAGGGGAAGCAATCACAAAATGCTAAAAAATAAATATAAAAAATGAAACTTCAAGTTTAACATATAAAATTTGTCAAACCATAAAACAGGGATAAATAGTAAACACTAAGCCATAGCTTCAAGAGAATATTGTAAAATTAGAATCAATTTGAACAAACATTTTCTTCAAGAAAAATTACATTTATATTTTGATGAGAACTAAATTAATATATATTTTTTTTATTTTAACATTTGAATTTAAATTTCTAAAGTTAGATATTAAAATTTTAATTAACAAACTTGAAAATTTATTTTTTAAATAAGCTTGCCTGTATAAAACAAAAGGTCATGTAGAATTACAGGATGAATGGCAAATTCATAAAAGAGGGTTCTCACTGAATCTGTACAAAAAGCATGAAACCTATTTTGATATTCAGTTGAGTCAACATCAACTTCAGTCACCAATATCCTCAGCCATAATACCAATAACATAATCATGAAAAAAAATCTTGAATTATTAATTCCATAATTACATTAGGATGTGCCATCTGTAAAGGTTTTTTAACCTTTAACCTCATATGTAGATCTATCCAGATGTTCATGTGTGATGGAACTGGTAAGTCAATGAACTGCACCTTGGACAGGGCAAAGATGAAAATGATTGTCCTTTTCAAATCAATAGTCACAATGCCAACTGATCACATTATTTCACTTTAATGTCTCTATAATTAGATGAAAACCCCTCAATCACCACATTAGTTGTGAGCTCCATCACTTATCGACAAAAAGCTTAATTAAATTTCCTTTGACAAAATATTTTTAGGATTTTCGCTAAAACAATGTTCAAGTACATAATGAGGATCATAATAACTAGTAGTAGGAAAAATCCATGGTGACAAATTAAATTTCAGCTCATTGAAAAGAATTGTTCACCACTTGTCTCTCGTGTCTAGATAGAAGTACAGTTTGACCACAATGAAATAAGAGGAAATCATGGACCATAGCACACATAAGGACTTCTTCATGTACAATGACAGGGTCCCGCACATAAGAAATCCTTTATATAAAATTGAAGGACCACAGCTGAACAGAGAACATAACAGCACAAATTATCCTCTATCTCAATTCATCTCACCTTAGCTACATATTATTAACTTAAGCATTGTGATCTTAAAAGACAATTCATCTATTACTTTTTATGAAATAATAATAGATAATTTATATGAGTTGGAAGTTTTTGTTTGTGTATTTGTCTGTATTGAACTCATTACAATACAGGGATTTCTTGTAATCCCAATATGCTCACACTTCAGTCTGGAAATTCACGCTTCACTGCTTTTCCTGCAAAACCTAATAAACACTTTCTAATATTTAAAAGTTAGTACCTCTATTTTTTCTTTTTCTTTTATTTTTATTATTATTTTTTTTTAACTTGGGGAAAAAGTACACTTAGATGCCCCTTAACTAAAATTTATAAGTTTCATGTGATTTTTTTGCAGAGAAAGACTAAGGGTGTGTTTGAATTAAGTTTTCATTAGAGAAAAGTGACATTTTTCCCATCCTAAAAGTCAAACTAAAATAAAAAATAATTGTCTCCCAACTAAAATTTAAAAAGAAGTGAAGTCTACTCTTCTAATCAAATGTCACATCATATTACTCCCTTAAACATATTCCAATAATGAAATCATCATTATGTACCTATAAAACCTACTATATATTACCAAACCTTATCCAAATACCAATTTACTACTATTTTTTTCAACTTAAAAAATGTTTTCCAACATGTTTTTGTTTAAATTTTTTTCAAACTAGAAAAAGTGTTTTTCCTATTAAAATGGTTATTAAAGTACTCCCTAATGTATACCCTTCGTTAAATTTTCTCAATATTAAATGACTATACAGTTTTTGTCCTCTAATAGTTGCAATGTTTAATTAAGCCCTTTTTGCATTCTATGTGATAAATAGAAAACTCTAATGATATAATGGGGAAATAAATATAATAAGCATTCCATTGATTTGATAAGATGACAAGTATATGCATAAAAGAAAATCTTTTTCATTTTTTAAGATATGGATAAATATTTTTTTTTTTTAAAAAAAAAAGAATCAACAGAGGGAAAACTATCTAACCTCGGGCAAATGGTTGAGCCTTTGCCTCTTGTTTCTTTGGTGATATATCACTCCTCCAAATCATTTTCGAGATAGAACTTATTGTAGAAAAAGTGGCAGGAACAACTTTGGCCAGAATGCTTCCTACTATTGATCTGTTTCTATTCTCTGAAAGTCTTGAGAATTAATGAGAAAGAGAGGTTAAAATTAGGAAAGAGAAGGGATCTTCAGGGTAAACAAACTAGTTGATCTCAGAAACTAAGCTAAAAGCAAAATCAGGTTCAAAGACTGCAGAAACAATATTGACAAGACTAACCGATATGCCGAAATTACTGCATCATTTCCGATTGTGACTGCACAGTAGTAACGTTGACTTGACTGTCCAACAATAAAATCAGCTGAATTCAAATACAACTTTCAGAAAGTATTCCAAAGTCAATCAATACAAGAATAAACACATAACTATTAAGGTTTCCTCCACGCCCTCCCCTTTTTAAGGGAGTTCCACAATGTCGGAATACAGGAAAATCAATGAGATGGAAGTTGAATGAGTCATCCCATAAATTGCATTAAGACTTAAACATCTAGATGGTAGGCGAGTTTAATTCCACAAGCAAGGGTAAAGGAAATAGGACTAAGAATAAGGGAAGAGAAAAATATGAAGTTTGCCACAACTAAATACCTGAACTTCAACTAAAGGAGGCGGCATGATGCCAGTAATAGCTGCGTCAGCACATGAACCATATTTGCTAACATTCCAGAGTTGGTAAGGAAGCCTACCAAAGGAAGTTCCACAATTCTCTGAGTCTTGCCTCATTGATTCTTCTTCCCAGAATTGAGAGTGTCTTTCTTGAGTCCAACGGTGCAGCATATTCTGAATATACCCCACACTGAGATGTATTAGCATATCTCATATTTGAAAAACTTAGAGAGTCCAAATTCCAAGAATTAATTGAACTTGAAGAAGATACAGGAAATTAGTTAACTCCTAAAAGCAAATAGGATAATATGCTTTATTAGATGAAGAATATACAGTAGACTGAGAATGTTTTATTAAACTTCAAATGTCCTTTATATTTCTAAAAACTTGTTAGACGTCTGCATAGTCACAACCAGAGTTTTATCTCATTCAAGTGTTGAAGAGGATTACATAAGATAAGTAGGGTGATTGAGTTGGGAGAATGGCAGAGATTGTTAGCCTAATGAAAAAAGGTATCATTGTCAGATGATGAAACTACTGATAATTGGTAGCTAATATTATTCACATCAAAGATCAGTGGTGGTGTCATGATGCTGGTATGGGTAGTGGTAGTAGAATCAGGACTGAAGTAAGGTGAGGCTTCCATGAAGAGTAAAGGATAAAAGTGGTTTTACTGATTGCAAATGGAAAAAATGATAGATGCAGCTGTATGACACATTTTGCAAGCAATGCTTCGCACACATTACAATAGAGATATAACCTTCACATGTATGAACATCAGAGATTGAGATGTATATACCTGAATATCTGATCCATCAAAACGAGCAATTGTAGTGCGCATAACAACACAAAGTTCATCCTCAGATGCATCTTGTGACAGATCTCTCTTAGTTCTACGGACTCTAAACTTGATAATCTTTTCATTGTTTACAAACTACAAAAACAATATTAGTTCTAAGTATAATCTACTATTTAAATTCAAACATACATGGGAAACACTCTTGTAGAACAACAAATAAAATTGCTGAAATCTCCATTATGACTCTTTGAAATTGGAATTTCTACAACTTCTTGTTAAGATAATTCATTCATAAAATACTTCTTATCCCTTTTCATGTTCAGGTCACTCTATATAGTCTATACACAATTCTTGCATCCTTTTCCCCAATTTTCACCAATAATCCGAAAATAAATGCATCAACTATATCCTATTAACATATCCACAACGCAATTCCAACCTTCCAAACTCAGGGGGCCAAAAAATCCAAAAAGGAAAAGAGAAGGTTTTCCCATGAATGAATGGGAGCATAAAGATGAAGCTTTAACCATTTTCCCCAACCTTAAAGTTATCCCACCATGGAATCCCCAATTTACTAGAAATCTAATACAGTCCACAAATGAAAGTATACCTGTCTGTGGATGAGATCGCCTTGAAGAGAGTACACCAAGAGAAAACCACAAGAAGACCCAATAACAAGGACCGTGAATTCATCACACAATAGCCACTGAATAGCTGAGATGTACTCGGCCTCAATCGGAGAGAGATCAGGTGTAATTTTGAGCCGATAAGTAGCGGGATCAGAACCATCAGACCAATGGAGAACCAGCACCACAGAGCGGTCGGCAAATGCCAGAGAATGCGTATCTAGAGCAGTTAACAGGTTCGGGTTGTCCACCAACCACCCTTCTCTCCCTGCCCCTACCTCGCCTAACTCCTCGCAGGCTATGCTGCCAAGCTCCGTCGTGTGCGACCTCCTAGACATTCTGGAGCAGTGTCGCCAGAAACGTCAGAAACGAAGCCCAATTCAATTTTCCGTTGTGTGTGGAAGTTTTGATGGCGCGGGCCGGGGGTAAAGGTATCGTTATGAAAGGGAATTCGTAAAGTAATATTGGGGTAATTAACGCTTTCTCTCTTACTTACACCCATAAAGCGTGGCAAGTATAATAGAAGGCGTGCCCCCGTTAACTTGGTCTTCGGGAGAGAGATTTTGTTCAAATGGGAACTAAAACCTCAAGATTTTGATTCATTAATGGCTGAATGAATGCGAATGCGAAGCATCATTAGCTTCAAGTACTTGACAATTTCTCTTAACCCTAACTCTATTGCTTTTCCCATTCGTTTTGCTGTAGAAATGACTTCAAAGTCATCATCTTCTTCATCAAAGATGGTGGTGGAGTATGCAAAATCTGGTAGGTCGTCATGCAAGCAATGCTCCAACGCCATAGTCGCCGGCGCTTTGAGGCTGGGTTCGGTAACCAGAGACTCTCGAGGTTTCGATATGACGAAATGGCATCACTTGCAGTGTTTTCCTTTGAACTCAGATTCTGTTGGTTCACCCGAGTCCATCAAAGGATTCCCCGCACTCAAAGTATATTGTTTTTTTTTTTTTTTTTTTGTTCCTTTTTCTTATTCCTCTGGCTTAAACATATTGTTGGGTTCACTCACTTCATGACATTAGTATGAACATTTTTGGTAGGATACTACTATTTTGAACAGTATCTGTTCAAATTCTGCTCGAAAGATGTCTTCTTTGACGTGGATATATGAATTAATGTAACTAGCATATACTAACAATATCTAACAGTATTCACTAGCATTACTGTGTGAGCTCCTATCAACTAGGCTATTACGGCTTTTGATTACCTTTTCTTCTGTGGGAATGCAGAAAAACGAGCACGCTTAATTGGAATAGAAAAAAATTTTACTTTGACCCTAAATTTTGTTGCTAATTGCTGCCAAGGACAAAAATGAACTTCGTTCTTGTTGCTGATGGCGCAATCTGATCTTAAATAAGTAATAGAAGTTCCTTATTTGTAGACTTTTTGGTTGTAGTATTGATGCTCTTGTTATAATAAACTAGAAAGCTCTAGTTCTGTATTGGTTTGTTTGTAATTATTTATTGATTTGTTTAGAATGTACTTTATTTATTTATTTTGGCTGTGCAGAGTCATGATCAAGAGGAAATAAAGAGATTGATGGAGGAAAGTAATTCTGTCAACAAGGTATTCCTTTATTCTATTAATTATTCATAGATAAAATCATTAAAATTGAACTATATTTAGTAAAGTACTCATTTATCATGTGAATTATTGTGAGGAATATTGTCCCTGAATTTGAATTACACAGTTAATTATTGGAAGTTTGTAGAGAACAATGTTTGGCCTATAAGTTCGCGGTACTTTGTTGGTGCATTACCGAGACCATCTATATGGTGTATGGTTATTCTTTTTTTTTTTTTTTTTTTTTTTTATGGGTCTATATGCTGTATGAATAAAATGGAGAAATCAAATTTTCATATTATTCTCGTTTTAATTTTATGCTGAGCTTTACACCACTTTAAACTTTTAGCAGGTTCATAAAAGAAATGGAAATCAGGATAATGAACCGGAAGATAGAAAAGTAAAGAAGAAAAAGGTAGAGACATTGCACACCGAAGTTTTTTCTTAATTTAATGTCAGCTAATTACAATTGAAATGTGTTTGAGTTTTTAGATTGGTAGACTTGTTGCACTATGAAATCCTTTTTCTCCACTATTTGTACATCTAGAAACATCATTTTTGCAATTTGTATATGTTAGTTTATTGCTGTGGAGATTACATCCAGAAAACTATTTGGATGTTGCAATAATACTTACGAATAACTAAAGTGGACTGGGTGCATGTTCAGCTAATATGTTTTATTTTAATTTTATTAACAGACTTGGATAGAACATGTGCTTGAATATGCATATTGGTTTGTCTTCCAATCATATAAGCTGTCATAGAGGAACATCTGGACATAAAGCGTTTCATAATATGTTTTGCATGGAAAAAATAGTGCAAAACTAAAAATTTGCAATAATCATGCAATATTCGGTGGTTGGGTATTTGATATAAGATGTAGTAACAACTTCAGGACTCAAGCTATTGTCTATTTCCTAGGTATTTTCCTTAAATTGATTGATTGAACAAAGTTGAATAGTTTGCAGTACATTCCAGTGACCATAAGCTACAAAGTCTTCTTTCATCTCAATTGAGGCAATCCCAGATTTATATAGTGATATTTCGTTATTTAGAGAATGATCAATTTATCTAACATCATTGCTTAATCGCTCTGCATTTGCGTTTTAATATTTCTTTCGGTAAACATGTGCAAAATAATAGTCATCCTTCATCTCAATTGAGGCAATCCCAGATATATATAGTGATATTTCGTTATTTAGAGAGTGATCAATTTATCTAGCCTCGTTGCTTAAAGTCTCTGCATTTGCATTTTAATATTTCTTTCGGTAAACATGTGCAAAATAATAGTTTGTGATATGCTCTAGTGACCATAAGCTACAGAGTCATTCTTCATTCAATTGAGGCAATCCTGGAGTTCTATTGTGATATTTTGTCAGTTAGAGAATGATCCATCTAACCTCATTGCCTAAACTCTTTGCATTTGCATTTCATTATTTCTTTTGGTAAACATGTGTAAAATAATACACTGCTGACTAGACTGCTGTTCATTGAGTTGCTCTATTTTCCACTTGTTGATGTTCGTTACCCATTTAATCTTAAAACTGATTGTTTTCTTTCCTTCCTTGCCAATTTTCGTAGGCATCTCCATCTGATGAGAAAGGTGAGCTGGAGTTTGAGTTCTCTCCATCTAAAATCAAGGACAAATATAAGGTACATTTAATTCTTAGGTGTCTATTTAGCTTGGATTTGTGTCTGTCCACTAGCTATGATGGGAAGAGACAGATGCAGATATCATTTACATTTACACAATAACGCATTCATAGTCTCCCTGCTCAAAGGAATTTGATAGGGTTTCTTTATCCTCTCATTCTTATATAGACAATTGTTTTTGTTCAGGATGCTACACTGTTACCTCAATGGAAGGCATTTCAGACGGTTATATTCTTGGAACGTGTATGTTTTGGATCCTATAAAACACTTTGCGAGACCATTAGGCTCATGATGTATAAAACCATTTAACATCTATGTTTCATATGCATATGTGCAAAAATTAATTCTGTTACTTAAGCTGCTTCAAGTATTCTTTTTTCTCCAACATTTAGTTTTAATCTTCTTTTCTGGATTACTTTCTTCTTTACCATTTGCATCCTTTTATTTTCTTGGATCCCAAGTCACTCCAGAAGTTAATCTGATTATTAATTTCATTCAGCAGCAAACACTTTAGATCTAGATGCAGAGAGACAACTACACCACACATATTGTTTCTTGCTGAAGTTCTAGAGTTTTCATATCATGTATTTGATATCTTTAGAAACTTATTGTTAAAACTTGAGTTTTAGGTTGATGGGCTTCATGATTCACGGAAAATTGCTGCATTTGATTTTGATGGATGCCTTGTCAACACATCTGTGAAAAGGTATGTTTCATTACTGGTGTTGGGATTCTCCAAAATGTAGATACAATGGTGAAGCATACGTCCTTCTGTTTAACAGTAGATGGTAGATTATATGTAATAAACAATTACTTGGTTTTACATTGACATGTGATATAAATCTGATCAGTTGGTGATGCATTGAAAAGGTATACTGTGAAATTTGTTTTATGCAGGCCAAAGGAATATTCAGCTACTTCAGGTTCTGTTTTCTTAAGTTTTTGTATCTTCTGTGTAAGAATGTAGAAATTAAGGGTCAAGATCCATTTCTAAGCAGATATAAATATGAATTGTGCACCTGGAGGAATTTTATTAAGCGGGTAGTTGTTTTTTGGCTTCTCTCAATTGATATTGGGATTTGGCTGAATGGGGCTCTTTAGTAGGTAGAAATGGAAAGAGCCACTGTAGCACTAGGATTGTTGCTCTTATTTATGTTAATGCTTGAAATTCTGCCAAATTTTTACTAGTACTAATATGGTGTTTAAGAAAGTCATATTGTTTAGACTAAAAATAATCATTTTTATTTGAAATTTTTTCAGGGTAGGTGCAGATGCTTGGTCCCTCATGTATCCATGTATACCTGAGAAGCTGCAGGAATTATATGACAGTGGTTACAAGCTGGTTTGTATCCTATTTCTTGTATCATCTTACAGTTATCAAGTTGAATGCATCTTGTATTTGAATTTCAAACTTCTTCCCGATTAAGTTTTCCTCACCATCATTGTGTACAGGTTATCTTTACCAATGAATCTAATATCGAGCGCTGGAAGAATAAGAGGCAAGTTGCTGTTGATTCCAAAATTGGGCGACTTGAGAATTTCATTAAGCACGTTAAAGTCCCAATTCAGGTCAATTTTCCGTGAATCTATCTAGTCTCAGTACATAGATTAACCACTTGGTAAAATTACTAGCATTCACCCATATATATTTGAGTATGTTTCTATCAGCAGAATACTTGAGTTCCCATTTCCAGAAAATAGTATGGGAATCATTGTAGTATATCAATGGGGAAATCTGTTTAACATGCATTACACAACAGAAGCAAGTTCTAGTGTTATATAAGCATTTGCACAGTATCAAAATTGCCCTTTCCTCAATCTGTCCTTAAATCAGGTTTTTATTTCCTGTGGACTAAGCTCTGGTAAACCTGAGGATCTTTTTCGCAAACCAAAACCTGGGATGTGGCACATAATGGAGAAGCAGTTCAATTCTGGGCTTGAAGTTGACATGGATAAGTAAGTCTTCTACTGCAAATCATGTTCAATCTTTGGGCCTTAAAGGCTTCGTGTCCTGCACCTAGTTTTGAATGGTTTCAATATTGTTTTTATTTTTCCTCTCAGCTCCTTCTATGTCGGTGATGCAGCTGGGAGACCAAATGATCATAGTGATGCTGACATCAAATTTGCAGAGGTAACCAATTTTCTTGCTTATTGACTTCCGGAATTCATGCTCCTTAATTCCATACTTTTTATAAGTTTATCTATGACAAGCACTCACCAAATTGATTACATTAGACTCATGGATCACCTCACCTCTGATTCTTGTTCACCCACATCCTTGATCAACCCTTAAACATTATGCCTCCATGCAAGAAGATAGTAATTTATGTTGTCTGATAACCCTTTTGCTTTGTTGATCGCGTTGCAGGCAATTGGTTTGAAATTTTATGTCCCGGAGGAGTACTTCACCTGATGAACATAGAGAGTATCTAGTTTCAACTTCATAAGACTAGTGTAAAAATTATCAGTACATCAATGAACTAGTAGCAGCCCCTACCCAAGGTGGGAAGGAGGAAGCTTTGTAAATTGTTGCCCAGTTTAAGCACTTAGCAAGTTAACTTCAAAATTCTCTTCTTATCACTGTAGAAGTAATTGTGTTATCTGATTTGCTTTTGGAGAAATAGCATAGAAATGGCATCCGTAATGATAAGGCATTCCTTCCAAAACATAAAAACTGGTGGCAGATCAAAATTGTACATATTTTCAGAACAGCCTGTTTGAAACCATATGAAACTTCACTGGTAATATACATTATCATCTTGCTTCATTTTTTCCTGCCAATCTCACCCTCCAGGATGGCATGTCTGGCGAGAACAATCTCCTTTACAAGGTTTCTGTAAGTGAATGGTCTGACAGCAGCTCGTAAGAACATGCCAGGAGGGATTTTGCTCTTCTTAATAACCCTTCTCCTAGAGGGACCATATCCAAGGTTCTTCCATTCCTGTGGACTAATTTTTGCTCTGGTATTCCTCATAGCCAATTCATCCCCAACATCCCTACTTCCCTCCATTTCTTTCATTTGCTTCTCATAGTATTTACTGTTTCTTTCTAAAGTCCTCTTAGCAAACTTTTCCATCTCTTCATTACTACTTATGGCTTTATTAAACTCCTCTTCCCAATATTTAGCATTCTCTTCAGGGCTTAAATCATCTTCTTCATCATCTAAGTCACTCCCACCACCAAAATCCTCCTCATCCTCTTTAATGCCCAACTCATCATCTCCGGCATCAAAAATTACATTATCACCTTCATCATCATCATCTAAGTCACTACCACCACCATCATCTTCCCCATAATCTTCAATCCAGTCTATTATCTCGTTCTCCCCTTGTTCATTCATGCCATCATCCTCATCCTCATCAGGGGCATCACAACCTAACTCCATTTCTTCCAACCTTGTCTTCCACTCCTTGGTATATGGATGCAACAATGGCACTGGATGGTTGTTTAACAAGAATCCCAAACACTTGGATTTCTTTTCATCGCTCGATTTCTCATATGCATTCACCACATCATCTACAAAAGCTTTCGGATTCACCCTCAAAATCTTGCACAAACCTGCAAAATAAGTACAAAACTCCACTCTCCCATCATCGTTCTCCAATTCAAACAAAAAATCCTGCTCCGTTTCTGGATCAAGCAACGGTGTCAATGACTGAAAAAAATCATCTTGAGGTTCAAACCTACACTGATACACCGGCCTCTTCACATAGATAATATCAGGCCTCATCCATGCTGCACATTGTGTGATCGCACCCCTCGACTTGTTCCCAAGCCTTCCCATTAAGTTCCATTTGTCTAACCTCTGATCTCCAGCTTCCAAAGCCACTTCACTCACCAAAGTCCATTGTTGCCAAGGAAACTCTGAAATTCTCCACCTGGGATGCCTCACAAACACCCAAAAGTATCTTTTGCTCACATTTTTGTCCATTTGATCCAATCTAGTTTGATACTCTCGAGCCATATCAAATTGTTCAATCTTCTCCCACTCCTCTTGGTCCCGAACACAGCCAATCATGGTTACACATTCATCCGAGAGTCTTCCTCTAATCGGCTCACCTAAAACTACCCCTCGCCAGGAGTAAGGCCCATAGTAACCGTACTTGTACCAGTCGTAAGGATGCTTAAGATTCGGATCATCGGGTTGCATGAACCTAACCATTCTATCATATCCCAGTCCAATCATTTGAAGCTCTTCCTCAGAAAAATTATTCGGGTAATTTCCATGAGGATTACTCAGCCTATAAAATAGAGACTCAGCCAATTTCTTGCTCTTTCTGCGAGCATTTTGCTTTGCTTGTCGCCTAACCTCTGCGTTTCCCTCGATACGTCCAGAGGAGCTGCCTCCAGGCTTCCCTTTGCTCCTTCCTGCAAATGCTCTGAGGTCCTTCCGGTTGGAAGCATTTTGGGGAAGAATATGTGGGGTTAAACTGCGACAGTAAATGATGAGAGGATTTGGATTGTTACCGGAGGGGCGTGCTGGCAAAATCAGATTCCGGCGAAGAGGATTCAAGAACCGGGAGAATAATGGGCCATGAATTGGGGCGAACACAGAAGGCTTTAGGGTTTTAGTTGCTGAGAGGTTTGGGGTCTGCATTTCTTGGATGGACTCGGAGGATAAAGATATTTCTGATTTATAACTTAAGACGGAAGAAAATTTCTCTATTTGTGCTTTCTTAATTATCACCTACCACAGTGTCTCAACAATTTTGATATTTGAGGCAGATTCGGTCTATATTCAAATTCATGACTAATTTTAATTTAAAAAAATATAATTAAGACACTAAAAAATTATCTCTTACTAAAATGATATTATGAATGAAATATACTATATTATGTAAGTCATCAATTAAAATAATATATGTACCTTCTCTTTTATTAGTTTAATGTTTATATTATTTTTAATTTTAAAAAAAAATTACAATTTTATTACAAAAATTATAAAGACATGTCAAAAAAAATTAATTTAATTAATAATAACTTCACTTATAATTTTAAAAATTATAAATTTAAGGTATATTAAAGTTCTTAAGTAGGTGTAGTACTTTCACTTATAATCTTGAAGATTATGAGTTACCGAGGTAAAATATTTTTAAATTTCAAAAAATATATATATATTATAATTATATTTTTTTTATAATTTAAGTAGAAAAAATTATTTTTTAATACAATTTTACTTGTGAATTTGATACGTTTAGCAATTTTAGTATAAAATATTTTCCTTAGGAACCAGTCCCCAACCTGCATTAGCCTTCTGTGCACCCTTTCATCATGAGAAGTCTTAGTTTGTTAATTTTATGCTTCTTCTTCCATGAAACAAATCAAGATCTAAGCATGGAGATATAAAGTTTACATAGTTATTAGACAACTCAACTATTTGTGTAGGTAGGGCCACTTTGACCCATATACAAAACTGTAGGGAGTTTCTCCGTGGGTTCCCAACTAAAATGCAGACTACTTAGAGCTCATTGTAATATCACGTTTCATATTGATATGTAAAATAAGTATGTAATAGTACTTAATAATGAGTCTAGATACTCATAATCAATTCAAAATATTATTTTGATAAATATGTCTAGGTACTCATAATCAACTCAGAGTATTCTTTTGATAAGTAAGAACAATATTAAATAGTTGATTGTAAGTATTGCTAAACTCGAGTCCACTTGCTCGATGTAATTTGTTCGTGATCCCTCAATGCTAGTTTATAAGCTAAAGATACCATAATGCTATATTTATCCAAGCCCCTTGTAAACATATTGGGATTTTCAAAATTAAATCACAATCTATCTCACAAAAAGAACTCATAGCAATTGTTCCTTCCACACCCTTGGTCATGTTTTGAAAGATATCTACAATTAAAGCCGACGATCATCAAAAGCTAATTCTCTAGTGAATTCCTTTCTGCAATACTTCCCTACCATACAAAATCCTATATAGTTCCCTACCTTTCCGCAATAGGACCCATATTTTTGTAGTAGAAATATGGAAACTCTTCTTTGAAGTTATGGAGTTATACATAAGCTGTACAGACAAATGACCAAATAAAAGTTTCCAATAAAGAGATTTAAGCAAATTTTAGAAAAGACGGTCCAACCCAACTACAAAGTTTGGATGATGCATTATGGGCATTTTCAAAACTCTGATTGGAATGTCCCTATACATGATAGTATTTGGAACAACTTGTCATTTACCAGTTGAGTTGAAGCACAAAATATATTGGGCAGATAAACAATGTAATATGGACATTTGTCCAAGTTCATACTCATCACTAACTTCCACTTCAAGAGCTTGAAAAACTTAAGTTTGTAACTTATATATAAAATTTCACAATCTACAAAAAAGAAGAACTAAAGTTGCTCTTTATGATAGGAGAAAAAATCCTTTTACAAATGATGTCTAGTAAATTACTTTTATTATTTCTTGATATATTTATTAAATACTTAAATTGGTAAAAAATTATATTTTTAATTTAAATTATTGATATATTTCTAATCAATTATATTTAAAAAAAATTAGTAATCCTTTTACAAAAGTCTGAATTCGAAAGTAAATTCTTAGGTAAGTAGAGTTATTAAACATTTCTGGCAAATGTTATATAAATCTCTTGGTCTGCTTTCCGCCGTTTCATGCCAAGGATAGGCAATTAAGAGACATATGCATGACAGGAGTAGCATATAGGCATACTAGACAGAAATGTTTAATATGTTGCTCAATATTTTGAGAGAACACTAAAATATTATCGATATAAACAATGATAAAATTCTATAGGGATTAAAAATGTCATTAATGATTTTTTGAAATTCAGAAGGAGCATTTTTAAGTCAAAAAGGCATAACCTTCCATTCATGATATGTTTATATTTTATAATATAGAAAATATTTTTATATTTTTTAAGGTGTCTATGCTTACTGGATGAGGGAGTTTCCATGCCAAATTGACCACAGAATTCACCTAATTGATTCTTTTCAGTTAGGTTATGTTTTTTAAGTTGTTGATTTAACTTTATTATATTACATAAAGTTAATCCTTCTTGGACACAAGTTCCAATTAACTTGTCATAAGTATAATCACTATAATTTATAGCAACTTTATCCTTCCTTAGAGTTTTCCTAACTCGCTCAGCAAATAAAGAAGGTAAGCTATTAATGAATTTAGACTTCCAATAAGCACTATTAGCTTCTGGAAGTTCCATTACTCTACTTAAAAATGTATCTTTATACCATCGAAAAGATGTCAAAGTAGGGCATCTCAAGTTTTGTAATAAAGTTCTAATGGTCTCACTATTATCAGACCATCTTCCAGTAAAATGCTCTACAATGTTAACTATCAATATATAAACTGCATGATCTATTGGTCTACTATCATCTTCAGTTTTTATAGCAAAAATGATTTCTTGTTGGGATTCTTTTGCCAAATAATTATCCCACCAGCCTTTTAATTGGCCATCAAATCCTGCTATAATCATTTGTACAATAGCCTAATCAGTATTGCCATTTTGTTTACAAATAGTGCTATACATTAACATTCTATAACAACATTATAAATCTGTTTTTCCGTATAACCATCAATATAATTTAAACTACCTAGAAATCTTTGTAGTTGAGTTTTATCAGCAATAATATCAGGAACTTTAGAAGCAAATTCTATACTTCTTTGAATTGGGACAATTTGTCCTCCAAATATATTATGGCCAAGAAATCTAACAGTTTCTTGGAATAATGCCATCTTAGGTTTAGAAATAACTAACTAAGTATTCTTGATTATTATGGGGAGATTTTTGTTTAAATATTCATTCCCCATTAATAATGACTGAATCTGATAATGTTTTATCTACTTTAGAGATTATAACTTCAGCCAAAGTATATGGACTAGAATCTTGGCTTGGTCCTAATTGGGGAGAAGTCAGTGAAGGAGATGGAGCTAAAGGTATTATCACTTTACTGAAGTTATAAACTCTTTTATTGGATCCAGGACTATAATGCTGGATATCACATGATCCGGTGGTTTTGAGAATGTTCTCATAATGAGTCCGATTCTTGTAAGAAGTTGCAGCATATAAAGCTGTATCTAAATACCTATGCATTAGTTTCCAGATATCATCCTTCCACTTTAAATCGGAAAATTCGAGAAGAAGTATAACTTCTTGATATGGATTGGCAATAAAAGGAAAATCAGGATTATTATCCACTTCCTCCTCTTCCTCTATAATACGATTCCAAACAGAAAACAAGCAACACAACAAACAATAAATAAGTGCGTATGAAAACAAAGAATAAATAAATAGACAGTAATGGCTACTTTACATTAAACATCTCGGTCTAGTATGCCTATATGCTACTCCTGTCATGCATATGCCTCTTAATTGACTATCCTTGGCATGAAACGGCGGAAAGCAAACCACAGAGATTTATATAGCATATGCTAGAAATGTTTAATAACCCTACTTGCCTAAGAATTTATTTTCGAATTCAGACTTTTTTTTTCATGCCTACAAGGTTATGTCGTATATCACATGATAAATTAGTTATAAACTAACATGATTAACAATTAATATAAAACTTTAAAAACTTACAAGAATGGGAGAAGACTCTCCAACCCGCAGAAGCTTTATGGAAATTGTATCCTTTATTTAAACTTGTAAAGATAAACAAAGTACAAAGAGAAAGAAAAGTTTTTTTTTCTTGATCCGCTCTCTGCTAAGACCTATATAGGCATACTAGACAGAAATGTTTAATGTAAAGTAGTCATTACTATCTATTTATTTATTTTTTGTTTTCAGACGCACTTATTTATTGTTTGTTGTGTTGCTTGATTTCTGTTTGTTTTCTGTATTGTTAGAATAGGTCATGTTGTATGGTATCAGAGCCATGTAGACCAAGTGATAATACCTTTATCTCCATCTCCTTCAATGACTTCTCCCCAATTAGGAGGACCAAGCCAAGATTCTAGTCCATATACTTTGGCTGAAGTTAAAAAATTATTAAACAAAAACAAAGTCATCTTAGTCCAACTACATTACAGGATTTAGCTAATGAAGTTGCATATTTAAAGTCTGAAATTCATAATTTGAAGACTAATAATCACCATTTAGAAAATTGTATTATATCCTTAGAAAAGGGTAGAGAAATTATGGAAATTCCTAATATTCCTTCCCCATTAATAATGACTGAATCTGATAATTTCTTATCTACTTTAGAGGTTATAACTTCTCAAAATGGTTTGTTCAAATTTCTCTAATGATTGATGGACACTTTCATAAAGAGTTAACTACTTTAATTGATAGTGGAGCAGATTTAAATTGCATTCAAGAAGGGTTGATTCCAACCAGGTATTTTCATAAAACTACAATTTGTGATCTAATCAAAGGATCTTTGATTAACTTTAAAACATCTAGGATATTATCCTGAGTTAATACATTAACTTCTTGAAATTGGGCTTGGATTTTATAAATATTTTCTGATTCATATTTAGAAGCATCTAAATCATGTAGTTGAATACAACTTAAACCCTGCTTACAAGGTTCACAAGCAAAATCTGAAAGAGAATCAGTTGTTGATGATTCATTATTAAGATTCTCGATATGATCAGAGGAAGTACTAGATTCATTATCAGAATCATCAGAGACCAATAATATTTGACATAGAGTATTTTTTAACTCATCTGAAATATTTAAATTATGAATTTTCTTTTTCTTTTTAGACCAGCACTTATTAGCATAGTGGCCAATTTTTTCGTAATGTGTACAAGTAATAGGCCTGCTAGATGATGCTCTAGCTTGTTTTCTATAATTTTTCTTTTCAATTCTTTTTTCTTTAGGTTTTTTATGTTTCTTCCTATAAGGAGGTTTTCTACTATCCCTATTTTTATATTTTTTAAGGTGTCTATGCTTACTGGATGAGGGAGTTTCCATGCCAAATTGACCATAGAATTCACCTAATTGATTCTTTTCAGTTATGTTATGTTTTTTAAGTTGTTGATTTAACTTTATTTCATTACATAAAGTTAATCCTTCTTGGACACAAGTTCCAATTAACTTGCCATAAGTATAATCACTATAATTTATAGCAACTTTATCCTTCCTTAGAGTTTTCCTAACTCGCTCAGTAAATAAAGAAGGTAAGCCATCAATGAATTTAGACTTCCAATGAGCACTATTAGCTTCTGGAAGTTCCATTACTCTACTTAAAAATATATCTTTATACCATCGAAAAGATGTCAAAGTAGGACATCTCAAGTTTTGTAATAAAATTCTAATGGTCTCACTATTATCGGACCATCTTCCAGTAAAATGTTCTATAATATTAACTGTCAATGTATAAACTGCATGATCTATTAGTCTACTATCATCTTCAGTTTTTATAGTAGAAAGGATTTTTTGTTGGGATTCTTTTGTCAAATAATTATCCCACCAGCCTTTTAATTGGCCAGTAAATCCTGTTATAATCATTTGTGCAATAGCCTTATCAGTATTGTCATTTTATTTACAAATAGTGCTATACATTAACATTCTATGAACAACATTATAAATCTATTTTTCCGTATAACCATCAATATTCCACTCATAAATATGTTTACCACTATAAGAATTCGTATTTATCCAATCTTGTTCTTCTAGCAAGACATCCTGAGGTGTAGGACGTGGATAATAATACATTCTAGTAGTGGGAATATCTTGAAACTTTGAAATTTTATTAATTTCATCATTAATAACTTGTTTATAATTAGAAGAATGGCTAATCAAATTTTCAAATTCTTCCTGTAAAGTATGAAGACTTAAATTCTTAAATTTATCTTCTTAAAGTTTTTCTAATTCCAATGTGGATTTTAATTTAAAATCAGATATCTCAGGTGGTGGCTGTATACTGGGTGAAGCTATAGCAACCGATTGATGTTGAGATTCTTGATGTATATAACTAATTTATCATGTGGTATACGGCATAACCTTGTAGGCATGAAAGAAAAAAAAGTCTGAATTTGAAAGTAAATTCTTAGGCAAGTAGGGTTATTAAACATTTCTGGCAGATGCTATATAAATCTCCGTGGTCTACTTTTCGCCGTTTCATGCCAAGGATAGGCAATTAAGAGGCATATGCATGACAAGAGTAGCATATATGCATACTAGACAGAAATATTTAATGTAAAGTAGCCATTACTATCTACTTATTTATTTTTTGTTTTCAGACGCACTTATTTATTGTTTGTTGTGTTGCTTGTTTTCTGTTTGTTTTCTGTATTGTTAGAATAGGTCCTGTTGCATGACAGGAGATTCATATAGCATCTGCCAGAAATGTTTAATAACTCTACTTACCTAAGAATTTACTTTCGAATTCAGACTTTTTTCTTTCATGCCTACAAGGTTATGTCGTATATCACATGATAAATTAGTTATAAACTAACATGATTAACAATTAATATAAAACTTTAAAAACTTACAAGAATGGGAGAAGACTCTCAAACCCGCAGAAGCTTTATGGAAATTGTATCCTTTATAAAAAAAACAAACTCAAATTAATTTTTTAAGACAAGAAATTCAGATTTTATCATTATCATTAACTTATATAAATATTTTAGACGCTTTAACCTTAAATATTCAGGCTTATGGGTATAATTATACTCCATGTAGTGAAATAATTGCTATTTGTTATAGGGTTTATTATAAACCATTATACACATTTAACCCTCAATGTAAGATGGTAGATAAACCAAAGAATGAAACTATTCTAATTGAATCTAATTTTAATCGATCCAACATAACTAGTAGACGATCAATTAAATGGGAAGAAATTATATTTCCTGAATCCTGGACAATCGAGCATGCATTACCTGCCCAACCAATTAGTTATAGAACCCCAACAAATATTTCTCAAACTCGTGATGGTAGAGTCCAAATTCAACTTGAACCAAATCGTCATTCTTGGACATCAAGATCTGATCGATCTTATTCCTCACATTCACATATATCTCCCATAGATTACCAGGTAAGATCACCTTCTAGGAAGCCTACTTCTAGTATACGTCCTGATCAAAATCATAAGCAGACCACAGAGATTTATATAGCATCTGCCAGAAATGTTTAATAACCCTACTTGCCTAAGAATTTACTTTCGAATTCAGACTTTTTTCCATGCCTACAAGGTTATGTCGTATATCACATGATAAATTAGTTATAAACTAACATGATTAACAATTAATATAAAACTTTAAAAACTTACAAGAATGGGAGAAGACTCTCAAACCCGCAGAAGCTTTATGGAAATTGTATCCTTTATTTAAACTTGTAAAGATAAACAAAGTACACAGAGAAAGAAAAGTTTTTTTTTCTTGATCCGCTCTCTGCTAAGACCTGTCCTCCATGAATAAAGAGGGGATGTATATATAACAACCTAAAAACTGATATGATTCTGGTCTCTGAACTATAATAGAGTGATTTTTGAAATCCAAAAGATAAGATCAGAAATCTTGATAAGATTTCTGTGATACAAAAGATAAGATAGAATATCTAGATAAGAATTCTCCTATCAAGATTGTCGGCCATGATTTGACAACTGCTTTTGACTATGAAGTAGTTGGTGATTTTTCTTTATCTTTAGGACCCACTGTCGGTGGAGTGGAGATATTACTGGCTGGCATTTGTTTCTCTAAATTATTGAGAAATTGCATCGTTTCATCGAAGATTAAAGCTTCGTCTTCTTCAGACTGTCCTTCACTAGGATAGTCTGCTTCAGTATTACTATCAGAATTAGTGGTTGCAGATCTAGTAGCCATGGACGTTTCAGATTCGACCACTGTATGATAATTGGTTAATAGATCAGTTTTAACTGCTGGTATATAAGCAGCTAATAAATTTGCTTTTGAGATGGTTCCTTGTTGGATTTTTAATTTCCTTGCCATTTGTTGAAATGGACTAGGAACCTCCAATTGCTTCTGAGTAGATTGTTGTTGAGTATAATCATTAATCATATGTTGAATATGATCAATAGTAGACTGGCCTTCTATAACACCTTGTTCATTTGGTCGAACATTCTTTTCCAAAATTTGTTTTTGTCTTCCTTTTAATACAAGGGATCTCTTGGTCAGTTGTCCCAATTATAGGAGACCATTTCCATATCCATGGAATGCTGAATTCTGTGAAGAAATGTAATGAAGGCATTCCTTCGATCAATTGATTATTGGCACTGGCATGTATTAATGTTGGGGACACTTTAACCTATTCTTGATATAATCATTGGTAGGGTTCAAGTAATATGTCAATTTTAGGACCATATTGATCCCACCATTGGTATAACCAATTGGGTAATTCTGTTTGATAAATAGAAGAGCATATCTTGAAAAACCATGTATGCTTATGATGATCATTTTCATAAAAGAAAGCCCGGGAAAAGGCATTCTTACAATCCTAGTAATTATATTTAATTACTGAACAAATTTCTGAAACTGTATATTCACGTTCCATCAAGGTGCAGATACCCCAATCCTCAGCAGTTATAAAATGCTTTATAATCATCTTACTGAAGTTATAAACTCTTTTATTGGATCTAGGACTATAATGCTGGATATCACATGATCCAGTAGTTTTGAGAATATTCTCATAATGAGTCCGATTCTTGTAAAAAGTTGCAGCATATGAAGCTGTATCTAAATACCTATGCATTAGTTTCCAGATATCATCCTTCCACTTTAAATCGGAAAAATTCTAGAAGAAGTATAACTTCTTGATATTGATTGGCAATAAAAGGAAAATCAGGATTATTATCCACTTCATCTTTAGAGTTGTATCCCTACTAGTTTTTTACTAGTCAAGGATATTACTAATCAAGTTATACTTGGTACTCCTTTCTTAAAGAAAATATTTCCCTTAATAAAAGTAGATCAAGAAGGTATTATAGGCACCTATAATAACCAGCATTTTCGGTTTTCTTTCATAACTGAGCCTCTTACTAGGGTTCTGAATCAAATTAAGGATTCCTTTATAAAAAATAAACAAACTCAAATTAATTTCTTAAGACAAGGAATTCAGATTTTATCATTATCTGAAAAACTCCAGAATCCTAAATTACAGGAAAAAATTAAATTAATTCATCATCAATTTTCTTTGGAAATTTGTAATGACCATCCTAATGCTTTTTGGAATAGGAAAAACCATATAGTTTCTCTTCCTTATGATGATAATTTTAATAAAATCAATATTCCGACCAAAGCTAGACCTTGTCAGATGAATGCAGAATACCAAAAATTATGTATCCAGGAAATTCATAATCTGGAAAGTAGATGACTAATTAGACCTTCGAAATCCCCTTGGTCATGTACTGCATTTTATGTGAACAAAAATGCTGAAAAAGAAAGAGGAATTCCAAGATTGGTTATAAATTATAAACCTTTAAATAAAGCATTAAAATAGATTAGGTATCCTATCCCAAATAAAAAAGGATTTATTAGACCGACTTTATAATTCAATAATATTTTCTAAATTTGACTTTAAATCTGGATATTGGCAAATTCAAATACAAAAATTTGATGTTTATAAACAGCTTTCAATGTTCCCTTTGGTCAATATGAATGGAAGCTTGTGCCTTTTGGACTTAAATATGCTCCTTCTGAATTTTAAAAAATCATGAATGATATTTTTAATCCCTATAGAGATTTTATCATTGTTTATATCAATGATATTTTAGTGTTCTCTCAAAATATTGAGCAACATTTTAAACATTTATCTATATTTAATCAAATTATAATAGCTAATGGTTTAGCTATTTCTAAACCTAAGATGACATTATTCCAAGAAACTGTTAGATTTCTTGGTCATAGTATATCTGGAGGACAAATTGTCCCAATTCAAATAAGTATAGAATTTGCTTCTAAATTTCCTGATATTATTGCTGATAAAACTCAACTACAAAGATTTTTAGGCAGTTTAAATTATATGGCTGCCTATTATCCTAATTTAGCAACAGATGCTGCTATTTTGTATGATCGACTCAAAAAGAAACCAAAACCTTGGGCTGATGAACATACTAGGTCAGTACAAAAGATTAAACAAAAGGTTAAAACATTACCTTGCTTAATGCTTGCCAATTATACTTGGGAAAAAATAGTTGAAATTGATGCCTCTGACATAGGGTTTGGAGGAATACTTAAACAAAATCCCCCCAGAATAATCAAGAATACTTAGTTAGATTTCATTCAGAAAAATGGAATTCTACTCAAAACAATTATGCACCTATAGCTAAATAAATCTTAGCTATTTTGAAATGTGTTCTTAAATTCCAAGATGATTTATATAATCGTAAATTTTTAATATGAACTGATTGTCAAGCTGCCAAATATATGTTTACCAAAGATTTTAAACATGTGTCCAAACAAATGTTTGCTCGATGGCAGGCTCAATTAGCTTCTTTTGATTTTGAAATCGTTTATAAACAAGGTGTTAATAACAGTTTACCTGATTTTTTGACCCGCGAGTATTTAGCTCAGGGCTAATATATATGCTACAGATATACAAGGTCGAGGAGAATCATCTTCCACCCCTTATAGGAGTCGAGGTTGTGCAAATTCCTCTTATAGAGGAAGAGATGGTCGTGGAATACCTATAATACAACATGGTCAAAGACAGCTAATAGCTGCAAATTTGAAAAATGAAACAGATCATACTCAAGATCCTTTATATAAGGAGTTTTTGGCTTTCAAAGCCCAACGTTCACCGCAATCTTCTCAACAATAGAATAATACTCTGTCATATGCAGCCATTACTACTGAAGAGGAAGTAAATTCTTAGGCAAGTAGGGTTATTAAACATTTCTGGTATAAATCTCTGTGGTCTGCTTTCCGACGTTTCATGCCAAGGATAGGCAATTAAGAGGCATATGCATGACAGGAGTAGCATATAGGCATACTACACAGAAATGTTTAATGTAAAGTAGTCATTAATGTCTATTTATTTATTTTTTATTTTCAGACACACTTATTTATTGTTTGTTGTGTTACTTGTTTTCTGTTTGTTTTCTGTATTGTTAGAATAGGTCCTGTTGTATGCTATATAAATCAGGATTCCAACCAGGCATTTTCATAAAACTACTCATTCTCTTAGTTCTGCTATTGGTCAACGAATGAAAATTACTTATAAAATACCTCTGGTCTTTAATAAAGGCCTGAGGTATTTTATAACTAATTTTCATTCATTGACCATTAGTAGAACTAAGAGAATGAGTAGTTTTATGAAAATACCTGGTTGAAATCAACCCTTCTTGAATGCAATTTAAATATGATCCAGTATCAATTAAAGCAGTTAACTCTTTATGAAAGTGTCCATCAATCATTAGAGAAATTTGAACAAACCATTTTTGAGAAGTTATAACCTCTAAAGTAGATAAGAAATTATCAGATTCAGTCATTATTAATGGGGAAGAAATATTAGGAATTTCCATAATTTGTCTACCCTTTTCTAAGGATATAATATGATTTTCTAAATAGTGATTATTAGTCTTCAAATTATGAATTTCAGACTTTAAATATGCAACTTCATTAGCTAAATCCTGTAATGTAGTTAGACTAAGATGGCTTTGTTTTTGTTTTAATAATTTTTTAACTTCAGCCAAAGTATATGGACTAGAATCTTGGTTTGGTCATCCTAATTGGGGAGAAGTCATTGAAGGAGATGGAGCTAAAGGTATTATCACTTGGTCTACAATTTGTGATCTAATCAAAGGATCTTTGATTAACTTTAAAACATCTAGGATATTATCCTGAGTTAATACATTAATTTCTTGAAATTGGACTTGGATTTTATAAACATTTTCTGATTCATATTCAGAAGCATCTAAATCTTGTAGTTCAATACAACTTAAACCCTGCTTACAAGGTTCACAAGCAGAATTTGAAAGAGAATCAGTTGTTGATGATTCATTATTAAGATTCTCGATATGATCAGAGGAAGTACTAGATTCATTATCAGAATCATCAGAGACCAATAATATTTGACATAGAGTATTTTTTAACTCATCTGAAATATTTAAATTATGAATTTTCTTTTTCTTTTTAGACCAGCACTTATTAGCATAGTGGTCAATTTTTCCTCAATGTGTACAAGTAATAGGCTGGCTAGATGATGCTCTAGCTTGTTTTCTATAATTTTTCTTTTCAATTCTTTTTTCTTTAGGTTTTTTATGTTTCTTCCTATAAGGAGGTTTTCTACTATCCCTATTTTTATATTTTTTAAGGTGTCTATGCTTACTGGATGAGGGAGTTTCCATGCCAAATTGACCACAAAATTCACCTAATTGATTCTTTCCAGTTAGGTTATGTTTTTTAATTTGTTGATTTAACTTTATTTTATTACATAAAGTTAATCCTTCTTGGACACAAGTTTCAATTAACTTGCCATAAGTATAATCACTATAATTTATAGCAACTTTATCCTTCCTTAGAGTTTTCCTAACTCGCTCAGCAAATAAAGAAGGTAAGCCATCAATGAATTTAGACTTCCAATGAGCACTATTAGCTTCTGGAAGTTCCATTACTCTACTTAAAAATGTATCTTTATACCATCGAAAAGATGTCAAAGTAGGACATCTCAAGTTTTGTAATAAAGTTCTAATGGTCTCACTATTATCATATCATCTTGTAGTAAAATATTCTACAATGTTAACTATCAATGTATAAACTGCATGATCTATTGGTT
Source organism: Asclepias syriaca (assembly GCA_027405835.1). Lineage (NCBI taxonomy): Eukaryota > Viridiplantae > Streptophyta > Magnoliopsida > Gentianales > Apocynaceae > Asclepias > Asclepias syriaca. Next base: position 10,037,603 of record CM049930.1, read on the forward strand.
TACTATCATCTTCAGTTTTTACAGCAAAAAGGATTTCTTGTTGAGATTCTTTTGTCAAATAATTATCCCACCAACCTTTTAATTGGCTAGTAAATCCTGCTATAATCATTTGTGCAATAGTCTTATCAGTATTGCCATTTTGTTTACAAATAGTGCTATACATTAACATTCTATGAATGTTATATTTTAAGTCCAAAAGGCATAACATTCGAATTCGAAAGTAAATTCTTAGGCAAGTAGGGTTATTAAACATTTCTGGCAGATGCTATATAAATTTCTGTGGTCTGCTTTCCGTCGTTTCATGCCAAGGATAGGCAATTAAGAGGTATATGCATGACAGGAGTAGCATATAGGCATACTAGACATAAATGTTTAATATGTTGCTCAATATTTTGAGAGAACACTAAAATATCATTGATATAAACAATGACAAAATCTCTATAGGGATTAAAAATATCATTCATAATTTAAATATTTCAGATGAGTTAAAAGATACTCTATGTCAAATATTATTGGTCTCTGATGATTCTGATAATGAATCTAGTACTTCCTCTGATCATATCGAGAATCTTAATAATGAATCATCAAAAACTGATTCTCTTTCGGATTCTGCTTGTGAACCTTGTAAGCAGGGTTTAAGTTGTATTCAACTACAGGATTCAGACGCACTTATTTATTGTTTGTTGTGTTGTTTGTTTTCTGTATTGTTAGAATAGGTCCTGTTGTATGGTATTAGAGCATTGTATTTGAATTTGCCAATATCCAGACTTTAAGTCAAATTTAGAAAATATTATCGAATTATAAAGTCGGTCTAATAAATCTTTTTTATTTGGGATAGGATACCTAATCCATTTTAATGCTTTATTTAAAGGTTTATGATTTATAACCAATCTTGGAATTCCTTTTTCTTTTTCAGCATTTCCGTTCACATAAAATGCAGTACATGACCAATGGGATTTCGAAGGTCTAATTAGTCCTCTACTTTCCAGATTATGAATTTTCTGGATACATAATTTTTGGTATTCTGCATTCATCTGACAAGGTCTAGCTTTGATCGGAATATTGATTTCATTAAAATTATCTTCATAAGGAAGAGAAACTATATGTTTTTTCCTATTCCAAAAAGCATTAGGATGGTCATTACAAATTTCCAAAGAAAATTGATGATGAATTAATTTAATTTTTTCCTGCAATATAGGATTCTGGAGTTTTTCAAATAATGATAAAATCTGAATTTCCTGTCTTAAGAAATCAATTTGAGTTTGTTTATTTTTTATAAAGGAATCCTTAATTTGATTCAGATCCCTAGTAAGAGGCTCAGTTATGAAAGGAAACCGAATATGCTGGTTATTATAGGTGCCTATAATACCTTCTTGATCTACTTTTATTAAGGGGAATATTTTCTTTAAGAAAGGAGTACCAAGTATAACTTGGTTAGTAATATCCTTGACTAGTAAAAAACTAGTAGGGATACAACTCTGGTCTTTACGAATAAAGGTCTGAGGTATTTTATAACTAATTTTCTTTCGTTGACCATTAGCAGAACTAAGAGAATGAGTAGTTTTATAAAAATACCTTGTTGGAATCAATCCTTCTTGAATGCAATTTAAATCTACTCCAGTATCAATTAAAGCAGTTTACTCTTTATGAAAGTGTCCATCAATCATTAGAGAAATTTGAGCAACCAGTTTTTAGTAGTTATAATCTCTAAAGTAGATAAGAAATTATCAGATTCAGTCATTATTAATGGGGAAGGAATATTAGGAATTTCCATAATTTTTCTACCCTTTTCTAAGGATATAATACGATTTTCTAAATAGTGATTATTAGTCTTCAAATTATGAATTTCAAACTTTAAATATGCAACTTCATTAGCTAAATCCTGTAATGTAGTTGGACTAAGATGGCTTTGAAATCCCCTTGGTCATGTACTGCATTTTATGTGAACAAAAATGCTGAAAAAGAAAGAGGAATTCCAAGGGGAATACTTAAAATAATGACTGAATCGGATAATTTCTTATCTACTTTAGAGGCTATAACTTCTCAAAAATGATTTGGTTCAAATTGAATTTGGACTCTACCATCAAGAGTTTGAGAAATATTTGTTGGGGTTCTATAACTAACTGGTTCGGCAGGTAATGCATGCTCAATTGTTTTCCTGTAATTTAGGATTCTGGAGTTTTTCACATAATTATAAAATCTGAATTTCTTGTCTTAAGAAATTAATTTAAGTTTGTTTATTTTTTATAAAGGAATCCTTAATTTGATTCAGAACCCTAGTATGTTCATCAGTCCAAGGTTTTAGTTTCTTTTTGAGTCATCATACAAAATAGCAGCATCTGTTGCTAAATTAGGATAATAGACAACAATATAATTTAAACTACCTAGAAATCTTTGTAGTTGAGTTTTATTAGCAATAATATCAAGAAATTTAGAAGTAAATTCTATACTTCTTTGAATTGGGACAATTTATCCTCTAGATATATTATGGCCAAGAAATCTAACAGTTTCTTGGAATAATGTCATCTTAGGTTTAGAAATAACTAAACCATTAGCTATTATAATTTGTTTAAATATAGATAAATGTTTAAAATGTTGCTCAATATTTTGAGAGAACACTAAAATATCATCGATATAAACAATGATAAAATCTCTATAGGGATTAAAAATATCATTAATGATTTTTTGAAATTCAGAAGCAGCGTTTTTAAGTCCAAAAGGCATAATCTTCCATTCATAATGACCAAAGGGAACATTGAAAGCTGTTTTATAAACATCAGATTCTTGTATTTGAATTTTCCAATATCCAGACTTTAAGTCAAATTTAGAAAATATCATTGATTTATATTTTTTGAAATTCAGAAGGAGCATTTTTAAGTCAAAAAGGCATAACCTTCCATTCATATTGTTTGAATCTGATAATTTCTTATCATACCTAGTTTGTTTTATGTATTGTTAGAATAGGTCCTGTTGTATGTTTCTTCATATAAGGAGGTTATCTACTATCCCTATTTTTATATTTTTTAAGGGTTCTATAACTAACTCGTTGGGCAGGTAATGCATGCTCAATTGTCCAGGATTCACGAAATATAATTTCTTCCCATTTAATCGATCCAACATAACTACTAGACAATCAATTAAATGGGAAGAAATTATATTTCTTGAATTCTGGACAATTGAGCATGCATTACCTGCCCAACCAGTTAGTTATAGAACCCCAACAAATATTTCTCAAACTCCTGATGGTAGAGTCCAAATTCAATTTGAACCAAATCGCCATTCTTGGACATCAAGATCTGATCGTTCTTATTCCGCACATTCACATATATCTCCCATAGATTACCAGGTAAGATCACCTTTTAGGAAGTCTACTTCTAGTATACGTCCTGATCAAAATCATTCTGAATCTTCTTCAACGGTTGAAGAATTACATATATCTTCTAATAATATTGTTAGGGTATGTATTCAACCCCACTTGATCCAGATATATCTATATCTGAAATGAATTTCTCTATTTAATGGATTTTACGCCAAAAATAGATTTTTAACCCGACTCTCCGGCTAGAGCAATGATTCAAAAAGAATTTAATTTATCTAGATGGGCACCATTTAAAAAATGGTTTTTGAAAAATTTCCCTCCTTTAAATAGAAAATATTTTGCTGATCAATTTTACAACATTTAACAGCAAAAAACCAAATGATATCATTTGTACCCTGATTTTTAACTACTTATTTTAGTCAATATCTATCTGTGTTAGAAAGAATATATCGTCTTCAAAATGGTTCGGTGGTTCGATCCATTTTCCCTCCTTTACATCCTTATCATATAAAATAAAATAATAAGGTACGGCATTATAGTGCGTTCCAAAAGTTATTTGATAGTGATATTCTACCTCTCACTACAAATCATTTGAATAACATAATACGACAACAGAATCATATGAACTTATATGTTCATGTTTTAGGCGAACAAATTTTATCCTTACATGATAGAATTAAAAAGAAAAATTATAGAAAACAAGCTAGAGCATTATCTAGCCAGCCTATTTCTTGTACACATTGCAAAAAATTTGGCTACTGTGCTAATAAGTGCTTGTCTAAAAAAAAAATAATATTGCATAAACATGTAAAATTATAAAATAATATTTAAGACTATACATAGACTGATCCAAAACTTTCGGATTCAATTTACAAATTATCCAAAACTTAATGCTGCAAAATGTGGTCACATCCGCGGTCAATGCTGCCCCCAATATTTCCACCCTAAAGAAAACCTCTAATTTTTCAGACCCTAGAATTTTTTAGAAATCCCCTGAAGAAATTTTTGTTTGTTATTATTATTATTTTTTCTCTTTTCTAATGGATCCATATGATGAACAAAGACTCAGAGATGAGGTGATTTACCTGCATTCTCTGTGGCATCGAGGCCCTCCTCCGAGATCAACCTTTACAAATTCCTCGAATGGCGTTTTGCATCAACACTCGAAACGTACTCAATTCAAGAGGCAAAGGCTTAAACCCAGTGCTCAAAGAGGAAACAGGAACAACACAAATCAAGAAGCACAATGTTCAACTATATCAATTCAAGATCCCGGCAAAGAGTGGCCGAAGCCCAACAACGTGGCACCCATTTCAGCATGGCCTACTCGCAATGCTCAGTCTAACTCACAACTTTCTTGGCATTCTACTGAATCAGGTAAAGAGTGGCCTTGCAATCCTAGTCCTGACGCTTCGACCCACACTTCTGCTTGGCCTATTGTCACTACCCAGCAAAATTCACAATCCATTTCGATCTCCCCTCAACAGCAGGCCCGGTTAGTTGCTAATCGAGCACAAGCTAAGGCCTTAAAAGCTGCCAAAGTCTTTTTTAGGTCCAATAATAGTGATGGTGATGAAGAAGACGATGATGACCACCTCAGAGATTCTGATCACGACAGCGAAATTGAAGAGAATGACGATCCTCATGATTCGACTGAGGAAGGATACGGGGTTGCAAAATATAGGTTTTTTGTTAAGGTATTTGCTGATGATAGTGAATTTAGGGATTACTATCAAAAGAATTGTCAAAATGGAGACTTTACGTGTTTAGTTTGTGGCGGCATTGGGATGAAGAAAGCTACCAAAAGGTTTAAAGATTGTGTGGCCCTTATCCAGCATTCAATTTCAATTGCTAACACAAAGAAAAGGCGTGCCCACAGGGCTTATGGGAAAGCTATTTCTGATGTTCTTGGTTGGGACATTCATAAGCTTCCCACAATTGTTTCTGAATTGAGTGCTAATCGTGATGTATCCTCAGCAGGTACAAGCGAGGCTGAGGCTCAGGTAATGGGTTTTTTTTTTTTTTTTTTTAATTGTATAGGATGTATATTTGATGTAGTTGTATAGGATGCTTATTAGATTACTCTGCAGATACATGTTGATGGAAGCAAGGATGATCTGAATGTCCTTGGTCACTCTGAAACTCAAGATGATGTTGGTAATGGTGACAAACATGAGGAAAAGGAGTCTGCTGGTGATGAAACTAAGCTAAATAATGATGATTGAATAGTCTCTCAGGTTAGTTATTCATGTAGTTATATAAGTACATATTTAGTTTCCCCTACACTGCTTGGAGAATAGGGATGGCAACTAGCAGGTGTTTGCAGAGATCCCATCCTTGATCTCATTATGTATTTACCTTCCCTGTCACATCCGGTTTGGGAATCCTTGTGGGGATTTTTTAAAGAATACCATGATTTGTTATAATTGTATAGAGACATACATAATATTATCAAACCAAATTATTTAATTCTGGATTGAAGATGATTTATAATGTTTGTTCTATATCAATATTATAAAATAAAGTTGTTATAATGTTTTAAAAATGTGTGCATATATATATATATATATATATATATATATATATTCTTTAATCTTTGCATTATCTAATGAATATGTTTTAATTGCCATTCTTATCGTAGAACATTGTTTTTTTAATTTGGCTTTTGAAATTATGTCCAGGATAGCTCTTTGCTTGTAGTTTACATATCCAAAGGTGATGAAGATCCTAACTTGACAACTCCAAATATAGTGGATTGATAAAAATCGGAGCAACAAAGTGATGTGGTTAGTTTTGTTGTGTATTTTTATAGCCGAGAGTTTGTTCTTTTCAATTTTGGTTGTTGGTATGTATATTTACTAACCTTGTTATCTGTTACGCTATTAGCTGCACAATTTACATAATTTTGCAGCCTAAAAGATGCCTATTGTTTGGTATTCTCTTGTTAGCGTATATACCTCATTCTGAATAGTAGCCAATAACGATTATGTATCTAGGAAATGTACAAATTTAAGCCATTGCCATTAGTATCAAGATGCTGAGCTTGAACATATAGTTCATACAATTAAAGTTATTATTTATACTTGATGTAAGAAAATTTTGTGGAATATCTTTGGGAGTGTTTTTGTCATAAAAGTTTCTCTTGAGTAGCCCTTCCATTTCTGAATTTTCAAATTTCTATATTCACCTTTACCTGTTGTAATAGTTTAGTCCATAACCCTGAATTCCCCCATTCTATTCGGTGTTGTTACTCAATTTTTCTTTAATAAATATTTTCATCTTAATTAGATCAGGATATATATCTGACTTTTAAATAGGTCATGAGATATGTATAGCATGTCATGGATGCATATTCCCACAAGTTGAAGCCTCTCTTGAAGGTTAATTGTGTTACACATCTGAACTAGAAGTAGCCAAGAAACTTATTTGAGTTATTAATAGAACCATTTTCATCTTCTAACTTTGCAGAGCAAGCTTTGAGACTATTATGTTCACTGGACATACTGCCCTTTTTTTTTTGTGTGCATGTGTCCTCCCTCTTAATCTGCCAGTCCTTTCTTAAGATTGCAATTGTCACTAGGTCTGTTGGTACCTTATAAATGATTCTTGATGACCAGTTGGTCAAATGGAAATACCAAATAATATATATATTACTTTTCTTAAATCTGTGTCCTTCGATTTGAAATCAAGATGTATTTGGCATTTACTGATTTCAATGCTGCACCTGTTCTGTCATCTTCATTGATGTTCTGTAGTCAAGTCTTCTTGATAGTTCATTGAAAGCTTCTACTTGATGGTATTTCACTAAAAATTGCATCACGGATAAATTTTGATGTTTTTTGAATTTGTTTCATGAGTGGAGCTAAATAACTTACTTGCATGCACATTGAAATTGTGCCAAACTTAGGTCAACCTAATAGAAATGGAGGTTAATTTGAGAGGAAAATGAAACAGAGGAATACTAATGGATGTTGTCAAATACGGATACATGTTTATGTTTTATCTCCCAGTTTTACTATCTATTAGAGTTTTTTTTTCACAATTTGATACCAAACTGCAATAAAAGCTGTCATGGAGCTATCCCAAGTCTTACTTCTTGTATCAAGTGGTATACAACTCACAGGAATTGATGTTGAACTCGGTGCTATTCACACGTGCCAAATAGGAGCAGCGGGGGTAATCTATGGGTTAAGATTATCAAAGGCGGATCTGTGCACCATTCCAGAGTATCAATATAATCACTTAGTAATTTAAGGGGACATGACCAGAAGGTCTTGCTTGCCTTGTTTTCTTGGTGTGATTAATGTAGATTGTGCCAAGTGAAAGCATACATGTCATATCAACTTCTTAAGGCTTAGAGAACCGAGGGACTGGTTTCCAACTTCATAAGAATTCCTCTATTCACAGTGCTTTTTTGTCCCCATAATATTTTTGAAGTATTTATAAGAATCTTGGATTCTGCATATGCATACACCATTGTTCTGTATTGCATCTTGCAGGGTTCTATTGTTGGAGGTGAAGGAGAAGATGTTTCTCGTGACATGCTGAGAAATGGAACTGCAAATTGAAAATCTACATTATATTGCTGGTTTATTTTTTCAGCTATGTTTGCTATTTTGATTTTAGATATATATATATATATATATATATATATGCATAATTGAGATTGAATTTCTTAAAAAAGACGATGCTCGTAATATCTAGATGATGATTGCCTGGGAGGAACAACGCATTTTTTTCATTATCGTCTTTACAATCTGTTCCGTGGAACTTTGGAAAAACTTTCCTATTTATTTATTTAAAGTTAAAAATTGTATCTTACTTTTTGTGAGAAATAAAATTACATGTATTCGTAGATACTTAAATTTAATTATATATTCAAAATATATAATTAAATTTTATTTAAATATTTTAATATATATATATATATATATATATATATATATATATATATAATTTTTTATATTGAGAGATTATCTTTCAAAGAGTGATATTTGACATAGTCAAGTGATTGTCATCCTTTCAACACTATAAATAAAGGGTAAATTCCCTTATGTTGAGATGTAGAAGTTATGAGGAAGAAAGTTGAGTTGATAGAAGTATACAAAATTCTGTTAAAATCCATTAGCCAAGTGATTGTCATCCTCTCAACTATAAATAGAGGGTTAAATTTCCTTTTGTTAGAAGGAAGCTGAATTGACATAAGTATATAGAAACTATGTCAAAATCCATTATGAGATGTAGAAGCTTTGAGGAAGGAAGCTGAATTGACAGAAGTATATAGAAACTATGTCAAAATCCATTCCGAGAAGATCAAGTCTCTGAAGGAAAATTCAGAAGCTCTCGGAAGAAATCCCTCGAAGTTGGATCTAGTTCGAAATCAGCCAAAATGTCCCTCGAATAAATCAGAATCCATTAGAGTAAGATTAAGCCCAAAAATATCCTCAAGCCCACGACGGATCGAATCAGTAGGTCAATAGAAATAGAGCCCGAAAAGAAATTATTGTAATATATGTTGGATCTAGTTCGAAATCAGCCAAAACGCTCATCGGATAAATCAGAATCCATTGGATCGAGATCAAGCTCAAAAATGTCCTCAAGCCCACGGCGGATTGAATCAGCAGGTCAATAGAAATAGAGCTCGAAAAGAAATTATTGTAATTATATTACGTATAACTCATTTTTGTTATGAATCCCGAAGATTCATTAAATTAATGGATGCCCATCATATAATTGTTATTATCATTTTATCCCGGGATAATTACGTATTTAATGAGAGGTGATAAGTATCACCTGATGTTTATCTCTAAGGTGACACATATCACATAATATTTATGATTTTGGTGACAAATGTCACCTAGCAATTAATACCAGGTGACAAGTGTCACCCTTTGTTCTTATTCTTATCTTATATTTACCCCTATAAATAGAGGACCTTCTACCCCTTTGTAAACAGAACCAACGATCAATAAGAAATCTCATATAATAATATTATCTCTATTTTCTACCTCTCTCGTTTACTTTTCATCTCGTTTATTTTATTCTTTTTATATAATTTCATAATACGTTATCAGCATGAGTCTTTATCACCGGGTAAAGTATTTTTGAAGTTTATTTGAAGATCAATCAGGTACATTTTTTTTACAGATACGTTTTCTGTTATTATTATGTCAAATCTTATTAAACTCGAATTTGTGACTCTTGATGTTACCGGAAAGAATTATTTATCATGGACACTAGATGCCGAAATGCATCTTGCTACAATGGGTTTGGCAGACACCGTTGTATAAAATAATGTGTCATCAACACAAGATCGTGTCAAAGCTATAATATTTCTCCGTCATCATGTTCATGAGGATTTGAAAAATGAATATCTTACCGTGAAAGATCCTCTTGTTTTGTGGAGAAATTTGAAAGAAAGATTCGACCACCAGAAGATGGTCGTTCTCCCAAAAGCACGGTATGACTGGTTGCACCTGAGGTTGCAAGATTTCAAATCCATGAGTGAGTATAACTCCTCAATGTTTAAAATAGTTTCACAGCTGAAACTATGTGGAGTTGATATAACAGATGATGATACGTTGGAGAAAATATACTCCACTTTTCATGCCACGAATATTGTCCCGCAGCAACAATATCGTGCGAAAGGTTTTAAGAAATAATCTGAATTAATTTCTTGTCTTCTTGTTACAAAACAGAATAATAAATTACTGATGAAAAATCACGAGACTTGACTTACTGGCTCTACTACATTCCATGAAGCGAATACTATTAGAAATTATGATCCCAGAAGAGATCGTGGTCGTGGTCATGGTCGTTACAGTGGTCATAGTCGAAAATATGATCATGGATGTCGTGATAAATTTGGTCATTATAATCATAATAATAATTTAGGTGCCAAAAATATTTATGACCACCTGAAGTGGACAAAACATAATGAGAAAGGAAATATTGTTCCGAAAATTATGAAGACAAATGTTACGTTGTGGCATGAAAGATCATTGGTCTCGTGCTTGTAGCACGACAAAATATTTTGTTGACTTATATCAAGCATCTATTGAAAAAAAATGTAAAGATGCTGAGGCAAATTTTACTTCTCAAAATTTGTCTCATGAAAGAAATGATGACGATTTTGAAAATGTTGATATTGATGTGGCTCACCTAGATGTTACTAATCTTTTCGAACATCCAGAAGGAATAATTGACCACTTGATTGGAAATAAAATTGTCCAAAATAATTAGAATATTAATATTATGTGTTATAAGTTTATATTACTTTTTGTTGTGATATAATATGTTTAATTTTTATTTTTGTAAATATTTTGTTAATAAAACAGATCGTTGTTGTTCAATTTTCTGGTATGAATAACGATATCGAAAGTGTCTGCCTTATTGACAGTAGAACTACGCACACCATACTGAAATATGAGAAATATTTTTCTCATTTGAATGTGAGAGAAACAAGTGTTACATCAATAAATGGTAGTGCAAAACTTATTGAAGGCTCCGGAAGAGCTAATATAATATTACTGGGAGGAACTATGATTGCTATTGATAAAGCATTATATTCCTCAAAGTCTCAAAGAAATTTATTGAGTTTTAAAGATATTCGACGTAATGGATATCATGTTGAGACTATGGAGGATAATGGTCATGAATATTTGGGTATCACAAAAGTGACCTATGGTAATAAGTTTTTATTGGAAAAACTACCATCTCTATCCTCTGCCCTATATTATGCGAAAATAAATGCTATTGAGACTCATCATTTAGTAAACCAGAAGTTTACTAATCCCGTTACTTTTAAAGTTTAGCATGACCGTTTGGGTCATCCGGGATCAATTATGATGCGAAAAATTATCTAGACAACGCACGGTCATCCTTTGAAAAATCAAAGGATTTTGACTTCTGATAAACTTTCATGTGCTGCATGTTCCAAAGGGAAATTTATTATAAGACCATCACCATTGAAAGTAGGAGCTGAAAGTCCTACATTTCTAGAACATTTCTAGATATATGTGGGCCGATTAGTCCACCATGTGGGCAATTTCGATATTTCATGGTCTTGATTGATGCATCGACCCGATGGTCGCATGTTTGTTTATTATCAACTCGCAACTTGGCGTTTGCGAGATTACTTGTCCAAATAATTCGCTTAAGAGCGCAGTTTCTTGATTATCCTATTAAGCGAATCCGTCTAGACAATGCTGGTGAATTTTCTTCTCATGCATTTGATTCTTATTGCATGTCGATTGGAATAATTGTTGAACATCTTGTAGCTCATGTTCACACACAGAATGGTCTAGCTGAATCATTTATTAAAAGGTTGCAATTAATTGTTAGACCATTATTGATGAAGACAAATCTCCCTACAGCAGCTTGGGGACATGCAATTTTGCATGCTGCAACACTTGTGCGTTTAAGGCCATCGAGTTACCATAAATTTTCTCCCATACAGTTGACTTTTGGTTCAGAACCAAATATTTCTTATTTGAGAATTTTTGGTTGTGCTGTATATGTTCCAATTGAACCACCCCAACGGACAAAAATGGGTCCGCAAAGAAGATTGAGGATATATGTTGGGTATGACTCCCCGTCCATTATAAGGTATCTAAAACCTTTGACATGGGATGTGTTTACAGCAAGATTTGCTGATTGCCATTTTGATGAAAATTTGTTTCCCAAATTAGGAGGAGAGAATAAATGACATAAGATTGTACTTGCGTGGAAACATCTTTGAATCATTTAGATCCACACACAAATATGAGTGAACTTGAAGTTCAAAAGATTATACATTTGCAACAGATTGCAAATCAACTGCCAGATTCTTTTGCTGACTCCAGTAGAGTCACTAAATCGCATATTCCAGCTATAGATGCTCCTATACTGATAGAAGTTCCTGAAGGACAGAAAGTTAATCATATAACTATTGAATAAAAAACACGCCAGAAGCGTGGCTGACCCCTTGGTTCCAAAAATAAAATTCCTCAAAAGAAAAGAGGATTAAATGATCCAGAAGATCACATTGATGAAACAGAAAAAAAAAACCAAGGGACAACTGATGAAAAGATTCCAACTACAAATGATGAAGAGAATTCCGAAATCTCTATTAATTATACCAGTTCGAATCAAAGTTGGGATCGAAGAAACGTTGTTATTGATAATGCTTTTGCATACAACGTATCTCTTGATATTTTCAAAAATAATGAGGATTTAGATCTTTTATCAGTTGAAGAATGTCGGCATAGAATTGATTGGCCTCAATGGAAAGATGTGATTCAATCAGAGTTAATTTCACTTGCGAAGCGAGAAGTTTTTGGACCCGTAGTCCAAACGCCAAAGGATGTAAAACCGGTTGGCTATAAATGGGTGTTTGTGGGAAAATAAAATGAGAATAATGAAGTCGTAAGATATAAAGCACGACTCGTCACACAAGGTTTTTCGCAAAAGCCAGGAATTGATTATGATCAAACTTATTCACCCATTATTAATGCTATTACACTCTGATATCTTATAAGTTTGGTCATTCATGAAAAGGTGGACATGCGTCTAATGGATGTTATTACAACTTATCTTTATGGAAGCCTTGAAAATGAGATTTATATGAAAATCCCTGAAGGATTCAAATTACCAAAAGCTTCTAAAGACCCTCGTGAAAATTATTCTATAAAATTACAGAAGTCATTACATGGCTTAAACAGTTTGGACGCATGTGGTACAATCGTCTTAGTGAATTCTTATTGAATTCAAGATATAAGAATGACCAAATCTGTCCATGTGTTTTTATTAAGAAAACAGAATTTGGTTTTGTGATTCTTGCTATATATGTTGACGATATCAATCTCATCGGAACTCTAGAAGAGCTTCGAGGAGTTATAGATTATTTGAAAAGATAATTTAAAGTTAAAGATTTTAAAAAAACCAAGTTTTGTCTTGGGCTTCAAATTGAACATATGAAAGATGGAATTTTTGTTCATCAGTCAACATATACAGCTAAAGTGTTGAAAAGACTTTTCATGGATAAAACATATCCATTGAGCATTCCAATGGTCGTGAGGTCGCTAGATATAAATAAAGAAATATTTAGACCTCGAGAAAATGATGAATGACTACTTGGTCCTGAAGTACCATATTTGAGTGCTATTAGTGCACTGATGTATCTTGCAAATAATACTAGACCTGATATAGCATTTGCTATAAATCTATTAGCAAGATTTAGTTCTTCGCCAACACGACGACATTGGAATGGTGTTAAACACGTCCTTAGATACCTCCAAGGGACAATTGACCTCAGCTTATTTTATTCAAATATAAATGATCCAAAACTGATTGGGTATGCAGATGCAGGTTATCTTTCGGATCCGCATAAGGCACGTTCTCAAAATGGCTATTTATTTACATATGGTAATACTGCTATTATGGCACTCTACGAAGCAAACAATAGCTGCAACTTCTTCTAATCATGCTGAGATAATAGTCATTCATGAAGCAAGTCGATAATGTGTATGGTTGAGGTCAATAATACATTATATTAGAGAGAGTTGTGGTTTATCCTCTGGAAGAGAGATAATGCAGCTTGTATAGCTCAATTAAAAGGAGGGTATATCAAGGGAGATAGGACAAAACACATCATATAAATTCTTCTTTACTCGTGAACTTCAAAAGAATGGTGAAATTGATGTGCTCCAAATTCGATCATGTGATAATCTTGCAGATATATTCACTAAAGCTCTTCCGACTGCGACCTTTGAGAAATTGAGATATAAAATTGGTTTGCGTCGGTTTAAAGATTTCGATAGATCATCTCATCAGGGGAGAAATCTATACATAAAGAATAGTGTACTCTTTTTCCTTCACTAGAGTTTTTTCCCACTGAGTTTTTATCTAGTAAGGTTTTAACGAGGCATATTCTTTATGTAATGGACATCCAAGGGGGAGTGTTATGAATCCCGAAGATTCATTAAATTAGTGGATGTCCATCGTATAATTGTTATTATCCTTTTATCCCGGGATAATTACGTATTTAGTGAGAGGTGATAAGTATCACCTGATGTTTATCTCTAAGGTGACACATATCACCTAATATTTATGATTTTGGTGACAAATGTCACCTAACAATTAATACCAGGTGACAAGTGTCACCCTTTGTTCTTATCCTTATCTCATATTTACCCCTATAAATAGAGGACCTTCTATCCCTTCGTAAACAGAACCAACAATCAACAAGAAATCTCATATAATAATATTCTCTCTATTTTCTACCTCTCTCATTTACTTTTCATTTTGTTTATTTTATTGTTTTTATATAATTTCATAATAATTTTCTTATAATTTTCAATTTTCAAGAAATATAGGAAAAAGAAAATTTGTTCACAATATTTTTAAAATTTTAAATATGAAACTTTTATTGATAAATATGAATAAAAAAAATATTTTTTAAATAGGTAAAAAATTTGGTTAATGTTTTAAAAACTAATATTTTCTGGAGAAGAAAAAAATCCTTGTTGAAATGAATCCTTAGTTTGAAGGGGATTTTTTCCCTTAAAAACAAAAAAAATTTCCATGATTAAGGAAAAATTGTTCTAAATGAATTTAAGGGTAGCCAAACTCAAAAAGAATTCTATGAAAGAACAAATTCTTTCAAAAAATATTCAAAGAAAACGAAAGCAAAAGCCTAGGCATTGAATTGTTAGAGTTAGAAATTAGAGAATATGAGGAACCTTCGATTACATCCATTCATCATTTCTTATCCCATAAATGTTTTTCAATGGTTACCATCCTTTACTTCAAGAATATATTGATTGTTTCTAAATTTCTTTAGGGAGATAAATTCTATAAATAAAGAACCAAAACCATGGAAAATTTCATTTGATACAATAAATTCACAATAAATACTATTCTTTTTACATTTTTATATTAGAAAACTTTCCATGTCTACAGATTGTGATTAACCTGAAATAAAATAGGATGTGTAGTGAAGCAAAGGTTGAGAGTTTATTTTTACCGTGTCATTCAATATATATATATTTGGGTTTTGGGTTTATGTTTGTAGTTTTGATAATGTATACATAAAGCTTTTGTAAATTCTGAGTATAGTCAATTGAAAGGCACTAGAGTGAAGACCATCATGACATCACATCACATATGTAGAACAATTCGAGGGGGACAACTAGTGTTGGGTTGTCCGGGTCACTAAAGAAACTTCTTCTTTAGTTTAGCTTTGAATAGGGATCAAAGTTTACAAAATACAAAACTATTAAATGATTTTAACTAACTGATTATTATAATATTGTGAATATATAATATAGTATATGTATGTATGTATTAAATATATATTGAAGGGAGAGAGAGGAAGAGAGGGAGAGAATAGAAGGAAATGTGCTCTCGGGAATGATCTTGGAAGTTAAGAAAATACAATTGAATCAATTCAAGAATTTTTCTCTTTGCAATTTCAATCTTTGTATCTTACAATAGGGGTATTTATTTACACATTTTACTCTAGCTTTAGCAAGTGCAGATTCCACTAACTATGAGTGGATAAAACATAATCATTTCCTTTAATCATTTCCTTTTCCACTTAACCATATATATATATATATATCAAATATATTGGGTGATATTTATCACCTTATGTAATTTTCTGGGATGATGGACATCCATTAATTTAATGAATCTTCGTGATTCATAACACTCCCCCTTGGATGTCCATTACATAAAGAATATGCCTCGTTAAAACCTTACTAGATAAAAACCCAGTGGGAAAAAAAATCTAGTGAAGGAAAAGAGTACACTATTCTTCATGTGTAGATTTCTCCCCCTGATGAGATGATTTCTTGAAATCTTTAAATCGACGCAAACCGATTTTATATCTCAATTTTTCAAAGGTTGCTGTCGGAAGAGCTTTAGTGAATATATCTGCAAGATTATCACATGATCGAATTTGAAGCACATCAATTTCACCGTTCTTTTGAAGTTCATGAGTAAAGAAGAATTTAGGTGAAATGTGTTTCGTCCTATCTCCCTTAATATATCCTCCTTTTAATTGAGCTATACAAGCTGCATTATCTTCATATAGAGGAGTTGGAATCTCTCTTCTGGAGGATAAACCACAACTCTCTCTAATATAATGTATCATTGACCTCAACCATACACATTCTCGACTTGCTTCATGAATGGCTATTATCTCAGCATGATTAGAAGAAGTTGCTGCTATTGTTTGCTTCGTAGCGCCATGATATAGCAGTATTACCATATGTAAATAAATAGCCATTTTGAGAACGTGCCTTATGCGGATCCGAAAGATAACCCGCATCTGCATATCCAATCAGTTCTGGATCATTTACATTTGAATAAAATAATCCGAGGTCAATTGTCCCTTGGAGGTATCTAAGGACGTGTTTAATACCATTCCAATGTCGTCGTGTTGGTGAAGAACTAAATCTTGCTAATAGATTTATAGCAAATGCTATATCCGGTCTAGTATTATTTGCAAGATACATCAGTGCACCAATAGCACTCAAATATGGTACTTCAGGACCAAGTAGTTTTCACATTTTCTCGAGGTCTAAATATGTCTTTATTTATATCTAGCGACCTCACGACCATTGGAATACTCAATGGATATGCTTTATCCATGAAAAATCTTTTCAATACTTTTGCTGTATATGTTGACTGATGAACAAAAATTCCATCATTCATATGTTCAATTTGAAGTCCGAGACAAAACTTAGTTTTTCCAAAGTCTTTGACTTCAAATTCTCGTTTCAAACAATCTATAGCTTCTCGAAGCTCTTCTGGAGTTCCTATTAGATTGATATCGTCAACATATATAGCAAGAATCACAAAACCAAAATCTGTTTCTTAATAAAAACACATGGACAGATTTGGTCATTTTATATCCTGAATTCAACAAGAATTCACTAAGGCGATTGTACCACATGCGTCCAGACTGTTTAAGCCCATATAATGATTTCTGTAATTTGATAGAATAATTTTCATGAGGGCCTTTAGAAGCCTTTGGTAATTTGAATCCTTCAGGGATTTTCATATAAATTTCATTTTCGAGGCTTCCATAAAGATAAGTTGTAATAACATCCATTAGACGCATGCCCACCTTTTCATGAACTGCCATACTTATTAGATATCGGAGTGCAATAACATCAATAACGGGTGAATAAGTTTGATCATAATCAATTCCTGGCTTTTGCGAAAAGCCTTGTGCGACGAGTCGTGCTTTATATTTTACGACTTCATTATTCTCATTTCGTTTTCGCACAAACACCCATTTATAACCAACAGGTTTTACATCCTTTGGCGTTTGGACTACAGGTCAAAAAACTTCTCGCTTCGCAAGCGAAGTTAACTCCGATTGAATCGCATCTTTCCATTGAGGCTAATCAATTCTATGCCGACATTCTTCAACTGATAAAGGATCTAAATCCTCATTATCCTTAAAAATATCAAGGGCTACGTTGTATGCAAATGCATTATCAATAACAACATTTCTTCGATCCCAATTTTGATTCAAACTGGAATAATTAATTGAGATTTCAGAATTCTCATCATCATTTGTAGTTGGAATCTTTTCATCAGTTCTCCCTTGGTTTTCCTTTTATGTTTCATCAATATGATCTTCTAGATCATTTGTTCCTCTTTTCTTTCGAGGATTTTATTTTTGGAACCAAGGGGTCGGCCACGCTTCTGACGTGTTTTTGATTCGATAGCTATAGGATTAATTTTCTGTCCTTCAGGAACTTCTATTCGTATAGGAGCATCTATAGCTAGAATATGCGATTTAGTGACTTTGCTGGAGTCAGCAAAAGAATCTGGTAGTTGATTTGCAATTTGTTGCAAATGTATAATCTTTTGAACTTCAAGTTCACTCATATTTGTGCGTGGATCTAAATGATTCAAAGAAGTTTTCCACGCAAGTTCAATTTTATGCCATTTATTCTCTCCCCCTAATTTGGGAAACAAATTTTCATCAAAATGGCAATCAGCAAATCTTGCTGTAAATACATCCCCGTCAAAGGTTCAAGATACCTTATAATGGACGGGGAGTCAAACCCAACATATATCCCCAATCTTCTTTGCGGACCCATTTTTGTCCGTTGGGGTGGTTCAATTGGAACATATACAGCACACCCAAAATTCTCAAATAAGAAATATTTGGCTCTGAACCAAAAGCCAACTGTATGGGAGAAAATTTATGATAACTCGATGGCCTTAAACGCACAAGTGCTGCAGCATGCAAAATTGCATGTCCCCAGGCTGCTGTAGGGAGATTGTTTTCATCAATAATGGTCTAGCAATTAATTGCAGCCTTTTAATAAATGATTCAGCTAGACCATTTGTGTGTGAACATGAGCTACAGGATGTTCAACAATTATTCCAATCGACATGCAATAAGAATTAAATGCATGTGAAGTAAATTCACCAGCATTGTCTAGACGGATTCGTTTAATAGGATAATCAGGAAATTGCGCTCTTAAGCGAATTATTTGGGCAAGTAATCTCGCAAACGCCAGGTTGCGAGTCGATATTAAACAAACATGCGACCATCGGGTCGATGCATCAATCAAACCATGAAATATCGAAATTGCCCACATGGTGGACTAATCGGTCCACATATATCTCCATGAATCCGTTCTAGAAATGTAGGACTTTCAGCTCCTACTTTCAATGGTGCTGGTCTTATAATTAATTTTCCTTTGGAACATGCAGCACATGAAAGTTTATCAGAAGTCAAAATCCTTTGATTTTTCAAAGGATGACCGTGCGTTGTTTCGATAATTTTTCGCATCATAATTGATCCCGGATGACCCAAACGGTCATGCCAAACTTTAAAAGTAACGGGATTAGTAAACTTCTGGTTTACTAAATGATGCGCCTCAATAGCATTTATTTTTGCATAATATAGGCCAGAGGATAGAGATGGTAGTTTTTCCAACAAAACTTTATTACCGGAGGTCATTTTGTGATACCCAAATATTCATGCATTTTCTTCTATAGTCTCAACATGATATCCATTCCGTCGGATATCTTTAAAACTCAATAAATTTCTTCGAGACTTTGAGGAATATAATGCTTTATCAATAGCAATCATAGTTCCTCCCGGTAATATTATATTAGCTCTTCCGGAGCCTTCAATAAGTTTTGCACTACCATTTATTGTGGTAACACGTTTCTCCCACATTCAGGTGAGAAAAATACTTCTGTATTTCAATATGGTGTGCGTAGTTCCACTGTCAATAAGACAGACACTTTCGATATCGTTGTTCACAGAAATTTGAACAACAGCCATCTGTCTGATAACAAAATTTTACAAAAAAAAATAAGCATATAATATTACAATAAAAGTAATACTAACAATAAAAGTAATACTAAAATATTACAACAATAAAAGTAATACTAAAATATTACAATAATTAGATAATATTCTATTTAATTTTTTGGACACTTCCATCTCCAATTAAATGATCAATTCTTCCTTCTGGATGCTCAAAAAATCAGCAACATCCAAGTGAGTTATACCAACATCATTATCTTCAAGATCTTCATCATTTCTTTCATGAGGTAAATTTTGAGTAGTAAAATTTGCCTCAACATTTTACCTTTCCCTTCAATAGATGCTTGATATAAATCAACAAGATGTTTTGCAGTGCGACAAATACGAGACCAGTGACCTTTCATGCCACAACGATAACATATGTCCTCATAATTTTTCGGAACAGTATTTCTTTTCCCATTATGTTTTATCCACTTCGGGTGGTTATTAACATTTTTGGCACCTGAAGTATTATTACGATTGTAAGGGCCAAATTGATCACGGCGTCCATGATCATATTTTCGGCTATGACCACGGTAATGACCACGACCACGACCACGATCTCTTCTGGGATCATGATTTCTAACAGCATTCACTTCAGGAATGGAGTAGAACCAGTAGGTCGAGTCTCGTGATTTTTCATTAATAATTCATTTTTGTTCCGCAACAAGAAGACAAGAAATTAATTTAGAATATTTCTTAAAACCTTTTTCACGATATTGTTGCTGCAGGACAATATTCGTGGCATGAAAAGTGGAGTATGTTTTCTCCAGCATATCATCATCTGTTATATTATCTCCACATAGTTTCAATTGTGAAACTATTTTAAACATTGCGGAGTTATACTCGCTTATGGATCTGAAATCTTGCAACCTCAGGTGCAACCAGTCATACCGTGCCTTTGGGAGAACGACCATCTTCTGGTGGTCGAATTTCTTTCAAATTTTCCCACAAAATAAGGATCTTTACAGTAAGATATTCATTTTTTCAGATCTTCGTGAAGATGATGACGAATAAATATATAGATTTGGCACGATCTTGTATCGATGATATATTATTTTGTACGATGGTGTCTGCCAGACCCATCGCAGCAAGATGCATCTCGGCATCTAGTGTCCATGATAAATAATTTTTTCCGGTGACATCAAGTGCCACAAATTCCAGTTTAGTTAAGTTTGCCATAATAATAATAATAAACGTACCTTAACGTACCGGTGGTAAATATTCGTGTTGTTGGTAGAGCCTCGTGCTGATAACGTATTATAATATTGTGAATATATAATATAGTATATGTATGTATGTATTAAATATATATTGAAGGGAGAGAGAGGAAGAGAGGGAGAGAATAGAAGGAAATGTGCTCTCGGGAATGATCTTGGAAGTTAAGAAAATACAATTGAATCAATTCAAGAATTTTTCTCTTTGCAATTTCAATCTTTGTATCTTACAATAGGGGTATTTATTTACACATTTTACTCTAGCTTTAGCAAGTGCAGATTCCACTAACTATGAGTGGATAAAACATAATCATTTCCTTTAATCATTTCCTTTTCCACTTAACCATATATATATATATATATATATATCAAATATATTGGGTGATATTTATCACCTTATGTAATTTTCTGGGATGATGGACATCCATTAATTTAATGAATCTTCGTGATTCATAACACTGATATTATTTGTGCTCTAAATCAAATTAATAGGTTGTACTCGCTTTTTAGGTGTCTTTCCTCAATTGACTATGACCCAAATAAAAATAGTTACATATGCACAACACAAACAATATATCCATTATTTTTATTACATTCTGCACTCCAAAAGAGAAAATAAAAACTCTCTTTAACTCTTAATGCTTTAAGAGATTTCTAGAATTTGTTTTTTTTTGATAAATGAGAATTATATTGCATTTGCCTCATCAGCCTCATCAAAAATATCAGTACCTGTTACATCAAGCTTACCTATGACAGAAGATGATCTTGCTCATTTAGCCAGTTTATGAACACACATATTACACTAGCGATCTTGCGATTTCTAAAATTTGTTATTAACTCTATCATCGAAGATTCAATGTCAAGAACACATCGCGGGTACAGATTTTTTTTGTAGGGCTCCTTGAGATCTAGTAGAGCTCCGAAACTTTCATGTCACACAAACTAAAATCAGTTACCAATCAATTGATTTCATTATCAAGAAATCAATGTACTTGCCTTAAAAAAACCTTACCTAGACTTTTTGTTCAAAAATAGGCCCCTTAGGCTTCTACTAAAAGAACTCTCGAAAAAATATCCAATGGTTGCTCTTACACTTGAGCAAAATTTGAGAAGTTGAAGATTAAAATTGTTGAACATATAAATGTATCCTTTTTTTCCCCTCTTCACTCAACCAACATTGGTTAAAAAAAATTAAGACAGTTCAAAAACGTGAAGAAGAGATAACAAAATAAATAGTAAAATACATGAAGATCAAATTTCCAAAGACTAAGGGATGGTATTTTTTGAGGCAAATTATGCATACCAAATATTAAAGGATGCACGTAACACTAAGTTTTCAATACAGTCTAGAGGGACAAAAATGTACAGAAACTTGAAAATAAATTTGTAGCAAATATTTTAAATTATAAATATTTAGTTATATTTATTCTTAAATTTTTTTAATTAATTTTCAAATTATAAAAAGTTGTAATCTTAGCCTTTTCTTTATTTTATTTTATTTTATTTTATTTAAAAGTATTTACGTTAGTATATTATACATTTTTTTCTTTTTTTCTTCTGTAAGAAGAAGATGATATTGATTTTCTTTTTCGATGAAATCACCTCAAACAGAAAGGATGATTGATCAATCAAAAGGATTGGAGAAATTTTTGTTTCTTCTTCTTTTTCTTTTGTAAGGAGTCGAAGATGTCGATTTTCTTTTCTGATGAAATTACAGCAAATAGAGAGGGAGGATTGATCAATCAAAAGGACTGGGGAATTTTTTTTTTCTTTTATAATGAGCTGAAGATGTTTTTTTTCAGGATGAAATTACCGAAAAATAGAGATGGAGGGGACAATTATCATTGGAGAAATCTCACATTTTCTCTTCCATAGATTAAACAACGAGCTTTTTTTATTATTATGGAGTGGTGAAAATCACAATCAAAAGGATTGAATATTTATATTTTTCGTTTTCTTAAGGGAGTCGAATATTTTTATGAAATTATTGGTGAACAAAGAGGCAATGTGATGTTGCCCGATTAGAGATTTTTCAAATTATTTTCCTCTGAACTGTTCTTAGGGCTTTAAATCCCAAAATCTATCCCCCCTATTCTATCAAAGGAGAGAGTATTTATAAGTTACATAATAATATGAATTTCCTAAATTACCCTTAGGTAAAAGAATGTACAATATATATATATATATATATACCATAAGCATCTTTTTTTTAAAAAGTAAAGTTAGAGTGAATGTTGTTTTTAACCCGAAGTTTTCATTTTTAAGTAAAGCTTAATAAAGCCGGAGGCTCTCTTCCGAAGTTTATTTTAGTAATAAAGTGGAAGCGTTTATTACATATATATTGATTCGTCAAAATTTGGTACAGATGTATTAAGGGTAAGATGGTAAAAGATGATACGGAATCTTGAAGAAATCCTTGATTTGAAATAACCTGCAAAACAGAGGAAGATCGGTGGGGATGTGGATCCCCGAGAACTCTCCGACGATCAAGTTAGTTTAATAGAGAATTGGTAATTGTATTTGGTGTATCTGGCTTGCCCTTACCTTCGTATGATCCTTGCCTTTTATAAGGATGCGGTAGGGAGATCGTGTAGGTTCAGCTCGTGGGCTGCTTGGCAGTTACCGTTATGGAGAAGCGGTCCGTGTTAGTAGGAGAGTGGAGATCCACGTTGAGATTTAGTGGGTTATTTGTTCCCCTTTTTATGATAATAAGTTTGACTTTGAGTCAATCCGCAGTATATGTGGTGGTGTGTAGATTTATTTGCCGTATGGACATATTTGCCCCTGGCGGCTATCTTTTTCCGTTCAGTGGCCCCTCAGTGAAGTGTAGCACGGCTTGGTGCGGACTTCGCTGGAGAGACCGAGTTGCCGAGCTTCGGACTTCGGCTGACAGGTATCCGATGGTATTTTCCTCGAGATCCCGCTGTGGTTTAGTGAGCCTCGGTCAGTGAGGAAAAAGCGCATGGGTCGGGGTTACTGGTGAGTGTGACGGCTGTCGCTTCGCTTTAAATGTTGTCAGTTACGAGGCGCCCTTTTTGGCAGACCCGAGGCGTTGATCTTCGTGAGTAATCATGGTGCCTTTGTAAAAACTTTCACATAATCATTTAAAAAAAACCTTTCCTTTTTCTATCCTTCTTCACGCAATACTTGTTTTTGCCTTTCCCTCTGATATTCCCTTTCGAAACTTCCTGCCATTGCTGTTGTGCAAAACCTCCTTCAAAGTTTTCTCCTGCTTCGGTTGTGAGTTTGGTCCTGCCTCCATCATCTCGATCACGTCTGATAATCCAAAAAAGGTATGCTCCCTTCCTTTGTGGGTGTTTCTATTTTACTGGTGTTTCTCTTTCTGCTTGTCGGCATGTAACTATCTTTAGTTGTTCATGGTGATGTGCGCCAAAGTTAGGCATTTGTCTGCTTGTTGGGTTGCCTGTATCTCAATCTGTTGTTGGGTTGTCTGTGCTTCATGAGGGTTTTGTGGTTGCTGGGGGGTTGTATGTGTTGTTTCATGCTTCTTTGCTACTGTTGATGTTGATTTGAATATGGTAGTGTTTTTTCTGGGCGCCGTTTTGAATTCCCTTGAACTTTTGTTTGTAGTTTGAGTAATGGCCGATCAACAGAGAAACCTTGCCGGAGATGAAGTGTCCGAGCTGATGGCAGAGGGTTTCGGGGACCCTCAGCCGGCCGGCGGGGTGTCTGAAGAGGTCCCAGCTTCCACTTCGTCTGGGCTCGTGGTGTCAGGGCCGCTAGGTATGGATTTTTGTTTCTATAGAACTAAGGTAACCCAGGACCAACTTACTTCCATCTTTCGTAAGTATAGCATAGATAGGAATATGTATCGGTTAGGTCTGCCCTTTGATTTAGGTAGAATGTCTACTCGTAGCATCCCTATCCCTCTAGCTCACTTCGAGGCGGGACTTAGGTTACCTATGGACCCTGCTTTCGTTGATTTTCTTGTGTATGCCCGTGTACAACCCGGGCAACTTCACCCAAACGCCGTTCGGGCTCTTTTTTCCTTAATTTGTTTGGGTCGCCGTTTAGGCTTTGAGTTGTCTATGAATATCTTAGGGATGTTCTACTCCTCACTTCGCATGTCAGACAACACGTTGTCACTCCGTCCCCGCAGAAAGGTTGTCCCACTCTTTGACCCTCCTCCCAACAAAGTGGATTTTAGAAATAGGTGGGTAACGGTAGAGTCGAAAATAGGGTTCCCCTTTCAGCCCTGTGTCAATGAGGGTAGGCCCCTAGCCTCTGTTTCCCCTCTTCTTTGGATTCCTTGAAAAATCTTTCCTTGAACTCATCACCGGGACTTGGGAGTGAGGTTAGATGGTCAGTCCCGGGTGTACTCCTCGAAGGACTTGTTAAGTGACCAAAGTCTAGAGTGGTGTGGTATAGGGGAGGGTCTGGAGTATAGGAGAAGGGAGTTAGGCTTTACACCCGAGGTGCCCAACGAAGAGTGGACCATTCACCCCGGGAACCTCTTCTCCGTCGAGTGTGACCTATGTCCTCCGTCTTCATATCCGGGTTGCCAACCAAACCGGGGTAACTCTTACTTCGCTTTTTCCCTTTTACTTCGTCTATTTCTGGGATACTGACCCTTTTTTATTTTTTCAGAGTCTGCTACCTTCAAAGCGGCTTGGAGGGAACGGGAGGCGGGTCGGAGTGTGCGCCAGTCACACTTGGACTCGCTTCCCCGTTTTCCACCTCGGCTGATTGATCGGGGTGCTTCGGGGGATACGCCTTTGACGTATCCGTCTTCAGCGGGCCAGGTCACCCGTCGTCGTCCAAGGAGGGACTCCCGCACGAAGTCCACATTTTCTAACCCACCAAGAGCCCGTCCTCCTGTCATCCGGGATACCGTGGACGAGGTGGAGCACGTAGATGAGGAGCAACTTCGGCCCCGCAGCCGTCAACGCACTTCATCTCCTACTCGTTCCATGGAGATGGTGCCAAGTCCCCCTTGCTCAAGAACTTGTGCCTCTGGACGTTGGTCCCGCTGAGGTGCATCAGGAGGCTACTCCGCCAACCGCTGGTGGGGGAGTGGAAGAGGACCTCGGTCCGTCCTGGTTGAGACCGGGGTTTGTGATGCCCTCAGAGGAGGGGGCCCTGCGGGAGTTGGCTGCGGAGATATCCCGTAGGACCCCTCCTCTCAATAACCTGCGGTTCACCAACCGCTATGCTGCGACGTTCATCGGGGGGGCCATTTTAGACCGGGCAGTGGACTTGGAGTCTCTCCTCAGTATGGACGAGTTGACGGTTGGTGAGGCCACCAACCGGGCTGGCGCCCTCTTGGCTCGGGTAAGAGATTGACTTGAAAATTCTCTTTTTTTTTTTTTTTTTTTTTTTTTAACTCTTTCCTTGTCTCCGCAGATCACGGCCTTCCTTATGTTTATATCTCGAGCGTATACTTCGTCTGAGGAAGGAGGGGCAGCCAACGCTGAGTGGCGAGCTGCCAACGAACCCCGGCTGGCCGCCTTGGAGACCGAGACAAGGGAGCAGGCCGTCCGGGTCGAGCTGTTAGAATCAGAAAAGTTGCAGCTCGTCAGTGAGGCGTCCGAGATGAAGGAGAAGTTGTGGAAGGCTGAGGAGGAGTTGGCGAAGTTGCGGGCCGCCAACACAGAGTTGAACTCAGCCCGGGATGAGGCGGTGGCTGGCAAGCTCTCCGTCGAAGAGGAGCTCAAGCACTGTAGGTCGGCGGGGTTCAGAGAGAACATTATTAACGACTACAAGAGTTCCGCCGCATTCCACCAGGAGATTGGGCGTGAAGCGGGATCCTACTTGGACAGGGGTTGTATTCATATGATCCGGCAGCTTCACCATCACTTCGAAGACAAGGATGTCCTGGTGCGAGCATATCAGTCGAACTTCGACAATGAGGCTTGCAGGCGAGGAGCGGATTTTGTGCCATATTCTGAGGGGGAGCTTGAGGCACTTCGAGAACGTGATGAAGAGAGAGGGAGGCCACTCTGGGAAGCTCCTCAGCCCTCTGCTCCAACCTTCTGGGAGTTGTTGGACGGCTCCAGCTCCTCTTGATTTTTGTAACTTAGTTTGTAGCCGACATTGTATCTTTTTCTTTCTGATGAAATGACAAACTTATTTTCCTTTTACGAATGCATAATAGTACTTTGTAAACAAAACTTGCCCCGAGCCGTAGCTCGTTACTTATAGAATTCGGAAATCTTCCCAAGCCGTAGCTCGGTACCTTACATAAACAAAATTCCTCCCTAGCCGTAGCTCGGTACTTAGAAAATTCTTCCCTAGCCGTAGCTCGGTACTTATAAAATTCTTCCCTAGCCGTAGCTCGGTACTTGTGAAATCGGAAATTCTTCCCAAGCCGTAGCTCGGTACTTTACATAAATAAAATTCTTCCCAAGCCGTAGCTCGGTACTTTACATAAATAAAATTCTTCCCAAGCCATAGCTCGGTACTTTACATAAACAAAATTCTTCCCTAGCCGGAGCTCGGTACTTAGAAAATTCTTCCCTAGCCGTAGCTCGGTACTTATAAAATTCTTCCCTAGCCGTAGCTCGGTACTTTACATAAATAAAATTCTTCCCAAGCCGTAGCTCGGTACTCTACATGAATAAATTCTTCCCTAGCCGTAGCTCGGTACTTATAAAATTCTTCCCTAGCCGTAGCTCGGTACTTGTGAAATCGGAAATTCTTCCCAAGCCGTAGCTCGGTACTTTACATAAATAAAATTCTTCCCAAGCCGTAGCTCGGTACTCTACATGAATAAATTCTTCCCTAGTCGTAGCTCGGTACTTTATTAACGTTGCGATGAAGGGAAATGAAAGCAGCCTTCCGGCGTCGGTCAGGTGTAATATCTCTTCAAATGATTGGCGTGCCACGGGTTTGGCAAGAGGACGCCATCTTTGTTCGTGAGGCGATACGTGCCGGGGCGTACTTCGCTGCAGACGAGGTATGGGCCTTCCCAATTGGGAGTTAACTTGTTTGCCTGGATGTGTCTTGCCGTACCCTCAATCTTCCGGAGTACCCAGTCTCCGATCCTGATCGGTCGCTCGAATACTTTCTTATCGTGGGACCACTTTATTCTTTCCTTGAAGGATTGAGATTTCAGGCGGCTTGCGATTCGCCTCTCTTCCAGGAGGTCGAGGTCCATATTCCTTGCTTTTTCGTTGTTGACTTGGTTGTACATCGCGACTCTTGCTGTCTCCACGACTACTTCTGCTGGTGCGACAGCCTCCGAGCCGTATGCTAGCGCGAACGCCGACTCGCCAGTGGGGCCCCTTATCGAGGTGCGAACTGCCCATAATGCGGAGTGCAGCTCGTCAGCCCATTTGTTCGATACCCCTTCTAAGTTTCGTCGCAGGGCTTGTAATACTAGTTTGTTTGCAGCCTCTGCCTGGCCATTACCCTGTGGGTGTGCAACTGAGGATTTCCAATGCTTGATGTGTAACCGATGGCATTCCGAGGTAAATTTGGCCGAGAATTGAACTCCATGGTCGGTCACTATTGCCCTGGGGACTCCGAAGCGGCATATAACTTGCTCCTTGAGGAATTTTGTGACGTTTTCCTCCGTGGGGTTTCTCAAGGCCTTAGCTTCTATCCATTTTGAAAAGTAGTCCACTGCTACCACTAAGTACTCATACCCGTTCCTCGTTTTTGGGAATTTTCCCATTAGGTCCATCCCCCACCACATGTCAAACGGCCATGCTGCCACGACCGGGGTTTGTTCTATGGAGGGTAGCTGTGGTATGTTACCAAAGATTTGGCATGTGTTGCAGTTTTTGACATATTGCTTGGCGTCTTCCCTTAATGTTGGCCAGTAATATCCTTGATTGATTATTCTTTCCGCTAGGGCTCGGGCTCCTGGGTGTCCTCCACACTCCCCCTCATGCATCTCGGCGAGTAAGTCGCCCACTTGGGATGGCGGGATGCAACGGAGTAGAGGTTTGGAGAAAGATCGGCGGTAGAGGACATTATTGTGAAGGACATATCTGGCGGACTGCCGCTTTATCCGTCGTGCGAGGGTGGTGTCTTCTGGTAGCATTCCACTCTGGATGTACTTCGTTATTTCATCCACCCAGTCCTCCGATGCGCGGAGTATGGGCTGTATCCTCGTATTTCCAGGGCTTGTCCTTATCTCCACTGGGACCCCCTCCTCATTGGGAGTTTCGCCCGAGGCTATCTTCGCCAAGCGGTCTGCTGTTTTATTATCGTTCCGGCTAACCAGGGACAAGGTGAAGAAACCAAATTTGTCCCTCCATTGTCTGGCCTTTTCAGCGTAATTTGGAGGTTCTCCGAGTGTACGGCATATGTGCCCTGTACCTGGTTAACGACGAGCTGTGAGTCGCTGAAGACTTTGAGGGCTGTTATGCCGCGGCGTGAGCCCATTCTACCCCCATAAGCAATGCTTCGTACTCTGCTTGATTATTTGATAAGTCAATTTCGAGTCTCGCGGCTCGCATCTCGGTATACTTTTGTTCGGTGAGGTCAATGCTACGCCGATACCCACTCCGCTGGCATTGACTGCACCATCTACCCATAATTCCCATGGATCCATCGTCTGCCGGTTGTGCTCCCTGTGAATGATCCCTCCGCGAGGAAGTCGGCCAAGGCTTGGGCTTTGATGGCCGTCCGAGGTTTGAAAGTGACTTCCTGGCCACACAGTTCTATAGACCACCGGAGTAGTCTCCCAGATTGATCTAGTTTATGGAAGATCTGTTTAAGCGGAGCGTCGGTGTAGACGATGATTGGATGGGACTCGAAGTATGGTCTCAGCTTCCTGGATGAGATGATCAGCGCGTATGCCAGCTTCTCTATATTGGAGTACCTGGATTCGGCACCGTTTAGGGCCTTGCTGACGAAGTAGACGGGGTACTGCTTCCTTCCGTCCTCTTTTATTAGTACAGAGGCCACCACGAAGTCCGAGAATGATAGGTACAGGAACAGTGTCTCGCCTGTGTCTGGTGGTCGCAGCAGGGGTAACTGGGATAAGTGGGCCCTGAGATCCTTCCATGCTTTGCTGCACTCGGGAGTCCATTTGAAACCATTTTTTGAGTCCTTCAGTGTTTTGAAAAATGGCAAGCATCTTTCCGCCGACTTCGAGACAAAACGGCCGAGGGCGGCGATACACCCGTTTAAGCGTTGAATATCCTTCAAGCATCGCGGCTCGGTGAGCCGTGACACTGCTGCCAATTTCTCCGGGTTAGCCTCGATCCCTCTCTCCGATGTCATGAACCCAAGGAATTTTCCGGATTTTACTCCGAACGCACACTTCGTGGGGTTCAGTTTTAAGTTGTACTCGGCTAGGCTGGAGAAGGTTTCCTCCAGGCCATCCAGGTGTGATTTCCCACGCTTGGTTTTAATCATCATATCATCTACGTAGGCTTCCACATTTCTCCCTATTTGCCGTCGAAGGATATGATTCATCATCCGTTGATATGTGGCCCCTGCATTCTTGAGGCCGAAGGGCATCACATTGTAGCAGTATATGGCCCCTGCCGCTCGGAACGGAGTGTGGAGCTGGTCGCTCGGCTTCTTCCTGATCTGGTGGTATCCAGAGAAGGCATCCATAAAACTTAAAAGTTCATACCCCGAGGTCGAATCGACAAGAGCGTCGATTCTTGGTAACGGGTAACAATCCTTGGGGCAGGCTTTGTTGAGGTAAGTATAGTCGACGCACATTCTCCACTTTCCGTTGGCTTTCTTGACCATTACCACGTTTGCTAACCATGTCGGGTATTGGACTTCGCGGATGAAGCCTGCCTTGAGTAACTTTCCTACCTCCTCTTTCATGCCTTGCTCCTTTTCCTCTCCGAACTTTCGCGGCTTCTGTCTCATCGGTGGGCATTTGGGACTTATGCTGAGAGCGTGTTCAGCCACCGATGCATCGATGCCGGGCATGTCCTCTGTGCACCAAGCAAAGCTGTCCTGGTGATTTTTTAAGAAGTCGATGATGCTTCACCGGAGTGTGTCGGGTATTTCCCTGTCGACTTTGACGGTCTGTTGCGGGTACCTCGGGTTGATGACTTCCTCTTCGAATTCCCGGGTATCCGATGTTTCTATGACCAAATCGTTTATTTGCTTTTCGAGGATTTTCAGTATCCTTTTGTCACTGGGAGCGGCTACCGAACTTATTGTCGCGACATTGTCCAACCCGCCCCTTTTCCTTTTGATTTTCATGATCTGTCCCAAGAGGCTGCGGGGGTGGCTTTTGACGAAGCCTACGCCTTGCGGAGTACAGAACTTCACCTGCTGGTGCGAGGTTGATATTATAAGGTTGAATGCCGCGTGGCAAGGTGTGCCTAGGATCGCATTGTACGGGGAGTCAAGGTCTACCACGTAAAATTTGACCTCTTCGGTCCGTTGCTTTTCTCCGTCCCCGAGAGTTACCTGTATCCGGACAGTTCCCCTTACCGGCACCTTGTGGGTAGAGAAACCTTCGAGGACCATCCCGCTGGCCTTGAGGTCGGCGTCGCTGAGGCCCATTTCTTTGAAACACTGGAGGTACATGATGTTCTTGGCAGCTCATGTGTCGATCAGAATCCTCCTCACCGTGCATTTGTCAATACCCTCTTTCGTTGTGTTCTATCTCTTCGCTTGAGAAGGAAACGACCTCACGCTGTTCAAACTCGTATTCAGGAACGAGATACGACTTTGTGAGGTTGTAGATTTTCTTTTTTATCTTTTTAACCGAGGTGATGTCGGGATTGATCATGTCAATCACTCTTTCGCCTTTGTCCTTTTGCTGCTGGGCGTTGGCGACGTACTCCTTCAGGCATCCCTCCTTGATGAGGCGCTCTATGGCCCTTTTTAGTTGGAAGCAGTCTTCCGTGGTGTGTCCATAATCGCGGTGGAACCCACAGAATTTGGTCTTATCCCTCGCGGGGTAGGATTGTTGTTTCATCGGCGCGGGGTCTTGGACTCCGTACTTATCCTTTATAACCGCTACGAGGCTTTCTTTCGAGACGTTCAGAGGTGTGAACGTTTCCGGCTTTTTGAACCGGACTTTTTCTTTTTTATCGGCGAAGCTCGGGGGACTCTTGCGGAGGTCGGTCGGTTTATCCTTGGACCTAGCGGAATCGGGCGTGCTGCCCTCAGCCAATGCGACCTTTCTAGCTACGTCAAACATTTCGCCTATGGTCGCTGGCCTTCTTAACTGGAGTTCGGTATAGAGCATTCTAGAGCGGAAGCCTCCCTCAAAGCATGTGATGACCGTGTCCTGGCTAATTCCTTCTATTTCGTCGTGAGTCTTTTTAAATCGCTCGACGAACGACAACAGGGACTCGTCATCTCGCTGTTTGATATTTGCCAGGTCTCCTCTGGTCTTCGGAATCGTTCCTGCTGTACTGAATTTGTCCAGAAAGATCTTTTCCAGAGTGTCCCAGGAATCTATTGTGCCCGACTGTAAGGAGGTAAACCACGTGAGTGCCTTACCGGTGAGGGTGCTTGGGAATGCTTTGCACAGGACCGCTTCGTCGCTCGTGACTAGACTCATGAGCGTTTGAAAATGGCACATGTGCTCTTGGGGTCGTGTTTGTCCAGTATATGGGACAAACTTCGGAAGTTGGAGAGAGGGGTCAGGCGTTATGTCCTGAATCCACTTCGTGAACGGGCCTAGCCCGATTGATCTTTTTGGAATTTTTGCCGAACTCTTGACCTTGTCCGGACTTCGCTCAACACCTCGCTTTTTCTCGACGAGTTTTGAGGTGGGTTTGGAGGTATGGTGGCTCTCTCCTACTTCGCTGACCGCAGGGCGGGGTTTTCTGCTCGCCAGCCTACCATGCCCTTCGGTTCTTGCTGCGGTCTGTTTGCTGATCAGGGTGCGAGATCTCGGGGGTGGAACTTCCGAGTATACTCGTCCTCCATTCGGGAGCATTGGAGGGGTTAGGCCCTCTCTGACATACTCCGCGTGGAGTTGTTTCCACTGTTCCGCGAGGTCTCGTTCTTTTTGGAGCCTTTCCACCCTTCTCTGCAACTCTTCTATCTCTTTTGCTCGCCCGTCGTCAGTGGCTCGCCTTTCGCTTAGGCGGTCGCAGAGGTCGGCGGTCCGGCGAGGTGACCCGTTGGGTCCCAGTCGCTCCAGCGCGGAGCGGCGATGGGGATCGATGGGTGCCGAGGAATGAGCGGCCCGGGGAATCTCTGGGTGAGACATCGCGAGTGTTGCGTCAGGATGATTTTCGTGATTTCCCGAGTGTCGGGACGTCATGGCTTTTTTGTAAAAAAAAGGGTAGGGGATGAAACTCGTTCCCGGTAACGGAACCAAACTGATTCGTCAAAATTTGGTACGGATGTATTAAGGGTAAGATGGTAAAAGATGATACGGAATCTTGAAGAAATCCTTGATTTGAAATAATCTGCAAAACAGAGGAAGTTCGGTGGGGATGTGGATCCCCGAGAACTCTCCGACGATCAAGTTAGTTTAATAGAGAATTGGTAATTGTATTTGGTGTATCTGGCTTGCCCTTACCTTCGTATGATCCTTGCCTTTTATAAGGATGCGGTAGGGAGATCGTGTAGGTTCAGCTCGTGGGCTGCTTGGCAGTTACCGTTATGGAGAAGCGGTCCGTGTTAGTAGGAGAGTGGAGATCCACGTTGAGATTTAGTGGGTTATTTGTTCCCCTTTTTATGATAATAAGTTTGACTTTGAGTCAATCCGCAGTATATGTGGCGGTGTGTAGATTTATTTGCCGTATGGACATATTTGCCCCTGGCGGGTATCTTTTTCCGTTCAATATATATATATATATATATATATATATATATATATTGAGAGATATAAAAATATCCATATGCTGACGTTTGACCAATCAGGTTATCCTACAATACTCAGTTAAAATATATCACGAAATATCCCTAGAATGGAGAGATATTTCAGGTTTATCTCCGGAATCGGGTAACTACTAGATTCTGCATCTCACACCACCTACTTATTTTTCAGGGTGGTTTGCATCTATAAATACCACCATCGTAAAGGTAAAAGGTAAGGCTGGTTTACATCTATAAATACCACCCTCGTAAAGGTAAAAGGTAAGGCCAGATTACTAAACAAATTATCTATTAAATTAAATATTCGCTAGTCAAGTTCAGAATACTGACTTTGTCATCGAAGGGTCCATCAGAGTCCTCTCACCATCTATTCTGAACATCTCTGTTTTGCAGATATCCCAAGATAGAAATCCTCATCAAATCACGAACGCATCGTCCACCTTGGCAGTAATATTTGGCAGAGATCATCAGACGATGTCGTTTCATCAACAGGTGGCATCAAACTAATTTTCGATGAATCAATTTGGTTTCGTTACCAGGAACGTTAGTACCAAATTTTCTTGTTTTTGTCTCCTCAAAACAAATAATGTCAGAACGATCCGGCGAACGTGGATATCAACTTGATACCATGGTTCCCACATCTCACCATGAGACCTACCGGATGACACACTCGTCCGTTCTTGAAGGACCCCAGTGTTGGTCAGTCATCGAGCATTTGGGACCCCACGGTTCTCCTCATAGGGTACTCGAACTCTATGACCGATAAAACGAAAGGCGATCCAACGAAAACAAACATGTGAAAGGGGTCGAGGATTTGCAGAAAGAGGTTAAGCAGCTTCAAAAGGAGTGAGACCTCTCGAGGCAGTGGATGCAGCTCCATGCAGAATACATCAGGTAGGGCCTGTCACCCCCAACTTTTCTCGGTCAAGAAAGGGAGCCATCAGAGACCCTGCCGCATCAGTCATGCACCGTTGCGAGCAAACAAACCAGGGGTCGAACCGTTACCTCCAGAAAGACACTTTGCTCTATCAGCGAAATAGGTGAGAGTCAATCGTTGAATAGGCAGTCAAGGGAGAAAAGCTGCTGCGATAGACTCCGCCCGAAGAGAAACATGCACGAGCAAAGTCCGGAGCAGGCGCGAAGAAGCCACATCAATCACTTGAAAAAGGACTTCGTCTAAACCATCTCGCGAAGTCAGCTGGACCACCGATTCGTTTCACCACAATCTAGTTTTCATTATCAATAAAGTGTACTTCGAGTTTATTTTTGAGTCAATCACGGAACTTATCAATTTCGAGTAAATCACAAAATTTATTCTTACTTCGAGTTAATCTTGGAGTTTAGTTTCGAGTAAATCACGAAACTTATAAATTTTGAGTAAATCACGGAATTTATTCTCACTTCGAGTTAATCTTGGAGTTCAGTTTCAAGTTAATCATGGAACATATAAATTTCGAGTAAATCTTGGAATTTACTCTCACTTCGAGTTAATCTTGGAGTTTAGTTTCAAGTCAATCACGGAACTTATAAATTTCGAGTAAATCACATAATTTATTCTCACTCCGAGTTAATCTTGGAGTTCAGTTTCGAGTAAATTACGAAACTTATAAATTTAGAGTAAATTACCGAATTTATCCTTACTTCGAGTTAATCTTGGAGTTCAGTGTCGAGTCAATCACAGAACTTTTAAATTTCAAGTAAATCACGAAATTTATTCTCACTTCAAGTTAATCTTGGAGTTCAGTTTCGAGTCCATCACGGAACTTATAAATTTTGAGTAAATCACGGAATTTATTCTCACTTCGAGTTAATCTTGGAGTTCAGTTTCGAGTCCATCACGGAACTTATAAATTTTGAGTAAATCACGGAATTTATTCTCACTTCGAGTTAATCTTGGAGTTTAGTTTCGAGTCAATCACGAAACTTATAAATTTCGAGTAAATCACGGAATTTATTCTCACTTCGAGTTAATCTTGGAGTTCTGTTTCGAGTCAATCACAGAACTTATAAGTTCGGGTAAATCACGGAATTTATTCTCACTTCGAGTTAATCTTGGAGTTCAGTTTTGAGTAAATCACGGAACTTATAAATTTCGAGTAAATCACGGAATTTATCCTTACTTCGAGTTAATCTTGGAGTTCAATTTTGAGTCAATCACAGAACTTATTAATTTCGAGTAAATCTTGGAATTCATCTCTACTTCGAGTAAATTTTGGAATTTACCCTCACTTCGAGTGAATCTTGGAGTTCGATTTCGAGTCAATTTCGGAACCCATTAATTTCGAGTAAATCTTGAAATTCACACTTATATCGAGTTATACTTGGAGTTATTTTAATTCATCTTGTCCCGAGTTTGAATTTGGATTTTTCCACAAGTTAATGACAATGCAAGCAACTCGGAGTTATTTTAATTCATCTTGTCCCAAGGTCAAATTTGGATTTTTCTACAAGTTAATGACAAGGCAAGGAGCCCGAAGAACAATGAATTTTCAGTTACATCGAAGTGAAAGAAAAGTCACTCTTCCACTTCAACGAGGGGCTACTGAGAGATATAAAAATACCCTCATGCTGACGTTTGACCAATCAGGTTATCCTAAAATACTCAGTTAAAATATCTCACAAAATATCCCTAGAATGGAGGGATATTTCAGGTTTATCTCCAGAATTTGGTAACTACCAGATTCTGCATATCACACCACCTACCTATTTCTCAGGGTAGTTTGCATCTCTAAATACCACCCTCATAAAGGTAAAAGGTAAGGCCAGATTACTCAAATTCTCTGCTAAATCAAATATTCTCTAGTCAAGTTCAGAATACTGACTTTGTCATCGAAGGGTTCATTAGAGTCCCCTCACCCTCTGTTCTGAACCTCTCTATTTTGCAGATATCCCAAGACAGAAATTCTCATCAAATCATGAAACGCATTGTCCACCTTGGTAGTAATATTTGACAGAGACATCAGATGTTGCCGTTTCATCGACAGGTGGCATCAAACCAATTTTCGACGAATCAATATATATATTAAATAAGTCAGAGGCTCTCATCCGAAGCATTTTTTAGTAATAAAATCAGAGCCTTTATTTTAGGAATATAGTCGGAGTTTTTTTAGTAAAGTCGATGCTTTCATTTTTAGTCAAATTGGAGGCTCCCTTTCGGATCATTTTTTAGTAATAAAGGCGGATCACTTATTGTAGGAATATATATATTTTTAAGTAAAGCCGAAACTCTTATTTTTTAAGTAAAGTCGAAGGTTCTCTTTCGAGTTTTTTAATAATAAAGACGAAGCCTTTCTTTGAAGAATATATATATATATAAGTAAAAATTGAGACTCTCATTTTTTAGTAAAGCCCAAAGTCACTATCGGGAGATTTTTTTTAGTAATAAAATAAGAGCTTTTAATTTAGAAATATATATATTTTTAAGTAAAGGTGAAACTTTCATTTTTTAGTAAATCCCGAAGTCACTTTCGGAACAGTTTTGAGTAATAAAACTGGAGCCTTTATTTTAGGAATATATGTATATTTTTAAGTAAAGTCAAAACTTTCATTTTTTACTAAAGTCGGAAGTCACTTTGAGCAGTTTTGAGTAAAAATTGGAGCCTTTATTTTAAGAATATATATATATTTTTAAGTAAAGTCGAGACTTTCATTTTTTTACTGAAGTCCAACGTCACTTTCGGAGCAGTTTTGAGTAATAAAATTGGAGCCTTTATTTTAGGAATATATGTACATTTTTAAGTAAAGTTGAGACTTTAATTTTTTACTAAAGTCGGAAGTCACTTTCGAAACAGTTTTGAGTAATAAAGTTGGAGCCTTTGTTTTAGGAATATATGTTTATTTTTAAGTAAAGTCGAGACTTTCATGTTTTACTAAAGTCGGAAGTCACTTTCGGAGCAGTTTTGAGTAATAAAGTTGGAGG
The DNA here is from genome assembly GCA_027405835.1 of Asclepias syriaca. Classification (NCBI taxonomy): domain Eukaryota; kingdom Viridiplantae; phylum Streptophyta; class Magnoliopsida; order Gentianales; family Apocynaceae; genus Asclepias; species Asclepias syriaca. Next base: position 10,075,114 of record CM049930.1, read on the forward strand.
CTTTATTTTAGGAATATATATATATATATATTTAAGTAAAAGCCAAGACTCTTATTTTTTTAGTAAAGTCAGAAGTCACTTTGGATAGAATTCTTTTAGTAACGAAGTCGGAGCCTTTATTTTAGGAATATATATATATATATATAAGTAAAGGCCGAGACTCTTTTTTTTAGTAAAGTCGGAAGTCGCTTTCGGAGCATTTTTTAGTAATAAAGTCTTTCGACTTTTGGGAGCATAAAGCTTTTTTTTGCTTTTTGTTTTTTTTGTAAAGCGCGGAGCTTTTTATTTTGTATGAAAGCGCGGAGCTTTTTATTTTGCATAAAAGATGAAAGCATAGAGTTCTTTGTTTATAGGAAAGCGCGGCACCAAAGCACGGAGCTTTGTTGTTTATACCAAAGCACATAACTTTTTGTTTGTAGGAAAGGACAGAGCTAAAGTCGAAAGTCACTTTTGAGAGTATTTTTTAGTAATAAAGTCTTCCGATTTTCGGGAGCATAAAGCTTTTTTTGCTTTTTGTTTTTTTTGTAAAATGCGGAGCTTTTTATTTTGTATGAAAGCGCGAAAATTTTTGCATGAAAGATGAAAGAGTAAAACTTTTTGTTTGTAGGAAAGCGCAGTACCAAAGCACGGAGCTTTGTTGTTTATACCAAAACACAGAGTTTTTTATTTGTAGGAAAGTACAGAGCTTTTTGTTTGTAGGAAAGCATAGAGTTTTTTGTTTATAGGAAAGCACAAAGCTTTTTGTTTGTAGGAAAGCACGGTCTTTGTTGTTTGTACCAAAGCACACAAGAGGTGAAAATTATGAGAAAATATTAGTAATAATAAAATAATTTGTAAAAAATGAATATAAATCTATCAATCATATAAATAGTTAATTTGTAGGAAAGTATGGAGCTTTTTGTTTGTATCAAAGCACAAAGCTTTTTCTGTGTAGGGAAAAGCGCAGAGCTTTTTTTTGTGTAGGAAAGCGCAAGTTTTTTTTTGTAGAGGAAAGCGCGGAGGTTTTGTGAAGTAAAAGTGTGAATTTATATAATAAATATTAATTAATTAATTACATAGTTTACGGAAGCGTACCTGAATGAACGATGCTAAAATTAGAGTTTCTACAGATTTACTTCTGAGAGAGCATATCCTCTCCTCATCCAATGGTTTGACTTTACTTGCTTCGATAGGTGATGTGCATAAATCATATCACTTTTTAGCATGTTTTTAGGTACAAATTAGGGCAAAATGGGAACTAAATCGAGCTTAATTGAATATATTAACACATTTTCGCAAAATTTGCGATTTGGAAAGTTTTAGGTGAAATGTGCAAGAAAATAGCAAATATGGGGGGTAAAAACGCAATTTTCAGAACTTCTAAGTTTAGGACGGGCATCCCCGACTCAAGACGGGCGTCCCGGCCCGATCAAGGCACTGGGACACTTAGCCAAGGTAAAGTTTGTTTGATTGCTCCATACAACTCTCATCGATTTTGCAAACAATTCGGATTTTGACAAAACGTTTTTTGGCAACTTGAAATCACTGACATTTTGTAAGTTATTGAGGGAATTATCACCCATATGGCAATTGTCACGAAGTGCCTCTTCCTGGTCCGGCCACCAGTTCACGACAATCAACCCGACTTGCACATGCATGTGCGCACGCACAAGTACACACACACAACGGATAAAATCACAAGTATAGAGATAGACAACGATAATTACGGGCAACTCACCCAACCTTTCTATATTAATCAAATAGTAAGGAATTACAAGTATTCGCAACCATACACAAGGCTGCACGGCCACACATGCCTACAAGATAGAACAACCTAGTCTATCACTCTATCTCTCTCTCTCGCTTCTCGCTCGCTGCCTTCTCCATTGCCCATCTGCCCCTATTTATAGCTACTAGGGATGAGTAGGGTTTAGAGTCAACCCATGGGCCACAGCCCATGCCACTAGAGCAACATTAGGGTTCCCTACATTCTCGGTCAGACTCATGCCACTTAGGGTACCATTAGGGTTTCCAACACTCTGGGTCTGGGCCTCAGCCCACACTACAACTCCGCAGCCCACACCTGCCCTTTCTTCTATAAAAGGGGCGCATAGCCAACCCCGAAGCCATTCGCTACTGCACACTTGCTCGGCCTCTGCCAGAGCTGCCCCGCACCCTCGGGACAAAGGGGCTCACAAACCTCCCCCACTTAAGCTGTCGACGACCTCTGCTGCTTCCAATAGTCAGCAATGTGATCCTCAAATTGCCAATGGGTCACATCTCTTTCCCACGTGGCATCAATCTCGGCCTCCCCCTTCCAATGTACAAGGAAGTCAGTCCTACGATTCTTCTTGCTTTGGCCCATAGTCCGATGGTCCAAAATCTTTTCAACCAGCTTGTCAAACTGTTTTCGAATCACAGGTGGAGCTCTCCTAGACTTCTGCCTTTCTCTCTCAAATTCATCCTTGTTGTACTTCTTCAAGTAACTCACATGGAAAGTAGGATGAATCTTGAACCTGTCAAGTAGCTTAAGTCGATATGCAACATTTCCTACCCTTTTGATTACCTCAAATGGTCCGTCATACTGAGGTATCAATCTACGATGAACAGCTTTCCAACTGATCTTCTTCCAAATTTGAGGGGTCAATTTCAGCAACACCAAGTCACCTACCTCAAATTGCATATCACGTCGATGCTTATCAGCATACTTCTTCATCCTTCTTTGAGCCATCTCCAAACTGTCTCTTACTTCGGCAATCATCTCTTGCTTTGCCTTGGAAAATCTCTGAGCTGCTGGACACATTCCAACACTTGGCACAACCATTACCAAATCCTGTGGCGTCGTTGGCTGCTGTCCATTCACTAGCTCAAATGGACTCATCTTCGTTGTAGAAGATCGATGAAGATTGTAACAAAACTGAGCTGAGTCAAGAAGATTCACCCAATTATTCTGACTTGCCGTCACATAATGCCTCAAGTACTCCTCCAACAAGGCATTGATCCTCTCTGTCTGACCAGCGGTTTGAGGATGATTGGCAGTCGAAAACTTCAATTCGGATCCCAATAATCCGAACAACGCCACCCAAAATCTACCAGTAAATCTGGCATCCCTGTCACTCACTATGTCCTTTGGAATACCAAAGTACTTTACAACGTATTTGAAAAACAATTCAGCTGCTACATCAGCTGGACAAGATGATGGAGCAGGGACAAATACAACATATTTCAAAAACCTATCCACTATTACAAAAATAGAACTCAAGTCATTCACCTTGGGCAATCCAGAGATGAAATCCATCGAAATACTCTGCCACGGTCCCTCAGGAATGGGAAGAGGTTGTAGCAAACCAGGTTCCCTTTGCCTTTCCACCTTGTCTTGTTGACACACCAAACACGTTCGGACGTATGCTTCAATGTCATCCTCCATCTTTGGCCAAAAGAATCTTCTTACTAGCAAAGAACGAGTTCTTTCAATGCCGGGATGACCAGCCCACAACGAATCATGTGCTTCCTTAAGCAACATCCTTCTTAGCTCTCCACTAGGGACATAGGCTCATCCACCTTTGGCATACAACATGCCATCGTCGAGCCAATACCTTCTCACAGTGCCATCCTGCACTAAAGATATCAATTGTTGATAAACAGGGTCTTTAGGTGCGTACTCACGTATTTTCACCACAAAGTCCGATTCCACAATCGAAAATGCCGACAATGTCATGCACTCAGTCTGCCGACTCAATACATCTGCCACTACGTTTGCCTTGCCCGCCCTATGCACCCACTCAAAATCAAATTCTGCCAAGAACTCTTGCCATCGAGCTTACTTTGCGGACAACTTCTTCTGCGTTTGAAATACGTGTTCGCCACATTGTCTGTCACCACTGTGAAAGACGAGCCCAACAAGTAGTGCCTCCAAATCGTAAGGCAATGGATCACAACCGTCATCTCCTTCTCATGGGCAGAATAACGCTGCTCACAATCCTTCATCTTGCGGCTCTCAAATGCTACTGGGTGTTGTCCCTGCATCAACACTCCTCCGATCCCACGATCAGACGCATCCGTGTGCGCCTCGAAGGGAACATCAAAATTAGGCAACTGTAGTACCGGGGCTGTCACAATAGCCCTCTTGAGCTTCTGGAATGCTTCCACACACTCATTGCTCCACTTCCAATCTACTCCCTTCTTCAAGAGGTCGGTCAAAGGGCTTGCCACACTTGCATACCCACCAATGAATCTTCGATAATAATTGGCCAATCCTAAGAAAGATCTCAATTCTGCCACTGACATCGGGGCATACCAACTTTCAATAGCCTCCACCTTTCGAGGATCCATTCTCACTGACCCATGGCTAATTATGTGCCCGAGGAACTTGATTCCTCCTTACAAAAGTCGCACTTCTCCCTCTTGACATAGAGTACATACTCCCTCAATTTTGCAAACACAAGTATAAGATGTCTAACATGCTCCTCTAAGCACTTACTATAGATAACAATATCATCCAAATAGACAACTACGAATTTATCCAAAAATTCATACAGAACATCATTCATCAATTTGCAAAATGTCGCAGGGGCATTAGTTAAGCCAAACGGCATCACTAAAAATTTGAATGAGCCATACCTTGTTGATATGCATAAATCATATCACATTTTTAGCATGTTTTTAGGCATAATTTAGGGTGAAATTGAGAGCAAATCGGTCTTAATTGTTCGTTATTAACTCAATTTCACAGTTTTTATGATTTTGGAAGTGTCAGGTGAAAAGTAGAAGAAAATGGTAAATTTCGGGGCAAAAATGCAATTTTTCAGAAGTTCGGAAGTCGGGGAGGGCGTCCCGAATCAGGACGGGCGTCCTGACCTGGTCAACAGATCGGGACTGGCGTCCAGGACTCGGGACGGCCGTCCTGACCTGGTCAACAGACCGGGACGGGCGTCCCGGGTGCCTGGTCCAAGTCCCACATCGAAAATCTTGGAAAAATTCACTCCAGAAAGCTGCTATAAATACCCCAAGCCTTCCTCAGTTGAATTCATCCCTCTCCACTCGATCTGAGTCATTCAGTGACTTCCAGTGTACAATTCTCGAGTACACAAGTCGCTCAGAGACTCAGATTTCAGTATAAGTTTCTTTTTTTCTAGTTAGTGTTTCGTTTTCTTAGTTTCTGAGAAATAGTCTCAGATCTTATGCTTCGATAGATAGGTTCGTTTATGGTATTCATAGAATACCCAGGATTTCGTTAGGAGATCCTAAGAGGGCTCGAGGCATTCGAAGAGTCAGTCCACAGGGCTAGGCTTAAGCTGAGTATTAAGGTAAAGTCCAGCTACTAGGCTGAGGAAGCGTCCTCCTAAGGTTCTGTCGAGCAGAGTCGGGTCGAGCAGTACGACATATACAAGAAGTTGCTCCATTGACGAGACTAAGTAAAGGGTGATTTCTTTATGGCATCAGTCCCCCTTGTCCCTTTCTTTATATGTTTGTATTGAGTTTGTCCAACTATTTGTTATGAATACGAGATTATGATTGTTATGAATATTTGTTGCATATGTTGAAGTTCTTATGATTTTCTGGAAATAGCCACCTGCTTAATATACATTATGTCTGCATGTCTAATGTAGTTTCTTTTAAACTAAATGTAGGGTTATAGACAATTCCTAACCACGGTCTATTCATAATCTGTTTAGTTTAACATGCATCAATTAGTATTGGTGTCTGCCATATTAGATAAAATAACCTACATAACACCTTGTTTGTTAGAGTAGTCTAAGTAGGCTGAGTAGAGCATTTATGCCGGCGGTTATAGGCGAGCGGCAAGATCCCCGAAGTGACATAGGGCTTTCATAGCTGTCTTTAGTTCGAACCGTGAGTAGGGCCGTTTACCTTGGCGATGGGGCGGTTTATTAGAGACTCAGATGTGGTACACCTTTAGACTCAGAACATAGTTGCAATCCAGGCTAAGATATATCTAAATACTCGAAGATAGGTCAATCAACATGTAGGAACAGTATAACATAGAATCAGGACCTCATCTATAAAACACTTTTAGGCTTAATTAGACTTAAACCTAGTGGAGAATGGATCACCCTCTCATCAAAGTTATTGATGACGATTGCATAACTGAATCATAAGATAAGAGTTAGGATAAAAGGCTAGTTACTACTAAGTCGTTACCACTTCCCTGGGAGTACGATATTTATTTAATAAAATCGTAGATACTTTCCAATAGACTAGCTACACGATAGGTACTCTGCCTTAGGTTCTGACTGATTAAGTGACACTATAAAGACTAAACGTGAGAATTAGTCAATCTCAGTCCTTAATTACTCATAATCAACATAGGGTAAAATAACACCTATTCAGCATATCAATCGGAAACACATCACTTATCACTACCGTGGTTTTGGCTTCATCACCATTGGCAATCCGTACTTGCCAATATCCTGACCGCAGATCAATCTTAGTGAAGTACCTCCCTATTGCTAGCCTATCAAACAAATCCAACTGATTTGGGATAGGGTACTTGTTCTAAACTGTCAAGTTGTTCAAGGCTCGGTAATCCATGCAGAATCGCATCGAGCCATCTGCCTTCCTCTGGAACAAGGCAGGGGCACCAGAAGGGGCCTTTGAGGGTCTGATAAACTGCGCCTCTAGCAATTCACCCAGCTACTTCCTCAATTCCAACAACTCTGCTGGTCCCATCCGATATGGTGCTTGCGCGGGTGGTACTGCTCCAGATACCAACTCAATCTGGTGATCAATGGCGCACCTTGGGGGCAGCATCTTGGGCAACTCATCGGGCATCAAATCAGCAAACTCGTCCAACACATTGGACACGGATTCAGGCAACTCTGAGTGATCCCCACCTGTCTCTTCCAACAAGACAGCAACAAATGTTGGTTCACCCCGTCTTAACCCATCCTTCAACTGCATCGCCGACAACATCCCCTTTGCATCCTTTTGATCCAAGTCTTTGTACGTGCATTGTACAAAGTTTGGTGTCCCCTCGTCCATAATCATCAATCCACGCAAATGTGGCATCACCGCCACCTTGGCCATAGCCAAGAATTCAATCCCTAGAATGAGATCGAAGTCATCCAATGGAACGGCCGTCACCTTGCACTGGCCTTCCCAAGCTCCCACCTTCAATGACACCATGGCACTGCCTCTCACCCGTTGCTGTGTGGCATTGACAGTCTTAATGGTATGGGAACTCTCTTGCAGTGCCAACTGCAAGCGTGTGGCTTCTCGATCAGCCACAAATTTGTTTGTTGCGCCAGAGTCTATCATTGCCCACAACTTCACACCATTCACAACCACATGTACGTACATCAACCCCCGTACTGGTTGTGGTCGCTCAGACACTTGAATGGAATTGCACAACTGAATAGGATTCACACGAGCAGGTGGATCCTTTTCGGTCTCATCTTCAATTTGAACAACAGCCAAATTTTGATTCCTCCTCGGCTTAAGGCATTGATATGACATGTGCCCAGTCTCCTTACAATTGAAGCACTTGACACGGAAATCCTTAGGTTTCCCAACATCAACATCTCTCTTCTTAGGTTTGTCATTCCAAGACTTACCCTTGTTCTTCGATGGAACACTCTTTCTCTCGGGGGTAGGAGGAGCTGAAGATTGCAAGTCCGTCAATCTTTCCGCCATTGAATATGCCTCCCTCACATCCTTAGGTTTCTGCCTCATTAGCTCGATCCTAGCCCACTTCTTCAACGCTGACAAAAAGTTGAACAACTTATCCTCCTCGGACATGTTAGGTATATTTAGAAGGATTGCAGAGAATTGATTCACGTTCTCTGGAACAGTTCCCGTCTGTTCTAGTCTCTTCAAGCTCTCACGAGCCATCCACGCAGAATTCTTTGGCAAGAATTGCTCCATCAATTCCTCCTTCATGTGTCTGAAAGATCGGACTACTTCTTTTGTAGGGTCCGCTTCCCTTGTCTGCCACCATAACTTGGCAGTGTCTACGAGGAACAACGATGTAATCGCCACTTGTTCACTCTCCGGGACTCTAGCCGTCGCGAAGTACTTCTCCAAATCCCACAAGAAACTCTGATCACCGTCGCATCCCGAACACCCGAATATGTTCTAGGCTCAGACACCCTGAACAATGGTTGTCTAACACTGGTTCCAGCAGTATTAGATTGCAACGCCGCAATACTAGCTTGCAGTGCATCGATGCTTGCCTTCATGTTATCGACAATCTCTTGGAGTTGGTGCAAATCCGCCACCACGTCTGGTGGCCCTTGGATCTGATCTATCAAGGGACGAGCATTTTGCACATGCTCTAACACACCAATCGCCTGCACATGATGTGAGAACAAGGTCTCCAACCTTGTCAACCGCTCTTCAGTAGCGGCATGAGGGTTCGGCGTACTGTCAAGGCGTATCGGTATTGCCCTACGCGAATCTTCAGACGAACTAGACATTTCCACAAGGGTCGAACCGCGCTCTGATACAAATTTGTCACGAAGTGCCTCTTCCTGGTCCGGCCACCAGTTCACGACACTCAACACGACTTGCACATGCACGTGCGCACGCACAAGTACACACACACAGCGGATAAAATCACAAGTATAGGGATAGACAACGATAATTACGGGCAACTCACCCAACCTTTCTATATTAATCAAATAGTAAGGAATTACAAGTATTCGCAACCATACACAAGGCTGCACGGCCACACAGGCCTACAAGATAGAACAACCTAGTCTATCACTCTATCTCTCTCGCTTGCTTCTCGCTCGCTGCCTTCTCCCTTGCCCATCTGCCCCTATTTGTAGCCACTAGGGATGAGTAGGGTTTAGAGTCAACCCATGGGCCACAGCCCATGCCACTAGGGCAACATTAGGGTTCCCTACATTCTTGGTCAAACTCATGCCACTTAGGGCACCATTAGGGTTTCCAACACTCTGGGCCTGGGCCTCAGCCCACACTACAACTCCGCAGCCCACGCCTGCCCTTTCTTCTATAAAAGGGGCGCATAGCCAACCCCGAAGTCATTCGCTGCTGCACACTTGCTCGGCCGCTGCACACTTGCTCAGCCGCTGCCACACTTGCTCGGCCTCTGCCAGAGCTACCCCGCACCCTCGGGACAAAAGGGCTCACAGCAATCGTCTGAGTCATGGATCAAAGTCTAAGGTAACTATAGCAATAAATTCTGTTCCTCTTTTTTGTACAGAAAATATGTTACGTGGTGGAAATCTCTGACTTACAAAGGTAGAGGTAGATTTTCAACAACTTCCCTAAATACCCTCAGAACCACAAAGGAAGCACCAACTCCAATGATTTTTTGTCACTCAAATGATCATAAATCTGATATAAGTACTTCAGTAAGCGACGAAAAGCAAGACTGTCCTTGGAATCGTCCTTTGAAGAAAAAGAAATCCTTAAATACTCCAATTATGCTTGTGGATTCTTTGCAAGATATTCCTCCTTTGGAGGAGGGTGTTCCAAGTTCCACTATCTCTCATGAAACTTTAGCTAATCATGTAAGCTTATTATTATTTGTTTTATCAAATAATAATTTTTTTTACCTTCCAGTTACTGCTTTTCCTTTTTTAATCCCTGTAACTTTTTAACTTCCCGTAATTTTTAACTTTTTTTTACATGTGCAATAACTCTCGCAGCTTTTTTTTTCTTTTCTTTTCGCAGCTTCCTTTGATTTTTTTTCTTTTCAGCTTCTTTGTTTTTTTAACAAAAAGAAAAATAACTCCCGCAACCTTGTTTTTAATTCCCGCAGCATCTTTCTTTAAATTCCCGAAGTCAGTTTTTTTTCTCTTTTTTTCTTTAATAATAATTTGTTTTTCAGCTCGCAAGTATTGAAGAAAACATTTTAAATATTGATAATTTACTTTATGACAATTTTGTTACGAATGAATACTACAACTCTGTCAATTCCACTATTCCATCACCATATCATAATATTCACCATAGTTTTGCATTCGAGCCATTTTCAGATGTACATCAAATTGCTACCCTTGATGCTTGTGGAACTGTGGAAGATATTAACATTAAAAATACTTGTCAGAGCATCATTTACCTCCTCAGCCAGACTCCAAGAGCCAATCTCTTAGATTAGGAAAACGAAAGCATACTTCTTAATATAGACAATGAAAAAATATCAGTCATTTAAAACTCTTTTAATTAGACTTTTTTGAGAATGTCCGGAACCTTGATTCTTTGAAACTCAAACAGGATGTTTGCCTTCTAAGAAAGCCTGTATTTCAAAATTTCAATAAAAACTAAAAGAGGAAGAAGCCAATTTTAAAGAAGGCAATAATGCCCTTAGCAACACAAAGGCCAAGGTAATAGATCTTCGTTGTAAAATTGATGATTTATTGAAGCGTCCCGATGATTTACTGAAATGTCAAAATGATTGCGAAAAATAACAGAAGGATTATGAAAAATAATGTGCATGTATTCAACATTCAATTGACCTTAATAAAAAGGTAATAATGGGTGCGGAAAAATGACTCCATTTATCTACGATTTGACGAAGAAATTGGATGAGGGCACTCCTGAATTTAACACAACCTAGCATAACGTAAGAGATTGGTGGCACCCGACAAATAAATTTTTTTTTTTTTTGTATCTAACTTGCTTTGTAAGACAACATCTTTATTGAAAATAAATTCTTCTTTTTTCGTCTTGCCTCTATATATATATATATTTTTTAATGACAGATCTGACTTGTTCTTGTGGGCTTGGTCTGCAAAAGACTTTTTTAATCCAGCTCCCGTAAATTTGTAAATCAATAATAAAAGTCATTTACATATACTGCTCTTTCTCTTATATATATATATATATATATTTTTTTTTTTTTTTTGCAGTTAAATATATTTTTAGCTCCCGTAAATATTTAAGATGAGTAATAAAACTCAATTATATTTATAGATCATTCTCATTCATTTTTTTTACTGCAATAAATTTTTTTCTTTTTTCTTTATTTTTTTTTTGCACTTTTTTTAACAACCCTTTGCTACATTTTCTTTTTAATATGAAAAAAATAATTTTTTTATGATTAGACTTAAAATTTATCTAAGTTGCCTACGTATCCCACAAAGGAATAAAGTTAAACGTAGTTCAGAATTGTAATTTAAACTCATGCATCAAATGAGTAATAATGCAGTTTTAGCTCGTGCGTCAAGGAGCATTTTTTTTTCAACAACATATGAACAATTTAATCTCATATTGAGGAGTCTTCACTTTATCATTTCATCACAAATAGTTTACACTCATGTCAAGGAGCATTCACTTTAATTGTAGACAATTTACACTCATGTCAAGTCTTCACTTTAATTGCAGATAATTTACATTCATGTCGAGGAGTAACGTGCAGTTTAACCTCGTGCATCTAGGAGGACCTTCACTTCATCATTTTATCATACAAATTGTTTATACTCGTGTCAAGGAACCTTGTAAACAGTTTATATTCGTATTAAGGAATAACGTGCATTTTAACTTCGTGCATCTAGAAGGATCTTCACTTCATCATTTATCATGCAAACCGTTTATGCTCGTGTCAAGGAGCCTTCATCAATGGTAAACAATTTATACTTGTATTAAGGAGTAACATACAGTTTAACATGTGCGTCTAGGAGGATCTTCACTTCATCATTTTATCATGCAGACAGTTTATACTCGTGTCAAGGAGCCTTCATCAATGGTAAACAGATTATACTCGTATTAAGGAGTAACATACAGTTTAACCTCGTACATCTAGGAGGATCTTCACTTCATCATTTTATCATACAGACAATTTATACTCGTGTCAAAGAACCTTCATCAATGGTAAACAGTTTATAGTCGTATTAGGGAGTAATATGCAGTTTAACCTCGTAAGTTTAGGAGGATCTTCAAAATTTTATTTTAATCATCGTCAACATTTGAAGTTGACTCTTCATTTTCATAGGGAATGTTGCCCTTAGTCTGATATTCTCTTGTTGTTCAACATACAACATCTTGATTTTTTTTAACTTGTCAATGGTGGCTTTCACATCTTCCTCAAGCTCGGGAAGAGTACCCTTTTTTGTTGAACTTGTCAAGTAGAATTCCAACAACATTGTCGGCATTTTCTACATGGACACTAAAACATGCACTTGTTTTATTAGAAGTTACCTTTTCTTCTTCCAACACTATTTTTCCTTTGCGCACCACCAACTCCATTACTTTGTTTTTGAGTATAAAACACTATTCAATAGGATGGCTGACGAGACGATGATATTTGCAGTAGTTTAAATCATCTGTCTTCTTCGTTTGTTGTGGTCGTTTCATTTCAAGAAACTCAATCAAACCGGTGATCATTAAATCATCGAACATTTCTGACACATCTGAATTAAGGAAAGGATAATTTTTCTCTTGTCTTTCCTCCAACATCGGCCTCCTTCTTGGTAAATTTGTCAGAATGTTGTTTCTCTCTGTAGAGTTCCTACTTACCTTTGTTGCAACTTTGACTGGAGCGACAGTTGTTGTATGAGATTCTTTTACATTTGACTTAGATAGTTGTTTACTTATTTTCTTGAAGTCAACTGTCTCTTTTGCTAGGTTCAGCAACAAAGGTCCCTTGATCCCCATAAGTCTTGATACACAATTCTATGTCATGGCTGCGAGTAGCTAACTCTTCAAACGTATTTGGTTGTATACCTTTCAAGATGTATTGAAGGCTCCATTGCATCCCTTGAATGCACATTTCAATTGCAGATTTCTCACAAAATCGATATTTGCAATCCAAGCTCAAACTCCTCCATCGATTGATGTAGTCAACGACAGGTTCATCTTTCCACTACTTTGTGTGACTCAATTCAAGCATACTTACAGTTCTTCGGGTGCTATAGAAGCGATTTAAGAATTCAACTTCAAGTTGATGCGAACTGTCGATTGATCTTGGAGCTAAGTTAGTGTACCAATTAAATGTGTTTCATTTGATAGATCTGACAAATTGCTTGACCAAGAGATCTCCTTCGGCCCCTATTGTTGCATGTTTCAACAAAATGAGCAACATGTTGCTTTGGATTACCTTTACCATCAAACTGTTACAACTTTAGAGGTTGATAGCCCATCGACATTTTCAAATTATCAATTCTCCTCAAATAAGGTTTGAAATATGCAAAGGAAGATTTAGAACTTCCTTTGTACTTGTCTTTTATCATCCCTCCGATGAAGTTCTTCAGTTCATCAATAGGGATGAATCCGTCTGACAAAATGTGAATAGTCCTTTCTTGTCTGACAGTTTCATATCCGCCAATGTATTTTGATTGATTTTCAGCAACTTTGACAGGTTCAAGATTACTTGATCTTTCTCCTTGGTTGAGGGTAACACTTTTGTTTGCCTCCTCTGCGCGTTTTGACTTAATTCGCCATTGTTGTTCATCAATTGAGCAAGGATACGATCTTGCTTCGTTGAATGCATTGCGAGACCTTCCACAATTTTTTTCAAATTCGCCAATTGCTCTTCTATTGTTGACGCATCCGCCATCATTACAGACACTTGTAGAATCAACATCTTCATTTTATGATGCTAACTTATCCTCACCATATTTTCCTTACAACATTATACACTGCATCAATCCACCTACAATACCTTGAGGTTGATCCTGCATTGAAGCTACATCAAAGTATGGGTTTTTGTACTTGAGATCTGCATCGCCAACCGATTTCTTCTTCTAGTCAATGAACGTTTTTCCTTTGCTTCTAGTGGTAGGACCATCATATGCTTTGAATGTCGGAATGCTGACACTCACGTCTACAGCAACGTTGTAGAATCAACTTGTTGATGCCATCGTTTGTTCTTTGTTGACATCCTTTTCTTGACTCCGTTGATGATTTTGATAGAAAGAAAGAGATGAGCGGTAGAAATGGTCCCACTGAGCATGACAATTTGTAAACAAATTTTTCTTTAGTATATTTCTTGAGAATTGAAATTACAAAGAAAATATGTTACGTGTAATAAAATTACAAACAATTTCTTTTTATAAGCCCTATTTCTATCGATTCGCTAATTTGATCTGTTCTGGGCGCTCGAGGGTTCTTTTGGACTTGAACTCAATCCAATGAATTCTGATTTTTCCAAGGAGCATTTTAGGCTAATCTCGGGATGGATTCAACTTCTAGAGTCGTTGGCTTCTTGATTCGTTGAACAATAATAGATTTCTTCCAAGGGCTTCTGGACTTTTCTTGAGAGGCCTTTGATTATCTTGGACTTTGACAGAGTTTCTGTATGATTCTCTCAGCTTCTATATCAGTTTTTTTCTATTTTTTCCTAAAAGGGATTTGATAAATGGAGAGAATGATAATCAATCGAGAGATAAATCTTTTAATAGGTTAATATATATCTATTTATATATTAAAATATTTAAATAAGATTTAATTATATATTTTAAATATATAATTAAATTTAAATTTAAATGTCTGTCAATAAATATATAATCTATTACGAAATTATATAAAAACAGTAAAATAAATAAGATGAAAAGTAAATGAGAGACGTAGAAAATAGAGAGAATATTATTATGTGATTTCTTGTTGGTTGTTGTTTGTTTCTACAAAAGGCATAGGGCCCTCTATTTATAGGGGTGAATATGGGATAAGGATAAGCACTAAGGATGACACTTGTCACCCGATATTAAGTGTTAGGTGACACTTGTTACTAAAGTCATAAGTACTAGGTGATATGTATCACCTTAGAGATAGACATGAGGTGACACTTATCACCTTTCATTAAGTACGTAATTATCTCGGGATTGAAGGATAATAACAATTATGCGATGGACATCAACTAATTTAATGAATATTCGGGATTCATAACACTCTCCCTTGGATGTCCATTACATATAGAATATGCCTCGTTAAAACCTTACTAGATAAAAATCCAGTGGGAAAAAACTCTAGTGAAGGAAAAAGAGTACACTATTCTTTATGTGTAGATTTCTCCCCCTGATGAGATGAATTCTCGAGATCTTTAAACCGACACAAACTAATTTTATATCTCAATTTCTCAAAGGTTGTAGTCGGAAGAGCTTTAGTGAATATATCTGCAAGATTATCACATGTTCGAATTTGGAGCACATCAGTTTCACCATCCTTTTGAAGTTCACGAGTAAAGAAGAATTTAGGTGAAATGTGTTTCGTCATATCTCCTTTGATATACCCTCCTTTTAATTGAGCTATACAAGGTGCATTATCTTCATATAGATGAGTTGGAACTCCCTTCCGGAGGATAAACCACAACTCTCTCTAATATAATGTATTATTGACCTCAACCATATACATTCTCGACTTGCTTCATGAATGGCTATTATCTCAGCATGATTAGAAGAAATTGCTGCTATTGTTTGCTTCGTGGAGCGCCATGATATAGCAGTATTACCATATGTAAATAAATAGTCATTTTGAGAATGTGCCTTATGCGGATCAGAAAGATAACCCGCATCTGCATACCCAATCAGTTTTGGGTCATTTACATTTGAATAAAATAATTCGAGGTCAATTGTCCCTTGGAGGTATCCAAGGACGTGTTTAACACCATTCCAATGTCGTTGTGTTGGCGAAGAACTAAATCTTGCTAATAAATTTATAGCAAATGCTATATCAGGTCGAGTATTATTTGCAAGATACATCAGTGCACCAATAGCACTCAAATATGGTACTTCAGGACCAAGTAGTTCTTTATCATTTTATCGAGGTATAAATATATCTTTATTTATATCTAGTGACCTCACGACCATTGGAATACTCAATGGATATGCTTTATCCATGAAAAATCTTTTCAACACTTTAGTTGTATATGTTGACTGATGAACAAAAAATCCATCTTTTATATGTTCAATTTGAAGCCCAAGACAAAACTTGGTTTTTCCAAAATCTTTAATTTCAAATTCTCATTTCAAACAATCTATAGCTTCTTGAAGCTCTTCTAGAGTTCCAATGAGATTGATATCGTCAACATATATAGCAAGAATCACAAAACCAAAATATGTTTTCTTAATAAAAACACATGGACAGATTTGGTCATTCTTATATCCTGAATTCAATAAGAATTCATTAAGGCAATTGTACCATATGCGTCTAGACTGTTTAAGCACATATAATGACTTCTGTAATTTTATAGAATAATTTTCACGAGGGCCTTTAGAAGCCTTTGGTAATTTGAATCCTTTAGGGATTTTCATATAAATCTCATTTTCAAGGCTTCCATAAAGATAAGTTGTAACAATATCCATTAGACGCATGTCCACTTTTTCATGAACTACCAAACTTATAAGATATAGGAGTGTAATAGCATCAATAACGGGTGAATAAGTTTGATCATAATCAATTCTTGGCTTTTGTGAAAAGCCTTGTGCGATGAGTCGTGCTTTATATCTTACGACTTCATTATTCTCATTTCATTTTCGCACAAACACCCATTTCTAGCCAACAGGTTTTACACCCTTTGGCATTTGGACTACAGGTCCAAAAACTTCTCGCTTCACAAGCGAATTTAACTCCGATTGAATCGCATCTTTCCATTGAGGCCAATCAATTCTATGCTGACATTCTTCAACTGATGAAGGATCTAAATCCTCATTATCCTTAAAAATATCAAGGGCTACATTGTATACAAAAGCATTATCAATGACAACGTTTCTTCGATTCCAACTTTTATTGAAACTGCTATAATTAATAGAGATTTCATAATTCTATTTGTAGTTGAAATCTTTTCATCAGTTGTCCCTTGATTTTCTTTTTCTGTTTCATCAATATGATCTTCTGGATCATTTAACCTCTTTTCTTTGGAGGATTTTTATTTTTGGAAGTAAGGGGTCGGCCACGCTTCTGGTGTGATTTTGATTCAACAGCTATAGGATTTACTTTCTATCCTTCAAGGACTTCTATCTGTAAAAGAGTATATATAGCTGGAATATGCAATTTAGTTACTCTGCTAGAGTCAGCAAAAGAATGTGGCGGTTGATTTGCAATTTGTTGCAAATGTATAATCTTTTGAATTTCAAGTTCATTCATATTTGTGTGTGGATCTAAATGATTCAAAGATGTTTTCCACGCAAGTTCAATCTTATGCCATTTATTCTCTCCCCCTAATTTGTGAAACAAATTTTCATCAAAATGGCAATTAGCAAATCTTGTTGTAAACACATCCCCTGTCAAAGGTTCAAGATACCTTATAATGGACGAGGAGTCATACCCAACATATATCCTCAATCTTCTTTGCGGACCCATTTTTGTCCATTGGAGTGGTTCAATTGGTACATATACAGCACACACAAAAATTTTCAAATAAGAAATATTTGGCTCTGAACCAAAAGCCAACTAACTGTATGGGAGAAAATTTATGGTAACTCGATGGCCTTAAACGCATGCTGTAGCATGCAAAATTGCATGTCCCCAAGCTGCTGTAGGGAGATTTGTTTTCATCAATAATTGTCTAACAATTAATTGCAGCCTTTTAATAAATGATTCAGCTAGACCATTCTATGTGTGAACATGAGCTACATGACGTTCAACAATTATTTCAATCGACATGCAATAAGAATCAAATGCATGCAAAGAACATTCATCAGCATTGTCTAGATGGATTCGCTTAATATGATAATCAGGAAACTGCGCTCTTAAGCAAATTATTTGGGCAAGTAATCTCGCAAACGCCAGGTTGCGAGTTGATAATAAACAAACATGCGACCATCGGGTCGATGCATCAATCAAGACCATGAAATATCGAAATTGACCATATGGTGGACTAATCAGTCCACATATATATCCATGAATCCGTTCTAGAAATGTAGGACTTTCAGCTCTTACTTTCAATGGTGATGGTCTTATAATCAATTTCCCTTTGTAACATGCAGCACATGAAAGTTTATTAGAAGTTAAAATCCTTTGATTTTTCAAAGGATGACCATGTGTTATCTCGATAATTTTTCGCATCATAATTGATCCTAGATGACCCAAACGGTCATGCCAAGCTTTAAAAATAACGAGATTAGTAAATTTCTGGTTTACTAAATGATGCGCCTCAATAGCATTTATTTTCACATAATATAGGCCAGAGGATAGAGATGGTAGTTTTTCCAACAAAAACTTATTACCGGAGGTCATTTTTGTGATACCCAAATATTCATGACCATTATCCTCCATAGTCTCAACATGATATCCATTATGTTAGATATTTTTAAAACTCAATAAATTTCTTTGAGACTTTGAGGAATATAATGCTTTATCAATAGCAATCATAATTCCTCCCGGTAATATTATATTAGCTCTTCCGGAGCCTTCAATAAGTTTTGCACTACCATTTATTGTGGTAACACTTGTTTCTCCCACATTCAAATGAGAAAAATATTTCTCATATTTCAGTATGGTGTGCGTAGTTCCACTGTCAATAAGACAGACATTTTTTATATCATTATTCATACCAGAAAATTGAACAACGCTCATCTGTTTTATTAACAAAATATTTACAGATATAAAAATTGAGCATATTATATTACAATATTTAAACAATAAAATGTAATATTTTACATAAACATAAAATACATAATATAATATTCTAATTATTTTGGACACTTCCATCTCCAATTAAGTGGTCAATTCTTTCTTCTGAATGTTCGAAAAAAAAGCAACATCCAAGTGAGCCACACCAACATCAACATTTTCAAGATCATCATGTTTTCTTTCATGAGACAAATTTTGAGAAGTAAAATTTGCCTCAGCATCTTTGCCTTTCTTTTCAATAGATGTTTGATATAAGTCAACAAGATATTTTGTCGTGCGACAAACACGAGACCAGTGACCTTTCATGCCACAGCGATAACATTTGTCTTTATAATTTTTCAGAACAATATTTCCTATCTCATTACTTTTTGTCCACTTCAGGTGGTCATTGACATTTTTGGCATATAAATTATTATTACGATTATAAGGGCCAAATTTATCACGACGTCCATGATCATATTTTCAACCATGACCACAGTAATGACCACGACTATGATCTCTTCTGGGATTATGATTTCTAACAGCATTCACTTTAGGGAATGGAGTAGAGTTAGTAGGTCGAGTCTCGTGATTTTTCATTAGTAGTTAATTATTTTGTTCCGATACAAGAAGACAAGAAATCAATTCAGAGTATTTATTAAAACATTTCTCACGATATTGTTGCTTCAGGAAAATATTCGTGGCATGAAAAGTGGAGTATGTTTTCTCCAGCATATCATCATCCGTTATATCAACTCCACATAGTTTCAATTGTGAAACTATTTTGAACATTGCGAAGTTATACTCACTCACGGATTTGAAATCTTGCAACCTCAGGTGCAACCAGTCATACCGTGCTTTTGGGAGAACGACCATCTTCTGGTGGTCGAATCTTTCTTTCAAATTTCCCCACAAAACAAGAGGATCTTTCACGGTAAGATATTCATTTTTTAAATCTTCATGAAGATGATGGCGGAGAAATATTATAGCTTTGGCACGATCTTGTGTTGATGATACATTATTTTGCACAATGGTGTCTGCCACACCTATTGCAGCAAGATGCATTTCGGCATCTAGTGTCCATGACAAGTAGTTCTTTCTTGTGACATCAAGAGTCACAAATTCGAGTTTTGTAAGATTTGCCATAATAATAACAGAAAACGTACTTGTTTGATAAACTTTAAAAATAATTTACTCAGTTCGTTAGCATCGTGCTGTGATGTGCATAAATCATATCACATTTTAGCATGTTTTTAGGCATGATTTAGGGTGAAATTGAGGGCAAATCGGTCTTAATCGCTCGTTATTAACTCAATTTCACAGTTTTTATGATTTTGGAAGTGTCGGGTGAAAAGTGGAAGAAAATGGCAAATTTCGGGGCAAAACGCAATTTTCCAGAAGTCGAACTTCGGGGAGGGCGTCCCGAATCAGGACGGGCATCCCAATCCGGGACGGGCGTCCCGAACCAGAATTCAGAATCCCACATTGAATTTTTGAGAGAAAATCACTCCAAAAAGCTGCTATAAATACCCGAGGCCTTCCTCAGTTAAAATCATTCCTCTCCACTTGATCTGAGTCATTCAGTGGTTTCCAGTGTACAATTCTCGAGTACACAACTCACTCAGAGACTCAGATTTCGGTATAAGTTTTCTTTCTTTCCTTTTTGTGTTTCGTTTTTCTTAGTTTCTGAGAAATAGTCTCAGATCCTAGGGTTCGATAGATAGGTTCGTTTATGGTATTCATAGAATACCCGAGATTTCTTTAGGGGATCCTAAGAGGGCTCTACGCGTTCGAAGAGTTAGTCCACAGGGCTGGGCTTAAGCCCAGGACGTAAGGTAAAGTCTAGCTACTAGGCTGAGGAAGCGTCCTCCAAAAGTTCTGGCGAGCAGAGTCGGGTCGAGCAGTACGACATATACAACAGTACGCTCCAACGGCGCGACTACGTAAAGGGTGATTTCTTTATGGCATCAGTCCCCCCTGTCCCTCTCTTTATATGTTGTTATTGTGTTTGTCCAAATATCAATTATGAATATGGATTATGTTTTTCCAGAAATAGCCACCTGCTTAATATACATTATGTCTGCATGTCTAATGTAGTTTCTTTTAAACTAAAATTAGGGTTATAGAAAATTCATAACCACGGTCTATTCATAACCTGTTTAGTTTAAAAGGCATCAATTAGTATTGGTGTCTGTCATACTAGATAAAATAACCTGCGGAACACCCTGTTTGTTAGAGTAGTCTAGGTAGGCTGAGTAGAGCGTTTATGCCTGCGATTATGGGCAAGCGGCATGATCCCCGAAGTGACATAGGGCTTTCATAGCTGTCTTTAGTAGTAACCGTGAGTAGGGCCGTTTACCTTGGCGATGGGACGGTTTATCAGATTACTCAGATGTGGTACACCTTTAGACTCAGAATATAATTGCAATCCAGGCCAAGACATGTCTAAAATACTCGAATATAGGTCAATAAACATATAAGAATAATATAACATAGAATTAGGACCTTATCTATAAAATACTTCTAGGCTGAATTAGACTTAAACCTTAGCGGAGAATGGATCACCCTCTCATCAAAGTTATTAAAGACGATTGCATAACTGGATCATAAGATAAGAGTTAGAATAAAAGGCTAGCTACTACTAAGCCGTTACCACTTCCCTGGGAGTACGATATTTATTTAATAAAATTGTAGATACTTTCCAATAGACTAGCTACACGATATGTACTCTGCTTTAGGTTCTGGCTGATTAAGTGACACCATAGAGACTAAATGTGACAATTAGTCAATCACAGTCCTTAATTACTCATAATCAACATAGGGTAAAATAACACCTATTTAGCATATCAGTCGGAAAGCCATCAGATTTTTGGCGCCGTTGCCGGGGAAATATCATAATGAATTTAGGATTATTGGCCACAATTCTAGAGAGTTATGATAGGTAGCGGTAGTAACCTAGACTTTTGATCTACACTTATCTTATGCTAGTTAGACAACCACTTTCCGAAATATATGATTATCATAACTAACTAATTTTAGATATTATTGAAATTAAGACACTTAGGATAATCAAATTTTAGAAAATTATTCTAAAACCATATTGAGGAAATTTATCTGCTTTCTAAATAAAATATAAAAGAAAAAAATGTTTCTTGCTTTTCTTTTCTTTCCATCTTTGTTTTTTGTTATTCCTATCCAGACTTTGCACTCAAAGATGAAGAGAACAAGAGCAGCTACTAACCAAGCAAAGAAAACAGAAATCCCTGACACTCCAGGACCAAAGAAGACAAAGCCAGAAGGACCATCTAGGCCTGAACCAGAAATACCACGAGGGAACCTTCCTTCACAACCGGTAGAAGTAAACTCAAGCCTAGATGCCAGTGACCTAGTGAGAAGATTCCTGAACGCCTGTGAGCCTAGTCCCACAGAAGAAGATCCTTCTGAAGATACCTTCCCTCCTAGAGAAGAACCTCAAAGATCTCCAGTTCACACTCCTGCCCAGAGAGTTCCTATAAATCCACCACCCTTTGACCAAACCCAAAACTCACCAACACCTCCTGCATACACTCCAACACCTAACGAGCACACCCCTTCATCCGGGGGAAGTACTAACGGTTTTCAGTCAGTGTTGTCCGTGCAGATAGATACCTTGGCTCGACAGATCTATGAGATGGATCAAGGAATTGCAAGTAGATTATGTCATTTAGACCAAATCAGTCTAAATATCACAACCAACATGGATCGACTCAGAGCCACAGTCAGCCTCCAGGAGAACCAAGGTGCACAACTACTCCGGGAGATGTCTGACATACGAAGTGAGCAGGGCAGGCAAAGGGATGAGATGAGAGCCATGCGCATAGAGATGCAAAACATTCAGGCAGAGCTACGTGAGATCAGAGATAAGGGTCGTTGAAAAAGGGAAGATTCTTTTACTCTTATTTTCTGCAAATAAATGGTTTGAACTCAAATTAAATAATTGACCCATATTTTCTATTTTTCAGACTTTTTAAAGGGTGCTTTATTTTATTCAACAATTTTTCTTCAGACATTTTATTTTCAAATTTCTATGAAAAACAAAAGTTTTGCAAATGCAGTTTATTTTTTACTAATTAAATTGTATAAACTCAGTTTTTGTTTTTCTGAAATTCTTGCTGAATTCAAGTTAGATAAGATTAGGGTAGTCATGATTTTCGAAAAAAGGTTGAGGAATTTTTACACAGAGTTTTTAACAGCTTCTGAATTTGATTGGATAAACATGAAGACTTGTTAAAAGTTATGATTATTTTTGGTGTACTGAAATTTGCAGGGAATTACGAAAAAAAAATTCAGAATTGGCACACATCCCGAAGCAACCCGGGACGGGAGTCCTGCCTCCGGGACGGGCGTCCTGAAGGCCGCCCCTCCTACAAATATTCTATTTTTCTCATTTTCCCTCAAATCAACTTCCAAAAATTCATCTCTCTAAAAACTTTCTCTCTACCTTCTCTCTACAAATTTTTGGCAAACTTCCCAAAGTTCAAAATTCAAATTTCCCTCCAAATTTTGAATTTTAGACTTCTTTCCAAAATTCGAATTTCCCGCCAAAATCCCTCCTCCCTAATTCAAATTCACCTCCAAAATTCGAATTCGAATCTTCCTTCCTGCCTAAATTCTCAAAATCTCTCAAACGCTCTCAACCTAAATGGCTCCCAAACGCGCCCGTATCACGTCTACCATGACCGTCACATCGGTGGCACATCCTTTCATGTTGTTTCACTCCAGCCCAACATACCAGGAGAGATGTCACGGATACATCGGACGCACCATACTGACGGGCAGAACGCTTGACTGGGCAGCAATACAAACGCTAGAGGTGGAGCAGGAAGTTAGACGCATGCTCGACGTACTACCCTACAGTCAAGTATTCATCGTCACTGAGCCGACATACCTAGAGTTGGTATGTGAGTTCTATGCATCATTTACGTACCATCAGGAGCATATCACATTCCGCTTGGGCGGAATAGATCAGTCGATGAGCATGGCCGAGTTTGGCATCGCCTGGGTATCTGGCAGAGAGACGAGCTGGATACGCCCGCCTACACCACGGCAGTTCGAGACTTCACGTCTGCAAACGTCTCCACTGCTTGGGCTCAGATCTGTATGACGGGTGTCCCCTACCAGCATGGCTTTGCGAAAGCCACATGTATTTATCCCGCTCTTCGCTACTTACATGCCATTATCGCACACACATTATCAGGACGACGGACGGCCCCCGGGAATATCACCCAAATGGAGACATTCCTCTTGGCCAACATGCACATGGGATCCACAGTAGAGATGGCTCGACTTATCACGGTCATCATGCGGGGTTTCACTACGGACACTCGGAAACAGTGTCTGGGGCTCGTGCCATTCATCATCAGGATAGCTCACTACCTGGAGTTGGACATCGAGGGCTCGGAGCTGACCCAGGTTGCCCCGACCACCATTCCTACGGACCTTACCATCCTACGAAACATAGGAATGGTCGTACGGGATGCAAATGGGCGCTACTCCATCCACACAGAGCAGCCAGGACAGGCCTCGGCACCCGGAGCAGTTCCAGCACACATACCTCCGTCCGAGATATTTGTTCCACGCACTGCCTTCGAACGACACATGTCGCACGGATTGGCAGAACTCTCAGCCCGATATAGCCAAGATATGGATAGGATCGAGAGACGGCTAATGTTGATAGAGGACAGAGTCGCTATGAACACCAGCAGGATCGATGAGATTCATCAGCATACCTCCCACCTGGTGGAAAACTCCGAGGTTCACTTTCCGGCAGACTTTCTGGCAGACTTCGGTCCACCTAACGACGGCGAGCCGGGTTCTTAGTTTTTCTTTCCTTTTCCTTTTCTTTTGTTATTTTCGTTCTATGTATGTGATCATGTTTGGGCTGTATGAAATATGAATCTCTGTGTAACATTGATTGATATGACATAACAGCATTGTTTTCTCTATGTTTTCTTGTTATTTCTTTTATTTCCTTATTTTCATTCTTACCCATAGTTATTCAATTAAGTGTAGGGTAAGAATCTTTTTGTTTTGTTTCTTGTTTTCAAATAAGTGTGGGGTAATTAGAAATGCATGAACACTGAGGACAATGTCAGCCTTAAGTGTGGGGTAGCAGTGCACAGTGCACTGTAGTAGTTTGAAAATTTTTGCATGATTTTTGCATGCTTTCCCCGTATTTTCACGCCTTTCCAAAAATTTTCAAAATTTTCATTCTTTCAGACTTCAAATGCAGTATGATTGGTTAAACATTGCTTATGTCTATGATATGTATGTAGAATGTGATGGTTAGTAGGAGATGATCTATGACTATTTTGAACTCATTTATTAGGAATAGGGAATTCCTGATAACTGAGCACAACTTAGCCTGGATTAGATACCTCAGCCAATTACCTTTTCAAGAATTAACTAGATAAAATTAAGACCAGTTGTGGATGTTTTGACAATTAGAATGACTAGATGAGACTCTGAGCTAAAAGTGAAAAGAAACAAAAGAAAGTTAATCAAATAAGGGTAGTTTGCCAGCGGCCTTCGCTACTCGAGCACCACTCCTTCGGGGAACTTAAAGCCTGATGCCCTAAGGTCGTGTAGGTCTGGGAGTCATCGGAGTGGGACTCGCTACATGGGTAGTTGAAGTTGACGTGTTCTAAGCAGACTCAAAATACCCTGAATCTATAAAGAAAATCAATAAATGCTAAATCATTAAAAAAAATATGATCACCAAGGCTCAAAACTCAGAAAGTTGTCTATTGTTATTATGTCTAGTGACAGGGTCGAAGTGTTATCTGGTAACCGTCAAGACGAGAGTTTATTGTGTTGACTATCTGGTCTAGACTAGTACACACACTACACATCAGGAAAACCTTGTGACTAAGAAAAGAGTTCAACCTAGTGTTAAGTTGTCAACTGCTTGACTATAACAATCTGCTAGAGACATTTGAGACCTTATCATAGCAACCTAACCAGTCAGACCTGTGTTAAGAATCGTCTGAATAATTTTTGGAATAAAAACATGACTAGGAAATTTAAGTGACTGCACTATGATTTAGAATCACTAACTTCAAGTAGAATTTGCTTGAGGACAAGCAAAAAGCTAAGTGTGGGGTTATCTGATATGCATAAATCATATCACATTTTTAGCATGTTTTTAGGCATGATTTAGGGTGAAATTGAGGGAAAATCGGTCTTAATTGCTCGTTATTAACTCAATTTCACAGTTTTTATGATTTTGGAAGTGTCATGTGAAAAGTGGAAGAAAATGGCAAATTTCGGGGCAAAAACGTAATTTTTTAGAAGTTCGGACTTCGGGAAGGGCGTCCTGACCTGGTCAACAGGTCGGGACGGGCGTCCAGGACTTGGTACGGCCGTCCTGACCTGGTCAACAGACCGGGACGGGCGTCCCAGACCAGAATTCAGAATCCCACATCGAATTTTTGAGAGAAAATCACTCCAGAAAGCTGCTATAAATACCTCAGGCCTTCCTCAGTTGAAATCATCCCTCTCCACTCGATTTGAGTCATTCAGTGGTTTCCAGTGTACAATTCTCGAGTACACAACTAACTCGGAGACTCAGATTTCAGTATAAGTTTTCTTTCTTTCCTTTTTGTGTTTCGTTTTTCTTAGTTTCTGAGAAATAGTCTCAGATCCTAGGATTCGATAGATAGGTTCATTTCTGGTATTCATAGAATACCCAAGATTTCGTTAGGAGATCCTAAGAGGGCTCTAGGCGTTCGAAGAGTCAGTCCACAAGACTGGGCTTAAGCCCAGGACGTAAGGTAAAGTCCAGCTACTAGGCTGAGGAAGCGTCGTCCGAAGGTTCTGGCGAGCAGAGTCGGGTCGAGCAGTATGACATATACAGCAGTACGCTCCAATGGCGCGGCTACGTAAAGGGTGATTTCTTTATGGCATCAGTCCCCCCCGTCCCTCTCTTTATATGTTGTTATTGTGTTTGTCCAAATATCAATTATGAATACTGGATTATGGTTGTTATGGATATTTGTTATATATGTTGAAGTTATTATGTTTTTCCGGAAATGGCCACCTACTTAATATACATTATGTCTGCATGTCTAATGTAGTTTCTTTTAAACTAAAATTAGGGTTATAGACAATTCCTAACCACGGTCTATTCATAACCTGTTTAGTTTAACAAACATCAATTAGTATTGGTGTCTGCCATACTAGATAAAATAACCTGCGGAACACCCTGTTTGTTAGAGTAGTCTAGGTAGGCTGAGTAGAGCGTTTATGCCTGCGGTTATGGGCAAGCGGCATGATCCCCGAAGTGACATAGGGCTTTCATAGATGTCTTTAGTAGTAACCGTGAGTAGGGCCGTTTACCTTGGCGATGGGACGGTTTATCAGATTACTCAGATGTGGTACACCTTTAGACTCAGAACATAGTTGCAATCCAGGCCAAGACATGTCTAAAATACTCGAATATAGGTCAATAAACATATAGGAATAATATAACATAGAATCAGGACCTTATCTATAAAATACTTCTAGGCTGAATTAGACTTAAACCTGTGGAAAATGGATCACCCTCTCATCAAAGTTATTAAAGACGATTACATAACTGGATCATAAGATAAGAGTTAGAATAAAAAGGCTAGCTACTACTAAGCCGTTACCACTTCCCTGGGAGTACGATATTTATTTAATAAAATCGTAGATACTTTCCAATAGACTAGCTACACGATATGTACTCTGCCTTAGGTTCTGGCTGATTAAGTGACACCATAGAGACTAAATGTAACAATTAGTCAATCACAGTCTTTAATTACTCATAATCAACATAGGGTAAAATAACATCTATTTAGCATATCAGTCGGAAATGCATCATGCTGATAACGTATTACAAAATTATATAAAAATAAATAAAATAAACAAGATAAAAAGTAAACGAGAGACGTAGAAAATAGAGAGAATATTATTATGTGATTTCTTATTAGTTGTTAGTTGTTTCTACAAAAGGCATAAGGTCCTTTATTTATAGGGGTGAATAGGAGATAAGGATAAGCAGGTGACACTTGTCACCCCGGTATTAAGTGCTAGGTGACACTTGTCACTAAAATCATAAGTACTAGGTGATATGTGTAACCGTAGAAATATAAATCAGTGACACTTATCACATTTTATTAAATACCTAATTATTTCGAGATTAAAAGATAATAACGATTATGTATACACATCCATTAATTTAATAATTTTTTGACATACATAACATAATCCAACTTATTTTTCTCTTCTAACATTATTTTATTTTTATTTATTTTTTAAAAATTTTGACTTCGGACGGTGATAACATTATTCTTTTATTTCTTTTCCTGGTTGTGATAACATTATTCTTATTCCTTATAAAAATAAAATAAAATAAAATAAAAAATCGTATCCAAAAATACCCTATTTTTTCCGTCTATAAGAGGAACAGAAAAGGAGGCGGCTATTCCCAAAAACTATCTCAGGCAACCCTCAAAATACCCTTCAGAGAGAATCACTGATTTTTTACAAGAGAAAATGGCCGGAATTTCTCAGGACTGGGAACCCGTGGTGCTCCGCAAGAAAGCTCCGACATCCGCTGCTCGCAAGGATGAGAAAGCCGTTAACGCTGCTCGTCGTTCCGGGGCTGAGATCGAGACCGTCAGGAAAGGTATTCTGATTTCCCTATTGTGGTTCTTCTGGATGATGCTATTTTATTTATATTTGGATGGATGATTTCTGTGCTTTTTTTTATTTTTTTTAAAATATATTTTATAATTTTTTTATATGTATATATATTTATTTTATTTGCAGTTTTAATCTATTCTCCTGTGTGTTGCCTTTGTTAATGTAGTTTTCTGTTTTTCAATTACTGTTTTTTATTGGCATACTAATGTGATCGTTGCCCAGAAACCCTTTTTAATGTTTAGCTAGGGTTTATTTATGTGCCTTTAGGCATTGGACCTAAATGATAGAGGTTTGTTCTCGTAATTTTAATTCTCACTCGGTTTGTTTTTGGATCATTTATATTTTTTCTGATGGTTACCAATGTTTGTCTTGGGTTTTTTTCTTTTTATTTATTTATTTTGTTTTTAAAAAAAATTTGTATGTCTAGGCGAGACTAGAGATAGTTCCTAGACGATTTTAGTGGTTTCCTTAAGTTGCTGGATTTTGATACCAAGGAAATTTGTTGAATGATTGATCATCTTTAAGTTGCGGTTTTATTCTCTTTCTCCTATGGCAAGTTGTTATGTTGTCTTACTATCTCATTGGAACTTTCTTAACTCATTACAGCTAATGCTGGCACAAACAAGGCTGCCTCCAGTAGTACAACTTTAAATACCAGGAAACTCGATGAAGACACAGAAAATTTGACTCGTGAGTTCATTTTGTGGATACGCTTTTTCTCCTTCCTATATTTATTTGATTATGATAACTATAATGGTTATGTGTTTTGATATTGAACTTGTCTGTTGAAACTTTTTGTTAGGAATTTCTGCTATGGCTGATTTTGAAAATTTATCATGTTCCTTTTTCAGTATTAAGGATTGCCTGTATGAATGTCACTCTTGAGGATCCTATTAGTTTCTAACTTTATGGGTGGTAATTAATTTCATTGCAACTCATTTTGTTTTGCAGTAAATTTACAATCCTATAACTCCTCTGTTGTCATTCATGGTTGAGATAACCATTACGTTAGTTAGTGTATGCAAATAATCAGTCCACTGCTGAAATTATCTTGATATGCTTTGAGTTCATTTAGCATTTGGGATTTTGGGAGCTTGATTACTTGTTTTGCAGGTTCTAGTTTATTCCTATGCATGTGAAAGAGTATCCTTGAGATAATATTCCTGTTTTTGTTTTCTGATGTTTTATTATTATTATTAATAATTATTTTCCAGATCAGAAGGTGCCAACTGAACTGAGGAAAGCCATCATGCACGGTAGACAGGAGAAAAAGCTTACCCAGTCTCAACTTGCTCAGGTATATATTTACAGAGTTGCAGTCCCTCAATCCCCCATCGCGCTGTAAAAAGAAAGTAAAGAAAAAGATAAAACTGACCATAAGCAACAGAAATTGCTTTCCTCTTATGGCACATCTGAGGAACAAAAATGGAAATTTACATGCTGAATTAATCTAATCTGACTGCTTGAAGTTATTGTGCCTAAAACTGGAATCTGTTTTCCTCCTTGGCTTATTTTGCATTCTTTTTAATACTCTCTCAACCTATTTTGTTATCCTTCTAGTTGATAAATGAGAAGCCCCAAATAATCCAGGAGTACGAATCAGGAAAAGCAATACCCAATCAGCAAATTATTTCTAAACTTGAGAGGGCTCTTGGTATGAAACTTCGAGGAAATAAATAGACTGTGTGGAGAAAATCAATGCTCTGTAATGTCATATTGTGGTGGAGTCTTTAAAAGAGTGGTTATATGTACATGGAACTTTTTCATTTTTAGTTTTCCCCCTTTCCAGCTGTAGCTGTATGCATGGCTCTGAAATGTTCTGACTGAAAGATGTGGTTCTCCTGCGTGAATTGTGAATGTTATTTCTATTTGCATAAACAAACTTGAATTAATGTTTATCTATGTACAATGCTGAAATATCTCTGGTTGCATGTTAAACTTTTATTGTTTGGCCATATAATAATAGTCTTGAATAAATAGGCTTTGCTCCGTTCTCAACATTATGAGCTATCTTAGGTATAATAGCTATTGCACGGTACTAAAATCTTTTCGGAGAAATGCAAGAAGTTATCCGGCAGTTGAGACATTTAAGAAAAGCCATTTTGTTTAATTGGTGTGTTCTAATTGGTATCTTAAAAGATAGGATTTATACACCTATGTTGATTATGAGTAATTAAAGATTGGGTTTTATTAATTCACTTTAGCATTAATTATTGTTATTTAATCAATCAAAATCTAAGACAGTCCTTATTATGTAGTTAGTCTTTTGAAAATTGTCATTTTAGCATTAATTATTGTTATTTAATCAATCAAAATTTAAGACGAGTCCTTATTATGTAGTTAGTCTTTTTGGAAAGTATCTATGATTTTAATTTATTAATATCGTAATTTCTTTGGAAAGTACCTATAATTTTAATTTATTAATATCGTAATTTTATTGTATAGCTAGTCTTTTAGAAAGTACATACGATTTTAATTTATTAATATCGTAATTTTATCGTATAGCTAGTCTTTTAGAAAGTACCTACGATTTTAATTTATTAATATCGTAATTTTATCGTATAGTTAGTCTTTTGGAAAGTACCTACGATTTTAATTTATTAATATCGTAATCTTAGGAAAAGTTACCTACGATTTTAATTTATTAATATAATATCTTAATTTATTAATATCGTCCTTTGGAAAGTATTTACGATTTTAATTTATTAATATCGTAATCTCAGAGAAAGTACTACGATTTTAATTTATTAATATAATATCGTCCTTTGGAAAATATTTACAATTTTAATTTATTAATATCGTCCTTTGTCCTTAATATCATAATCTCAGAGAAAGTATTTACGATTTAAAATTATTAATATCGTCCTTTGTCATTTGGAAAGTACTTACAATTTTAATTTATTAATATCGTAATCCCAAGTAATGGTAACGACTTACTAGCAACTATCCCTTAATCGTAACAATTATCTTTATTTAATTAATCAATCGTTTATCAATAATTTTGACAAGTTGGTGATCTCAACCACACATAACACATAATTATTGAGCATGCAAGAAATAGACATATGTTCTGATGTATGTTTTATTGTTTTTACGTTGATTGACCTATCTTCGAATATTTTAGATATATCTTGATCTAGAATGTAATTATATTTTAGATATATTTTGATCTAGAATGCAATTATGTATTGTATCTTGCTTGTGTACCACATCACATCTTAATTACCTGATGTATTCACCCTACCTTAATGATGAGGACCCTACTCACGGTTCGAGTTAAATGTATCCATGAAAATCTATGTCACTCAATAATTCATATCACTCACCCTAACGCCGTTATACAGATTAAACTCAGCCTCATTAGATTACTTTAACAAACAGACCTTAATACAATTTATCCTAACTTAAGGTCTGTTAAACTAAACAGGTTATGATTAGACCATGGTTATGAATTGTTTATAACTGTTCATTTAGTTTAAAAGGGCAAGCAGATATTTAGTCATAATGTTAATTTAGCAGGTGACCTTTTCGGAAAAATGAGTATAACTTTAACATGCAAAATATGTTAATTTAGCAGGTGACCTTTCTGGAAAAATGAGTATAACTTCAACATGCAAAACATATATAACATAGCAATCATAATTTAGTATTCAAATATTTGAAAAAATGAGCATAACTTCAACATGCAAAACATATATAACATAACAATCATAATTTAGTATTCAAATATTTATTTAGACGAACACAACACAAAGTATACAAAGAAGATCTAGGGGACCATCATCATAAAGTATTCACCCTTTATCAGGTCCGTCGGCAGAGCGACTACTTGTATACTCTGGGTTGTTCGACCTGACTCTGTTAGACTAGTAGTGATTGCTTTACCTTACATCTTGGGCTTAAGCAATGCCCCGTTGACTAGCTATTCGCTCACCTAATGCTCTCTTAGGATCTCTAACGAAATACCAAATTTCGGGTATTCTATGAATACAAAAAACGAACACTATCTAGTTGAATTCTTGGAATCTGAGATAAACACTCAGAAAGCAGAGAAAATGAAACACTCTTTATTGCTAAGTGACTCGTGTGAGTGCAGAAAGATGCACTCAAAGGCACCAAATGACTTGTATTGAGTGGAAATGGATGATTTCAACTGTTGGAGGCATGAGATATTTATAGCAGGTGAAAAGAGTTAATTTCTATTGGAAATTCAATGTGGGACAACAACCTGCTGCTCGGGACGCTCGTCCCGAGTTGTTGACCGGGCCAGGACGGGAATCCTGACCTAGGGACGGCCGTCCCGGCCCTTTGACTTGGTCGGGATGGGCGTTCTGTCTCCGGGACGCCCGCCCCGAGTTCATAACTTCTAAAATTCGCACTTTTGCCCCGATGTTTGCTATTTTCTTACAAATTTCTCCTGAAACTTTCAAAATCACAAATTATGCAAAACTATATCAATTTTAATCAATTAAGATCGATTTAATTTCAATTATGCCCTAATTTGTGTCATGCTAAAAAAGTGATATGATTTGTGCATATCATTTAATCAATCAAATTACACGTCCCTTGTTATTTTTTCATTTTCTATTTGTTGTTGGCCTTATTCAATCTCAAATGTTAATTAATTACTGGAGGATTTGTCACCTTGGTCGAATGGTTGATATTTTATTTGACTATTCTACCTTAAAGCTTCTTATTTTAAATATTTTTCATCAAATAGATTGAGAAGAATAAGGCAAACAATAATGGGATGTTTATCATAAAGTTCAATTGATCTTAAAATCAATTTACTCAATCATCAAATTGACATTTTTTATTAAAAAGAAGAAGAATGGATCTTTTTCATAAATTGGAATGCCTTTAGAGATTTATTCATATTATTTTATACTAATATATTTACTATTAAAATGTATTATTTATGACTTTGAAATATTATCTTATAATTAAATTTGAGACAGGCAAAAATGTCTTAAATTAAAAAAAATTGGCAAAAGTTATTAAGAGACTAAACAGAACAATTAGCCTCTTGATTATTAAAACATATTCAAACTTGTTCAAGAACACCCATCCATTCCTTTACAACACCACATTATCCACTAAAATATTTCTCCAACCATACCTGAAGAGGATGGTGGAACTAAGAGAGAAAAAAAACATCATTTGTTAAACAAAGTACATCCCATGT
This sequence comes from Asclepias syriaca, assembly GCA_027405835.1. Lineage (NCBI taxonomy): Eukaryota > Viridiplantae > Streptophyta > Magnoliopsida > Gentianales > Apocynaceae > Asclepias > Asclepias syriaca. The sequence goes on from CM049930.1 coordinate 10,108,457, forward strand.
ACAAAATACATTAAATTAAACATTTTCTTTTACTCACAAGCCAATTTAGTACCAAAACTGGTTAAACAAATGGCAAATGCCTGAAAAGCAGATAAAGGCTGCCGGTAGTCCATAGTAAAATGATCATCACCCACCTTCCCAAACTGAAGAAGAACTGTTTCTTCATCCCCTTTTCCACCTGGTTGGCTTTGATCCACTGTTGCAACCAATTGAAAATTCTTCACTGATGCTACTGTAACCCTACCGTGGAAATTCAAGCACCAGCACTGCAAGTGCTCGTGCCATCTAGGGGCCTTGTTTCTTAGAACAGTGTATCCAGAAACAGCAGAGCTAGGACTTTTCGTCTTTGGAATACACATTTGTTTGTTTACCCCAGTTCCATTTGAACATGGATACTGAAGAGCACAAACCATCCTCCTTGGACCTCGTGATTTCAGGAGGTTATATTTATAGGATACTTCTCCGATTTCAAAATTCCCCGCTGGAACCTGGGGACTTATCTGTTTACTAGTGAAACGACGGCTGGCTTTGCTGCTTGATGGCTTTGCTCCATTGTGTGGGGGTTGGCTGTCATATATGGTAAAATTGGTACCAAGGAAATCTGACCTACAAAGATAAGAGAGTAGAAGAAGTTCAGTGATTGTCTCAACTCTTTCTCTATGAATCTACCCATACAAGTACCAAAATGATCCGAATGAAAACAAGTTTTAATTCTTTTAACCGTAGACTTCAATGCCAAACAAAAAACTCAGTTCAACGAGCAATATGAGCTTGTAAGAAGGTAGAGAAATTAGAATTGTTAATCTACATGATCATGCATATGTAAGTACTTCAAACCCTCAAAAGTGTTTGAGACAGTCAGAAAATGGACCTTAATTTTCCAACATAAGCATTGCTTCCTTGAGAAAAATCATCAGCATCAAGAGATATTATGTACTCGGTGTGAGCACCACTTCTGTACCTCCGAGCTGCTAACAGAAACTTCCCCTTCTCCATAGATGCTGCCACAATCCAGAGCAAACACAGACTCAAAATATGATATCATTTCCACACAAAAAGAGAAGAGAGACGGAGAACTTCACATAAATGGAGCACTAAAAGACACACACACCTATATATTTGTGTTGGATTTCAAAATAAACAGTGCATGGTGACTATCCGTTGCTTCACTATTTGAATGTCTTACTTTCTAGATAAAAGAAAAGGGGGTATAGCCTTATAATTGAAATAAGAACTCATTTCAACTTTCAAACAAATGCTATGAAACGAAACCAGGTTTGGATTCAAAAATTTTGAGTTCATGAATGCAAATTCCCATCAACAAGACGATGAAGATAGACTAACTAGGAAACTTCATGTCCAGTGGAGGGAAACTCTTCAGACATGTTTTGCCCAAAAGTTTTGATTATGTATCCATTCATTAAGATCAGTTAAATATGATTTGTCTTCCTAGAGCTAAATATAAACACAAAGTCTTAATGAAATAGAGGATGGTCAAAACACAAGATGATTAATATCAGAATATGCATCAGCATCATCCTTTTAGAATAAGAATATTGATGAATGCTTCAAACTCTTGCAAGCAGTAATGAGTGAAATAAATATCATTAATAAAAGTCCCACAATAAAAAGAAAAAAAAAAAAGAACGAGTCAACAAAGAACGGTGGTATAGAAATCAATGTTTCTGCCTGCAAAAACTCAAAGTCAACTTGACTTAACTACCACATAGATATAGCATCATTGATGAACAGAGTGAAGATTTCAACAAGTACCAAAGCATTGAAACTTTCAACGTCAAAGCTCTTAATCAAACAAGTTTAACAGGCAAACAATATACATACATACATATATATATACACACATACACACAAAAGAAAGCTTTTTCTCCAGAAAATGAGAATATACATAAGACAAACCTACTACATACATGGTGAAAGAGCAAGATATAGGTAGAACAATCCATTCTTCTTGTCACGTTTTATAAGACATTGAAGTGGCAAGTCACGCGGCCCTGGCTGCAGAATGAGAAAATCATAAATAAATAAATACTAAAAGGAATTTCTCTTTGCTTAGAGAGAAGGGAATGATTTATAAACCATAAAATCTCTAAAACTGATAAAATAGTATCGAATAAAATGAGGATCCTCAAATGATCCATTGAACTCAGCTTAAACCCATTAATATTGGTCTTTCTCTATTTTGACAGTTAAATTTCTACCAATATATATAAGCAAACATTGAAACATGAACTACCAAGACACATATTTTTCTCCACCAAGGACTGTTGAAATAATTTGGGCATTGAACTTCTAATTAAACTTCTAATTGACAATAGTACACATAACTTCAGAAAAGGATCAAGAGAAAAAGAAAAAGGCCATCATTAATTTCACCGAAAATCTGTCACCGAAACAAGAAAACAAGAAAAAGAATAGCTTATTTGAACCTTTTTCAAACAAGAAGGAAACGTAATTTTCCCAGAAGAAGCATGATTACGAGAGCTAGAGTTCGCCACAACTTCCTTAGTAACATCCCTCCACTGCTTACAAACACAGCCACAATATACCACGCTCTGCCGATCCGGCCACTTATCCTCGCTAGTCTCAACTCGTTGTATGATTTCTCCTAAGAGTTCTGGAAGCATACTCGACCAGGGCGACGGCGACGGCGACAAGCCCACATCCCCATTCAAAACGGCGGCGCTGCACTGCACAGCACTACCATCATCATCTCGACCCACAACAACATTTTTGTCAAGAAAATTACCTCTATTACCAGGAAACTCTAGGGTTCTTGAATCTTTCATGGATCCACAAGAGAAAGAGAAGGATCCATTTCTGATCCTTCGAGAAAGAAAATTTCTTCGAAGTGACATAATCTTACCTAACTATCTATAGAATCTATCCCCTTTATCTAATATATCTCGCAATGAAGAAAAACATATAGAAAGAAAGAAAGCGCGACTCACAAAATTGTTTAATTTATTACAAATTATTCTTATTATTTGGGAAAGTTTCAGAGAGGAGTGGGTTTGGTTTCCCTCACGTTGTATTTAATGCTTTTGAATATGACAGACGAATCAGAAGACGAAGTTTCTTGTTCGTCAGAAGGCTTTCATCTTACGGTTCAGGTTGTCGTTGCCTTGGCTCCTTTTTCATTTTCTTATTTTAAATTTTTATTTTTCAAATAATAAAAAATAACGCCTTTAAAAATAAAAATATAAAAATAATGTTATTAATCCGTATATTCTTTGAATTCAAATTTATCAAATTTAATTAATGCCTATATTGAATAGTTTGATTTATTATAATGGGTAATAAAGTATAAGGAAAAATGTAAATAATTTATAATTATTATAAAATAGTTATAACAAACAAGACTAAAGAAAAAGAAATAGAAATAGAAATAGAAATAAAAATAGTATAATTTGCGTATATATTTTTCTTATAACAAAATTATTAGGAGTAGCTCTTTTAACTAAAGATTGTATCATTACTTGTGAATCCAAGTTAATCTAACGTGAAATTCCGAGTGAGATTGCCAAATCAAGACCTTGTTTAAGTGCTTGGAATTCGGCTTGGTTACTTGATGAGCAGTGGAATCCACATGAGAAACTAAGTATCCATTTACCTTCAGCATCTCTAAAGACACCACCAGCTTCTCCATGATTATTAGACTATGTGAATGCACCATCTATATCTAATTTGATGTACGATGCTGTTGGCGGGTACCATTTGATATAATGTGTGACAACCGTAGGAGGTGCTAACTTATGTATTTTCCTGATGTTAATGAATTCGGAAGCTACCTTGAGAATATGATGTAAGCTTGGTGGGTCTTATTTAACATTCTGGATAACGTTTTTATTTTGAGTCTTCCATAACAACCAACAACTAAAAGCAAAAATTGAACTCCAGGGAATGTTTAGAAATATTTTGGTGTGATCTGAAAGGTTTTTTGTAACCATAACCTAAAGGGATGGCTGTTCGGGGAGATGCGGTTGACAATTTGAAGGCCGGAATTGGGCTAGAGTACTCCAAGCAGCTTGAGCAGATCCACACTTTCTCAGAATATGATCCAGGGTTTCAATGCTAGTTAGGCATTTATAGCAATTTTCAGAAACTTGCATTCCTCTATGGTGTAGTAATTGATTACACTAAATTCTTCCATGCCAACATAACCACAGGAAAATAATGATCTTTTTTTGGGACCTCAATTTTCCAAATCTAATTAAGGTTTATGTCTTGATTTGTAGGAGCATTGTTTAGAGCATTTTAGCAAGATGTAGTTGAGAAAGCATCATTAGATGAAATGGTCTAGAACGGGGAATCAATCATATTCTTAGTATTAGGAGTTGAGGGATAGCTGGTATCTTTGATGATCTTTTCTAATTTAGGAGATAAGGGATACGACAAGGATGAAAAGTCCTAGTGGCCTAATGTGCATAAATCATATAACTTTTTAGCATAATTTTAGGCACAAATTAGGACAGAATGGGAATTAAATTGAGCCTAATTGAATGATGTTAACACATTTTCGCATAATTTGTGATTTTGGAAGTTTCAGGTGAAATGTGCAAGAAAACAGCAAATATTAGGGTAAAAATGCAATTTTCATAACATCTCAGTTCAGGACTGGCGTCCCGACCCGGTCAAAGCACCGGGATGGGCATCCTGACCTGGTCAACAAACTCGGGACAGGCGTCCGGAGCACTAGTGCAAAATTCCACATTGGAAATCACAAAGAAAAATCCTTAATTTCCCTGCTATAAATACCCCAAGCCTTACTCAGTTGAAATCACCCCTCTTCACTCGATCTGAATCATCTAGTGACTTCAAGTGTACATTTCTACACTCAATACAAGTTATTTAGTGATCTCAGGTACATCACACGAGTAGTTTAGCAATACGAGAGTGTCTCATTTTCTTTGCTTTCTGAGTGTTTATCTCAGAATCATAGAATTTGAATAGATAGAGTTCATTTTTGGTATTCATAGAAAACTCGGGATTTCGTTAGGAGATCCTAAGAGGGCATTAGGTGAGCGAAGAGCTAGTCAACAGGGCTTTGCTTAAGCCTAGGATGTAAGGTAAAGCAATTGCTACTAGGCTAAGGAAGCGTTCTCCGAAGGTTCTGTCAAACAGAGTCAGGTCAAGCAATCCAGAATATACAAGTAGTCACTCCGTCGGCGGACCTAATAAAGGGTGAATACTTTATGATGGTGGTTCCCTAGATCCTCTGTGTATATTCTGTATTGTGTTTGTCTAAATAACAATTTGAGTATTAAATTATGATGCTAAGTTGTATATGTTTTGCATGTTGAAGTTGCATTCATTTTTCTGGAAAGGTCACCTGCTTAATTAAACATTATGACTGAATATTTGCTTGCTCTTTTATACTAGATGAACGGTCATACACAATTCCTAACCACAGTCTAATCATAACCTGTTTAGTTTAACAGACCTTAATTTAGGATAAAAAAAGCATTAAGGTCTGTCTATTAGGTGAAATAACTTATAGATCACCATGTTTGTTAGAGTAGTCTAATGAGGCTGAGTTTGGGTGTTTATGCCAGTGTTAGGGTGAGTGGCATAATTTCCTGAGTGACACAGGCTTTCATGGATACCTTTAACTCGAACCATGAGTAGGGCCATCAATGACGATGGGGCGGTTTATCAGATAACTCAGATGTGGTACACAAGTAAGATACAATCTATAATTGCATTCTAGACCAAGATATATCTAAAATACTCGAAGATAGGTCAATCAACATGTAGGGACAATAGAACATACATCAAAATACTTGTCTATAAAATACTCTTGCATGCTTAATGAACTCGAGTCTTGTGTAGTAAGGATCACCAACTCATCAATGATTTTGATGAATGATTGCATAACTAGATAATAAAATGAAAGTTAGGGTAAAATGATAGTTGCTACTAAGCCGTTACCACTTCCCTGGGAGTACGATATTTTCTAAATTAAAATCGTAGGTACTTTCCAATAGACTAGCTACAGAATAGGTACTCTACCTTAGGTTCTGATTGATTAAGTGATAAACATAGATGCTAAAAGTGACAATAGGTAAGTCTCCGTCCTTAATTATTTATAATCAATATAGGGTAATAAATCCTGTCTTTTAGCAATACCAATCAGAACACACCATGACCATTTTGAAGTATGTTGCTAAGTGTAATGTGATGGTCTTTACCATATACTAGATTGCTTAGAGGAATATTAATGAAGGAAGCCCACGTATCAATCCAAAATCTAGCGGTTTTCCCATTACCTATGAACCATTTGGAATACCTAGGACACAATATTCCAACCCGCCAATAGTCCTTTCCAAATAAAGGAACTAATGGTTTTCTTTTGTGGAATTATAAAAGGAATGATCCTGTTGTGCCTATGCTATTTGGACATTAGAATATTTTTTCAAGGTGTATTAGGGTTAATATTAATGAATCTCCAAGCCAAACTTATTAGAAGTGCTTGATTTTATATTTTTGCATCTTTAATTTGTAAACCACCACACTTTTTAGATTGTGATTGTATGCCAACTAACAAGGTGGATTTTTCTTTTGGTATTGCATGAACCCCAAATGAAGTCTCTAACAATTCCATTGATTGTATCAGTTGTTTTAGCTGGTAGGTGGAAATATTGCATTATATGTTTAGGTATGGCAGAGATAACTAATTTTGCCAAAGTTAACCTTCATGCCATTGTCAAGGTTTTCGTTTTCCAATTGCATAACTTAGCTTCTTGATAGGAGGTAAGGTTACTGAAGTTAGAATGTTTGGGGGATTGGATTTAAATAGGGAAGCCTAGATAGTAGCCTAAATTACTAACTCTCCTAATTTTGAGGATGTTAGAGATATGATTACTAAGTTGATCACCACAGTTGTTGGAATAATTAATTTTTGATTTATTAACATTCATGTTTAGACCACTAGAAGAGAAGAGTTTGTATAGAACTTGGAGAATGATGTGAGTATGTGCCTAAATCATTACTTTTTTTAGCATGTTTTAGGCACAAATTAGGGCAAAATTAGAGATAAATTATTCTTAATTGATTGATATTAACACAATTTTGCAGTATTTGTGATTTTGAAAGTTTCAGGTGAAATGTGCAAGAAAATAGCAAATATTGAGGCCAAAACATGATTTTCAGAACTTTTTAGTTCAGGACGGGCGTCCTGACCCAGTTAAAGCACCAAGACGGGCATCCTAGACTTGGGAAGGGCATCCTGACCTGGTCAATAGACTCAGGACGGGCGTCCCAGACTCGGGACGGGAATCCCGATCACCCATGCAGAATCCCACATTGAATTTCATAGAGAAAAATACTCAGTTTCCTTGCCATAAATATCTCATGTCTTCCTCAGTTGAAATCATCCATCACCAGTCAATACGAGTCAATTAGTGGATCATTTGATCCATCTTCACTCGATCTGAATCATCTAGTGACTTCAAGTGTACATTTCTAAACTCGATACAAGTCAATCAGTGATCTCAAGTACATCACATGAGTAGTTTAGCATATGATAGTGTCTCGTTTTCTTTTCTTTTTGAGTGTTTATCTCAGAATCTTAGAATTCGACTAGATAGGGTTCATCTTTGGTTCATAGAATATCCGAGATTTCGTTAGGAGATCCTAAGAGGGCATTAGGTGAGTGAAGATCTAGTCAACAGGGCTTTGCCTAAGCCCAAGATGTAAGGTAAAGCAATTGCTACTAGGCTAAGGAAGCGTTCTCCGAAGGTTCTGTCAAGCAGAGTCAGGTCAAGCAATCCAGGATATACAAGTAGTCGCTCCGTCGACGGACCTGATAAAGGGTGAATACTTTATGGTGGTGGTTCCCTAGATCCTCTTTGTATATTCTGTATTGTGTTTGTCTAAATATTAATTTGAATATAAAATTATGATGATTGGTTATATATGTTTTGCATGATGAAGTTGTTTTCATTTTTCCGGAAAAGTCACTTGCTAAATTAAACGTTACAACTGCATATCTATTTGCTCTTTTAAACTAGATGAACGGTTATAGACAATTCCTAACCATGGTCAAATCATAACTGTTTAGTTTAACCGGCCATAATTTAGGATATGAAAAAGCATTAAGGTTTGCCATATTAGGTGAAATAACTTATATATCACCATGTTTGTTAGAGTAGTCTAATGAGGCTGAGTTAGTGTTTTTATGACGGCGTTAGGGTGAGTGGCATGATTTCATGAGTGACACAGGCTTTCATGGATACCTTTAACTCGAACCGTGAGTAGGACCATCAATGGCGATGTGGCGGTTTATCAGATAACTCAGATGTGGTACACAAGTAAGATAAAGTATGTAATTACATTCTAGACCAAGATATATCTAAAATACTCGAAGATAGGTCAATCAACATGTAGGAACAATAGAAAATATTTCAGAACACTTCTCTATAAAATTCTCATGCATGCTAAATAAACTCGAGTCTTGTGTAGTAAGGATCACCTACTCATCAAAGATTTTGATGAACGATTGCATAACTAGGTAATAAAATGAGAGTTAGGATAAAAGGATAGTTGCTACTAAGCCGTTACCACTTCCCTTGGAGTACGATAAATTCTAAATTAAAATCGTAGGTACTTTCCAATAGACTAGCTACACGATAGGTACTCTGCCTTAGGTTCTGATTGATTAAGTGACAACCATGAATGCTAAAAGTGACAATTAGTAAATCTCCATCCTTAATTATGCATAATCAATATACGGTAATAAATCCAATTTTTAGCAAGTCAATTGAGAAGCACACTAGATTTTTGGCACCGTTGCTGGGAACATATCATAAAAGTTTAGGATTCCTGATCAAAATTCTGGATGCTTATGATAGGTAGCGGTAGTAATCTATACCTTGGGAACAACACTCATTTTATTCTAGTTAGACAATCAGTTTCCTGAAATATAGGGTTATCATAACTAATTAATTTTAGAAATTGTCTAAAATTAAGAAATTTTGGATAATTAAATTTTAGAAAATCATTCTAAAACCATACTAAGGAAATCAAATAGAAAAAAAATATAAAAATATAAAAAGTTAAAAACAAAATAAATTCTTTTCTTGTTTACAATTTTTCTTTTAAATTTTATTTTTTTGATAAATATTATTTTCCAGAAAATAAAAGAAATAAATATTTCCTGGTTACAGTTTTCCTGTTTGTTTGTTATTTTTTTAAAAAAATGGAAATGAGGAAAGAATATTTTTCTTATGAGTTGTGAAATTTTGGCTTAGATTTTAATTTGGAAGAAATGCCATTTTAGAATTTTCTTAGGTCATGCTGGCTTTTATAGACGGAAGAGTTATGAATTGATTTTTTCCCTTAATAGCCAAACCTTTGAATATTCTATTGAGAAAGGATGTTCCTTTTGTTTTTGATGATGAATGCATAACATCTTTTAATAAACCAAAAGGAATTACTACACCCATTATGACATCACCTAATTTGAATTTGCTTGTTAAATTGATATGTGATGTGAGTAATGATGCAGTAAAAATTGTTTTAGGAAAACTGCATGATTAGAAATTTCGTGTTATATACTATGCAAGTAAAACCTTTACTGATGCCCAGTAGAACCATAACAGTACTAAAAAGGGATTACTAGTTGTTGTATATGTTGTCGATAAATTCATATCATACCTAGTTCCATCTAAAACAAAAGTATACACTGATCACTCTGAGATATCTGTTCAATAAAACTGATGCTGAACTAAGATTGATTAAGTTGAGTTTTACTGTTACTAGAATTTGATATAGAAATAAGGGAAAAGAAAAGGGGATGAATATCTAGAAAGCAAACCATTGGTCTAGACTAGAAAACCCTGAGTTAGAGGCTATGAATGAGATAGTATATCTGATAAATTATTTTTGGATGAGAATTTATTTGCATTGTTTGCTATGTATGATAAATCTCCTCTGTGGTTTATCGATATTACAAACTACCTATTCGCTGAACTGTCCCCAAGTGATATGACTTATCAGCAGAAGAAGAAATTCTTTGCTGATTTAAAATATTAATACTATGAAGATTCCTTTTCTATTTCGAATTATTGTAGAGTAATTAATTAGAAGATGTGTCTCAAAAGATGAAGGCCACACATTGCCATAAAGAATCTACGGGAGACCAATTGACTGCTATCAACACTGTTCGGAAAGTGTTGGAAGCAGGATATTATTGGCCCACAATATTCAAGGATTCTGTATCCTTGATACAGTCCAGCAATGCTTGCCAATTAAAGGTAACACGTCTTCCCAAGATCATCTACCCCAGCAAGGTATACAGAATACTGAAATCTTTTATATATGGGGTATTGATTTCATGAAACCTTTTTCTTTCTTCCTTTGAAAACAATTACATCATAGTAGCCGTGGAACACTTTTCAAAAATAGCCTGAAGCACAGGCATTACCTACTAATGATGTTAAAGTCATGTGCAGATTCCTTGAAAAACAACTGTTTTCCAGATTCAAATGTGCCAATGTCTTGATAAGTGATAAAGGGTGTCATCCAGTTAGCACAACTAATGCTTCTTCTGATGAGCAATTGGAGGCATTAATGGCTAATGATAACGGTCAAATTAATGCCTTTCAACAAAGAAGAAACGTTTAGCCTGTGTATCAAATCTGTGAAGGCTGCCAAGTACCACTCTTTAGCAGGGATTGCTATGGGAATGAAATACTGACCATTCTAAAAGAGGTAGGAGTAGGGTGCTGCAATCAATGCTGCTCCAATGGGAAACACATACAATCCCTACTGAAGAAATCATCCGGGATTTAGTTTGAGGAATAATTCTGAAGCTGAAAACTTCCAAAGATACCACCACAGTAAAGTCCCTACCCGCAGAATCAACAGATGAGATACTGTTATTGGTCAAACCCATTTACTATTACAGAAGTGTCACCATACGGAGCATGTGTTATAATGGATCAAGAGAGCACTTCTCAAAAAGTAAACGGGCAACGATTAAAGCCATACCAGTGCAAGCAAGTGACCTACCGACCAAGTGGTATTGACCGATCGATGGATATTGAGGAATTTGGCGTTGTATCAGGAGTATAGCAATGGAGGACCTTGCATCCCCTGCATACCAATCAACTGTGAGAAACTTCCCCAAGGAAATCTCAACTACTTGGGCCCATATCTACACTACTGGAGCCCCCTACCACCACGGCTTCGCCAAAGCTTCAAGTATCTTTTCCGCCCTTCGATACTTGGCAGGTAGGCGCACCAATCCAGAGAAGTCACGTTTTGGACACGTTGCTCTGATTGCGAGAAACTTTGCAAATAATTCGATGAAGCAGTCCATGGGGCTTGGGCCATTAATCACACGGATAGCCCACTACTGGAGCTTGACATTGAAGGATCAGAGCTGACGAGGATAGCTCCATCTACCAGACCCACCGACCTGAATGTTCTTCAGAAAATGGGGATGGTAGTTTAGGACCCAGAGGGCAGACACACCCTCCATAGAGAGCACACTACAGAGTCAGCAGCTCTTGTATTCAGAGCTTACAGAATTGAGGACACTTCAGCGATAGCACATGATCGAGGTAAAGAGCAAATTGACACATCAGAGCAGATCCTTCTACTTGATACATGAAGGGAGTTTTTCCAATCCTTATCTTATTGCTACTTTTAGTAAATTTTGTTTTCTTATTATTTTTTTATCTTCATTTCGTGTTTTGTTTGTTTTTCCTTGTTTTTGTTTTTCAACTCTTATTTCTCAAATAAGTGTGGGGTAAGAGTTTTGTTTATTTTTTCTGCTTTTGTTTTGTTTTCAAATAAGTGTGGGGTAATAGGATATGTATGAACACTGAGGACAGTGTAAACCTTAAGTGTGGGGTAGCAGTGCACAGTGCACTGTAGTAGTAAATATTTGTATGTTTTCCCATATTTTCCACTAAAATTGCACCATTCTAAAATTTTTTTCAAAAATTTTCACTCTTTCAGACTTCAAAATCAGTATTGATTGGTTAAAAAAATGCTTATGTCAATGATATATGTTGAGTAGAATATTATGATCAGTAGGAAACAAATTGATAACTTTACTGAATTCATCACTTAGAAATAGGGAATTCCTGAGATTATTGAGCACATCCTAGTTTGGATTAGAAACATCAACCAAATACCTTTTCGAGACTTAAATTGAATAATATTAGATCGGTTGAGAATGTTTTAACAATTTGAATGACTAGATGATGCTCTGAGCTGAAAGTGAAAAAGTTTAAAAGCAAAAAGGGTAGTTTGCAAGCGTCCTTTGCTACTCGAGCACCACTTCTGAAGGGAATTTAATTCTGATGTGCATAAATCATATCACTTTTTTAGCATATTTTTAGGCACAATTTAGGGCAAAATTGTAGTTAAATCGTTCTTAATTGATTGTTATTAACACAATTTGGCAGTTTTTGTGATTTTGGAAGTTTCAGGTGAAATATGCAAGGAAATGGCAAATTTCAGTGCAAAAATGTGATTTTTGAAAGTTCAGGATTCAGGACAAGAGTCCTGACCCAGTCAAAGCATCGGGACGGGCTTCCCGGACCGAAATAGGCGTCCTAACCCGGTCAACAGATCGAGACGGGCGTCCTGAACCCCTGTACAGACTCCCACATCATTTTTACATAAAAAATCACTCAGCTTCCCTGCTATAAATACCCTAGGCCTTCCTCAGTTGAAATTATCCCTCTCCACTCAATACCAGTCATTTAGTGGATCATTCGATCCCTCTCCACTTGATCTGAATCATTCAGTGGCTTCTAGTAGACAATTTTCCACTATATACGAGTCATTCAGTGATCTCAGGTGTTTTCGTTCAAGTAGATTTTAGTATACGAGTGTTTCTCGTGTTCTTTGTTTTTTGAGAGTCTGTCTCAGGATCTTAGAATACAATGAGATAGGGTTCATTTTTAGTATTCATAGAATACTCGGGATTTCATTAGGAGATCCTAAGAGAGCACTAGGCGTTCGAAGAGTTAGTCAACAGGGCTTTGCTTAAGCCCGGGACGTAAGGTAAAGCAATAGCTGCTAGGCTGAGGAAGCATTCTCCGAAGGTTCTGTCGAGCAGAGTCTGGTCAAGCAGTCCAGGATATACAAGTAGTTGCTCCATCAGCAGACCTAATAAAGGGTGAATACTTTATGGTGGTGGTCCCCTTGTCCCTCTCTTTATATTTTTGTACTGTGTTTGTCCAAAGACCCATTTGATTGTTAAATTATGATATTATGAATATGTGTTTTGCATGTTGGAGATATTTACATTTTTCCGAAAAGGTCACCAGCTTAATTATCATTATGACTGTATGTCTACTTGCTCTTTTAAATTAGATGAACGGTTATAGATAATTCCTAACCACGGTCTAATCATAACATGTCTAGTTTAACAGGCCTTAATTTAGGGCTTTGTGTGAGGATGGAAGCATTAAGGTTTGCCATATTAGATAAAATAACCTATAGATCACCATGTTTGTTAGAGTAGTCTAATGAAACTGAGTTCGTGTGTTTATGCCAGCGTTAGGGTGAGTGGCATGATCTCCTGAGTGACACAGGACTTTCATGGATGCCTTTAGCTCGAACCGTGAGTAGGGCCGTCAATGGCGATGGGGCAGTTTATCAGATAACTCAGATGTGGTACACAAGTAGAATCAGTATATAATTACAATCTAGACCAAGATATGTCTAAAATACTCGAAAATTGGTCAATCAACATGTAGAAACAATGTAACATATATCAGAACAATGTCTGTAAAATACTCTTGCATGCTTAAGTAAACTTGAATCTTGTGTAGAATGGATCACCCTCTCATCAAGGACATTGATGAATGATTGCATAACTGGATAATAAAATGACAGTTAGGGTAAAAGGATAGTTGCTACTAAGCCATTACCACTTCAGTGGGAGTACGATAATTTCTTAAATTAAAATCGTAGGTACTTTCCAACAGACTAGCTACACGATAGGTACTCTGCCTTAGGTTCTGATTGATTAGGTGACAACATAGATGCTAAATGTGACAATTAGTAATTCTAAGTCCTTAATTATTCATAATCGATATATGGTAAAGAAAACCTATTTTTAGCATATCGATCGGAACACATCAGATTTTTGGCACCGTTGCCGGGGACATATCATAATAAATTTAGGATTCCTGATCAAAATTCTAGAGACTTATGATAGGTAACGGTAGTAATCTATACCTTAGACATAACACTCACGTTAATCTAGTTAAATAATCAATTTTCTGAAATTTAGGGTTATCATAACTAATTAATTTTAGAAATTATATGAAATTAAGAAATTTAGGAAAGTCAAATTTTAGAAAATTATTCTAAAACCTTATTAAGGAAATTTAATTGCTTTCGAAAAAAATATATCCCGAAAAATATTTTCATGTACTTAATTTTTCTTTCCTCTTCGTTTTACTCTTTTGTTTGTTTTGTTATTTGTTTTTTTTATTCTAACCAGACTCTACACTCATAGATGAAGAGAACAAGAACAGCTACAAACCAAGCAAAGAAATTAGAAAATCCCGACGCTCTAGTTCGGAAGAAGAAGAAACCAGAAGGACCATCTAGACCTGAACTAGAAGTACCACGGGAGAATAATCCTCCTCACCTATAAACATAGACTCAAGCCTAGACACTAGTGATTTAGTGAAAAGATTCTTGAATACCCGTGAACCCAGTCCTACGGAGGAGGACCCTTCTGAAGAGACCTTTCCTCCAAGAGAAGAACCTAAAAAATCTCCAGTTCACACTCTTGCCCAAAGAGTCCCCGAAAATCCACAACCCTTTGACCAAACCCAGAACTCACCAACATCTCCTGAGTATACCCCAACACCTAACGAACAAACACCTTCATTCGGAGGAAGTACTAATAGTTTTCGGTCAGTTTTGTCCGTGCAGATAGATACTCTGACTCACAGGATCTACTAGATGGATCAAACGATCGCAAGCAGATTCTGTCACTCAGACCAAAGCATTCTGAATATCACAGCCAACGTGGACCAACTCAGGGCCACGGTAAATCTCCAAGAAAGCCAAGGTGCACTGATACTACGGGAGTTAGCTGAAATACGAGATGAGCAAGGAAGGCAACGAGATGAGATGAGAGCTATGCGAGTGGAGATGCGAGAGATAAGAAATAAAGGCAATTTAAAAAAGGGAAGATTCTTTTCATTCTCTGCAACAAATAAATTGTTTGAACTAAAATTTAATAACTCACCCCTCCTTTTTTATTTTCAAAATTTAAATGGGTCTTTTATTTTATTCAGGAATTTTTCTTCAAACATTTTGTTTCAATTCTTTACGAAAAACAAATGTGTTAAAAATACAATTTATTTTTAATTGACTAAATTGTGTGAATTTAGTCTTTTGTTTTTCTAAATTTTTTTTGCCGAATAGAAAGTAAGGATATGATTAGGGCAATTATGATTTTTGAAAAGAGAATAGACTGAGAATTTTTGCAAGGGTTTTTAACAACTTCTGTATTACATAGGCTATCCATGATGATTTGTTAAAAATAATAATTGTTTTTGGTGTATGAAGATTTGCAGGAAATTTCGAAAAAAAAGAATTTTTTTTTCCGAAAGTGGCATGCATCCCGAGGTAGTCGGGACGGGCGTCCCGAGGGTAGCCCCTTTCTATAGAAGCCCAATTTTCCCATTTCCTCCCAAACCAAACACCAAAAATCATCTCTCTACAAAAATTCTCTCCAAAAATTCTCCCCAAAAATTTGGCAAACTCTTGAATTTTCAAATTTCAACTTTTCCCTCCAAAATTTGAACTTTTGAATTTCCTTCCCAAATTCAAATTTCCCTCCAAAATTTGAATTTCCCACCAAAAACTCGAAATACTTTCCTAAACAAAATCCTCCCTTCTGAATTCGAATTTGCCTCCAGAATTTGAATTTGAATTTGAATTTTCTTTCCCGCCAAATTATCGAACTTTCTCAAATTCCTTCAAACAAATGGCTCCAAAACGCTCACGTATTACTTCTTCCATGACTATCACATATGTGTCACATCCTTTCATGCTTTTCCATTCCATTCCGGCGTATCAGGAGAGGTGCCATGGGCACATTGGACGGAGCATACTGGTTGGCAGAACACTCGACTGGGCAGCAGTTCAGACACTAGGAGTCGAGCGGGAGATCAAGCACATATTTGACATACTACCCTACTGTCAAGTCTTCACCATCACTGAGCTGACCTACCTCGGGCTGGTTTGTGAGTTCTACGCTTCCTTCACATTCCAACAAGAGTAGATCATATTCTAATTGGGCAGAATGGACCAGTCGATGAGCATGGCGGAGTTCGGCATCGCCTTGGGTATCTGGCGGAGAGAGGAGCTGGACATACTTGCATACACTATGGTTGTACGCGACTTCACCTCTGTGGACGTCTCAGCCAACTGGGCCCAAATCTGTATGACTGACGCCCCCTATAAGCATGGCTTCCCGAGAGCCACAGGTATCCACCCGGCCCTTCGCTATTTACATATCATCATAGCACATACTCTAGCAGGTCGACGTACTACCCTAAGGAATGTCACTCAGATGGAGACATTCCTCCTGGCTAATATGCACAAGGGCACTACTGTGGAGATGGCCTGGCTCATTGCCGTCATCATGCGGGGTTTCGCTATAGACACTCGGAAGTAATGTCTGGGGCTCGGGCCGTTCATCACTCGGATAGCCCATTACCTGGAGCTGGACATCGAAGGCTCGGAGTTGACCTAGATAGCTCCGACCACTATTCCCACAAACTTGACTGTTCTATGGAACATGAGAATGGTCGTACGGGATGCAGCTGGGCGATACTCTATCCACACAGAGCAGTAAGGAGAGTCATCAGTACCAGGACCGGCAGCAGAGCAAGCACCATCGACCCAGACGTTCGTACCATGCATCACTTTTGAGTGACATATGTTGTAGGGGTTGGCAAAACTCACAGCCTGACACAGCCGGGATTTGGAGAACATTGAGAGGCGAATGGATATGATGGATGACAGAATCAGCAAGACCAGTAGTCGGGTCGAGGAGATTTATCAGCAGACCTCCCGGTGGGCTGAGGACCCCAAGGTCTACTTCTGGCCACCTGATGATGATGAGCCCGGTTCTTAGTTTCTCTTTTTCTTTTTCTTTCTTTCGTTTTTTGCTTTATGTGTGATTATGTGATAAGTCGGGGCTGTATGAAATATGAATCTTTGTATGCAAAACGTTCATTTGTATGACATAACAATATTGTTCTTTTATTCTTTCTCTACCCCTTAGTTAGTTAAATAAGTGTGGGGTGTGGGTTAAGGGTTCTATATGTTATGTTTCCAACTTTTGTTTTTCAAATAAATGTGGGGTGATAAGATATGCATGAACACTGAGGACAGTGTAAACCTTAAGTGTGGGGTAGCAGTGCACTGTGCACTGTAGTAGTAAATTTTACATGTTTTCACATATTTCTCACTAAAATTGCACCCTTCCAAAAACAAATTTTCAAAATTTTCACTCTTTTAGACTTCAAAATGTAGTTGTGATTGGTATAAGAAATGCTTATGTCTATGATACATGTGAGTAGACATTATGATCAGTAGGAAACAAGTTGATAACTTTACTGAAATTCCTCGATTAGAAATAGGGAATTCCTGATAATGGAGCACAACCTTGTTTGGATTAGATACATCAACCAAATACCTTTTCGGGACTTAACTAAATAATATCAGACCGGTTGAGGATGTATTAGCGATTTGAATGACTAGATGATACTCTGAGCTGGAAGTGAAAAAGTTAAATAAATAGGGTAGTTTGCAAGCGTCCTTTGCTACTCGAGCACCACTCCTTAAGGGAACTTAAAGCATGATGCCCTAAGGTCAGGTAGATCTGGGAGTCATTGGAGTGGGACTCGCTACAGGGGTAGTTAAAGTTGATGTGTGAAAGCGAACACAAAAATACCCTGAACACTCAATCTAAAAATACATAGCCCAGTGTATTCTTTTATTGAAAATTTTAATTGAAAAACCTTGACACCAAAGCTCATAACTCAAAAGGTTGTTTGTTGCTGTTATGTCCAGCGATTGGTCGAAGTATTATCTGGTAAGAGTTAAGAGAAGACTATATTGTGTTGACAATCTAGTCTAGACTAATACACACACTACACATCAGGAAGACCTCGTGACTAAGAGTAGAGTTCAGTCTAGTTATTGAATTTTTAAACCTGCATGACCATGATAATCTACTGAGGCATTTGAGACATTGTCATAGCAACTTAACCAGTCAGGCTTGTTTTGTGAATCATCTGACTCAGTGATCAATTTTGGTTAAAAAACATTGCTAGGAATTTTAAGTGACTACACCTATGATTTAAAATATCGATAATTTCATGTAGACTTTGCTTGAGGACAAGCAAAAAGCTAAGTGTGGGGTTATATGATGTGCATAAATCATATCACCTTTTTAGCATGTTTTAGGCATAATTTAGGGCCAAATTGGAGTTAAATCGTTCTTAATTGACTGTTATTAACACAATTTTGCAGTTTTTGTGATTTTGGAAGTTTCAGGTGAAATATGCAAGGAAATGGCAAATTTTGGGGTAAAAATGTAATTTTTGGAAGTTCGGGATTCAGGACGGGCATCCCGACCCAGTCAAAGCACCAGGATGGGCATCTTGACTTGGTCAATAGATCGGGACGGGCTTCTCGGATTTAGGACGGGCGTCCCGAACCCTTGTACAAACTCCCACATTGTTTTCTACATAAAAAATCACTCAGCTTCCCTGCTATAAATACCACATGCCTTCCTCAGTTTTAATCATCCCTCTCCACTCAATACGAGTCATTTAGTGGATCATTCAATCCCTCTCCACTTCATCTGAATCATTCAGTAGCTTCCAGTATACAGTTTTCCACTGTATACGAGTCATTCAGTAATCTCAGGTGTTTTCGTTCAAGTAGATTTCAGTATACAAGAGTTTCTCGTGTTCTTTGTTTTCTGAGAGTCTATATCAGGATCTTAGAATACGACGAGATATGGTTCATTTTTAGTATTCATAGAATACATGGGATTTTGTTATGAGATCCTAAGAGAGCACTAGGTGTTTGAAGAGTTAGTCAACAGTGCTTTGCTTAAGTCCGAGACGTAAGGTAAAGCAATAGTTGCTAGGCTGAGGAAGCGTTCTCCGAAGGTTATGCAAAGGAGAGTCAGGTCAAGAAGTCCAGGATATACAAGTAGTTGCTCCATCAGTGGACCTAATAAAGGGTGAATACTTTATGGTGGTGGTTGTGTTTTGCATGTTGAAGATATTTACATTTTTTCGGAAAGGTCACCAGCTTAATTATCATTATGACTGTATGTCTACTTGCTCTTTTAAATTAGATGAACGGTTATAGACAATTCCTAACCACGGTCTAATCATAACCTGTCTAGTTTAATAGACCTTAATTTAGGGCTTTGTGTGAGGACGGAAGCATTAAGGTCTGCCAATTAGATAAAATAACCTATAGATCACCATGTTTGTTAGAGTAGTCTAATGAGGCTGAGTTCGTGTGTTTATGCCAGCATTAGGGTGAGCGGCATGATCTCCTGAGTGACACAAGACTTTCATGGATGCCTTTAGTTCGAACCGTGAGTAGGGCCGTCAATGGCGATGGGTCGGTTTATTAGATAACTCAGATGTGGTACACAAGTAGAAATAGTATATAATTGCAATCTAGACCAAGATATATCTAAAATACTTGAAGATATGTCAATCAACATGTAGAAACAATATAGCATATATCATAACAATGTCTGTAAAATACTCTAGCATGCTTAAGTAAACTTGAATCTTGTGTAGAATGGATCACATTCTCATTAAGGACATTGATGCATGATTGCATAACTGGATAATAAAATGAGAGTTAGGGTAAAAGGATAGTTGCTACTAAGCCGTTACCACTTCCCTGGGAGTATGATAATTTCTTAAATTTAAATTGTAGGTACTTTCCAACAGACTAGCTACACGATAGGTACTCCGCCTCAGGTTCTAATTGATTAGGTGACAACATAGATGCTAAATTTGACAATTAGTAAATCTAAGTCCTTAATTATTCATAATCGATATAGGGTAAAGAAAACCTATTTTTAGCATATCGATCGGAACGCATCAAATGCCTGATGCCCTAAGGTCGTGTAGATCTGGGAGTCATCGGAGTGGGGCTCGATTCCTGGGTAGTTAAAGTTGATGTGTGAAAGCAAACACTAAAATACCCTGGACAATCAATTTAAAAATACATTACCCAGTGTATTTTTTTGTTGAAAATTATAAATGAAAATCCTTGACACCAAAGCTCAGAACTCAGAATGTTGTTTGTTGCTATTATATTCGACGATTGGTCGAATTATTATCTGGTAAAGGTTTAGAGAAGACTATATTGAGTTGACAATCTAGTCAAGATTAGTTCACACACTACACATCAGGAAGACCTCGCGACTAAGAGTAGAATTCAATCGAGTTATTGAATTGTTGCATCTACATGACTATGATAATTTACCAGACATTTGAGACCTTTCCATAGCAACTTGATCAGTTAGGCCTGAATCATCTGACTCAGTGATGAATTTTGGCTAAAAGTATTGCTAGGATCTTTGAGTGGTTGCACTTATGATTTTTAAAAAATTCAATAATTTCATATAGGTTTTGCTTGAGGACAATCAAAAAGCTAAGTGTGGGGTTATATGATGTGCATAAATCATATAACTTTTTAGCATGTTTTTAGGCACAAATTAGGGCAAAATTGGAGATAAATCATTCTTAATTGATGGATATTAACACAATTTTGCAGTATTTGTGATTTTGGAAGTTGCAGGTGAATTATGCAAGAAAATAGCAAATATTGATGTAAAAATGTGATTTTCAAAACTTTTCAGTTCAGGACGAGCGTCCCAAGAGCAGGACAGGCGTCCCGACCCGGTCAAAGCACAGGGACGGGAATCCCAGACTCAGGACTGGCTCCAAACCCGGTCAAAGCATCGGGACATGCATTCCAGACTCAGAACATGCATCCTGACCCAGTCAACAGACTCGGGACGGGCATCTGATACGCGAAAATCGTATCACATTTTTAGCATGTTTTTATATATGTTTTAAGGTGAAATTGAGAGTAAATTGACATTAATTGTTTACTATTTACTTGATTTCACAGTTTTTATGATTTTGGAAGTGTCAGGTGAAAAGTAGACGAAAACAGCAAATTCTGGGGCAAAAACGCAATTTTTGGAAATGTTGACCCGGTCAAAGGTCCGGGACGGGCGTCCCGACCCAGGCAAACCGCCAGGACGGGCGTCCTGAACCGGGACGGGCGTCCCAAACCTGGTCAACGAATCAGGACGGGCGTCCCGAGCCGCCAGAAGCTGTCCCACATCGAATTTTTCAGAGATTTTCACTCCGGGAAGCTGCTATAAATACCCCAGGCCTCCAGCAGTTGAATTCATCCCTCTCCACTCGATCTGAGTCATTAAGTGGTTTCCAGTGTACAATTTTCCAGTACACAACTCACTCAGAGACTCGGATCTCAGTTTTCTTTCTTATTAGTGTTTGTTTTAGTTTCTGAGAAATAGTCTCAGATCTTAGGTTTCTATAGATAGGTTCGTTTCCGGTATTCATAGAATACCCGGGGTTTCGTTAGGAGACCCTAAGAGAGCTCTAGGCGTTCGAAGAGTCAGTCCACAGGGCTAGGCTTAAGCCCAGGATGTAAGGTAAAGTCTAGCTACTAGGCTGAGGAAGCGTCCTCCGAAGGTTCTGGTGAGTAGAGTCGGGTCAAGCAATACGGCATATACAGCAGTACGCTCCATCGGCGAGACTTCGTAAAGGGTGAATTCTTTATGGCATCGGTCCCCCTGTCCCTCTCTTATATGTTGTTATTGTGTTTGTCCAAATAACAGTTCTGAATACCAGATTATGATTTTTATGAATATTTGTTAGATATGTTGAAGTTATTATGTTTTTCTAGAAATAGCCACCTGCTAAATATTCACTTGTCTGCATGTTTAATGTGCTCTTTTAAACTAACGTTAGGGTTATAGACAATTCCTAACCACGGTCTAATCATAACCTGTTTAGTTTAACAGGCATCAATTAGTATTGGTGTCTGCCATGCTAGATAAAATAACATGCTGAACACCCTGCTTGTTAAAGTAGTCTAGGTAGGAGTCGAGCTGAGTCCGATTATGCCGGCGGCTAGGGCAAGCGGTATGATCCCCGAAGTGACATAGGGCTTTCATGGATGCCTTCGTCCCGAACCGTGAGTAGGGCCGTCATTAAGGTAGGGCGGTTTATTAGAGACCTCGGATGTGGTACGCCTTTAGACACAGAACATAGTTGCAATCCAGGCTAAGATGCATCTAAAATACTCGAAGACAGGTCAATCAACATATAGGAACAGTATAGCATAGAATCAGAACTCATCTTTAAAACACTTTTAGGATTAATTAGACTTGAACCTGGTGGAGAATGGATCACCCTCTCATCAAAGATATTGATGAAGATTGCATAACTGGATCATAAGATAAGAGTTAGGATAAGAGGCTAGTTACTACTAAGCCGTTGCCACTTCCCTGGGAGTACGATATTTATTTAATAAAATCGTAGATACTTTCCAATAGACTAGCTACACGATAGGTACTCTGCCTTAGGTTCTGGCTGATTAAGTGACACCATAGAGACTAAATGTGACAATTAGTCAATCACAGTCCTTAATTATTCATAATCAACATAGGGTAAAATAACACCTATTTAGCATGTCAACCGGAATCGCATCAGCATCCCGAGCACCCATGCAGAATCCCACATCAAATTTCACAGAGAAAAATACTCAGTTTCCCTGCAATAAATACCACAGGCCTTCCTCAGTTGAAATCATCCCTCACCACTCAATACGAGTCAATTAGTGGATCATTTGATCCCTCTTCACTCTATCTGAATCTCTAGTGACTTCAAGTGTACATTTTTACACACGATACAAGTCATTCAGTGATCTCAGGTACATCACACGAGTAGTTTAGCATACGATAGTGTCTCGTTTTCTTTTCTTTCTGAGTGTTTATCTCAGAATCTTAGAATTTGACTAGATAGGGTTCATCTTTGGTATTCATAGAGGGCATTAGGTGAGTGAAAAGCTAGTCAACAGGGTTTTACTTAAGCCCAGGATGTAAGGTAAAGCAATTGCTACTAGGCTAAGGAAACATTCTCTGAAGGTTCTGTCAAGCAGAGTTAGGTCAAGCAATCTAGGATATACAAGTAGTCGCTCCGTCGGCGGACCTGCTAATGGGTGAATACTTTATGGTGGTGGTTCCCTAGATCCTCTCTATATATTCTGTATTGTGTTTGTCTAAATGTTAATTTGAATACCAAATTATGATGATATGTTATATATGTTTTGCATGCTGAAGTTGTTTTCATTTTTCCGAAAAGGTCACATGCTAAATTAAACATTACAACTGCATATCTATTTGCTCTTCTAAACTAGATAAACGGTTATAGACAATTCCTAACCATGGTCTAATCATAACCTGTTTAGTTTAACATACCTTAATTTAGGATATGAAAAAGCATTAAGGTCTGCCATATTAGGTGAAATAACTTATAGATCACCATGTTTGTTAGAGTAAGTCTAATGAGGTTGAGTTCGTGTTTTTATGCCGACGTTAGGGTGAGTGGCATGATTTCCTGAGTGACACAGGCTTTCATGGATACCTTTAACTTGAACCATGAGTAGGGGCGGTTTATCAAATAACTCAAATGTGGTACACAAGTAAGATACTGTATGTAATTGCATTCTAGACCAAGATATATCTAAAATACTTGAAGATAGGTCAATCAACATGTAGGAACAATAGAACATACATCAGAACACTTCTCTATAAAATACTCTTGCATGCTAAATAAACTCGAGTCTTGTGTAGTAAGGATCACCAACTCATCAAAGATTTTGATGAACGATTGCATAACTAGGTAATAAAATGAGAGTTAGGGTAAAAGGATAGTTGCTACTAAGCTGTTACCACTTCCCTTGGAGTATGATAACTTCTAAATTAAAATCGTAGGTACTTTCCAATAGACTAACTACACGATAGGTACTCTGCCTTAGGTTCTGATTGATTAAGTGACAACCATGAATGCTAAAAGTGACAATTAGTAAATCTTCGTCCTTAATTATTCATAATCAATATAGGGTAATCCTATTTTTAGCAAGTCAATCGAGAATCACACCAAGAATTCTCCTCAATTACTTCAGCAAAATGAAAAACATCATCTGCAAATAGGGTGTGAAAAATGTGAGGTCCTTGTTTTATAATGGCAATTGGTTTCCAGTTAGTGTGATGAACTTGATTGTGGATGAGAGTGGAAAGATGTTCCATGGCAAGAATAAATAGATATGGTGACCCCTCTTGAGGGTTTGAAGAATTGTGTTGGATTACCATTCAAAAGTATAGCAATTTCAGAGGTGGTTATGCAAGACATGATTATGCTTTTGATTTTAGATGGGATGCCTATAGAATTCAACATACATCTTATAAACTGCCAATTAATTTTATCAAACGCTTTCTCAAGGTCAATTTTGATGGCCATTAGTTTAGTTTGTGAGGGTTTTCTTTTTTCAAAGCATTTTAAGGTTTCTTGGACAAGAATGAAGTTATCAACAACACGTCTATTAGGAAGGAAGCTGCTTTGATAAGGATGAATGATATTACTTAGCACGGGTCTAAGTCTAGCAACAATTATTTTTGTCAATATTTTGTATATGGTGTTATATAAACTTATTAGTCTATATTGATTAATTGTCTCGGGGCACTTTATTTTTGGAATCAAACAAATAAAAGTTTGGTTAAGACTAGGTGGCATACACTCAGTATTGAAGATTTCTTGGATTAGAGTTCTAATAGTAGGGAGAGTGTTCTGGAGATACTTTTGGAAGAAGAATGGATGAAATCCATCTGGTCTTGGAGCTTTGTATGGCTTAAATTTGTTTTATAGAATTTATGATTTCCTGAGAAGAATTAGGATGGTTCCGTGAAATCTTTTCTTCATAACTTATTTGGAAGTGATGACAGTGAATCCTTTGAGGGGAGTTATCAGATGAATCGTTAGTTTGATAGATGTTCCAAAAATGCTTGAGAATGTGAATTTTGATTGCTTCATGATAATGTAGTCAGTTTAAGTTAATGAGAAAGATATTCTGGTTGGAGTGAAGGTTTGATTGGATACCTTTTAGCCTAGCCAGAAGCCTTCTTTTTTTGTTTGAAAATGTTTCCAAAGATATTAGAATTCCAAAATTTTGATAGCATTGGTTAATTGGTTAATTGGCATTGAATAATTAGGAGAATGTGATGGCCGATAGTATGAACCAAAGAATCAAAAGAGGGAAGATTCAACCACATAGCTTCTAGTTTGAATGATTTTATGCTCGATACATGATTTGGATTAAGATTTAAGATTAATAGATAGTGATCTGAATAGGTTCGAGGCAAATGTGTTACTATGGTTTTTGGGAAATTAGTGAGCCAAAGAGGGTTAGCCGTAAAATGATCCAACCTTTCAAGAATAATGTTATCTTTCCTACAATTGGACCAAGTAAATCTTGGTCTCGTAAATCCAAGATCAATCAAATTACAATCGTTTATCAAACAATTGAAGTCATGCATGCATTTCAAATTTACTTTTTCCCACCAAATTTCTCATTAGCCGAAGTTATATCATTAAAATCGCCAAATGTAAGTCAAGGACCATTATATACTTGGTAAAAGGAATTAAAATTGCATCTTAAGGCATGTTTATACTCTAAATATGGTCTAGCATAGACAGTAGTAAGGAAAAAGGAGAAATTATTTACCTTGACAAAGAGATACACTTCCTAATGTGTTAGTGGAACTGGCTGGATAACACTTCATCGTTCCAAATGATATATGATATGCACAAATTTTTAGGCATAAATTAGGGCAAAATGGGAACTAAATCGATCTTAATTGATTGAAATCAATATATTTTTGCATAATTGTGATTTTGGAAGTTTTAGGTGAAATGTGCAAGAAAATAGAAAATATTGGGCTAAAAATGCAATTTTTGGAACTTCTGAGTTCGGGATGGGCGTCCCGAGCACTAGAACTTGTCCCACATCGGAAAGTTTGGAGAAATTCGCTCTAGAAACCTGCTATAAATACCCCAGGCCTTCCTCAGTTGAAATCATCCCTCACCACTCAATACAAGTTATTTAGCAACTTCGAGTGTATCGTTTTATCTTATCTCTGAGTATTTATCTCAGTATTTGAGAATTTGATTAGATTAGTATTCAGTTTTCGGTATCACAGAATATCGAGATTTCGTTAGGAGATCCTAAGAGAGAGATATGGTGCGTGTTCTTAGTCAAATTAGGGCAATCTTCTTAAGCCCGGGATATAAGGTAAAACAATTACTACTAGGTCTAAGAATTGTTCTCTGAAGGCGTTGCCGAGCAGAGTAGGATCGAGCAATCAGAGGCATACAAGAGTTGCAGCGCCGACTGGACCTGCATAAAGTGGTGATTACTTTATGATAATGGGTCCTCTAGACGAGTTTCTATATATTTATGATTTTTTTATCTGGATAAATATTTGATACTGAATTCATATATCATACATGTTTTACAATTTGAGATGCTATCCATTTTCCCGGGAAGATCATAGAGCTAGAATTATCATTATGAATGTTGAACTGTTGTGTCCTTTTAGATTAAACTAAGGTTATAGACAACTCCTAACCAATGTCTGAATCATAACCGGTTTAGTTTAACATACTGTAAAAGGTCTGCCAGATTAGGAAGAAATAACAAAACAGATCACCATATTTGTTAGAGTACCCTAATAAAGCTGAGTTTGTACGCTAGGCCAATCCTAGGGTTAAGTGGTATGATACCGAAGTGACACAGGGGACCGTTCATGGATACTTTAATCCAACAGATGAGAAGATCATCCCACGACAGGGGTGAATACACCAGGTAACTCAGTTATGGTAAATAGTGATATGCATAAATCATATCACGTTTTTAGCATGTTTTAGGCATAATCTAGGGTGAAATTGAGGGCAAATCGGTCTTAATTGCTCGTTATTAACTCAATTTCACAGTTTTTATGATTTTGGAAGTGTCAGGTGAAAAGTAGAAGAAAATGGCAAATTTCGGGGTAAAAACGCAATTTTTTAGAAGTTCGGACTTCGGGGAGGGCGTCCCGGTTCAGGACGGGCGTCCTGACCTGGTCAACAGGTGGGAATGGGCGTCCAGGACTTGGGACGACCGTCCTGACCTGGTCAACAGACCGAGACGGGTGTCCCGAACCAGAATTCAGAATCCCACATCGAATTTTTGAGAGAAAATCACTCCAGAAAGCTGCTATAAATACCCCAGGCCTTCCTCATTTGAAATCATCCATCTCCACTCGATCTGAGTCATTCAGTGACTTCCAGTGTACAATTCTCTAGTACACAAATCACTCAGAGACTCAGATTCCAGTATAAGTTTTCTTTCTTTCCTTTTTAGTGTTTCGTTTTTCTTAGTTTCTGAGAAATAGTCTCAGATCCTAGGGTTCATAGATAGGTTCGTTTTCTGGTATTCATAGAATACCCGGGATTTCGTTAGGAGATCCTAAGAGGGCTCTAGGCGTTCGTCAGTCCACAGGGCTGGGCTTAAGCTGGGTATTAAGGTAAAGCCCAGTTACTAGGCTGAGGAAGCGTCCTCCGAAGGTTCTGGCGAGCAGAGTCGGGTCAAGCAATACGACATATACATTAGTACGCTCCATCGGCGAGACTAAGTAAAGGGTGATTTCTTTATGGCATCAGTCCCCCTGTCCCTCTCTTATATGTTGTTGTTGTGTTTGTCCAAAGAATAATTTTGAATATCAGATTATGGTTGTTATGGATATTTGTTATATATATTGAAGTTGTTATGTTTTTCCAAAAATAGCCACCTGCTTAAATATTCATTATGTCTGCATGTCTAATGTAGTTTCTTTTAAACTAAAATTAGGGTTATAGACAATTCCTAACCACGGTCTATTCATAACCTGTTTAGTTTAACAGGCATCAATTAGTATTGGTGTCTGCCATACTAGATAAAATAACCTGCGGAACACCCTGTTTGTTAGAGTAGTCTAGGTAGGCTGAGTAGAGCGTTATGCCGGCGGTTATGGGCTAGCGGCGTGATCCCCGAAGTGACATAGGGCTTTCATAGCTTTCTTTTGTCCGAACCGTGAGTAGGGCCGTTTACCTTAGCGATGGGGCGGTAGCATAGAGACTCAGATGTGGTACACCTTTAGACTCAGAACATAGTTGCATTCCAGGCTAAGATATATCTAAAACACTCGAAGATAGGTCAATCAACATGTAGGAACAGTATAACATGGAATCAGGACTTTGTCTATAAACACTTTTAGGCTTAATTAGACTTAAACCTAGTGGAGAATGGATCACCCTCTCATCAAAGTTATTGATGACGATTTCATAACTGGATCATAAGATAAGAGTTAGGATAAAAGGCTAGCTACTACTAAGCCGTTACCACTTCCCTGGGAGTACGATATTTATTTAATAAAATCGTAGATACTTTCCAACAGACTAGCTACACGATAGGTACTCTGCCTTAGGTTCTGGCTGATTAAGTGACACCAAAGAGACTAAATGTGACAATTAGTCAACCTCAGTCTTTAATTACTCATAATCGACATAGGGTAAAATAACACCTATTTAGCATATCAGTCGGAAACGCATCCGATTTTTGGCGCCGTTGCGGGGAAATATCATAATGAATTTAGGATTAAAGGCCACAATTCTAGAGACTTATGATAGGTAACGGTAGTAACCTAGACCTTAGACCTAACACTTATTTTCTGCTAGTTAGACAATCAATTTCCGAAATATAGGATTATCATAACTAATTGATTTTAGATATTATCTGAATTAAGACACTTAGGATAATCAAATTTTAGAAAATCATTCTAAAACCATATTGAGGAAATTTAACTGCTTTCGAAAAAAAAAGAAAAACAAATTTTAAATTTAAAACCCAAAAAAAAATGTATTTTTCTTGCTCAACGGTAAGTTGTTCTTTTCCCTATCTCTTGTTCTTTCTTAGTTGTTTTCTTAGTTGTACATTGTTTTTGCTCTTTTTCGTTTTCTAGTTTTTGAAAAAAATAAAAATGGAAATGAGGATAAAATATATTTTCTTCTGAGTTGTAAAATTTTGGCTTAGATTTTTTTTGGGAAGAAATTCCATTTTAGAATTTTCTTAGAGTCATGCCGGCTTTATTAGGATGAGTTATGAAATAATTTTTCCTTAATAGCCAGACCTTTGAATGTTCTATTGAAAAAGGATGTTCCTTTTGTTTTGCTGATAATTGCATGAGATCTTTTAAACCAAAAGGAATTACTGCACCCATCATGGCATCACCTGATTGAAATCTGCTTTTTGAATGAATATGTGATGTAATGACGTAGTAAGAATTGTTTTAGGACAGAAACATGATAAGAAAGTTCATGTATGATAAATCCTGATCTTATCTAGTCTTGTCTAAAACAATAGGTTACACTGATCACTCTGAGATATCTGTGTTCAATAAAACTGATGCTGAACCATAATTGATTAAGTTAGGTTTTATTGTTACTTGAATTTGATATAGAATGAAGGGGTGAGAAAAAGGGTTAAGAATCTAGAAAGCAAACCTTTGGTCTAGATTAGGAAACCCTGAGTTAGAGGCTATTGACGAGAAAGTAGTATCTGATAAATTTCTGAATGAGGATCTATTTTCATTGTTTGCTATGAGTAATAATTCTCCTCCGTGGTTTACTGATATTACTAATTATCTAGCTACTAATTATTCCCAAGTGTTATGACTTATCAGCAAAAGAAGAAATTCTTTGCTGATTTGAAATATTACTACTGGGCAGATTTCTCTTCTATTTCAAATTTTTGCAGATCAGTTGATCAGAAGATGTATCTCGGAAGGCGAAGGCCACATGATTCTGAAGCATTGCAGGAATATATGGGAGACCGATTAACTGCTATCAACACTGTCCGGAAAGTGTTGGAAGTAGAATCTTGTTGACCCACCATATTCAAGGATTTTGTATCTCTGATACAGTCCTGCGATGCTTGCCAAATAACAGGTAACACCTCTTCCAGAGATCATCTACCCCAACAAGGTATACAGAATACTAAATCTCTTATATCTGGGGTATTGATTGAATCCTTTTTCCCTTCTTCCTTTGAAAATAATTACATCATAGTAGTCGTGGAACACTTTTCAAAAAAATGGCCTGAGCCACAGGCATTACCTACTAATGATGTTAAAGTCTTGTGCAGATTCTATGAGAAGTTGTTTTCCAAATTCAGAGTGCCAATGTCTTAGGAAGAAACGTTCAGTCTATGTATCTAATCTGTGAAGTCTGCCAAGAACCACCCCTACCCGCAGAATCAACAGATGAGATACCGGCAACAATTAAAGCCAGACCAGTGCAAGCAAGTGGTCTACCAAGTGATATCGAAGGGTCGAGGGATATAGAGGAATTTGGCATTGTATCAGGAGCATAGCAATGGAGGATCTTGCATCCCCTGCATACAATCAGCTATGAGAAACTTCCCCCGAGGAAGTCTCAAATACCTAGGCCCAGATCTACAGTACTGGAGCCTCCTACCACCACGGCTTCGCCAAAGCTTTAGGTATCTTTTCTGCCATTCAAAAACTTGCATGCAGTACCTTCACTGACATTGGCAGGTAGGCACACCAATCCAAAGAAGTCTCATTCCTAGACACGTTCCTTCTGGACACGTTGCTACGATTACGAGGAACTTTGCAAATGATTCGAGGAATCAGTCCTTGGGCCTCGAGTCATTCATCAAATGGATAGGCCACTACCTGGAGCTCGACATTGAAGGATCGGAGCTGACGTCATCCGTTCCAATATCTAGAGCTTGTAGAGTCAAGAACACCTCAGTAATAGCACATGGCTAAGGTGAAGAGCCAATTGACAGATCAGAGAAGACCCTTCTGCTCGCGACATGAAGGGAGTTTTTCTAATCCTCATATTCCTTTACTTTTATTTTATTTTCTTTGTTTTGTGTTCTATTTTGTTATTTCCATTATCCTTCTTGTTTTGTTGGTCTATTTCCTCTCTTACCCTTAGTTAGTCAAATAAGTGTGGGGTAAGAGTTCTCTATTTTGTTTTTGTTTCTTGTTTTCAAATAAGTGTGGGGTAGTTTAGAAATGCATGAACACTGAGGACAGTGTCAGACTTAAGTGTGGGGTAGCAGTGCACAATGCACTGTAGTAGTTTGAAAATTTTTGCATGATTTTGCTTGTTTTCCCCATACTTTCACACCCTTCCAAAAGTTTTCAAAATTTTTCATTCTTTCAGACTTCTAAATGCAGTATGATTGGTTAAACATTGCTTATGTCTATGATATGTATGTAGAATGTGATGGTTAGTAGGAGACAATTGAGGACTATTCTGAACTGATTGATTAGGAATAGAGAATTCCTGATAACTGAGCACAACTTAATCTGGATTAGAGACCTCAGCCAATTACCTTTTCAAAACTTAACTAGATAAAATTAGACCAGTTGTGGGTGTATTGACAATTAGAATGACTACATGAGACTTTGAGCTAAAAGTGAAAAGAAACAAAAGAAAGTTAATTAAATAAGGGTAGTCTGCCAGCGGCCTTCGCTACTCGAGCACCACTCCTTCGGGGAACTCGAGCACCCTTCTGCTCGCTAATGTAGGTCTGGGAGTCATCAGAGTGGGACTCGCTACATGGGTAGTTGAAGTTGACGTGTTCTAAGCAGACTCAAAATACCCTGAATCTATAAAGAAAATCAATAAATGCTAAATCATTAAAAATCTGATCACCAAGGCTCAGAACTCAGAAAGTTGTCTATTGTTATTATGTCTAGCGACAGGGTCAAAGTATTATCTGGTAGTAGTTAAGACGAGAGTATATTGTGTTGACTATCTGGTCTAGACTAGTACACACACTACACACCAGGAAGACCATGTGACTAAGAGAAAAGTTCAAATTTAGTCGTCGAGTTGTTTTCTGCTTGATCTTAACAATCTACTAGAGACATTTGAGACCTTGTCATGGAAACCTAACCAGTCAGACCTGTGTTAAGAATTGTCTGAATAATGTTTGGACTAAAAGCATGACTAGGAAATTTAAGTGACTGCACTATGATTTAGAATCACTAACTTCAGGTAGACTTTGCTTGAGGACAAGCAAAAAGCTAAGTGTGGGGTTATCTGATATGCATAAATCATATCACGTTTTTAACATGTTTTTAGGCATAATCTAGGGTGAAATTGAGGGCAAATCGGTCTTAATTGCTCGTTATTAACTCAATTTCACAGTTTTTATGATTTTGGAAGTGTAGGTGAAAAGTAGAAGAAAATGGCAAATTTTGGGGCAAAAATGCAATTTTTCAAAAGTTCGGACTTCGGGGAGGGCGTCCCGGTTCAGGACGGGCGTCCAGGACTCGGGACGGGCGTCCTAACCTGGTCAACAGACCGGGACGGGCGTCCCAATCCGGGACGAGCGTCCCGAACCAGAATTTAGAATCCCACATCGAATTTTTGAGAGAAAATCACTCCAGAAAGCTGCTATAAATACCCCAGGCCTTCCTCAGTTGAAATTATCCCTCTCCACTCTATCTGAGTCATTCAGTGACTTCCAGTGTACAATTCTCTAGTACACAAATCACTCAGAGACTCAGATTCCAGTATAAGTTTTTTTTCTTTCCTTTTTAGTGTTTCGTTTTTCTTAGTTTCTGAGAAATAGTCTCAGATCCTAGGGTTCGATAGATAGGTTCGTTTCTGGAATTCATTGAATATCCGAGATTTCGTTAGGAGATCCTAAGAGAGCTCTAGGCATTCGAAGAGTCAGTCCACAGGACTGGGCTTAAGTTGGGTATTAAGGTAAAGCCTAGTTACTAGGCTGAGGAAGCGTCCTCCGAAGGTTCTGGCGAGCAGAGTTGGGTCAAGCAATACGACATATACAACAGTACGCTCCATCGGCGAGACTAAGTAAAAGGTGATTTCTTTATGGAATCAGTCCCCATGTCCCTCTCTTATATGTTGTTATTGTGTTTGTCCAAAGAATAATTTTGAATATCATATTATGGTTGTTATAGATATTTGTTATATATGTTGAAGTTGTTATGTTTTTTCGGAAATAGCCACCTGCTTAAATATTCATTATGTCTGCATGTCTAATGTAGTTTCTTTTAAACTAAAATTAGGGTTATAGACAATTCCTAACCACGGTCTATTCATAACCTGTTTAGTTTAACAGGCATCAATTAGTATTGGTGTCTGCCATACTAGATAAAATAACCTGCGGAACACCCTGTTTGTTAGAGTAGTCTAGGTAGGCTGAGTAGAGCGTTATGCCGGCGGTTATGGGCCAGCAGCGTGATCCCCGAAGTGACATAGGGCTTTCATAGCTGTCTTTTGTCTGAACCGTGAGTAGGGCTGTTTACCTTAGCGATGGGGCGGTAGCATAGAGACTCAGATGTGGTACACCTTTAGACTCAGAACATAGTTGCATTCCAGCTAAGATATATCTAAAACACTCGAAGATAGGTCAATCAACATGTAGGAATAGTATAACATGGAATCAGGACTTTGTCTATAAACACTTTTAGGCTTAATTAGACTTAAACATAGTGGAGAATGGATCACCCTCTCATCAAAGTTATTGATGACGATTGCATAACTGGATCATAAGATAAGAGTTAGGATAAAAGGCTAGCTACTACTAAGCCGTTACCACTTCCATGGGAGTACGATATTTATTTAATAAAATCATAGATACTTTCCAACATACTAGCTACATGATAGGTACTCTGGCTGATTAAGTGACACCATAGAGACTAAATGTGACAATTAGTTAACCTCAGTCCTTAATTACTCATAATCAACATAGGGTAAAATAACACCTATTTAGCATATCAGTCGGAAACACATCAAATAGATGGTTACATTTCATAATTACCTTAGAGATCAAGATATATCTAAAATGTTCGAAGATAAGGTCAAACAAGTTGTAATAACTGAGCTTATTTGATGAATGCATGTCTACTCTTGAATGCTATTTTCTTGTTATGTGTGATTTGAATCACCAATCAATCTCAAGGATATTGATTAAACGATTGACTAATTAAATAAATAAGATGAATTTTAGGATTAAGGGATAGTTGCTAATAAGCCGTTACCAATTCCCTGGGAGTACGATATTAATAATTTTAAAATTGTAGATACTTTTCAAGGACTAGCTAATAATAGGTACTCTGCCTTAAGTTCTCATTGATTAAGTGACAACAATTAATTCTAAAGTGACAATAGTCAGTCTCAGTCCTTAATTACTCATAATCGATATAGGTAAATAAAACCCTATCTTTTAGCATACCAATCGAAATTTTCATATCAGATTTTTGGTGCCGTTGTCGGGAAACATTCATAAAATTTTAGGATTCCTGATCAAAATTCTAGAAGGTTATGATAGGTAACGGTAGTAATCTATAACGTATTAAACAATTAGGCTTATTTTAATTAGTCAATCACTTTCTTGAAATATAAGGTTAGATTTAAATAATTAACTTTAGAAATTATCTAAAATTAAGAAATTTAGGTTAATCAAACTTTAGAAAATTATTCTAAAACCATATTAAGGAAATATAAAAAAAATTAAAAAATTAAAAATTTAAATTATTTCATTTCATTTCTTTTCTTTTATAAATTTTAATTTCTGAAAAACATTATTTTCAAAAACTTAATCGAGTAAATTTTTCTTGTTTACAGCTTTCCTATTTGTTGTTGATGCAGTTCCGATTGGTATGCTAAAAGATAGGATTTATTTATCTATATTGATTATAAATAATTAAGGACCGAGTCTTACTAATTGTCACTTTTAGCAATGATTGTTGTCACTTAATCAATCAGAACCTAAGGCAGATTACCTATCATGTAGCTAGTTCTTTGGAAAGTATCTACGGTTTTAATTTATTAATATCGTACTCCCATGGAACTAGTAACGGCTTGGTAGTAAATATCCTTTAATCCTAACATTCATCTTGTCATGCAATTAATCAATCATTCATCAATAATCTTGATGAGTTGGTGATCCCAGCCACACATAGCACATAAGTAATTAGCATGCAAGAGAATCAAATAGACATGAGTTCTGATGTATGTTTTATTGTTTCTACATGTTGATTGACCTATCTTCGATTATTTTAGATATATCTTGGTCTATAATGCAATTATATACTGTATCTTGCATGTGTACCACATTTGAGTTACTTGATAAATCACCCTACCTTAATGATGACCCTACTCACGGTTCGAGTTAAAGGTATCCATGAAAACATGTGTCACTCAAGAATTCATGCCACTCACCCTAACGCCGACATAGAGAACAAACTCAGCCTCATTAGATTACTCTAACAAACATGGTGATCTGTAAGTTATTTTACCTAATATGGCAGACCTTAATGCAATTTTATCCTAAATTAAGGCATGTTAAACTAAACAAGTTATGATTAGACCATGGTTAGGAATTGTCTATAATCGTTCATTTAGTTTAAAAGAGCAAGCAGATAATCAGTCATAATGTATGTTTAGCTGGTGACCTTTCCGGAAAAATGTATGTAACTTCAACATGCAAAGCATATATACAAAGCAATCATAGTTTGACATTCAAATAAATGTTTAGACAAACACAATACAGAATATACAGAGAGAATCTAGGGGACCACCACCATAAAGTATTCACCCTTTATCAGGTCCGCCAGCAGAGCGACTACTTGTATATCCTGGATTGCTTAACCTGACTCTGCTCAGCAGAACCTTCAGAGAACGCTTCCTTAGACTAGTAGCGATTGCTTTACCTTACATCCTGGCTTAAGCAATGCCCTATTGACTAGCTCTTCGCTCACCTAATGCCCTCTTAGGTTCTCCTAATGAAATCTTGAGTATTCTATGAATACAAAAAAGGAACCATATCTAATGGAATTCTAAGAACTTGAGATAAACACTCAAGGAACAAAGAAAATGAGATGCTCTTATATTGCTAACTACTCGTGTCAGTGCAGAAAGATGCACTTGAGTCACTAAATGACTTATATCGAGTGTAAAAAGATACACTTGAAGTCACTAGATGAGTCAGATTGAGTGGTAAGGGATGATTTCAACTGAGGAAGGCCTGTGGTATTTATAGTAGGTGAATTGAGTGATTTTCTCTTGGATTTCCTATGTGGGACAGCATTCTGCGGCTCAAGATGCCCATCCTGGTGCTTTGACCGGGTCGGGACGCTAGTCCTAAGGTTGGAATGCCCGTCCCGAACTCAGAAGTTCTGAAAGTTGCATTTTTCTCCAATATTTGCTATTTTCTTACGCATTTTACCTGAAACTTCTAAAATCGCAAATTCTACAATAATGTGTTAATATCAATCAACTAAGATCGATTTGGTTCTCATTTTGCCTTAATTTGTGCCCAAAAACATGCTAAAAAGTGATATAATTTGTGCATATTAATTATCTTTTTAAAAAAAGTATGGAAATGAGGAGAAAATATTTTCTTCTGAGTTGTCACATTTTGGCTTAAATTTTAATTCAGAAGAAATGCCATTGTATGTTAGAATTTTCTTAGGCCATGCTGGCTTCTATAGACGAACGAGTTATGAAATATTTTTCCTTAATAGCTAGACCTTTGAATATTCTATTGAGAAAGGATGTTTCTTTTGTTTTTTATGATAAATGCATGACATCTTTTAACAAACCAAAAGAAATTACTGCACTATTTATGATATGTGATGTGAGTAACGATGCAGTAAGAATTGTTGATGCAGTTCCGATTGGTATGCTAAAAGATAGGCTTTATTTACCTATGTCGATTATGAGTAATTAAGGACTGAGTCTTACTAACTGTCACTTAGCATTCAATTATTGTCACTTAATCAACCAGAACCTAAGGCAAAGTACCTATTGTGTAGCTAGTCTGTTGGAAAGTATCTACGATTTTACTAAGTTAAATATCGTACTCCCAGGGAAGTGGCAACGACTTAGTAGTAACTAGCCTTTATTCCTAACTCTTATCTTATAATCCAGTTATGCAATCTTCATCAATAACTTTGATGAGAGGGTGATTCGTTCTCCACTAGGTTTAAGTCTAATTAATCCCAAAAGTGTTTTATAGAGGAGGTCCTGATTTTATGTTATACTGTTCCTATATGTTGATTGACCTATATTCGAGTATTTTAGATATATCTTAGCCTCAATTGCAACTATGTTTTGTGTCTAAAGGCGTACCACATCTGAGGTTTCTAAAAAACCGCCCTACCTTATTGACGACCCTACTCACGGTTCGGGACGAAGGCATCCATGAAAGCCCTATGTCACTTCGGGGATCATACCGCTTGCCCTAGCCGCCGGCATAATCAGACTCGGTCTGGCTTACCTAGACTACTCTTAACAAGCAGGGTGTTCAACAGGTTATTTTTATCTAGCATGGCAGACACCAATACTAATTGATGCCTGTTAAACTAAACAGGTTATGATTAGACCGTGGTTAGGAATTGTCTATAACCCTAACGTTAGTTTAAAAGAGCACATTAAACATGCAGACATAGTGAATATTTAGCAGGTGGCTATTTCCGGAAAAACATAACAGCGTCAACATATAAAACAAATATTCATAAAAATCGTAATCTCGTATTCATAATAAATATTTGGGACAACACAATAACAACATATAAGAGAGGGACATGGGGACTGATGCCATAAAAAAAATCACCCTTTACGTAGTCTCGCCGACGGAGCGTACTGCTGTATATGTCGTATTGCTTGCCCCGACTCTGCTCGCCAGAACCTTCGGAGGACGCTTCCTCAGCCTAGTAACTGGGCTTTACCTTAATACCCAGCTTAAGCCCAGCCCTGTGGACTGACTCTTTGAACGCCTAGAGCCCTCTTAGGATCTCCTAACGAAATCCCGGGTATTCTATGAATACCAGAAACGAACCTATCTATAGAAGCCTAAGATCTGAGACTATTTCTCAGAAACTAAAACAAAACACTAACAAGAAAGAAAACTGAGATCCGAGTCTCTGAATGAGTTGTGTACTAGAGAAGTGTACACTGAAAACCACTTAATGACTCAGATTGAGTGGAGAGGAATGAAATCAACTGCTGGAGGCCTGAGGTATTTATAGCAGCTTCCCGGGGTGATTTTTCATCAAAAATTCGACGTGGGACTTGAATTGGGGGTTCGGGACGCTCGTCCCGGATTGGGACGCCCGTCCTGGTCTATTGACCACGTCGGGACGCCCGTCCCGAGTCCTGGACGCCCGTCCCGGATTCGGGATGCCCGTCCCCAGCCTTTGACCGAGTTAGCATTTCCAAAAATTGCGTTTTTGCCCCAAAATTTGCTATTTTCGTCCCAAAATTTGCTGTTTTCGTCTACTTTTCACCTGACACTTCCAAAATCATAAAAACTGTGAAATTGAGTAAATAACAAACAATCAAGATCAATTTGCCCTCAATTTCACCCAAAATCATACATAAAAACATGCTAAAAAGGTGATACGATTTTCGCGTATCAAATAACCCCACACTTAGCTTTTTGCTTGTCCTCAAGCAAAGTCTATCTGAAGTTAGTGATTCTAAACCATATGTGCATTCCTAGTCATGTTTTTATTCCAAAAATTCTTCAGACAATTCTTAACACAGGTCTGACTGGTTAGGTTGCTATGACAAGGTCTCAAATGTCTCTAGTAGTTCGTTAGGGTTGAGCAGAAAGTAACTTAACAACTAGGTTGAACTTTTCTCTTAGTCATAAGGTCTTCCTGATGTGTAGTGTGAGTACTAGTCCAGACCAGATAGTCAACACAATAAACTCTTATCTTAGCTGTTACCAGATAACACTTCGACCTATTGCTAGACACACTGACAACAGATAACTTTCTGAGTTCTGAGCTTTGGTGATCAGATTCTATTTAGCATTTATTGATTTCTTTCGTTTATAGATTTTCTAGGGTATTTTGAGTCTGCGTAGAACACGTCAACTTCAACTACCCATGTAGCGAGTCCCACTCCGATGACTCCCAGATCTACACGACCTTAGGGCATCAGGCTTTAAGTTCCCCGAAGGAGTGGTGCTCGAGTAGCGAAGGCCGCTAGCAAACTACCCTATTTTAATTAGCTCACTTTTTTTTCTTTTTCACTTTTGGCTCAGAGTCTCATCTAGTCATTCCAATTGTCAATGCATCCTACAACTGGTCTAATTTTATCTAGTTAAGTTTTGAAAAGGTAATTGGATGAGGCCTCTAATCCAGACTAAGTTGTGCTCAATTATCAGGACTTCCCTATTTCTAATCAATAGGTTCAGCAATAGTCATCAATTATCTCCTGCTAACCATAACATACTACCTACATATCATAGACATAAGCAATTGTTTAACCAAGCATACTGCATTTAGAAGTCTGAAAGACGGAAAATTTTGAAAAATTTTGGAAGGGTGTGAAAATATGGGGAAAACAAGCAAAAGCATGCAAAAAATTTTGCAAACTGCTACAGTGCACCGTGCACTGCTACCCCACACTTAAGTCTGACACTGTCCTCAGTGTTCATGCATAGCTAAACTACCCCACACTTATTTGCAAACAAGAAGAAATGAAAACAAAATAGAAAACTCTTACCCCACACTTATTTGACTAACTAAGGGTAAGGGAGAAAATAAAACAACCAAAGAAATAACAAAACAGGACACAAAAATGAAGAAAACAATAGTAAAGGATCATGAGGATTAGAAAAACTCCCTTCATGTCACGAGCAGAAGGGTCTTCTCTGATTTGTCAATTGGCTCTTCACCTTAGCCATGTGCTATTGCTGAGGTGTTCTTGACTCTGCAAGCTCTAGATATTGGAACGGATGACGCCAGCTCCGATCCTTCATTGTCGAGCTCTAGGTAGTGGCATATCCATTTGATGAATGACTCAAGCCCCAAGGACTGTTTCCTCGAATCATCTGCAAAGTTTCTCGTAATCGTAGCAACGTGTCCAGAAGGAACGTGTCTAGGAATGAGACTTCTTTGGATTGGTGTGCCTACCTACCAATGTTAGTGAAGGTATGGCATGCAAGTCTCGAATGGAAGAAAAGATACCTGAAGTTTTGGCAAAGCTGTGGTGGTAGGGGGCTCCAGTTATTTGAGACTTCCTCGGGGAAGTTTCTCACAGCTGATTGGTATGCAGGGAATGCAAGCTCCTCCATCGCTATACTCCTGATACAACGCCAAATTCCTCTATATCCTTTGACTGTTCGATACCACTTGGTAGATCACTTGCTTGCATTGGTCTGACTTTAATTGTTGTCAGTATCTCATCTATTGATTCTGCGAGTGTGGGTTTTGCTGTGGTGGTGTCTTCTGAAAGTTTCCAGCTTCCGAATTACTCCTCAGCTAAATCCCGTATGATTCCTCTAGCGGGGATTGTATGTGTCTCCCATTGGAGCAGCATTCTGCAGTAACCTACTCCTACCTCTTTTGGAATGGTCAGTCATTCCCATAGCAATCCCTGCTAAAGTGTGGTACTTAGCAGACTTCACAGATTTGATACACAGGCTGAACATTTCTTCCTAAGACATCGGCACTCTGAATCTGGAAAACAACTAGAATCTGCACATGACTTTAACATCATTAGTAGGTAATGCCTATGGTTCAGGCCATTTTGAAAAGTGTTCCACGACTACTATGATGTAATTAGTGTCAAAGGAAGAAAGGACAAGGATTCGAAATACCCCTGATATCAAAGGTTGCAACATTCTGTGTACGTTGCTGGGGTAGACAATCTCTGGAAGATGTGTTACTTATTATTTGGCAAGCATCGCAGGACTGTATCAGAGATACAAAATCCTTGAATATGGTGGGTCAACAAGATCCTGCTTTCAACACTTTCCGGACAGTGTTGATAGCAGTCAATTGGTCTCCTGTAGATCCTTGATGACAATGCTCCAAAATTTTGTGGCCTTCGTCTTTCGAGACACGTCTTCTGATCAACTGATCTGCCAAAAATTTGAAATAGAAGAGAAACTGCCCAGTAGTAATATTTCAAATCAGCAAAGAATTTCTTCTTTTGCTGATAAGTCATACCACTTGGAACTTATTCAGTGACTAGATAATTTGCAATAAACCACAGATGAGAATTATTATACATAGCAAACAATGCAAATAAGTTTTCATCCAGAAATTTATCAGTATTACACTAGCTTCTAACTCGGGGTTTTCTAATCTAGACCAATGGTTTGCTTTCTAGATTTTCAACACTTTTTCTTATCCCTTTATTCTATATCAAGTTCAAGTAACAATAAAACTTAACTTAATCAAGTATGGTTCAACATTAGTTTTATTGAACACAGATATCTTGGAGTGATCAGTGTCACCTATTGTTTCTAGACAAGACTAGATAAGATCGGAATTTATCATGCATGAACTTTCTTATCATCTTTCTATCCTAAAACAATTCTTACTACATCATTACATCACATATTCATTCAAAAAGCAGATTTCAATAAGGTGATGCCCTAATGGGTGCAGTAATTCCTTTTGGTTTAAAAGATCTCATGCAATTATCAACATAACAAAAGGAACATCCTTTTTTTCCAATAGAACATTCAAAGGTCTAGCTATTAAGGAAAAATTATTTCATAACTCGTCCTAATAAAGCCGGTATGGCTCTAAGAAAATTCTAAAATGGAGTTTCTTCCCAATAAAAATCTAAGCCAAAATTTTACAACTCAGAAGAAAACATATTTTATCCTCATTTCCATTTTTATTCGAAATTAAATAATAGAAGAAAAACACGAAAAAGAGCAACTAAGAAAACAATTAAGAAAGAACAAGAGATGAGGAAAAGAACAACTTACCATTGAGCAAGAAAAATACATTTTTTTCGGTTTTTAAATTTTTAAATTTTTTTTCTCTTTCTTTTCGAAAGCAGTTAAATTTCCTTAATATGGTTTTAGAATGATTTTCTAAAATTTGATTATCCTAAATGTCTTAATTCCAGATAATATCTAAAATTAATTAGTTATGATAACCCTATATTTCGGAAATTGATTGTCTAACTAGCGTAAGATAAGTGGAGGTCTAAAGTCTAGGTTACTACCGTTACCTATCATAAGCCTCTAGAATTTTGATCAGGAATCCTAAATTCATTATGATATTTCCCCGGCAACGGCGCCAAAAATCTGATGCAGTTCCGATTGGTATGCTAAAAGATAGGCTTTATTTACCTATGTCGATTATGAGTAATTAAGGACTGAGTCTTACTAACTGTCACTTAGCATTCAATTATTGTCACTTAATCAACCAGAACCTAAGGCAGAGTACCTATCGTGTAGCTAGTCTGTTGGAAAGTATCTACGATTTTACTAAGTTAAATATCGTACTCCCAGGGAAGTGGCAACGGCTTAGTAGTAACTAGCCTTTATTCCTAAC
This sequence comes from Asclepias syriaca, assembly GCA_027405835.1. Classification (NCBI taxonomy): domain Eukaryota; kingdom Viridiplantae; phylum Streptophyta; class Magnoliopsida; order Gentianales; family Apocynaceae; genus Asclepias; species Asclepias syriaca. The sequence continues at coordinate 10,151,016 of CM049930.1, forward strand.
TCTTATCTTATAATCCAGTTATGCAATCTTCATCAATAACTTTGATGAGAGGGTGATTCGTTCTCCACTAGGTTTAAGTCTAATTAATCCCAAAAGTGTTTTATAGAGGAGGTCCTGATTTTATGTTATACTGTTCCTATATGTTGATTGACCTATATTCGAGTATTTTAGATATATCTTAGCCTGGATTGCAACTATGTTCTGTGTCTAAAGGCGTACCACATCCGAGGTTTCTAATAAACCGCCCTACCTTATTGACATCCCTACTCACGGTTCGGGACGAAGGCATCCATGAAAGCCCTATGTCACTTCGGGGATCATACCGCTTGCCCTAGCCGCCGACATAATCGGACTTGGCCCGACTTACATAGACTACTCTGAACAAGCAGGGTGTTCAGCAGGTTATTTTTATCTAGCATGGCAGACACCAATACTAATTGATGCCTGTTAAACTAAACAGGTTATGATTAGACCGTGGTTAGGAATTGTCTATAACCCTAACTTTAGTTTAAAAGAGCACATTAAACATGCAGACATAGTGAATATTTAGCAGGTGGCTATTTCCGGAAAAACATAACAGCGTTAACATATAAAACAAATATTCATAAAAATTGTAATCTCTTATTCATAATAAATATTTGGGACAACACAATAACAACATATAAGAGAGGGACATGGGGACTGATGCCATAAAGAAATCACCCTTTACGTAGTCTCGCCGACGGAGCGTACTGCTGTATATGTCGTATTGCTCGCCCCGACTCTACTCGCCAGAACCTTCGGAGGACGCTTCCTCAGCCTAGTAACTGGGCTTTACCTTAATACCCAGCTTAAGCCCAGCCCTGTGGACTGACTCTTTGAACGCCTAGAGCCCTCTTAGGATCTCCTAACGAAATCCCGGGTATTCTATGAATACCAGAAACGAACCTATCTATAGAAGCCTAAGATCTGAGACTATTTCTCAGAAACTAAAACAAAACACTAACAAGAAAGAAAACTGAGATCCGAGTCTCTGAATGAGTTGTGTACTAGAGAAGTGTACACTGGAAACCACTTAATGACTCAGATCGAGTGGAGAGGAATGAAATCAACTGCTGGAGGCCTGGGGTATTTATAGCAGCTTCCCGGGGTGATTTTTCATCAAAATTTCGATGTGGGACTTGAACTGGGGGTTCGGGATGCCCGTCCTGGTCTGTTGACCAAGTCGGGACGCCCGTCCCGAGCCTTTGACCGAGTCAACATTTCCAAAAATTGCGTTTTTGCCCCAAAATTTATTATTTTCGTCTACTTTTCACCTGACACTTCCAAAATCATAAAAACTGTGAAATTGAGTAAATAACAAACAATTAAGATCAATTTGCCCTCAATTTCACCCGAAATCATACATAAAAACATGCTAAAAAGGTGATACAAATTTCGCGTATCAATTGTTTTAGGAAAAAAGGCATGATTAGAAATTTCATGTTATATACTATGCAAGTAAAACCTTTACTGATGCCCAGTAGAACTATACCACTACTAAAAAGGGATTACTAGTTGGTGTATAAGCTGTTGATAAATTCATATCATACCTAGTTTCATCTAGAACAATAGTATACACTGATCACTTTGAGATATCTGTTCAATAAAACTGACGCTGAACTAATATTGATTAGTTGAGTTTTATTGTTACAAGAATTTGATAAGGTATAAGAAAAGGGGATGTAAATCTACAAAGCAAACTATTGATCTAGATTAGAAAACCCCGAGTTAGACGCTATTGGTGAGACAGTAATATCTGATATATTTTTGGATAATAATTTATTTTCATTGTTTGCTATGTATGATAATCCTTTTTTGTGATTTATCGATATTACAAATCATCTAGTCACTGAAATATTCCCGAGTGATATGACTTATCAGCAAAAGAAGAGATTCTTTGTTGATTTGAAACATTACTACTAGAAAGATCCCTTGTCTATTTCGAAATGTTGTAGAGTAATTGATCAGAAGATGAGCTCAGAAGACGAAGGCCACAAGATTCTGGAGAATTACCATCAAAGATCTATGGGAGACCATTTGAGTGCTATCAACATTATCCAGAAAGTGTTGGAAGCAGGATCTTATTGGCCCATGATATTCAAAGAATCTGTATCCTTGATACAGTCCCGCGATGCTTGCCAATTAATAGGTAACACATCTTCTAGAGATCATCTACCCCAGTGATGGCTTCCCGACTGATATGCTAAATAGGTGTTATTTTACCCTATGTTGATTATGACTAATTAAGGACTGTGATTGAGTAATTGTCACATTTAGCCTCTATGGTGCCACTTAATCAGCCAGAACCTAAGGCAGAGTACCTATAATGTAGCTAGTCTGTTGGAAAGTATCTACGATTTTATTAAATAAATATCGTACTCCCAGGGAAGTGGTAATGGCTTAGTAGTAACTAGCCTTTTATCCTAACTCTTATCTTATAATCCAGTTATGCAATCTTCATCAATAACTTTGATGAGAGGGTGATCCATTCCCCACTAGGTTTAAGTCTAATTACGCCTAAAAGTGTTTTATAGATAAGTCCCAATTTTATGTTATACTGTTCCTATACGTTGATTGAACTATATTCGAGTGTTTTAGACATGTCTTGGCCTGGATTGCAACTATGTTCTGAGTCAAAAGGTGTACCACATCTGAGTCTCTATGCTACCGCCCCATCATTAAGGTAAACGGCCTTACTCACGGTTCGGACAAAAGACAGCTATGAAAGCCCTATGTCACTTCGGGGATCACGCCGCTGGCCCATAACCGTCGGCATAACGCTCTACTCAGCCTAGCTAGACTACTCTAACAAACAGGGTGTTCCGCAGGTTATTTTATCTAGTATGGCAGATACTAATACTAATTCATGCCTGTTAAACTAAACAGGTTATGAATAGACCGTGGTTAGGAATTGTCTATAACCCTAATTTTAGTTTAAAAGAAACTACATTAGACATGCAGACATAATGAATATTTTGGCATGTGGCCATTTCCGGAAAAACATAACAACTTCAACATATATAACAAATATTCATAACAATCATAATCCAATATTCATAATTGATATTTGGACAAACACAATAACAACATATAAGAGAGGGACAGGGGGGACTGATGCCATAAAGAAATCACCCTTTACGTCGTCGCGCCGTTGGAGCGTACTGCTGTATATGTCGTATTGCTTGACCCGATTCTGCTCGACAGAACCTTCGGAGGACGCTTCCTCAGCCTAGTAACTGGACTTTACCTTACATCCTAGGCTTAAGCCCAGCCCTGTGGATTGACTCTTCGAACGCCTAGAGCCCTCTTAGGATCTCCTAACGAAATCCCAGGTATTCTATGAATACCATAAACGAACCTATCTATCGAACCCTAGGATCTGAGACTATTTCTCAGAAACTAAGAAAAACAAAACACAAAAGGAAAGAAAGAAAACTTATACTGAAATTTGAGTCTCCGAGTGAGTTGTGTACTAGAGATTTGTACACTGGAAACCACTGAATGACTCAGATCAAGTGGAGAGGGATGAATTCAACTGAGGAAGGCCTGGGGTATTTATAGCAGCTTCCTGGGGTGATTTTTCATCAAACATTCGATGTGGGACTTGGAATTTCTGTTTTTCCTATTACTTTAGTCCTTGTCTTTCATGATTCTTGGTTCAAGGGTTAATTAAAAATGTTTTGGGAGTGATTTGTTTTCCGTCTTAGGCTTGACTCCGTTGATTGGTGTCACTACGGACCTAGGGACTATCTTTCCTATTACGTTGATTCTTGTTTTCCATGATTCGTTTCAGCATAATATATATCTTTAACCTGACGATGTTGTGGTGTAGTTAAGTATGAGCATGTTGAATACACTGTTTTGACTATGATGATAAGTATGCTGCATCATTACTTTCTATTTTTATGTTTAATGCTTGTATAGGGCAATGCTTGGTTTATTCATGTAATTGCATTAGAATTATGTGGCGCTATATTTGAGAACTGCGTGAACATCGGTAATCATATAGTAGTGGATTTGAGAACTGCGTGAACAGCGGTACATTCACTGCCTAGCGTTGCGCTAGGTCCACGGTATGTTATCGGGGATCTAGACTAGTAGATCAAGTAGTTTGGGTGAAACCAGACATGCTATAGCATTGATATGGAACTGAAAGCATGCTTTGTATACTTAGATTCATCTTTGGCTTGTACTTACATTCTTGGCGTAAATGCCGCAACATTGTATTACCTGCAGTACTCTTGTGGTAATTTCCAGTAGGCTGACTTTTAACTGTAATTTTAGTTAGGTAGAATTGCTGCAGCATTTCTGTTGCTGCAGCAGTAGCTTAGCAGTAGACTTTTAACTGTTAACTGTAGTTAGGAGTAGGAATGCTGTAGCATTAGACCACTCTCCATTCATGATTTATCATTCTTTATTCTTTTATTCTTTTAACCATTTGTACAATCGTATTTGCATTTGTAATTGGCATACATAGTCCCTGTGGGATCGATAATCTTGTACTTAGGTACATATATTACTTGTTGACCGGTGTATACTTGCACTTGTTAAGATTGCATTGATTTATTCTATTTTCTTTATCTTTACAAATTGTGACACACGCACACAACGCAACATGTTTTTGGCGCCGTTGCCGGGGATTTTGGTGTCAATGGATTGTAAATATTGTTTGCATTTGGTTATATTTTTATTGTTTTATGTTATACTCATTCTTGAGCTTATAAGATTATTGAAATGATTGAATGAGGGACGAATAAACTATGCATGGGCTGAACTATTTTTTGTGAGTTTATTGATTTGAATTATTTGTCAAATTTTCAGCTTGTGTATATCATATATTTCTTAACGTGTGCTGATTTTTGCATGAGTAAAACACGAAAGGACTCTCAATCTACATTGCTGCCACTAGATCCAGAAATTGAGAGAACAACTAAATCGTTAAGAAAGAAGAAGCAAACTACAGATAAGGCGGTCATGGCAAAACAATGAGTTACCAAGCTGAACCCGTCTACAATCCTGTAGTAATGGCAGATGATGGGGACCATGCTATCTGACAGTATGTTGTCCCTATGTTTAATGAATTGAATCCAAGCATTGGAAGACCAAAGATGACTGCAGCCCAGTTCGAGCTGAAACCAGTGATGTTTCAAATGTTGCAAATGGGATAGCAGATGACATGTTGAGGCTGAAATTGTTCCCGTAATCCCTAAGACATGTACAACAACCACCACCTTCAAACGCTTTAGAAAACATGATGAAAGACTTCATGGCAAGGACGGAAACAACCATACAGGGATTATCCTCTACTGTGAGGAACATGGAAAGCCAAATGGGACAGTTAGCTCAGGAGATGAGGAGCAGACCACAAGGATCACTCCCAAGTGATACAAAAAATCCAAGGAGAGAAGAAACGAACATTGCAAAGCGGTAACACTACAAAGTGGCAGAATACTGGACGAGCAAAAAATGAAGTCTGGAGCAGCTGAGAAGACCAGTGAGTCCAGCCAGAATGCAGAAATTCCAGTAGCTAAAAAAAATCAGTGGAGACAAATGCTGCAGCATCGCAAAAGCTGCAGCAAAACAGCATTCCAGAACAGCCGAATGCTGCAGCATCGCAAATGCTACAGCAAAATAGTGTTCCAGAACAGCCGAATGCTGTAGCATCTCCAATGCTGCAGTAATGCAAAATTCCAGAGAGCAAACCAGTACAACCACGCATGCCTTTTCCACAGAGGTTTGCCAAAAAGAAACATGATGAGCAGTTCAAGAAGTTCTTGGACATTTTAAAGCAGCTGCACATCAACATTCCATTGGTAGAAGCAATCGAACAAATGCCCAACTACGCCAAATTTATGAAGGATATCCTTACAAAGAAGAGAAAGTTGGGAGAATATGAAATTGTTGCACTAACCAAAGAATGTAGTTTCTTTTTGCAGGATAAATTGCCCCCTAAAATGAAAGATCCGGGGAGTTTCAATATTCCTTGTTCTATTGGAAAATCCTATTGTGGTATGGCCTTGTGTGATCTAGGTGCTAGCATCAACTTGATGCCTATGTCAGTTTTCAAACAGTTGGGCATAGGAAAGGTAAGACCTACGACGGTAACATTACAATTGGCGGATAGGTCTCTAGCTCACCCTGATGGGAAAATTGAGGATGTCCTAGTAAGAGTGGATAAGTTTATTTTTCCAGCTGACTTTATTGTTCTTGATTATGAAGCAAATAGGGAAGTTCCCATTATTTTAGGAAGACCTTTCCTAGCTACAGGAAGGACTCTTATTGATGTGCAGAAAGGGGAGCTAACCATGAGATTTCAGAACGAAAAAGTCACATTCAACGTATTCAAAGCCATGAAATTCCATGATAAAGGTGAGGAGTGTTTTCAGATTTCCACCCGTGATTCTTGGGAAGAAAAAGATGAAGAGCAAGGTGAGGATGTAACGGATGCAGTAATGGAGGAAAGTTTGCATGAGGATGGCAATATGGAGACCAAAGCACATTCAGCTTGGGTAGAAGGAAGCCCCCAAAGGTTCAGATTTCGAGCTCAATATGAATCCTTGGAGCTGTCTTCTAGAGATTTAAAGATAACAAAACCTTCAGTTGAAGAACCACCACAGCTAGAATTGAAGCAATTGCCGCAGCATTTGAAGTACGGGTTCTTAGGGGCAGATTCAACACTGCCTGTGATCATTTCAGCCTTCCTTGATGCTGCACAAGAGGAGAAATTGCTTGGAGACCAAGAGCAAACCGTTGCATCTCTATCTTTGGTCAATGCTGAAGAATTAAATGGACCCAAAACAAGTGACAAATTCAAGTGAACACTTTTTATTTTTGCTTTATTTTATGTTTTTCCTTTCTTTCTATTTATTTACTATTTCCTGTTTTTCTTTCTTTCTGATTACTTATTATTTCTGTTCTTTTTGTTTTGTTAGGTATCTGGTACCCCTGTACTCGACCACTGTTAGTTTTTTTCTGTTTTGTTGTTTTCTTTGTTTTTATTTCAGTTTGGGGGATGCTCCAGCATCGACCTCTACAGATGCCGCAGCAACGACAACGTGCTGGAAATCATTGGCCCTGTTTCCCGACCAAACTCCTACTTGAGGAGGATCCCAACAAAATGGATGACGATGTCATCATCACCCCTTGATGCACTCCCATCGAGAGTAGTTCTTAACCTTACCCTCCTTTACTTTTATGTTTTTGGGATTGTACTTCAATTGCCTGCTGTGCAGGTCTTGAACACCTTTACTTGTCTTTTGTTTTATTTTGTTTTGTTTTGACTCCTTTTGTTTTGTTTTGTTCTGTTTGGTTACATTGCTTTGCCTGCCATCTGAATTAAAGCAATGAGGACATTGCTTCCCTTTAAGTTTGGGGGAGGGTGTCCTCTTAGGGCAAAAAGTTCAAAAATGGTGCTAATTTTCAAAATTTTTCCTACTGTCTTTTGAGTGCATGAACATCCTCTCTGCTGAAATTCTGAGTGATCTATTTGAATGCATAGATGCCTTGTCTGAAAAACTGTTTTAGGATGCCTTATAAATTGATTGATCTGGCATAGAAGACCTGTTTGCATGAATGTGGCAACATTTTTCATATGACCCATTAGAACCTTAGTTTTAGCAGGATTAGCGTAGATTTTTGGGACCCGATTTATGATGATATCTTAAAAACAAAAGTACATTCTCGTAGACTTTGTAGCTTCTTTCAGAATAATTAGGTATTAGTTGACTCTAAGTGAGAATTATTTCAACTCCCTATCTTTTGCACATAGTCTTACTTGGAAATTTCATGTTTATAAAAAGAGTCACTTTGGTATGAAGGTTCAGAATTTTTAGACTCATCTGTTATAGTCCTTGAGGCGAAATCCTAGTAGATTTGGTACTAAAGAAATGATTGAGGCATGTTCTTGAACCGTTTGAGACTTTATAGCTTACCCTAATATATTTTGCTTCCTTAGTTAACCCAAGTTGAGCCTAAGCCTAATTTCTTGACACCCTTATTAAATAGCCACTTATCCTAAATGTTTTGCATGTATCCATTCTTTCTTTTCCCTAAACTTGATCTTAGTCTGCAATGAACACTGTTAAACATAAGTTTGGGGGTATACTAAGAATGCTATGAGGAGGAACATAGGAATGCCGCAGCTCAATGCTACAACATTATCATTTTTATGGGGTTAGTGGTATTTAAGGAAAATTTGAACTTCTGATATAAATGCTCTATGTATTGAGGGTATGTATATGAAAACATATGTGAAAAAATGAAAGCACCCTCGTTACTTTAAAAAGAAAAAGAAGAACAAAGAGAAGAGCAAAAAGGAAATACGTGTTATGCTTCTTTGAGGTCAAATGTTATATGTTGATTGTGGTTAAATGTTGCACGTATTTCTGAAACAGGGTGTAAATGTTTATGCTCCTTGAGTTGAAAAAAAAAGAAAAATTTAGAAATGTTGTAGAATTGCTGCAGAATTGGTGTTGCTGCAGCATTTTTATTCACTGAAAAAAAAATTTCTTTTGGGAAGTGATAGCATTGGGGGAGAAGCTCATGGCAGACTAGGACTAAGTTTTGAGCCACTTTTTATCCATATTTTTCCTACCTTAGCCCTAGCCTACATTACAACCAAATTAAGACCCCTTTGATCTTTATTGCTAAATTTGCTACATTAGTGGAGAGGGATGTAATAGATTGAGTTTGAGGATACAAAATGAACCTTAGGATTACCATATGTTGACTTATGAATGAGAGATTAAAAAGGAAAGACTATTCACACACACACTGGAGTGGAAATTCTTTGAACTTGGGTTAGTTAATATTTGGTTATTCACTAAGGATGGAACATTATGTCTACTCGAATTTTTAATTTTCTCTTTCTGAAATCATTGGTCCCAAGTTTGGCTGAAACTGCTGAGCAAAGTTTTTATGTGGGTATGTATATTTCTGGTTGCTTCTGCATTGCTGCAGCATTGCTCGGGACGAGCAATGACCTAAGTTTGGGGGTGTGATAACTCTAGAATAATAGAGTTATTCACATCTAATTTACCACATTTTATTCGGGAATTAATTGACTTTATTTGGAAAATGGAATAAAAATGTGTTGATTTGATATTTTCTCTCTTTTTACCTAAAAATGTAGATTTATGGTTAAAAGTCAATTTAATTGAATAAATTTCTCAACATGTGGATAAGTTGTATTATTTGTTATTTGGGAATTTATTTAAATTGACTTATTGTGACAAGGGTAAAAAGGGAATGTGGATGGTTGACATTGTTGGATAAAAGTGACCGAGAGGAAAGTGAAGAATGTGTGGAAAATTTGCATCTATACATATATATATATATACATCTATATCTATATGTATATATATATATATAATACACACCCACACACTATTTGTCACTTAAAATCCAGCTGGACACTTGTGGACATACTATGCATATTATTCCTTTTGTCCTATCCATTATATATATATATATATATATATATATGTTTGTTTATATACAAGGTGGAAAAGAAAGTAGAAGACAAAGACAAGAATTTCAGGAAAGTAGCAGGAATGTGCAGCTGGAATATGCTGCTGAAATCCTGCAGCAATCATAGGAAAAAAGACAAGAATTTCAGGAATGTGCTGCTGGAATATGCTGCTGAAATCCTGCAGCAATCATAGGAAAAAAAAGACAGAAATTCGGCTGCAAATGCTGCAACATTCAGTGGAAGATGACAAGAAAATTCCAGAAGACAGCTGCAAATTATTTTTTTATTTGCTGGAATTTTTGGAAAGAAAAATAAGAGCATTATGGACAGTGGGCACGGCAGAGAGAGTGAGAGGGAGTGAGAGAGTAGTTCAGTTTTGGCTTTTGGCCATTTGAGAATAGGATAGGTTTTCTTCTTAGTTTTTTAGACTAACTTTTGAGAGGGAAGAACCCAAGAGTGAGCAGGGTGACTTGCTGCAGCATTCATCAGCTGAGCAGTAGAAACGCAGCAGCATCAAGCAGAGGAAACGAAGGGCAGCAGTACGTTGATTAAACTGATTTGGGCAGTAGGGTGATCTCCGATCCAGAGTAATCCTCTCTCCATTTCTTCAAGTTACTACTGTTTTGTAATCAAATGTTTTTTGTAATATGAAAATGTTTACATGTATTCAAGGATTGATTAAAATGTTTTGGGAGTAATATGTTTTCCGTCTTAGGCTTGACTCCGTTGATTGGTGTCACTAAGGACCTAGGGACCTTTTGTCCTATTACTTTAGTCCTTGTCTTTCATGATTCTTGGTTCAAGGGTTAATTAAAAATGTTTTGGGAGTGATTTGTTTTCCGTCTTAGGCTTGACTCCGTTGATTGGTGTCACTACGGACCTAGGGACTATCTTTCCTATTACGTTGATTCTTGTTTTCCATGATTCGTTTCAGCATAATATATATCTTTAACCTGACGATGTTGTGGTGTAGTTAAGTATGAGTATGTTGAATACACTGTTTTGACTATGATGATAAGTATGATGCATCATTACTTTCTGTTTTTATGTTTAATGCTTGTATGGGGCAATGCTTGGTTTATTCATGTAATTGTATTAGAATTATGTGGCGCTATATTTGAGAACTGCGTGAACAGCGGTAATCATATAGTAGTGGATTTGAGAACTGCGTGAACAGCGGTACATACACTGCCTAGCGTTGCGCTAGGTCCACGGTATGTTATCGGGGATCTAGACTAGTAGATCAAGTAGTTTGGGTGAAACCAGATGATGGGTTTCCGACCGATGTGCTAAATAGGTGTTATTTTACCCTATGTTGATTATGAATAATTAAGGACTGTGATTGACTAATTGTCACATTTAGTCTCTATGGTGTCACTTTATCAGCCAGAACCTAAGGCAGAGTACCTATCGTGTAGCTAGTTTGTTGGAAAGTATCTACGATTTTATTAAATAAATATCGTACTCCCAGGGAAGTGGCAACGACTTAGTAGTAACTAGCCTTTTATCCTAACTCCTATCTTATGATCCAGTTATGCAATCTTCATCAAATACTTTGATGAGAGGGTGATTCATTCTCCACTAGTTTTAAGTCTAATTAATCCTAGAAGTGTTTTATAGATGAGTTCTGATTCTATGTTATACTGTTCCTCTATGTTGAATGACCTAAATTCGAATATTTTAGATGCATCTTAGCCTGGATTGCAACTATGTTCTGTGTCTAAAGGCGTACCACATCCGAGGTCTCTAATAAACCGCCCTACCTTAATGACGGCCCTACTCACGGTTCGGGACGAAGGCATCCATGAAAGCCCTATGTTACTTCGGGGATCATACCGCTTGCCCTAGCCGCCGGCATAATCGGACTCAGCTCGGCCCCTACCTAGACTACTTTAATAGGCAGGGTGTTCAACATGTTATTTTATCTAGCATGGCAGATACCAATACTAATTGATGCCTGTTAAACTAAACAGGTTATGATTAGACCGTGGTTAGGAATTGTCTATAACCCTAACTTTAGTTTAAAAGAGCACATTAAACATGCAGACATAGTGAATATTTAGCAGGTGGCTATTTCCGGAAAAACATAATAACGTCAACATATAAAACAACTATTCATAAACATCGTAATCTCGTATTCATAATATGTATTTAGAACAAAATAATAACAACATATAAGAGAGGGACATGGGGACTGATGCCATAAAGAAATCACCCTTTACGTAGTCTCACCGACGGAGCGTACCGCTGTATATGTCGTATTGCTTGCCCTGACTCTGCTCACCAGGACCTTCGGAGGACGCTTCCTCAGCCTAGTAACTGGGCTTTACCTTAATACCCAGTTTAAGCCCAGCCTTGTGGACTGACTCTTCGAACGCCTAGAGCTCTCTTAGGATCTCCTAACGAAATCCCGGGTATTCTATGAATACCAGAAACGAACCTATCTATAGAAACCTAAGATCTGAGACTATTTCTCAGAAACTAAAACAAAACACTAACAAGAAAGAAAACTGAGATCCGAGTCTCTGAGTGAGTTGTGTACTAGAGAATTGTACACTGGAAACCACTTAATGACTCAGATCGAGTGGAGAGGAATGAAATCAACTGCTGGAGGCCTGGGGTATTTATAGCAGCTTCTTGGAGTGAAAATTTCTGAAAACTTCGATGTGGGACAGCTTCTGGCGGCACGGGACGCCCGTCCTGATCAGTTGACCAGGTTGGGACGCCCGTCCCAGGTCCTGGATGCCCGTCCCGGTGCCTTGACTTGGTCGGGACGCCCGTCCTGAACCTTTGACCGAGTCAACATTTCCAAGAATTGCGTTTTTGCCCCAAAATTTGCTGTTTTCGTCTACTTTTCACCTGACACTTCCAAAATCATAAAAACTATGAAATTAAGTGAATAATGAACAATCAAGATCAAATTACCCTCGATTTCACCCAAATTCATACATAAAAACATGCTAAAAAGGTGATACGATTTTCGCGTATCAGATAACCCCACACTTAGCTTTTTGCTTGTCCTCAAGCAAAGTCTACCTGAAGTTACTTAAATTCCTAGTCATGTTTTTATTCCAAAAATTCTTCAGACAAGTCTTAACACACAATCTGACTGTTAGGTTGCTATGACAAGGTCCATGTTTTGTAGCTTGTTATGATCAGGCAGAAAACAAATCAACAACTAGTTTGGACCTTTTTCTTAGTCACAGGTCTTCCTGAGTGTAGTTGTGTACTAGTCCAGACCAGATAGTCAACAAAATGTACTGTCTTAACTACTACCAGATAACACTTCGACCTATCGCTAGACATATTAGCAACAGACAACTTTTTGAGTTCTGAGCTTTGGTGATCAGATTTTAATGTTTTAGCATTTAGTTATTTTCTTTATAGATTCAGGGTATTTTGAGTCGCTTAGAACACGTCAACTTCAACTACCCATGTAGCGAGTCCCACTCCGATGACTCCCAGATCTACATGACCTTAGGGCATCAGGCTTTAAGTTCCCCGAAGGAGTGGTGCTCGAGTAGCGAAGGCCGCTGGCAAACTACCCTCATTTGATTAACTTTCTTTAATTTCTTTTCACTTCTAGCTCAGAGTCTCATCTAGTCATTCTAACTGCCAATATCTCCACAACTGGTCTAATTTTATCTAGTTAAGTCTCGAATAGGTAATTGGTTGAGGTCTCTACTCCAGACAAAGTTGTGCTCAGTTATCAGGAATTCCATATTCCTAATCAATTAGTCCAAGATAGCTATCAATTATCTCCTACTAACCATAACATACTACCTACATATCATAGACATAAGTAATTGTTTAACCAAGCATACTGCATTTAGAAGTCTGAAGGACGGAAAAAAATTTTGGAGGTGTGAAAATACGGGGAAAAACAAGCAAAAGCATACAAAAACTGCTATAGTGCACCGTGCACTGCTACCCCACACTTAAGTCTGGCACTATCCTCAGTGTTCATGCATATCTAGCTACCCCACACTTATTTGAAATTAAGAAATAAAACAGAAAAGATTCTTACCCCACACTTATTTGAAAATAAGAAGAAATGAAAACAAAATAGAAAACTCTTACCCACACTTATTTGACTAACTAAGGGTAAGAGAGAAAATAAAGAAACAAAACAAGAAGGATAGCAAAACAGAACACAAAACAAATAAAATAAAAGGAATATGAGGATTAGAAAAACTCCCTTCATGTCGCGAGCAGAAGGGTCTTCTCTGATTTGTCAATTGGCTCTTCACCTTAGCCATATGCTATTGCTGAGGTATTCTTGACTCTGTAAGCTCTAGATACTGGAACAGATGACGTCAGCTTCGATCCTTCATCGTCGAGCTTTAGGTAGTGGCCTATGCATTAGATGAATGGCTCGAGCCTCACGGACTGCTTCCTCGAATCATTTGTAAGATTTCTCACAATCATAGCAACGTGTCCAGGAGGAACGTGTCTAGGAATGAGATTTCTTGGGATTTATGTGCCTTCCTGCCAATGTTAGTAAAGGTATTGCATGCAAGTCTCGAATGGAAGAAAAGATACCTGAAGTTTTGGCGAAGCTGTGGTGGTAGGGGGCTCCAGTTGTGTAGATCTGGGCCTAAGTATTTGAGTACTTCCTCGGGGAAGTTTCTCACAGCTGATTGGTATGCAGGGAATGCAAGCTCCTCCATTGCTATGCTCCCGATACAACGCCAAATTCGTCTATATAATTCGACCCTTTGTTACCTCTTAGTAGATCACTTGCTTGCACTGGTCTGGCTTTAATTGTTGCCAGTATCTCATCTATTGCTTCTGCGAGTAGGGGTTTTGCTGTGGTGGTGTCTTCTGAAAGTTTCCAGCTTCCGAATTATGCAGTAACCTACTCCTACCTCTTTTGGAATGGTCAGTCATTCCCATAGCAATCCCTGCTAAAGTGTGGTACTTAGCAGACTTCACAGATTTGATACACATGCTGAACATTTCGTCCTAAAACATTGGCACTCTGAATCTGGAAAACAACTAGAATCTGCACATGACTTTAACATCATTAGTAGGTAATGCCTGTGGTTCAGGCTATTTTCGAAAAGTGTTCCACGACTACTATGATGTAATTATTTTCAAAGGAAGAAAGGAAAAGGATTCGAAATACCCCTGATATCAACGGTTGCAACGTTCTGTGTACGTCGCTGGGGTAGATGATCTCTGGAAGATGTGTTACCTGTTATTTGGCAAGCATCGCAGGACTGTATCAGAGATACAAAATCCTTGAATATGGTGGGTCAACAAGATCCTGCTTTCAACACTTTCCGGACAGTGTTGATAGTAGTCAATTGGTCTCTCGTAGATTCTTTAGGGCAATGCTCCAAACTCTTGTGGCCTTCGTCTTCTGAGACACATCTTCTGATCAACTGATCTGCAAAAATTTGAAATAGAAGAGAAACTGCCCAGTAGTAATATTTCAAATCAGCAAAGAATTTCTTCTTTTGCTGATAAGTCATATCACTTGGAACTTATTCAGTGACTAGATAATACATGAACTTTCTTATCATGTTTCTGTCTAAAACAATTCTTACTACATCACATATTCATTCAAAAAGCAGATTTCAATCAGGTGATGTCATAATGGGTGCAATAATTCCTTTTAGTTTTAAAAATTCTCATGCAATCATCAGCAAAACAAAAGGAACATCCTTTTTCCAATAGAACATTCAAAGGTCTGGCTATTAAGGAAAAACTATTTCATAACTCATCCTAATAAGGCCGACATGACTCTAAAATAGAGTTTCTTCCCAATAAAAATCTAAGCCAAAATTTTACAACTCAGAAGAAAACATATTTTATCCTCATTTCCATTTTTATTTGAAATTAAATAATAGAAGAAAAACACGTAAAAAAGCAACTACGAAAACAATTAAGAAAAAACAAGAGATGGGGAAAAGAACAACTTACCATTGAGCAAGAAAAATACATTTTTTCGGTTTTTCAATTTAAAAATTTTTTTTTTCTCTTTTTTTTTCGAAAGCAGTTAAATTTCCTCAATATGGTTTTAGAATGATTTTCTAAAATTTGATTATCCTAAGTGTCTTAATTTCAGATATTATCTAAAATCAATTAGTTATGATAATCCTATATTTCGGAAACTGATTGTCTAACTAGCATAAAACAAGTGTTAGGTCTAAGGTCTAGGTTACTACCGCTACCTATCATAAGTATATAGAATTTTGATCAGTGTCTAGAATTTTGATCAGGAGTCCTAAATTCATTATGATATTTCCCCGGCAACGGCGCCAAAAATCTGATGGGTTTCCGACCGATGTGCTAAATAGGTGTTATTTTACCCTATGTTGATTAAGAATAATTAAGGACTGTGATTGACTAATTGTCACATTTAGTCTCTATGGTGTCACTTAATCAGCCAGAACCTAAGGCAGAGTACCTATCGTGTAGCTAGTTTGTTGGAAAGTATCTATGATTTTATTAAATAAATATCGTACTCCCAGGGAAGTGGCAACGGCTTAGTAGTAACTAGCCTTTTATCCTAACTCCTATCTTATGATCCAGTTATGCAATCTTCATCAAATACTTTGATGAGAGGGTGATTCATTCTCCACTAGTTTTAAGTCTAATTAATCCTAGAAGTGTTTAATAGATGAGTTCTGATTCTATGTTATACTGTTCCTCTATGTTGAATGACCTAAATTCGAATATTTTAGATGCATCTTAGTCTGGATTGCAACTATGTTCTGTGTCTAAAGGCGTACCACATCCGAGGTCTCTAATAAACCGCCCTACCTTAATGACGGCCCTACTCACGGTTCGGGACGAAGGCATCCATGAAAGCCCTATGTCACTTCGGGATCATACCGCTTGCCCTAGCCGCCGGCATAATCGGACTCAGCTCGGCCCCTACCTAGACTACTTTAACAGGCAGGGTGTTCAACATGTTATTTTATCTAGCATGGTAGACACCAATACTAATTGATGCCTGTTAAACTAAACATGTTATGATTAGACCGTAGTTAGGAATTGTCTATAACCCTAACTTTAGTTTAAAAGAGCACATTAAACATGCAGACATAGTGAATATTTAGCAGGTGGCTATTTCCGGAAAAACATAATAACATCAACATATAAAACAACTATTCATAAACATCGTAATCTCGTAATCATAATATGTATTTAGAACAAAACAATAACAACATATAAGAGAGGGACATGGGGACTGATGCCATAAAGAAATCACCCTTTACGTAGTCTCGCCGACGGAGCGTACTACTGTATATGTCTTATTGCTCGCCCTGACTCTGCTCACCAGGACCTTCGGAGGATGCTTCCTCAGCCTAGTAACTGGGCTTTACCTTAATACCCAGCTTAAGCCCAGCCCTGTGGACTGACTCTTCGAACGCCTAGAGCCCTCTTAGCATCTCCTAACGAAATCCCGGGTATTCTATGAATACCATAAACGAACCTATCTATAGAAACCTAAGATCTGAGACTATTTCTCAGAAACTAAAACAAAACACTAACAAGAAAGAAAACTAAGATCCGAGTCTCTGAGTGAATTGTGTACTAGAGAATTGTACACTGGAAACCACTTAATGACTCAGATCGAGTGGAGAGGAATGAAATCAACTGCTGGAGGCATGGGGTATTTATAGCAGCTTCCTGGAGTGAAAATTTCTGAAAAATACGATGTGGGACAGCTTCTGGCGGCTCGGGACGCCCGTCCTGATCAGTTGACCAGGTCGGGACGCCCGTCCCGGTGCCTTGACTTGGTCGGGACGCTCGTCCTGAACCTTTGACCGAGTCAACATTTCCAAAAATTGCGATTTTGCCCCAAAATTTGCTGTTTTCGTCTACTTTTCACCTAACACTTCCAAAATCATAAAAAATAATGAACAATCAAGATCAAATTACCCTCGATTTCACCCAAATTCATACATAAAAACATGCTAAAAAGGTGATACGATTTTCGCGTATCACCAGACATGCTATAGCATTGATATGGAACTGAAAGCATGCTTTGTATACTTAGATTCATCTTTGGCTTGTACTTACATTTTTGGCGTAAATGCCGTAGCATTGTATTACCTGCAGTACTCTTGTGGTAATTTCCAGTAGGCTGACTTTTAACTGTAATTTTAGTTAGGTAGAATTGCTGCAGCATTTCTGTTGCTGCAGCAGTAGCTTAGTAGTAGACTTTTAACTGTTAACTGTAGTTAGGAGTAGGAATGCAGTAGCATTAGACCACTCTCCATTCATGATTTATCATTCTTTATTCTTTTATTCTTTTAACCATTTGTACAATCGTATTTGCATTTGTAATTGGCATACATAGTCCTTGTGGGATCGATAATCTTGTATTTAGGTACATATATTACTTGTTGACCGGTGTATACTTGCACTTGTTAAGATTGCGTTGATTTATTCTATTTTCTTTATCTTTTCAGATTGTGACACACACACACAACGCAACACAGTCATACAACGTTGAAATGTAGCAGGTGCATTACACAAACCCAAAGGCATCCTTCTATATGCAAATGTTCCAAAAGGGCATGTGAAAGTAGTTTTATGCTGGTCCTCAGGGGAAATAGGAATTTGAAAATAACCAGAAAACCCATCAAGAAAGCAATAAAACATATGCCCAGATAATCTTTCTAACATTTGGTCAATAAAAGGAAGGGGGAAGTGGTCTTTTCGTGTGGCTGTATTCAGTTTCCTATAGTCTATGCATACACGATGACCAGTTACAGTTCTCGTAGGGATTAGTTCATTATGCTCATTCCTGACAACTGTTATACCGCCTTTCTTAGGTACTACCTGCACCGGGCTTACCCACTCACTATCTGAGATAGGGTAGATAAGTCCTGCATCTAACAGTTTGATTACTTCTTTCTTAACAACATCACACACATTAGGATTCAACCTCCTTTGAGGTTGCACACATGGCTTATACTCAGTTTCTAGAAGAATCTTATGCGAACAAAAGCTTGGATTAATACCTGGAATGTCTGCAATTTTGTAGGCGAATGCTCTTCTATACTTCCTGCATATGTCCACGGTCAGCTTCCTTTGTTCTGCAGTCAGATCAGCTGCAAGAATAATGAGAAGTTTCTTGTTGTCATCTAGGAATTCGTAGCATAGATGAGTGGGCAGTTCCTTCAGTTCCAAGTCTGGTGGATCTTCAAACGAAGTCCGTTCTTTCTTCATCTCATCATCACCTATCTCAGTGAAACTATCAGAAGTAATTTCATTTTCAGAAGAGCTAAGTTCAGTCTCCTCTAATTCTAGGGAGTCCTCACTCAGGACTTGATAGTTTGAGCATAGGTCTATCATGTTAACTACAATCAAGTGTTCAATAGCATCCTCACAAAAACAAGTATCATCTAAATGCATGGGATACCTAAGGGTCTCATTCAGATCAAAAGTGATGTCCTCATTACCTACCCTTAACTTGATTTGACCATTACTGACGTCTATTAATGCTTTTGAGGTAGCTAGAAATGGTCGACCTAGGATCAGGGGCACTCCTCCTTCCCCATTCATATCCATGACAACAAAGTCCACAGGAAACACAAATTTTCCGACCTTTACTAAGAGATCTTCAATTATTCCTTTGGGGATTTTGACTGTCCTATCTGCAAGTTGTATGCACATCCTAGTCGTTTTCAAATCATGCAATCCTAATTTATCAAATAAACTAGATGGCATAAGATTAATACTAGCTCCTAAGTCTGCTAATGCATGCATGTTAGTAATATTTCCAATTGTACATGGCAAGGTAAAACAACCAGGATCTTTCTGTTTAGACAGTAGTTTATTCAACAGAACCGCCGAACATTCTTCATTAAGACCACCTTGTCCATGTCAAATTTTCTTTTATTACTAACAACTTCTTTTAAAAACTTAGCATGCTTTAGCATTTCAGAAATAACATCAAGTAAAGGCAAATTAACATGAATCTGACTAAAATTCTTAAGAAATTTTTCAAATTGCTCCTTATCTTTAATGTGCATAAGTCTAGCAATGTAAGGTACTTTTGGCCGGTACTCAGGAATAAACTTCGTCTTCCCTTTCCTTGCTACTTCGATTTCGACATCCGTCGGCGTTGGATCCTTGGTGCCTTCTTTTGGTTCCTGCACAAGAATAGGAGGGTCAGATGGTTTGGGTGGAGATGGAGATAGAATTTTACCAGATCTTAGAGTGATGGTCTTGCATTCAGTTTGAGGGTTGGTCTCAGTGTTGCTTGGTAGCGTTCCCTAGGACCTGTGAGAGAGATGGGTGGATAGCTGACCCATTTGTCTCTCTAAGGTTTGGATAGCAGCTTGTGTATTTCTGACTGTTTGCTCGGTCTGCTTCTGTCTGTTCTCGTTCTGTTGGATTCTTTCTACTTGAGCTTCCTGGACCTTTCTGTTAGACTCTATCATTTCCTTGTTAGAGTCGGCAATGCTTTTCAGCATGTCCCTGAATTCTTGCATGGGATCAGTTGGAACGATGTAGTTCCTCGGTGTAGGCAGAGCGACTTGCTGGTTTTGCGGATATGGCAGTTGCTGAGGTACCCTTTTATGGAAGTTAGTAGTCCCGGAATTGCTTCTCCAGCTGAATCCCGGATGGTTCTTCCAAGTGGGATTGTAGGTGTTTCCTATAGGAGCAGAGTTAACTGCATCCACTTGTTCCATATCCTCTGGATTAGTTAATATTCCATTACCATAACAATCTCCACTGAAATGCGGTTTTAGCAAAATTCACAGACTTGATACACTGACTGAACGTTTTTCCCTTGTTGGAAAGCATTCATTTGATTAGTAATGCTGGCCTTCAGTACCTCAAATTGATCATCAGTGGAGGCGATAGCCGCATTTATTGGTTGCTTCTTAGCTTAGCCACTTGTGCGCCAGTTCTTGCTATTTCTATATAGCCTCTCCAAAGCGTTTCTAGCATCTACATCACTCATTCCATTGAAACCGCTCTGGGGATTGAGTCCATCAAGAACTTGCTTACCCATATCTGTCATACCCCCGTAAAATTGCTGGATCAGCAATGCTTCGGTAAGTCCATGTTGGGGACAGAGCCTGAGTAGCTCCTTGAATCTGTCCCAAGCTTCGATCACTGTCTCATCAACAGCTTGAGTAAAACTGGACAGAGCCCTTCGATATTCTAGGACCCTTGCTGCAGAGTAGTACTCTTCTAGGAAGGCTTTGCTTAACTTGTCCCAAGAGGTGATAGAGTTAGTAGGTAGCTATGCCAACCATCTCTTAGCTCTGTCCCTCAGCGAGTAGGGAAAGAGGTTTAATTTAGTTACTTCTGCAGTATGATCTCCCTTGAGGCCTTCGCTGAGAGAAGAGAAATCAGATAAGTGTTCCAGCGGATTCTCGGTGCAGTTCCTCCAAACTGAACCCGATTAATAATCAACTGAATCACATTCGGTTTAAGATCATAGCGAGGGTTTCCAGGGATTTGGATGGCGGATGATACTGGAACAGTCTGTGGCTGGATGTAGGATTCGAGGGGAGGTCTTTCAGCAGCCATCTCTGTTCTTCGCCTGTTAGTTGTACGAATGAGACATGGCCGAGTTCGGCATTGCCTTGGGTATCTGGCAGAGAGACGAGCTGGATACGCCCGCCTACCCCACGGTAGTTCGAGACTTCACGTCTGTAGACGTCTCCACTGCTTGGGCTCAGATCTGTATGACGGGTGTCCCCTACCAGCATGGCTTTGCGAAAGCCACAGGTATTTATCCTGCTCTTCGCTACTTACATGCCATTATTGCACACACATTGTCAGGATGACGGACGGCCCCAGGAATGTCACCCAAATGGAGACATTCCTCTTGGCCAACATGCAAATGGGATCAACAGTAGAGATGGCTCGACTTATCACGGTCATCATGCGGGGTTTCGCTACGGATACTCGGAAACAGTGTCTGGGGCTCGGGCCATTCATCACCAGGATAGCTTACTACCTGGAGTTGGACATCGAGGGCTCGGAGCTGACCTAAGTTGCCCCGACCACCATTCCTACGGACCTTACCATACTACGGAACATGGGAATGGTCGTACATGATGCAAATGGGCGCTACTCCATCCACACGGAGCAGCTAGGACAGGCCTCGGCACCAGGAGCAGTTCTAGCACACATACCTCCGTCCGAGACATTTGTTCCACGCACTGCCTTCGAACGACACATGTCGCACGGATTGGTAGAACTCTCAACCCGATATAGCCGAGATATGGATAGGATCGAGAGACGGCTGACATTGATAGAGGACAGAGTCGCTATGAACACCAGCAGGATCGATGAGATTCATCAGCATACCTCCCACCTGGTGGAAAACTCCGAGGTCCACTTTCCGACAGACTTTCCGGCAGACTTCGGTCCACCTAACGACGGCGAGCCGGGTTCTTAGTTTTTCTTTCCTTTTCCTTTTCTTTTGTTATTTTCGTTCTATGTATGTGATCATGTCTGGGCTGTATGAAATATGAATCTCTGTGTAACATTGATTGATATGACATAACAGCATTGTTTTCTCTATGTTTTCTTGTTATTTCTTTTATTGCCTTATTTTCCTTCTTACCCATGGTTATTCAAATAAGTGTGGGGTAAGAATCTTTTCTGTTCTGTTTTGTTTCTTGTTTTCAAATAAGTGTGGGGTAATTAGAAATGCATGAACACTGAGGACAATGTCAGCCTTAAGTGTGGGGTAGCAGTGCCTAGTGCACAATGCACTGTAGTAGTTTTTCCCGTATTTTCACGCCTTTCCAAAAATTTTCAAAATTTTTCATTCTTTCAGACTTCTAAATGCAGTATGATTGGTAAACATTTGCTGATGTCTATGATATGTAGGTAGAATGTTATGATTAGTAGGAGACAATTGAGAACTATTTTGAACTAATTGATTAGGAATAGGGAATTCCTGATAACTGAGCACAACTTAGTCTGGATTAGAGACCTCAACCAATTACCTTTTCGAGACTTAACTAGATAAAATTAGACTAGTTGTGGATATATTGGCAATTAGAATGACTAGATGAGACTCTGAGCTAAAAGTGAAAAGAAACAGAAGAAAACTAATTAAATAAGGGTAGTCTACCAGTGGCCTTCGCTACTCGAGCACCACTCCTTCGGGGAACTTAAAGCATGATGCCCTAAGGTCGTGTAGGTCTGGGAGTCATCGGAGTGGGACTTGCTACATGGGTAGTTGAAGTTGACGTGTTCTAAGTAGAATCAAAATACCCTGAATCTATAAAGAAAATCAATAAATGCTAAATCATTAAAAAAATCTGATCACCAAGGCTCAGAACTCAGAAAGTTGTCTATTGTTATTATGTCTAGCTACAGGGTCAAAATATTATCTGGTAGTAGTTAAGATGAGAGTATATTGTGTTGACTATCTGATCTAGGCTAATACACACACTACACATCAGGAAGACCTTGTGACTAAGAGAAAAGTTCAACCTAGTTGTTAAGTTGTCAACTGCTTGACTATAACAATCTGCTAGAGACATTTGAGACCTTGTCATAGCAACCTAACCAGTCAGACCTGTGTTAAGAATTGTCTGAATAATTTTTGAAATAAAAACATGACTAGGAAATTTAACTGACTGCACTATCATTTAAAATTACTAACTTTAGGTAGACTTTGCTTGAGGACAAGCAAAAAGCTAAGTGTGGGGTTATCTGATATGCATAAATCATATCACGTTTTAAGCATGTTTTTAGGGATGATTTATGGTGAAATTGAGGGTAAATCGATCTTAATTGTTCGTTATTAACTCAATTTCACAGTTTTTCTGATTTTGGAAGTGTCAGGTGAAAAGTAGAAGAAAATGGCAAATTTCGGGGCAAAAACACAATTTTTCAAAAGTTCGTACTTCGGGGAGGGCGTCCCGGTTCAGGACGGGCGTCCAGGACTCGGGACGGCCGTCCTGACCTGGTCAACAGACCGGGACGGGCGTCCCGAACCAGAATTCAGAATCCCACATCGAATTTTTGAGAGAAAATCACGCTAGAAAGTTGCTATAAATACCCCAGGCCTTCCTCAGTTGAAATCATCCCTCTCCACTCGATCTGAGTCATTCAGTGGTTTCCAGTGTACAATTCTCGAGTACACAACTCACTCGGAGACTCAGATTTCAGTATAAGTTTTCTTTCTTTCCTTTTTGTGTTTCGTTTTTCTTAGTTTCTGAGAAATAGTCTCAGATCCTAGGGTTCGATAGATAGGTTCGTTTCTGGTATTCATAGAATACCCGGGATTTCTTTAAAATAACATGCGGAACACCATGTTTACCTAAGAGGGCTCTAGGCGTTCGAAGAGTCAGTCCACAGGGCTGGGCTTAAGCCCAGGACGTAAGGTAAAGTCCAGCTACTAGGCTGAGGAAGCGTGCTCCGAAGGTTCTGGCGAGCAGAGTCGGGTCAAGCAATACGGCATATACAGCAGTACGCTCCATCGGCGAGACTACGTAAATGGTGATTTCTTTATGGCATCAGTCCCCCTGTCCCTCTCTTATATGTTGTTATTGTGTTTGTCCAAATATCAATTATGAATACTGGATTATGGTTGTTATGGATATTTGTTATATATGTTGAAGTTATTATGTTTTTCCGGAAATAGCCACTTGCTTAATATTCATTATGTCTGCATGTCTAATGTAGTTTCTTTTAAACTAAAATTAGGGTTATAGACAATTCCTAACCACGGTCTATTCATAACCTGTTTAGTTTAATAGGCATCAATTAGTATTGGTGTCTGCCATACTAGATAAAATAACCTGCGGAACACCCTATTTGTTAGAGTAGTCTAGGTAGGCTGAGTAGAGCGTTTATGCCTGCGGTTATGAGCGAGCGGCATGATCCCCGAAGACTTCGGGGATCATGCCGCTCGCCATAACCGCAGGCATAAACGCTCTACTCAGCCTACCTAGACTATAACAAATAGGGTGTTCCGCAGGTTATTTTATCTAGTATGGCAGACACCAATACTAATTGATGCCTATTAAACTAAACAGGTTATGAATAGACCGTGGTTAGGAATTGTCTATAACCCTAATTTTAGTTTAAAAGAAACTACATTAGACATGCAGACATAATGAATATTAAGCAAGTGGCTATTTTCGGAAAAACATAATAACTTCAACATATGCAACAAATATTCATAACAATCATAATCTCGTATTCATAACAAATATTTGGACAAACTCAATACAAACATATAAAGAAAGGGACAAGGGGGACTGATGCCATAAAGAAATCACCCTTTACTTAGTCTCGCCAATGGAGAAACTTCTTGTATATGTTGTACTGCTCGACCCGACTCTGCTTGACAGAACTTTCGGAGGACGCTTCCTCAGCCTAGTAGCTGGACTTTACCTTAATACCCAGCTTAAGCCCAACCCTGTGGACTGACTCTTCGAACGCCTCAAGCCCTCTTAGGATCTCCTAACGAAATCCCGGGTATTCTATGAATACCATAAACGAACCTATCTATCGAAGCCTAAGATCTGAGACTAATTCTCAGAAACTAAGAAAACGAAACACTAACTAGAAAGAAAGAAACTTATACTGAACCCGAGTCTCTAAATGACTTATGTACTCGAGAAAAATGTACACTTGAAGTCACTAAATGACTCAGATCAAGTGGAGAGGAATGCTTTCAATTGAGGAAGGCCTGAGGTATTTATAGCAGCTCCTGGAGTGATTTTTCTTCAAAAATTCGATGTGGGACTCTGAATTCTGGTCCGGGACGCCCGTCCTGGATTGGGATGCCCGTCCCTGTCTGTTGACCAGGTCAGGACGGCCGTCCCGAGTCCTGGACGCCCGTCCCGACCTGTTGACCAGGTCAGGACGCCAGTCGTGATTCGGGACGCCCTCCCCGACTTCCGAACTTCTGAAAAATTGCGTTTTACCCCAAAATTTGCCATTTTCTTTTACTTTTCACCTAACACTTCCAAAATCATATAAACTGTGAAATTGAGTTAATAATGAACAATTAAGACCGATTTGCTCTCAATTTCACCATAAATTATGCCTAAAAACATGCTTAAAATGTTATATGATTTATGCATATCACCTTTACATAGCAACTCGATCATTCCATATCTATTTTCTGAATCATCTAACTCAGTGAGAAATTTTGCTAAAAACATTGCTAAAAACCTTGTAGTGATTACACCTATGATTCAGTTATTCACTAATTTCATATGGGTTTTTCTTGAGGATAAGCAAAAAGCTAAGTGTGGGGTTTTAATATGCACAAATCATATCACTGTTTAGCATATTTTTAGGCACAAATTAGGGTAAAATAGGAACAAAATTGATCTTAATTGATTGAAAGCAACATATTTTTGAATAATGTGTGATTTTGGAAGTTTCAGGTGAAATGTGCAAGAAAACAGCAAATATTGGGGTAAAAATGCAATTTTTGGAACTTTTGAGTTCAGGATGGGCGTCCTAACCAAGTCAAAGGACCGGGACTGGCGTCCCAAGCACCAGAACTTATCCCACATCAGAAATTTTGGAGAAATTCACTCCAAAACCTACTATAAATACCCTAGGCCTTCCTCAGTTGAAATCATCCCTCACCACTCAATACAAGTCATTTAGTAACATTGAGTGTATCGTTTTCTCTTATCTTTGAGTGTTTATCTCAGTATTTGAGAATTCTGATGCGTTCCGATTGATATGCTAAAAATAGGCTTTATTTACCCTATATCGATTACGAATAATTAAGGACTGAGATTTACTAATTGTCACATTTAGCATATATGTTGTCACTTAATCAATCAGAACCTAAGGTAGAGTACCTATCGTGTAGCTAGTTTGTTGGAAAGTATCTAGGATTTTAATTTAGAATTTATCGTACTCCCAGGGAAGTGGTAACGGCTTAGTAGGAACTATTGTTTTACCCTAACTCTCATTTTATTACCTGGTTATGCAATCATTCATCAATATCTTTGATGAGTGGGTGATCCTCAAGTTCATTAAGCATGCAAGAGTATTTTACAAACAAGTATTCTGATGTATGTCCTATTATTTCTACATGTTGACTGACCTATCTCGAGTATTTTAGATATATCTTGGTCTAGATTGAAATTATGTACTGATTCTACTTGTGTACCACATCTGAGTTATCTAATAAACCACCCCATTTCCATTGACAGCCCTACTCACGGTTCAAGCTAAACACATCCATGAAAGTCCTGTGTCAATCAGGAGATCATGCCGCTCGCCCTAACGCCGACATAAACACACAAACGCAGCCTCATTACACTACTCTAATAAACATGGTGATCTATAGGTTACTTCATCTAATATGGCAGACCTTAATGCTTCCGTCCTCACACAAAGCCCTAAATTAAGGCATGTTAAACTAGACAGGTTATCACTAGACTGTGGTTAGGAATTGTCTATAACCGTTCATCTAATTTAAAAGAGCAAGTAGACATGTAGTCATAATGATTAATTAAGCTAGTGACCTTTCCGGAAAAATGTAAAGAACTCCAGCATGCAAAACACATATACATATCATCATAATTGGGTATTCAAATAAATCTTTAGACAAACACAGTACAAAATATACAGAGAGGATCTAGGGAACCACCACCATAAAGTATTCACCCTTTATCAGGTTCGCCGATGGAGCGACTACTTGTATATCCTAGACTGCTTGACCCAACTCTGCTCGACAGAACCTTTAGAGAATACCTCCTTAGCCTAGCAGCTATTGCTTTACCTTATGTCCCGGGCTTAAGCAAAGCACTGTTGACTAGTTCTTCGCTCACCTATTGCCCTCTTAGGATCTCCTAACAAAATCACGGGTATTCTATGAATACAAAAAATGAACCCTATCTAGTCATATTCTAAGATTCTGAGACAAACTCTCAGAAAGCAAAGAAAACGAGAAACTCTCGTATACTAAACTACTTGAATGAAACACCTGAGATCACTAAATGACTTGTATAATATAGGAAAATGTATACTTGAAGTCACTGAATGATTTAGATCAAGTGGAGAGGGATGATTTCAACTGAGGAAGGCCTGGGGTATTTATAGCAGGTAAGCTAAGTGATTTTCTCTTCAGAAATTGATGTGGGATTCTGTGCAGGGGCTTGGGATGCCCATCCCGAGTTTGGGACGCCCGTCCCGATTTGTTGACTGGGTCAAGATGCCCGTCCTGGTGCTTTGACAGGGTCGAGATGCCCGTCCCGAGTCTGGGACGCTCGTCCTGATCCACGAACTTCTAAAAATCACGTTTTTGCCCCAATATTTGCCATTTTCTTGCATATTTATCTGAAACTTCGAAAATCACAAATACTGCAAAATTGTATTAATATCAATCAATTAAGGACGATTTATCTCCAATTTTGCCCTAATTTGTGCCTAAAAACATGCTAAAAAAGTTATATGATTTTTGCACATCATATAACCCCACACTTAGCTTTTTGCTTTTCCTCAAGCAAAGTCTATAAATTATTGAAATTCTAAATCATTAGTGCAATCACTCAAAGGTCCTAGCACAATTTTTAGCCAAAATTAATCACTGAGTCAGATGATTCACAAAATAGGCCTGACTGGTCAAGTTGCTATGACAAGGTCTCAAATGTCTTAGTAAATTATCATGGTCATGCAGGTGTAACAACTCAATAACTAGACTGAACTCTACTCTTAGTCAGAGGTCTTCTTGATGTGTAGTGTGTGTACTAATCTTGACTAGATTGTCAACACAATATAGTCTTCTCTTAGTTCTTACCAGATAATACTTCGACCAATCGTTGAATATAATAGCAAAAAACAACCTCTGAGTTCTGAGCTTTTGGTGTCAAGGCTTTTCAATTATAATTTTCAATAAAAGAACACACTGGGCAATGTATTTTTAGATTGATTGTTCGGGGTATTTATGTGTTCGCTTTCACACATCAACTTTAACTACCCAGGTAGCGAGTCTCACTCCGATGACTCCCAAATCTATATGACCTTAGGGCATCAGGCATTAAGTTCCCTTATGAAGTGGTGCTCGAGTAGCAAAGGACGCTTGTAAACTACCCTATTTGTTTAACGTTTTCACTTCCAACTCAGAGCATCATCTAGTCATTCAAATTGCTAATACATCCTCAACCGGTCTAATATTATTCAATTAAGTCTCGAAAAGGTATTTGGTTGATGTCTCTAATCCAAACTAGGTTGTGCTCAATTATCAGGAATTCCCTATTTCTAATAGACGAATTCAGTAAAGTTAACAACTTGTTTCCTACTGATCATAATGCTCTACTCAACATATATCATAGACATAAGCATTTCTTTACCCAATCAATATTGAATTTGAAGTCCGAAAGAGTAAAAAGTTTTGAATTTTTTTTGGAATGGTGCAATTTTAGTGAGAAATATGGGAAAACATGCAAATTTTGACTACTATAGTGCATAGTGCACTGCTACCCCACACTTAAAGATTACACTATCCTCAGTGTTCATGCATATCCTATTACCCCACACTTATTTGAAAAATAAAAGTTGGAAAAAGAAGAAAAAACTCTTACCCCACACTTATTTAACTAACTAAGAGGAAGAGAAAGTAAAGAAACAAGACAAACAAAACTCTTACCCCACACTTATTTGAGAAATAAGAGTTCAAAAATAAAAACAGGAAAAACAAAACACGAAATGAGGATAAAAAAAGAAAACAAAATAAAAAGTAGAGGAAGATGAGGATTGATACGCGAAAATCGTATCACATTTTTAGCATGTTTTTATATATGTTTTAATGTGAAATTGAGAGTAAATTGACATTAATTGTTTACTATTTACTTGATTTCACGGTTTTTATGATTTTGGAAGTGTCAGGTGAAAAGTAGACGAAAACAGCAAATTCTGGGGCAAAAACGCAATTTTTGGAAATGTTGACCCGGTCAAAGGTCCGGGACGGGCGTCCCGAACCCAGGACGGGCGTCCCGACCCAGTCAAACCGCCAGGAAGGGCGTCCTGAACTGGGACGGGCGTCCCGAACCTGGTCAACGAATCAGGACGGGCGTCCCGAGCCGCCAGAAGCTGTCCCACATCGAATT
Source organism: Asclepias syriaca (assembly GCA_027405835.1). Taxonomy (NCBI): domain Eukaryota; kingdom Viridiplantae; phylum Streptophyta; class Magnoliopsida; order Gentianales; family Apocynaceae; genus Asclepias; species Asclepias syriaca. Next base: position 10,180,542 of record CM049930.1, read on the forward strand.
TTTCAGAGATTTTCACTCCGGGAAGCTGCTATAAATACCCCAGGCCTCCAGCAGTTGAATTCATCCCTCTCCACTCGATCTGAGTCATTAAGTGGTTTCCAGTGTACAATTTTCCAGTACACAACTCACTCAGAGACTCGGATCTCAGTTTTCTTTCTTATTAGTGTTTGTTTTAGTTTCTGAGAAATAGTCTCAGATCTTAGTTTCTATATATAGGTTCGTTTCTGGTATTCATAGAATACCCGGATTTCGTTAGGAGATCCTAAGAGCTCTAGGCGTTCGAAGAGTCAGTCCACAGGGCTAGGCTTAAGCCCAACGTAAGGTAAAGTCTAGCTACTAGGCTGAGGAAGCGTCCTCCGAAGGTTCTGGTGAGCAGAGTCAGGGCGAGCAATACGACATATACAGCAGTACGCTCCGTAGGCGAGACTTCGTAAAGGGTGATTTCTTTATGGCATCGGTCCCCATGTCCCTCTCTTATATGTGTTATTGCTTTGTTCTAAATATGAATTATGAATAGATTACGATTTTATGAATAGTTGTGTTTATATGTTGAAGTTTTTATGTTTTTTCCGAAAATAGCCACCTGCTAATATTCATTATGTCTGCATGTCTAATGTAAGTCTCTTTTAAACTAAAACTAGGGTTATAGACAATTCCTAACCACGGTCTATTCATAACCTGTTTAGTTTAACAGGCATCAATTAGTATTGGTGTCTGCCATACTAGATAAAATAACCAACGGAACACCTTGTTTGTTAGAGTAGTCTAGGTAGGCTGAGTAGAGAATTATGCCGGCGGTTTTGCGACGAGGGCATGACCCCGAAGTGACATAGGGTACCGTTCATTGCTGACTTTAGTCCGGGTCGTGATAGGGCCGTTTACCTTAACGATGGGGCGGTAGGTAGAGACCTCAGATGTGGTAACCCTTTAGACACAGAACATAGTTGCATTCCAGGCTAAGATATATCTAAAACACTCGAATATAGGTCAATCAACATATAGGAACAGTATAACATAGAATCAGAACTCATCTTTAAAACACTTTTAGGATTAATTAGACTTAAACCTAGTGGAGAATGGATCACCCTCTCATCAAAGTATTTGATGAAGATTGCATAACTGGATTATAAGATAGGAATTAGGATAAAAGGCTAGTTACTACTAAGCCGTTGCCACTTCCCTGGGAGTACGATAATTAAATTAATAAAATCGTAGATACTTTCCAATAGACTAGCTACACGATAGGTGCTCTGCCTTAGGTTCTGGCTGATTAAGTGACAACATAGAGACTAAATGTGACAATTAGTCAATCACAGTCCTTAATTATTCATAATCAACATAGGGTAAATAACACCTATTTAGCACGTCAACCGGAATCGCATCAAGGATTAGAAAAACTCCCTTCATGTATCGAGTAGAAGGGTCTGCTCTGATATGTCAATTGGATGTTCACCTCAGCCATGTGCTACTACTGAAATACCCTCGACTCTCTGAGTTCAAGATGCTGGAGCGGCTGAATCTGCAGTGTGTTTCGTATGGAGAGTGTATCTACCCTCTGGGTTGCAAACTACCATCCCCATGTTTTGAAGAACGGTCAGATCTATCGACCGTTCGATACCACTTGGTCGGTAGGTCACTTGCTTGCACTGGTATGGCTTTAATTGTTGCCTGTTTACTTTTTGAGAAGTGTTGTCTTGATCCATTATAACACAAGCTTCCTATGACGACACTTTTGTAATAGCAAGCGGGTCTGACCATTAACAGCATCTCATCTGTTGATTCTGTGGCTAGGGACTTTGTTGTGGTGGTATTTTCTAGAAGTTTTTAGCTCTAGAGTTATTCTTCCACTAAATCCTGGATGATTTTTTCGGTAGGGATTGTACGTGTTTCCCATTGGAGCAGCATTCTGCAGGAACCTGCTCGTACCTCTTTTGGAATGGTCAGTATTCCATTCCCATAGCAATCCCTGCTAAATGTGGTACTTGGCAGACTTCACAGATTTGATACATAGGCTGAACGTTTCATCTTTGTTGAAAGGCATTAATTTAACTGTTATCATTAGCTATTAATGTCTCCAACTACTCATCAGAGGAAGCGTTAGCTGCATTAACTGGCAGACAACCCTTTATCACTTATCAAGACATTGGCACATATGAATCTGGAAAATAGTTTCTCACAGAATCTGCACATGACTTTAACATCATTAGTAGGTATTGCCCGTGGTTCAGGCCATTTTGAAAGTGTTCTACAGCTACTATGATGTACTTGTTGCCAAAAGGAAGAAAGAAAAAGGATTTAATCAATACCCAGATATAAGAGATTTCAGTATTCTGTATACCTTGCTGGGGTAGATGATCTCGGGAAGACGTGTTACCTTTAATTCGCAAGCATTGCGGGACTGTATCAAGGATATAGAATCCTTCAATATTGTGGGCCACTAATACCTTTCTTCCAACACTTTCCAGATAGTGTTGATAGTAGTCAATTGGTCCCCCGTAGATTCTTTATGGCAATGCTCCATAATCTTGTGGCCTTCGTCTTCTGAGACACATCTTCTAATCAATTACTCTGCAATAATTCAAAATAGAAAAGGAATTTTCCCAGTAGTAATATTTTAAATCAGCAAAGAATTTCTTCTTCTACTGATAAGTCATATCACTTGGGAACAGTTCAACGACTAGGTAGTTTGTAATATCGGTAAACCACGGAGGAGATTTATCATACATAGCAAACAATGCAAATAAATTCTCATCCAAAAATAATTTAACATATATACTATCTCATCCATAGCCTCTAACTCAGGGTTTTCTAGTCTAGACCAATGGTTTGCTTTCTAGATATTCAGCACTTTTTCTTATCCCTTCTTTCTATAGCAAATTCAACAAAACTCGACTAATCAATCTTGGTTCAGTATAAGTTTTATTGAATAGATATCTCAGAGCGATCAGTGTGTACTATCGTTTTAGATGAAACTAGGTATGATATGACTTTATCAATTAGCATATACAACAACTAGTAATCCCTTTTCAGTAGTGGTATGGTTCTACTTGGCATCAGTAAATGTTTTACTTGCATAGTATATAACATGAAATTTCTAATCATGCATTTTTCCTAAAACAGTCATTACTACATGGTCACTAGCATCACATATCAGTTCAAAAGGAAAACTTCAATCAAGTGATCTCATAATGGGTGCAGTAATAAACAGTTCCTTCAGTAAAAAGATATCTTGTAGTTATCAGCAAAAACAAAACGAACATCCTTTCTCAGTAGAATACTCAAAGGTCTAGCTAAAGAAAAATTTATTTCATAGCTTGTTGAATAAATCCAACATGACCTAAGAAAATTATAACATGGCATTCTTTTCAAATTAAGACCTAAGCCAAAATTTGACAACTCAGAAGAAAAATATTATTTCCTCATTTCCATTTTATTTTTTCAAAATTAAATAGACAATAAAAATGACAAACAAACCAGAAAACTGTAAACAGGAAAATTTTATTTCTTTTATTTTCTGGAAAATAATATTTATCAAAAAATAAAATTTATAGAAGAAAAGAAAGAAAATGTGTAATTTAAATTTTTAAATTTTTAAATTTTTTAAAATGTTTAAAATTTATTTTCAAAAGCAATGTAAATTTCCTTAATAATTTTAGAATAATTTTCTAAAATTTGATTATTCGAAATTTCTTAATTTTAGATAATTTCTAAAATTAATTAGTTATGATAACCCTATATTTCAGGAAACTAATTGTCTAACTAGAATAAAATGAGTGTTTTGTTAAAAGTATAGTGATGCGATTCCGGTTGACTTACTAAATAGGTGTTATTTTACCCTATGATGATTATGATTAATTAAGGACTGTGATTAACTAATTGTCACGTTTAGTCTTATGGTGTCACTTAATCAGCCAGAATCTAAGGCAGAGTACCTATCGTGTAGCTAGTCTATTGGAAAGTATCTACGATTTTAATTATCGTACTCCCAGGGAAGTGGCAACGGCTTAGTAGTAACTAGCCTCTTATCCTAACTCTTATCTTATGATCCAGTTATGCAATCTTCATCAAATCTTTTGATGAGAGGGTGATCCATTCTCCACTAGGTTCAAGTCTAATTAACCCTAGAAGTGTTTTAAAGATAAATTCTGATTCTATGTTATACTGTTCCTATATGTTGATTGACCTATGTTCGAGTGTTTTAGATATATCTTAGCCTGGAATGCAATTATGTTCTGTGTCTAAAGGTTTACCACATCTGAGTTTCTATGTTACCGCCCCCTCACTCATCAAGGGTAAACGGCCCTACTCACGGTACGAACAGAGACAGATATGAAAGCCCTATGTCACTTTCGGGGATCACTCTGAAGGCTCGTAATCGCTGGCATAACGCTCTACTCAGCCTTCCTAGACTACTCTAACATACAAGGTGATCAGCATGTTATTTTATCTAGCATGGCAGACACCAATACTAATTGATGGCTGTTAAACTAAACAGGTTATGAATAGACCGTGGTTAGGAATTGTCTATAACCTCAACTTTAGTTTAAAAGAAACTATTAGACATGCAGACATAATGAATATTTAGCAGGTGGCTATTTCCGGAAAAACATAACAACTTCAACACATAAAACATATATTCATAACAATCATAGTCTGATATTCAAAATAAGTATTTGGACAGACACAGTAACAACATATAAAGAGAGGGACCGGGGGGACCAATGCCATAAAGAAATCACCCTTTACGTAGTCACTGCCGTGGGACTGTCTCCTTTGTATGTCGTACTGCCGACCCGACTCGATTTGACAGAGCCTTCGGAGGACGCTTCCTCAGCCTAGTAACTGGGCTTTACCTTCGACTCTCGCTTAAGCCCAGCCCTGTGGACTGACTCTTCGAACGCCTAGAGCTCTCTTAGGGTTTCCTAACGATCCCCGGGTATTCTATCATGAACACCGGAAACGAACCTATCTATAGAAACCTAAGAATCTGAGACTATTTCTCAGAACTAACAAAACACTAATAAGAAAGAAAACTGAGATCTGAGTCTCTGAGTGAGTTGTGTACTGGAAAATTGTACACTGGAGACCACTAATGACTCAGATCGAGTGGAGAGGGATGATTTCAACTGCTGGAGGCCTAGGGTATTTATAGCAGCTTCCAGGAGTGAAAATCTCTGAAAAATTCGATGTGGGACAGCTTCTGGCGGTTCGGGACGCCCGTCCCGGGGGACGTCCTCCTGGTTCGTTGACCAGGTTCGGGACGCCCGTCCCGGGTCAGGACGCCCGTCCTGGCGGTTGACTGGGTCGGGACGCCCGTCCGGATTCGGGACGCCCGTCCCGAACCTTTGACCGGGTCAATATTCCAAAAATTGCGTTTTTTGCCCCAGAAAGAATTGCTATTTTCGTCTACTTTTCACCTGACACTTCCAAAATCATAAAAACCGTGAATCAAGTAAATAATAAACAATTAATGTCAATTTACTCTCAATTTCACATTAAACATATATAAAAACATGCTAAAAATGTGATACGATTTTCGCGTATCAGATAACCCCACACTTAGCTTTTTGCTTGTCCTCAAGCAAAGTCTACATGGAGTTAGTGATTCTAAACCGTAGTGCAGTCACTTAAATTCCTAGTCATGTTTTTATTCCAAAAATTCTTCAGACAATTCTTAATACAAGTCTGATTGGTTAGGTTGCTATGACAAGGTCTCAGATGTTTTTAGTAGTTTGTTATGATCAGGCAGAAAACAAATCAACAACTAGGTTGAACCTTTCTCTTAGTCATAGGGTCTTCCTGATGTGTAGTGTGTGTACTAGTCCAGACCAGATGGTCAACACAATGAACTCTTATCTTAACTGTTACCAGATAACCCTTCGACCTATCGCTAGACATGCTGACAACAGATAACTTTCTGAGTTCTGAGCTTTGGTGATAAGATTTTTAATGTTTTAGCACTTAGTTATTTTCTTTATAGATTCAGGGTATTTCGAGTCTGCTTAGAACACGTCAACTTCAACTACCCATGTAACGAGTCCCACTCCGATGACTCCCAGACCTACACGGCCTTAGGGCATCAGGCTTTAAATTCCCCGAAGGAGTGGTGCTCGAGTAGCGAAGGCCGCCGGCAAACTACCCTTATTATAATTAATTTCCTTAAGTTCTTTTCACTTTTAGCTCAGAGTCTCATCTAGTCGTTCTAACTGCCAATATATCCACAACTGGTCTAGTTTATATCTAGTTAAGTCTCGAATAGGCAATTGGTTGAGGTTTCTAATCCAGACAGGGTTGTGCTCATTATCAGGAATTCCCTATTCCTAGTCAATCAGTCCAAGATAGCTATTAACTATCTCCTACTAACCATAACATACTACCTACATATCATAGACATAAGCAATTTGTTTAACCAAGCATACGCATTTAAAAGTCTGAAGGACGGAAAATTTTGAAAAATTTGGAAGGGTGTGAAATACGGGGAAAACAAGCAAAAGCATGCGAAATTTTTTCAAACTGCTACAGTGCACCGTGCACTGCTACCCCACACTTAAGTTTGGCACTGTCCTCAGTGTTCATGCATATCTACCCCACACTTATTTGAAAACAAGAAATAAAACAGAAAAGATTCTTACCCCACACTTATTTGACTAATTCAGGGTAAGAGAGAAATAAAACAAGAAGGATAATAGAAATAGCAAAACAGAACACAAAACAAAGAAACAAAAGTAAAGGATCATGAGGATTAGAAAAACTCCCTTCATGTCGCGAGCAGAAGGGTCTTCTCTGATCTGTCAATTGGCTCTTCACCTTAGCCATGTGCTATTGTTGAGGTGTTCTTGACTCTGCAAGCTCTAGATATTGGAACGGATGACGCCAACTCCGATCCTTCATTGTCGAGCTCTAGGTAGTGGCATATCCATTTGATGAATGACTCAAGCCCCAAGGACTGTTTCCTCGAATCATCTACAAAGTTTCTCGTAATCGTAGCAACGTGTCCAGAAGAAACGTGTCTAGGAATGAGACTTCTTTGGATTGGTGTGCCTACCTGCCAATGTTAGTAAAGGTATTGCATGCAAGTCTCGAATGGAATAAAAGATACCTGAAGTTTTAGCGAAGCTGTGGTGGTAGGGGGCTCCAGTTGTGTAGATCTTGGCCCAAGTATTTGAGACTTCCTCGAAGAAGTTTCTCACAGCTGATTGGTATGTAGGGGATGCAAGCTCCTCCATTGCTATGCTCCTGATACAACGCCAAATTCTTCTATATCCTTTTACCCTTCGATACCACTTGGTAGATCACTTGCTTGCACTGGTCTGGCTTTAATTGTTGCCAGTATCTCATCTATTGATTCTGCGAGTAGGGGTTTTGCTGTGGTGGTGTCTTTTTGAATGTTTCCAGCTTCTGAATTATTCCTCAGCTAAATCCCGTATGATTTCTCCAGCTAGGATTGTATGCATTTCCCATTGGAGCAGCATTCTGCAGTAACCTACTCCTACCTCTTTTGGAATGGTCAGTCATTCCCATAGCAATCCCGGCTAGAGTGTGCTACTTGGCAGACTTCACAGATTAGATACATAGACTCAACGGTTCTTCCTAAACATTGGCACTCTGAATCTGGAAAACAATTTCTCATAGAATCTGCACATGACTTTAACATCATTAGTAGGTAATGCCTGTGGCTCAGGCCATTTTGAAAAAATGTTCCACGACTACTATGATGTAATTATTTTCACAGGAAACCTATTGTTTTTAGATAAGACCAGATAAGATCGGAATTTTATCATATGTGAACTTTCTTATCATGTTTCTGTCCTAAAACAATTCTTACTACATCATTACATCACATATTAATTCAAAAAGCAGATTTCAATCAGGTGATGCCATAATGGGTGCAGTAATTCCTTTCGGTTTAAACAATCTCATGCATTTATCATCAATCAAAAGGAACATCCTTTCTCATTAGAATACTCAGAGGTCTGTCTATTAAAGAAAATTTTATTTCATGATTCTGTCTAATAGACTAAGCATGACCTAAGAAAACTCCACAATGATATTTCTTCCAGATTAAAACCTTAGCCAAAAATTGACAACTCAGAAAAATATTCTATTCTCATTTCCATTTTTATTATTATTTTTTTTTTTCGAAATTAAATAAAGAAAAAAAAACACGAAACAGAGTAACTAAGAAAACAACTAAAAGGGAAAAGGAACAACTCACCGTTGAGCAAGAAAGATACATTCTTTTTGGGATTTTAAATTTTTAACAATTTTTTTTTCTTTTTATGTTTAATTTAGAAAGCAGGTAAATTTCCTTAATATGGTTCTAGAATGATTTTCTAAAATTTGATTATCCTAAGTGTCTTAATTCCAGATATTATCTAAAATTAATTAGTTATGATAACCCTATATTTCGGAAATTGATTGTCTAACTGGTATAAAAGTGTTGGGTCTAAAGTCTAGGTTACTACCGTTACCTATCATAAGTCTCTAGAATTTTGATCAGGAATCCTAAATTCATTATGATATTTCCCCGGCAACGGCGCCAAAAATCTGATGTGTGGATTCCGGTTGACTTACTAAATAGGTGTTATTTTACCCTATGATGATGATTAATTAAGGACTGTGATTACTAATTGTCACGTTTAGTCTTATGGTGTCACTTAATCAGCCAGAATCTAAGGCAGAGTACCTATCGTGTAGCTAGTCTATTGGAAAGTATCTACGATTTTAATTATCGTACTCCCAGGGAAGTGGCAACGGCTTAGTAGTAACTAGCCTCTTATCCTAACTCTTATCTTATGATCCAGTTATGCAATCTTCATCAAATTCTTTGATGAGAGGGTGATCCATTCTCCACTAGGTTCAAGTCTAATTAACCCTAGAAGTGTTTTAAAGATAATTCTGATTTTATGTTATACTGTTCCTATATGTTGATTGACCTACATTCGAGTGTTTTAGATATATCTTAGCCTGGAATGCAATTATGTTCTGTGTCTAAAGGTTTACCACATCTGAGTTTCTATGTTACCCCCCTACCGCCCCGCCCCCTCACTCATCAAGGGTAAACGGCCCTACTCACGGTACGAACAGAGACAGATATGAAAGCCCTATGTCACTTTCGGGGATCACTCTGAAGGCTCGTAATCGCTGGCATAACGCTCTACTCAGCCTTCCTAGACTACTCTAACATACAAGGTGATCAGCATGTTATTTTATCTAGCATGGCAGACACCAATACTAATTGATGGCTGTTAAACTAAACAGGTTATGAATAGACCGTGGTTAGGAATTGTCTATAACCTCAACTTTAGTTTAAAAGAAACTATTAGACATGCAGACATAATGAATATTTAGCAGGTGGCTATTTCCGGAAAAACATAACAACTTCAACACATAAAACATATATTCATAACAATCATAGTCTGATATTCAAAATAAGTATTTGGACAGACACAGTAACAACATATAAAGAGAGGGACCGGGGGGACCAATGCCATAAAGAAATCACCCTTTACGTAGTCACTGCCGTGGGACTGTGCTCCTTTGTATGTCGTACTGCCGACCCGACTCTTTGACAGAGCCTTCGGAGGACGCTTCCTCTAGTAACTGGGCTTTACCTTCGACTCTCGGCTTAAGCCCAGCCCTGTGGACTGACTCTTCGAACGCCTAGAGCTCTCTTAGGGTTTCCTAACGATACCCCGGGTATTCTATGAACACCGGAAACGAACCTATCTATAGAAACCTAAGATCTGAGACTATTTCTCAGAAACTAACAAAACACTAATAAGAAAGAAAACTGAGATCTGAGTCTCTGAGTGAGTTGTGTACTGGAAAATTGTACACTGGAGACCACTAAATGACTCAGATCGAGTGGAGAGGGATGATTTCAACTGCTGGAGGCCTAGGGTATTTATAGCAGCTTCCAGGAGTGAAAATCTCTGAAAAATTCGATGTGGGACAGCTTCTGGCGGTTCGGGACGCCCGTCCCGGTTCGGGACGCCCGTCCTGGTTCGTTGACCAGGTTCGGGACGCCCGTCCCGGGTCAGGACGCCCGTCCTGGCGGTTTGACTGGGTCGGGACGCCCGTCCCGGATTCGGGACGCCCGTCCCGAACCTTTGACCGGGTCAATATTTCCAAAAATTGCGTTTTTGCCCCAGAATTTGCTATTTTCGTCTACTTTTCACCTGACACTTCCAAAATCATAAAAACCGTGAAATCAAGTAAATAATAAACAATTAATGTCAATTTACTCTCAATTTCACATTAAAACATATATAAAAACATGCTAAAAATGTGATACGATTTTCGCGTATCATATAGATTACTACAACTACCTATCATAAGCCTCTAGAATTTTGATAAGGAATCCTAAACTTTTATGATATTTCCCCGGCAGCGGTGCCAAAAATCTGATGGTTCCGATTGATATGCTAAAAATAGGTTTTATTTACCCTATATCGATTATGAATAATTAAGTACTGAGATTTACTAATTGTCACATTTAGCATATGTGTTGTCACTTAATCAATCAGAACCTAAGGCAAAGTACCTATCGTGTAGCTAGTCTGTTGGAAAGTATCTACGATTTTAATTTAAGAATTTATCGTACTCCCAGGAAAGTGGTAACGGCTTAGTAGCAACTATCCTTTTACCCTAACTCTCATTTTATTACTTGGTTATGCAATCATTCATCAATATCTTTGATGAGTGGGTGATCCTCGATACGCGAAAATCATATACTTTTTAGCATGTTTTTATGTATGATTTAGGATGAAATTGATAGGAAATCGATCTTAATTGATTGTTATTTACTCAATTTCACAGTTTTTATAATTTTGGAAGTGTCAGGTGAAAAGTAGATGAAAACAGCAAATTTTGGGGCAAAAACGCAATTTTTGGAAATGTTGAGTTGGTCAAAGGGTCAGGACTGGCATCCCGAACCCGGGACGGGCGTCCCGACCCAGTCAAAGCACCGGGACGGGTGTCCCGACCTGGTCAACAGATCAGGACGGGCGTCCCGAACCCCCAGAACCAGTCCCACATCGAGTTTTTGATGAAAAATCACCCCGGGAAGCTGCTATAAATACCACAGGCCTCCAGCAGTTGAATTCATTCCTCTCCACTCGATCTGAGTCATTTAGAGACTTCCAGTGTACAATTCTTGAGTACACAAGTCACTGAGAGACTTTCAGTTTCAGTTTTCCTTCTTTCTTTAGTGTTTCGTTTTCTTAGATTCTGAGAAATAGTCTCAGATCTTACGCTTCGATAGATAGGTTCGTTTTTGTATTCATAGAATACCGGGATTTCGTTAGGAAATCCTAAGAGAGAGATAGGGTGCGTGTTCTTAGTCAGATTAGGGCAATTTGCTTAAGCCCGGGATGTAAGGTAAAGCAATTGCTACTAGGTCTAAGGAGCGTTTTCCGAAGGCTCTGCCGAGCAGAGTAGGATTGAGCAGTCAGGAGCATACAGGAGCTGCAGCGCCGACTGGACCTGCATAGAGTGGTGATTACTTTATGACAGTGGGTCCCCTAGACGAGGTTCTGTATGTTTACGAATTGTTTTATCTAAATATTAATTTGAATATCAGATTACGATTCTTATGAATATTTGTTTATATGTTGAAGTTGTTATGTTTTTCCGGAAATAGCCACCTGCTAAATATTCATTATGTCTGCATGTCTAATGTGCTCTTTTAAACTAAAGTTAGGGTTATAGACAATTCCTAACCACAGTCTATTCATAACCTGTTTAGTTTAACAGGCATCAATTAGTATTAGTGTCTGCCATGCTAGATAAAATAACTTGTGGAACACCCTGCCTGTTAAAGTAGTCTAGGTAGGGGCCGAGCTGAGTCCGATTATGCTGACGGCTAGGGCAAGCAACATGATACCGAAGTGACATAGGGTACCGTTCATGGATGCCTTTGTCCCGAACCGTGAGTAGGGCCGTCATTAAGGTAGGGCGGTTTATTAGAGACCTCGGATGTGGTACGCCTTTAGACACAGAACATAGTTGCAATCCAGGCTAAGATACATCTAAAATACTCGAAGATAGGTCAATCAACATATAGGAACAGTATAACATAGAATCAGGACCTCATCTATAAAACACTTTTGGGCTTAATTAAACTTAAACCTAGTGGAGAATGGATCACCCTCTCATCAAAGTTATTGATGAAGATTGCATAACTGGATCATAAGATAGGAGTTAGGATAAAAGGCTAGTTACTACTAAGCCGTTGTCACTTCCCTGGGAGTACGATATTTACTTAATAAAATCGTAGATACTTTCCAACAGACTAGCTACACGATAGGTACTCTACCTTAGGTTCTGATTGATTAAGTGACAATAATTGAATGCTAAGTGACAGTTCGTAAGACTCAGACCTTAATTACTCATAATCGACATAGGGTAAAATAACACCTATTTAGCACATCAACCGGAAACCCCATCAGATTTTTGGCGCCGTTGCCGGGGAAATATCATAATGAATTTAGGATTAAAGGCCACAATTCTAGAGACTTATGATAGGTAACGGTAGTAACCTAGACCTTAGACCTACACTTATCTTATACTAGTTAGACAATCAATTTCCGAAATATAGGGTTATCATAACTAATTGATATTAGATATTATCTGGAATTAAGACATTTAGGATAACCCAATTTTAGAAAATTATTCTAAAACCATATTGAGGGAATTTAATGGCTTTCGAAATTACACATAAAAAGAAAAAAAATGTTAAAAATTTAAAATCCAAAAAAGAATGTATTTTTCTTGCTCAACGGTAAGTTGTTCTTCTTCCCTATCTCTTGTTCTTTCTTAGTTGTTTTTTTTTCCCGTACATTTGTTTCTCTTTTTCGTTTTTTCCCTATTACTTAATTTTGAAAAAATAAAAATAAAAATGGAAATGAGGATAGAATATTTTTCTGAGTTGTCAATTTTTGGCTCAGGTTTTAATCTGGAAGAAATATCATTGTGGAATTTTCTTAGGTCATGCTTAGTCTATTAGACAGAATCATGAAATAAAATTTTCTTTGATAGACAAACCTCTGAGTATTCTAATGAGAAAGGATGTTCCTTTTGTTTGATGATAAATACATGAGATTGTTTAAACCAAAAGGAATTACTGCACCCATTATGACATCACCTAATTGGAATTTGCTTTGTGAATTAATATGTGATGCCAGTGACCATGTAGTAATGATTGTTTTAGGAAATAGGCATGATTAGAACTTCATACAAGTAAGACCTTTTATTGATGCCTAGTAGAACCTTACCACCACTGAAAAGGGCTTACTAGTTATTGCATATGCCTATGATACATTCTTGCCATGCCTAGTCTAAACAATAGGTTACACTGATCACTCTGAGATATCTGTGTTCAATAAAACTAATGCTGAACCATAGTTGATTAAGTTAGGTTTTATTGTTACTTGAACTTGATATAGAATAAAGGGATAAGAAAAAGGGTTGAAAATCCAGAAAGCAAACCATTGGTCTAGATTAGAAAACCCCGAGTTAGAGGCTAGTGTAATACTGATAAATATTTGGATGAAAACTTATTTGCATTGTTTGCTATGTATAATAATTCTCATCTGTGGTTTATTGCAAATTATCTAGTCACTGAATAAGTTCCAAGTGATATGACTTATCAGCAAAAGAAGAAATTCTTTGCTGATTTGAAATATTACTACTGGGCGGTTTCTCTTCTATTTCAAATTTTTGCAGATCAGTTGATCAGAAGATGTGTCTCAGAAGATGCAGGACACAAGATTTTGGAGCATTGCCCTAAAGAATCTACGGGAGACCAATTGATGGCTATCAACACTGTCCGGAAAGTGTTGAAAGTAGGATCTTGTTGACCCACTATATTCAAGGATTTTGTATCTCTGATACAGTCTTGCGATGCTTGCCAAATAACAGGTAACACATCCTTCAGAGATCATCTACCCCAACAAGGTACACAAAGTTTTACAATCTTTTTGATATCTGGGGGTATTCATTAAATCCTTTCTTTTTCTTTCCTTTGAAAATAATTACATCATAGTAGTCGTGGAACACTTTTCGAAAATAGCCTGAACCACAGGCATTACCTACTAATGATGTTAAAGTCATGTGCAGATTCTAGTCGTTTTCCAGATTCAGAGTGCCAATGTTTTAGGAAGAAATGTTTAGCATGTGTATCAAATCTGTGAAGTATGTTAAGTACCACACTTTAGTAGGGATTGCTATGGGAATGACTGACCATTCCAAAAGAGGTAGGAGTAGGTTACTGCAGAATGCTGCTCCAATGGGAAATGCATACAATTCCAACTAGAGGAATCATACGGGATTTAGCTGAGGAGTAATTTGGAAGCTGGAAACTTTCAGAAGACACCACCACAGCAAAACCCCTACTCGCAGAAGCAATAGATGAGATACTGGCAACAATTAAAGCCAGACCAGTGCAAGCAAGTGATCTACCAAGTGGTATCGAAGGGTCAAGGGATATAGAAGAATTTGGCGTTGTATCAGGAGTATAGCAATGGAGGAGCTTTCATCCCCTACATACCAATCAGCTGTGAGAAACTTCCCCAAGGAAGTCTCAAATACTTGGGCCCAGATCTACACAACTGGAGCCCCCTACCACCACAGCTTCGCCAAAACTTCAGGTATCTTTTCTTCCATTTGAGACTTGCATGCAATACCTTTACTAACATTGGTAGGAAGGCACACAAATCCCAAGAAATCTCATTCCTAGACACGTTCCTCCTGGACACGTTCTATGATTGTGAGAAATCTTACAAATGATTCGAGGAAGCAGTCCGTGGGGCTCGAGCCATTCATCAAATGAATAAGCCAATACCTAGAGCTCGACGATGAAGGATTGAAGCTGACGTCATCCGTTCCAGTATCTAGAGCTTACAGAGTCAAGAATTCCTCAACAATAGCACATGGCTAAGGTGAAGAGCCAATTGACAGATCAGAGAAAACCCTTCTGCTCGAGGCAAGAAGGGAGTTTTTCTAATCTCATCTTCCTTTACTTTTATTTTCTTCATTTTTGTGTCTTATTTTGTTGGTTGTTTTATTTTCTCTCTTACCCTTAGTTAGTCAAATAAGTGTGGGGTAAGAGTTTTCTATTTTGTTTTCATTTCTTCTTGTCTTCAACTAAGTGTGGGGTAGTTTAGATATGCATGAACACTGAGGACAGTGTCAGAAATAAGTGTGGGGTAGCAGTGCACGGTGCACTGTAGTAGTTTGCAAAATTTTTGCATGCTTTTGCTTGTTTTCCCCGTATTTTCACAGCCTTCCAATTTTTTTTCAAAATTTTTCCGTCTTTCAGAATTCTAAATGCAGTATGCTTGGTTAAACAATTGCTTATGTCTATGATATGTAGGTAGAATGTTATGGTTAGTAGGAGATAATTGATGACTATTTTTGAACTTATTGATTAGGAGTAGGGAATTCCTGATAATTAAACACGACTTAGTCTGGGTTAGAGACCTCAGCCAATTACCTTTTCAAGACTTAACTAGATAAAATTAGACCAGTTGTAGGATGCATTGACAATTAGAATGACTAGATAAGACTCTGAGCTAAAAGTGAAAAGAAAAGAAAAAACAATTGATGATGAAAATAAAAATAGGGTAGTTTGCCAGCGGCCTTCGCTACTCGAGCACCACTCCTTCGGGGAACTTAAAGCCTGATGCCCTAAGGTCGTGTAGGTCTGGGAGTCATCGGAGTGTGGGTAGTTGAAGTTGACGTGTTCAAAGCAGACTCAAAATACCCTTAATCTATAAACGAAAGAAATCAATAAGAGCTAAATAATTAAAATCTGATCACTAAGGCTCAGAACTCAGAAAGTTATCTGTTGTCAGTATGTCTAGTGACAGGTCGAAGTGTTATCTGGTAATAGTTAAGACAAGAGTTTATTGTGTTGACTATCTGGTCTAGACTAGTACACACACTACACATCAGGAAGACCTTATGACCAAGAGAAGATTTCAACCTAGTTGTTAAATTATTTTCTGCTCAATCCTAACAATCTACTAGAGACATTTGAGACCTTGTCATAGCAACCTAACCAGTCAGACCTGTGTTAAGAATTATCTGAATATTTTTTGGAATAAAAACATGACTAGAAATTTAAGTGACTGCACATATGATTTAGAATCACTAACTTCAGGTAGACTTTGCTTGAGGACAAGCAAAAAGCTAAGTGTGGGGTTATCTGATACGCGAAAATCATATACTTTTCTTAGCATGTTTTTATGTATGATTTAGGATGAAATTGATAGGAAATCGATCTTAATTGATTTTTATTTACTCAATTTCACAGTTTTTATGATTTTGGAAGTGTCGGGTGAAAAGTAGACGAAAACAGCAAATTTTGGGGCAAAAACGTAATTTTTGGAAATGTTGACTTGGTCAAAGGGTCAGGACGGGCGTCCCGACCCAGTCAAAGCACCGGGATGGGCGTCCAGGACTCGGGACGGGCGTCCCAACCTGGTCAACAGACCAGGACGGGCATCCCGAACCCCCAGAACCAGTCCCACATCGAATTTTTGATGAAAAATCACCCCGGGAAGCTGCTATAAATACCCCAGGCCTCCAGCAGTTGAATTCATTCCTCTCCACTCGATCTGAGTCATTCAGAGACTTCCAGTGTACAATTCTCGAGTACACAAGTCACTGAGAGACTTTCAGTTTCAGTTTTCTTTCTTTCTTTAGTGTTTCGTTTTCTTAGATTCTGAGAAATAGTCTCAGATCTTAGGCTTCGATAGATAGGTTCGTTTTTGTATTCATAGAATACCGGGATGTCGTTAGGAAATCCTAAGAGAGAGATAGGGTGCGTGTTCTTAGTCAGATTAGGGCAATTTGCTTAAGCCCGGGATGTAAGGTAAAGCAATTGCTACTAGGTCTAAGGAGCGTTCTCCGAAGGCTCTGCCGAGCAGAGTAGGATCAAGCAGTCAAGAGCATACAGGAGCTGCAGCGCCGACTGGACCTGCATAGAGTGGTGATTACTTTATGACAGTGGGTCCCCTAGACGAGGTTCTGTATGTTTACGAATTGTTTTATCTAAATATTAATTTGAATATCAGATTACGATTCTTATGAATATTTGTTTATATGTTGAAGTTGTTATGTTTTTCCGGAAATAGCCACCTACTAAATATTCATTATGTTGCATGTCTAATGTGCTCTTTTAAACTAAAGTTAGGGTTATAGACAATTCCTAACCACGGTCTATTCATAACCTGTTTAGTTTAACAGGCATCAATTAGTATTGGTGTCTGCCATGCTAGATAAAATAACTTGTGGAACACTTTGCCTGTTAAAGTAGTCTAGGTAGGGGCCGAGCTGAGTCCGATTATGCCGGCAGCTAGGGCAAGCAACATGATACCGAAGTGACATAGGGTACCGTTCATGGATGCTTTCATCCCGAACCGTGAGTAGGGCCGTCATTAAGGTAGGGCAGTTTATTAGAGACCTCGGATGTGGTACACCTTTAGACACAGAACATAGTTGCAATCCAGGCTAAGATGCATCTAAAATACTCGAAGAAAGGTCAATCAACATGTAGGAAAAGTATAACATAGAATCAGGACCTCATCTATAAAATACTTTTGGGCTTAATTAAACTTAAACCTAGTGGAGAATGGATCACCCTCTCATCAAAGTTATTGATGAAGATTGCATAACTGGATCATAAGATAGGAGTTAGGATAAAAGGCTAGTTACTACTAAGCCGTTGCCACTTCCCTGGGAGTACGATATTTACTTAATGAAATCGTAGATACTTTCCAACAGACTAGCTACACAATAGGTACTCTGCCTTAGGTTCTGATTGATTAAGTGAGAATAATTGAATGCTAAGTGACAGTTACTAAGACTCAGTCCTTAATTACTCATAATCGACATAGGTAAATAAAGCCTATCTTTTAGCGTACCAATCGGAACGCATCAATCCTTTCTACACAAGACTCAAGATCATTAAGCATGCAAGAGTATTTTACAGACAAGTATTCTGATGTATGTCCTATTATTTCTACATGTTGACTGACCTATCTCGAGTATTTTAGATATATCTTGGTCTAGATTGCAATTATGTACTGATTCTACTTGTGTACCACATCTGAGTTATCTGATAAATCGCCCCATCGCCATTGACGACCCTACTTACGGTTCGAGCTAAAGGCATCCACGAAAGTCCTGTGTCACTCAGGAGATCAAGCCGCTCGCCCTAACACCGACATAAACACACGAACTCAACCTCATTAGACTACTCTAACAAACATGGTGATCTATAGGTTATTTTATCTAATATGGCAGACCTTAATGCTTCCGTCCTCACACAAAGCCCTAAATTAAGGCATGTTAAACTAGACAGGTTATGATTAGATCGTGGTTAGGAATTATCTATAACCGTTCATCTAATTTAAAAGAGCATGTAGACATGTAGTCATAATGATTAATTAAGCTGGTGACCTTTCCGAAAAAATGTAAAGAACTTCAGCATGCAAAACACGTATACATATCATCATAATTGGGTATTCAAATAAATCTTTAGATAAACACAGTACAGAATATACAGAGAGGATCTAGGGAACCACCACCATAAAGTATTCACCCTTTATCAGGTCCGCCGATGGAGCGACTACTTGTATATCCTGGAGTGCTTGACCTAACTCTGCTCAATAGAACCATCAGAGAATGCCTCCTTAGCCTAGCAGCTATAGCTTTACCTTATGTCCCGGGCTTAAGCAAAGCCCTGTTGACTAGCTCTTCGCTCACATATTGCCCTCTTAGGATCTCCTAACGAACTATCTAGTCGTATTCTAAGATTCTAAGACAGACTCTCAGAAAGTAAAGAAAACGAGAAACTCTCGTATACTGAACTACTTGAATGAAACACCTGAGATCACTAAATGACTTGTATACTATAGGAAAATGTATACTTGAAGTCACTGAATGATTCAGATCAAGTGGAGAGGGATGATTTCAACTGAGGAAGGCCTGAGGTATTTATAGTAGGTAAGCTGAGTGATTTTCTCTTCAGAAATCGATGTGGGATTCTGTGTAGGGGCTCGGGACACCCGTCTTGGTTTGTTGACAGGGTCAGGATGCCTCCTGACCTTGGGACGCCCGTTCTGATCCACAAACTTCTGAAAATCACGTTTTTGCCCCAATATTTGCCATTTTCTTGCATATTTCACCTAAAACTTCCAAAAATCACAAATACTGCAAAATTGTATTAATATCAATCAATTAAGGACGATTTATCTCCAATTTTGCCCTAATTTGTGCCTAAAAACATGTTGAAAAGGTGATATGATTTATGCACATCAAATTCAATTAGATTAGTATTCAGTTTTTGGTATCACAGAATACCGGAATTTCATTAGGAGATCCTACGAGAGAGATAGGGTGCGTGTTCTTAGTCAAATTAGGGCAATCTGCTTAAGCCCGAGATGTAAGGTAAATCAATTGCTACAAGGTCTAAGAAACGTTCTTTGAAGGCTCTGTCGAGCAGAGTAGGATCGAGCAATCAGAGGCATACAAGAGTTGCAACGCCGACTGGACCTACATAAAGTGGTGACTACTTTATGATATTGGGTCCCCTAAACGAGTTTCTATATGTTTATGAATTTTTTTATCTAGATAAATATTTGATACTGAATTCATATATCATACATGTTTTACAATTTGAGATGCAATCCATTTTCCAGAAAGATCATAGTGCTAGAATTATCATTATGAATGTTGAACTGTCGTGTCCTTTTAGATTAAACTAAGGTTATAGACAACTCCTAACCAAGGTTTGAATCATAACCAATTTAGTTTAATAGACTGTAAAAGGTCTGCCAGATTAGGAAGAAATAACAAAATAGATAACCATGTTGGTTAGAGTACCCTAATAAAGCTGAGTTTTTACGCTAGGCCAATCCTAGGGTTAAGTGGCATGATACCGAAGTGACATAGGGGACCATTCATGGATACTTTAATTCGATAGATGAGAAGGATCATCCCACGGTTGGGGTGAATACACCAAGTAACTCAGATATGGTAAACAGATGGTTTCATTTCATAATTACCTTAGAGATCAAGATATATCTAAAATGTTTGAAGATAAGGACAAACAAGGTGTAATAACTGAGCTTATTTGATGAATGCATGTCTACTCTTGAATGCTATTTGCTTGTTATGTGTGATTGGAATCACCAATCAATCTCAAGAATATTGATTAAACGATTAACTAATTAAATAAATAAGTTAAATGTTAGGATTAAGGGATAGTTGCTACTAAGTCGTTACCAGTTCTCTGGGTGTACGATATTAATAATTTTAAAATTGTAGATACTTTCCAGGGACTAGCTACATGATAGGTACTCTGTCTTAGGTTCTGATAGATTAAGTGACAACAGTTAATGCTAAAGTGACAGTTAGTATGACTCAGTCCTTAATTACTCATAATCGACATAGGTAAATAAAAGCCTATCTTTTAGCATACCAATCGGAATTTTCACATCAATATATATGACACCAACTGCTCCCTGTGCATCCACTTTGATGCTATGTGGATAGTTGAAGGTAGTCATGATCCGATCAACCTCTTCCCCTCCACATTTTGTTTTCCTGAGAACCACAAGTATTGGTTTGTGGTATGTCAATAGCTCTTTGAAGTGTATTGCAAAGTTTTGGCTTTTGATGCCTCTACAATTCCACAGCAGGAATATCATTTTGGTGTTGGATTTGGTTTGTTCAAGCTCAGGGATGCATCCCATTGAATTGATAGTTGTTGAAGAGTTGAGGTAGTGTTGGAGTTGCTATGATCTTGAGTTGGATACACTCTCAGGATGATTACTACTACTACCTTTTCCTCCAGGCGCATAGGTTATTGTGTTGGATTTCACAACACAAATGACGTTTTGTAGACACTGGGGTGAAAGGAGAAGCTGTATGTTTTTTGTAGCTCTGGCGAGTAAGTTATCTCTGAGGAACTTTCTTTTATTGCTTGGAAGATGATGGATGACTCATATTCTATCAGAGGATCTGTACAGATCCTTCGGTAGAATGTCTATCAGTTGCTATAGTTCAAAGTCCTCTTGAGTCTGATGGGAAAGCTATCATGGAGTTTGTTGGAGTTAGAATATGTAAATTATTGTTCATATCGGTTGTCATCTGTTGAAGGGTTTTTTGAGGGTCCAGTTGATCCAACGTTGAGTTGTTGGATGAATTGATCATCAAGTTCTCCAGTTGAACTCCAATGCTCTCTTGAAGAGAACTTTGTAATAGGTTGAATGGATTGGTCACAATGATTTTATGGGCTCAATTGCTGGTGAAGTAGGGAGATGAACTACAAGCTCCATACAAAGAGAGCC
Source organism: Asclepias syriaca (assembly GCA_027405835.1). Classification (NCBI taxonomy): domain Eukaryota; kingdom Viridiplantae; phylum Streptophyta; class Magnoliopsida; order Gentianales; family Apocynaceae; genus Asclepias; species Asclepias syriaca. The sequence goes on from CM049930.1 coordinate 10,201,904, forward strand.
CATTGATGCATCTGGACTGTTAGGGCCCATTGGAATTGCCCCCATTTCCACTGCCTTTGATAGTATCCATGGGTCGGGTAGTGTAAGCTTGGAAAATCAGGGACTATGATCGGCATAGTTGCATCAATGATGTTGGTGTTTGAGGGTACACCAACTGATACGTTACTTCTTTGATCTCCATCGTGATGGTGAATGAGTCTTCTAGAATTTAGTTGATCTGAGTGAGCGTTTGGGAGTTTTCTTGGTTGGAATTCAAGCAAAAGTTAAGCTGAGGAAGCCTCAGTGTTTGCAGACGTTGGCTGTAATGTGACGAGTTTTGTCGAGTCAACTATCTTCTTGGGTTTGTTCGGTTGCTTGGCATCCTTCTCTCTCATTTGATTGATGAATGCTGAGGTAGCCGGTGATAATGGTGTTGGAAATAAAAAACTGAGAATTTTAACATAGAGGTGCAGAAAATATGAATATGAATCTTCTTCTAGTTTGAGAAGACAATCTTTATTTTTCTGATTATTTTTTTTTTACTCTTCACAAACTGATTACAAGACTCTTTAAATAGAGAACTTGGAATAAAAAAGGACATTCAAAGATAATTAAAGAGACGTTCAAAGAGTCATTCAACATAATGAATATCATTTTCCAAGATCTAGAAATCTTGAATAATAATAAGATTACAAGACATTAATTTTAACACTCCCCCTTAATGGCTTGTGTAACTCCAATCATCTCACGGAGAAACTCGAACTTATCTCTAGGGAGAGCCTTGGTAAAAATATCAGCAACTTGTTCTCCGGTCTTGCAATACTTGAGCTGAATTTCTCCATCTTCTACAGCTTCTCTAATAAAGTGATGCTTGATTGCAATGTGCTTTGTGCAACTATGGTAGATGGGATTCTTTGTCATTGCAATAGCAGATTTGTTATCACATAAGAGAGGAGTAGCTACTTCTTGCTTTGAACAAATATCTTCCAAAATCCTCCTTAGCCATATTGCTTGTGCCACCGTTCGTTGCTTCTTCGATGCCCATGAAAATATACCAAAACCAAGAGAAAATGCGTAACCCGATGTGCTTCTCATATCATCGACACATCCAGCCCAATCACTATCACAAAATCTAAGCAAGTTTGCTTCAATATCTCTTTCATACAGAATACCAAAATCAAGAGTACCTTGAATGTATCGTAGCACCCTTTTTGCAGCTCCAAAGTGACTTTGGCTTAGCTTATGCATAAACCATGACAACATGCTTGTAGCATACATGATATCCGGCCTTGTTGCAGTCAAATACAACAAGCTCCCAACCAAACTTCGATAAATTGAATCATCTACACCTTTGCTTCCATCTTCTTTCTTCAACTTTTCATTCACAATTATTGTGTAGCCACTGGCTTGCAATCTCCCATTCTGAATTTTTCGAGAAGTGTTTTGGCATATTTCTTTTGGTAAATAAGAACGCCTTCTTTCTTTTGACAAATCTCAACACCCAAAAAATAATGCAGCAAACCCATATCACTCATTTCATATTTTTTCATCACATCCCTTTTAAAACTTTCAATCATTTCACCATTATTTCCGGTGAACACCAAATCATCAACATAGAGTGAAGCAATAAGAATTTCATCAGTACCTTGTATCTTCACGTACAAGGTAAGTTCACTCTTGCTCCTTTGAAAGCCCTTCTTAATAAAATAAGAATCGATCTCACTATACCAAGCCCGTGGTGCTTGTTTTAACCCGTATAGCGCCTTGTTTAACTTGTATACTTTCGTTTCTTCTCCTTTGATGATAAAACCTTGTGGTTGCTCGACATACACATCTGCTTCCAATTTTCCATTCAAAAATGCCTACTTTAGATCAAGTTGATATAAAAACCAACCATTTTGAGCGGCTAATGCAATAAGAGTCCAAATGGTATCTAATTGAGCCACCGGTTCAAATGTCTCCTGAAACTCAATTCTGGGCTATTGCGAGAACCCTTTTGCGATGAGTCATGTCTTATTTCTTTGAACCGAACTGTCAAGATTAAGCTTTGTCTTGAAAATCCATTTACCACAATCACATCTTTGTTCTGAGGCCTTTTCACCAAAAACCAAGTTTTATTTTTTTCGATAACCTATAGCTCTTCCTCCATGGCATTCTTCCACGCTTCCTCTTTTATTGCTTCTTCAAAACTTTCCGGTTCAGTAGTACAAAAATTGCAACTAGCATAAATATCAATCAAGCTTCTCATTCTTCTCGGAGATGAACTTGGCGATGAAGAATTCGAGCTTGATGGAAAAAATTGGGGAGTTGTAATTGAAGGAACCTCTTCTGGGATTTCAGCTTCAACTTCGCGTTCTTGATTTTCTTTGTCTTCGCCAAAAGAATATGATTGAACCTGGACTTCCTTCTTTTTCCAATCGTAAGACATCTTCTCATTAAATAAGACATCTCGTGAAATAATGACTTTATTTTTCATCAAATGAAAATGCCTGTAGCCCTTTGATTTTGAGCTATAACCCACAAAAATGCATTTTTCACTTACTTCATCAAGCTTGCGCCTTGGTTCTTTTGGGACATGAGCATAGCAATACATCCGAAAACTTTCAAATGGCTCAATGATGGTTTTCTCCCACTCTAGACCTCAAGTGGAGTTTTATTTTCTAATGCTTTTGTTGGACATCTATTCAGCAAATAAACCGCCGTATACACAGCTTCACCCCAAAAAATTTTAGGCAGCCCCTTTTCATAAAGCATTGATTTTGCCATCTCCTCGATGCTTCTATTTTTTCTTTCGGCGGCTCCGTTTTGTTGTGGAGTAAATCCCACAGTAAGTTGTCTATCCAAACTAATATCTTTGCAAAACTTGTTAAACTCATTTAAGTTATATTCGCCTCCTCTGTCACTTCTCAAGACTTTTATAAGAAGGTCGCTTTGCCTTTCCACATACATTTGGAATTTCTTAAAAATCGAGAACACTTCAGATTTTTGTTTCATAAAATACACCCAAGTCATTCTTGTAAAGTCATCAATGAATATGAGAAAATACTTGTTACCGGCATGAGTTGGAGTCGACATTGGCCCACACACATCCGTATGAACAAGCTCGAGGGGTGTTTTAGCTCTCCAGGCTTTATCTTTTGGAAATGACTCTCTGTGATGTTTCCCGGTGCACATCCCTCGCAAATTTCTTGCATTTCTTTGATTGATGGCAGCCCATAAACCATATCCTTCTCTTTTAGATTCTTGAGACTTTGAAAATTCAAGTGCCCAAGCCTTTTATGCCACAACCAAGATTCATCGACAATGTCTATTTTTAACGCGACATTCTTCGAGTAGTTAAAGGAGATAGGAAAGCTACGATTTTGCTCCATTTTGATGCTTGCTACAAATTTGTGATTTTTGTAGAAATTCTTGCATGATGAGTAGTCTCCAAAATTAAGAGAATATCCATGCTCAACAAGTTGTCCAAGACTCAGTAAATTTTTCTCTAAGTCTGGAACAAGAAGAACATCATGAATATATTTTGTTCCTTCCTTCGTCTCCACGGCAATAGTTCCTTTTCCTTTGGCTTGAACTAGTGCTCCGTTACCCATCTTCACTTGAGATTTTGTGGAAGAATCGAGCTTCACAAAAATGTTTTTGTCACCCGTCATGTGATTGCTACAACCACTATCAATGAACCAAATATGATTCGCATGTTCCATTTCTGGTTGACAAGCGTAGAACATGGATTCATATTCTTGTTCTTTGGTAAAATTTTCTTGTTGGCTATTCTTGACTCGACAATCCTTTTGAATATGCCCAAACTTCTTGCAATTGTTACATTGTGGTTTTCCTTTAAACCAACAATCTTTGTCACTATGGCTGCTCCTTTTGCAAATCCCACACTTTTGTTGAGTGGACTCGAGATCTGAACTTCTATCGAAATTGGTTCTTCCTCTGCCTCTTGAAGATCGACCTCTTCCTCTTCCAAATCTGCCACCACGATGTGAGTCTCCGCTACTGCTTCGATCACCATCAAGGTTATCTCACCTTTGAAAAGTGAGCTTAGATTGAAAGGCGCTTTCAATGGATTTTTCCGAACGCCTACTCAGTCTTTGCTCAAATGTTTTTATCGAACCCATAAGTTCTTCCAGGCTTAAATCTGAGAGAATTTGGTCTCTTCAATTACGGCAACAATTGGGTCGTACTTTTCCGGAAGGCTAATAAGAACTTTTTCAACAATTCTCTGATCATTAACTTGTTCACCAAGTGTCTTCATTTGATTTATGATATTGACATTTTTTTATGAGTAAGTTCAAACTCTCATCGTTTCTCATTTTCAGATTTTCAAAATCTCTCCGTAGCGACTGGAGTTTCACCGCTTTGACTTTGTCGTTGCCCCGATACTCCTTTCGAAGAATATCACAGGCCTCCTTCGCTTTTGTAGCATTAATAATCTGGGAAAAATTATTTCAGCTACTCCTTGTTGAATGGGATTCAAGGCCTTTGCATCTTTCTTTCGATGTTCCTTTAGTTGTTTCTTTTGCTCATTCGTTAACCTTGAAGTGTCTTTTGGGTCATCATATCCTTCTTCAAGGTACTTCCATAAATCATGTGAGATGAATATTGTTCTCATCTTCACATACCAGAAGTCATAACTTTCTCCGTTGAAGAGAGGAAATGAAGGTTGTAAGTTTCCCGATGCTTGGTTACTCGAACTCGTCATAGCTTGAATTTTTTTATTTTGTTGATTTTTTTTTTTCGCCCCAGTTGATTGAACAACCTGCTCTGATACCAATCTGTTGGAAATAAAAAAAACTGAGAATTTTAACAGAGAGATGCAGAAAATATGAATATGAATCTTCTTCTAGTTTGAGAAGACAATCTTTATTTTTTTGATTATATTTTTTTGATACTCTTCACAAACTGATTACAAGACTCTTTAAATAGAGAATTTGGAATACAAAAGGACATTGAAAGATAATTAAAGAGACGTTCAAAGAGTCATTCAACATAATGAATACTCATTTTCCAAGATTTAGAAATCTTGAATAATAATAAGATTACAAGACATTAATTTTAACAAATGGAACCTTGGCATGGTGGTGTGATGTTGGTGAGGAGTTTTCAAGTAGTGGTGGTAATGGCTGGATTGTATTTGGAGTGGTGAAATTGCCTAAATTGTGTTGGTTTTCTGACATATACGTATTTGAAACTGGATGGTTACTGCAAGAAGTAACCGGTGCATCATGGCTTGAGGTGATATGTGGTGGAGGAGTATGAGAGGTGACGGTTTTAGATGGTGGAGAAGCGTGAGTGATGATGGTGGTAGGATATGACGACACTGGTTTATCATTTGATATATTTTCCTTGAGATTTTTGGTATTTGAATGGTTGACATCTATAGGAAGAGAGTTAATAACTAATGTTTTGATTAGGGTAACATCCAGGGTCCATGTCATCCTGTTGTTTCAGATTGGAGATCTTCACTCAAGTAGTTTGAATTTTGGATTCCCTCAATGAAAAGTTTGTTGAGATTTTCACTAGAATTATTTTGGCGGTTGGTTTTGGTGGCTTCCAATGGCTAATTATCCCCCTTAGAAAGTTGTTTGGAGGGTAAGGAAACAGAATAATTCAACATTATTTCATACATGTTAGAAGCCCTTTCTTGTGTTGTGTGTGTAGCGTGTGCTATGGGAGAAGGAGATTTCTTACTAATTTGAATAGAGTTTGCATGCTGAGACATATAAGCACACTGTGATGCATAATGGCCAATGCGTCCACAATGGTAGCAAAGTAAATTGATACATTCATATTGGATTTTTTGGTGGAACTTACCTATGTATACCGAAGTGATTAATGGTTGATCAAGTGGGTCTTGAATGCACATGCGTGCATATTGTCCTCTTCTTGCGTCTTGGGTGCAAATATCTATCCTAAGTAATTGTCCAATTGCATTTCCAATTTTGGCCAATATCTGACTGTCGTAGAACTCAGAAGGGAGTTCAGGCAGTCTAACCCATAATGCCGTGAAGCTGAATGTGACTTTTGTTGGTTGAAAGCAAGGTTGCCACTGCCTGGTAGCTAGAAAATGTCCACTGATGAACCACGGGCCACCATGCAAAGCTTTGTTATACTTTTCTTGTTGATCGAAATTTACAAGGAAGAAATCAAGACCTAAATCTATGATTTTCAGTGTTTCAGTAGGTTTCCATAGCTCCACTAACTTCCTACTTAGAAAACGAAACCCTATTGTTTTGCCATAGACCTTGACAATTAGAGCCTTAGACCATCTTTGGTAAATCCCTTTTTTTTTTGTCTTCTGTAGATATTGGGATGAACGTGGCTCCTTGAATTGGACACTCAGTTTCATCTGATATGTGAGATTCTAAGATTTTTGAGGAATGAGTCGTGATGGTATGCATATTTTGGAGTGATGCATGTGATGTAAGTTTTTCCAGGTAAGAAGCTGGCGTGATGATTATCATGGCATCCTCATGACATTCATCATTCATGGTAGGATTTCTAATGGCTGAATGTGTTGTTTGAGCTGTTAATTCCTTGTCCGGTGGTATTGAAACATTGGTACGTTTAAGAACATCAACCTCTTCAGAATAAGTACTCACCGAAATGATTATAACATATTTGTCTAAATTTCTTTAAACCATATAATTTTTTTTTGTAAATATTATTAAATATAATTATTGAATATTCGATTCCTATGCTTTAGGCATTTCGAATAATTTAAAAAATTTCATATAAATATAAATTATAAGTGAATCATATAAATAATTTGTAATTACATCTAGAGGATATGTACATTGATGTTTATCATAATTGCAACACTCATAAAACATAGAAACTCTATAAGAATATGTGACTCATAATTAGTCTTGTGTCTTTGCAAAAAAGCTTATGCAATAAATTAGGATTGTTCCATATTTTATATATATAAAAAAAATAAAATAAAATGACATATAGAATTTTTTATGTTTAAAAGCACATAAGCAGAATGGCAACAAACTTATTAAATTTTTAAAATAAATTTGCAAGAAGGTTGATAATATAAATATATATATATATATATATCATATAATATGTTCAAACTATATCTATCTATAATTAAATAAAGTTCAAACAATATAATTTTTACTACCAGAATGTTGAAACATAATAACTAAAGTAACGTAGTATTTTATTACTTAGACAAACACAGATTGCAAACCTAACAAAATAGAAAACTCATAATAACTAAAGTAACGTAGTATTTTATTACTTAGACAAACACAGATTGCAAACCTAACAAAATAGAAAACTTACTTTAAAATTTTGAAAAACAAGAACTAGAAAGCAAATACAGAAAATCTGAATCGAGTCTAGTAATATGTACTATCTCCTTCAGACAAATTTCGCCCCTTTACTCATCTGAATCGAGTCTAATGCTTAAAGTTTTCTAGACGTTTGCCTCCTAGGGTAAAATGATCTCCACTTACTGATGAAGCACACCAACACCATGTCCACAAACCAATTTATTTAGAGTACTAAAAACTAAGTTTTGAACAATGAAATATAAAATGTAAATACTATTGTTTTGTAAACTGTTTGATTAATTTGAAAACTAAATAACATCCTGCTGTTTATAGACTTGTAAGGAATCGTTGATAAAGAATATACCCCTAAACAACAATCCATTTAAATATTTTAATAATAATTTTACAAACGAATAGCTACAAACAAATAGTCTTAGCAATACTTTAATATTATTATTATTTATGAAAGGCTAGTTGCGAATAAAACGTTACAACTCAAATTGGAATTCTTAGCTACTTGTAAATAGATGTAGCTCAAATTGAAATTCATGAATATTTATTCCAATAAGCCCCCGCATGAATAATAATTTCGTCAAAAACAGTATGACCAAAAATAAAACATGATTTATAGTGCTCTTGTAAAAGCAACTGCATCAAAATAGGTAGCTTTTAGCTTTGAACCTTTTCTAGTGTATTACAATCGGATATACTCAGTGACTAGTGGATATGATGCCTTGAACTATTCAGTTTTAAATGTATACCAAGACAATTATAAACTTTGTTCTCACAATTTTGTCCATTTTGACCCTGGGCATCGCTTGGTTTCATGAGTTCTTAGATAACTTAGCCTATGAGTTATCTTTGAATGAGCCATATTCGCACTCACATAGGTAATTCCTATTAAAGTACTTTATTATATACTCTTTTTGACTTATTCAAAACATAGGAATTATTAAAAGCACAACTTATCTTTAATCCCAAATTAAGTCACTCTACCCACCTTAGGAATGGATAGGAAATAAATTACGTAGTGACTTTAAAACTTCACCATAATTTCGTTGTCCCATTGAACCTAGATCTTGGGATCTCCAAGTCAACTAGGTGGGCTTCCACTATGATAAACCTTTCAAAATAGGCTTTAAACGCATTCCCCACGATGATTTATATACTCGATCTCTAGGTAATCCTTTAGTTAGCGGATCCACAATATTTTGTTTTGAGCTCACATAATCAATGGAAATAATCCAGTTAGAAATTAATTGCCTAATAGTATTGTGTCTTCGACGTATATGTCGAGACTTTCCATTATACATAGCATTTTTAGCTCTACATATTGCTGATTTACTTCACAATGTATACACACAGATGGTATAGGTTTTTTCCATTTTGGAATATCTTCTAAATTTTTTTGAAGCCATTCTGCTTCTTCTCCAGCTTTATCTAAAGTAGTAAACTCTGCTTCCATAGTTGATCTTGCTATGCAAGTTTTCTTAGAAGATTTTCAAGAAATTGCACCATATCCTAGTGTAAAAACATTTCCACTTGTGGACTTAGCATCTCTCGAATCAGATATCCAATTTGCATCACTATACTCTTCTAAGATGGCAAGAAATCTAGAATAGTGCAAAGCATAATATTGAGTATATCTCAAGTATCTCAATATTCTAATTTATAGCATCCCAATGTATCTTTCATGGGTCGTTAGTAAATCGACTTGGTTTATTAACAACACATGCTATATCTGGTCTAATACAATTTATAATGTACATTAAACTTCCAATTATTCTGGAGTATTCTAATTGTGCTACTCCTTCTCCATTATTTTTAGTTAGATGTAAATTTACATCTATATGGATTTTAGCAAAGTTAGTGTCACTTTTATTAAACTTTTGTAATACTTTCACAACATAGTGAGATTGTGACAAGGCATGCCCTTCAGATAATTTTACGATTTTAATTCCTAAAATCACATATGCAATTCCCATATCTTTTATATAAAATTTACTTGCCAATAACTTTTTAATAGACTTTATAATATCTAAATCACTTCTTGTTATTAGCATATCATCAACATAAAGACAAACGATGACAAAGCTTTTTTGAGTGCCTTTAACGTACACACATTTATCACATTCAACTATTTTGAATCCACTTGACATCATAACTATGTCAAATCTTTCATGCTATTGTTTAGGTGCTTGTTTCAAACCATATAAAGATTTTACTAGTTTACACACCTTCTTCTCTTGTCCAAGAACAACAAATCCCTCAGATTATTCCATATAAATTTTTTCTTCTAAAATTCCATTTAGAAAAGCTGTCTTTACATCCATTTGATGTATCTCAAGGTTATAAATAGATGCTATAGCTATTAATAACCTAATTGATGTTATTCTAGTGATTGGTGAATATACATCAAAATAATCAATTCCTTCTTTTTGCTTATAGTCTTTAACTACTAACTTTGCTTTATATTTATCTATTGTTCCATCTGCTTTCATCTTTTTCTTAAAGATCCACATACAACCTATTGGTTTAAAACCAGAAGGTAAGTCCACAATTTCCCATGTATGATTATGTAAGATAGACTCTATCTCACTATTTATAGCCACTTTCCAATAAAGTGCTTCAGGATTACTCATAGCTTCCTTAAATATTTGAGGCTCATAAAAAATCATATAAGTAAGAAACTCAAGACCAAAAGATTTAGATGTTCGAGTTCCTTTACTACATCTAGGTTCTTCAATTTGAATGGAACCTTTGGTTATTTCTTCTTAACTTCTTTTCTTTGAGTTATCTTCTTTTTCAATTTTTCGAGGAAATATATGTTCAAAAAATTGTGCATCTCTTGATTTTATAATTATATTTTCATGCACATCTACTATATTTGATTTAAATACTAAAGATCTATATGCACTACTAATGTGTGAATAACCAATGAAAATACAATTTATAGTTTTTGTCCTATTTTTACATTTTTAGGTATATGAACCCCTACTTTAGCAAGACAAACCCACACTTTTAAATGTTTAAAAGTTGGTCTATGACCTTTTCATAATTCATAGGGAGTCTTATCATTTTTTAGATGGAATCCGATTAAGTATATAATTTGCAAAAAGGATTGCTTCCCCCCACAAATTCTGAGGTAAACAAAAATTGATCAACATTGCATTCATCATATCTTTTGAAGTACAATTTTTACTTTCTACTACACCATTTTGTTGAGGTGTATAAGGAGCGGTGGTTTGATGAATTATTCCACTTTGAAAACATATATCTTTAAAAGGTGATTCATATTCACCTCCTCTACCACTTCTCAAAGTTTTGATCTTTTTACCAAGTTGAGTTTCTACCTCATTCTTATAGAGTAAAAGATGTTTATAGCTTCATCTTAACTTCTAAGAAGATAGACGTAACAATATCTTGTGCAATCATCAATAAAAGTAATAAAATAATTCTTTCCACCTCTTGTCTTTGTAGACTTTAAATCACACATTAGTATGTATTAATTGTAGAGGTGTGGTACATCTTTCAACTAGAGAGAAAGATGTTCTAGTATGTTTTGCTTCTACACAAATAGGACATTTATGATTTTTATTAACTTCATATTGGGCAACAATTCCATATTCATTAGTCTTTTCATTGTTCCAAAATTAACATGTCCTAATTTACCATGCCAAACATAAGATGAATCAAGCAAATAAATAACAAATTTATTTTTATTAGGAATATAAGGTACAATAGCCATAGTATTTAACTTGAACAAACCAATGCTCAAGTATCCCTTTCCAATGTACTAGCCATTTTTAGTAAGTACAAAGTTATCACTCTCAAAGACTAATTTAAAACCTTTGTTACTTAACAAAGGACCAGAAACTAGATTTTTATGAACATCTGGAGCATGTAGTACATCCTTGACAGTTAGAGTTCATATCGATGTTTTCTATAACACCTTATTCTCTTTGAATAGTTTTATTTCTCAATTAGGCTAAGGCTCAATTATTATGTATTAAAGATTATGAATGTCACATTTTTAATCCAAAGAGAAGGGTTGAGCACCCATCGTTGATGAAATTTAAAATTTAAAAATCGTTTCCCAAGGGAAGATAGGAATCCTTCACTAAAATAAAACTTAGACAATTCCAAGAATTAGGTTCTGAAAACAAGTGAGGGAAAGAGAAATCTAATCTAAAAAACAATAGTAAAAACAAGGAAATGCAAAGCAACATAGGACCTTTTCGAATTAAAGCAAGCACACATGATTTTATGAGAGGTTCTTAGCCCAACTCACTCTCATGATTTGAGAGTCTTCATGCTTAGGTCTAAGGGTTGATATCCAACATCAAGGTTGTTATTGACCTCTCCCCTTAAAGCTCAACCAAATTGCCCTTTGGGATATGGTAGCCTATATCAAATATCTTAGGACCTTCACATCTATAAGATGGAATTCTTAGACACACAAATGCAAAAATCCAAGAACAAATGATATAGATCAACATAAAGACAAAGAAACATAAGACATAAAAGAATTCTAAAAAATCATTCATAAAGCAATATAAAACATTAAGAGATCCTAAAAGAGAATTGATGTTAGAATCATGCATACAAGATCAATAAAGAACAAGGAGGGAATGTGTACAAGATGAAGCTATGAACTCCTTGAAGTCTTCAATCTCTTGTAGATGTTTTCTTCTCACTTTCTTCAATACATCAATGCACTTTTCCAAGGGAAATCAACAACTTAAAGTCCTTGTGGGTTGGAGATCATTCACTTTGCTAATCTTTAGGAGGAGGATTGATATTGATACCCAATCTCACTCCAAGGATGTGAGGATTCAATTCCTTGGTTTGTCAATCTTGAACACTCACACATTAAAGAGAAAATTGGATTTCACTCTCAACTAAAACACTCTCTAATTTCCTTTCTTGGTTTGAGAATAAGAACTCAAAGAGAAGTAGAAGAAGAGAATGACAATGGACAAAAACAATAAATCTTGTATTGAGAAAAACAATGTATAAATGATATAAAAAATAACCTACAATTCTCTCAATAATTTGGTTCTACATATTACATTACAACTGTAGAAAATCCACTATTTATAGATAAATTACATGGGGTAAAAGTGGAAATTTACCAAATAAAAAATTTAAAAAAATTAAAAAATCTGAGTGAGGTGTCCTTGAACGCCCGTCAAGAACGCGTTCTTGACGGCCGTCAAGGGCGTTATAGTAACGGCCGTCAAGAGCGTTATGGTGACTACCGTCAAGGCCCTCCACGTGGCGCGTTACGATGCTGCAATGTGGCATCTCAGTGACTCTTCACAAATATTTGTATTTTGACCCCAAAACTTGCTGTTTTGTGCAATTTTACCCCAACAACTTCCTGAAATCACTTTTTCAAAGAATTAGTAAATTCAAACAAAAAGTGATTAAAATTCATCAAATTGATTAAGAATTAAACACAAAATGTCACTAAAATATATGAATATTTTAGCGTTATCAAATACCTTACACTTAGACTTTTGCTTGTCCTCAAGCAAATAACAAGCATGGAAGAAAGAAATGAAATAACAAACACTAAAATATTTTTGAAAATCATTTAGATCAAATAGTGACAAAATTTTAAATCCTCAACTCTCTTAAACTTTCCAAATTACTCCTTGAGACTTTTCTCCTCAACCCTCGGAAATAAAAATTCATCCCTTAGTGCCTCATTGACTGTTCTCACACAACTCTGAACGATGTGACTCACAAATTTTTAAATTCATCAAAGACTCGCGAAGAGTATAGAATTTTCCTAATTGTGTGTGTGTCTACTCATAGTTCATCGCTCAACCAACAAGTTTCCTCTTGAAACAGTCCAATCGTCAAGAAATTTGATCAATCTTGTAAATCGCAATAATCGTTCTTAAACACTTTTTCGGAGCTAAAGAACAAATGACCATTTTTTTATTGTTGTTTTTTTTTCATAGGATTGGTTACATTCACGTACACATGTCTGCCTCAATTACTCATGTAACGAATCTCACTCTAATGACTCCCAAATCTCAGGGACCTTAGGGCATAGGCATTAAATTCCCTTCAAGAGTGATTTTCAAGTAGCAAAGGATGCTTATAGAATACCCTTTTATTGATTAATTTTACTAATGGTGGTCACCGTCCCTCAAACTCCTATAAGCACGCCGGACAATCATCATAAAAAATGGAAGATCAGAACACCAACAATCGAGAAAGTCCAAGAGTCCATCCATCGATCAAACAATTAGTACAAATAGCGTGCTCAAAAGTTGTTAGGAATTTCCTATAATAGTGCCAATCTCATATTTCAATTGTCCGATTAAATTTATATCGACAAGAATCATGCAATAGCAATTATTTCTATCATTGGCAGGACAAAAATCAAAATATAAGAAATCGAGAAAAACTATCGTTTTGGAATAAAACGAAAAAGTTTGAAAAACTCAAAAAAAATTGAAATTCTTTCGGAAGTAGTGAAAAATAGAACAAGTTTGAAAAATGTTGAATTTTAAAATATTTGGAAGATTTTGGAAAGATAGTGAAAATGTGATTGAATTTGATGAAATCAAGTGAAATCCCACCCCATACATAAGATTCACATTGTCCTCATTTTGGAAAAACCTCACACTTAAATTAAGAACGAGATTAAATAAAAAGAGAAGAGGAAAAATAAAATAATAGATAATAAAATAAAATAATTAAAAATAAATAGGACAAATAATTAATAAATAAAATAAATAAGTCAAATAATAATAAATAAATAAATAGGTCAAATAAATAATAAAGAATAATTAAATAAATAATAAGAAAATAGACCGAATAAATTAAAATAAATAAGTACATCAAATAATTAAAATAAACAAGATAAATAGACAAAATAAATAATAAAATAATAAAATTAATAATTAGATAATTAAATATATAAAATAAATAACAACTATAAATTAATTAAATAGAATAAATATCCAAAATAAATAAAAGACATACATTGGTTAAAAGAGGAAAAGAGATGACAATTAAATAGAATAAGAATTAGAATTAATATAAAAGAAAGTTTATGAATCAAGGAAAGAGTGGAATCCTTATAGAATTGTTAACCTTTGGCCATTAACCTTGGATGTTATACCACCCTTAGTAATTACTTCACAAGTTCCATAGGGAGAAACTTGTTTAATGGAGAAAAGTTTACTCTATAAACTTCTTAATTTACCTAAAAATAGTTCAAACAAGAATTGAAAATCTTTAGTAATTGGAGATATATAAAATGAAATTGGAATGCTAAAATTGGAATATAAATATGGAAGATTGAATGAAATGCAGGATTAATGTAAAGGAGAGTGAAGTAAAAGGAAATAAAAAAAATAAAAGTTAAAAGTTGATTTGAAAAACAATTCGGAAAAGAAAAAAAAAATTTAGAAGAGAAAATAAATAAAAGGAGAAGGAAAAGAAAACAAAGCTCTCGGGTTATTCCCGAGAGTTTAGAAAACAAAATATTTATTATAAGAAAATAAATTAATTTAATTTGAAAGAAAATAAATTAATTTAATTTGAAAGAAAATAAATTAATTTAATTTGAAAAAAAATAAATTAAAATGAAAGGAAGTACAATAATGTTTTTAAAAAATGAAAATAGATATTAAATTAAAGATTGAAAATAATTTGAGTAAAAGGGAGAATGCAAGAGCATTCTTTAAAAAAATTTAAATTACATTGTAATTAAAGAAAAAAATAAATAAAATTTATGAAACTTAAAAGAATTTAGAGTTTCAAAAAATAAGTTGAATAAAATTTAAAAAGTTTGAAAAAAAAAATAAAAAGGTAAAATAACCACAAAAGTTGAAGTAAGAAAGGTTGTTTGCACTAGAGTTGAAAGTATTTCTTGCAAAATAGTTGAATTAAAAATTTTCTAATAATTGAGTTTAACCAAAGAAATAGTTTTAAAATATTATTTTGACAAATTGAAAAATATTAGGTATTGAAAGTAATATCCAAATACAAGCAATTGGTAATATATAATTTAGTCCAAACTTTAACACAATTAGAATTGTAATCAAAATGAAAAATACAAAGTATAGTCTTCTTGATCACACTTCTATGGTAAGAATTGTTGGTCTTCCTCTTAGGTAATAATTAAAATAGTACCTTAACCACTCTTAGATCTCATAAACCTGCAAAAAGAATGCACATAAACTCATGCTTAAAATATAGGTTATGCACTAAATAAGAAGGCTCCTAAAAATGACCAAAATGCAATCTAAATAGGTATATCTTAAAGTGCAAAAATACCAAACAAAATATGACATAAAATATGCACAAATATGATTTAGATCAAGTGAAAAATACAGACTTGAATTATGGTAAAAATGCAACAAATTGCATAGGCATAAATAAGATAATTTGCTTCAAAGTTGGCATCAAAAGATATGGTAATAAAACAAGTTGAAAATTACATTCGAAAATACATAAAAAGGTAAGAAAGACTACTGGAAGTTAAAGGACATTAAATATTCTAAAAAGAAAGTAAAAACTAATAGAGATTAACCAAACATATAAATAAATAAAATGTCCTCATTTTCAGAATGCATATAAATTATGATAGATTAAAAACAAATAAAAGCAAATAAAAGATCACAAAGTTAAGCAAGATAGGTAAAAAGGCAGACGTTGTTTCATATCTGGCAGTGATTTTCATAAATTTATAAGAAATTCGTTTAAAAGCCAAATTTAATGAAACTTATTCCATCTTAATCCCATGATCATGAGGTTTCTGAAGTTAAAATAGTTTTTGAAAATTCAAAAAGAATAGAAAATAGTAGCAAAAACGAAACAGGTTACTGCTGTACAAAATTTACAGTGAGATGCATTAATGTATACTTACATTATTATGAACTACTAGATGCTATATACTTTAAAATTTAGGTACTTAGAACATATAGATCATGCAAATCAAACAAGTGAAGGACTAATGCATAATCTCTAGGACACTTGAAAAATAACTGATACTAAATAAATGATACCTAAAGCATTTACTTAAAATCATTTAGAACTAACTTACAAAAGGAAAACATGCTAAATGATCATATAATGAACTATAAGTAATTAATCAAACACTTGAAGTGCAATGTCAAGATTCAAGTATCATTAAGCATATGGAGATTTAGTTATATCCAAAAAATTTAAAGGTTCAAAACTCAACACAAATCATCCAAGAATTAATCTAAACAATTCTTAAGATAAAAAACACATATATATCAAATAATGACAAAAATTCTCTAAAGGTTCTTAGAGAAAGTGTACCATATGCTATTGAAATCAATCATGTGAAAATGACAAAAATAGTTAAGTAATATATCAAAATAAAGACAAAAACTAGTACTATTATTATAGATATATATATATACTAAACGTTATTCAATTGATATTACTAAAATAAACATCAAAGAACATGAATATATTTCATATAAAAATAAAACTACTGCAGTAGATATTTTATCAAAAACCACTCTAAACTTAACTAATTTAAAACTATTCAAATAATATCTAAAATAAACATATAATATACCAAAAGAAAGCTAAAAGCAAGTAAATACAAATATCTCAAAATTTGGAAAAAATTCCAGACAGTAGGTGTCTGAAATACAGGGGAAAAACAGAAAAAAACAGAGAAAGCTTGCTGGAATTTTTTGAAAACTAAGCAAAACAATCAACTACAACTAACTATGCAAACCAAAATGAATCAAAGTAAAACAAAACAAAAGAAATAAGTTAGGAAGCTCTAATCTAAATCTAAAGACCTAATTAACACTATTTAAACTAGGTTAAGAGTTAAGTGTTATGCAAGATCAACTATTCCTAAGATTATGTCAAAGTAAGAATTGATTATGAATTATACTAGACTAGATTAGAACTATATAAGAATTAGTAGAAGTTAGATTAAAGCTATTTAAAACTAAACTAGATTAACCTATTCTAAGGCCAAAACACTACATCTAAGCTAACCTAAACTAACCAAAACCTGTGAACTAAGCCTATACTAACCGAAACAAGGAAGACTAAAGGCTAAGAAAACTAAACTATACTATCTAACAAACACTAAAGAAAGAAAGCAAGTAAAGGAACCTAAACTCAAAAGTTTCTAAGTTCAATTAAGTTCATCCAAATTCATCCTAAACCAATTTTTAGATTGTCTAGAACCCTAGAAATTCTAGATTACTAATCATTTTATGATTGGCTTCCCAGGCAACGGCACCAAAATATCATATCAATGTTTTCTATAACACCTTATTCTCTTTGAATAGTTTAATTTCTCAATTAGGTTAAGGCTCAATTATTATGTATTAAAGATTATGAATGTCACATTTTTTAATCCAAAGAGAAGGGCTGAGAACCCATCGTTGATGAAATTTAAAATTTAAAAATCGTTTCCCAAGGGAAGATAGGAATCCTTCACTAAAATAAAACTTAGACAATTCCAAGAATTATGATGTAGCCTGACTCTAAGGATTATTGGTTCTTCTCCCTTTATTCTCTTGCAATCGTATTTCTGCACCTGACCTTTATGTCTCATCTTAGGGGGGCTTTTATAGTTGTGTCATGGGCTTTGTTTTTATTTATTTATCTTTTTAGAGGTGATATTATATGCAGGATTCTCGGGATCTTCTAGATATGATATGATAATTAATATAATGAGATAGAAAAGGATATTTGTGTAGGGGTATATTTGTACATATACCATAAGCATCTTTTTGTTTGAAAGAAACAACCAAGAAAGAGGTGCGGGATGAACGTACGGATGCCATCGAATGTATGAGGGTGCGAGTTGGAAGGGAGGTTCGGGGGGGGGGGAGTGTGTGGCCGAAAGTGTCAGAAGTGTGTGTGTGTTTGGCCGAGACGTGGTAGTATCGGCTGTGAGGGTTCGAGACTGAATATATGAGGGCCTTCAGGTAATGGGAAGAATGTGGCGTTAGGTGGTTGAGAAGATGCAGGTTTGGGAGAATGGTTGTTTTGAAAAATGGGCAGTAGGTGTATTAGAGTGTAATGATGAGTCTTGATATTTGTGTGGAGGTGAAAACGTGTTTGACGCTTCGATGGAACAAATAGCGCGTGGTGACGGTTCTGCTGGTAATGTGTGAAATGCTTGAGTATGTGGAAGCGCATGCAGACGTGAAACTAAATGAAATGTGGTTGAGCGAGGAAATTGGGCTCCGACATGTGGGACTTGTGAGGCACATAAGAAAAAGGAAAAAGAGGGAAAGGAAAAAACGTTTCATTTTACAAACTTGAGCTTTTGAAATTGTATTTTCTCTCTCTTGTAAGTGCGAAGCGGCTAAGTTTGAATTCTGTGTGATTGTTTGTGGGTTGATTGAGGTGCCATTGGGGGACATGGTATTGGCTTTGAAGAAGATCAACGGTTGCTGTGTGATTGTATATCGGGCAAGTAACTTTGAACATATTGTTTTCATTTTGGTGTGGAAATGTAAAGTTATTATATTCTGTATGATTAGTTAACGACCTGTATGACTTTGGTGTATTGTCTTCTTTTTGGTTTTTGTTGTGTGTATTGTTGGGAATGTGTGGAGTTTGTTGTGTAATTTCTAATTTGGGTGGTGTTTGTGTATGTGTGTTTGTACGGGATGGTGGTGTTTCTTGATTTAAAGGTTATGAACAAAGGGTTGTGTGATAATTTATGAGAAATTATTAACGACTTTGAAGATGGTTATTAATCGGTGAATTCATTGTTGTTTTGAAGGTAGTGCTTGTGTTCTATTTCTTTTGTTTGAAACTTTGCTTGAAATTGCTTTGCTAAACATGGTTCTTCGGCGAATTTCAGGTACTTGTTCTGTTGCTTTGCATTTTCTAGGCTAGGACTTAGGGTAATAAGAAAAAAAAATGTTTGATCTAGAACAAAAGTGGGAAAATGAGTTCGTTTGAAGGAATGGTTTTGGTTAGTTGGCAAGAATCGTCGCCCAATAGGTCTATAGATTTTGAAGAACTGGTAGAATGGATGGGTCTGGTGGGGTCATCTGGGGATCGGGATGCCAGTGTAAGATATAGGATGGATGGGGAGGATTTCTTTTTCCCTCTTTTAGATGAGAAGGATGTGAGTTCCGGAATGACCTATCGGAGGCCGAAAGATGAGGTAGCTCCAATGAGGAGGGAACCTAAAATAAAAGGTTGTGAGGAAAAGGAAAGCCCTCAGGTTCCCCAGTATAAAATAACCGTGTCAGAGTCTCGAAACCTGGAAGGCATTCGGGAGAATTATCATTTCCCGATAACATACAAGACTATTTTTTCGGAAGCTACCTAGCGGATCCACACACCACCTACGGATTGTGTGACAACTTATGTAGCGCACCTTCGGGCAGGGTTGCGATTCCCGCTGCATCCATTATTTGTAGATATTTGTAAGTACTGCCGGGTGTAGTTGGGATAATTAATGCTGAATGTGATCCAGACGATTGTTGGATTTTTGATGACTTGTCGTGCTTTCGGGTGTGAGTGTTGGTCGGAATTGTGGAGGAGGTTGTATTATTTGTGCCAGAAATGTACGACACCTGAAGGGCGTGGGTTTTTTTATATTGCCCGCCGCAGCTCACGACAATTGATTTTGGGGCCTTCTAGCATTCATTCGTGGAAGAATGAATTTTTCTATGTGAAGCATCATAATTTTGCTAATAGTGGTATTTTGTTGCCTTGGAATAATTGGAAGAGTCTGAGCAATAATGTGCCAAAGGGGTATGGGCAAGATTATCACGATGCTGAGATTTTGAATAAGTACTAGATTGAATTGTCAGTGGGAGAGGATTGGTCGGATACCTTGATGAGGCATGCGGGTTTGGAATTTGACTCAAGATTGGACATCTAGAAACTGAGTGGGTGGAACTAGGGGAACGAGAGAGGGGAGGTATTTTTTTATATGAAATTTTTACAAGTGTTTTGTCCGAATGCTAATGTTTAGTTTGCTTGTTTTGTTTGCTTGCATGAAAGAACTTGGTGATGAAAATGGCTTAGAATAATCCAAACAAACAAAAGAAGAAACCCACTGGTAAACTTAAAATAGTTTCGGTTATGCCTGACAAAGGGAGCTTTAGCTTCATTACAGGAACTCATAGGTATTATTGTCCAGGGATGTTCCAGGAAGCTAAACAGAAGGAATGGGAGGTTGCGGATAAGGCGAGCAAAGGGGACGGGGTGGCTGTGGGGGACAGAATAAAGGAAGTATTGACATCGGTAGTAAAAAAGGAGGTGTTGAAGGGGAAAGGAAAAGGGGTGGACGTGGTGGATCATATGCACAAATCGTATCACTTTTTTAGCATATTTTTAGCCACAAATTTAGGCAAAATGAGAACCAAATAGATCTTAATTGATTGATATTATAATATTTTTGCAGAATTTGTGATTTTGGAAATTTCAGGTGAAATGTGCAAGAAAACAGCAAATATTGGGACAAAAATGGAATTTTTGGAACTTTTGAGTTCGGGATGGGCGTCCCGACTCGGTCAAAGCACCGAGACGGGCGTCTCGAGCTGCAGAATGTTGTCCCACATCAGAAATCCAAGAGAAAATCACTCATTTCACCTACTATAAATACCCCAAGCCTTTCTCAGTTGAGATCATCCCTCATCACTCGATCTAAGTCATCTAGTGACTTTAAGTGTAGCTTATAGTTAGCAATATAAGAGCATCTCGTTTTCTTTGTTCCCTGAGTGTTTATCTCAGGTTCTTAGAATTTGATTAGATAGGGTTCATTTTTTGTATACATAGAATACCCGGGATTTCATTAGGAGATCCTAAGAGGTTATTAGGGGAGCGAAGAGCTAGTCAACAAGGCATTGCTTAAGCCCGGGATGTAAGGTAAAGCAATCGCTATTAGTCTAAGGAAGCATTCTCTAAAGGTTCTACTGATCAGAGTCAGGTCGAGCAACTCATGGTATACAAGTAGTCGCTCCGTCGACGGACCTGATAAAGGGTGAATACTTTATGGTGGTGGTCCTCTAGATCCTCTCTGTATATTCTGTGTTGTGTTTGTCTAAACATGAATTTGAATACTAAACTATGATTGCTCTGTTATATATGTTTTGCATGTTGAAGTGATATTCATTTTTCGGAAAGGTCATCTGCTGAATTAACATTATGACTGAATTATATGCTTGCTCTTTTAAACTAAATGAACGGTTATAGACAATCCTAACCATGGTCTAATCATAACCTGTTTAGTTTAACAGGCCTTAATTTAGGATAAAATTGCATTAAGGTTTGCCATATTAGGTAAAATAACTTACAGATCACCATGTTTGTTAAAGTAATCTAATGAGGCTGAGTTTGTTCTCTATGCCGGCGTTAGGGTGAGTGGCATGAATTATTGAGTGACACAGGTTTTCATGGATACCTTTAACTCGAACCGTGAGTATGGTCATCATTACCGTATACATGAAAAATGAATGTTAGGGTTAAAGGATAGTTACTACTAAGCCATTACCAGTTCCCTAGGAGTACGATATTAATAAATTAAAATTGTAGAAACTTTCTAAAGAACTAGCTACACGATAGGTACTCTGCCTTAGGTTCTGATTGATTAAGTGACAACAATTATTCCTAAAAGTGACAATTAGTAAGACTCGGTCCTTAATTATTCATAATTAACATAGGTAAATAAATCCTATCTTTTAGCATACCAATTGGATCGCATTAGTTTTTTGGCGCCGTTGTCGGGGAACATATCATAATATTTTAGGATTCCTGATCAAAATTCTAGAAGCTTATGATAGGTAACGGTAGTAATCTATATTTAATTAACAGTCATTCTTATTCTAATTAATCAATCAATTTTCTGAAGTATAGGGTTATCATAATTAATTAATTTTAGAAATTATCTAAAATTAAGAAATTTAGGATAATCAAATTTTAGAAAATTATTCTAAAACCATATTAAGGAAATTTAATTGTTTTAAAAAAATATAAAAAGTTAAAAACAAAAGTTTCCTATCTACTATTTTCTTATTTGTTTGTTACATTTCTAAACTTCTGGAAATATTATTTTTTGAAATTGATCTAACCCAGACTTTGCACTTATAGATAAAGAAAACAAGAGCAGCTACTAATAAAGTAGTAGACCAAGTAGAAAACCCCAAACTCTTGTTCGGAAGAAAACGAATCCCGAAGGACCATTAAATCCCGTAAACGAGGCACCTCTGAGAATTAACCCTCCACAAGCAATATAAATAAACTCAAGCCAAGACACTAGTGCTATAGTGAATAAATTCTTGAATGCATGTGTACCTAGCTTTGTGGAAGAGGAAGATCCTTCTGAAGATACTTTTCCTTCAAGAGATGAACCACCAAAATCTCCCGTTTATACTCCAATCCAAAGAGTTCCTCAAAATCTACCAACTTTCGAACACACCCGTATTCACCCACATCTCATGAGTTTACTGATGCGTTCCGATTGGTATGCTAAAAGATAGGCTTTATTTACCTATGTCGATTATGAGTAATTAAGGACTGAGTCTTACTAACTGTCACTTTAGCATTCAATTATTGTCACTTAATCAATCAGAACCTAAGGCAGAGTACCTATCGTGTAGCTAGTTCTTGGAAAGTATCTACGATTTTATTTTATTAATATCGTACTCCCAGGGAACTGGTAACGACTTAGTAGTAACTATCCCTTAATCCTAACATTCATCTTATTTATCTAATCAGACAATCGAAAATCAATACTTTGAGATTGATTGGTGATCCCAATCACCCATAACAAGCAAATAGCATTCAAGAGTAGGCATGCATTCATCAGTTTAAGCTCAGTTATTACAATTTGTTTGACCTTATCTTCGAACATTTTAGATATATCTTGATCTCTAAGGCAATTATGAAATGTAACCATCTGTTTACCATATCCGAGTTACCTGGTGTATTCACCCCTACCTTGGGATGATCCTTCTCATCTGTCGGATTAAAGTATCCATGAACGGTACCCTATGTCACTTCGGTATCATGTCACTTAACCCTAGGATTGGCCTAGCGTACAAACTCAGCTTTATTAGGGTACTCTAACAAACATGGTGATCTGTTTTGTTATTTCTTCCTAATCTGGCAGACCTTTTATAGTCTGTTAAACTAAACCGGTTATGATTAAGACCTTGGTTAGGAGTTATCTATAACCCTAGTTTAATTTAAAAGGACACGACAGTTCAACATTCATAATGAGAACTCTAGCTCTATGATCTTCCCGGGAAAATGAACAGTATCTCAAATTGTAAAACATGTATGATAATAAATTCAGTATCAAATTAATATTCAGATAAAACAATTCAAAAACATATAGAACCTCGTCTAGGGGACCCACTATCATAAAGTAGTCACCTCTTTATGCAGGTCCAGCCGGCGCTGCAGCTCCTGTATGCTTCTGACTGCTAGATCCTACTCTGCTCGGCAGAGCCTTCGGAGAACGCTCCTCAGACCTAGTAGCAATTGCTTTACCTTACATCTCGGGCTTAAGTAAATTGCCCTAATTTGACTAAGAACACGCACCCTATCTCTCTCTTAGGATCTCCTAACGAAATCCCGGTATTCTATGATACCAAAAACGAACCCTATCTAGTCGTAATCTAAGATTCTGAGACAGACTCTCAGAAAATAAAGAAAACGAGAAACTCTCTAAGAATAGAAATAAACTTATACTGAGCCCGAGTCTCTCAGTGACTTATGTACTCGAGAAAAATGTACAATCGAAGTCACTAAATGACTTAGATCGAGTGGAGAGGGATGAATTCAACTCCTGGAGGCCTGGGGTATTTATAGCAGCTTTCTGGAGTGAAAATCTCCAAAACTTTCGATGTGGGACAAATTCTGGTGCTTCGGGACGCCCGTCCTGGATTGGGACGGCCGTCCTAGTGCTTTGACTGGGTCGGGACGCCGTCCTGAACCGTTGACCAAGTCAGCATTTCCAAAAATTGCATTTTTGCCCCAAAATTTGCTGTTTTCGTCCAATTTGCTCCTGAAACTTCCAAAATCGAAATTTAAGCAATTTTATGTCAATTTGATTCAATTAAGATCAAATACATTCAAATATTGCCCTCATTTATGTCTAAAAACATGCTAAAAAGGTATACGATTTGTGCATATCATTTACCCCAACATCTAAGGATCAAACACCTTCATCCGGGGGAAGCACTAATGATTTTCAATCAGTTTTAGCTGTGCAGATAGATAATCTAAATAACAGGATCTATTCAATGGATCAGATAATAGCAGGTAGATTCTGTCATTCAGATCAAGTTGTACTGAATGTCACCGCTAGTGTAGATCAACTAAGAGCCATGGTGAATGTCCAAGAAGATCAAAATGCACTTATACTATGGGAGTTAAGTGAAATCCGAGACGAGCAAAGGAGACAACGAGAAGAGATGAGAGCAATAAGAGTCGAAATGCGAGAAATACGGATTAAGGGCAACTAAAAGGGAAGGTTTTTCTTTTTCAGCAAATAAATTATCTACTTAGAAGTATGATATGAATTAATAATTTACCCAGTTTCCTAATTGTTATTTCAAAATCAATAATTGGGTTTTTATTAATTTTATTTCCAAGTTCTATTCAAATAATTTTTGTTCTTTATGAAAAAATTTATATGAAAGATTTTCATTCTTGATTTATTTTTCAAATTTATTTTTCAAGTGCAAGAATATTTGTTGTATGGAAGGTCCAGAATGATTATGGCGAAAGAAATTTTTGAACAAAAAAAAGAGAAACAAGAATTTTCTCGAGAATCTTTCAAACAAATTATGTGTTAAAATTGAGCTACTGTAATAATTTGTTTGATCTTGGATTATAATTTTGTGTGTAAAAGAGTTTGCAGGATATTGAAAAATAAAAATAAGCTCAAAAACATGATGGAAATAGAAAACGGGCGTGGCAAGCATCCCGAGGCAATCAGAACGGGCGTCCCGCCGGCTAGACGGCCTTCTCGACCTAGAGACGGGCGTCCCGAGGGGAGAAATTTTTTTATAAATATAACACTCCCCTTATAATTTTCACACAAAAAATTTATCTTCTCTCTCTATAATTTTCCCTCCAAAAATTTGACAATTCAAAATTTCAATTTTTTCCCTCCAAAAATTTGAATTTTTGATTTTCTCTATTTAATTCGAATTTCCCTCCAAAATTTAAATTTTCCCGCCAAAAGTCAAAATCTCCACCAAATGAAAATATTCCCCTCTATATTCGAATTAGTTTTCAAAATTCATATTTAAAATTTTTTCCCGCCAATTCTTGAATTTTCCCGCCAAATTTGAATTTTTCATAAAAAATTCAAATATCTCAAATGGCTCCAAAATGTGCATGTGGCACTCCATCTATGACTATCACAGTTGTGACGCACCCTTTCACGCTCTTTCCTACTGGCAGGCAGGACGCTAGATTGGACTGCAGTCAGGACACTTGGAGTAGAGCAGGAGATTTGGCCCATGCTCGACGTCCTACCCTACAGGCGAGTCTTCATCATCACCGAGCCTACTTACTTAGAGCTGGTAAGTGAGTTCTTCGCCTCTTTTACATTCCAGCGTGAGCGGGTTACATTTTGACTTGGTGGAATAGACCGGTCGATGAGCATGGCCGAGTTCGGCATAACACTCGATGTCTAGCAGCGGGAGGAGCAGGAGACCTCCACCTACTTGATGGTCGTGCGAGACTTCACTTTTGCTGATGTCTCCACCGCTAGGGCTTAGATTTGTAAGACTGGAGTCCCCTATCAGCACGGCTTCACGAAGGCCACAAGTATTCTTCTAGCCCTTCGCTATTTACATACCATCGTAGCCCATACGCTAGCAGGGCGGCGAACTGCTCTAGGGAATGTCACCTAGATGGAGACGTTCCTTTTGGCCCACATGCACAGAGGCATCACTGTGGAGATGGCCAGACTCATTACTGTCGTCATGCGGGGTTTTGAGACAAACACCAGGAAGTAGTGTTTGGGGCTCAGGCCGTTCATCACCTGGATAGCCCACTACTTGGAGCTAGATATTGAGGGTTCAGAGTTGACCCAGATAGCTCAGACTACCATCCCCACCGATTTGACTATTCTACGGAATATGGCGATGGTAGTACGAGATGCAGAGGGAAGATACTCCATCCAAACCAAGCAACCATGGGAGTCATCGGGGTCAGGACCAGCCACACAGCAGACACCTCCAGCCCTGACTTATGTACCACGCACCGCCTTCGAGCGGCACATGACACAGGGGCTGGCAGATCTGTAAGCTAGGCATAACATGGATATGGCAAATATCTAGAGGCAGCTGATGATGCTAGATGACAATGTCAGCAGAAACAGCAGCCGACTAGAGGAAATGCATCAACATTATGCCAGCAACTGGGATGACAATGAAGTTTACTTCTTTGCGCCAGATGATGATCCGGGTTCTTAGTTTCTTTTCTTTTCTTCTCTTCCCTAGTTGTTTATATGATTATATGATAGTCTGGGCTGTATGACATATATCTCTCTGTATGACAAACTTTGATCTATATGATATAACAACATTGTTATTTTTATATCTTGTTTTATTTAATATTTTTCTATTATTTTTCAAATAAGTGTGGGGTGATAGGATATGCATGAACACTGAGGACAGTGTTAATCTTAAGTTTGGGCTAGTAGTGCACAGTGCACTCAAGTAAAAAATTGCATGTTTTTCCATACTTTTCACTGAAATTGCACCCTTTAAAAAAATTCAAAAATTTTCACTCTTTCAGACTTCAAAAATCAGTATTGAGTGATTGAAGAACTGCTTATGTCTGTGATATATGTTCAGTAGAGTGTTAGGACCATTAGGAAACAATTTGATGACTTTATTTAATTCATCACTTAGAAGTAGGGAATTCCTGATTTTATTGAGCACAACTTAGATTGGATTAGAAAAATCAACCCAATATCTTTTCAAGCTAAAGCTAAATAAGATTAGACCGGTCGAGAATGTGTTAGCAACCTGAATGACTAGATGATATTCTGAGCTAAAACTGAAATAGCTTAAAAGTAAAAAATGGGTAGTTTGCAAGCGTCTTTTACTACTCGAGCACCCCTTCTGAAGGGAATTTAATGCCTGATGCCCTAAGGTTGTGTAGATTTGGGAGTCATCGAAGTGGGGCTCGATGTCTGGGTAGTCAAAGTTGATGTGTGAAAGCAAACAAAAATATACCTTGTAAAATCAATTCAAAAATACACCTAGTGTATTCTTTTTATTGGGAATCATAACTAGAAAGCATTGACATCAAAGCTCAGAATCCAGAAGGTCGTTTGTTTTGCTATTATATTTGAAAATTGGTCGAATTATTATTTGGTAACGGTTTAGGAAAGTTTATTATGAGTTGACAGTCTAGTCTAGACCAATTCACACAATACACCTCAGAAAAACCTTGTGACTAAGCGTAGAGTTCAATCAGGTTATTGAACTGTCTTAGCTACATGGTCATGACACATTTACCGGACATTTGAGACCTTTCCATAGCAACTCGATCAGTTCATGTATATTTTCTATATCATCTGATTTAGTGAGAAATTTTGCTAAAAACATTGCTAAGACCCTTGTGTGATTGCACCTATGATTTAGCATTCACTAATTTCATATAGGTTTTGCTTGAGGACAAGCAAAAAGCTAAGTGTGGGGTTATATGATATGCACAAATCATATCACTTTTTTAGCATACTTTTAGGGATAAATTAAGGTAAAATGAGAACCAAATCGATCTTAATTGATTGATATTAACACATATTTATAGAATTGTGATTTTGGAAGTTTTAGGTGAAATGTGCAAGAAACTAGCAAATATTGGGGCAAAAATGCAATTTTGGAACTTCTAAGTTTTGGACGGGCATCCCGACCAAGTCAAATAGCCAGGACGGGCATCCCGAGGAGCAGAATGCTATCCCACATCAGAAATCCAAGAGAAAATCACTTATTTCACCTACTATAAATACCCCAGGCCTTCCTCAGTTGAAATCATCCCTCATCACTCGATCTAAGTCATCTAGTGACTTCAAGTGTAGCTTTTTACACTCGATATAAGTCATTCAGTGACTCAAGTGCATCTTTCTGCACTCACACGAGTAGTTAGTAATATAAGAGCATCTCATTTTCTTTGTTCCCTGAGTGTTTATCTCAGGTTCTTAGAATTCAATTAGATAGAGTTCATTTTTTGTATTCATAGAATACCCAGAATTTCGTTAGCAGATCCTAAGAGGGTATTAGGGGAGCGAAGAGCTAGTCAACATGGCATTTCTTAAGCTCAGGATGTAAGGTACAGCAATCGCTACTAGTCTAAGAAAGCGTTCTCCGAAGGTTCTACTGATCAGTGTCAGGTAGAGCAACCCAGGGTATACAAGTAGTCACTCCGTCGGCGGGCCTGATAAATGGTGAATACTTTATGGTGGTGGTCCCCTAGATCCTCTTTGTATATTCTGTGTTGTGTTCGTCTAAACATGAATTTGAATACTAAACTATGATTGCTTTGTTATATATGTTTTGCATGTTGAAGTGATATTCATTTTCCAGAAAGGTCACCTGCTGAATTAACATTATGACTGAATTATCTGCTTGCTCTTTTAAACTAAATGAACGGTTATAGACAATTCCTAACCATGGTCTAATCGTAACCTATTTAGTATAACAGGCCTTAATTTAGGATAAAATTGCATTAAGGTCTGCCATATTAGGTAAAATAACTTACAAATCATCATGTTTGTTAAATTAATCTAATGAGGTTGAGTTTGTTCTCTATGACGGCGTTAGGGTGAGTGGCATGAATTCTTGAGTGACACAGGTTTTCATGGATACCTTTAACTCGAACCGTGAGTAGGGTTATAATTAAGGTAGGGTGATTTATCAGGTAACTCAGATGTGGTACACAGGCAAGATTCAATACATAATTGCATTCTAGACCAAGATATATCTAAAATAATCGAAGATAGGTCAATTAACATGTAGAAACAATAAAATATACATCAGAACACATGTCTATTTGATACTCTTGCATGCTAATTACTTATGTGCTATGTGTGGTTGGGATCACCAACTCATCAAGATTATTGATGAATGATTGATTAATTGCATGATAAAATGAATGTTAGGGGTTAAAGGATAGTTACTACTAAGTCGTTACTAGTTCCATGGGAGGACAATATTAATAAATTAAAATCGTAGATACTTTCCAAAGAACTAGCTACACGATAGGTACTCTGCCTTAGGTTCTGATTGATTAAGTAACAACAATTATTGCTAAAAGTGACAATTAGTAAGACTCCGTCCTTAATTATTCATAATCAACATAGGTAAATAAATAATATCTTTTAGCATACCAATCAGAACACATCAGTGGAGTTTCTAGCTGACGTATCCCTACCGAAGAAGCGGGTGAAATTGGAGGTTGGCGCGTCTGGGGAGGGAGAGAAGTGTAAATATGTTCCGAATTGGGACATACCTTCAAATGTTATGGTGAGGTCTGGGAGTTTCCATGACATTTTTTGAACATTGCTTTCCACCGGGACTGAAGAAGTCGGTGGAGAAGGTGCCGACGGAAGTGCTCATCAGCAACGTGTATCAACAAAAATTTAAGGTAAGTGTATTGGCCGAATGTAAATGGATTATATGATGTAAGTTTTACCATAATGTTGGAGATGAATTTAATTATTTTAGTGACTTGTGCAGGGGTTGCTTTCGGAGATGGAGCTCCTTGAACGGTTCTGGCTTAGGGCGATGGTATCAGCATTAGAAAAGTCGCAGACTTAGAAAAATCATAGACCACGGTGATGGCACCACGGTGATGGCACCATTTTCAAAAAAGTCTCAACGATGGCGATGACATGAACATGAGAAAAGTCGTAGGCAACAACGATAGCATCAGCATCAGAAAAGTCGCAGACCACGACAATTGCATCAGCATCACAAAAGTTGCAGACCACGGCAATAGCATCAGCATCAGAAAAGTAGCAGACCACGGTGGTGGCATCAACATCAGAAAAGTAGTAGACCACAGCAATGACATCAGCATGAGAAAAGTCACAGACGACGGTGATGACATCAATATCAGAAAAGTCACACACCACAGCGATGTCATTAGCATCAGAAAAGTCGTAGACTACGGCGATGGCATCAACATCAGAAAAGTCACAGACTACGGCGATGGCATCAACATAAAAAAATCTGAGACCACGGTGATAGCATCAGCATAAAAAAGTCTCAGATGATGGCGATGGCATCAACATCAGAAAACTCGCAGACCACAGTGATGGCATCAGCATTAAAAAAGTCACAGACCGCGGCGATGACATCAGCATTAAAAAATTTGCTGACCACGACGATGTCATCAGCATAAAAAAGTCGCAGACCACAACAATGGCATCAAAAAATTCACAGATGACAGCATTCTTATTAGAAAAGTTGCAGAAGACAGCGACATCAGCATAAAAAAAGTCACAGACCACGGCGATTGCATCAGAAAAGTCATAGACGACGAAATTTGTATTAGAAAATTTGAAGAAGATGACGACGACATCAGCATCAGAAAAGTCACAAACAATGATATCAGCATCAGAAAAGTTAATTCAAAGAATGTTGTTATCACTATCAATAAAAAACAAACTAGGGGCAACATTCCCTTTGAAGATGAAGAGTCAACATCAACTTTTGACAATACTTGAAATCAAAGAATGCAGATTCTCCAAAACGCACAAGGTTAAACTGAATTGTTACTCTTTGATACAAGTATAAACTATCTCCATGGTATGAAGTGAAGATCCTCCAAGACGCGTGAGGTTAAACTGTATTGTTACTCTTTGATACAAGTATAAACTATCTCCAAGGTATATATGAAAAATCCTTCTAGTCGCACGAGGTTAAACTGCATGTTACTCCTTGATAAGAGTATAAATTATCTGTAATGTTAAAAGAAGGCTCTTTGACACAAGTGTAAACTGTCTACAATGTTGAAAAGAAGGCTCCTTGACACGAGTGTAAACTGTCTGCAATGCTGAAAAGAAGGCTCTTTAGCACAAGTGTAAATTGTCTGCAATGCTGAAAAGAAGGTTCCTTGGCACGTGTAAACTGTCTACAACGCTGAAAAGAAGGCTTATTGGCACGAGTGTAAACTATCTGCAATATTGAAAAGAATGCTCGTTGGCACGAGTGTAAACTGTCTGCAATGCTAAAATAAAGGCTTCATTGATGCACGAGTTTAAACTACAACTTTGAACTACATTCGACTTGATTCCTTCACATGATACGTAGGCAACTTAGATAAATTCTATGTTCAGTCATAAGAAGAAAAAAAATCAAGAAAAAAAGTTGTGAGAATTCAAAAAAAAACTAAGAATTAAAAAAAGGAAGCTGTGGAAATTTATTTATTTCAAAATAAGAGAGAAAATCTGCGCATAAAAAAAATATGAATAATTGGTGAGTTTCGTCCCAAACAAATTTAACTTTGGAAAATTTAGTCCCAAAATATATTTTTAATTAATTTTAAGGTCCCAAAATTTTTTTAAGTGAACAATAAGATCCTTTTGGACGGATTGTGTCAAAAACCCTAAACATTTAACGATTTTTTGTCTTTAGTTTAATTAAAGACAAGGATAAAAAAGTCATTACATTTGAAAATAAAAAATAATAATAATAATAATAAAATATTTAAACAAAGAGATAAAAATTTCTTCATATATATATATATTTATTTTTATTTATTTATTTATTTATTTATTTATGTAAATATTTTTTTTTTGAAAATATCTTCCTATTTAAATTTTAAAAATATAAAATCTATCAGTGAGAATATCAAAAGTCTGTGATCAATCTTCTTATTCTCTAGCTAATCTTCTTCTTCTCCGACTATATGTGTTAAGCATATTAAAAAGTTTTAATTGTTAATTTACGTGTTATAAGTTCTTATTAATTTATATTCTATGAACTAATAATAATGATATATGCATTGTAGATGGATAAAGATTGGTTCAACATTCCTGAATTTGATGAGTTTAAATAGAATATGATATTGATGCAATCCACATCAATAGAGAACAATCACCTTAGTTCAACATTACCAAATGAAATAGAAGCAAAAATTGATTTGAGAAAAAATGAAAACAACATTGATTTAACTGATAAATTGAGATTGAAAAACAAGGGAAAGAGGTTGAGATTGAGATTAGAAAGAAAGAGGAAAATATTGAAAGAATAATTGAGTATGTTAGTGATGAAGAAATTGAATAGTTATTACAACAAGAATATGGTGCACATTATAAACAGGTTGAAAATGTTGTAAATTCAAAGGAAGATGAGATTAATGTGGACATAGAGACAAAAAATGAACATTAACCGGAGAAGAAGAAGATTGACGACAGACTTTTGATATTTTCACTATTGATAAAAAATAAATTATTATTTTTTCTTTCTTTATATTCACATGTAATGACTTTTTTATCCTTGTCTTTAATTAAACTAAAGATAAAAAATCGTTAAATTTTTAAGGTTTTTGACAGAATCCGTCCAAATGGATCTTGTTGTTCACTTAAAAAAAGGTTTAGGACCTTAAAAGTTAAAAAAAATATTTTGGGACTAAGCTTGCCAAAGCTAAATTTGTTTGGGACCAAACTCACCAATTATTCGAAAAATATAAAGAGCTTAAAAAGAGTTACAGAAGTAAAATAAAATCAAAAGTTGTGAGAAAAAAAAAATGAAATTTATTGCCTATGCAAAGTCTTTAGCCTCGGTGATACGCGAAAATCGTATCACCTTTTTAGCATGTTTTTATATATAATTTAGTGTGAAATTGAGGGTAAATTGATCTTAATTGTTTATTATTTACTTAATTTCACAGTTTTTATGATTTTGGAAGTGTTAGGTGAAAAGTAGACGAAAACAGCAAATTTTGGGGCAAAAACGCAATTTTTGGAAATGCTGACTTGGTCAAAGGCTCAGGACGGGCGTCCCGAACCCGGGACGGGCGTCCCAAACCCCCAGTTCAAGTCCCACATCGAAGTTTTGATGAAAAATCACCCCGGGAAGCTACTATAAATACCCCAGGCCTCCAGCAGTTGAATTCATTCCTCTCCACTCGATCTGAGTCATTAAGTGGTTTCCAGTGTACACTTCTCTAGTACACAACTCACTCAGAGACTCGGATCTCAGTTTTCTTTCTTGTTAGTGTTTTGTTTTAGTTTCTGAGAAATAGTCTCAGATCTTAGGCTTCTATAGATAGGTTCGTTTCTGGTATTCATAGAATACACGGGATTTCGTTAGGAGATCCTAAGAGGGCTCTAGGCGTTCGAAGAGTTAGTCCACAAGGCTGGGCTTAAGCTGGGTATTAAGGTAAAGCCTAGTTACTAGGCTGAGGAAGCGTCCTCCGAAGGTTATGGCGATTAGAGTTGGGTCAAGCAATACGGCATATACATCAGTACGCTCCATCGGCGAGACTTCGTAAAGGGTGATTTCTTTATGGCATCGGTCCCCCTGTCCCTCTCTTATATGTTGTTATTGTGTTTTCCAAATAACAGTTCTGAATACCAGATTATGATTATTATGAATATTTGTTATATATGTTGAAGTTGTTATGTTTTTCTAGAAATGACCACCTGCTTAAATATTCATTATGTCTGCATGTCTAATGCCGTTCTTTTAAACTGAAATTAGGGTTATAGACAATTCCTAACCACGGTCTATTCATAACCTGTTTAGTTTAATAGGCATCAATTAGTATTGGTGTCTGCCATACTAGATAAAATAATCTGCGGAACACCCTGTTGGTTGAAAGTAGTCTAGGTAGGCTGAGTAGAGTGTTATGCCGGCGGTTATGAGACGAGCAGTATGATCTCCGAAGTGACATAGGGCGTTCAATGCTGACTTTTGTCCGAGCCGTGAGTAGGGCCGTTACCCTTAACGATGGGGCGGTAGCGTAGAGACTCAGATGTGGTACACCTTTAGACTCAGAACATAGTTGCAATCCAGGCCAAGACATGTCTAAAATACTCGAATATAGGTCAATCAACGTATAGTAACAGTATAACATAAAATCAGGATCTCATCTATAAAACACTTTCAGGTTTGGTTAGACTTAAACCTAGTGGAGAATGAATCACCCTCTCATCAAAGTTATTGATGAAGATTGCATAACTGGATTATAAGATAAGAGTTAGGAATAAGGCCTAGTTACTACTATGTCGTTACCACTTCCCTGGGAGTACGATATTTATTTAATAAAATCGTAGATACTTTCCAACAGACTAGCTACACGATAGGTACTATGCCTTAGGTTCTGGCTGATTAAGTGACACTATAGAGACTAAATGTGGCAATTAGTCAATCACACTCCTTAATTATTCATAATCAACATAGGGTAAAATAACACCTATTTAGCATATCGACCGGAACGCATCACTCGGGAACAAATTTCAAAGGGGCAATTTGTAGACACTTAAATTTAATTTATATTTAAAATATATAATTAAATCTCATTTAAATATTTTAATATATAAATATTTATATATTAAGATATTGATATATTTATCTCTCATATTAGTGACACTTAGCATCATAATAGCCATTGATTGTTATCCTTTCCAACTATAAATAGAGGGCCAAATTTCCTTATGAAAGAGGAACGAGAGTTGAGATATAGAAGCTCTGAAAAAGGAAGCTGAGAAGAAGCTGACAGAAGTATATAGAAACTCTGTTCCATTTCGAGAAGATCAATGGCCTCTGAAGAAAAATTCAGAAGCCCTCGGAAGAAATCTGTATCTGTTCAACGAATCGAGATCGAGCCAACGACCTTCGAAGTTAGATCCAGTCCAAGCTCAGCCCAAAATACCCCTCGGATAAATCACAATCCACTGGATCGAATCAGCGGATTGATAGAAATAGAACCCAAAAAAAGAAATTATTGTAATTATATTACTTGTAACTCATTTTGTTGTAATTTTCAATTTTCATGAAATATTCGAGAAAGAAAATTTGTTTACACTCTCTTTTTATTTAATCTTGTTCTTAATTTAAGTGTGAGGTTTTCCACAATGAGGACATTGTGAATCTTAAGTGTGGGGGTGAGATTTCACTTGATTTTGCATCATATAATTTTTTTAAAAAATGTCCAACTTGTTCTATTTTTCAAAACTTCCAAAAAGTTTCAAATTTTTTGATTTTTTAAACCTTTTTGTTTTATTCTAAAAACATAATTTTTCTTGATTTCTTAGATTTTGATTTTTGTCCCGCCAATGATAGAAATGATTGCTATTGCATGATTCTTTTTTATATAAACTCGATCAGATTATTAAAATCTGAGACGGGCACTATTATAAGAAATTCCTAACAATTTTTGAGCTCACATCTTGTACTAATTGTTTGATCGATGGATGGACTCTTGGACTTTTTGATTGTTGGTATTTGATCTTCCATTTTTTGTGATGATTGTCCGAGGGACGGTGACCACCGCTAAAAAAATCAATCAATAAACGAGTATTTCATAAGTGTCCTTCGCTACTTGAACATCACTCGTGAAGGGAACTTAATGCCCGATGCCCTAAGGTCCCCAAGATCTGGGAGTCATCAGGGTGAGGTTCGATACATGAGTAGTTGATGTTGACATGTGAATGTAAATGTAAACAACCATGCGAAAAAAACAATAAAATAAAATGTGGTCATTTGTTCTTTAGCTCTAAAAAATGTTTAGGAACGGTTGTTGCGATTTATAGAATTGATCGAATTTCTTGACAACTGGACTTTTTTGAGAAGAAATTTGTTGGTTGAGTGATGAACTATGATTAGCCAGACACATTTAGGGAAATTCTATGATATTTGCGAGTCACATCTTTCACAATTGTCTGAGAACAGTCAATGAGTCACTAGGGGATGAATTTTGATTTCTGAGGGTTGAGGAGAAAAGTGTCAAGGAATAATTTGAAGAGTTTGAGAGAGTTGAGGATTTAAAAATTTTTTTGCTCTCGATCTAATTGATTTTCCAGCATATTTTAGTTTGTTTTTTCGTGCTAGTTATTGCTTGTGGATAAGCAAAAGTTTAAGTGTGGTGTACTTGATAACGCTAAAATATTCATATATTTTAGTGATATTTTGTGCTTTATTTCTCATCAATTGATATAGAATTAATCACTTTTTACTTACTTTTATAAAAAAGAAATGATTTTAAGAAGTTGGGACAAAAGTGTAAAAATGAGTAAGTTGGGGACTAAAATGCAATTATTTTCAATCAAGCATGAAGAGTGCCTTCACAACACCATCAAGGGTGTCATCAAGGCACCACATGTGCACCTTGGTACCAGACATCAAGTGTGTGTCCATGACAAAAGATTTTTTTTATTATTTTAGTTTATATATATTTTTATAGAGATTTTCTTGATTTATCGATAGTTTCTTAATTTATAGATAATTTCATGATTTATAGATTTTAGGATTTTTTTATATTTTATATTCTTATTTTCTTTCCATGTAAATTATCTAGGTATAGATCATTTTTTATTCTTTGTAATCATATATGTAGAAAAATATTGAGAGGAATGTTAAGACATTTTTGTGTATTTTTACCTATCATCTTCAATACAAGTATTTGTTCTTGAATTTTCATTTTCATTTCTCTTCAGCTCTTTTTTATTTCTTGTCTAAACCAAGAGGGAGGTCTTTGAGAGATTGTTGTGTGAGAGTGTCATCAAATCATTTTGAGTAATTGTGAGTGTGAGATTGTCTAAACCAAGAAGTGTTACACTCTTAATCTTGGAGTGATTTTGATTCAAAGCATCAAATATCATCCAAGTAGTTGGCAAAGCGAGGGTGCCTCGACCATAAGGATCTTCACCTAGTTGATGTTTCTTGTGGGGATAGTTTGATTATTGAAGATTTGGATTGCAACATCTACAAGATCTTGGAGGATTGAAGAGTTCCTTGTTTCCAAGGTTGTACATGTCTCATCTTTTAATTTTTCAAGTATCTTGTATGTATGATTCTAGCACAATTCTCATAGATCGGAACTCTAAATTTTTACAATTCTTTAGGATTGATTGTAGGAATATTATTTGTCTCTTGATTGAATTTTCATGTGTAATCTATCATGTTTTTCTTTATTTTTGCATTATAATCTTAGACATTCCATCTTATGGATGTGAATATCTTGGATGTGTGGTATAGGCTATCCATATACCTTTATGCATAGCTATATGGTAGGGTGTGACACTACTAGAAAAAATCAAGTTTTGCGACGGTCAAATCCGTTGCAAATCCGTCGCAAATTGACTTTTGCGACGGATTAGCAACGGATTTGGCCGTCGCAATATCTTCATCGCTGATTGTGACGGCACACAGAATCCATCACAAATAACGACGAATTTGTGACGGCATATAGGCGTCGCTATTTTGCAACAAATTTGCGACCGCATTTGGGCGTCGCTATTTGGCAACAGATTTGCGACGAATTTGGCCGTCGCAAAATAGTGACGAATCTGCGACGGTCAAATCCGTCGCTATGTTTGCGCTAATTTTGCGACGGCATTTGAGCGTCGCTATTTTGCAATAACTTTGCGACGAATTTGACCATCGCAATATCTTCATCGCTAATTGCAACGACACAAAAATTCGTCGCAAATAGCAACAAATTTGCAACGATCAAATCATTCGCTATTTTACAATTAATTTGCGACACATTTATTTTGATTATTTTTTATTTTTAATTAAATACATAAAATTTTAATATATAATATATATATATATATATATATAATTTATATTTAAATAAAAATTAACAATAAAAGTCATTAATAATAATTTTCTATTAATATATATATATATATATATTCCAAATAATAAAACATTCTAAAATGTCATTGTAATAATATTAAATATATAGTACTATCCTAATATTAAAAACATTTTAAGTATCATCGCAATAATATCAAATAATACGTAGTGTTGCTTTAGAAGAGCCCGGTCATAATCATCTTGAGCACTAGGAGATGGATTTATCAAGTAAAGTATGATCATTACCTTCATCACTAACATTTGTAGCATGTTGTGCTTGCTTCTCTAGATTCTTGACTTTCTCTTCCAATTCAAGGATATTATATATATAGAAAATGTCATTTCTTCATAGCCTGTGTTCCAAAGAATCTCTCCGTGTTTTATATCTCTTTCAAGAATTGGATTGACGATGACCATGTTATATTTCTGAGCAAATTTTTGAAGAAACTGTGTTGATTCACCATCAACTGGCTTAGCAAATTCACACCATTTCTTCTCCCGAGTACAGAAAGCAAATGGCATCATCCATGCTTCCTAAAGAAAACAATACTCAATGCAGTCAATGGAAAAAGCTTTACAATAATATATATATATATATAGAGAGAGAGAGAGAGAGAGAAACTGATAAGGGCAATAGAACCCACTTGCAAACAAAGGATATTAACTCCTGAGGCCCCTGCAACCTCAATAATTGGTTCAACTTTCTTAAAAATGGCCTTTTTCTGGTCCATGAATGATTCAGTTGTTGGAAGAACAATAGAATTCTGAATAAGACCAACTCTGACAATACAAGGAGCTCTAAGATTCTCCTTGTCAGCAGAAAAGGAATATCCCTGTACAAGAAAAAATATATATATATATATATATTACTATAAAGTGTTTCAACCAACTCAACATTGCCAAGGAGGTATCTGCCAGGAGCAAACAATCCCAAAGGATGGAGAATACATTTCGGCCAAAATGAGTAAACAAAAAATTTGCACAACAATTACATTCAACTAGTAGAGACTCAAGACAAGAAAGGTTATCAACAAATTCATACATGCCACGTGGCAGTTACATTTTCCTGTTTCTTCCCCATTCTTGTCAAGCAAATACAGCAGCATTCAAGTGAAGTAACATATACAAATACATACATACATACATACATACACAAAAAGATAACTTTCTTCCAATTCGATCTCGGAAGAAAGTA
Source organism: Asclepias syriaca (assembly GCA_027405835.1). Lineage (NCBI taxonomy): Eukaryota > Viridiplantae > Streptophyta > Magnoliopsida > Gentianales > Apocynaceae > Asclepias > Asclepias syriaca. Next base: position 10,241,158 of record CM049930.1, read on the forward strand.
GTTTTTCCTAAGGAGCATATTCAAAACTCGTACTAGTCTCTCCATTGAAACAATCCAGAAATTCGTTTCAGCTTAATCAACTAATCACATCCTTATATAAAATCTAGAGAACACATAAGACATCAGATAATCCTAGTCCTAGTTTTCAACCCAGAAGTCAAACAGACATCAGAACAGATCTTTCCAGGGTAATATAGTGCATAAAGGAGGTAATTACATAACAAAACAACATATCATAAAAAAAAGAAAAAAGAAAAAGAAACGAATCTTTAAAATTGATAAATCTACAACAATTTCCAGTTCAGAGATACCCAAATGTGTATGAGCAATTACCTGAAGATCAAAGTCATATTTGGAAGAGAGAGCTTTGGAAGAATCTGGAAGTGTTAGGGTTCCAAGAGGGTATGGGTATGGAAAAGTGAATTCGGGTATGGGTCTACTTACAAACAAGGTTGGTACCGCTGCTGCAACAAGGCCAACAAATGCTACAGAAGTCTGAAATGGATCAAAAGTAACACTAAGTTATCCACTGTCAAACAGGATATATATATATATATATATATATATATAAACTGAAACACATAAATATGAAATCAAATTCAAAAAAAAAAATATTGTTCAACAGAACTGTTCAAGCTAAAGAGAAGCATAATACAAATTTCTACATTGACGAACCAACATTTACTCATGAAAAGGGAGAAAGAAAGAAGAAAAGAAATAGAAAAAGAAAGGAAAGCAAATTAACTTCAACAAATATTATAGGATAGGGGAACAGATATGCAAAGGCGATAGAACAAATTAGGGGAACAAAGAGGTTTTAGCGAACAAGAAATCAAGAAAAAGAAAATCCCATATATATATATATATATAAAAGAAGAAGAAGGGAAAATACCGTGCAAGCGATGAAGGCCCATACCCAGTAAGCAATCTACTAACTTCCTACATCAAGAAACCAACACAAATCAAATCTGTCAAAAAATATATAATTAAAAAACATTGATTTAAGGATTTTCCAAATTCATTACCCATAAAATCTAATTGGATGCCCAGTCAAACTTATCCACAAAACATTAAAACCTATAATATGAACTACTACTCCATAATCAAAAGACCTTTTTTTCCTTTTTTTTCAAATTGGTATCAAATTCAAAGTGACCTGAAAAAGTGGAGGGCTGAGAGAAGATTCGAGAAGGCGGTGGAGAGATTCGAATCCACATATAAAACCATCTTTCGGGGTCTCGTTCTCAGAGGGAACAACCATTTCTTGAGTTGTTAAATCTTCGCTCTTCATTTCTTTCTTTTCCCAACAATAGTTCGATCAAACTCTCAAGAATGAGACGGAAATGAACACCTTTTCTTTTTGGGATCCACTTTCATAAAAAATTATTCCACTCTTCCCTTAAAAAAGATAAAGATGTGATTTTTATTTATTTTTTTCCTTTTTCTCACTTGACTATGTTTTTTAGTTGAAGTTTGGGTTTGAAATGGAAAGGGTTTTTTTGGGGGGGAGAGGAAGATGGGTTTGGTTTGAGAGGGAAAGAAGATGAAGATGTTTTTAGTTTGAGAGGGAAAATAATTTTGTATTTATTTTTCTTTTTTTCTTTTTGGTAAAGAGAGTTTTTTTAGTGTATATATTATATTCTATATATTATACTTATATATAATTAGAAAGTTTTTAACTTGAATTGAAATACTTTTTTAATTAGAATTGAAAAGTTTTTTGGTAAATTATCCCAGTAGCACTTAAACTTTCCAAAAATCCAGCTTTTGCACCTCTACTTATTTTTGCTTTGAACTGAAACTCGAACTACCAAATATCACCTCTTTTGCACTTATGTTCAAAATTTCCGTTAAACTTTATTTTCTGTCTATTTATCAAGGGCATTTTCGTCTTTTTAATTTAAAAAAATTTAAAAAAACATTTCCACCCATCACTCACTTTTTCAGCTTGCGGCGGTATTGTCACCGCGACGGTGACCAAAAATGGTGTCCATAACCATTGTTTTCGAGGAACGAGGCGAAGCCAATAGGGAAGTAGCGGTTGGGGTTGGGGTTGGGGGCTCAGAAACGTCTTCTTCTCCTTGACTTCCTCTCTGTTGTTGAATTTGGTCGTCGATGTCGTCCCGGAGGGAAGTGCTGATGCGTTTCTTTTGGGTATGTCCGATAGTGGATGTTGGATGGATTGGAGAGGTAGCGGTTGGATGAAGGCAAGGTAGCAAAAATCGACGGAGGGCATTGATCTTTGTCATTGTTCAGTTCACCGTCGTGTTTTTCTTCTCTTGAAAATTCTCTGTAATTTCGAGTACAAGAAAAAAGAAAGATGTTCCTTTTCTTTTGGAGGTTGGATGGGAAATCGTAAAGGGTGCCGGGAATACCTGAATCCGTGAGATTCAACCGGTTGATGGTGACAATACTGTCGCAAGCTGAAAAAGTAAGTGATGGGTGGAAATTTTTTTTTTATTTTTTTAAAATTAAAAAGATGAAAATGCCCTTGATAAATAGACAGAAAATAAAGTTTAACGGAAATTTTGAACGGAAGTGCAAAAGAGGTGATATTTGGTAGTTCGAGTGTCAGTTCAAAGCAAAAATAAGTACAGGTGCAAAAGCTGGATTTTTGGAAAGTTTGGGTAAATTGTACAGGTGCAAAAAACTTTGGGTAAATTATCCGAGTAGCACTTATGCTACTGGGATAATTTACCCAAAGTTTTTTAACTTAAACATTAATTGAAAAGATTTTTAATTAAAAATTTGTACTTCTTTTTTATTTCGATTTGTACATAATATATATAAGTATAATATATATCTGAAGAAAAAACATAAATACAGAGGATTCTAAAATGTCGACCATGACGACCACGATAGTTACGACGATGATAAGAGTTGTATGAGTTCGGATCTGTTTGAGCTGGAGAACATTGGATTTGGAGGAAGTAATAGGGAGGAATTGTCAGTCTATGGAACTACAAATCTGAAAATAAATCAGGCCATAGCCAAAGGGTTGCTGGTTGTGTAGTTTTAGTTCATATTATAATTTGTATTAACATTCATGAATGTTGATGATGATGATGATGACTCGATCATCATCTTCTTAGTTTCTCTTTATGTTTTTTTTTCCTTAGAGAGATTTTTGTACCATATTTGATCTTCATTTTTATCTCTATCTTTCCTCTTCTTTTAATCTTGAAATCCCTCCTATTAACACGATTCAAACTCATAACATTAATTAAAATTACTTCATTCTTATTAACATTTTTTTCATAGTCACCAATTCTAAACTATGATAACACCTCTTTATTTATATTCATATCTCTTTAAACTGAATCCACATTTAAACTATAAAAGTTCTTTATATCCGCTTAAACTGGATCGACATTTAAACTATAAGAACTCTTTTATTTAAACTATAAGATCTCTTTATATCCGTTTAAACTAGATCGACATTTAAATTATTAGTATATATGCATGTATGTATGATTGTTGAGGGTGTTTTATTGCATTTATTGCATTGTCAAAATGGTGATGATGATGATGAGTACATGTTTTCTTTTAGTTGAAGAAAAATGATATGTTTTCTATGTTTGAGGTAAATTATAGAGGAACAACGGCTTAGTGATCCGTTGTCGCAAATATTTGTCGGTAACTGCAACGACTCAGAAGGTCGTTGCAAATGGGTGTGACTAATTACAACTGCTTAGTGATCCGTCACAAAATCCGTCAAAAACGGCAACGATTGATATGCATAAATCATATCACATTTTTAGCATGTTTTAGGCATAATTTAGGGTGAAATTGATAGGAAATCGGTCTTAATTGTTTGTTATTAACTCAATTTCACAGTTTTTGTGATTTTGGAAGTGTCAGGTAAAAAGTAGAAGAAAATGGCAAATTTCGGGGCAAAAACGCAATTTTTAGAAATTCATACGTCGGGGTGGGCGCCCCGAATCAGGATGGGCGTCCTGACCTAGTCAACAGGCCAGGACGGGCGTCCAGGACTCGGGACGGTGTCCTGACCTGGTCAACAGGCCGGGACGGGCGTCCCAATCCAGGACGGGCGTCCCAGATGCCTGGTCAAAGTCCCACATCAAAATTCTTGGAAAAAATCACTCCAGAAAGCTGCTATAAATACCCCAGACCTTCCTCAATTGAAATCATTCCTCTCCACTCGATCTGAGTCATTTAGTGACTTCAAGTGTACATTTTTCTCAAGTACATAAGTCACTTAGAGACTCGGGTTTAGTAGAAGTTTCTTTTATTTCTAGATAGTGTCTCGTTTTCTTTGTTTCTGAGAATTAGTCTCAGATCTTAGGTTACGATAGATAGGTTCATTTCTGGTATTCATAGAATACTCGGAATTTCGTTAGGAGATCCTAAGAAGGTTCTAGGCGTTCGAAGAGTCAGTCCACAGGGCTGGGCTTAAGCTGGGTATTAAGGTAAAGTCCAGCTACTAGGCTGAGGAAGCGTCCTTCGAAGGTTCTGTCGAGCAGAGTCGGGTCGAGTAGTACAACATATACAAGCAATTGCTCCATCGACGAGACTAAGTAAAGGGTGAATTCTTTATGGCATCAGTCCCCCTGTCCCTCTCTTTATATGTTTGTATTGTGTTCGTCCAAATACTAATTATGTTTATTAGACTATGATTTTTATGAGTATTTGTTATACATGTTGAAGTTCTTATGATTTTTCGGAAATGGCCACCTGCTTAATATTCATTATGTCTGCATGTCTAATGTAGTTTCTTTTAAACTAAATTTAGGGTTATAGACAATTCCTAACCACGGTCTAATCATAACCTGTTTAGTTTAACATGCATCAATTTAGGACTCATTGGTGTCTTCCATATTAGATAAAATAACCTACAGAACACCCTGTTTGTTAGAGTAGTCTAAGTAGGCTGAGTTGAGCGTTTATGCCGGCGTTCGGGCGAGCGACATGATCCCCGAAGTGACATAGGGCTTTCATGGATGCCTTTAGCTTGAACCGTGAGTAGGGCCGTCATTAAGGTAGGGCGGTTTATTAGTTGACTCAGATGTGGTACACCTTTAGACTCAGTACATAATTGCAATCCAGGCCAAGACATGTCTAAAATACTCGAAGATAGGTCAATCAACATGTAGGAACAGTATAACATAGAATCAGGACATTATCTATAAAACACTTTTAAGCTTAAATAGACTTAAACCTAGTGGAGAATGAATCACCCTCTCATCAAAGTTATTGATGACGATTGCATAACTGGATCATAAGATGAGAGTTAGGGTAAAATACTAGTTACTACTAAGCCGTTACCAATTCCCTGGGAGTACGATATTTAATTTAATAAAATCGTAGATACTTTCCAACGGACTAGCTACACGATAGGTACTCTGCCTTAGGTTCTGGCTGATTAAGTGACAACATAGAGACAAAAAGTGACAATTAGTCAATCTAAGTCCTTAATTACTCATAATCAACATAGGGTAAAACAACACCTATTTAGCATATCAGTCGGAAGCACATCAGATTTTTGGCGCCGTTGTCGGGGAAATATCATAATGAATTTAGGATTCCTGATCAAAAATCTAGAAACTTATGATAGGTAACGGTAGTAACCTAGACCTTAGACCCAACACTTATTTTATGCTAGTTAGACAATCAATTTCCGAAATATAGGGTTATCATAACTAATTAATTTTAGATATTATCTGGAATTAAGACATTTAGGATAATCAAATTTTAGAAAATTATTCTAAAACCATATTGAGGTAATTTAACTCCTTTCGAAAAAAAAAGAAATTTTTTTTTTGAAAAATTCAAAACCCGAAAAACATTGTATTTTTCTTGTTCAAATGGTAAGTTGTTCTTTTCCCTACCTCTTGTATAAATTGTTTTCTCTTTCATAGTTGAATATGTATTTTCTTCCAAATTCTTCTAATTTTTCACTTTCCGTGTAACTCCACTAACCAGTTTGCTCAGGCTTAAACGTATTCTTCTCTGTAGTTGCATGACTCGAACTTCAGAAGCTAACCTTGAAACCCTAGTTGAGAATCCTGAACGTCTCATCCGTACAACTAATAGACGAAGAACAGAGATGGCTGCTGAAAGACCTCCCCTCGAATCCTACATCCAACCACAGACTGTTCCAGTATCATCCGCCATCCAAATCCCTGGAAACCCTCGCTATGATCTTAAACCGAATGTGATCCAGTTGATTATTAATCGGGTTCAGTTTGGAGAAACTGCAGCCGAGAATCCGCTAGAACACTTATCTGATTTCTCTTCTCTCTGCGAAGGCCTCAAGGGAGATCATACTGCAGAAGTAACCAAACTAAACCTCTTTCCCTACTCACTGAGGGACAGAGCTAAGAGATGGTTGGCCCAGCTACCTACTAACTCCATCACCTCTTGGGATGAGTTAAGCAAAACCTTCCTATAAGAGTACTACTCTGCAGCAAGGGTCCTGGAATATCGAAGGGCTCTGTCCAGTTTTACTCAAGTTGCTGATGAGATGGTGATCGAAGCTTGGGACAGATTCAAGGAGCTACTCAGGTTTTGCCCCCAACATGGACTTACCGAAGCATTGCTGATCCAGCAATTCTACCGGGGTATGACAGACATGGGTAAACAAGTTCTTGATGGACTCAATCCCCAGAGCGGTTTCAATGGAATAAGTGATGTAGATGCTAGAAACGCTCTGGAGAGGCTCTATAGGAATAGCAAGAACTGGCGCACAAGTGGCCGAGCTAAGAAGCAACCAGTAAATGCGGTCCTCGCCTCCACTGATGATCAATTTGAGGCACTGAAGGCCAGCATTACTAATCAACTGAATGCTTTCCAACAAGGGAAAAGCTTTCAGTCAGTGTATCAAGTCTGCGGATTTTTCCAAGGACCGCATTTTAGTGGAGATTGTTATGGTAATGGAATATTGTCTATTCCAGAGGATATGGAACAAGTGGATGCAGTAAACTCTGCTCCTATAGGAAATACCTACAATCCCACTTGGAAGAACCATCCGGGATTCAGCTGGAGAAACAATTCCGGGATTGCTAACTTCCAGAAAAGGGTGCCTCAGCAACTGCCATATCCGCAGAACCAGCAAGTCGCTCTGCCTACACCTAGGAACTACATCGTTCCAACTGACCCCATGCAAGAATTCAGGGACATGCTGAAAAGCATAGCCGACTCTAACAAGGAAATGATAGACTCTAACAGGAAGTTCCAGGAAGCTCATGCAGAAAGAATCCAGTAGAACGAGAATAGACAGAAGCAGACTGAGTAAACATTAGAAATACACAAGCTGCTATACAAACCTTAGAGAGAAAAATGGGTCAGCTATCCACCCATCTCTCTCAGAGTTCCCAGGGAACGCTACCAAGCAACACTGAGACCAACCCCTAAACTGAATGCAAGACCATCACTCTAAGATCTGGTAAAGTTCTATCTCCATCTCCGTCCAAACCATCTGACCTTTCTATTCTTGTGCAGTGATGCGATTCCGGTTGACGTGCTAAATAGGTGTTATTTACCCTATGTTGATTATGAATAATTAAGGACTGTGATTGACTAATTGTCACATTTAGTCTCTATGTTGTCACTTAATCAGCCAGAACCTAAGGCAGAGTACCTATCGTGTAGCTAGTCTATTGGAAAGTATCTACGATTTTATTAATTTAATTATCGTACTCCCAAGGAAGTGGCAACGGCTTAGTAGTAACTAGCCTTTTATCCTAATTCCTATCTTATAATCCAGTTATGCAATCTTCATCAAATACTTTGATGAGAGGGTGATCCATTCTCCACTAGGTTTAAGTCTAATTAATCCTAAAAGTGTTTTAAAGATGAGTTCTGATTCTATGTTATACTGTTCCTATATGTTGATTGACCTATATTCGAGTGTTTTAGATATATCTTAGCCTGGAATGCAACTATGTTCTGTGTCTAAAGGTGTACCACATCTGAGGTCTCTACACTACCGCCCCATCGTTAAGGTAAACGGCCCTACTCACGGCCCGGACTAAAGTCAGCAATGAACGGTACCCTATGTCACTTCGGGGTCATGCTGCTCGTCGCAAAACCGCCGGCATAACTCTCTACTCAGCCTACCTAGACTACTCTAACAAACAAGGTGTTCCGTTGGTTATTTTATCTAGTATGGCAAACACCAATACTAATTGATGTCTGTTAAACTAAACAGGTTATGAATAGACCGAGGTTAGGAATTGTCTATAACCCTAGTTTTAGTTTAAAAGAGACTTACATTAGACATGCAGACATAATGAATATTTAGCAGGTGGCTATTTCCGGAAAAACATAAAAACTTCAACATATAACACAACTATTCATAAAATCGTAATCTGATATTCATAATTCATATTTAGAACAAAGCAATAACACATATAAGAGAGGGACATGGGGACCAATGCCATAAAGAAATCACCCTTTACGAAGTCTCGCCTACGGAGCGTACTGCTGTATATGTCGTATTGCTCGCCCTGACTCTGCTCACCAGAACCTTCGGAGGACGCTTCCTCAGCCTAGTAGCTAGACTTTACCTTACGTCCTAGGCTTAAGCCTAGCCCTGTGGACTGACTCTTCGAACGCCTAGAGCTCTCTTAGGATCTCCTAACGAAATCCCAGGTATTCTATGAATACCAGAAATGAACCTATCTATAGAAACCTAAGATCTGAGACTATTTCTCAGAAACTAAAACAAACACTAATAAGAAAGAAAACTGAGATCCGAGTCTCTGAGTGAGTTGTGTACTGGAAAATTGTACACTGGAAACCACTTAATGACTCAGATCGAGTGGAGAGGGATGAATTCAACTGCTGGAGGCCTGGGGTATTTATAGCAGCTTCCTGGAGTGAAAATTTCTGAAAAATTCGATGTGGGACAGCTTATGGCGGCTCGGGACGCCCGTCCCGGTTCGGGACGCTCGTCTTGATTCGTTGACCAGGTTCGGGACGCCCGTCCTGGCGGTTTGACTGGGTTCGGGACGCCCGTCCCGGACCTTTGACCGGGTCAACATTTCCAAAAATTGCGTTTTTGCCCCAGAATTTGCTGTTTTCGTCTACTTTTCACCTGACACTTCCAAAATCATAAAAACCGTGAAATCAAGTAAATAGTAAACAATTAATGTCAATTTACTCTCAATTTCACATTAAAACATATATAAAAACATGCTAAAAATGTGATACGATTTTCGCGTATCATGCAGGAACCAGAAGAAAGCTCCAAGGATCCAACGTCGACGGATGTCGAAATCGAAGTAGCAAGGAAAGGGAAGACGAAGTTTATTCCTGAGTACCGGCCAAAAGTACCTTACCCTGCCAAACTTATGCACAATAAAGATAAGGAGCAATTTGAAAAGTTTCTTAAGAATTTTAGTCAGATTCATGTTAATTTGCCTTTACTTGATGTTATTTCTGAAATGCCAAAGTATGCTAAGTTTTTAAAAGAAGTCGTTAGCAATAAAAGAAAATTTGACATGGACAAGGTGGTTCTTAATGAAGAGTGTTCGGCGGTTTTGTTGAATAAACTGTCGTCTAAAAAGAAAGATCCTGGTTGTTTTACCTTGCCATGTACAATTGGAAATATTACTAACATGCATGCATTAGCAGACTTAGGAGCTAGTATTAATCTCATGCCATCTAGTTTATTTGATAAATTAGGATTGCATGATTTGAAAACGACTAGGATGTGCATACAACTTGCAGATAGGACAGTTAAAATCCCCAAAGGAATAATTGAAGATCTCTTAGTAAAGGTCGGAAAATTTGTGTTTCCTGTGGACTTTGTTGTCATGGATATAAATGGGGAAGGAGGAGTGCCCCTGATCCTAGGTCGACCATTTCTAGCTACCTCAAAAGCATTAATAGACGTCAGTAATGGTCAAATCAAGTTAAGGGTAGGTAATGAGGACATCACTTTTGATCTGAATGAGACCCTTAGGTATCCCATGCATTTAGATGATACTTGTTTTTGTGTGGATGCTATTGAACACTTGATTGCAGTTAACGTGACAGACCTATGCTCAAACTATCAAGTCCTGAGTGAGGACTCCCTAGAATTAGAGGAGACTGAACTTAGCTCTTCTGAATATGAAACTAATTCTGATAGTTTCACTGAGATAGGTGATGATGAGATGAAGAAAGAACGGACTTCGTTTGAAGATCCACCAGACTTGGAACTGAAGGAACTGCCCACTCATCTGTGCTATGAATTCCTAGACGACAACAAGAAACTTCCCATTATTCTTGTAGTTGATCTGACTGCAGAACAAAGGAAGCTGACCGTGGACATATGCAGAAAGTATAGAAGAGCCGTCGCCTATAAAATTGCAGACATTCCAGGTATTAATCCAAGCTTTTGTTCGCATAAGATTCTTCTAGAAAATGAGTATAAGCCATGTGTGCAACCTGAAAGGAGGTTGAATCCTAATGTGTGTGATGTTGTTAAGAAAGAAGTAATCAAACTGTTAGATGCAGGACTTATCTACCCTATCTCAGATAGTGAGTGGGTAAGCCCGGTGCAGGTAGTACCTAAGAAAGGCGGTATAATAGTTGTCAGGAATGAACATAATGAACTAATCCCTACGAGAACTGTAACTGGTCATCGTGTATGCATAGACTATAGGAAACTAAATACGGCCACACGAAAAGACCATTTCCCCCTTCCTTTTATTGACCAAATGTTAGAAAGATTGTATGGACATATGTTTTACTGCTTTCTTGATGGGTTTTCTGGTTATTTTCAAATTCCTATTTCCCCTGAGGACCAACATAAAACTACTTTCACATGCCCTTTTGGAACATTTGCATATAGAAGGATGCCTTTTGGTTTGTGTAATGCACCTGCTACATTTCAACATTGTATGACTGCTATCTTTGAGGACATGTTAGGAAAATCTATGGAAGTATTCATGGATAACTTTTATATTTTTGGTAATTCATTTGAGGTTTGTCTAAAGAACTTGGAATTAATGTTGAAACGTTGTATAAAATCTAACTTGGTTTTAAATTGGGAAAAATGCCACTTCATGGTAAAAGAGGGAATCGTTTTAGGACATAAGATCTCACACCAAGGTATGGAAGTAGATATGGCCAAAATTGAAGTTATTTCAAAACTGCCTCCACCCAAGAATGTGAGAGTCGTTAGAAGTTTTTTGGGACACGCTGGCTTTTATCGTAGGTTTATAAAAGATTTCTCATTAATAGCCAAACTGTTGACCAATTTACTCGGAAAAGATGTTCCATTTGTCTTTGATGAAAAATGTCTAAAAGCTTTTAATAGACTTAAGGAACTTTTAACTACTACACCTATCATGACGTCACCTGACTGGAGTCTACCTTTTGAACTTATGTGTGATGCTAGTGACTATGCAGTAGGAGTTGTTTTAGGACAAAGACATGATAAGAAATTTCAGGTAATATATTATGCTAGTAAAACATTAATTGGTGCTTAGGAAAATTACACTACGACAGAGAAGGAATTATTAGCAGTAGTATATGCATTTGACAAATTTCGATCTTATCTAGTCCTATCTAAAACTATTGTTTATACTCATCATTCTGCATTAAAGTACTTGTTCAATAAAACCGACGCAAAGCCAAGATTAATCAGATGGGTTTTATTGCTTCAAGAATTTGACATAGAAATTCGGGATAAGAAAGGGGCAGAAAACTTAGCCGCAGACCACTTGTCCAAGCTAGAGAATCCGACCCTAGAAGCTATCAATGAATCAATTATATCTGATAAATTTTCGGATGAGAATCTATGTGCATTGTTTGCTATTTTCTCACCCCCTTGGTTTGCACATATAGCAAATTACTTGGTAGCTCAGACTCTCCCTAGTGATATCACTGCTCAACAAAGAAGAAAATTCTTTGCTGACCTGAAATATTACTATTGGGAAGATCCTTTTCTGTTTCGAATATGTGCAGATCAGATGATCAGGAGATGTGTCTCTCAAGAAGAAGGTTTCCAAATTCTGGAACATTGTCACTACGGACCAGCAGGCGGTCACTTAGCTGCAGCTAATACCACCCGAAAAGTATTAGAAGCGGGCTTCTACTGGCCTACCATATTCAAAGACACCGCAGCATTCATGGGATCGTGCGATGCCTATTAGAAAGCTAGAACCATATCTTCTCGAGACAGTCTACCCCAACAGGTAATTCAAAGTATAGAGATATTTGACATATGGGGTATAGACTTTATGGGTCCTTTTCCTCCCTCTTTTGGTAAGCAGTACATCATAGTAGCTGTAGAATATTTTTCAAAATGGCCTGAGGCACAGGCGCTACCTACTAATGATGCTAAAGTCGTGTGCATATTCCTTAAGCAGATTTTCGCCAGATTTGGATGTCCGAAAGCCCTAATCAGTGATCGAGGTACACACTTCTGCAGCTCTCAATTGCAGAAGGTACTTCAGCAATACGGAGTTCAGCATCGCTTTTCCACAGCCTACCATCCTCAAACCAATGGGCAGGTTGAGGTAAGCAATATGGGAATAAAGAGAATCCTAGAAAAGACTGTGGGTGTTAACCGTAAGGATTGGGCCATGAAGTTGGATGATGCATTATGGGCCTTCCGTACAGCATACAAGACCACTACGGGGTTCTCACCTTATCGACTAGTCTATGGTAAAGCATGCCACCTTCCGGTTGAACTTGAACATAGAGCTTACTGGGCAGTGCAAAAATGTAATCTCGATGATAACTTAACTAAGGAACACCGGATTCTACAACTCAACGAATTGGATGAGTGGAGGCTCAAAGCCTATGAAAACTCACATCAATTCAAGATGACAAGTAAACTCCCGCATGACAGGCGACTCAGAGCCCAGAAGACTTTTGAACTAGGAGATAAGGTATTGCTATACAACTCACGTTTCAAATTTTTCCTAGGAAAGTTGCGTAGCTGTTGGTCAGGCCCGTTCACCATCACGGAAGTATCACCTTTCGGAACATATGTCATCATGGATTCTGACGGCACTACTCAAAAAGTGAACGAGCAACGCTTAAAGATTTACAGAGAGCCTTTTGACTTGTCCGAGCAGACTGTTGACTTCGTAGAATAAGGGAGTATCTCTTTCATTTTATTTCGTGTTTTGTTATTTGTTATTCGTTTCATTGCTTTATTTTCCTTCTTACCCTTAGTTAGTCAAATAAGTGTTGGGTAAGAGTCTTTTCAATTTTGTTTTTTTTTGTTCTTATTTTCAAATGAGTGTGGGGTAAATTAGAAATGCATGAACACTAAGGACAGTGTCAGACTTAAGTGTGGGGTAGCAGTGCACGGTGCACTATAGTAGTTTGAGAAAACATTTTGCATGATTTTTGCATGTTTTCCTCGTATTTTCACACCCTTCCAAAAAATTTCAAAATTTTTCATTCTTTCAGACTTCAAAATGCAGTATGATTGGTAAAACATTGCTGATGTCTATGATATGTGTGTAGAATGTTATGATTAGTAGGAGACAATGTGATGACTATTTTGAACTTATTGATTAGGAATAGGGAATTCCTGGTAATTGAGCACAACTTAGTCTGGATTAGAGACCTCAACCAATTACCTTTTCAAAACATAACTAGATAAGATTAGATCAGTTGAGGATGTATTAGCAATTAGAATGACTAGATGAGGCTCTGAGCTGAAAGTGAAAAGAAAAAAAAGAGAGAGTTAATTAAATAGGGCAATTTGCTAGCGGCCTTTGCTACTCGAGCACCACTCCTTAGGGGAACTTAAAGCCTGATGCCCTAAGGTCGTGTAGGTCTGGGAGTCATCGGAGTGGGACTCGCTACATGGGTTGTTAAAGTTGACGTGTTAAAGCAGACTCAAAATACCCTGAAAAATCTATAAAAGAAAAAAAATCAATAAACGCTAAACAATTAAAAATCTGATCACCAAGTCTCAGAACTCAGAAAGTTGTCTGTTGCTAGTATGTCTAGCGACGGGTCGAAGTGTTATCTGGTAGTAGTTAAGATGAGAGTATATTGTGTAGACTATCTGGTCTAGACTAGTACACACACTATACATCAAGAAGACCTTGTGACTGAGAGAAGAGTTCAATCTTGTTGTTAAGTTGTTAGGCCTGCTTGATTATAACAATCTACTAGAGACATTTGAGACCTTGTCATAGCAACCTAACCAATCAGACCTGTGTTGTGAATTGCCTGAGTAATTTTTGGAATAAAAACATGACTAGGAAATTTAAGTGACTGCACATATGATTTAAAATCACTAACTTCAGGTAGACTTTGCTTGAGAACAAGCAAAAAGCTAAGTGTGGGTTATATGATATGCATAAATCATATCACATTTTTAGCATGTTTTTAGGCATAATTTAGGGTGAAATTGATAGGAAATTGGTCTTAATTGTTTGTTATTAACTCAATTTCATAGTTTTTGTGATTTTGAAAGTGTCAGGTGAAAAGTAGAAGAAAATGGCAAATTTCGGGGCAAAAACGCAATTTTAAGAAATTCAAACGTCGGGGTGGGCGTCCCGAATCAGGATGGGCGTCCTGACCTGGTCAACAGGCCAGGACGGCCGTCCAGGACTCGGGACAGCCGTCCTGACCTGGTCAACAGGCCGGGACGGGCGTCCCAATCCAGGACGGGCGTCCCGGATGCCTGGTCAAAGTCCCACATCGAAATTCTTGGAAAAGTTCACTCTAGAAAGCTGCTATAAATACCCCAGGCCTTCCTCAGTTGAAACCATTCCTCTCCACTCGATCTGAGTCATTTAGTGACTTCAAGTGTACATTTTTCTCAAGTACATAAGTCACTTAGAGACTCGGGTTCAGTAGAAGCTTCTTTTATTTCTAGATAGTGTCTCGTTTTCTTTGTTTCTGAGAATTATTCTCAGATCTTAGGTTACGATAGATAGGTTCGTTTCTGGTATTCATAGAATACCCAGGATTTTGTTAGGAGATCCTAAGAGGGCTCTAGGCGTTCGAAGAGTCAGTCCACAAGGTTGGGCTTAAGCTGGGTATTAAGGTAAAGTCCAGCTACTAGGCTGAGGAAGCGTTCTCCGAAGGTTCTGTCGAGCAGAGTCGGGTCGAGCAGTACAACATATACAAGCAGTTGCTCCATCAGCGAGACTAAGTAAAGGGTAAATTCTTTATGGCATCAGTCCCCCTGTCCCTCTCTTTATATGTTTGTATTGTGTTCGTCCAAATACTAATTATGTTTATTAGATTATGATTTTTATGAGTATTTGTTATACATGTTGAAGTTCTTATGATTTTTCGGAAATGGCCACCTGCTTAATATTCATTATGTCTGCATGTCTAATGTAGTTTCTTTTAAACTAAATTTAGGGTTATAGACAATTCCTAACCACGGTCTAATCATAACCTATTTAGTTTAACAGACATTAATTTAGGACTCATTGGCGTCTGCCATATTAGATAAAATAACCTACAAAACACTCTGTTTGTTAGAGTAGTCTAAGTAGGCTGAGTTGAGCGTTTATGCCGGCGTTAGGGCGAGAGACATGATCCCCGAAGTGACATAGGGCTTTCATGGATGCCTTTAGCTTGAACCGTGAGTAGGGCCGTCATTAAGGTAGGGCGGTTTATTAGTTGACTCAGATGTGGTACACCTTTAGACTCAGTACATAGTTGCAATCCAAGCCAAGACATGTCTAAAATACTCGAAGATAGGTCAATCAACATGTAGGAGCAGTATAACAAAGAATCAGGACATTATCTATAAAACACTTTTAGGCTTAAATAGAGTTAAACCTAGTGGAGAATGAATCACCCTCTCATCAAAGTTATTGATGACGATTACATAACTGGATCATAAGATAAGAGTTAGGGTAAAAGGCTAGTTACTACTAAGCCGTTACCACTTCCCTGGGAGTACAATATTTAATTTAATAAAATTGTAGATACTTTCCAACAGACTACCTACACGATAGGTACTCTGCCTTAGGTTCTGGCTGATTAAGTGACAGCATAGAGACTAAAAGTGACAATTAGTCAATCTAAGTCCTTAATTACTCATAATCAACATAGGGTAAAACAACACCTATTTAGCATATCAGTAGGAAGCACATCAACGGTTTAGAAAGTTGTCGCTAATTATGTCATAATCCGCGACAATTTAGTAGGCGGTCGCAAATTCTGTTGCAATATGCGACGGGTTAGTAGGCGGTCAGAAATTCGGTTGCAATTTGCGACGGCTTAGTAGGCGGTCACAAATTTCGATTGCAATTTGTGACAGGTTAGTAGGCAATCACAAATTCTGTTACAATTTGCGATGGGTTATAGTAGGCGGTCGCAAATTCGGTTGCAATTTGCGACGGCTTAGTAGGCAGTCACAAATTTCGATTGCAATTTCTGACGACTTAGTATTCGGTCGCAAATTCGGTTGCAATTTACGACGGCTTAGTTGGTAGTCACAAATTCGGTTGTAATTTGCAACGACTTAGTAGTCGGTCGCAAATTCAGTTGCAATTTGCGACGGCTTAGTAGGCGGTCGCAAATTTCAGTTGCAATTTGCAACAGCTTAGTTGGTAGTCACAACTTTGGTTGCAATTTTGTGATGGCTTAGTTGTCGGTCGCAAATTCGGTTGCAATTTGCGACGGCTGAGTAGGCGGTCGCAGATTCAGTTCCAATTTGCGACGGCTTAGTAGGCGATCACAAATTCTATCGCTATTAGCAACGGCTGGAGGTCGTCGCAAATATCCGTCGCTAAAATTGATTTTTCTAGTAGTGTGAGGTAGATGCTAAATAAACAACAAGTGAAGTTGGGTATTGATACTTGAGCTTAAGCGTATGAATTCTCAATTCATGAGAATCTATTATGTAGAACCTCTCATAATCATGTGTTCATTCTTAATTGTCCATGATCCTATGTTTCCATTGCTTGTTTCTTAATGCTTTCTTAGATTAGAAGTAGTTAGTATTCAACTCTCTTATATTGTTTTTGGAACCTATATTTTGAATTTTCTTAGTTAATCATTGTAATCTAATTCTCCTATCTTCCTAGGGAAAAATGATATTACAAATTTAAATATAAAACTCACTCAACGATGGGTACTTTGCCCAACTCTTTAATTAACTATAGCGACAATCTATATTTCATAATCAACCTTAATCTCATAAAAATCTAATTCAAAGAGTTTTTGTACACATTAAAAGTGCATCACTAGATGTGGTGGGATTTATGTAAAAACTCACCATAGTTTATCTACTTTCCCTTGGACCAATCACTTGAATTCTCAATTTGATGAGAATCTCATTGATATAGATGCACTCATAATTCATATGAGTTTATGGAGATCCTAAAATTCTTTTTACTTGTTTTTAATGGCTTTCTTAGATTAGACTTAGTTTATATCTCAACTTGCTTATATTGCTTGGAGTTTGATGAATATTTCACAGTTGTAATTTTTATGGATTTTAACCATTCTTCCCTAGGAATGAAATATTTTAATTTTAAAATAGTTGATGCTACATAACAACTTACTCAATGATGGGTACTTTGTCCAATTCTTTGATACATTTTAAGTGACAACGTACCATTCTTAATCAAATTAATCACATAATCAACTGACATTCAAAGAGTTATTGTTACATGTAAAAAGTGTACATTAGGCTTCATCTCTTAAAAGTTCATTTACTCCTTCCATCAAGTCCAAAGAGCAGAAAGAAGATAAAAGACTTTTATGATGCAATCATGGAGGTAGCAATGGTGAACAACACACACCAACATCATTGTTATCCTTTCAACGTTATATATCATGTCACTTATCTCAAATTCAGCAAAGGTTTTATCATCAACAAGCATACTCCAAACCTTATTCATCCCCAGTGTTCACACACTCTAGCAAAGGGTTTTTTTTTCTTTTTGTGCGGGCCAATTTGTTTTCTTGGTATTGGCCAATTTCTTTTTTCGTGTGTGGACCAAAAAACTTTCTTTTATTGTGGGCCGATTTATTTAGGTTTTTTAGACAATTTCAATTTTTTAGCAACAATATTTTCTCTTTTTTTGGCTTGTTACTACAAAATATTTTTTAGTCCGGATCCTTTTTGTTGCTATTGTGTTTTTTCTTTCATTCTTTTTTTTAAAACTAGAATGAAAGAGTTAACCGAGCTTGGCTGGTTATCGATGAATTTGGATTCACTTGATTGAAAATGGACCGTGTTGGCTCTTGATTGAAGATCAAATATTTTTTTGGGCTTTTCCTCTACAAGATTTAGATTTTTTTAACCCAGTTATAGAAATGGGACTTGTTGTGCAGTGCACATCGATAAATCTCTTACCTTTGTTTGTTTTTTAGAAATTTCTACAAGCAAAAAATGAGTCGTCATTGTTATGCAAGTACTGTTCTTCCTTGTTTTGCTTTTTCTGAAACTTATACAATTTTTGTGTTTCTTATTTTGGGGAAAAAATAGCAAAAAAACAAATGAGTTCATTAGAAAGAATCGCTTTGATGTGTAATAAACATTGATTGAGCGTTCTTCCGAAAAAGAGGTTTCTTGTTGCCCTAACTTTCTATAGATCTTAGATCTTCTTTTGTGCAGTGGTAAATCTCTTATCTTTGTTTGTTTGATTGCCTGAAAATTTCTAGAAATTAAAAATGGATGATCGCTGTTGTACAAATATTGTTCTTCATTGTTTTTCCTTTTGTGAAACATGGCAATTTATGTGTTTCACATTGTGTGGAAATAATTTGCGACAAAATGATTTCAAGGGAAAGAAGCGCTTCGATGGGTAATAAACATTAATTGATTGTTCTTCTAAAAATGGGTTTCTTGTTGCCTAACCTTCTACTGATCTTAGATCTCATTTTATGTTGTCTTCATGGTAAAGCTCTTACCTTTGTTTGCATGATTGCTCAGAAATTTTTACAAACCAAAACTGGGTCCTTGCTTTTGTGAAATTTGTGCAATTTATGTGTTTCTTATTTTGTGGAAAAAATTAGCGGAAAAATTAGTCAATAAAAAAGATCCGCTTAGATCTCCTTTTGTGCAGTGTGCAGCGGTAAATGTCTTTTGTGCAATTTCTGTTTCTTGTTTTGGGGAAAATTAGCAAAAATATGAGTTAATTGGAATGAACTTCTTAGATCTCCTTTTGTGTAGTGAGCAACGATAAATCTCTTACCTTTGTTTCCAAGATTGCTTAGAAATTTCTACAAACTAAAAATGGGTCCTCGTCATTCTGCAGGTATTGTTCTTCCTTGTTTTATCTTTTCTGAAACTTGTGCAATTTATGTGTTTCTTATTTTGGAGAAAAAATTAGCAAACAAATGAGTTAATCGGAAATAACTGCTTAAATCTCTTTTTGTGCAGTGTGCAACGGTAAATCTCTTATTGTTTGCTTGATTTCTTGGAAATTTCTACAAATTAAAAATGTGTCCTCGTCTCTCTGCAGGTATTGTTCTTCCTTATTTGTCTTTTAAAAAACTTGTGCAATTTATGTGTTTCTTATTTAGGAGAAATATGAGTTAATCGGAAATAACTGCTTAAATCTCTTTTTGTGCAGTGTGCAACGGTAAATCTCTTATTGTTTGCTTGATTTCTTGGAAATTTCTACAAATTAAAAATGTGTCCTCGCTCTGCAGGTATTGTTCTTCCTTATTTTGTCTTTTGAAAAACTTGAGCAATTTATGTTTTTTTATTTTAGGGAAAAATTAGTGAAAAAATTGAGTTTATCGCAAAGAACAACTTAGATATCCTTTTGTGTAGTGCACAATGGTAAATCTCTTACCTTTGTTTGCTTGATTGCTTGGAATTTTCTATAAGAAACATCCAAAATCTAAATACTCCCTCAACTTAGCATTAGTATATATATGGTCTATACACACATTATTATACTATGTAGAAAATAACAGAACAAATGCATTCATGTAAAGTTAGGAAGAACAACAATAGAATGCACAATTGATTCTTCATTTTTTTTTAAATAGAAAGTTAGGAAAAGTGGTCTCATGGATTCATTATGATTCTTAAGTCAATATATAAATAAGATAATAAATACTAAATATCAAGATTAGGCAACTTATCAAAGTACTTTGAATATCAACAATAAACTTCAATCTAATTTTGACTCCTAAGATGTCATATTATTGGTATTGGTAATTTTAACCCATTACTATGTTCCTTTGCTCCTTCATATGTGACTCTGCCTAATGCTCCACCATCTTAGTTTCATTCTTTTTTACTTTATATTTTTTATCGTGATTTGAGCTATTGTTGCAGAACTTTTCTATATTTAATATATCAATATACTGCTTCACATTTTTACATTTTTTGCTTCAACATATCAACATATTTATTACATGAAATATGCATTAAGAAGAATGCTCCATTCCTATTTTACCTTGGTGCACAAATAATTTCAAACTCACCAACATGGCTAATTGGTATAACAAATTATAGAATATTATACGAGAATACGAGGTAGAAGAAGATTTATATATAACATGAGATTTTATTAGTTTCCCCGACAAAATTTTATCAAAACTAGCTAGAACTTATAAGTAGAAATTAGTTTTTCTATAAGATGATGAAAGGTTATCCTTGTTTCCTCCCATCACAGATAACACAATGTTTGCAATATGCATGCTTTGGTGTCAAACCAACCTCTTCAATTTGATCTTTTTTAGCTCCATGTTCTATGTATCTATCAGGAAGTATCACTGGTCTCCACCACAACATTATATATATATATATATATTGAAACGTTCTTTCTAATACAGAAAGATAGTTACTAAAATAGGTAGTTAAAAACCAAGGAACAAATGAAATCATTTCATTTTTTTCTGATAAATGTTTATAAAATTGTTCAGCAAAATATTTTCTATCTGAAGGAATAAAATTTTCTAAAAACCATTTTTTAAATGGTTCCCATCTGGGTAAATTAAATTCTTGTTGAATTATTGCTTTAGCCGTAGAGCCTGGCTGAAAATCAATTTTTGGTGTAAAATCCATTAAACAGAGAAATTCATTTCAGAGATGGATGCATCTGGATCTACTGGGGTTGAATACATGCCCCTGACTATATTATCAGAAGATATGTGTAATTCTTCAACCCTTGAAGAATTTTCAAGATGATTTTGACTAGGACGAATACTAGAAGTAGACTTCCTAGAAGGTGATCTTACTTGGTAATCTAAAGGAGATATATGTGAGTGTGAGGAGTAAGATCTATCAGATCTTGATGTCCAAGAATTTCTATTATGTTCAAAATGGATCTAGACTATACCATCTGGAGTTTGGGAAATATTTGTTGGGATTCTATTATTAACTGGTTGAGCAGGTAATGCATGCTCAATAGTCCATGATTCAGGGAATTCAATTTCTTCCCATTTAATTATTCTTCTAGTAGTTATATTCGACCTATTAAAATTTGATTCTATTAGAATAGTTTCATTTTTCGGTTTATCTACCATTTTACACTGAGGATTTAGTGTATATAAAGGTTTATAATAAACTCTATAGCAGATATCAATTATTTCACTACCTGGAATATAATTATATCCATATGCTTGAATATTTAAAGTCAAAGCATCTAAAATATTTATGTCAGTTAATGACAATGATAAGTTAGGATAAACATTAAAATAAACTGCTCCATGAGCAAGACAAGACTGCATAATACCTATAAGGGATTGTTTCTAGTTTAAGTTTCTACCGTCTCTTAGTGTCAGTAGAAACTTTCAGGTAAACCTTTTAATGTTAAAGGTTTTAATGCTACCTGAACTAATCCAATATGGATAAATTTATGTGTAGATTTATATTTATATAAATCTTGTGTATTTAGAAGTTGTAGTTTCATATTATCACTATGTAAAGGGATTGTTTCTTATGTAGTTTTAACTATCTGTGTGAAAATAAGTTTATCAAACATGCCAAATTTATAAATAATTTTTGGATCTATTTTTGGAATAGTCCACCTATTTAAATCCTCAGATTTCTAGGGATTTCATGTTCTTCACAAATACTATTTTTAACCGTATCTTTGTCTTTTCTTTTAATGAAATTCATTAAAGTTAATGAATGTGATATACTGACACAACTTTAAACCATGGCTCTGATACCATACAACCCAAGACCTAACACAAAACACAGAAACAAACACAGAAACACAAACAAAAAATAAAACATAATTGAAACACAGAAACAAACGCGCATACATAAATTATATATATAATCAACATAAACATACACATAGTCAAGTCTGAAATAAAAAAAACAATAAATAGACATTAATGGAAGTTTTTACACTAAACACTTTCGTCTAGCATGCATATATGCTAACCTTGTCAAGCAAAAATGCCTAAATCGCCTTACAACCTCGGCATAAAACGGCTAAAAGCAGACCATGGATATTGATATATTGCATTTGCCATAAATGTTTAATAACCCTACTTGTCTGTCAAATTATTTTTAAAATTCCAAACTTTTTTTAGAGAATCAAAATACTTGGATAGATGCAGTAAACCGCCTGAAGGGTGGATCTTTGACCACCGTCAGTACCTGATATACTCTGATTCTTATTATTCTTTAATACACTAAACCATGATTATAAAGCCATGCAGTATATCACATAAGAAGTTAGTTATAAACTAACATGATAATCAAAAATAAAAACTGTAAAACTTACAGAGACTAGCAAGGACTCTCAAACCCGTCTGAGTTGCGCGAAACTATTCTTTTATTTAAACTTCGAAAGAAATTTACAATATAGAGAGAGAAAGAAATCTAGAGCAAAATTTAAAAGAGAAACAAAAACGAAAACCCTCCTAGAACCTACCTTTAATGAGGAGATGGAACAAGTATTTATAGAATTATAAGACCGAACTTCAATCAGGCCTTAGTTACATTTTTTGGATTTTTGAAATCCACCTAATCTAGATAAGATTACAATCAAATTTGTCGGCCACAAGTTGTCGGCCATCAAAGATTAGATAAGGTGTCGGTCATGCTTTAATTAAAGCTGTCGGCCATGATGTGATAACTGTCAGCCACATTTCTTGTTTTGGTAGTGGGAGCCTTACCCTTATCATTGGGGTCCACTATCAGTGTAGATCCACTAAATGGTATTTTGTCTAATTTATTCAAAAAATTCATCGTTTCTTCAAAAATTAGGGCTTCATCTTCTGGTGGTTGCCCTTCTCCAGTATATTCTGCTTCTTCGGTATTACCTTCAGAATTGGTTGTTGATCTGGTCGCCATAGATGCATCTGATTCAATAACGGTGTGATAATTGTTTAACAAATCATCCTTAATTGCTTGTATATAAGCATTCAATAAATTTGTCTTTGAGACAGTCCCTTGTTGGGGAATACTCAAACAAAAATCCCCTCATAATAATTAGGAGTACTTGGTTAGATTTCATTTTGGAAAGTGGAATTCTAGCTAAAAGAATTATGCAACAGTAGCTAAAGAAATCTTAGCTATTTTAAAGTGTGTCCTCAAATTTCAAGATCATTTATATAATCAAAAGTTTATCATGCGAACTGACTGACAGGCTGCAAAATATATGTTTAATAAAGATTTTAAGCATGATGTATCTGAACACATGTTTGCTAGGTGGTAAGCTCAATTAGCCCCTTTTGATTTTGAAATAGTTTCTAAACAAGGAGTTGATAGCAGTTTGCCCGACTTCTTAAATTTAGCTCAGGGCTGACATTCCTTTTGCAGATATGCAGGACAGAGGAGAATCCCCTTCAACCCCTTATACGGGCAGAGGTTGAGCCAGTTCCTCTTATAGAGGAAGAGGAGGTCGTGGTACCCCAATAATACAACATGGTCAAAGATAGCTAATAGCTGCAAATTTAACAAACACTGAAGATCCTTTATATAAGGAATTTCTGTCCTATAAGCCCAACAGTCTTCACAACAGAGTAATACTCTGACATATGCTTCTATTACAACAGAAGAGGAAGCAGATAATAATCTTGATTTTCCTTTTATGGCAAATCCTTACCAAGAAGTTATACTTCTTTTAAAATTTTCGGATCTCAAGTGGAAAGATGATATATGGAAACTTATGCAGAGATATTTAGATACAGAATCATATGCTTCAATTTCTTATAAAAGCAGACTCCATTATGAGAATATTCTCAAAACAATAAGAGCATGTGAAATTCAATATTTTACTCCTGGATCACAGTTTCAGATTAGTGTTTATAACTTTAGCAAGGTAATCATAAAGCAATTTATAACTGCTGAAGATTGGGGCATTTGTACCCTAAAGGAACGTGAATATACAATTCCAGGAATGAAATCAGTAATTAAATACAATTACTGGGACTATAAAGATGCTTTTTCAAAAGAAGAAGACTTTATAATTCGATAATATTTTCTAAATTTGACTTAAAATCTGGATATTGGCAAATCCATATACAAGAATCAGATGTTTATAAAACAACCTTTAATGTACCTTCTGGACAATACGAATGGAAGGTAATGCCTTTTAGGCTTAAAAATGCCCCTTCTGAATTCCAAAAAATTATGAATGATATTTTTAATCCTTATAGGGATTTTATTATTGTTTACATTGATGATATCTTAGTATTTTCTCAGAATATTGAACAACACTTTAAACATTTATCAATGTTCAAACAAATTATTATAGATAATGGTTTAGTTATTTCTAAACCTAAAATGGCTTTATTTCAAGAAACCGTTAGGTTTCTAGTCATAATATATCTGGAGGACAAATAGTCCCAATTCAAAGGAGCATAGAGTTTCCTTCTAAATTCCCTGATATAATCACTGATAAAACTCAATTACAGAGGATTTTAGGTAGTCCAAATTATATAGCAGCCTATTACCCTAATTTAGCAATAGATGATGTTGTCTTATATGATAGACTTAAAAAGAAGCCTAAGCCTTGGACAGATAATCATACTAAGGCAATACAAAAAATTAAACAAAAAGTAAAAACATTACCATGGTTCGGTGGTTTGATCCATTTTTCCTCCTTTACATCCTTATCATATAGAACATAATAATGAAGTCAGGCATTATAGTGCATTTCAAAAATTATTTGACAGTGATGTATTACCTATCACTACAAATCATCTAAATAGTATAATAAGACAACAAAATCACATGAATCTATATGTCCATGTTCTAGGAGAACAGATTTTGTCTCTACATGATAGGGTAGAAAACTTTTTAGCATAGTTCAAACGTTATATACATCAGGAAATCCAATCAGTTGCTGTAGCCTCACCTAGTATACAGCCTCCACCTGGAATATCTGATTTTAAATTAAAATCTACATCAAATTTAGAAAAATTCTTAAAGGACTAATTTAAGAATTTAAGTCTTCATACCTTAGAAGAAGATTTGAAAAATTAATTAGTCATTCTTCTAATTATAAAGAGGCTATAAATGATGAAATTAATAAAATTTTAAAATTTCAGGATATACCCACTACTAGGATGTATTATTATCCACGTCCTACACCTTAGGATGTCTTGTTAGAAGAACAAGATTGAATAAATACCAATTCTTATAGTGGTAAAAACATATATGAATGGAATATAGATGGTTATACTAAAAAACAAATATATAATGTTGTTCATAGGATGCTAATGTATAGTACTATCTGTAAACAAAATGGTAATACAGATAAAGCTATTGCAAATATGATTATAGCTGGTTTTACTGGCCAATTAAAAGACTGGTGGGATAACTATTTGACTAAATAATTTCAACAAAAAATTCTTTCTACTGTCAAAACAGAAGGAGATAATAGAACTACGGAACATGCAGTTTATACATTGATAATTAATATTGTATAACATTTTACTGGACGATGGTTTGAAAATAGTGAGACCATTAGGACTTTGTTACAAAATCTGAGGTGTCCAACTTTGACATCTTTTAGGTGGTATAAAGATACTTTCCTAAGTAGAGTAATGGAGCTTCCAGAAGCTAATAGTGCTCACTGGAAGTCTAAGTTTATAGACGGCTTACCCTCTCTATTTGCTGAGAGAATAAGGAAAACATTAAGGAAAGATAAAGTTGCTATAGAATATAGCAATTACACTTATGGCAAGTTAATTGGAACTTGTGTTCAGGAAGGATTAGCCTTCTGTAATGAAATTAAGTTGAATCAACAACTTAAAAAACATAATCTGACATAAAAGAATCAATTAGGTGAATTCTGTGGCCAATTTGGTATGGAAACTATTTCATCCAATAAACACCCTACAAAATATAGAAATAGGGATAATAAAAAACCTCCTTATAGAAAAAAGCATAAAAAAATCTAAAGAAAAGAGAATAGAAAAGAAAAATTATAGAAAACAGGCTAGAGAATCATCTAGAAAACCTTTTACCTGTAAACATTGTGGAAAAATTGGACATTATTCTAATAAGTGTTGGTCCAAAAAGAAAATGAAAATTAATAATCTGAATATTTCAGAAGAGTTAAAAGATACTTTGTGTCAAATATTAGTGACATCTAACGATTCTGATAGTGAATCTAGTTCTCCAAATTATCATATTGAAAATATTAATGATGAATTAACATCAATAGATTCTCCTTCAGACTCTGCTTGTGAACCATGTAGGTAGGGATTAAGTTGTGTTAAAATTTTAGACAATTCATAATCTGAATCATAAAAAATATATATAAATTACAGGCTCAGTTCCAAGGAATTAATATGTTAACTCAGGATAATATCCTAAATATATTAAAAATGATGAAAGACCCTGTAGTTAGGTCACAAATTGTAGACCAGGTAAATATACCTTCAACCTCATCTCCTAAAATATTAGAACCAGTTCATAATATTGAACCATATACTTTGGCAGAAGTCAAAAGATTATTAAGAGAAAAACAAAGTCATCTTAGTCCAACCACATTACAGGACTTAGCTAATGAGGTAGCACAATTAAAATCTGAGATTCAGAATTTGAAAAATAATAATCATCACCTAGAAAATCATATCATATCCTTAGAAAAGGGTAGACAAATAGTAGAAATTCCTAATATTCCTTCACTATGATTAATGACAGAATCTGATAACTTTTTATCTACCTTAGAAGTAATAACTTCTCAAAAATGGTTTGTTAGAATTTCTCTGATGATAGATGGAAACTTTCATAAAGAACTAACTGCTTTGATTGATAGTGTAGACCATTTCTAGAGACCATTTCAAGGAATCCCCTGAGGAGTCTCCTCAATTACTGGAGACCATTTCCAAATCCATGGTATACCGAATTCAGTAAAGAAAAGTAGCGAAGGTATTCCTTCGGCTAATTGATCCTTAGCAGTGGCATGTATTAATGCCGGAGAAACTTTAACCCATTCCTGGTATAACCCTTGGTATGGTTCTGGTAAAATATCTATTGATCCTACCATAATCATACCAAGGGTTATACCAGGAATGGGTTAAAGTTTCTCTGGCATTAATACATGCCACTGCTAAGGATCAATTAGTCGAAGGAATGCCTTTGTTACTTTTATTTACTGAATTCAGTATACCATGGATTTGGAAATGGTCTCCAGTAATTGGGGAGACTCCTCAGGGGATTCCTTGTATCGGAAGGAAGATAGAAATAAAATTTTGGAAGAAAATGTTCAGACCAAATGAACAAGGCATTATAGAAGGACAATCAACAATAGATCATATTCAGTAGGCAAATAAAACCTATGCTTGATGCGATTCCGGTTGACGTACTAAATAGGTGTTATTTTACCCTATGTCGATTATGATTAATTAAGGACTGTGATTGACTAATTGTCACGTTTAGTCTTATGGTGTCACTTAATCAGCCAGAATCTAAGGCAGAGTACCTATCGTGTAGCTAGTCTATTGGAAAGTATCTACGATTTTACTAAGTTAATTATCGTACTCCCAGGGAAGTGGCAACGGCTTAGTAGTAACTAGCCTCTTATCCTAACTCTTATCTAATGATCCAGTTATGCAATCTTCATCAAATACTTTGATGAGAGGGTGATCCATTCTCCACTAGGTTTCAGTCTAATTAATCCCATAAGTGTTTTATAGATGAGTTCTGATTCTATGTTATACTGTTCCTATATGTTGATTGACCTATCTTCGAGTATTTTAGACATGTCTTGGCCTGGATTGCAACTATGTTCTGTGTCTAAAGGCTACCACATCTGAGTTTCTACGCTACCGCCCCATCGTTAAGGGTAACGGCCCTACTCACGGCTCGGACTAAAGTCAGCAATGAACGGTACCCTATGTCACTTCGGTATCATGCTGCTCGTCTCATAACCGCCGGCATAACACTCTACTCAGCCTACCTAGACTACTTTCAACCAACCACAGGGTGTTCCGCAGATTATTTTATCTAGTATGGCAGACACCAATACTAATTGATGCCTGTTAAACTAAACAGGTTATGAATAGACCGTGGTTAGGAATTGTCTATAACCCTAATTTCAGTTTAAAAGAACGGCATTAGACATGCAGACATAATGAATATTTAAGCAGGTGGCCATTTCCGGAAAATCATAAGAACTTCAACATATAAAACAGATATTCATAAGAATCGTAATCTGATATTCAAATTAATATTTAGATAAAACAATTCGTAAACATACAGAACCTCGTCTAGGGGACCCACTGTCATAAAGTAATCACCACTCTATGCAGGTCCAGCCGGCGCTGCAACTCCTGTATGCTCCTGACTGCTCGATCCTACTCTGCTCGGCAGAGCCTTCGGAGAACGCTCCTTAGACCTAGTAGCAATTGCTTTACCTTACATCCCGGGCTTAAGCAAATTGCCCTAATCTGACTAAGAATACGCACCCTATCTCTCTCTTAGGATCTCCTAACGAAATCCCGGTATTCTATGAATACCAAAAACAAACCTATCTATCGAAGCCTAAGATCTGAGACTATTCCTCAGAAACTAAGAAAACGAAACAATAAAGAAAGAAAGAAAACTGAAACTGAAACCCGAGTCTCTCAGTGACTTGTGTACTCGAGAATTGTACACTGGAAGTCTCTAAATGACTCAGATCGAGTGGAGAGGAATGATTTCAACTCCTGGAGGCCTGGGGTATTTATAGCAGCTTTCTGGAGTGAAAAATTCCAAAAAATTCGATGTGGGACAAATTCTGGTGCTTCGGGACGCCCGTCCTGGTGGTCTGACTGGGTCGGGACGCCCGTCCCGGACCGTTGACCAAGTCAACATTTCCAAAAATTGCATTTTTGCCCCAAAATTTGCTGTTTTCGTCCAATTTGCTCCTGAAACTTCCAAAATCGAAATTTAAGCAATATTATGTCAATTTGATTCAATTAAGATCAAATACATTCAAATATGACCCTAATTTATGTCTAAAAACATGCTAAAAAGGGTATATGATTTGTGCACATCAATGCTCAACAACAATCTGACATGGAAAAGCCAAAAGCCCACAGTCCATTCCAACAGATGGCCAAGAGATTAAAAATCCAACAAGGGATTGTCTCAAAGACAAATTTATTGAATGCTTATATACAAGCAATTAAGGATGATTTGTTAAAAAATTATCACACCGGTGTTGAATCAGATGCATCTATGGCGACCAGATCAACAACCAATTATGAAGGTAATACCGAAGAAGCAGAATATACTGGAGAAGGGCAACCACCAGAAGATGAAGCCCTAATTTTTGAAGAAACGATGAATTTTTTGAATAAATTAGACAAAATACCAGTTAGTGGATCTACACCGATAGTGGACCCCAATGATAAGGGTAAGGCTCCCACTACCAAATAAAACAAGAAATGTGGCTGACAGTTATCACATCATGGCCGACAGCTTTAATTAAAGCATGACCGACACCTTATCTTATCTTTGATGGCTGACAACTTGTGGCCGACAAATTTGATTGTAATCTTATCTAGATTAGGTGGATTTCAAAAATCCAAAAAATGTAACTAAGGCCTGATTGAAGTCCGGTCTTAGAATTCTATAAATAATTGTTCCCTCTCCTCATTAGAGGTAGGTTCTAGGAGGGTTTTCGTTTTTGCTTCTCTTTTACATTTTGCTCCAATTTCTTTCTCTCTCAATATTGTAAATTTCTTTCGAAGTTTAAATAAAAGAATAGTTTAGTGCAACTCAGGCGGGTTTGAGAGTCCTTGCCAGTCTTTGTAATTTTTATAGTTTTTATTTTTGATTATCATGTTAGTTTATAACTAACTTCTTATGTGATATACTGCATGGCTTTATAATCATGGTTTAGTGTATTAAAGAATAATAAGAATCAAGTATATCAGGTACTGACGGTGGCCAAAGATCCACCCTTCAGGCGGTTTACCGCATCTATCTAAGTATTCTGATTCTCTAAAAGAAACGTCTGGAATTTTAAAAATAATTTGATAGACAAGTAGGGTTATTAAACATTTCTGGCAGATGCAATATATCAATATCCATGGTCTGCTTTTAGCCGTTTTATGTCGAGGTTGTAAGGCGATTTAGGCGTTTTTGCATGACAGGGTTAGCATATATGCATGCTAGACGGAAGTGTTTAGTGTAAAAACTTCCATTAGTGTCTATTTATTGTTTTTTTAATTTCAAACTTGACTATGTATATGTTTATGTTGATTATATATATAATTTATGTCTGTGTGTTTGTTTCTGTGTTTCAATTATGTTTTAATTTCTGTTTGTGTTTCTATGTTTTGTTTTGTTTCAATTTCTGTTTGTGTTTCTAGGTCTTGGGTTGTATGGTATAAAAAATTATCACACCGTTGTTTAATCAGATGCATATATATATATATATATATATATATATATATATATATATAAATTAATTAATATTTCATAATTGAAATGAAATCTCATATACATAATATAACATAACGTATTTATTGTCAATTTGAAATATTCTTTTCCAATAATTAACTTTAATTTTTTATTACGTAATCCATTCAAGCCCAAGGATTATGAGAGATAGGAGCTAAATTCTCCAATAGATCATTTTTCAACATTTACAAGAACTTCATGTCCTCGAGTCAAACGTTTGACAAAGTCGCCATTAACTGGTTTACATAATCTAGAATCTTGCATCAGCTACTGTGGCTAATATTCAAACTTCTTGAAGAAGCTTACCATCTGCTAAACAATTCTGCACAATTGTTTCATATCTGCTCTTGTTCCTTCTACCAATATTCTTCCCTTCCCAATCTATTTTTTTTTTCAAATTTTAAGTCAAACTATCAAGAAAATACAAAAGAAATTTTTTTTGTCAATGTTGTAATGGTTGAAGTATTCTTTTCAAATAATTGTCTTTAATTTTGTATCAAGTAATCCATTCAAGCCCGATGAGACATGAGAGCTAAATCCTCCACTAGATCCTTATTCAAAAGTTACAAGAACTTCATGTAATTTCTAATCTCTTAATAATCTTGAATGATAACGAACAAGTGTCTCTCTCCAAAGCCAATGTTCATGGTCGAGCTCTGCCTATTGTAGCACATAGCAGAACCTTAAGTAGGTTTCATTCAATCCCTAAATTTTATCTGGTGATGGTGTACGAGTAGGTAATCTTCTCATTTTTCAATTCTATACTTAATTCATTGGATATATATATATATATATATATATATATATATATATAGTTGAGTGTGACATAGAAACTTGGGAGTTGTCTATTCGAAGATTTAGAATTTAACTATAATAGGAAAATGGTCAATCCTCATTCACATCCTTACAGTGAAAGGAAATGGTTATCCTCCTGCTGAAATTGATAATAACAAAATGCACGTATATATGTATAGTGCAATTCTATATTGGAGATATATATCTATGTACCGTGCAATTATATATACCAGCAGTATCTAATAGCATGGTACATATATATACATGCATTTTGTTAGCAACAATTTCAGAAGGAGGATAACCTTTTCCTTTCACGGTAAGGATGTGAATGAGGATTGGTCCTTTTTGTGCTATAATTTTCACGTGTTTCAAATCTATTATAATATTTTTCATATCATGGCCATCAATTGCACTGATATAGTTCAATCCTAACTTTTCGAATATACAACTCCCAAGTTTCTGTGTCATCCCAAACATAATATATATATAATATATATATATATATATATATATATATATTAGCATCCCATATATATGAATGAATTAAGTATAGAATTGAAAAATGAGAAAATTGATTACTTTTACACCATCACCCAAGTAAATTTAGGGATTGAATGAAGCCTACTTAAGGTTTTGTTAAGTGCTCCAACAGGCGGAGCTGGGCCATTATTATTTGGCATTGGAGAGAGACATTTGTCCAATATCATTCAAGATTATTATGAGATTAAAAATTACAAGAAGTTCTTGTAACTGTTTAAGAATGATCTACTAGATGATTTAGCTCTCATGGGCTTGAATGGACTACTTGACACAAAATTAAAGGTAATTATTTGAAAAGAATATTTTTGCAGTTACAACATCGACAATTACCTTTAATTTTGTATAAAGTAATCCATTCAAACCTTTGTATGAAGTAATCCATTCAAACCTTTGTATTGTGATACATGAGAGCTAAATCCTCTAATAGATCCCTCTTCAACAATTTTAAGAACTTCATGTAATTTATAATCTTATAATAATCATGCATGATAATGGACAAATGTCTCTCCTCACAGCCAATGTTGATGGTCGAACTTCGCTTTGAGCAGTTAGCATAAGCTTAAGTAGAGTTCATTCAATCCCTAAATTTTACTTGGATGATGGTAGAAAAGTAAGTAAGTTTCTTATTTTTTCAATTCTATACTTAATTCATATATATATATATATATATATATATATATATGGGATGCTAATATATATATATAGTAGGATGTGACATAGAAATTTTGGAGTTGTGGGATTGCAATATATTGGTCCAATTTATGGTCGTAATATGGAAAATCTTGTGCAAGTAAAAATTATGGCATAAAAAGGAATAGTCCTTATTCACATCCTTACAGTGAAAGGAAAAGGATATCTTCTTGCTGAAATTGCTAATAACAAAATGCAAGTATATATATGTATCATTCAACTATATATTTTAGGTATATATCTATGTACCGTGCAATTATATATACCTACAATATATAATTACACGGTACATATATATACATGCATTTTGTTAGCAGCAATTTCAGTAGGAGGACAACGTTTTCCTTTCACTCTAAGGATGTAAACGAGGAATGATCCTTTTCGTGCTATAATTTTCACATTTTTCAAAACTTGTACAAGATTTTCCATACTTTGGCCATCAGCTGGACCAATATAGTTCGTTCATAACTTATCGAATAGACAACTCCCAATTTTTTGTGTCCCACCCAACTATATATATAAATATATTAGCTTGCTATATATATATGAATGAATTAAGTATAGAATTGAAACATGAGAAAATTACTTACTTTAGACCATCATCCAAGTAAAATTTAGGGATTGAATGAAGCCTACTTAAGGTTCTTCTAAGTGCTCCAACAAGCGAAGATGTACCATCAACATTGGATGTGAGGAGAGACACTTGACCAATATCATTCAAGATTATTATGAGATTAGAAATTACATTAAGTTCTTGTAGCTGTTTAAGAAGGATCTACTGTAGGATTTAGCTCTCATGTCTCAGAATGATTGGGCTTGAATGGATTACTTGATAGAAAATTAAAGGTAATTATTTGAAAAGAATATTTCTACAGTTACAACATTAGCAATTGATTACCTTTAATTTTGCATAAAGTAATTCATTCAAACCTAATTATTGTGAGACATCAGAGTTAAATCCTCTAATAGATCCCTCTTCAACAGTTACAAGAAGTTCGTATAATTTCTAATCTCATAATCATCTTGAATGATAACAAACAAATGTCTCTCCCAACAGTCAATGTTGATGGTTGAGCTTCGTCTGTTTAAGCAGTTAGCCAATGTTGTAATTTCTAATTTCAACTGTTATAACATTAGCAATTAATTCTCTTTAATTTTGTATAAAGTAATCCATTTAATCATAAGTATTGTGAGACATGAGAGCTAAATCCTCTAATAGATTCCTCTTCAATAGTTACAAGAACTTCATGTAATTTCTAATCTCATAATAAATAAGTGTGAACTTGAAGTTCAAAAAATAATATATTCGCAAAATATAGCAAATCAACTGTTAGATGCATTTACCGACCTAAAAAGAGTGACTAAGTCACATATACCAGCTGAAAATGCTCCTATATGGATTGATGTCGTAGAAGGATAATCTATAAATGAAATAGCAAATCAGTCTATAGCACGTCAAAAGTGTGGTAGACCAATTAGTTCAAAAGATAAAAATCCCTGTAAAAAGAAGGGAGCAAATGTTAATAATGAACCCGGGTTTAATACTCCAAAAGAGTCAAGAGACATAATAAATAAAATAACTCCAGAAGAAGTTCAAGTACCTCAAGTTATTGAAAATATTGAGAAAAAATAAATAATGATGAGATCTCAATAAATTATGTCTTAATGGGGAAACGATTGAACCAAGAAGAAATAACTATAGATAGTGTTTTTGTATATAATATAGCATAAGCTATTATAAATTAAAATGATTATAATGAGCCTACATCCATTGATGAATGTTGACATAGAAGTGATTGGCTGAAATGAAAAGATGCAATTCAAGCAGAATTAAACTCACTTGCAAAACGTGAAGTTTTTTTTACCCATAGCCCGGACACCTGAAGATGTCATACCTGTAGGGTATAAATGGGTATTTGTATGGAAAAGAAATGAGAAAAATAAAATTGTGAGATATAAAGCACGCCTTGTTGCACAAGATTTTTCTCAATGACTGGGATTGACTATGAGGTCACTTGTTCTCGAGTGGTGGATGTAATTACATTTCATTATCTCCTTAGTCTGGCAGCTGACGAGAAATTTGATATGTGTCTTATGAATGTATTTACAGCCTATTTATATGGCTTACTTGATAGTGATATCTATATGAAAATCTCTAAAAGATTTAAAAGGCCTGAAGCATACAAATAAGATTCTCGAGAATTATATTTAATAAAATTACAAAAATCTTTGTATGGTTTAAAACAGTCGAGACGAATGTGGTACAATCGTTTTAGTGAATATTTATTAAAAGAAGGTTATCAAAACAACAAAATTTATTCATGTGTATTTATTAAGAAAGAAAAATCAGGGTTTACTATAATTGTTGTATATGTTGATGATTTAAATATTATTTGAACCCCTGAAGAAATTTTAAAAGTAGTAGATTCTTTGAAGAAAGAATTTGAGATGAAAAATCTTGGAAAAACAAAGTTTTGTCTTGTCCTACAGATCGAGCATTTAAAAGATGAAACTGTAATTTTTGTTCATTAATCAAATTATATTGAAAAGGTCCTTAAAAGATTCTACATGGACAAGGCACATCCATTGAGTACCCCAATGGTTGTTCGATCACTTAATGTGAAAAATGATATTTTTCAACCTCGTGAGGATAATGAAAAAGTTCTTGGTCCTAAAGTGCCATATCTTAGTGCAATAGGTGCACTAATGTATCTTGCTAATAATATAAGACCTGATATAGCTTTTGCTGTTAATTTATTTGCAAGGTTTGGTTCATGTCCAATTAGAAGGTACTGGAATGGAATTAAACATTTTTTCGATACCTTCGGGGTACAATTGATACGGGATTATTATATCCATCTAGTTCTAAACCACAACTTGTTGGTTATCCTGATGTTAATTACTTGTCTGTTCCACACAAAGCCGGATCTCAGATAGACTATGTTTTTACATGTGGAAAAGCTGTTGTTTCATGGCTTTCTACAAAGAGTTAGTTGCTCCTTCTTCAAATCATGCATAAATTATAGCAATCCATGAAGCAAGTTGTGAATGTGTTTGGTTAAGATTCATGTCTCAACACATCCGAGAGACATGTGGTTTATCTTCAGGCAAAGAAATTCCAACAAAATTTATGAAGATAACACTGCATATATAGCTCAATTACAAGAATGATATATCAAACAAGATCACACAAAACATATTTTACCAAAATTTTCCTTTACGCATGATCTTCAGAAATATGGTGATATTGATGTACAACATATCCGTTCAAGTGATAATTTGGTAGAGTTGTTCACAAAAACATTACCAACTTCAACATTTGAAAGACTGGTCCATAATATAAGAATGCGTCGGTACAAAGATATTATGTAATGATCAGGGATAGTGTACAAGGAACAATATACTATTTTTCCTTTACTAGGGTTTTTCCCATTGGGTTTTTCTCTAGTAAGGTATTAATGAGGCATATTTCTTGTACAATGGACATCCGAAAAGGGGAGTTTTATAAATCATATTATTGTTTTGTATGTCCATAATTTTGTAACCTCCCACTACTTTCACTTCCTCCACAGAACTTTCACTGCCTCCATATAATCTCCATGGAATTAAGTTTGTAATATATGTATACATTTATATTTGTATTTATATGTGTATATAGGTTATACATATTTATCCCTATAAATATGGGGTAGTTTGTATGTTTTGCGAAGATACAAAAAGTTATACAAGAAAAGAAAGAATGTCTTCTTTCCTTTGATCTCTATATTATATTTCTTAAGTCTGGTCTAATAACATAATTCTCTAATCAACATTAGTTTTAATATAACCTTAGGTTCAATTTTTCACATTACACATAAACCTAACCTATTTTAATTGAATTTAATTAGGTCTAACTGTTTAGATTTAGGTTTCTAACTCGATTTACATGTTTTTGGTATGCTTTATATGTCTCGAGTTTGCTTACTTTGCATAGTTTGTCATGTTTTATTTTATTTTGCAAATTTCAGCATCTTCACACTTTTTTTTTCTGTTTTTCCCCTGAATTGCAGACCATCTCGGTTTGATTTTTTTTTTTGTTTTTTTTGAGTTTTTCATTTTCTTTATAACTTGACTTATATAATGCTTTGCATGTTTTTCTTTGCTTTCGATTTTTCTGAACTTTTATACATTTTGGATATTTGAGTTTTTTATAATGCTTTTAGGTAATTTTAATTATCTTTAGGAAATGCATGTTCCTTAGTATTCTTTTAGAAACTAGTTGATAATGCAAATTTTGCTAGTTTTGCCTACTGTTTTTCTTATTTACTTTGCATGATCTTTATGGATACTTTTAGATTGTTTCTTTCTTCTTTTTAGCATATTTAAACCTCCTTAACTTTCAATACTTCTCTTCTTACTTTAAATATGTTTTTTGAGTGTATCTTTCTTGTGTTTTATGCAATAAGATCTTGAATGTTATTTTGATGCATTTTGCTATGTTTTGGCTTTACAATTTGCTGCATTTCTTGCCATGATTCAGGTCTGCATTTTATATGATCTAACTCATGTTTTGAGCATTTTTAGTGTCATTTAGTATTATGTAGTTTTGCGCTTTAAATTATGCTTTTTTAGGCTTCATTTTGGTCATTTAACATGTCTTATAGTTTAGTGCATAATTTTGTTCTAGAGTTTTAATTTATTATTTTTGCAATTTGTGTATTTTTAACATGATTTCTTGCAAGGTCTATTTTTTATGCTACCTAAGAATAGATCAACAAGTCTTGACCATAGAAGTGTTTTTTACCCACTCTAATCACTCGAGAGCACTTCAATCCAATTTCCAATTTCAAATTCATTGCTTTCCTTTCTAATATTTTCTTTTTCAAGTCCAATTCTTTTTTATTTATACCATTTCCAAATGACCTTATTTTTAATTCTTTTTCTTTTGCTTTGTTTTAAAATCTAAAACTTATTTATTTATTTATTTTTAAAATCACTGTCGGGTGACCATAGAGCATTCTCTTTTCCAAATTGAATTTCATTTCCTAATTTCAAATCCTTTCCCCTTCTTCATTTATTTATTTTTATTTCCTTTAATTTTAATTTTATTTTTATTCTTTACTAATCACCTTGTAATCTCCTTTCTTATTTTTAATAGTTAGCACTTTGTTTAAGTTTCTTGTAGTCATTAAACTAATATTGTATCTAGTTTAGACCTTGTATTATTTTGTTTAACCTAGTTCCCTTCCAAAAGCTAAATTAATTCTTGTAATAGTGAGTTTGGTTTAGATAAGTTTTTAGTTGGACTCTATTTAATTGAGTATCTTTCTTAGACCTTCTTTTATATTTAATATTTATTTGTTGAATTTTCTTGTTTATGTCTATCCTTCCTTATTCTACCTTGAGATTGTTCTATTTTAGAGTGCATGACTAGATCTTCTTCAACAGATCTATGACCTATCATTCATAACCTTGAAGCACTTATTCGAAAAGATAGAAGAAATCAAAGAAGGATGGAAACTAACAAGCCAAATCTTGATTCTTACATCCAACAACACCTTATCCCTTTGTGCAATGCTATTCGTTTACCTACAGGAGCAAAGTTTGAATTAAAACCAAGTGTCCTACAACTCCTTACAGCAAGACTTCCATTCGGAGGTCTCCCTTCTGAGAACCCTATCAAGAATCTTGCGGAGTTTGCTTCACTTTGCTAATGACTTGGTGGAGGGAGTACACCCGAAATTGCTAAGTCTCTTTCCATACACTCTAAGGAATAGAGAAAAGAGATGGCTTTTACAACTCCGAGCCGGTTCTATCACTTCCTAGGAAGAGTTGACTCGTGCATTTCCTTTCGGAATATTACTCGGCTGCAAAAATTCTAGAATTCCATGGGATGTCATGTTTCACTCAACTTGATGGAGAAACTGTGTTTGAATCATGGGAAAGATTGAAAGAGCTACGGTTGTGTCCCCATCACGGTCTATCCACTCATCATGCAACAATTTTATGGTGGGATGAACGAGCTTGGGAAACAAGTCTTAGACGGACTCAATCCTTAGGGCGACTTCAATGATTTGAATGAAGACGATGCTAGAAGTGCCTTGGAAAGGATGTACAGGGCAAACAAGAATTGGAGGTCAAGCGTTAGAGCAAGACCAGTGAGAGCACGTGTTCAAGAAACTCAATCATCATCAATTGAAGAACAACTCGAAGCTCTACGGACAAATATGAATAATCAAATCAACATCCTCCAAGGAAAAGCGATACAAGAAGTAAACTACATTTGTGAATTTTGCCAAGGTCATCATTTTAGTGGAGAATATTCCGGAGGAAGAATCTTAACAATTCCAGAAGATATCAAACAAGTGGAAGCTGCCAACTTGGCACTTGTAGGAAACTCCTACAACCCTACTTGGCGGAACCACCCGAACTTTAGTTGAAATCAACCTCCTGTCGGAAATCTGATGTATCAACGCAACTTTCAGCGTTCTCCACTTCCAGGGCCTCGTAATTTCCAATCAACATCAGACCCTAGGAAGGAAATGAAAGAAATGACGAAGGGAATGATGGAACCACGAAAAGAGATGATCGAGTCTAACAAGTGAATACAAGACTCAAACGAGGAAAGAATGAAACAACATGAGACTCGCTTGAAAAAAACTGAGATGTCCGTGAAGAATCAACAAGTCTCGCTTCAAAATCTAGAGAGACAGATGGACCAACTTTCCAAGCATTTCTTGGAAAGATCTTCGGAAACCTTACCGAGCACTATAGAGCAAAACCCTAAAAAATGCAAAAACATAACTCTTCGCTCTAGTAAGATGTTAGAACATTTTATTCCTAAACATACTAATCCAATAATTTTCGTCCAGGAAAAAGATAAGCTGGAGATTCTTGAGAAAACTAACGAAAGAGAAGAAGAAGATCAAATGGAGGAAATACCTCAACCAGAAGAAGAGAATCAACATGAGAAGACAACTCCGAGTCCTAAAACACTAATACCGAAAATTTCTTTTTCTGAACATTTAAAAATCTCGAAGGAAAAAGATAATTTTAAAAATCTCGAAAGAAAAAGACAATTTCTATAAGTTTGTTAATATCTTGAAAAAGACTCATATTGAACTGCCTTTCCTAGAGATAATTTCTATTCCTAAGTATGCTAAATTTTTACGGGATATAATAGGGAATAAGAAAAAGCTAGATATGGAAAAAGTAGTATTAAATGAAGTGTGTTCTGCTTATGTTTTGAATAAAATACCACCCAAAAAGCATGACCCCAGTTCATTTACACTACCATGCACCATCGGTCCCCTTTCAAACATAAATGCTTTAGCTGATCTAGGGGCTAATATAACTTTGATGTCTTACACTATTTTTGAATAATTAGGTGTGCATGATTTAAAACCTACTAGGATGTGTATTCAATTAGCTGATAGATCTATCAAATTCCTATGGGAATTTGTTTTGTTTCTTTTTGTTTTTTTTTTGTATATTTTTCCTATAAAAGATTAATTGTTTTTGTATTTCGTCCAAAAAAATTTTAAAAGATTTTACTGTGATTCATTGATGTAATTAAATATCATAATTAAATATCATTATTAATGGTTTTAACAAATTTATAATACTTTCATTTATTGCTCTCTTATTTATAGAAAATTATTTTTGTCTAATAAAGAATTATGAAAATTCTTTGTTCAAGAGAAAATAATATGAACACAAAATGATCAAATTTTTTAATTTATTTTATGGCACAAGTGTATTTCTTCTAATTTTTTAAATTCATAATCTATTGGATTATCATTCATACTATTAATAAGAATTTCTTCACTAACTGTTTTTTTTATATCAATTTAAACTCAATAAAAATAAATAAATACAATTGTCAATAAAAAGACATGAAGTGATCAAAATCTGTATTTATTAATTGCAATACAACTTACTGCAAAAATATTCCTTCTATTTATATTTTCATATATACAATATTATATTATATATATTATATATATATATATAATATATATACATGTTTTAAAAATATATAATTTTTTTTAATTTTGATTTCTTCAATAAATATAATTAATACTTATAAGTTGTAAAATTTTAATGAATTTTAGACTTTTATGATACGTGGTTAAAAAAATGTTGATTTTTTTGTTTTTTAAACTAAATGTTTTGAACCGGGAACCTCTAGTGTGTGAGACTAGCGTGATAATTAACTACACCACCCAAACATTATATTTTTAAATAGTCTTTGACCAAATATTTGAATATATATATATATATTAATATTACATTTATAAATGTTTATATCTAATAATAATATATTTTAAAAATTTAATTTTAAAATGTTCTTAATAAATATTTTCAAAATATAATTTTATTTAAGCAATATATTTGGTATCAATTTAAATTTTTTACATATAAAATTAATTTATTCAATTATATATATATATATATTATATATATATTAAGCACAGTTAGTATTTAGTAGCTATCTTATGATACAAGAATTCATGAATTTAAAAAATATTAAAGAAAGAAATTATCATTATATATATATATATTATCTGTGAGTAATTTTAAAAGTTGTTCAAACACAATTATCTTTTTAAATTTTGGACTAAAAAACTTTTAAAATATATTATATATCACACACATATTCAAGTATAAATTAATATCTTACTTTTATTATTATTATTATAACATGAGGTATTTTGGATGGATCTTAATTATAAAAAGTGTATTTAAATTATATCTATATTTAAATTAATCTTTTTTAGTTCTATAAACCTTTGTCTAAGATAAATTTTGACCAATTTATTCATTTAAGTGAGTAATTAAATTAGTCAATTTCATGGATCAACTTGTAAAAATTGCAATGAAAACTCATAAAAGTTTTTAAAATTTTGTCTTCTACTTTATAGAAGATGTCCCTATTTTGTAGAGTAAATGAATTTGTTTGTTTCATAATTTTGATTCAACAAATCATTAATGAACACCGAACATTATTAATAATCTCCGCAGCGTTCTATAATTTACTTTATACTAACTGTTCGGCACTTATTTCATATATTTTAAAACTTTCACACTATTTCAATTTAAATATATTTAGTTGTCAATTGTATTATGTCTATTTATTTTTTTTTTTATTACTTTTAATAATTGTACTTTTATAGAAGGAATTTTTAAAAATTATGATGTGATAACGAATTTGTTAAGACGTTATACGAAATTAATAAAACTATGATACATATAATTTAAATTAAGGTTATTATATTCTATTAAATAAATATTTACGAGAAAATAATAATAATTAAAATTTAAACATATAAAATAAATTATTTTAATTATTTAAAGTAGAAAAATATTTAAATATTTATAAATTATTTATGAGAAGATAATGTTTTTTAATTATAAATGTAGTAGAAGATCATTTTGAGGGTAAGTCGAATTCAAAAATTTTATCTTTCACTTGACAAGTTAAGTAAATGTATTAGATAAGTGGATATTTTTTGTCTTAATTAAAAATTTTGGTTGTCAACTATAATAAATAATTTATTTTACAGATCTTTTCTAATTAAAAAATAAGAAAATATTTATTTACGAAATATGTTTTATTCTCATGTGTATACGAACTAAATTCCTAATCTTATAAATAAAAATTACAAGATAAACAGTTACTATTTATACGGCGCTCTTTAATGATTGATTTGAAATTCTAATTTCATATTAGTGTTTATTTTCCTTTTTTAATGGGTCTACATTGTTTGAGAGGGTTGGATTATTAATTTTTTAAAATAACAAGAAATTTTGATTTCTTTCTAATGGACAATTAAAAACTAAAAGGAAAAGGTATTAATTCGGATGAGAATCTTGAACTAACTCTAAGTTATAAAAAGCTTTTAAGATGTGAGAAATAAGATGTTAAAAATATCTTCATATTTATAATTTTTAAATATTTGGGAATTAATAATTATTTTTAAATATTATTTTTAAAAGGGCAAATTATATTATATGTACTTTGTAGAGTTCAAAATCAAAGTTTAGCATATGAATTTTTTTTTTTTGCTTTTATAGCGCAACTCACGTTTTAAAACGTCACACATGATGCACTTCTCTCAAATCTTACTGTTAGATCAAAATTTTAACCGTTAGTCAACTATTTTTACTGTTTTGAGCAGGGATATTTTTGTCCATTTTAAAAAAATGAACCCTAATTTTTATAAAGGGTAATTTTGTAATTTTAATTAAAAATATTAATTTTCCTTTTTTTTCTCTATTTCTTCTTCTTCTTCTTATTCTTCGATTCTTCTTCCCCTTTTTTCTTCCAAAATCAAACTACGCTACATTAAAAATGAAATTTTTGTACAAATTAACAATGAATTTCTTAAAATTTTCAATTTTATTCCATAATTTTTTAAACCACTGCCTCAGTGTTAGTTTCCATATATATATATGATCTATCTTAAATTCTATTACATATTATGTAGGTATACAAATACAAATTACGAGGTAAATGTTTTAGGTATTTTGAATGGATCTTAGTTATGAACAATGTCTTTAAATTACATATATATTTAAATTATTATGTTTTAGTTTAATAAATCTATTGTGGGATATAAATTATGACCAATTTGTTCATTTAAGATGGTAATTAAATTAGTTAGTTCCGTAAATCAACTTGTAAAAATCACAACAAAAAATTTAAATTTTTTTTTCAAATTTTTCTTCTACCTTATAGAAGGAGCCTTTATTTTACAGAGTAAATAAAATTGATTCTTTCTTAATTTTAATTCAATGAACTATTACTAAATGCCGAAGAATATGCAATGTTTTTTAAAAATTTATGCGAGCTGTTCGACACCTTTTCTAAATTTTTTTTATTAATACTCATAAAAATTGTTGTCTAATCATATTTTTTTCTTATATATATATATATATATATTAATTTTTATTAAATTTTTTTAGCACACTACTTGTATTAGTTATTTGATCAATGGATGGACTCTTTAACTTTCTCGATTATTGGTGTTCTGA
The DNA here is from genome assembly GCA_027405835.1 of Asclepias syriaca. Lineage (NCBI taxonomy): Eukaryota > Viridiplantae > Streptophyta > Magnoliopsida > Gentianales > Apocynaceae > Asclepias > Asclepias syriaca. Next base: position 10,284,923 of record CM049930.1, read on the forward strand.
TCTTCCGTTTCTTGTGACGATTGTCCGACGTGCTTATAGGAGTTTGAGGGACAGTGATCACCGTTAATAAAATCAACTAATAAAAGAGTATTTCATAAGTGTCTTTCGCTAATTGAAAATCACTCCTGATGGAAACTTAATGCATGATGTCCTAAGGTCTCCAAGATCTGGGAGTCATTGGAGTGAGATTCGCTACATGAGTAGTTGAGGTTGACATGTGTACGTGAATCTAATAAACCCTTCGAATTAAAAAAAGAATGAAAAAGTGGTCATATGTTCTTTAGCTCCGAAAAAGTATTTAGGAACGATTGTTGCAATCTACATAAATGATCGAATTTCTTGACGATTGGATTGAGTGATGAACTATGAGTAGCCACACACACATGTAGGGAAATTCTATGATCTTCACTAGTCTTGGAGAAATTTAGAAATTTGTGAGTCACATCTTCGGGAGTTGTGTGAGAATAATCAATGAGGCGCTAGGGGACGATTGTTAATTTCTGAGGGTTGAGGGAGAAAATCTTGAGGAGTAATTTGGATAGTTTGAGAGAGTTAGAAATTTTTTAATAAAAACTTGTCACTTTTTAGATTTAATTGTTTTTTTAAAATATTTTAGTGTGAATTGTTCTTTCTTTTCTTCCATACTTGTTGTTTGCTTGGGAACAATCGTCAAGATCTCACCTTGATCTTTTTATTTGTGAATTTCCTAATTTACACCTACGTTTTGTATCAATAAATAGTAGATTCTTTTCACAGATGTAACATGTGTAGAACCACAAATCATATAGAGAATTATAGGTTTTGTTTCATTGTATTCTTTGTACTTTGAAACTTCTCAATACAAGATTTATTTTGCTTTCATAGTCATTCTCTTCTTTTGTTCCTCTTTACATTTTTGTTCATACGCCAAGGAGAGAGTTTAGAGAATTCTTCAAAGTTGAGAATGAGAATCCAATCTTCTCTTTAGAAGTTAAGTGTTTGACACTCATAAACCAGGAGGTTTTAACATTCAAGTTCTTAGAGTGAGGTTGGTAATCAATATCAAACCTCCTCTTATAGATTAGTGAATTAGATAGTTTGTGACCGTACGGAGTTCAAGGATCTAATTTCCCTTGGAGAAGTGTGTTGATGTGTCGAAGAAAAGGTAGAGGAAGAACATATACAAGAGCTCAGAAATTCCAAAGAGGCCTAGTTTCACTTGTATACATCTCTTAACTCTTTGATTTCCTATGATCTTGTATGTATGTGTTTCGACAATAATTCTCATTTAGGATCTCCTTCTTGTTCTACATTACTTTAGATATAATTATTGAGAACTCTTTGATGTCTCATGGTTGAGTATTTCTATGCTAATCTGTATCAATTGATCTTTGTCTTTTGCATCTACGTGTTTAAAGGATTCCATTTTAATAGATGTAAACTTCCTTAGAACTTATGATATAGGCTACCATATCCCTAGAGGGCAATTTGGTGAGCTCTAACGGTAGAGGTCAAGACAACCTTGGGTTGGATATCTATGCCTTAGACCTAAGTTTGGAGACTCTCAATTCATGAGAGTTTATTATACTAAGAATCTCTCAATAGTTATGTGGGCTTGTGTAAATTCTTAAAGATCCTAAGATTTTTTTCCTTTTATTGCTTTCTTTTTGCTTTCTTACTTGCTTTCTAGATTAGATCTCTTTCCTAACTATTTTATTGGAACCTAAACTTTAGTTTTCTGTAAATCCATTATTAGTAGAGGAATCCTAACTTCCTTGGGAAATGATTTATAAAATTTTTAAAACGATGGTGTTTAATACTCCCCTAAGATGATAATCAAAAGCTTCAATTTAATCTAAAAAATATAGGCTAGAAAAGCAACTAGCACCGTTGCCGGGGATTCCAATCATAATTGAATTAGTAATCTAGAATTTATAGGGTTCTAGATAATCTAATAATTGGTTTAGGATAAATTGAATGGATTTAATGGAACTTAGGATTTTTGAAGTTTAGGTTTCCTTTACTTGCTTTCTTCCTTTCTTGTTGGTTAGATAGTTTAGTGTAGATTCCTTAGTCTTTAGTTTTCTTTGTTTCGTTAGTATAGGTTTAGCCTCAGGTTTTGGTTAGTGTAGGTTAGATTAGATGTAGAGTTTAGCCTTAGAATAGGTTAATCTAGTTTAGTATTAAATAGCTTTAATCTAACTTCAACTAATTCCTAACTTGTTTTAATCTAGAATAGTTTAATTCTTACTTTAACTTTTAGAATAATTGAACTTACTTTTAACATCACTCTTAACCTAGAGTTAATTAGGTCTTTAGGTTTAGAATTTACCCTTCTTAACTTGTTTCTTTTGTTCTTATTTTGTTTTGTTTGATTTGAGATTGCTTTATTAGCGATAGATGTTCATTTTTCAAAGTTGTGAAAAATTCCAGGCAAGCTTCCTCTGCTTTGCTCTGTTTGCCTCTGTTTTCCAGACGTCTTACTCTCTGATTTTTTGTTAAAATTTTGATAGTTTTATATTCGACTGCCTTTTAGCTTTATTTTGATATATTACTTGTTTAATTTGGATATCATTTGATTAGTTTTTAATTTTAATTAGTTTAGAGTGGTGGTTGAAAAATTCTGGTGCAGTACTTTTGTTTTATATGTATATATGTATGTATATTTGTTGTATATTTTTAGTAATTTAATTGAATTATATTTAGTATATATATATATATATATATAATTATAGTACTTATTTTTATCTTTAGTTTTATATTTTAATTAATTAATTTTTACCATTTACGCATGATTTGCATTCAAGAGAATAAGGTACACTTCTCTAAAAACCTCTTGCAATTTTATTATCTATTTTTTATTGTTTTGATTTATTTGTGCTTTTGTTTTTTCTTAAGAGTTGTTTAGATTGATCTGGGGATAATTTATGTTGATTTTGAGCTTTCAAAGTTTTTGGATTAAGCTAAGTCTCTTTATGCTAAAATATCCTTAGTCTTGGCATTGCACCTTAAGTGTTTGATTAAATGTCTTTAGTTTAATTTTATGATTTTGGAGCATGATATTCTCTTATAAGTTAGTTCAATTGATGTTAAGTCTTTGCTCTAAGTTTTATGCCTATAGTATAAGATATTGTTCAATTGCCCTTTAGACTTGGCATTAGTCCTTCATTTAGTTGATGTTCTACATGATCTTAGTACCTAAAACAGTAAACAACTTGAATTATTTGATCAATCTTGATTCTTTATGTTCATTGATTATTAGTATACTGTTCTTAATTATGTTTAGTACTTAATGGTTAAGGTATTTTGCATCTAGTTTATCATAATTATGCAAGTATGCATGCAAGCACCTCACTGAAATTTTGGATAGCATGCATCCTGTTTCGTTTCTACTACTGATTTTTGAACTTTTTGAGTTTCTTAAGAGTTTTAAACAGCAGAAACCAATTGGAATAAGTTTCACTCCAATTGGTTTTAAAATGAATTTATTATGATTTTTCGAAAATCACTGCTAGGTTTTAAACAACTTATGTCCAGTAGTGTTTCTTTCTTCTTAGTATATTTAATGTTATCTTATGTCCAGTAGTGTTTCTTACTTTTTTATGCATCTTTTTAATGCTATTTTTTAAACTTGTTTTATTGCCATTAACCTGTAATGCCAACTTTGAAGCAAATTGTCTTATTTATGCCTATACAATTTGCTGCTCTTTGCCATAATTTCCAATCTATATTTTTGCTTAATCTTAAGCATGATTATGCCTCTTTGTGCCTTCTTTTGTATGATACCTTTTACACTTTAAGTTATGCCTTTTAGTTTGCATTTTGGTCATTATTTTAGGAGACTCTTTATTTAGTGCATAACTTATGTTTTAAGCATGAGTTTTTGTTCATTCTTTTTGCCATTTATTTGCATCATTTGGAAGAGTTGCAATTGCATGTTTTGTACAATTTTTTGCAGGTTTAAGAGGCCTAAGAGTGGTTAAGGTACTGTTTTAAATACCTAAGAGAAAGACCAACAATTTCTTACCATAGAAGTGTGATGAAGAAGACCATATCTTGTATTGATCATTTTTTATTACAACTTTAATTGTTGGCCTTTGGATTAAGTTTTATATTTTCATATTGCTTACTTTTTTTTAATATTATTTTCAGTACCTATTATTTTTCAATTCTTGCAAAAATATTTTCCTTGAATCATTTCTTTACTAAACTTAAATTTTAGAAAACTTTTGATTCAACCATTTGCAAGAAAATGTTTTCAACTCTTTTGCAAACAATCTTTCCTATTTTAACCTTAATGGTTATTTAACTTTATAACTTGTTAAATTTAAATTATTTTTGTACTTTAATTATTTGTTTTAAGTTGTATTGCTTTTGCATTATCTTTTTTTTTATTCCTTAATTTAATATCTATTTTTTTATTTCCTTTCTTTACAATTATTGTTTTTATTTTTTTGTTTTAAAAAAAACTCTCGGGCTTTCCAGAGAGCATCTCTCCTCTCTTTTCTTCTTTTCTTTTATCTTCCATAATTTAATTTTTAATTTATTCTTCTTTTCTTTATTATTTAATTAATTTCTTTTTAACTTTATTTTAAATTATCTTGTAATAGTTAAATTTTATTTTTATTTGTTTCTTAGAATTTGCCTAGCTCTTTGTAACTTAGTTTTTATTTGGCTAGTTTTGGCCATTGTAACATTGGACTTTGTTTTAATTTTGATCTTTCTTTTAATCTTATTTTTAATTGCTTTTGTTTCTCATTTTTCTTTCTTTCTTTCTTAATTTTATCTTGAGATCGGCCTATTTTAGGGTGCATGACTAGATCGTCTTCGAGAGAGCTAACGCCTATTGTCGATAACCCTGAATCCTTAATATGTGAAGCTAGGAGAAATCAAAGAAAAATGGAAGCAATTAAACCTACCCTCGAATCTTTTATTCAACCTCAACTTACTCCATCGTGTCAGGGTATACGTTTACCTACCGGAGCTAAGTTTGAGTTTAAACCTAGCTTTCTCAAACTCCTCACCACAAGACGTCAATTTGGAGGGTTACCTTCGGAAAACCCCACGGAGCATCTTGAAGATTTTGCATCACTATGTGAAGGGCTTAGTGGAACAAATACGCAAGAAATCACCAAGTTGAGCCTCTTTCCATAGACTCTGAGGGATAGAGCTAAGAGATGGCTAGCGCAACTTCCGGCGGGATCGATTACATCGTGGGAAGAACTCACTCGAGCTTTTCTCACAGAATATTATTCGGCTGCAAAGATCCTTGATTTTCGGAAAGCAATTTCAAGCTTTAATCAACTTGAAGGAGAAACAAATTTTGAATCTTGGGAGCGGTTGAAGGAATTGCTAAGATTATGTCCGCACCACCGTTTATCCGAAGCCCTCATCATACAACAATTCTACGGAGGGATGAACGAGCTTGGAAGGCAAGTGTTAGACGGATTGAACCCTCAAGGCGGATTTAATCGAATGACCGAGGATGATGCTAAGAATGCCTTGGAAAGAATGTACTGAGCCAACAAAAATTGGAGGACAAGCGCCCAATCGAAACCTACGAGAGCAACTGTTCAAGCAGCACATTCATCTCCTATCGAAGATCCACTTGAAGCTCTAAGGTTCAACATGAATAATCAGATTAATTTGTTCTAGGGTATAAGTGTCCAAGAAGCAAATTACATTTGTGAATTTTGCCAAGGTCTGCACTTTAGTGGAGAATATTCCGGGGGAGGAATTCTAACAATTCCAGAAGAAATGGAACAAGTGGAAGCCGCCAACTTCACACCTATGGGAAACACCTACAACCCTAATTGGCGGATCCACCCGAATTTCAATTGGAGTCAAGGGTATCAAAGAAATTTTCAGCGCCCTCCGCTTCCTTCTTACCAACAGGGGCAACAACTGATGCTTCCGGGACCTCATAATTATCCATCAACTTCAGACTCATTGAAAGAAATGAAGGAAATGATGAAGGGATTAATGGAGTCACAAAGAGAGATGCTCGAGTCCAATAAGAAGATACAAGACTCGAATGAAGAAAGAATGAAGCAACGCAAGACACGCTTAAAGCAAACCAAAATGTCGGTGAAAAATCAACAAGTCTCGCTACAAAACTTGGAGAGGCAAATAGGACAAATCTTGAGACACCTCTCGGAAAGAGCACCAGGAACCTTGTCGATCACAACTGAGCAAAACCCTAAAGAATGCAAGAACATTACTCTTCGCTCTAGTAAGATTCTCAAACCTTCAATTCCTAAAGCTACTAATTCTAGTACTTTATTGCAGGAAGATGAAGATGCCAGAATAGCAACTATTGAAGAAAAAGGAGATAAATTGGAAGAATTAGCTAAATCGGAAGAAAATCAGGAGAAGATGCCTTCGAGCTTGTCAGCACCAAAGCTTAAGATTCCTTTTCCTGAACGTTTAAAAGTATCAAAAGAAAAAGAAGACTTCTATAATTTAGTTAATATCTTAAAAAAGACTCATATTGAATTGCCTTTTTTGGAAATCATCTCTATGCCTAAATATGCTAAATTTTTACGTGATGTTATAGGGAATAAAAGAAAGCTAGATTTAGATAAAGTAGTGTTCAATGAAGTTTGTTCTGCTTTTGTTTCAAATAAACTACCCCCTAAGAAGCATGATCCTGGTTCATTCACACTACCTTGCATCTTTGGCCCCTTTTCAAACATTAATGCCTTAGCCGATTTAGGAGCCAGTATTAATTTGATGTCATTCAACATTTTTGAAAAATTAGGTGTATATGATTTGAAACCCACTAGGATGTGTATTCAACTTGCTGATAGAACTGTCAAATTACCAAAGGGACTTTTAGAAAATTTGCTCATTAAGACAGGAAAATTTGTATTCCATGTTGATTTTGTTGTTATGGACATGATTGGAGATAGTTCTATACCCATTATCCTAGGAAGACCATTTCTAACAACTTCCCGGGCTATTATTGATGTTTCAAAAGGTAGTATTACGTTAAGAGTCGATGATGAAGAAATTACTTGTTCTTTAAATTCTTAATTTTCTAACAAAATTATTTTATCAGGAAAAGAATCTTCATCAAGCACTTGAGGTACACAGTCTCAATTTTACTTATTTCTTATTTTTATTTCTTTCTTGAATAATTTTGTTCCATTGTTGAAGTACTGCCTTAGAATTGTGCTTAGAATCTGATACTCGGTTGAGTTTGGGCTATTTGGAGCCCCACAATAAATTTCTGAGCTTTTCAGTTAAGGTGGTTGTATTTTTGAGAACATTTCCTAGATTCAAAGATTTTTTAATTTCCTGTTCTTTATTTGGAAGAAATTCGAAAATGATTCAATAATATTGATCTTGAAGAAATTTGAAATTGAATTTTCGTTTTCAAAATCCTTTTCTTTTATTTTTCAAAATAAAAGATTTTTTTTGGTGTTTTCTAAAAAACAAAAAGAAATTTCTGAGAGTTTGACGCCTGCCAAGATTTGAATTCAAAAGTTGTAACGGCTACTTTGACACCCGTCAAGACCTCCCTACAGTTAATATTGTAACAGATACGATCTTGATGGGCATCAAGACCCGACATTGGCTATAAATCTTCCAATTTTCAACCAAATTTTCACAATTCAATCTCTCATTTCTTCATTTCTACTCATAATTCTTGCAATTTCTAGCTTAAATTCTTCAAATTACTCCTTAGAAATGGCCCGACAACAATCCTTCATCGAGATGTCTAGCCATCGTTTCCTTTCTTTCTCTGAACATCTTGATTTTGGCGGTCGTGCTTATAATCTTTTGGGTCGTACTATCTTTCATATTTGTTGGATTCACTTAGAATCTACTCATTTGATGGGTTTTGCGGATGAGATTGAGCGAATGCTATCTATACCTCCATACGAGCGAGTTTTTAACATCGGCGAGCCGTGTTTTGAAGAACTCATCACTGAGTTTTACGCGTCTTTTGAATTTCATGGGAACGACGTTATTTTCCAACTTGGTGGAGTGACACGATGTCTCACAATGCAAGAATTTGGTGTTGCACTAGGACTTTGGACGGTGGAGGAGCGAATCACCAACGTCTACGCTACTGCTGTCCGTGACTTTACAGAGGATGTCTTGGTATATTGGATGCATATCTCTTGAGACAACACACCGTTTGTTCAATTCAAAGCAAAGTTACCGGTCTTATTCCTGTGTTATGTTATCTTCATGCTATCATTGCTTATACTATCACGGGGAGATCCGATAGTCAGACAATTGTCACAGCTACGGATGCCGGCATTCTCTCACATCTTTATCGAGGCATCTCTATCGACATGACTTATATTTTTCCTCGACATAGAAGAACACAGAAGAAGAGCTTAGGTCTCGGACCTTTCATTACACGAGTTGCTAGATATTTTGGAATTGATACATCTACGGTACGTTAGTGTAGTGCTTCCACCATTCCTTTAGATCAAACGATTCTCCGAAACTTGCATATGCTGTGACGAGTTGGTAGTCACTATGTTGCACGAGATTTACCTATGGAAGAGCTTCAGGTACCAGATTTTGAGGTACCGGAAGAGCAGCCGCCACCTCTTCGCCGCGCTCGTCCTCGTCCTATGCCTGATACTCTTTCCGAGCCTACTTCTTCTTCCTTACCTTTCTATCAACCTTGGAATGCATTCGAGCGTTTTATGGTTGCAGGGATGACTCAACAGTTTGAGAATCTTTCTCAGCTTAGCGTTAATGTTTCACAACTTCAAGTTGATTTTTCTCAACTTTTTACTCGGTTTGAGCGAACCGAGCGTCAGGTTAACCAAATTTATCGGCACCTGCATATTCCTGAGGAATGTAGATAGGATTAGTTTAGTTTTGTCTTTTGTCTTTTCTTTCCTTTGTTGTAATTTTCTTTAACTTCCTTTTATTTTTAATTCTCTTTATTCTTTTTAGGGTAAATTATCCTAATAACACTTGAACTTTTCAAAAATCCAGCTTTTGCACCTGTATTTATTTTTGCTTTGAACTGACACTTCAACTATAAAATATCACTTCTTTTGCCCTTCCATTCAAAATTTCTGTTATATTTCATTTTCCGTCCAATTTTTAGGGGTATTTTCGTCTTTTTATATCATTAATATTTTTAAATTATTAAAGTTTTATTTTCAAGGGTAATTTTATCATTTCACTTAATTATTAAAAATCTAAAAATATATTGTTATTGCAAAGGTTTGAACCTACAACCAAACAACTATCTAAATGATGCTTAACCACTGAGACAACTATAAATATATTAATTTATATAAAACTTATGTTTTATATTGTAATTACACAACTAACTATATTCTCGCCTTTTTAAATCATTAATATTTTTAAATTATTAAAATTTTATTTTTATGAGTAATTTTGTCATTTTACTTTTGTCTTTTTAAATCATTAATATTTTTAAATTATTAAAAAAAATTTTCAAGGTAATTTTGTCATTTCACTTAATTATTAAAAATCTGAAAAATATTTTGTTATTGCAAAGATTTAAAACTACAACCAAATAACTAACTAAATAATGTCTACCCACTTGGACAACTGTAAATATATTAATTTATATAGAACTTATATTTTATATTGTAATTACACAAATAATAAATACATATTTTATATTACAATTACATTTTATATTTTAAATATAAATTATATTAAATATAAACATTTTTTAAAAAATTATCAAATGTCACAATTCAAATAACAAGTTTTTGTTGTTGTCACGTTCTTCAAACATTACTACTCTTTTGTTTCGAATTCGTCATCTTCTTCAAACCACGCGACTAACTAAACCATTAATTTTGAGTTGTTTTTTAATATAATGTCATTGTTGACACTAATTCATGTTTTGCGACGAATTTGAAACGAAAGAGTGAAGAAAAGCTTCAGTGCAAAGTTTGAATAAGGTGATAACAACAAAAACTTATGGTTTGATTTGTGTCATTTGAAAATATTTTTTTGAGAATGTTTATATTCAATATAATTTATATTTTAAATATAAAATGTAATTGTAATATAAAATGCGTATTTATTATTTGTGTAATTACAATATAAAACATAAGTTTGATATAAATTAATATTTTTATAGTTTTCCAAGTGGTTAAACATCATTTAGTTAGTTGTTTGGTTGTAGGTTTAAATCTTTGTAATAACAATATATTTTTAGATTTTTAATAATTAAGTGAAATGACAAAATTACCCTGGAATTTTTTTTAATAATTTAAAAATATTAATGATTTAAAAAGACGAAAGTAAAATGACAAAATTACTCATAAAAATAAAATGTTAATAATTTAAAAATATTAATGATTTAAAAAGGCGAAAATATAGTTAGTTGTGTAATTACATTATAAACGATAAGTTTTATATGAATTAATATATTCATAGTTGTCCTAGTGGTTAAGTATTATTTAGTTAGTTGTTTGGTTGTAGGTTTAAACCTTTGTAATAACAATATATTTTTAATAATTAAGTGAAATGACAAAATTACCCTTGAAAATAAAACTTTAATAATTTAAAAATATTAATGATGTAAAAAGACGAAAATGCCCCTAAAAATTGGACGGAAAATGAAATATAACAGAAATTTTGGACGGAAGGGCAAAAGAAGTGATATTTTATAGTTGAAGTGTCAGTTCAAAGCAAAAATAAATACAGGTGCAAAAGCTGAATTTTTGAAAAGTTCAAGTGTTATTAGGATAATTTACTTTCTTTTTATTTCCTTGTTTTATTAAATATTTCTTTTAATATTTTTCCTAAAAATTATTCTTCTAATTACTTTCTTTATTATTTTTACGTAATTCTTTCATATCTATTTTTATTTAACAATTTTATTCTCTTAAAATATTTTTTTTCTTGTATGTTTATTTTCACACATCTCTTTATTATTTATTTAGCCTATTTATTATTTATTTGGGCACTTTATTTTAATTTATCTTTTTATTATTTATGTGGCCTATTTATTCTATTCTATTTTATTTATTTATATGACCTATTTATTTTATTTCATTCTCTTTATTATTTATTTATTATTTATGTCACCTATTTATTCTATTATATTTTTATTATTATTTATGTTACTATTATGAAATTATATAAAAACAATAAAATAAACGAGATGAAAAATAAACTAGAGAGGTAGAAAATAGAGAGAATATTATTATATCATTTGTCGTTGATTATTGGTTGTGTCTACAAAAGGCATAGGGTCCTCTATTTATAGGGGTGAATAAGGGATAAAGATAAATGGTGAATAGGGGATAAGGATAAGAACAAAGGGTGACACACTTGTCACCCCGTATTAATTGCTAGGTGATATTTGTCACCAAAATCATAAATACTAGGTGATATGTGTCACCTTAGAGATAAACATCAGGTGATACTTATCACATTTCATTAAGTACGTAATTATCCCTTGATAAAAGGATAAAAACAATTATACGATGGACATCCACTAATTTAATGAATCTTCGGGATTCATAACACTCCCCTTTGGATGTCCATTACATAAAGGATATGCCTCGTTAAAACATTACTAGATAAAAACCCAGTGGGAAAAAACTCTAGTGAAGGAAAAAGAGTACACTATTCTTTATGTGTAGATTTCTCCCCTTGATGAGATGATCTCTCAAAATCTTTAAACCGAAGAAAATCAATTTTATATCTCAATTTCTCAAAGGTTGCAGTCGGAAGAGCTTTAGTGATTATATATGCAAGATTATCACATGATCAAATTTGAAGCACATCAATTTCACCATTCTTTTGAAGTTCATGAGTAAAGAAGAATTTAGGTGAAATGTGTTTCGTCCTATCTCCCTTGATATATTCTCCTTTTAATTGAGCTATACAAGCTGCATTATCTTCATATAGAGGAGTTGGAATCTCTCTTCTGGAGGATAAACCATAAATCTCTCTAATATAATGTATTATTACCTCAATCATACACAATCTGACTTGCTTCATGAATGGCTATTATCTCAGCATGATTAGAAGAACTTGCTGCTATTATTTGCTTCGTGGAGTGCCATGATATAGCAGTATTACCATATGTAAATAAATAGTCATTTTGAGAACGTACTTTATGCGGATCCGAAAGATAACCCGCATCTGCATACTCAATCAGTTTTGGGTCATTTACATTTGAATAAAATAATCCGATGTCAATTGTCCCTTGGAGGTATCTAAGGATGTGTTTAACATCATTCCAATGTCATCGTGTTGGCGAAGAACTAAATCTTGCTAATAGATTTATAGCAAATGCTATATCAGGTCGAGTATTATTTGCAAGATACATCAGTGCACCAATAGCACTCAAATATGGTACTTCAGGACCAAGTATTTCTTCATCACTTTCTCGAGGTCTAAATATATCTTTATTTATATCTAGCGAACTCACGACCATTGGAATACTCAATGGATATGCTTTATCCATGAAATTCTTTTTCAACACTTTAGTTGTATATTTTGACTGATGAATAAAAATTCCATCTTTCATATGTTCAATTTGAAGCCCAAGACAAAACTTGGTTTTTCCAAAATCTTTAACTTTAAATTCTCGTTTCAAACAATCTATAGCTTCTCGAAGCTCTTCTGGAGTTCCGATGAGATTGATATCGTCAACATATATAGCAAGAATCACAAAATCAAAATCTATTTTCTTAATAAAAACACATGGACAGATTTGGTCATTCTTATATCATGAATTCAATAAGAATTCACTAAGGCGATTGTACCACATGCGTCCAGACTGTTTAAGCCCATATAATGACTTCTGTAATTTGATAGAATAATTTTTACTATAAATCTCATTTTCAAGGCTTCCATAAAGATAAGCTGTAACAACATCCATTAGACACATGTCCACCTTTTCATGAACTATCAAACTTATAAGATATCAGAGTGTAATAGCATCAATAACGGGTGAATAATTTTGATCATAATCAATTCTTGGCTTTTGCGAAAAACCTTGTGAAATGAGTCGTGCTTTATATCTTACGACTTCATTATTCTCATTTCGTTTTCGCACAAACACCCATTTATAGCCAACCAATTTTACATCCTTTGGCGTTTGGACTACAGGTCTAAAAACTTCTCGCTTCGCAAGCGAATTTAACTCCAATTGAATCGCATCTTTCCATTGAGGCCAATCAATTCTATGCCGACATTCTTCCACTGATAAAGGATCTAAATCTTCATTATCCTTGAAAATATCAAGGGCTACATTGTATGCAAAAGAATTATCAATAACAATGTTTCTTCGATCCCAACTTTGATTCGAACTAGTATAATTAATAGAGATTTCAGAATTCTATTCATCATTTGTAGTTGGAATCTTTTCATCAGTTGTCCCTTGGTTTTCTTTTTCTGTTTCATCAATATGATCTTCTGGATCATTTAATCCTCTTTTCTTTCGAGGATTTTTATTTTTGGAACCAAGGGGTCCGCCACGCTTCTGGCGTGTTTTTGATTCAATAGCTATAAGATTAACTTTCTGTCCTTCAGAAACTTCTATCTGTATAGGAGCACCTATAGCTGAAATATGCGATTTAGTGACTCTGCTGAGTCAGCAAAAGAATCTGACAGTTGATTTGCAATTTGTTCCAAATGTATAATCTTTTGAACTTCAAGTTCACTCATATTTGTGCGTGGATCTAAATGATTCAATGATGTTTTCCACGCAAGTTCAATCTTATGCCATTTATTCTCTCCCCCTAATTTGGGAAACAAATTTTCATCAAAATGGCAATCAGCAAATCTTGTTGTAAACACATCCCATGTCAAAGGTTCAAGATACCTTATAATGGACGGGGAGTCATACCCAACATATATCCTCAATCTTCTTCGCAGACCCATTTTTGTCCGTTGGGGTGGTTCAATTGGAACATATACAGCACACCTAAAAATTCTCAAATAAGAAATATTTGGCTCTGAACCAAAAGCTAACTGTATGGGAGAAAATTTATGATAACTCGATGGCCTTAAACGCACAAGTGTTGTAGCATGCAAAATTGCATGTCCCCAAGCTGCTGTAGGGAGATTTGTTTCCATCAATAATGGTCTAGCAATTAATTGCAGCCTTTTAATAAATGATTCAGCTAGACCATTCTGTACGTGAACATGAGCTACAAGATGTTCAACAATTATTCCAATCAACATGCAATAAGAATCAAATGCATGCGAAGAAAATTCACCAGCATTGTCTAGACGGATTTCCTTAATAGGATAATCAGGAAACTGCGCTCTTATGAAAATTATTTGGGCAAGTAATCTCGCAAACGCCAAGTTGAGTTGATAATAAACAAACATGCTACCATCGGGTCGATGCATCAATCAAGACCATGAAATATCGAAATTGCCCACATGGTGGACTAATCGGTTCACATATATCTCCATGAATCCGTTCTAGAAATGTAGGACTTTCAGCTCCTACTTTCAATGGTGCTGGTCTTATAATCAATTTCCCTTTGGAACATGCATGCAGCACATGAAAGTTTATCAAAAGTCAAAATCCTTTGATTTTTCAAAGGATGACTGTGCGTTGTCTCGATAATTTTTCGCATCATAATTGATCCCGGATGACCCAAACGGTCATGCCAAACTTTAAAAGTAACGTGATTAGTAAACTTCTGGTTTACTAAATGATGAGTCTCAATAGCATTTATTTTCGCATAATATAAGCCTGAGGATAGAGATGGTAGTTTTTCCAACAAAAACTTATTACTAGAGGTCACTTTTGTGATACCCAAATATTCATGACCATTATCCTCCATAGTCTCAACGTGATATCCATTACGTCGGATATCTTTAAAATTCAATAAATTTCTTTGAGACTTTGAGGAACATAATGCTTTATCAATAGCAATCATAGTTCCTCCCGGTAATATTATATTAGCTCTTCTGGAGCCTTCAATAAGTTTTGCACTACCATTTATTGTGGAAACACTTGTTTCTCCCACATTCAGATGAGAAAAATATTTCTCATATTTTAGTATGGTGTGCGTAGTTCCACTGTCAATAAGACAGATACTTTCGATATCGTTATTCATACCAGAAATTGAACAACAGCCATCTGTTTTGTTAACAAAATATTTACAGAAATAAAAATTAAACATATTTATCACAACAAAAAGTAATACAAACATATAACACATAATATAATATTCTAATTATTTTGGACACTTTTATTTTTAATCAAGTGGTCAATTGTTTCTTCTAGATGTTCAAAAAGATCAGTAACATCCAGGTGAGCCACATCAACATCAACATTTTCAAGATCGTCATCATTTCTTTCATGAGATAAATTTTGAGGAGTAAGTCAACAAGATGTTTTGTCGTGCTACTGGCACGAGACCAATGACCTTTCATGCCACAACGATAACATTTGTCTTCATAATTTTTCGGAACAATATTTCCTTTCTCATTATGTTTTGTCCACTTCAGGTGGTCATAAACATTTTTGGCACCTAAAGTATTATTACGACTGTAAGGGCCAAATTTATCACGGCGTCCATTATCATATTTTCGACCATGACCACAGTAACAATCACGACCACGACCACGATCTCTTCTGGGATCATGATTTCTAATAGCATTCACTTCAGGGAATGAAGTAGAGCAAATAGGTCGAGTCTCGTGATTTTTCATCAGTAAATTATTATTCTATTCCGCAACAAGAAGACAAGAAATTAATTCAGAGTATTTTTTAAAACTTGTCCCCCGATATTATTGCTGCTGGACAATATTCGTGGCATAAAAAGTAGAGTATGTTTTCTCCAACATATCATCATCCGTTATATCAACTCTACATAGTTTCAACTGTGAAACTATTTTAAACATTGAGGAGTTATACTCACTCACAGATTTGAAATCTTGCAACCTCAGGTGCAGCCAGTCATACCGTGCTTTTGGGAGAACGGCCATCTTCTAGTGGTCGAATCTTTCTTTCAAATTTCCACACAAAACGAGATGAAAAGTAAACGAGAGAGGTAGAAAATAGAGAGAATATTATTATATCATTTCTCGTTGATTGTTGGTTGTGTCTACAAAAGGCATAAGATACTCTATTTTTAGGGGTGAATAGGGGATAAGTATAAGAACAAAGGGTGACACTTGTCACCCAGTATTAATTGCGAGGTGACATTTGTCACCAAAATTATAAATACTAGGTGATATGTGTCACCTTAGAGATAAACATCAGGTGGTACTTATCACCTTTCATTATGTACGTAATTATCCCGGGATAAAAGGATAATAACGATTATACGATGGGCATCCACTAATTTAATGAATCTTCAGGATTCATAACAGTTACCTATTTATTCTATTTTATTCTCTTTGTTATTTATGTTGCCTATTTATTTTAATTTATTCTTTATTTGATTTATTTTTATTTATTTGGCCTATTTATTGTATTTATTTCTTTATTATTTATTTTGCATATTTTTTAATTATGTGTCCTTCTTTCTCTCTTTTATTTACCTTTGTTCTTTATATAAGTGTAGCGTATTTCCACAATGAGGACATTGTGAATCTTAAGTGTAGGGTGGAGATTCATCTCCGTACTTTTTTTTATAATCAATTTTTGCCCAAAATTTTTAATTTTCAAAACTCCTAAAAAAATTTCAAAACTTTTTCGAACTTGTTGGTTTTATTCCAAAAAAGACAATTTTTCTTGTTTTCTTAGATTTTGACTATTGTCCTGCCAATGATAGAAATGACTGCTATTGCATGATTCTTGTGATATAAACTCAATCGGACTATTGAAATATGAGACAGACACTATTATAGGAAATTCCTAACAATCTTTGAGCGTACTAGTTGTACTAGTTGTTTGATCGTTGGATGGACTCTTGGACTTTCTCGATTGTTGGTGTTCGATCTTATATTTTTTTGTGATGATTGTCCGACGTACTTATAGGAGTTTGAGGGACAGTGATCAAGTTAATAAAATCAACTAATAAAAGGGTATTTCATAAGTGTCTTTCTCTACTTGAAAATCACTCATGATGGGAACTTAATGCGTGATGCCCTAAGGTCTCCAAGATCTGAGAGTCATCAGAGTGAGATTCGCTACATGAGTAGTTGAGGTTGACATGTGTACGTGAATGTAATCAACCTTTTGAATTAAACAAAAAAAGAAAAAGTGGTCATTTTTCTTTAGCTCTGAAAAAATGTTTAGGAATGATAGTTGCGATCTACAGAATCGATCAAATTTTTTGACGATTGGACTGCTTTGAGAGGAAATTTGTTGGTTGAGTGATGAATTATGAGTAGCCACACATATTTAGGGAAATTCTATGATCTTCGCGAGTCTTGGATGGATTTAGAAATTTGTAAGTCACATCTTCGAGAGTTGTGTGGGAAGTAGTCAATGAGGAGCTAGGGGACGATTGTTAATTTCCGAGGGTTGAGGGAGAAAATCTTCAGGATTAATTTGGACAGTTTGAGAGAGTTAGAAATTTTTTTTAAAATAAACTTGTCACTTTTTTTATTTAATTGTTTTTTTTCAAAAATATTTTAGTGTTGATTGTTCTTTCTTTTCTTCCGTACATGTTATTTGCATGGGGATAAGAAAAAGTCTAAGTGTGGGGGTATTTGATAACACTAAAATATTCAGATATTTTAGTGACACTTTGTGCTTAATTGTTGATCTAATTATTAATAAATAATCAATTTTGGTTTAATTTTACCAATTCTTTGATTAAATTGATTTCAGAAAGTTTTTAGGGAAAAATGTGAGGAATTACAAATTCAGGGACTCAATTACAATATTTGAAGATATTTTACACGTCGCATCTTGACGTTCGTAAACACCTTGTTCTTGACGGCCATCAAGATCTCATCATCAATCTTTTTTATTTGTGAATTTCCTAATTTACCCATATGATTTGTATCAATAAATAGTAGAATTTATCCACACATGTAATATGTGTAGAACCACAAATCATAGAGAGAATTATAGGTTTTGTTTCATTGTATTCTTTGTACTTTGAAACTTCTCAATACAAGATTTATTTTCCTTTCATAGCCATTATCTTCTTTTGTTCCTCTTTAAATTCTTGTTCATACACCAAGGAGAGAGTTTAGAGAGTTCTTCAAAGTTGAGAGTGAGAATCCAATCTTCTCTTTAGAAGTTAAGTGTTTGACACTCATAAACCATGAGGTTTTAACATTCAAGTTCTTAGAGTGAGGTTGGTAATTAATATCAAACCTCCTCTTATAGATTAGTGAATTGGATAGTCTGCGACCATACGGAGTTCAAGGATCTAATTTCCCTTGGAGGGGTGTGTTGATGTGTTGAAGAAATGGTGGAGGAAGAACATATACGAGAGCTCAGAAATTCCAAAGAGGTCTAGTTTCACTTGTACACATCTCTTAACTCTTTGATTTCCTATGATCTTGTATGTATGTGTTCGACAATAATTCTCATTTAGGATCTCCTTCTTGTTCTACATTACTTTAGATATAATTGTTGAGAACTCTTTGATGACTCATGGTTGAGTATTTCCATGCTAATCTATATCAATTGATCTTTGTTTTTTGCATCTACGTGTTTAAAGGATTCCATCTTAATAGATGCGAACTTCCTTAGAACTTTTGATATAGGCTACCATATCCCTAGTGGGCAGTTTGGTGAGCTCTAAGGGTAAAGGTCAAGACAGCCTTGGGTTGGATATCTATGCCTTAGACCTAAGTTTGGAGACTCTCAATTCATAAGAGTTTATTATACTAAGAATCTCTCAATAGTTATGTGTGCTTGTGTAAATTCTTAAAGATCCTAAGATTGTTTTCCTTTTATTGCTTTCTTTTTACTTGCTTTCTAGATTAGATTTCTTTCCTATCTCTTTTGTTGGAACCTAAATTTTAGTTTTCTCTAAGTTCATCATTTGTAGAGGAATCCTAACTTACTTGGGAAACAATTTATAAATTTTTTAAAAGGATGGCGTTTAATACTCACCTAAGAAGATAATCAAAAGCCTCAATTTAATCTAAAAAATATTGGCTAGAAAAGCAACCATTAAGTTTTTGGCACCATTGCTGGGGATGCCAATCATAATTGAATTAGTAATCTAGAATTTCTTGGGTTCTAGATAATCTAATAACTGGTTTAGGATGAATTGAATGGATTTAATGGAACATAGGATTTTTGAAGTACAGGTTTCCTTTACTTGCTTTCTTCCTTTCTTATTGGTTAGATAGTTTAGTGTAGATTCCTTAGTCTTTTGTTTTCTTTGTTTCTTTAGTATAGGTTAGCCTTAGGTTTTGGTTAGTGTAGGTTAGCTTAGATGTAGAGTTTAGCCTTAGAATAAGTTAATCTAGTTTAGTATTAAATAGCTTTAATCTAACTTCAACTAATTCCTAACTTGTTTTAATCTAGAATAGTTTAATTCTTACTTTAACTTTTAGAATAATTGAACTTACTTTTAACATAACTCTTAACCTAGAGTTAATTAGGTCTTTAGGTTTAAAATTTACCCTAACTCGTTTCTTTTGTTCTTATTTTGTTTTGTTTGATTTTAGATTGCTTTATTAGTGATAGATGCTCATTTTTTAAAGTTGTGAAAAAATCCAGCAAGCTTCCTCTTCTTTGCTCTGTTTCTCCTCTGTTCTCCGGACATCTATTGTCTGATTTTTTGTTAAAATTTTGATAGTTTTATATTCTACTGCCTTTTAGGTATATTTTGATATATTATTTGTTTAATTTGGATATCGTTTGATTAGCTTTTAATTTTAATTAGTTTAGAGTGGTTGTTGAAATATTCTACTGGAGTACTTTTATTTTATATGTATATATGTATGTATATTTGTTGTATATTTTTAGTAATTTAATTGAATTATATTTAGTACATATATGTATCTATAATTATAGTACTTATTTTTATCTTTAGTTTGATATTTTAATTAATTAATTTTTACCATTTACGCATGATTGCATTCAAGAGAATAAGGTACACTTCTCTAAAAATCTCTGGCAATTTTAATATCTATTTTTGATTGTTTTGATTTATTTGTGCTTTTGGTTTTTTTAAGAATTGTTTATATTGATCTTGGAATAATTTATGTTGATTTTGAGCTTTCAAATTTTTTGGATTAAGCTAAGTCTCTTTATGCTAAAATATCCTTAGTCTTGGCATTGCACCTTAAGTGTTTGAATAATTGTCTTTAGTTTAATTTTATAATTTTGGAGCATGATCTTCTCTTATAAGTTAGTTCAATTGATGTTAAGTCTTTAATCAAAGTTTTATGCTTATAGTATAAGATATTGTTCAATTTCCCTTTAGACTTGGCATTAGTCCTTCATTTAGTTGATGTTCTACATGATCTTAGTACCTAAAACAGTACACAACTTGAATTACTTGATCAATATTGATTCCTTATGTTCATTGTTTATTAGTATACTGTTCTTAATTATGTTTAGTACTTAATTGTTAAGGTAATTTGCATCTAGTTTATCATAATTATGCAAGTATGCATGCAAGCACCTCACTGAAATTTTGGTGTCCTAACTTATTAGTATCCCATAAATTTTGGCATCACAATTTTGGCCTAATTGTTGCAGAACTTTTCTATGTTTAATATATCAGTATATTTGCTTCACATTTTTACATTTTTTGCTTCAGCATATCAACATATTTATTACATGAAATATGCATTAAGATTTTACCTTGGTGCACAAATAATTTCAAGCTCACAAACATGGCTAATTGGTATAAAAACATTATAGAATACTATACGAGATTACGAGGTAGAAGAATATTTATATATAACATGAACTTTGATAAGTTTCCCCAACAAAATTTTATCAAAACTAACTAGTACTTATAAGTAGAAATTAGTTTTTCTATAAGATGATAAAAGGTTATCCTTGTTTCTTCCCATCACAGATAACATAGTGTCTCTGCAATATGCATGCTTTGGTGTCAAACCAACCTCTTCAATTTGATCCTTTTGATCTCCATGTTCTATGTATCTGTCTGGAAGCATCATTGGTCTCCACCACAACATTATATATATATATATATATATATATATATATATATATGTATATAAATTAATTAATATTTCATAATTGAAATGAAATCTCATATACATAATATAACATAACGTATTTATTGTCAATTTGAAATATTCTTTTCAAATAATTAACTTTAATTTTTTATCATATATTCCATTAAAGCCCAAGAATTATGAGACATGGGAGCGTTTGACAAAGTCGCCATCAACTGGTTTACATAATCTAGAATCTTGCATAAGCTACAGTGGCTCATATTCAATCTTCTTGAAGAAGCTTACCATCTGCTAAAAAATTCTGCACAATTGTTTCATATCCATGAATTCCCACTCTTGTTCCTTCTACCAATATTCTCCCCTTCCCAATCTAATTTTTTCAAATTTTAAATCAACTATCAAGAAAATACAAAAGAATTTTTTTTTTGTCAATGTTGTAATGGTTGAAGTATTCTTTTCAAATAATTATCTTTAATTTTGTATCAAGTAATCCATTCAAGCCCAATAAGACATGAGAACTAAATGCTCTAGTAGATCCTTATTCAACAATTACAAGAACTTCATGTAATTTCTAATCTCATAATAATCTTGAATGATAACGAACAAGTGTCTCTCCCCACAGCCAATGTCCATGGTTGAGCTCTGCCTGTTGGAGCAAACCTTAGGTACGCTTTATTCAATCCCTAAATTTTATCTGGTGATGGTGTAAAAGTTTGTAATTTTCTCATTTTTCAATTCTATACTTAATTCATTCATATATGTATATATATATATATATATATGTTGACTGTGTGACATAGAAACTTGGGAATTGTCTATTCGAAGATTTAGAATGTAACTATATCGGTCTAGTTGATGGCCAAAATACGGCAAATCTTGTACAAAATTTGAAACACTTGAAAATTATAATAGGAAAATGGTCAATCCTCATTCACATCCTTACAGTGAAAGGAAAGGGTTATCCTTCCGCTAAAATTGCTGCTAACAAAATGCACGTATATATGTATAATGTAATTATATATTGAAGATATATATCTATGTACCATGTAATTATATATACATGTAATATCTAATAGCATGGTACATATATATACATGCATTTTGTTACCAACAATTTCAAAAGGAGGATAACTATTTCCTTTCACTGTAAGGATGTGAATGAGGATTGGTCCTTTTTGTGCTATAATTTTCACGTGTTTCTAATCTATTATAATATTTTCCATATTATGGCCATTAATTAGTCCGATATAGTTCAATCCTAAATTTTTGAATATACAACCCCCAAGTTTGTGTCACGCCAAACTATATATATATATATATATATATTAGTGATATGCATAAATCATATCACATTTTTAGCATGTTTTTAGGCACAATTTAGGGTGAAATTGAGGGTAAATTGGTCTTAATTGTTCATTATTAACTCAATTTCACAGTTTTTATGATTTTGGAAGTGTCAGGTGAAAAGTGGAAGAAAATGGCAAATTTCGGGGCAAAAACACAATTTTTCAGAAGTTTAGACTTCGGGGAGGGCGTCCCGATTCAGGACGGGCGTCCTGACCTGGTCAACAGGTCGGGACGGGCATCCAGGACTCGGGATGGCAGTCCTGACCCGGTCAACAGACCGAGACGGGCGTCCCAATCCGGGACGGGCGTCCCGAACCAGAAAGTCAAGTCCCACATCGAATTTTTGAGAGAAAATCACTCCAGAAAGGTGCTATAAATACCCCATGCCTTCCTCAGTTGAAATCATCTCTCTCCACTCGATCTGAGTCATTCAGTGGTTTCCAATGTACAATTCTCGAGTACACAACTCACTCAGAGACTCAGATTTCAGTAGAAGTTTTCTTTCTTTCCTTTTTGTGTTCGTTTTTCTAGTTTCTGAGAAATAGTCTCAGATCCTAGGGTTTGATAGATAAGTTCGTTTCTGGTATTCATAGAATACCTGGAATTTCGTTAGGAGATCCTAAGAGGGCTCTAGGTGTTCGAAGAGTCAGTGCATAGGGCTGGGCTTAAGCTGGGTATTAAGGTAAAGCCCAGTTACTAGGCTGAGGAAGCGTCCTCCGAAGGTTCTGGCGAGCAGAGTCGGGTCAAGTAGTACGACATATATAGCAGTACGCTCCAACGGCGCGACTACGTAAAAGGTGATTTCTTTATGGCATCAGTCCCCCCATGTGCCTCTCTTTATATGTTGTTACTGTGTTTGTCCAAATACTGATTTGAATACGAGATTATGAATATTATGAATATTTGTTTATATGTTGAAGTTGTTATATTTTTTCGGAAATAGCCACCTGCTTAAATATTCATTATGTCTGCATGTCCAATGTAGTTTCTTTTAAACTAAAATTAGGGTTATAGACAATTCCTAACCACGGTCTATTCATAACTTGTTTAGTTTAACATGCATCAATTAGTATTGGTGTCTGCCATACTAGATAAAATAACATGCGGAACACCCTGTTTGTTAGAGTAGTCTAGGTAGGCTGAGTAGAGCGTTTATGCCTGCGGTTATGGGCAAGCGGCATAATCCCCGAAGTGACATAGGCTTTCATAGCTGTCTTTAGTAGTAACCGTGAGTAGGGCCGTTTACCTTGGCGATAGGGCGGTATATCAGATTGCTCAGATGTGGTACACCTTTGGACTCAGAACATAGTTGCAATCCAGGCTAAGATATATCTAAAATACTCGAAGATAGGTCAATCAACATATAGGAACAATATCACATAAAATCAGAACTTTGTCTATAAACACTTTTAGGCTTGATTAGACATAAACCTAGTGGAGAATGGATCACTCTCTCATCAAAGTCATTGATGAAGATTGCATAACTGGATCATAAGATAGGAGTTAGGATAAAAGACTAGTTACTACTAAGCTGTTACCACTTCCCTGGGAGTACGATAATTATTTAATAAAATCGTAGATACTTTCCAACAGACTAGCTACATGATAGGTACTCTGCCTTAGGTTCTGGCCGATTAAGTGACACCTTAGAGACTAAATGTGACAATTAGTCAATCACAGTCCTTAATTACTCATAATCAACATAGGGTAAAATAACACCTATTTAGCATATCGACCGGAACGCATCAGATTTTTGGCGCCGTTGCCGGGGAAATATCGTAATGAATTTAGGATTATTGGCCACAATTCTAGAGACTTATGATAGGTAGCGGTAGTAACCTAGACCTTAGACCTAACACTTATTTAATGCTAGTTAGACAATCACTTTCCAAAATATAGGATTGTCCCAACTAATTAATTTTAGATAATATCTGAAATTAAGACACTTAGGATAATCAAATTTTAGAAAATTATTCTAAAACCATTTTGAGGAAATTTACCTGCTTTCTAAGTAAAATTCAAAATCCCTAAAAATATTTTTCTTGCTTACTTTCCTATTTTTGTTATTTGTTATTTCTAACCAGACTTTGCACGCATAGATGAAGGGAACAAGAGCCCATGATATTCTGGATGAATTAGAAAATAACATCAATCCTTTCCCAGAGATCCAATCAACTCCTGCTTCTCTCGAATATACTCCTGCATCTCCCGAATATACTCCTGAATCCCCCGAATACACTCCAAAATCTCCTAAGTATACTCCTGCATCCCCCGCACCTAACAACCAACCACCTTCATCAGAGGATAGCACTAACAGTTCTCAATCAGCCTTGGCTGCCCGGGTAGATGATATCTCGCAGGATAAGCGCCATGACTCAGACAATACCGGGCGGACTAAGACGGTCATATCAGGTTGTTCTAACCTTAAGTTCTGAAGCAACCCAACTCAGAACCACAATAGAATGCCAAAATGTGCAAATACTCCGAGAGGTGATAGAAATCTTAAAAGAACAAAGGAACCCGCAGGAGGAGATGCGAAACATACGAGCAGAACTACAAGAGATGCGAAACATTCAGGCAGAGTTACAGGAGATCAGAGATAAGGGTCGTTGAAAAAGGGAAGATTCTTTCACTTTTATCTCAGCAAATAAATTGTTTGAACTAAACCTGAATAATTGACCCCTATTTTTCTATTTTTCAAACGTTTTAAAGGGTCCTTTATATTCAACAATTTTCTTCAGACATTTTATTTTCAAATTTCTATGAAAAACAAAAGTTTTGCAAATGCAGTTTATTTTTCACTAATTAAATTGTACAAACTCAGTTTTTGTTTTTCTGAAATTCTTGCTGAATTTAAGTTGGGATAAAATTAGGGTAGTCATGATTTTCGAAAAAGATTGAGGAATTTTTGCATAGAGTTTTTAACAGCTTCTGAATTTGATTGGATAAACGTGAAGACTTGTTAAAAATTATGATTATTTTGGTATCCTGAGATTTGCAGGGAATTACGAAAAAAAAATTATTTTTTTTCGGAATTGGCACGCGTCCTGAAGCAATCCGGGACGGGCGTCCAGCGGGACGGGAGTCCTGCCTCCGGGACGGGCGTCCCAAAGGCCGCCCCTCCTACAAATAATCCATTTTTTTCATTTCCCCTCAAATCAACTTCCAAAAATTTACCTCACTCAAATAATTCTCTCTATCTTCTCTCTACAAATTTTTGGCAAACTTCCCAAAATTCAAAAATTCAAATTTCCCTCCAAAATTTGAAATTCCTTCCAAATTCGAATTTCCCTCCAAAATTCAAATTTCCCGCCAAAAATTCAAAATCATTCCCTAACCAAAATCCATCCTCCCGAATTCAAATTCACCTCCAGAATTCGAATTCGAATCTTCCTTCCTGCCTAAATTCTCAAAATCTCTCAAACGCTCTCAACCCAAATGACTCCCAAACGCGCTCGTATCACATCCACCATGACCATCACATCGGTGGCACATCCTTTTATGCTGTTTCACTCCAGCCCAGCATACCAGGAGAGATGTCACGGATACATCGGACGCACCATACTGACGGGCAGAACACTTGACTGGGCTGCAATACAGACGCTAGAGGTGGAGCAGGAAGTCAGATGCATGCTCGACGTACTACCCTACAATCGAGTATTCATCGTCACTAAACCAACATACCTAGAGCTAGTATGTGAGTTCTATGCGTCATTCACGTACCATCAGGAGCAGATCACATTCCGCTTGGGCGGAATAGATCGATCGATGAGCATGGCCGAGTTCGGCATTGCCCTAGGTATCTGGCAGAGAGACGAGCTGGATACGCCCGCCTACACCACGGTAGTTCGAGACTTCATGTCTGCAGACGTCTCCACTGCTTGGGCTCAGATCTGTATGACGGGTGTCCCATACCAGCATGGCTTTGCGAAAGCCACAGGTATCTATCATGCCCTTCGATACTTGCATACTATTATTGCACACACTTTGTCAGGACGACGGACGGCCCCCGGGAATGTCACCCAAATGGAGACATTCCTCTTGGCCAACATGCACATGGGATCCACAGTGGAGATGGCTCGACTTATCACGGTCATCATGCGGGATATCGCTACGGACACTCAGAAACAGTGTCTGGGACTCGGACCATTCATCACCAGGATAGCTCACTACCTAGAGTTAGACATCGAGGGCTCAGAGCTGACCCAGATCTCCCCGACCACCATTCCTACGGACCTCACTATCCTACGGAACATGGGAATGGTCGTAAGGGATGCAAATGGGCGCTACTCCATCCACACGAAGCAGCCAGGACAGGCTTCGGCACCAGGAGCAGTTCCAGCGCACATACCTCCGTCCGAGACGTTTGTTCCACGCACTGCCTTCGAACGACACATGGCACACGAATTGGCAGAACTCTCAGCCCGATACAGCCGAGATATGGATAGGATCGAGAGACGGCTGACGTTGATAGAGGACAGAGTCGCTATGAACACCAGCAGGATCGATGAGATTCATCAGCATACCTCCCACCTGGTGGAGAACTCCGAGGTCCACTTTTCGGCAGACTTTCCGGCAGCCTTCGGTCCACCTAATGACGGCGAGCCGGGTTCTCAGTTCTTCTTTCCTTTTCTTTTTCTTTTGTTATTTTCATTCTATGTGTGATCATGTCTGGGCTGTATGAATTATGAATCTCTGTGTAACATTGATTGATATGACATAACAGTATTGTTTTCTCTATGTTTTCTTGTTATTTCCTTATTTTTCCTTCTTACCCATAGTCATTCGAATAAGTGTGGGGTAAGAACTTTTTTTTGTTTGTTTTGTTTCTTGTTTCCAAATAAGTGTGGGGTAGCTTAGAAATGCATGAACACTGAGGACAGTGTCAGATTTAAGTGTGGGGTAGCAGTGCACAGCGCACTGTAGTGAGAAACTTTTTGCATGATTTTGCTTGTTTTCCCCATATTTTCACACCCATCCAAAAGTTTTCAAAACTTTTCATTCTTTCAGACTTCTAAATGCAGTATGATTGGTTAAACATTGCTTATGTCTATGATATGTAGGTAGAATGTTATGGTTAGTAGGAGGCAATGTGATAGCTATCTTGAACTAATTGATTAGGAATAGGGAATTCCTGATAATTGAGCACAACTTTGTCTGGATTAGAGACCTCAGCCAATTACCTTTTCAAGACTTAACTAGATAAAATTAGACCAGTTGTGGATGTTTTGACAATTAGAATGACTAGATGAGACTCTGAGCTAAAAGTGAAAAGAAATTAAAGAAAGTTAATTAAATAAGGGTAGTTTGCCAGCGGCCTTCGCTACTCGAGCACCACTCCTTCGGGGAACTTAAAGCCTGATACCCTAAGGTCGTGTAGGTCTAGGAGTCATCGGAGTGGGACTCGCTACATGGGTAGTTGAAGTTGACGTGTTCTAAGCAGATTCAAAATACCCTACATCTATAAAGAAAATCCATAAATGCTAAATCATTAAAAATCTGATCACCAAGGCTCAGAACTCAGAAAGTTGTCTTTTGTTATTATGTCTAGCAACAAGGTCGAGATATTATCTGGTAATAGATAAGACGAGAGTATATTGTGTTGACTATCTGGTCTAGACTAGTACACACACTACACATCAAGAAGACCCTGTGACTAAGAAAGGAGTTCAACCTAGTTGTTAAGTTGTTTTCTGCTTAACTATAACAATCTGCTAGAGACATTTGAGACCTTGTCATAGCAACCTGACCAGTCAAACCTGTGTTAAGAATTGTCTGAATAAATTTTTGGAATAAAAACATGACTAGGAATTTAAGTGACTGCACTATGATTTAGAATCACTAACTTCAAGTAGACTTTGCTTGAGGACAAGCAAAAAGCTAAGTGTGGGGTTATATGATATGCATAAATCATATCACATTTTTAGCATGTTTTTAGGCATGATTTAGGGTGAAATTGAGGGTAAATTGGTCTTAATTGTTCATTATTAACTCAATTTCACAGTTTTTATGATTTTGGAAGTGTCAGGTGAAAAGTGGAAGAAAATGGCAAATTTCGAGGCAAAAACGCAATTTTTCAGAAGTTTGGACTTCGGGGAGGGCGTCCTGACCTGGTCAACAGGTCGGGACGGGCGTCCAGGACTCGGGAAGGCCGTCCTAACCCGGTCAACAGATCGGGACGGACGTCCCGAACCAGAAAGTCAAGTCCCACATCGAATTTTTGAGAGAAAATCACTCTAGAAAGCTGCTATAAATACCCCAGGCCTTCCTCAGTTGAAATCATCTCTCTCCACTCGATCTGAGTCATTCAGTGGTTTCCAGTGTACAATTCTCGAGTACACAACTCACTCGGAGACTCAGATTTCAGTAGAAGTTTTCTTTCTTTCCTTTTTGTGTTCGTTTTTCTAGTTTCTGAGAAATAGTCTCATATCCTAGGGTTTGATAGATAAGTTCGTTTATGGTATTCATAGAATACCCGGGATTTCGTTAGGAGATCCTAAGAGGGCTCTAGGCGTTCGAAGAGTTAGTGCATAGGGCTGGCCTTAAGCTGGGTATTAAGGTAAAGCCTAGTTACTTGGCTGAGGAAGCGTCCTCCAAAGGTTCTGGCGAGCAGAGTCGGGTCAAGCAGTACGACATATATAGTAGTACGCTCCAACGGTGCGACTACGTAAAGGGTGATTTCTTTATGGCATCAGTCCCCCCTGTCACTCTCTTTATATGTTGTTACTGTGTTTGTCCAAATACCTATTTGAATACAAGATTATGATTATTATGAATATTTGTTTATATGTTGAAGTTGTTATATTTTTCTGGAAATAGCCACCTGCTTAAATATTCATTATGTCTGCATGTCTATTGTAGTTTTCTTTTAAACTAAAATTAGGGTTATAGACAATTCCTAACCACGGTCTATTCATAACCTGCTTAGTTTAACAGGCATCAATTAGAATTGGTGTCTACCATACTAGATAAAATAACCTGCGGAACACCCTGTTTGTTAGAGTAGTCTAGGTAGGCTGAGTAGAGCGTTTATGCCTGCGGTTATGGGCAAGCGGCATGATCCCCGAAGTGACATAGGCTTTCATAGCTGTCTTTAGTAGTAACCGTGAGTAGGGTCGTTTACCTTGGCGATGGGGTAGTATATCAGATTGCTCAGATGTGGTACACCTTTGGACTCAGAACATAGTTGCAATCCAGGCTAAGATATATCTAAAATACTCGAAGATAGGTCAATCAATATATAGGAACAATATCACATAAAATCAGAACTTTGTCTATAAACACTTTAAGGCTTGATTAGACTTAAACCTAGTGGAGAATGGATCACTCTCTCATCAAAGTCATTAATGAAGATTGCATAACTGGATCATAAGATAGGAGTTAGGATAAAAGACTAGTTACTACTAAGCCGTTACCACTTCCCTGGGAGTACGATAATTATTTAATAAAATCGTAGATACTTTCCAACAGACTAGTTACACGATAGGTACTCTGCCTTAGGTTCTTGCCGATTAAGTGACACCTTAGAGACTAAATGTGACAATTAGTCAATCACAGTCCTTAATTACTCATAATCAACATAGGGTAAAATAACACCTATTTAGCATATCGACCGGAATGCATCAATTAGCATCTCATATATATGAATGAATTAAGTATAGATTTATAAAATGAGAAAATTACTTACTTTTACACCATCACCCAAGTAAAATTTAGGGATTGAATGAAGCCTACTTAAGGTTTTGCTAAGTGCTCCAATAGGCGGAGTTGGACCATCATTATTTGGCTGTGGGGAGAGACATTTGTGCAATATCATTCAAGATTATTATGAGATTAGAAATTACATGAAGTTCTTGTAACTATTTAAGATGGATCTACTAGAGGATTTAGCTCCGATGGGCTTGAATGGACTACTTGACACAAAATTAAAGGTAATTATTTGAAAAGAACATTTTTTGCAGTTACAACATCGATAATTACCTTTAATTTTGTATGAAGTAATCCATTCAAACCTTTGTATTGTGATACACGAGAGCTAAATCCTCTAATAGATCCCTCTTCAACAGTTCTAAAAACTTCATGTAATTTATAATCTTATAATAATCTTGAATGATAATGGACAAATGTCTCTCCTCACAACCAATGTTGATGGTCGAACTCCGCTTGTTTGAGCAGTTAGCATAAGCTTAAGTAGAGTTCATTCAATCCCTAAATATATGGGATGCAAATATATACATATATAGTAGGATGTGACATAGAAATTTTGGAGTTGTGGGATTGCAATATATCGGTCCAATTTATGGTCGTAATATGGAAAATCTTGTGCAAGTCTGAAGCAAGTAAAAATTATGGCATAAAAAGGAATAGTCCTTATTCACATCCTTACAGTGAAAGGAAAAGGTTCTCTTCTTGCTGATATTGCTAATAACAAAATGCACGTATATATATATATATATATATATATATATGTACGGTTCAACTATATATTTTAGGTATATATCTATGGATCGTGCAATTATATATACCTACAATATATAATTACACGGTATATATATATATACAAGCATTTTGTTAGCAGCAATTTTAGTAGGAGGATAACGTTTTCCTTTCACTCTAAGGATGTGAACGAGGAATGATCCTTTTCGTGCTATAATTTTCACATTTTTCAAAACTTGTACATGATTTGCCATACTTTGGCCATAAATTGGACCAATATAGTTCATTCATAACTTATTGAATAGACAACTCTCAATTTTTTGTGTCTCACCCAACTATATATATAAATATATTAGCTTGCTATATATATATGTGAATGACTTAAGTATAGAATTGAAACATGAGAAAATGACTTACTTTACACCATCATCCAAGTAAAATTTAGGGATTGAATGCAGCCAGCTTAAGGTTCTTCTAACTGCTCCAACAGGCGAAGATGTACCATCAAAATTGGATGTGAGGAGAGCCACTTGACCAATATCATTCAAGATTATTATGAGATTAGAAATTACATGAAGATCTTGTAGCTGTTTAAGAAGGTTCTACTGCAGGATTTAGCTCTCATGTCTCAGAATGCTTGCGCTTGAATGGATTACTTGATAGAAAATTAAAGATAATTATTTGAAAAGAATATTTCTACAGTTACAACATTAGCAATTGAGTACCTTTAATTTTTATAAACTAATTCATTCAAACCTAAGTATTGTGAGACATGAGAGTTAAATCCTCTAATAGATCACTCTTCAACAGTTACAAGAATTTCGTGTAATTTCTAATCTCATAATCATCTTGAATGATAACGAACAAATGTCTCTCCCAACAGTTAATGTTGATGGTTGAGCTTCGTCTGTTTAAGCAATTAGCCAATGTTGTAATTTCTAATTTCAATTGTTACAACATTGGCAATTAATTCTCTTTAATTTTGTATAAAGTAATCCATTCAATCATAAGTATTGTGAGACATGAGAGCTAAATCCTCTAATAGATTCCTCTTCAACAGTTATAAGAACTTCATGTAATTTCTAATCTCATAATAATTTTGAATGATAATGCATAAATGTCTCTCCCCCACAACCCATGTTGATGTTTGAGCATTACCTATTTAAGCAATTAGCCTAAGCTTAATTAGAGTTCATTCAATTCCTAAATTTTACTTGGATGATGGTAGAAAAGTAAATAATTTTCTCATTTTTAATTCGATACTTATTTTATATTTATATTTATATATATATATATAGTTGGATGTGACACAAAAACTTGGAAGTTGTTTATTCAAAGAGTTTGGATTGCACAATATTGGTTCAGTTGATGAACACAATATGGCAAATCTTGTACAAGTTTGAAGCACGTGAAAATTATGACACAAAAAGGACAAGTGCTCATTCTCATCCTTACAAGAAAGGAAAAAGTTATCCTTCTACTGAAATTGTTGCTGACAATATGCATGTATATATGTAATGTTATATTGCAATTATATATATATATATATATATATATATATATATATATATGTACTGTGCATTTTTCAGCAGCAATTTCAGTAGGAGGATAACCTTTTCCTTTTCTCTATAAGAATGTTAATGAGGACTGGTCCTCTTTGTGCTATAACTTTCACGTGTTTCAAAATTTGTATAGGATTTGTCATATTATGGACATCATCTTGAACGATTGATATGCATAAATCATATCACGTTTTTAGCATGATTTTAGGCATGATTTAGGGTGAAATTGAGGGTAAATCGATCTTAATTGTTCGTTATTAACTTAATTTCTCAGTTTTTATAATTTTGGAAGTGTCAGGTGAAAAGTGGAAGAAAATGGCAAATTTTGGGGCAAAAACGCAATTTTTCAGAAGTTCGGACTTCGGGGAGGGCGTCCCGGTTCAGGACGGGCGTCCTGACCTGGTCAATAGACCGGGACGGGCATCCCGAACCAGAATTCAGAATCCCACATCGAATTGTTGAGAGAAAATCACTACAGAAAGCTGCTATAAATACCCCAGGCCTTCCTTAGTTGAAATCATCCCTCTCCACTCGATCTGAGTCATTCAGTGACTTCCAGTGTACAATTCTCTAGTACACAAATCACTCAGAGACTCTGATTCCAGTATATGTTTTCTTTCTTTCCTTTTTAGTGTTTCGTTTTTCTTAGTTTCTGAGAAATAGTCTCAGATCCTAGGGTTCGATAGATAGGTTCGTTTATGGTATTCATAGAATACCAGGGATTTCGTTAGGAGATCCTAAGAGGGCTCTAGGCGTTCGAAGTGTAAGTCCACAGGGCTGGGCTTAAGCTGGGTATTAAGGTAAAGCCCAGTTACTAGGCTGAGGAAGCGTCCTCCGAAGGTTCTGGCGAGCAGAGTCGGGTCAAGCAATACGACATATACAGCAGTACGCTCCATCGGCGAGACTAAGTAAAGGGTGATTTCTTTATGGCATCAACGATATAGTTCAATCCTAATTTTTCGAATATAAAACTCCCAAGTTGATTATGAATAATTAAGGATCGAGTTTTACTAATTGTCACTTTAGCATTAATTGTTGTCACTTAATTAATCAGAACCTAAGGGATAGTACCTATCGTGTAGCTAGTTCTTGGAAAGTATCTACGATTTTAAAATTATGAATATCGTACTCCTAGGGAACTGGTAATGGCTTAGTAGCAACTATCCCTTAATCCTAACATTTATCTTATCATGCCATTAATCAATCCTTTAATCAATATCTTTGAGATTGATTGGTGATCCCAATCACACATAACAAGCAAATAGCAATCAAGAGTAGACATGTATTCATTAATTAAACTTAGTTATTACAACTTGTTTGACCTTATCTTCGAACATTTTAGATATATCTTGATCTCTAAGGAAATTATAAAATGTAATCATCTGTTTACCATATCTAAGTTACCAGGTGTATTCACCCCTATCGTGGGATGATCCTTCTCATCTGTCGGATTAAAGTATCCATGAACAGTCCCATATGTCACTTCGGTATCATGCCACTTAACCCTAGGATTGGCATAGCGTACAAACTCAGCTTTATTAGGGTACTCTAACAAACATGGTGATCTGTTTTGTTATTTCTTCCTAATCTGGCAGACCTTTTACAATTTGTTAAACTAAACCGATTATGATTCAGAGCTTGGTTAGGAGTTGTCTATAACCCTAATTTAATTCAAAAGGACACGACATTTCAAGATTCATAATGATAATTCTAGCTCTATGATCTTCTCGGGAAAATGGATAGCATCTCAAATTGTAAAACATGTATGATATATGAATTAAGTATCAAATCAATATCCAGATAAAACAATTTATAAACATATAGAAACTCGTCTAGGGGACCCAATATCATAAAGTAGTCACCACTTTATGTAGGTTCAGCCAGCGCTGCAGCTCCTATATGCTTCTTATCACTCGATCCTACTCTGCTTAGCCGAGCCTTCGGAGAACGCTTCTTAGACCTAGTAGCAATTGCTTTACCTTACATCTTGGGCTTTTGCAAATTGCCCTAATTTGACTAAGAACACGCACCCTATCTCTCTCTTAGGATCTCCCAACAAAATCCCGGTATTTTGTGATACCAAAAACTGAATACTAATCTAATCGAATTCTAAAATATTGAGATAAACACTCAGAGATAAGAGAAAACGATGCACTCGAAGTTGCTAAATGACTTATATTGAGTGCTGAGGGATGATTTCAACTATTGGAGGCCTAGGGTATTTATAGCAAGTTTTTGGAGTAAATTTCTCAAACATTTCTGATGTGGGACAAGTTTTGGTGCTTGGGACGCCCGTCCCGAATCCAACTTTTCCAAAAATTGCACTTTTGCCCCAAAATTTTCTATTTTCATGCAATTTACTCCTGAAACTTCCAAAATCACAATTTATGCAATTTTATGTCAATTTGATTCAATTAAGATCATATACATTCAAATATTTCTCTAATTTGTGTCTAAAAACATGTTAAAAATTGATATAATTTGTGCATATCAAAACCTCACACTTAGCTTTTTGCTTGTCCTCAAGTAAAACCTATATGAAATTAGTGAATGCTAAATCAGAGGTGCAATCACAACAAGGTTCTTAGTAATGTTTTTAGCAAAATTTCTCACTGAGTCGATAATTCAGAAAATAGCTATGGACTGATCAAGTTGCTATGTAAAGGTCTCAAATATTGGGTAAATGTGTCATGACCATGTAGCTGAAATAGTTCAATTACCTGATTGAACTCTACTCTTAGTCACAAGGTTTTCCTGAGGTGCAGTGTATGAACTGGTCTAGACTAGGTTGTCAACTCAGAATAAACTTTCCTAAACCGCTACCACATAATAATTCGACCATTTTTTTTAATATAATAGCAAATCAAATGACCTTCCAGGTTCTGAGCTTTGGTGCCAATGTTTTATAGTTACGATTCCCAATAGAAACAATACAATAGGTGTATTTTTGAATTGATTTTCCAGGGTATTTTGTATTTGTTTTCACACATCAACCTTGACTACCCAGATATCAAGCTCCACTTCAATGACTCCCAGATCTACACGACCTTAGGGCATCAGACATTAAATTCCCTTCAGAAGGGGTGCTCGAGTAGTAAATGACGCTTGCAAACTACCCCTTTTTTACTTTTAAGCTTTTACACTTTCAGCTCAGAATATCATCTAATCATTCAAGTTGCTAACACATTCTCGACCAATCAAATATTATTTAGCTTTGTTTTGAAAAGATATTGGGTTGATTTTTCTAATCCAATCTAAGTTGTGCTCAAGAAAATTAGGAATTCCCTACTTCTAAGTGATGAATTCAATATAGTTATCAAATTGTTTCCTAAGGGTCCTAACACTTTACTAAACATATATCACAGACATAAGCAGTTCTTCAATCAATCAATACTAATTTTCAAGTCTGAAAGAGTGAAACTTTTTGAAGTTTTTTGGAAGGGTGCAATTTCAGTGAAAAGTATGGAAAAACATGCAAATTTTTACGTGAGTGCACTGTATACTACTACCCCACACTTAAGATTGACAATGTCCTCAGTGTTCATGCATGTCATATGACCCCACACTTATTTGAAAAATAAGAATCTAAAAATAAAAGCAGGAAAAACAAACAAAACTCTTACGCCACACTTATTTGAGAAATAAGAGTTTAAAAAAACTAAAACAGAAAAAACAAACAAAACACGAAATGAGGATAAAAATAAAAAATTTGAAAATAGAAAGTAGTGGTCAGTTATTTAATTTTAGTTCAAACAATTTATTTGATGAAAAGTAAAAAGAATCTTCCCTTTTTTTTCAACGGCCCTTTTCTCTAATTTCTCGCATCTCCATGCGCATGACTCTCATCTCTTCCCTTTGCTTGCCCTGCTCACTTCATAAGTCAGCTAACTCCCGGAGCATCTGGCTTTCCTGGAGACTTACTGTGGCCCTGAGTTGGTCCATGGTAGCTGTGAGATTCAGAATGCTCTGTTCTGAATGACACAGTCTGCGTGAAATTCCTTTATCCATCTCATAGATCCTTTGAGCCAAAGTGTCTATTTGCATGGACAAAACTGACTGAAAACTGTTAGTACTTCCCCCGGATGAAGGGGTATGCTTGTTAGGTGTTGGAGTGTACTCAGGAGATATTGGTGAGTTTTGGGTTTGGTCAAGGGGTGGTGGATTTATAGGAACTCTCTGGGCAGGAGTGTGAACTAGAGATCTTTGAGGTTCTTCTCTCGGAGGAAAGGTGTCTTCAGAAGGATCTCTTCCGTGGGACTAGGCTCACGGGTGTTCAGTAATCTTTTGACTAAGTCACTAGTGTCTAGGCTTGAGTCTATTTCTATAGGTTGTGGAGGAGGGTTCTCCCGTGGTATTTCTGGCTAAGGCCTAGATGGTCCTTCTGGTTTCGTCTTCTTTCAACCTGGAGTGTCAGGGTTTTCTGCTTTCTTTGCTTAGTTTGTAGCTGCTCTTGTTCTCTTCATCTATGGGTGTAAAGTTTGGTTAGGAATAACAAATAACATAAAGGAAAACAAACAAGAGAAATATTTTTTTCGGGATTTTAAATTTTTAACATTTTTTTTCATTTTATATTTTATTTCAAAAGCAGTTAAATTTCCTCAATATGGTTTTAGAATAATTTTCTAAAATTTGATTATCCTAAATGTCTTAATTTCAGATGATGTCTAAAATTAATTAGTTATGATAACCCTATATTTTTGAAATTGATTGTCTAGCAAAAGATAAGTGTTAGGTCTAAGGTCTAGGTTACTACCGTTACCTATCATAAGCTTCTAGAATTGTGGCCAATAATCCTAAATTCATTATGATATTTCCCCGGCAATGGCGCCAAAAATCTGATGCGTTCTGACTGATATACTAAAATAGGTGTTGATTTACCCTATGTTGATTATGAGTAATTAAGGACTTATCCTGACTAATTGTCACATTTAGTCTCTATACTGTCACTTAATCAATCAGAACCTAAGGCAGAGTACCTATCGTGTAGCTAGTCTGTTGGAAAGTATCTACAATTTTAATTAAATCAAATATCGTACTCCCAGGGAAGTGGTAACGGCTTAGTAGTAACAATCCTCTTACCCTAACTCTTATCTTATGATCCAGTTATGCAATCGATCATCAATATCTTTGATGAGAGGGTGATTCATTCTCCACTAGGTTTAAGTCTATTTAAGCCTAAGAGTGTTTTACAGATAATGTCCTGATTCTATGTTATAATGTTCCTACATGTTGATTGACCTATCTTCGAGTATTTTAGACATGTCTTGGCCTAGATTGCAATTATGTACTGAGTCTAAAGGTGTACCACATCTGAGTTACCTGATAAACCGCCCTACCTTAATGACGACCCTACTCACGGTCCGAGCTAAAGGCATCCATGAAAACCTATGTCACTTAGGAGATCATGCCGCTCGCCCTAACACCGGCATAAACACACAAACTCAGCCTACTTAGACTACTCTAACAAACATGGTGATCTATAGGTTATTTCATCTAATATGGCAGACATTAATGCAACCCAACGGGGAAGTCCTAAATTAATGCCTGTTAAACTAATATGATTAGACCATGGTTAGGAATTGTCTATAACCCTACATTTAGTTTTAAAAAAACCACATTAGACATGCAGACATAATGAAAGTTAAGCTGGTGGCCATAAATGAATACCATAAATGAACCTATCTAGTCGTATCCTAGGATCTGAGACAGACTCTCAGAAACAAAGAACACGAGATACTATCTAAGAATATAAATATACCTATACTAAAACCTGAGTCGCTAAGTGACTTGTATACTATGGAAAACTGTATACTTGAAGTCACTAAATGACTCAGATCGAGTGGAGATGAATGATTTCAACTGAGGAAGGCCTGAGGTATTTATACCAGCTTTCTAGAGTATTTTCTCTCAAAAATTTCGATGGGGGATTCTGAACTGCGGCTCGGGATGCCCGTCCTAGATCTGGGACGCCCGTCTTGGCCTGTTGACCAGGTCAGGACGGCCGTACCGAGTCCTGGACGCCCGTCCTGACTTTGGGACGCCCACCCCGACTTCTAAACTTATGAAAATCACATTTTTGCCCCGAAATTTGCCATTTTCTTCTACTTTTCACCTGACACTTCCAAAATCACAAAATCTGTGAAATTGAGTTAATAACAATCAATTAAGACCAATTTACCATCAATTTCACCCTAAATTATGCCTAAAATCATGCTAAAAATGTGATATGATTTATGCATATCAGTTCGGGTCAAGCAGTCCAGGATATACAAGTAGTTGCTCCATCAGTGGACCTAATAAAGGGTGAATACTTTATGGTAGTGGTCCCATTGACCCTATCTTT
Source organism: Asclepias syriaca (assembly GCA_027405835.1). Taxonomy (NCBI): domain Eukaryota; kingdom Viridiplantae; phylum Streptophyta; class Magnoliopsida; order Gentianales; family Apocynaceae; genus Asclepias; species Asclepias syriaca. The sequence goes on from CM049930.1 coordinate 10,323,608, forward strand.
ATATTTTTGTACTGTGTTTCTCCAAAGACCCATTTGAATATTAAATTATGATATTATGAATATGTGTTTTGCATGTTCAAGATATTTACATTTTTTCAGAAAGGTCACCAGCTTAATTATCATTATGACTGCATGTCTACTTGCTCTTTTAAATTAGATGAACGGTTATAGACAATTCCTAACCACAGTCTATTCATAACCTGTCTAGTTTAACATGCCTTAATTTAGGGCTTTGTGTGAGGACGGAAGCATTAAGGTCTGCCATATTAGATAAAATAACCTATAGATCATCATGTTTGTTAGAGTAGTCTAATGAGGCTGAGTTCGTGTGTTTATGCTGGCGTTAGGGCGAACGGCATGATCTCCTGAGTGACATAGGACTTTCATGTATGCCTTTAGCTCGAACCGTGAGTAGGGTCATAAATGACGATGGGGCGGTTTATCAGATAACTCAGATGTGGTACACAAGTAGAATCAGTATATAATTGCAATCTAGACCAAGATATATCTAAAATACTCGAAGATAGGTCAATCAACATGTAGAAACAATATAACATACATCATAACACTTGTCTATAAAATACTCTTGCATGCTTAATAAACTTGAATCTTGTGTAGAATGGATCACCCTTTCATCAATGATATTGATGAATGATTGCATAACTAGTAATAAAATGAGAGTTAGGGTAAAAGGATAGTTGCTACTAAGCCGTTACCACTACCTTGGGAGTACGATAATTTCTTAAATTAAAATAGCATGTACTTTCCAACAGACTAGCTACACAATAGGTACTTTGCCTTAAGTTCTGATTAATTAAGTAACAACATAGATGCTAAATGTAACAATTAGTAATTCTAAGTCCTTAATTATTCATAATCGATATATGGTAAATAAAACCTATTTTTAGCATATCAATCGGAAACGCATCAAGCGTATCAGGAGAGGTGCCACATGCACATTGGATGTAGCATACTGGTTGGCAGAACGCTCTATTGGGCAGCAGTTCGGACACTAGGAGTCGAGCGGGAGATTCAACACATACTCGACGTACTACCCTACACTCGAGTTTTCAACGTCATTGAGCCGACCTACCTCGAGCTGGTATGTGAGTTCTACGCTTCCTTCACATTCCAACAAGAGCAGATCACATTTCGACTGGGCGAAACGGACCGGTCGATGAGCATGGCCGAGTTAGGCATCACTTTGGGTATCTTGCAGAGGGAGGAGATGGACACGCCCGCCTACACTACAGCAGTACGAGACTTCACCTCTGATGACGTCTCCACCGCCTAGGCCCAGATCTATACCACTGGCGCCCCCTACCAGCATGGCTTCATGAAAGCCACAGGTATCCATCCAGCCCTTTGCTATTTGCATACTATCGTAACACATACTCTGGCAGGAAGACGTACTATTTTAGGGAATGTCACCTAGATGGAGACATTCCTCCTGGCTAATATGCACAGAGGCATCACTGTGGAGATGGCCAAGCTCATTACCATCATCATGCGGGGTTTTGCAACACGTTGATTTGTATTTGTGATTATGTGATGAGTCTGTATGACATATGAATCAATGTATGCAAAACGTTGATCTGCATGACATAACAACATTATTTCCTTTATTTCATTTGTTTTGTTATTTCTATTACCCTTCTTGTTGTGTTATTTTGTTTTCTTTCTCTTCCCCTTAGTCAATCAAATAAGTGTGGGGTAAGAGTTTTATGTTTTCCAACTTTTGTTTTTCAAATAAGTGTGGGGTGATAGGATATGCATGAACACTGAGGACAGTGTAAACCATAAGTGTGGGGTAGCAGTGCACTATGCACGATAGTAAAATTTTGCATGTTTTCCCATATTTCTCATTTAAATTGCACCCTTCCAAAAACATTTCAAAAATTTTCACTCTTTCAAACTTCAAATTCAGTATTGATTGGTTTAAGAAATGCTTATATCTATGATATATGTTGAGTAGTGCATTATGATCAGTAGGAAACAAGTTGATAACTTTACTGAATTCCTCAATTAGAAATAGGCATTCCTGAGATTATTGAGCACAACCTAGTCTGGATTAGAAACATCAACCAAATACCTTTTCGAGACTTAAACTAAATAATATTAGACCGGTTGCGAATGTGTTAGTGATTTGAATGACTAGATGATGCTCTGAGCTGGAAGTGAAAAAGCTTAAACAAATATGCTAGTTTGCAAGCGTCCTTTGCTACTCGAACACCACTTCTTAAGGGAACTCAATGTCTGATGCCCTAAGGTCGTATAGATCTGGGAGTCATCGGAGTGGGGCTCGCTACCTAGGTAGTTAAAGTTAATGTGTGAAAGCGAACACAAAAATACCCTGAACAATCCATTTAAAAATACATTGCCTAGTGTATTCTTTTATTGAAAATTATAAATGAAAAAGAATCGTGACACCTAAGATCAGACCTCAGAAGGTTGTTTGTTGCTAGTATATTCGACGATTGGTCAAGTTATTATCTGGTAAAGGTTAAGAGAATACTATATTGTGTTGACAATCTAGTCTAGATTAGTTCACACACTACACATCAGGAAGACTTCGTGACTAAGAGTAGAGTTCAGTCGAGTTATTGAGTTGTTGCATCTGCATGACCATGATAATCTGTGTTGCGTTGTGTGCGTGTGTCACAATTTGTAAAGATAAGGAAATAAAATAAATCAACGCAATCTTAACAAGTGCAAGTATACACTGGTCACAAGTAATATATGTATCTAAGTACAAGATTATCGATCCCACAGGGACTAAGTGTGACAATTACAAATGCAAATACGATTGTACAATGCATTTAAATACATAAACCCTCATCACTCATAATATTCTTAATTTCATAACTTTACTACCACCGATCTAGGATGATGCAGCATTGTGCTACAGTTTTTCTATGCTTATTTTCAAAAATTCTTCTTTTTTTCTTCTCTCTTTTTTTCCCGCACCCCAACTTATTTTTAGAAGTATTCTAAGCAGACTGAGATTAAGTTTATAGGAGGCAAAGAAAGGATACATGCAAATATTTCAGTAAAAGTGGCTAGTTGTTCAATATGGGTGTCAGGAAATAGGCTAAGCCCAACTATATTTACTAGGGAAAAATAATGCATCAAGGTTGGGCTAGTAAAGCTCAATCATTCCCAGAATATGCCTCAATCATTTCAATATTATTGAATTCACTATAATTTTGCCTCAAGGGGTATTATAAATGTACCTAAAAATTCTGTTTCTTCATACCAAGCTAATTCTTTGTTAAGAATAAAAAAATTGTCTAAGTCAAGACTATTGTGCAAAAAGATGGGAGTAAAAAGAATTATCACTTAGTGTCAACTAATATCTAAATATTTTCAAAAAATTTGGCACATGGCATACAAGAATTTGTTTTAGCCTTAAGAGATCATCATCGATCGGGTTCCCAAGGTTTACCATAATCCTGCTCAAGCCAATTATCTAATGAAACACATTCAATTGCTATCTCATTCATGCTAACAGTTCTCTATGCTAAAGCCATTCATCCAATGAAACACATTCAAATGCTAACTCATTCATACAAGAATTGCTAAAGCATAATTATAGCAGTTTTCAACATGAATTTAGCAGAATAATTCTATTAGAGAGATGACATTAAAACTTCAGTTAAAGGGATAATAACAAGGATTTCAGCAAAGGGACACCCTCCCCCAAACTTGAGGAGAAGTAATGTCCCCATTGCGCAAAAGAACAGTAGCTAATCCAAGCAGCAAGATAATTCAAACAGTGAAGAAAAGAAAAGAAAAGCAATTGTTCAGGCCTGCTTAGCAGGTTAATTAAGATAGTATAAATAGTGCAACAAAAAAGAAATGAGTTCAGAGAGAAAGAAACACTCCCAATGTGCTGGGAGTACCTTAAACGTTATCATCATCTTCATCCATAATGTGCGGCCCCTCGGGCAAAAGTCGATTAGGAAAGGTTGGCCAGGGACTGTTGCGTTGCCGCGGTAATGATCAAAAATGGGCAGCATCGTGGTCTCTGGCATATCGCCAGTACAACTGCTATTGTTCGTGCAGTTGTTCCAAGGTTGATGCGTTCCCGACTGATATGCTAAATAGGTGTTATTTTACCCTATGTTGATTATGAGTAATTAAGGATTGGGATTGACTAATTGTCACATTTAGTCTCTATGGTGTCACTTAATCAGTCAGAACCTAAGGCAGAGTACCTATCGTGTAGCTAGTTTGTTGGAAAGTATCTACGATTTTATTAAATAAATATCGTACTCCCAGGAAAGTGGTAACGGCTTAGTAGTAACTAGCCTTTTATCCTAACCCTTATCTTATGATCCAGTTATGCAATCTTCATCAATACCTATGATGAGAGGGTGATCCATTCTCCACTATGTTTAAGTCTGATTAAGCCTAAAAGTGTTTTATAGTTGAAGTCCTAATTCTATGTTATATTGTTCCTATATGTCAATTGACCTATCTTCGAGTATATTAGATATATCTTAGCCTGGATTGCAACTATGTTCTGAGTCTAAAGGTGTACCACATCTGAGTAATCTGATATACTGCCCCATCGCCAAGGTAAACGACCCTACTCACGGTTACTACTAAAGACAGCTATGAAAGCCCTATGTCACTTTGGGGATCATGCCGCTTGCCCATAACCACAGGCATAAACGCTCTACTCAGCCTACCTAGACTACTCTAACAAACAGGGTATTCCGCATGTTATTTTATCTAGTATGGCAGACACCAATACTAATTGATGCCTGTTAAACTAAACAGGTTATGAATAGACCATGGTTAGGAATTGTCTATAACCCTAATTTTAGTTTAAAAGAAACTACATTAGACATGCAGACATAATGAATATTTAACAGGTGGCTATTTCCGGAAAATCATGAGAACTTCAACATATATGACAACTATTCATGAAAATCATAATCTCATATTCATAATTAATATTTGGAACAAACACAGTACAAACATATAAACAGAGGGACAGGGGGGGACTGATGCCATAAAGAAATCACCCTTTACATAGTCACGCGTTGGAGCAACTGCTTGTATATGTCGTACTGCTCGACCCGACTCTGCTCGCCAGAACCTTCGGAGGACGCTTCCTCAGCCTAGTAACTGGGCTTTACCTTAATACCCAGCTTAAGCCCAGCCCTATGGACTGACTCTTCGAACACCTAGAGCCCTCTTAGGATCTCCTAACGAAATCCCGGGTATTCTATGAATACTAGAAACGAACCTATCTATCGAACCCTAGGATCTGAGACTATTTCTCAGAAACTAAGAAAAACGAAACACAAAAAGGAAAGAAAGAAAACTTATACTGAAATCTGAGTCTTCGAGTGAGTTGTGTACTCGAGAATTGTACACTGAGAATGACTGAATGACTCAGATCAAGTGGACAGGGATGATTTCAACTCTTGGAGGCCTAGGGTATTTATAGAAGCTTTCTGCAGTGAAAATCTCCAAAACTTTCGATGTGGGACAACTTCTGGTACTTCGGGACGCCCGTCCTGGATTGGAGCGGCCGTCCTGGTGCTTTGACTGGGTCAGGACGCCCGTCCTGGCCCGTTGACCAAAAAATACATTTCCAAAAATTGCATTTTTGCCCCAAAATTTGCTGTTTTCGTCTACTTTTCACCAGACACTTCCAAAAGCATAAAAATTGTGAAATTGAGTAAATAAAAATCCATTAAGACCAATTTCCTATCAATTTCGCCCTAAATTATCCTAAAAACATGCTAAAAAAGTGATATGATTTATGCATATCAAAGGTCATTCCTGGAGCATCCGTTGGGGCATCTGCTGGGACCGAGGATGGTGTGAACATAGTCTGGCTTGATGGTGTTGGTGAACTGCTCTTTGGACGATGTGGTGATGGAGTGGGGAGGATCCTGCTCAAGTTGTACGCAGAGATAGTCCCTTGCGAATAGAAATCGGTGTCCTCCATGGCCACCATAACTCCAGCGGCCCTGCAAAGCAAACAAATCAAAGTGGGGAAAAACATTTCCCTACTTTTCTTATTAGAACATGCCCTGATCTGTTCACAAACTAATTTTCCAACATTAATGGGGCGGCCTTTGACAATCAGACCAGTAAGACAATGCGGTCCACGTTCAAAGAATAGGTGTTCCCGTGGGCATCAGAGAATGTCTGATGAAGTAAAACAGACTTTTACTTAGGGGTTAAAAATTCTCGGTGGCAGGTTTTATTTCCTTGTTTGGAACATGACCACTACGTTCCCGAGACTGTTACTTCCTGTAACAGTTTGTCACATGTCTCATCAGTGAGATTGGCGAGAAAGGAGAAAAAATCGTTAGTGTCAACATTGTAGTTGGTCAAATCAAACAGCTGGTTGATTGCTCTAGGGTTTAGTGATACATGCCTTTCCCTTACGAAAACTGAGTACACATTGTTTAACCACAGGTTGACATAGAACTCGCGGACAATAGAGGGGTCTGGTTCAGCGCGTTGGTTGTAGAGTTTTTCCCATCATAAGATGCAGATCACATCGCGATATTCTGTGGGAAGGGGATAAGGTGACTCCCCATTCAGTATGAATCCTAGGTCAGATAGGTACTATTTCTCACAGTACAACTCTTGGAACCTCGACTCTGTGTCCAACGAAGCGAATCGTTCCTTGTACACTTCTGGGCTACTTGCTTAGTTTACGACATTTAAAAAAAATATAAGTGCTAGACAAGAGCCAGTCCGCTAAACATACCACAGACTGTCGTAGCCAAATAGAAATAGGCACAGTTCCTAAAGCAAGCATGACTAATATGGATTTTAATTTTATAGAAGGCACCTATAACTCAACATAACATAGTAAGATAGCAAAATAATATATCTGCTTTGATAAAAACTCTTTTTTTTCTAACAGAAATTACTTACCCAAAAGCATACTTCAAAAGATAAGTACAGGAATATTAGATGTAACCCTAACTTTCAAAGAAAATTTTAAATTAGATTCTTACAACCTTTTGCCGAAGCACAATCTAAAAATAACCTTCAGTTTTACGAAATGTTGTTTCTCCCACAAAAAGAAAACACGGAATTGAGAACACACCTTTTATCCTTATGGTTCTTAAAACATTGCTCTGGAAAAAGAATTTCTTTGGGTACCTTCTGTTCTTGGCAGTTGTAGAAAAATAGAAGAGTTTGAGTCGCAATGGGAGTTATTTGGAAGAGGAAGAGTGTAACCGCAGTAGTTTGTTTACAAAAATTTCTAACTCCCAACAAAGACGTTCGAAAATGAATGTGTCTCTGTCCCTTCGGTTTCCCAGTCCGTTTTTCCCTTATATGTGTTTAAACAAAAAACAATAATGAATGCCTTACCTTCCCCGAGGTACTGACTGTCTCGGAAATGTCTTGTCCACAGTCTGAGAGAGTGCCTTTATTCCTGACATACCTTCTTCCCATGTCTGACGCTGCTCCTTTGCCCGAGACTCATAATGAGGGTTGACTCCTTCACACAACCAGTCTACCTCATAAATGCACTGTTCCCTGGTATTAATACTCAAAGATACATACAAACAGTTGTGTAAGTAATACCCCAAAAATAGAAACGATAAAAAACAACTAAAACAAAAAAAGAAGGAACAGTGGTCGGGTACCAGAAATATCTTACTCTGCCAAAAAAGGAAATAAACACACGTACGGAAATAAAAGTAGAACTAAAATAAAACAAAAATGTAAAGTGTTCACTTGGAATTTTGTGCACGTGTTGGGTCTGCCTTAATTATTCAGCAGTGACCAACGATAAAGGTGCGAAATTTTGCTTGAGATCATTGTCCTTGTAAAGTTTTAATTTGTGCCCGTTAACTTTGAATTTGATACCATTTTTGCCTGTGACCAAGACCACTCCATACGGAAATACCTGTTCAACCGTGAATGGCCTTGTCCATCTCGATTTTAACTATCCCGAAAATAATTTCAACCTTGAATTAAATATGAGAACTTGTTGTCCAATTTCAAAGTTTCTGGCTTGGATGTGTTTGTCATGCCATCGTTTAGTTTTTTCCTTGTACAATTTGGCATTTTCGTAAGAAAATAATCTCAGCTCATCCAATTCCGAAAGTTGTAGCATTCTCTTGTCTCTGGCAGCATTCATGTCCAGATTAAGCTGCTGCAATGCCCAGTATGCCTTATGATCTAATTCCACTAGTAGGTGGCAAGCTTTCCCGAAAACAAGTCTATAAGGAGACATTCCAATTGAGGTTTTGAAAGCTATTCTATAAGTCCATAGAGCATCATCTAACCTTTTTGACCAATCTTTAATGTTAGGATTAACCACCTTCTCAAGTATACCTTTAATGATTCGATTGGACAATTCCACTTGCCCGTTGGTTTGAGGATGATAGGGTAGAGCAACTTTGTGACAAACATTATATTTGGCTAACATAGCACTTAGCCACTTGTTGACAAAGTGAGATCCTTCGTCACTAATAATTGCTCATGGAGTTCCAAATCGTGTGAAAATATTTTTCCTTAGAAAGTTCATCACTACTTTGGAATCATTGGGGAATGTTGTAGCTTCCAACCACTTTGATACATAGTCCACTGCCATTAAGATGTAAGATTTTCCGAAAGAAGGGGGAAAGGATCTCATGAAGTCAATACCCCATACATCAAAAGTTCAACTTCCAAAATACTAATAAGGGGCATTTCTTTTCTTTGGGAGATGTTTCCTACCCTTTGGCAGTGGTCACACTTTGCCACAAACTCATAGCAATCCTTAAATAATGAAGGCCAAAAGAAACCAGATTGTAGTACCTTTGTTGCAGGCCTTGACTCTCCAAAATGTCCTTCACAAGGAGAGTTGTGACATTGAACATAATATCCTCAATTTCATCATCATTCACACATCTTCGAGTCATTTGGTCTACACATTGTTTGAACAAAAAGGGTTCCTCCCAAAAATAACTCTTTGTATCACAGAGGAACTTCTTCCTTTCTTGATATGAGAAATCCAGCGGCATTTCACCACTGGCCAAATAATTTGCGAAGTCAGCATACCATGGCACTTTCATATCTACATGAATTTCTAGCATTTGTTCATCTAGAAAATGTTCATTAATGGGGATTTGAAATCCCTCTTGTTGCTCCAACTGAGATAGATGGTCGGCTACTTGATTTTCCACTCCTTTCTTGTCCTTGATTTCCACATCAAATTCTTGTAGGAGTAGAATCCATCTAATGAGCCTTGGTTTAGAGTCCTTCTTTGAAATTAAATATTTGATGGCAGAATGATCGGTGTAAACTATCACTTTCGTGCCCACCAAATAGGACCTAAATTTAACAAAGGAAAACACAACAGCAAGTAACTCTTTTTCAGTAACAGTATAATTTACCTGCGTCTCAGTGAGTGTCTTACTGGCGTAGTAGATGGAATGAACTGCACCAACTGCACCAACTACACCAAAGGCAAACACAAATCGCTGTTGCCCCAAAACTGCACCAACTGCATAGTCACTAGCATCACACATTAGTTCAAATGGCAGACTCCAGTCCGGTGCTATGATAATGGGGGCTGAGATTAGCTTCTGCTTTAGCTCCTCGAATACTGCGGCACTGGCTGCATCAATTGAAAACACATTATCTTTTTCTAACAACATACATAAGGGCTTGGATACCTTTGAAAAATCTTTGATGAATCTTCTATAGAAGCCCGCATGTCCTAGAAAACTTCTAATGTGCTTCATGGTCGTAGGGGTCGGTAATTTTTCAATCACCTCTATCTTTGCTCGGTCTACTTCAAGGTCTTTCTTCGAGATCCGATGTCCCAACACAATGCCTTCTCGAACCATGAAGTGACACTTTTCCCAATTGAGGACTAAGTTAGTGTCCTCGCAGCGTTTAAGCACCTTGGCCAAATTCTCTAAACATTCGTAGAAAGAATCCCCAAATATAGAGAAGTCATCCATGAAAACTTCTAAGTATTGCTCCACCATATCTGTGAAAATGGCCATCATACAATGTTGGAACGTTGCTGGAGCATGGCATAGTCCGAATGGCATTCTTCTGAATTCAAAAGTACCATAAGGACAAGTGAAAGTTGTTTTGTCCTAGTCCCATAGTGCTACAACAATCTGGTTGTAACCAGAATACCATCCAGAAAGAAATAATAATCACGTCCAGCCAACCTATCCAACATTTGATCAATGAAGGGCAGTGGAAAGTGGTCCTTCCTTGTGACTCTGTTGAGCTTCCTATAGTCAATGCAAATTCTCCATCCCGTGACGGTTCTTGTGGGAATTAATTCATTGTCTTCATTTTTCACCACTGTAATTCCCCCTTTCTTGGGCACACACTGTATAGGACTTACCCAAGAACTGTCAGAGATAGGATAAATTATGCCAAAATCTAACCACTTAATGATTTGCTCCTTTACCACTTCCTTCATAATGGGGTTTAATCGTCTCATGTAGTACAAAGTACCATGGTCTAAAGCAACACTAGTCAGGGAATTTGGTCATTTCCCCTGCAGTATTGAGCGCACGATCATGCTACTCAAGCTAGTGCCACTTAATTATCTTGTCAACTAGCTCCCTTTCGGTTAGAATGATAGATACTAGTTCGATGTATAAATTGGACAGTCGTAACGCAATTTATCCTAAGTCTTTTTAAGTAATTAAATGCGAACCAAGCATGCCACATACAAGCATTAATCATAAAAACAGAGAGCAATGCTACATCATATTCATCATCGTATTCAAAACAATGTAAACAACATGTTCATACTTAACTAAGCCAAAACAACTTCAGGTTATAAATACACATCATACTGGGAATAACGAAATCCAAGAATTAAAGTAATAGAATAAAATGCTCCTACGGCCATAATGAGTAATTCTATTACAAAACAAGTTTAATTAATCCTTAAATTCGCCTCCAAATCATACCCGAACTTCAAGTAAGAGTTTAGACAAAACAATAAACAAAATGAGGAAATGGGTAGAGAACCCTACTGCCCAGATCGGTTTAATCAAAATTGCCCACTATTAGTCCTCCTCTGACTGATGCCGCAGCTTCTCTTCTGCTCAGCTGATGAATCCTTAGCAAGTCGCCCTACTTCCTCTCGGGTTTTTCCCTAATGAAATTAATCTATTCTAGAAAGAACACTAAACACTACTGCCGATTTTCTTTTGTGCTTTCTAAAAATGAATAAAACCAATCTCTCTTTTTTCTCTCAGTTTCTTGAAGTATATATAGTCTCTCTCATTGCTCCCGAAGTCCAGCTTTACCCACCAGCTGTCCAGAATTCTTGAATTTTCTTTTAATATCCAGTAAATAAAATGTGAATAATCCAAAAAATTAATTCCTGCTTGACTACTGATTTCTTTGTCCTTTTCCTCCATGTTGCAGGATTCTCTCGGGTATTAAGCTACAGCTGCCACATATTTTAATTAAAATATATCTTAAATAATTTCTGAAAATAACTGAAAAATAAATCAGTCAATTAATTCCTTCATCTCATTCCGCTTTTTACCCTTGTCACAATAAATCAATTTTAATCAAATCCCAAATAACAATTAGATAAATTCAATTCGTAACAAAAATTGGAAATTACTTCAATTAAATTGACTTATTGATATTAAAACCATATTCTTCGTAAAAAGGGAGAGAATAACAACTAGAAGCATTTTAACTCCGATTTACACATATATTTTGTCATTTAATAGCAAAATGTGGCAAAGCTTATGTGAATAACTCTATTATTTTAGAGTTATCACACCCCCAAACTTAAACAATTGCTCGTCCCGAGCAATGTTGCAGCAAGACAAAGAAAAATGAAATGTGTACACCCACTAGAAAATTTGGCTCAGTAGTTTTAGCTAAACTTGGGACCAGTGATTTCAGAGAGAAAAGTTTTTTAAAATTCAAGTAAGCATCATGTTCTGTCTTTCTTTAAATAGCAAAATATTAACCAACCCAAGCTCAAAACATTTTCACTCCAGTGTGTGTGTATAGTCCAGCCTATCAATTTTTTCATTCATGAATCGACAATTGATAATCCTAAGATTCATTTTGTATTGTCATAATTCAATTTATCATACCACTCTCCGCTATTGTAGCAAACTCACTAACAAAGATCAAAGAGGTCTTACTTAGGTTATAATGTTGGCTGGGGCTAAGGTATGATAAATATAGGTAAAAAGTAGGTTCGAATTCAGTCCCAATCTGCCTTGAACACACTTAATGCAAGTATTTTTCACTTTTTTTCTCCTATTGAGGATCTACCCTATTTTTCATCTTTGCTCCAACAAAGAATTCATCATTTAGTCACACTTCTGACAGGTATCCTCAATAATGAGCTTTGTTTTTTTTTTGCTACCTCTGGGTTCAGAGAGTTTTACTCTCTTTTTCAAGCATTTAAATACATAAACCCTCATCACTCATAATATTCTTAATTTCAGAACTTTACTACCACCGATCTAGGATGATGCAACATTGTGCTACAGTTTTTCTATGCTTATTTTCAGAAATTCTTCTTTTTTTCTTCTCTCTTTTTTTCCCGCACCCCAACTTATTTTTAGAAGTATTCTAAGCAGACTGAGATTAAGTTTATAGGAGGCAAAGAAAGGATACATGCAAATATTTCAGTAAAAGTGGCTAGTTGTTCAATATGGGTGTCAAGAAATAGGCTAAGCTCAACTATATTTACTAGGGAAAAATAATGCATCAAGGTTGGGCTAGTAAAGCTCAATCATTCCAAGAATATGCCTCAATCATTTCAATATTATTGAATTCACTATAATTTTGCCTCAAGGGGTATTATAAATGTACCTAAAAATTCTGTTTCTTCATACCAAGCTAATTCTTTGTTATGAATAAAAAAATTGTCTAAGTCAAGACTATTGTGCAAAAAGATGGGAGTAAAAAGAATTATCACTTAGTGTCAACTAATATCTAAATATTTTTAAAAAATTTGGCACATGGCATACAAGAATTTGTTTTAGCCTTAAGAGATCATCATCGATCGGGTTCCCAAGGTTTACCATAATCCTGCTCAAGCCAATTATCCAATGAAACACATTCAATTGCTATCTCATTCATGCTAACAGTTCTCTATGCTAAAGCCATTCATCCAATGAAACACATTCAAATGCTAACTCATTCATACAAGAATTGCTAAAGCATAATTATAGCAGTTTTCAACATGAATTTAGCAGAATAATTCTATTAGAGAGATGACATTAAAACTTCAGTTAAAGGGATAATAACAAGGATTTCAGAAAAGGGACACCCTCCCCCAAACTTGAGGAGAAGTAATGTCCCCATTGCGCAAAAGAACAGTAGCTAAACCAAGCAGCAAGATAATTCAAACAATGAAGAAAAGAAAAGAAAAGCAATTGTTCAGGCCTGCTCAGCAGGTTAATTAAGACAGTATAAATAGTGCAACAAAAAAGAAATGAGTTCAGAGAGAAAGAAACACTCCCAATGTGCCGGGAGTACCTTAAACGTTATCATCATCTTCATCCATAATGTGCGGCTCCTCGGGCAAAAGTCGATTAGGAAAGGTTGGCCAGGGACTGTTGCGTTGCCGCGGTAATGATAAAAAATGGGCAGCATCGCGGTCTCTGGCATATCGCCAGTACAACTGCTATTGTTCGTGCAGTTGTTCCAAGGTTGATGCGTTCCCGACTGATATGCTAAATAGGTGTTATTTTACCCTATGTTGATTATGAGTAATTAAGGATTGGGATTGACTAATTGTCACATTTAGTCTCTATGGTGTCACTTAATCAGTCAGAACCTAAGGCAGAGTACCTATCGTGTAGCTAGTTTGTTGGAAAGTATATACGATTTATTAAATAAATACCGTACTCCCAGGAAAGTGGTAACGGCTTAGTAGTAACTAGCCTTTTATCCTAACCCTTATCTTATGATCCAGTTATGCAATCTTCAGCAATACCTTTGATGAGAGGGTGATCCATTCTCCACTATGTTTAAGTCTGATTAAGCCTAAAAGTGTTTTATAGATGAAGTCCTAATTCTATGTTATATTGTTCCTATATGTTGATTGACCTATCTTCGAGTATTTTAGATATATCTTAGCCTGGATTGCAACTATGTTATGAGTCTAAAGGTGTACCACATCTGAGTAATCTGATATACCGCCCCATCGCCAAGGTAAATGGCCCTACTCACGGTTACTACTAAAGACAACTATGAAAGCCCTATGTCACTTTGGGGATCATGCCGCTTGCCCATAACCGCAGGCATAAACGCTCTACTCATCCCACCTAGACTACTCTAACAAACATGGTGTTCTGCATGTTATTTTATCTAGTATGGCACACACCAATACTAATTGATGCATGTTAAACTAAACAGGTTATGAATAGACCATGGTTAGGAATTATCTATAACCCTAATTTTAGTTTAAAAGAAACTACTTTAGATATGCAGACATAATGAATATTTAGCAGGTGGCTATTTCCGAAAAATCATGAGAACTTCAACATTTATGACAAATATTCATGAAAATCATAATCTCATATTCATAATTAATATTTGGAACAAACACAGTACAAACATATAAAGAGAGGGACAGGGGGGACTGATGCCATAAAGAAATCACCCTTTACGTAGTCACGCCGTTGGAGCAACTGCTTGTATATGTCATACTGCTCGACCCGACTCTACTCGCCAGAACCTTCAGAGGACGCTTCCTCAGCCTAGTAACTGGGCTTTACCTTAATACCCAGCTTAAGCCCAGCTCTATGGACTGACTCTTCGAACGCCTAGAGCCCTCTTAGGATCTCCTAACGAAATCTCGGGTATTCTATGAATACCAGAAACGAACCTATCTATCAAACCCTAGGATTTGAGACTATTTCTCAGAAACTAAGAAAAACGAAACACAAAAAGGAAAGAAAGAAAACTTATACTGAAATCTGAGTCTCCGAGTGAGTTCTGTACTCAAGAATTATACACTGGAAACCACTGAATGACTCAAATCAAGTGGACAGGGATGATTTCAACTCTTGGAGGCCTGGGGTATTTATAGCAGCTTTCTGGAGTGAAAATCTCAAAACATTTCGATGTGGGACAACTTCTGGTGCTTCGGGACGCCCGTCCTAGATTGGGGCGGCCGTCCTGGCGCTTTGACTGGGTCAGGACGCCCGTCCTGATTCGGGACGCCCGTCCTGACCCGTTGACCAGGTCAGCATTTCCAAAAATTGCATTTTTGCCCCAAAATTTGTTGTTTTCGTCTACGTTTCACCTCACACTTCCAAAATCATAAACATTGTGAAATTGAGTAAATAACAATCAACTAAGACCGATTTCCTATCAATTTTGCCCTAAATTATGCCTATAAACATGCTAAAAAGTTATATGATTTATGCATATCAGATAACCCCACACTTAGCTTTTTGCTTGTCCTCAAGCAAAGTCTACCTGAAGTTAGTGATATGTGCCGTCACTTAAATTCTTAGTCATGTTTTTATTCCAAAAATTATTCAGACGATTTTTAACACAGGTCTGACCGGTCAGGTTGCTATGACAAGGTCTCAAATGTCTCTAGTAGACTGTTATGATTGAGCAGAAAACAACTTAACAACTAGGTTGAACTCTTCTCTTAGTCACAAGGTCTTCCTGATGTGTAGCGTGTGTACTAGTCCAGACTAGATAGTCAACGCAATAAACTCTTGTCTTAACTATTACCAGATAATACTTCGACCCGCCGCTAGACATACTAACAATAGACAACTTCCTGAGTTTTGAGCCTTGGTGATCAGATTTTTAATGATTTAGCATTTATTGATTTTATAGATTTTCTAGGGTATTTTGAGTCTGCTTAGAACACGTCAACTTCAACTACCCATGTAGCGAGTCCCACTCTAATGACTCCCAAACCTACACGACCTTAGGGCATCAGGCTTTAAATTCCCCGAAGGAGTGGTGCTCGAGTAGCGAAGGCCGTTGGCAGACTACCCTTATTTGATTAACTTTCTTTTGTTTCTTTTCACTTTTATCTCAGAGTCTCATCTAGTCATTCTAATTGTCAATGCATCCACAACTGGTCTAATTTTATCTAGATAAGTCTTGAAAAGGTAATTGGCAGAGGTTTCTAATCCAGACTAAATTGTGCTCAGTTATCAGGAATTCCCTATTCCTAATCAATAAGTTCAAAATAGTCATAAATCATCTCCTACTAACCATAACATTCTACCTACATATCATAGACATCAGCAAATGTTTACCAATCATACTTCATTTAGAAGTCTGAAAGAATGAAAAATTTTGAAATTTTTTTGGAAGGGTGTGAAAATACGGGGAAAACATGCAAAATCATGCAAAACTTTTCTCAACTGCTACAGTGCACAGTGCACTGCTACCCCACACTTAAGTCTGACACTGTCCTTAGTGTTCATGCATACCTAAACTACCCCACACTTATTTGCAAACAAGAAGAAATGAAAACAAAACAAAGAACTCTTACCCCACACTTATTTGACTAACTAAGGGTAAGAGAGAAAATAACGCAACAAGACAAGAAGGATAGCAAAACAGAACACAAAACAAATAAAATAAAAGTAAAGGAATATGAGGATTAGAAAAACTCCCTTGATGTCGCGAGCATAAGGGTCTTCTCTAATCTGTCAATTGGCTCTTCACCTTAGCCATGTGCTATTGTTGAGGTGTTCTTGATTCTGCAAGCTCCAGGTAGTGGCATGTTCATTTGATGAATGACTCGAGGCCCAAGGATTGATTCCTCGAATCATTTGTAAAGTTTCTCGTAATCGAAGCAATGTGTCCAGAAGGAACGTGTCTAAGACTGAGACTTCTTTGGATTGGTGTGCCTACCTACCAATGCCAGTGAAGGTATTGCATGTAATTTTCGAATGGCAGAAAAGATACCTAAAGCTTTGGCGAAGCCGTGGTGGTAGGAGGCTCCAGTGGCGTAGATCTGGGCCCAAGTATTTGAAACTTCCTCGGGGAGGTTTCTCACAGCTGATTGTATGCAGTGGATGCAAGCTCCTCCATTGCTATGCTCCTGATACAATGCCAAATTCCTCTATATCCTTCGACCGTTCGATACCACTTGGTAGATCACTTGCTTGCACTGGTCTGGCTTTAATTGTTGATAGTATCTCATCTGTTGATTCTGCGGGTAGGGGTTTTGCTGTGGTGGTATCTTCTGAAAGTTTCCAGCTTCCGAATTATTCCTCAACTAAATCCCGTACGATTCCTCTAGTTGGGATTGTATGCATTTCCCATTGGAGTAGCATTCTGCAGTAACCTACTCCTACCTCTTTTGGAATGGTCAGTATTCCATTTCCATAGCAATCCCTGCTAAAGTACTTGGCAGACTTCACAAATTTGATACATAGACTGAACGTTTCTTCCTAAGACATTGGCACTCTGCATCTGGAAAACAACTTCTCATAGAATCTGCACATGACTTTAACATCATTAGTAGGTAATGCCTGTGGTTCAGGCCATTTTTTGAAAAGTGTTCCTCGGCTACTATGATGTAAATGTTTTCACAGGAAGAAAAAGAAAAGGATTCGATACCCCAGATATCAAAGGTTGCAATACTCTGTATACCTTGCTGGGGTAGGCGATCTCTGGAAGAGGTGTTACCTGTTATTTGGCAAGTATCGCAGGACTGTATCAGAGATACAAAATCCTTGAATATGGTGGGTCAATAATATTCTACTTCCAACACTTTCCGGACAGTGTTGATAGCCGTTAATTGGTCTCCCATAGATTCCTGCAATGCTTCAGAATCATGTGGCCTTCGCCTTCCGAGATACATCTTCTGATCACTTTACTCTACAAAAATTTGAAATAGAAGAGAAATCTGCCCAGTAGTAATATTTCAAATTAGCAAAGAATTTCTTCTTTTGCTGATAAGTCACATTACTTGGGAATAATTAGCAGCTAGATAATTAGTAACATCAGTAAACCACGGAGGAGAATCATTACTCATAGCAAACAATGAAAATAGATCCTCATTCAGAAATTTATCAGATACTACTGTCTCGTCAATGGCCTCTAACTCAGGGTTTCCTAATCTAGACCAAAGGTTTGCTTTCTAGATTCTTAACACTTTTTCTTACCCCTTCATTCTATATCAAATTCAAGTGACAATAAAACCTAACTTAATCAATTATGGTTCATCATTAGTTTTATTGAACACAGATATCTTAGAGTGATCAGTGTAACCTATTGTTTTAGACAAGACTCGATAAGATCAGGATTTATCATACATGAACTTTCTTATCATGTTTCTGTCCTAAAACAATTCTTACTACATCATTACATCACATATTGGGTGATGCCATAATGGGTGCAGTAATTCCTTTTGGTTTAAAAGATCTCATGCAATTATCAGCAAAACAAAAGGAACATCCTTTTTCAATAGAACATTCAAAGGTCTGGCTATTAAGGAAACATTATTTCATAACTCGTCCTAATAAAGCCGGCATGACTCTAAGAAAATTCTAAAATGGAGTTTCTTCCCAATAAAAATCTAAGCCAAAATTTTACAACTCAGAAGAAAATATATTTTGTCCTCATTTCCATTTTTATTTTTTCGAAATTAAATAGAAGAAAAACACGAAAAAGAGCAACTAAGAAAACAACTAAGAAAGAAAAAGAGATAGGGAAAGAACAACTTACCATTGAGCAAGAAAAATACATTTTTTTTCGGGTTTTAAATTTTTAACATTTTTTTTTCTTTTTATATTTTATTTAGAAAGCAGTTAAATTTCATCAATATGGTTTTAGAATAATTTTCTAAAATTTGATTATCCTAAGTGTCTTAATTTCAGATAATATCTAAAATCAATTAGTTATGATAACCCTATATTTCGGAAATTGATTGTCTAACTGGTAGAAAATAAATGTTAGGTCTAAGGTCTAGGTTACTACCGTTACCTATCATAAGTCTCTAGAATTGTGGCCTTTAATCCTAAATTCATTATGATATTTCCCCGGCAACGGCGCCAAAAATCTGATGCGTTCCCGACTGATATGCTAAATAGGTGTTATTTTACCCTATGTTGATTATGAGTAATTAAGGACTGGGATTGACTAATTGTCACATTTAGTCTCTATGGTGTCACTTGATCAGTCAGAACCTAAGGCAGAGTACCTATCGTGTAGCTAGTCTATTGGAAATTATCTACGATTTTATTAAATAAATATCGTACTCCCAAGAAAGTGGTAACGACTTAGTAGTAACTAGCCTTTTATCCTAACCCTTATCTTATGATCCAGTTATGCAATCTTCATCAATACCTTTGATGAGAGGGTAATCCATTCTCCACTAGGTTTAAGTCTAATTAAGCCTAAAAGTGTATTATAGATGAAGTCCTGATTCTATGTTATATTGTTCCTATATGTTGATTGACCTATCTTCGAGTATTTTAGATATATCTTAGCCTGGATTGCAACTATGTTATGAGTTTAAAGGTGTACCACATCTGAGTAATCTGATATACCGCCCCATCGCCAAGGTAAATGGCCCTACTCACGGTTATTACTAAAGACAGCTATGAAAGCCCTATGTCACTTTGGGGATCATGCCGCTTGCCCATAACCGCAGGCATAAACGCTCTACTCAGCCTACCTAGACTACTCTAACAAACAGGGTGTTCCGCATGTTATTTTATCTAGTATGGCAGACACCAATACTAATTGATGCCTGTTAAACTAAACAGGTTATGAATAGACCATGGTTAGGAATTGTCTATAACCCTAATTTTAGTTTAAAAGAAACTACATTAGACATGCAGACATAATGAATATTTAACAGGTGGCTATTTCCGGAAAATCATGAGAACTTCAACATATATGACAAATATTCATGAAAATCATAATCTCATATTCATATTTAATATTTGGAACAAACACAGTACAAACATATAAAGAGAGGGACAGGGGGGACTGATGCCATAAAGAAATCACCCTTTACGTAGTCACACCGTTGGAGCAACTGCTTGTATATGTCGTACTGCTCGACCCGACTCTGCTCGCCAGAACCTTCGGAGGACGCTTCCTCAGCCTAGTAACTGGGCTTTTCCTTAATACCCAGCTTAAGCCCAGCCATATGGACTGACTCTTCGAACGCCTAGAGCCCTCTTAGGATCTCCTAACGAAATCCCGGGTATTCTATGAATACCAGAAACGAACCTATCTATCGAACCCTAGGATCTGAGACTATTTCTCAGAAACTAAGAAAAACGAAACACAAAAAGGAAAGAAAGAAAACTTATACTCAAATCTGAGTCTCCGAGTGAGTTGTGTACTCGAGAATTGTACACTGGAAACCACTGAATGACTCAAATCAAGTGGACAGGGATGATTTCAACTTTGGAGGCCTAGGGTATTTATAGCAGCTTTCTGCAGTGAAAATCTCCAAAACTTTCGATGTGGGACAACTTCTGGTGCTTCGGGACGCCCGTCCTGGATTGGGGCGGCCGTCCTGGTGCTTTGACTGGGTCAGGACGCCTGTCCTGATTCGGGACGCCCGTCCTGACCCGTTGACCAAAAAATACATTTCCAAAAATTGCATTTTTGCCCCAAAATTTGCTGTTTTCGTTTACTTTTCACCTGACACTTCCAAAATCAAAAACATTGTGAAATTGAGTAAATAACAATCAATTAAGACCGATTTCCTATCAATTTCGCCCTAAATTATGCCTAAAAACATGCTAAAAAAGTGATATGATTTATGCATATCAAAGGTCATTCCTGGAGCATTCGCTGGGGCATTTGCTGGGACCGAGGATGGTGTGAACATAGTCTGGCTTGATGGTGTTGGTGAACTGCTCTTCTGAGGATGTGGTGATGGAGTGGGGAGGATCCTGCTCAAGTTGTACGCAGATAGTCCCTTGCGAATAGAAATCGGTGTCCTCCATGGCCACCATAACTCCAGCGGCCCTACAAAGCAAACAAATCAAAGTGGGGAAAAACATTTCCCTACTTTTCTTATTAGCACATGCCCTGATCTGTTCACAAACTAATTTTCCAACATTAATGGGGCGGCCTTTGACAATCAGACCAGTAAGACAATGCGGTCCACATTCAAAGAAGAGGTGTGCCCCGTGGGCATGAGAGAATGTCTGATGAAGTAAAACCAGACTTTTACTTCGGGGGTTAAAAATTCTCGGTGGCAGGTTTTATTTCCTTGTTTGGAACAAGACCACTACGTTCCCGAGACTGTTACTTCCTGTAACAGTTTGTCACATGTCTCATCAGTGAGATTGGCGAGAAAGGAGAAAAAATCGTCAGTGTTATCAATGTAGTTGGGCAAATCAAACAGTTGGTTGATTGCTCTAGGGTTTAGTGATACATGCCTTTCCCTTACAAAAACTGAGTACACATTATTTAGCCACAGGTTGACATAGAACTCGCGGACAATAGAGGGGTCTAGTTCAGCGCGTTGGTTATAGAGTTTTTCCCATCCTAAGATGCAGATCACGTCGCGATATTCTGTGGGAAGGGGATAAGGTGACTCCCCATTCAGTATGAATCCTAGGTCAGATAGGTACTGTTTCTCACAGTACAACTCTGGGAACCTCGACTCTGTGTAGCGAACCGTTCCTTGGTACACTTCTGGGCTACTTGCTTAGTTTATGACATTTAAAAAAAATATAAGTGCTAGACAAGAGCCAGTCCGCTAAACACACCACAAACGGCCGTAGCCAAATAGAAATAGGCACAGTTCCTAAAGCAAGCATGATTGATATGGATTTTAATTTTATAGAAGGCACCTATAACTTAACACAACATAGTAAGATAGCAAAATAATATATCTGCTCTGATAAAAACTCTTTTTCTTCTAACAGAAATTACTTACCCAAAAGCATACTTCAAAAGATAAGTACAGGAATATCAGATGTAACCCTAACTTTCAAAGAAAATTTTAAATTAGATTCTTACAACCTTTTGCCGAAGCACAATCTAAAAATAACCTTTAGTTTTACGAAATGTTGTTTCTCCCACAAAAAGAAAACACAGAATCGAGAACACACCTTTTATCCTTATGGTTCTTAAAACATTGCTCTGAAAAAAACATTTCTTTGGGCACCTTCTGTTCTTGGCAGTTGTAGAAAAATAGAAGAGTTTGAGTCACAATGGGAGTTATTTGGAAGAGGAAGAGTGTAACCGCAGTAGTTTGTTTACAAAAATTTCTAACTCCCAACAAAGACGTTCGAAAATGAATGTGTCTCTATCCCTTCGGTTTCCCAGTCCGTTTTCCCTTATATGTGTTTAAACAAAAAAGAATAATGAATGCCTTACCTTCCCCGAGGTACTGACTGTCTCGGAAATGTCTTGTCCACAGTGCCTTTATTCCTGACATACCTTTATTCCTAACATGCCTTTTTCCCAGGTCTGACGCTACTCCTCTGCCCGAGACTCATAATGAGGGTTGACTCCTTCACACAACCAGTCTACCTCATAAATGCACTGTTCCCTGGTATTAATACTCAAAGATACATACAAACAGTTGTGTAAGTAATACCCCAAAAATAGAAACGATAAAAAACAACTAAAACAAAAAAAGAAGGAACAGTGGCCGGGTACCAGAAATATCTTACTCTGCCAAAAAAGGAAATAAACACACGTACGGAAATAAAAGCAGAACTAAAATAAAACAAAAATGTAAAGTGTTCACTTGGAATTTTGTGCACGTGTTGGGTCTGCCTTAATTATTCAGCAGTGACCAACGATAAAGGTGCGACATTTTGCTTGAGATCATTGTCCTTGTAAAGTTTTAATCTGTGCCCGTTAACTTTGAATTTGATACCATTTTTGCTTGTGACCAAGACCACTCCATACGGAAATACCTGTTCAACCGTGAATGGCCCTGTCCATCTCGATTTTAACTTTCCCGAAAATAATTTCAACCTTGAATTAAATATGAGAACTTGTTGTCCAATTTCAATGTTTCTTGCTTGGATGTGTTTGTCATGCCATCGTTTAGTTTTTTCCTTGTACAATTTGGCATTTTCGTAAGAAAATAATCTCAGCTCATCCAATTCTGAAAGCTGTAGCATTCTCTTGTCTCTGGCAGCATTCATGTCCAGATTAAGCTGCTGCAATACCCAGTATGCCTTATGCTCTAATTCCACTAGTAGGTGGCAAGCTTTCCCGAAAACAAGTCTATAAGGAGACATTCCAATTGAGGTTTTGAAAGCTATTCTATAAGTCCATAGAGCATCATCTAACCTTTTTGACCAATCTTTAATGTTAGGATTAACCACCTTCTCAAGTATACCTTTAATGATTCGATTGGACAATTCCACTTGCCCGTTGGTTTGAGGATGATAGGGTAGAGCAACTTTGTGACAAACATTATATTTGGCTAACATAGCACTTAGCCACTTGTTGACAAAGTGAGATCCTTCGTCACTAATAATTGCTCATGGAGTTCCAAATCGTGTGAAAATATTTTTCCTTAGAAAGTTCATCACTACTTTGGAATCATTGGGGAATGTTGTAGCTTCCAACCACTTTGATACATAGTCCACTGCCATTAAGATGTAAGATTTTCCGAAAGAAGGGGGAAAGGATCTCATGAAGTCAATACCCCATACATCAAAAGTTCAACTTCCAAAATACTAATAAGGGGCATTTCTTTTCTTCGGGAGATGTTTCCTACCCTTTGGCAGTGGTCACACTTTGCCACAAACTCATAGAAATCCTTAAATAATGAAGGCCAAAAGAAACCAGACTGTAGTACCTTTGCTGCAGGCCTTGACTCTCCAAAATGTCCTTCACAAGGAGAGTTGTGACATTGAAACATAATATCCTCATTTTCATCATCATTCACACATCTTCGAGTCATTTGGTCTACACATTGTTTGAACAAAAAGGGTTCCTCCCAAAAATAACTCTTTGTATCACAGAGGAACTTCTTCCTTTCTTGATATGAGAAATCCAGCGGCATTTCACCACTGGCCAAATAATTTGCGAAGTCAGCATACCATGGCACTTTCATATCTACCTGAATTTCTAGCATTTGTTCATCTAGAAAATGTTCATTAATGGGGATTTGAAATCCCTCTTGTTGCTCCAACTGAGATAGATGGTCGGCTACTTGATTTTCCACTCCTTTCTTGTCCTTGATTTCCACATCAAATTCTTGTAGGAGTAGAATCCATCTAATGAGCCTTAGTTTAGAGTCCTTCTTTGAAATTAAATATTTGATGGCGGAATGATCGGTGTAAACTATCACTTTCGTGCCCACCAAATAGGACCTAAATTTAACAAAGGAAAACACAACAGCAAGCAACTCTTTTTTAGTAACAGTATAATTTACCTGTGCCTCAGTGAGTGTCTTACTGGTGTAGTAGATGGAATGAACTGCACCAACTGCACCAACTACACCAAAGGCAAACACAAATCGTTGCTGCCCCAAAACTACACCAACTGTATAGTCACTAGCATCACACATTAGTTCAAATGGCAGACTCCAGTCCGGTGCTATGATAATGGGGGCTGAGATTAGCTTCTGCTTTAGCTCCTCGAATACTGTGGCACATGCTGCATCAATTGAAAACACATTATCTTTTTCTAACAACATACATAAGGGCTTGGATACCTTTGAAAAATCTTTGATGAATCTTCTATAGAAGCCAGCATGTCCTAGAAAACTTCTAATGTGTTTCACGGTCGTAGGGGTCGGTAATTTTTCAATCACCTCTATCTTTGCTCGGTCTACTTCAAGGTCTTTCTTCGAGATCCGATGTCCCAACACAATGCCTTCTCGAACCATGAAGTGACACTTTTCCCAATTGAGGACTAAGTTAGTGTCCTCGCAGCGTTTAAGCACCTTGGCCAAATTCTCTAAACATTCATAGAAAGAATCCCCAAATATAGAGAAGTCATCCATGAAAACTTCTAAGTACTGCTCCACCATATATGTGAAAATGGCCATCATACAATGTTGGAACATTGCTGGAGCATTGCATAGTCCGAATGGCATTCTTCTGAATGCAAAAGTACCATAAGGACAAGTGAAAGTCGTTTTGTCCTAGTCCCATAGTGCTACAGCAATCTGGTTGTAACCAGAATACCATCCAGAAAGCAATAATAATCACGTCCAGCCAACCTATCCAACATTTGATCAATGAAGGGTAGTGGAAAGTGGTCCTTCCGTGTGACTCTGTTGAGCTTCCTATAGTCAATGCAAATTCTCCATCCCGTGATGGTTCTTGTGGGAATTAATTCATTGTCTTCATTTTTCACCACTGTAATTCCCCCTTTCTTGGGCACACACTGTATAGGACATACCCAAGAACTGTCAGAAATAGGATAAATTATGCCAAAATCTAACCACTTAATGATTTGCTCCTTTACCACTTCCTTCATAATGGGGTTTAATCTTCTTTGCCCCTCAATTGAATTTTTGGAATTTTCTTCCAAAATAATTTTATGCATGCATAAGGTTGGACTTATACCTTTGATGTCGGCTATGGTCCAGCCCATAGCCCTCTTATGCTGCTTCAGAACTCCAAGCAACTTTTCTTCTTGTTCCACATTCAGCAATGTTGAAATAATCACAGGCAGAGTTGAATCTACCCCAGAAATTCGTACTTCAAATGTTGCGGCAATGATTTCAGTTCCAGCTTAGGTGGTTCTTCCACAGAAGGTTTTGTTACTTTAAATTCCCGAGAAGACAAGTCCAAGGATTCAAATTGAGCTCTGAATTTGAAACCCTGAGAATTTGCTTCTAACCAAGCTGAATATTCCTCTTCCTCATTGCCATCATCATCTCCATATTTCTTTTGCTCTTCATCTTTCTCCGTCAAAGAATCACTGGTGGATATTTGAAAACAATCCTCACCTTCGTCATGAAATTTCATGGCCTTGAACACATTGAATGTGACTTTATCATTTTGAACTCTCATGGTGAGTTCCCCCTTTTGAACATCAATGAGAGTCCTTCCTGTAGCAAGGAAAGGTCTCCCCAGAATAATAGGAACCTCCCTATCTGCTTCATAACCCAAAACAATAAAGTCAACTGGGAAAATAAATCTATCCACTCTTACCAGGACATCCTCAATTTTCCCATCCGAATGGGCTATAGACACTGTCCGCTAGTTGTAATGTCACCGTTGTAGGTCTTACCTTGCCTATGCATAATTGCTTAAAAACTGACATAGGCATGAGGTTAATGCTGACACCAAGATTGCACAATGCCATGCCACAATACAAGTCTCCAATAGAACAAGGAATGTTGAAGCTCCCTGGATCTTTCATTTTAGGGGGTAGCTTATCATGTAAAAAGAAACTACATTCTTTGGTTAGTGCAACAATTCCATACTCACCCAACCTCCTTTTCTTTGTAAGAATATCTTTCATGAATTTAGCGTAGTTAAGCATTTGCTCTATGGCTTCTACCAAAGGAATGTTGATGTGCAGTTGTTTCAAAATATCCAAAAGCTTCTTGAACTGCTCATCTTGTTTCTTCTTAGCAAACCTCTGCGGAAAAAGCATCCTTTGTTGTACTGGTTTGCTCTCTGGAACTTTACTTTGTTGCGGCAAAGGCGATGTTGCAACATCGGTCTCTACTCTGGCTGGTTCAGCTACTGGAATTTCTTCTTCTTTATCCTCCTTGCTGGGTTCGCTGGATTTTTCCACTGCTCTAGGCTTATTCTTTAGTTCTTCCAGTATTTTTCCACTCCGTAGTGTTACCGCCTTGTAGTGTTCCTTTCCTTCTCTCCTCGGATTCTCGGTGTCACTTGGAAGTGACCCTTGTGGTCTGTTCTTCAATTCTTGGGCCAACTACCCCATCTGGTTTTCAAGATTTTGTACGGTGGATGTCAAGCCTTGAATGGTTGTTTCCGTTCTTGCCATAAAATCTCTCATCATTCTCTAATGAATTTGAAGGTGGTGGTGGTTGTTGATGCCTTTGCTGAAGTTGTTGCTACTACTGGGGGTATTGCTGTTGCTGGAACATTGGCCTCTGGTTCATACCTTGGCTGTTTTGCATCCCTTAGTCTCTCCAAGAAAAATTGGGATGCTACCGCCAAGTAGGATTATAAGAATTTGACTGTAAACCATTACCTCTGTTCTGGCTCCCCATGTAGCGCACTGATGCTAGATTGTGAACACAATCTTCAAAAGAATGTCCTTCACTACAGTAGACACAACACACATCTTGCACCTGACATACATTAGACTGGTTTGGTTGCTCAATCGTCTGTCTGCTATGCTGCTGCATGCTCAGTGTTTTCAGCATGTTGGACATGGATGATACTTGAGTTGAAAGTGAAGTTAATGGGTCTAACTCCAACACTCCAGCCACTCTTCTTCCACTAGGCAGTCTTATTGTAGGCCATTGATAGTTGTTGTTGGCAATTCTCTCAATTAGTTCATAATCTTCATTGTAAGTTTTGGCCAATAATGCACCATTTGCAGAAGCATCAACTATCATCCGTGTGTGTGCATTCAACCCATTGAAAAATGTTTCCATTTGAATGCAATGTGGGACTCTGTGGTGGGGCATCTTCTTAACAACTCCTTAAATCTCTCCCATGCCTCGTGCAATGATTCTTCTCCTAGTTGATGAAAAGAAGTAATTTCGTTTCTCAACCTTGCATTTTTTGTAGGAGGAAAATATTTCATTAAAAATCTTTCCGTAAGCTGCTGCCATGTTGTTACACTACCCGAGGGTAGAGAGTTCAGCCATGCTCTAGCTTTATCTCTCAGGGAATATGGGAACAATTTCAGCCTCAAAGCATCATCTGTCACCCCTGGTAACTTGAAGCAGTCACTTACTTCCATGAATAGATGTAGGTGCAAGTGTGGATCTTCAGCAGGTAGTCCACCAAACTGCCCTACTGTCTGCAGCATTTGAAACATTACTGGTTTCAGCTCAAACTGTGTTGCAGCAATCTCCAGTCGCACAATGCTTGGGTTAAGTTCATTGAACATAGGGAAAGCATACTGTCTAATGGCATGGTCCCTATCATCTGCCATTACCATAGGATTGTAGACGGGTTCATTTTGAATATCACGCTGTTCTGCCATAGCCGCCTTGTCTGTGGTTTGTTTCTTTTTCCTTAACGCCTTGGTTGTTCTCTCAATCTCTAGATCTAGTGACAGCAATGTAGCTTGAGAGCCCTTGCACGTTTTACTCATGCAAAACAGCACACGTTAAGGAATGAATGATATACACAAGCTGAAAATTAACAAATGGTTAATATCAATAATGTTCAAATAAATTTCAGCCTATGTACAAATACTCATACACAAATTTAATAGATTCTTAAACACAATTATGAGTGTATAAAAATAACCAAAAACAATCAATATTTACAAACAGTTGACTCCAAAGTCCCCGACAACGGCGCCAAAAACTTATTGCGTTGTGTGTGTGTCACAATTTGTAAAGATAAGGAAATAAAATAAATCAACGCATTCTTAACAAGTGCAGGTATACACTGGTCAACAAGTAATATATGTACCTAAGTACAAGATTATCGATCCCACAGGGACTAAGTCTGCCAATTACAAATGCAAATACAATTGTACAATTGGTTATCAAAAGAATAAAAGAATAAAGACTAATGAATAGAGATTGGTCTAATGCTACGGCAAAGCTAACCTAACAGTTAAGGGTCAGCCTATTGGAAATAACCACAAGAGTACTACAGGTAATACAATGCTGCGACATTCACACCCAAAATGTAAGTACAAATCATAGATGAATCTAAACATATAGAACATGCTTTTAGTTTTCCAAATTAATGCTACAACGATCTGATTTTAGCCAGATTACTTGACTTACTAGTTTAGAGCCCCGATAACATCGTCTCATGGAGCACGAAGTACCGTGGTCTAAAGCAACACTAGTCAGGGAATTTGGTCATGTCCGCTGCAATATTAAGCGCAGGGTCATGCTACTCAGGCTAATGCCACTTAATTATCTTGTCAACTAGCTCCCTTTCGGCTAGAATGATAGATACTAGTTCGATATATAAATTGGACAGTCGTAACCGCAATTTATCCTAAGTCTTTTTAAGTAATTAAATGAGTAAACCAAGCATGCCCCATAGAAGCATTAATCATAAAAACAGAGAGCAATGCTACAACATATTCATCATCGTATTCAAAACAATGTAAACAACATGTTCATACTTAACTAAGCCACAACAACTTCAGGTTATAAATACACATCAGTACTGGGAATAACGAAATCCAAGAATTAAAGTAATGGAATAAAATGCTCATACGGCCATAGTGAGTAATTCTATTAAAAAACAAGTTTAATTAATCCTTAAATTCGCCTCCAACTCATACCCAAACTTCAAGTAAGAGTTTAGACAAGACAATGAACAAAATGAGGAAATGGAGAGAATTACTCGGGTCTGAGATCACCCTACTGCCTAGATCAGTTTAATCAAAATTGCCCACTGTTAGTCCTCCTCTGACTGATGCCGCGACTTCTCTTCTGCTCAGCTGATGAATCCTTAGCAAGTCGCCCTGCTTCCTCTTGAGTTTTTCTCTAAACGAAGTTAATCTACGCTAGAAAGAACACTAAACATTACTATCGATTTTCTTTTGTGCTTTCTAAAAATGAATAAAACCAATCCTCCTTTTTCTCTCGGTTTCTTGAAGTATATATAGTCTCTCTCCTTGCTCTCGAAATCCAGCTTGATCCCGCCAGTTGTCCAGAATTCTTGAATTTTCTTTTAATATCCAGTAAATAAAATGTGAATAATCCAAAAATTATTTCTAGCTTGACTATTGATTTCTTTATCTTTTTCCTCCATGCTGCAGGATTCTCTAGGGTATTATGTTGCAGTTGCCACGTATTTTAATTAAAATATATCTTAAATAACTTTTGAAAATAACTGAAAAATAAATCGGTCAATTAATTCCTTCATCTCATTCCCCTTTTTACCCTTGTCACAATAAATCAATTTTAATCAAATCCCGAATAACAATTAGATAAATTCAATTTGTAACAAAAATTGGAAATTACTTCAATTAAATTGACTTATTGATATTAAAACCATATTCTTCGTAAAAAGGGAGAGAATAACAACTAGACGCATTTTAACTCTGATTTATGCATAAATTCAGTCATTTAATAGCAAAATGTGGGCAAACCTTATGTGAATAACTCTATTATTTTAGAGTTATCAATCTGCCAGACATTTGAGACATTTTCATAGCAACCTGATCAGTCAGGCCTATTTTGTGAATTATCTGACTCAGTGATATTTTTTGGCTAAAAACATTGCTAGGACATTTGAGCGATTGCACCTATGATTTAGAATTTCAATAATTTCATATAGACTTTGCTTGAGGACAAGGAAAAAGCTAAGTGTGGGGTTATTTGATATGCACAAATCATATACCCTTTTAGCGTGATTTTAGACACAAAATAGGGCAATATTTGAATGTATTTGATCTTAATTGAATCAAATTGACATAAAATTGCAAAAATTGTGATTTTGGAACTTTCAGGAGTAAATTGCACGAAAATAACAAATTTTGGGACAAAAATGTAATTTTTCGAAATGCTGGATTCGGGATGGGCGTCCTAAACTCGGGACTGGCATCCCGACCCAGTCAAAGCACTGGGACGGGCATCCCAAGCTCGGGATGGGTGTCCCGAGCACCAGAACTTGTCCCACATCAAACATTTTAGAGAAATTCACCCCAGAAACCTGCTATAAGTACCACATGCCTCCAATAGTTGAAATCATCCCTCTCCACTTGATCTGAATCATTCAGTGACTTCAAGTATACATTTTCCTACTGCATACGAGTTATTTAGTGATCTCAGGTGTTTTCATTCAAGTAGTTTAGTATACTAGAGTTTCTCGTGTTCTTTGCTTTCTGAGAGTTTGTCTCAGAATCTTAGAATACGACTAGATAGGATTCTTTTTGGTATTCATAGAATCTGGGATTTTGTTAGGAGATCCTAAGAGAGCATTAGGTGAGTGAAGAGTTAGTCAACAAGGCTTTGCTCAAGCCCGGGACGTAAGGTAAAGCGATAGCTGCTAGGCTGAGGAAGCGTTCTCCGAAGGTTCTGCCGAGCAGAGTCAGGTAGAGCAATCTAGGATATACAAGTAGTTGCTCCATCAACGGACCTAATAAAGGGTGAAAACTTTATGGTGGTGGTCCCCTTGACCCTCTCTATATATTTTGTACTGTATTTGTCTAAAAACCTATTTGGATATTAAATTATTATGTTATGAATATATGTTTTGCATGCTGAAGCTATTTACATTTTTCTAGAAAGGTCACCATCTTAATTATCATTATGACTGCAGGTCTACTTGCTCTTTTAAATTAGATGAACAGTTATAGACAATTCCTAACCACGGTCTAATCATAACCTGTCTAGTTTAACATGGCTTAATTTAGGGCTTTGTGTGAGGACAGAAGTATTAAGGTCTGCCATATTAGATAAAATAACCTATAGATCACCATGTTTGTTAGAGTAGTCTAATGAGGCTGAGTTCGTGTGTTTATGCCGGCGTTAGGGCGAGCGGCATGATCTCCTGAGTGACACAGGACTTTCATGGATGCCTTTAGCTCGAACAGTGAGTAGGGCCGTCAATGGCGATGGGGTGATTTATTAGATAACTCAGATGAGGTACACAGGTAGAATCACTACGTAATTGCAATCTAGACCAAGATATATCTAAAATACTCGAAGATAGGTCAGTCAACATGTAGAAATAATATAACATACATCATAACACTATTTGCAAAATACTCTTGCATGCTTAATGAACTTGAATCTTGTGTAGAAAGGATCACCCTCTCATCAAAGAATTGATGAACGGTTGCATAACAAGGTAATAAAATGAGAGATAGGGTAAAGGGATAGTTGCTACTAAGCCGTTACCACTTCCCTGAGAGTACGATAAATTCTTAAATTAAAATCATATGTACTTTCCAAAAGACTAGCTACATGATAGGTACTCTGCCTCAGGTTCTAAACTACTTGAAGGAATACACCTGAGATCACTAAATGACTCGTATACAGTAGGAAAATGTATAGTTGAAGTCACTGAATGATTTAGATCAAGTGGAGAGGAATGATTTCAACTGAGGAAGGCATGGGGTATTTATAGTAGGGAAGCTGAGTGATTTTTTATGCAGAAATCGATGTGGGATTTTGGCAGGGGGCTCTGGACGCCCGTCCCGGTGCTTTGACCGGGTCGGGATACCCGTCATGCCCTTGGGACGCCTGTCCTGATCCATGAACTTTCGAAAATCATATTTTTACCCCAAAATTTGCTGTTTTCTTGCACATTTCACCTTAAACTTCCAAAATCACAAATACTGCAAAATTGTATTAATATCAATCAATTAAGAATGATTTATCTCTAATTTTACCCTAATTTGTGCCTAAAAACATGCTAAAAAAGTGATATAATTTATGCACATCATATAACCCCACACTTAGCTTTTTGCTTGTCCTCAAGCAAAGTCTATATGAAATTATTGACATTCTAAATCATAGGTGCAATCACTCAAAGGTCCTAGCAATATTTTTAGCCAAAATTAATCACTGAGTCAGATGATTCACAAAACAGGCCTGACTGGTCAAGTTGCTATGACAAGGTCTCAAATGTCTTAGTAAATTATCATGGTCATGCAGGCTTAATAATTCAATAACTAGACTGAACTCTACTCTTAGTCACGAGGTTTTCCTTATGTGTAGTGTGTGTACTAATCTAGACTAGATTGTCAACACAATATAGTCTTCTATTAACTCTTACCAGATAATACTTCAACCAATCGTTGAATATAACAACAACAAACAACCTTCTAAGTTCTGAGCTTTTGGTGTCAAGGCTTTTCATTTAAAATTTTTCAATAAAATAACACACTGGGCAATGTATTTTTAGATTGATTGTTTCGGGTATTTTTGTGTTCACTTTCACACATCAACTTTAACTACCTAGGTAGCGAGTCCCACTCCGATGACTCCTAGATCTATACGACCTTAGGGCATCAGGCATTAAGTTCCCTTAAGAAGTGGTTCTCGAGTAGCAAAGGACGCTTGCAAACTACCCTATTTGTTTAACTTTTTCACTTCCAGCTTAGAGTATCATCTGGTTATTCAAATTGCTACTACATCCTCAACCGGTCTAATATTATTCAGTTAAGTCTCAAAAAGGTATTAGGTTGATGTCTCTAATCCAAACTAGGTTGTGCTCAATTATCAGGAATTCCCTATTTCTAATCGAGGAATTCAGTAAAGTTATCAACATGTTTCCTACTGATCATAATGCTCTACTCAACATATATCATAGATATAAGCATTTCTTTACCCAATCAATACTGCATTTGAAGTCTGAAGGAGTGAAAAATTTTGAAAATTCTTTTTTGGAAGGGTGCAATTTAAGTGAGAAATATGGGAAAACATGCAAAATTTTACTATAGTGCATAGTGCACTGCTACCCCACACTTAAGGTTTACACTGTCCTCAATGTTCATGCATATCCTATCACGCCACACTTATTTGAAAAACAAAAGTTGGAAAACATAAAACTCTTACTCCGCACTTATTTGACTGACTAAGGGGAAGAGAAAGAAAACAAAACAACACAACAAGAAGGGTAATAGAAATAACAAAACATATGAAATAAAGGAAACAATGCTGTTATGTCATACAGATCAACGTTTTGCAGACAAATATTCATATGTCATACAGCCCAAATTCATCACATAATCACAAATAAAGCAAAAAATCGAAAGAAAGAGAAAGAAAAACTAAGAACCGAGATCATCATCATCAGGTGGCCAGAAGTAGACCTCTCGGGGTCTTTAGTAAACCGGGCGGTCTGCTAATAGATCTCCTCAACCCGACTACTGGTCCTGCTGATTCTGTCATCCATCATTGCCATCTGCCTCTGGATGTTCTCCATATCCCAGCTATGTCTGGCAGTTAGTTCCTCTAATCCCTGCGACATGTGTTGCTCGAAGGCGGTGCATGGTACGAATGCTTGATTCGATAGTGCCTGCTCTGCTGCCAGTCCTGGTAGCAATTACTCCATGTGCTGCTCAGTATGGATAGAGTATCGCCCAGCTGCATCTGGGTTAACTCTGAGCCCTCAATGTCTAGCTCCATGTAGTGGGCTATCCGGGTGATGAACGGCTCGAGCCCTAGACACTGTTTCTGGGTGTCTGTAGCAAAACCCCGCATGATGACGGTAATGAGCATGGTCATCTCCACAGTGATACCTCTGTGCATATTAGCCAAGAGGAATGTCTCCATCTGGGTGACATTCCCTGGAGTAGTACGTCGTCCTGCCAGAATATGTGCTACGATAGTATGCAAATAGCGAAGGGCTGGATGGATACCTGTGGCTTTCGTGAAGCCATGCTGGTAGGGGGCGCCAGTCGTACAGATCTGGGCCTAGGCGACAGAGACGTTAGCAAAGGTGAAGTCTCGTACTGTTGTAGTGTAGGCGGGCGTGTCCAGCTCCTCCCTCAGCCAGATACCCAAAGCGATGCCTAACTCGGCCATGCTCATTGACCGATCCATTTTGCCCAGTCAGAATGTGATCAGCAGTTGCATTGTGTGCATGTGTCACAATTTGTAAAGATAAGAAAATGAAGTAAATCAATGCAATCTTAACAAGTGCAAGTATACACCGATCAACAAGTAATATATGTACCTAAGTACAATATTATCGATCCCACATGGACTAAGTGTCAATACAAATGCAAATACGATTGTACATATGGTTAAAATAATAAAGAATAATGAATGATGAATAATGAATAGAGATTGGTCTAATGCTACGGCAATGCTACTCCTAAGGAAAGACTAAACTAACAGTTAAGGGTCAGCCTACTAGAAATAACCACAAGAGTACTGCAGGTAATACAATGCTGCGGCATTCACGCCCAAAATGTAAATACAAACTAGAGATGAATCTAAACATACAGAACATGCTTTCAGTTTCCAGATTAATGCTACAACGATCTGGTACTACCCAGATTACTTGATCTACTAGTCTAGATCCCCGATAACATCGTCTCATGGAGTACGAAGTACCGTTGACCTAGAACAACACTAGTCAGTGAATTTGGTGATGTCCCCTGCAATGTTGAGCGCGCGGTCATGCGTCTCAATCTAGTGCCACGTAATCATCTTGTCCACTAGCTCCCTTCCATTAGAAATCCAGATACTAGTTCAATTCATACTTTGGACAGTCGTAACCTCAAGTGATGCTAAATCAATTTAAGTAATTACATGAATATACCAAGCATGCCTCATACAAGCAGTAATCATAAAAACAGAAAACAATACTACATCATATTCATCATCGTATTCCAAACAGTGTACTCAACATGTTCATACTTAACTATGCCACAACATCTTCAGGCTATATAAATATATGTTAAGTACAGAGAATAACGAAATTGATATGCATAAATCATATCACATTTTTAGCATGTTTTTAGGCATGATTTAGGGTGAAATTGATAGGAAATCAGTCTTAATTGATTGTTATTAACTCAATTTCACAGTTTTTGTGATTTTGGAAGTGTTAGGTGAAAAGTAGACGAAAATAGCAAATTTTGGGGCAAAAATGCAATTTTTGGAAATGCTAATTTCGGGGTGGGCGTCCCGACCTAGTCAAAGCACCAGGACAACCGTCCCAATCCAGGACGGGCGTCCCGAAGCACCAGAAGTTGTCCCACATCGAAATTTTTGGAGATTTTCACTCCAGAAAGCTGCTATAAATACCCCAGGCCTCCAAGAGTTGAAATCATCCCTCTCTACTCGATCTGAGTCATTCAGTGGTTTCCAGTGTACAATTCTCGAGTACACAACTCACTCGGAGACTCAGATTTCAGTATAAGTTTTCTTTCTTTCCTTTTTGTGTTTTGTTTTTCTTAGTTTCTGAGAATTAGTCTCAGATCCTATGGTTCGATAGATAGGTTCGTTTATGGTATTCATAGAATACCCGGGATTTCGTTAGGAGATCCTAAGAGGGCTCTAGGCATTCGAAGAGTCAGTCCACAGGGTTGGGCTTAAGCCCAGGACGTAAGGTAAAGTCCAGCTACTAGGCTGAGGAAGCGTCCTCCGAAGGTTCTGTCGAGCAGAGTCGGGTTAAGCAGTACGACATATACAGCAGTACGCTCCATCGGCTAGACTTCATAAAGGGTGATTTCTTTTTTGCATCGGTCCCCCTGTCCCTCTCTTATATGTTGTTATTGTGTTTGTCCAAATATCAATTATGAATACTGGATTATGATTGTTATGGATATTTGTTATATATGTTGAAGTTATTATGTTTTTCTGGAAATAGCCACCTGCTTAAATATTCATTATGTCTGCATGTCTAATGTAGTTTCTTTTAAACTAAAATTAGGGTTATAGACAATTCCTAACCACGGTCTATTCATAACATGTTTAGTTTAACAGCATCAATTAGTATTGGTGTCTGCCATACTAGATAAAATAACCTGCGGAACACCCTGTTTGTTAGAGTAGTCTAGGTAGGCTGAGTAGAGTGTTATGCCGGCGGTTATGGGCCAGCGGCGTGATTCCCGAAGTGACATAGGACTTTCATAGTTGTCTTTTGTTCGAACCGTGAGTAGGGTCGTTTACCTTAGCGATAGGGCGGTAGCATAGAGACTCAGATGTGGTACACCTTTAGACTCAGAACATAGTTGCATTCCAGGCTAAGATATATCTAAAACACTCGAAGATAGGTCAATCAACGTATAGGAACAGTATAACATAAAATCATGACCTTATCTATAAAACACTTTTAGGCTTAACTAGACTTAAACCTAGTGGGGAATGGATCACCCTCTCATCAAAGTTATTGATGACGATTGCATAACTGGATCATAAGATAAGAGTTAGCTAGCTACTACTAAGCCGTTACCACTTCCCTGGGAGTAAGATAATTATTTAATAAAATCGTAGATACTTTCCAACAGACTAGCTACACGATAGGTACTCTGCCTTAGGTTCTGGCTGATTAAGTGACACCATAGAGACTAAATGTGACAATTAGTCAATCACAGTCCTTAATTACTCATAATCAACATAAGGTAAAATAACACCTATTTAGCATATCAGTCGGAAACCCATCAGAAATCCAGGAATTAAAGTAATGTAATAAAATACTCTTATCGTCATAGTGAATAATTCTATTACAAAACAAGTTTAATCAATCCATAAAATTCGCCTTCAACTCGTGCCCAATACTCAAGCAAGAATCTATATAAGACAATGAACAATAACGAGGAAATGGGTAGAGAATTACTCGGGTCTGAGATCACGCTACTGCCCAGATCAGTTTAATCACGATTGCCCAGTTCTATTCTCCTCTGACTGATGTTGCGACATCTTTTTACCCAGCTAATGAATACTCAACAAGTCACCCTACTTCCTCTTGGATTTTTCCCTACAGAAATTAATCTAAAGTTAAAAAGAAATGCTAAACTCTACTGCTGAAATTCTACTGCGCTATCTAAGAGTGAATAAAAACCAATCTCTTTTCAAAAGTCTAAAAGTCTAATCCCTTCTTCTCTCGGTTTTTCAAGTATATATAGTGTTTCATCTTGCTCCCGAGATTCAGCCTCAATCTGCCATCTGTCCATATTTCTGGAATTTTCTTATAATATTCAGCAAATAAAATGAATAATCCAAAAATTAATTCCAGTTGCCTTCTGATTTCTTTGTCTTTTTCCTCCATGCTGCAGGATTCTCTGCGAATTTCAAGCTCCAGCTGCCACGTATTTAATTAATTAAAACAGAATAAATTCTGAAAATAGCTGAGTAATAAATCGGTAACCTCTTTCCCTTTTACTCTTGTTACAATAAATCAATCCAAATTAAATCCCAAATAATAATCCAATAAATGCAACTCGTAACAACATTTGGAAATTAATTAAATTAAATTGACATATTGACAATAAAACCTCATTTCTTGTAAAAAGGGAGAGAATATCAACTAGATGCATTTTAACTCCAATTTTTGAATAAATTCAGTTATTTCAAAAGCAAAATGTGGCAAAGTAAATGTGAATAACTCTATTATTTTAGAGTTATCACACCCCCAAACTTAAACTATTACTCGTCCCGAGCAATGCTGCAGCAAAGTGAAGACAAAATGCAATATGCATACACACTAGAAAGTATGGTTCAACAGTTTCAGCTAAACTTGGGATTAGTGATTTCAGAGAGAAAAATTCAAAATTCGAGCAGGCATCATGTTCCATCTTTCGTTAAATAGCCAAGTATTAACCAACCCAAGCTCAAAAAATTTCTACTCTAGTGTGTGTGTGAATAGTCCAGCTTATTGGTTTCTTTCATTCATGAATCAGCAGTTGATAATCCCAAGATACATTTTGTATTGCCAGAATTCAATTTATTATACCACTCTCCACTAATGTAGCAAACTCATTAACAAAGATCAAAGAGGTCTTATTTTGGTTGTAATGTGGGCTGGGGCTAAGGTATGATAAATATAGATAAAAAGTGGGCTTGAACTCAGTCCCAATCTGCCCAGAACACACTTAATGCAAGTAATTTGATATATTTTTCCTGTAGAGGGTCTACCTTTTTCTCACTTTTGCTCCAGCAAATAATTCGGTCACATTGTTGATAGGCATCCTCAATAATGAGCTTTGCTCTTTTCTTTTATTTCTTTTTCACCTTTGTATTCAGAGAGTTTTACTCTCTTTTTCAAGCATTTAAATACATCACCCTTATCATTCTTAATTTCAGAATTTAATCTGCCACAGTTCTAAGATGCTATAGTATTTTGTTACAATATTTGTACAATTTGTTTTAGAAATTCTTCTCTTTCTCGCTTTCTCGCACCCCCAAACTTATTTTTGAACATATTCTAGGCAGACTGAGATTAAGTTTTAGGCGGCAAAGAAAGGATATAAACAAATATTTTGGAAAAAGTGGCTTCATTTGTTCGATGTGTGTGTCAAAAAAAATTAGGTTAGGCTCAACTTGGTTCACTAGGAAAAATACATGCATCATGGTCAGGCTAGAAAGGCTCAATCGTTTCAAATAAATGTGCCTTAATCATTTCAATGCTACTGAGTTTACTAGAATTTTGCCTCAAGAGGTATATATAAATGAACCTAAAAATTCTGTTTCTTCATACCAAGCTAATTCTTTTTTATGAATAAAGAAATTTGTCTAAGTCTATACTATTGTGTAAAAGATGGGGAGTAAAAATAGGTTTCACTTAGAGTCAACTAATACCTAAATATAAAAAAAATGGTACATGGCATACAAGAATATACTTTAGTTTTAAGAACTCATCATTAATCGGGTCCCAAAGTCTGTTCTAATCTTGCTTAAGCCATTTTTCTAATGGAACACATGCAAATGATACCGCATTCATGCTATCAGCTCTTTTATGCTAAGCCATTCATTCAATAAAACACATTCAAATGTTAACTCATTCAGATCAGAATGCTATAGCATAACACAAATCATTTCAAAATAGGTATAGCAGAAAGGAGATGTCATTATAGCTTTAGGACAAAGATTTCAGCTTTTGGCCAAGGGACACCCTCCCCAAACTGAAGGAGAAGCAATATCCCCATTACAAAACAAACAAAAAGAGAAACAGGCAGCAAAATAGTCCAGAAAGCAAAACAAAGAAAGAAAACAAATTGTTCGGCCCTGTTTAGCAGGTTAAAAGTATAAAACAAAGTGCAGTAAAAGTAAAGAGTTTAGAGAAAGAACCACTCCAATTGTGTCGGGAGTGCCTTAAAGAATATCAATGTCGTCATGCATTTTGTGCGGGTCTTCGGGCAATAATTGTGATGGAAAAGTCGGCCAGGGCACTCCAGATTGTTGCCGCTACCGTGGCAATGCCCGAAAATAGGCAGCATCACGGTCTCGGGCATATCGCCAGTAGAGTTGCTATTGTGCAAACATTTGCTCCAGATGGATTGCTGGAGCATTTGTTGATGTAGTTGCTGGAGCATCCGGAGTTGCCAAAAATAGAGTTTGAGTAGAAGGAGTCTAGGTACTGTCTGGGGGATGTTGTGGTGGTGCAGTGGGAAGGATCCAGCTCAGGTCGTACGCCGAGATAGTTCCCTGTGGGTAGAAATCCGTGTCTTCCATGGCTACCACCACGCCAGTAGCCCTGCAAAGCATACAAATTAAAGTGTGGAAGAACATTTCTCCACTCCTTTTATTAGCACAGGCCCAGATCTGCTCACAAACAAGTTTTCCAAACTTAATGGGACATGCTTTTACGATACAAGCCAGTAAGACAATTCGTTCAATGTTCAGAGAGGAAGTGTGCCCCGTGGGCATCAGGGAATGTCTGATAAAATAGAACTAGACTTTCGCTTCATCAGTCAAAAATTCCCTACGACATGTTTTGTTTCCTTGCTTTGAGAGGGTCCATTCGGTGCCTGGAATTGTTACTTCTCGTAGCAGCTTATGGCATGTCTCACCATTGAGGTCCTGTTGCGTTGTATGTGTGTACCACAATTTGTAAAGATAAAGAAAATAGAATAAATCAATGCAATCTTAACAAGTGCAAGTATACACCGGTCAACAAGTAATATATGTACCTAAGTACAAGATTATCGATCCCACAGGGACTATGTATGCCAATTACAAATGCAAATATGATTGTACAAATGGTTAAAAGAATAAAAGAATAAAGAATAATGAATAATGAAGAATAAAAGAATAAAGAATGATAAATAATGAATGGCGAGGGGTTGAATGCTACGGCAATCCTACTCCTAACTAAACTAACAGTTAAAGGTTAGCCTACTGGAAATAACCACAAGAGTACTACACGTAATACAATGCTGCGGCATTCACGCAAAAAATGTAAGTACAAACCAGAGATGAATCTAAATATACAAAGCATGCTTTCAGTTTCCATATCAATGCTACAGCATGTCTGGTTCCACCCAGACTACTTGATCTACTAGGCTAGATCCCAGATAACATCGTTCATGGAGTACGAAGTACCGTTGACCTAGCGCAACACTAGTTAGTGAATTTGGGCATTTCCACTGCAATATTGAGTACACTTTCGTGTCCTACTGCTCCTGCAGTCTCAATCTAGTGCCACATAATTATCACGTCCACTAGCTCCCCTCCACTAGAAGGCCAGACACTAGCTCGATTCATACATTGGACAGTCGTAACCGCAAGTGATGTTAAATCAATTTAATGTAATTACATGAATAAAACAAGTACCGCCCCATACAAGCACCAAACATAAAAATAGAAAGCAATGCTACAGCATACTCGTCATCATAATCAAAATAGTGTATTCAACATGCTCATACTTAACTACACCACAGCATCTTCAGGTTAAAAATATATATTTTGCTTAAACGAATCATGAAAGACAAGGATCAACGTAATAGGAAAAATAGTCCCTAGGTCCATAGTGACACCAATCAACGGAGTCAATCCCAAGACGGAAAACATATCACTCCCAAAACATGTTTAATCAACCCTTGAACCCATTTAAACATTCTCATATTACAAAGAACATTCAATTACAAAACAATAGTAAATTGAAGAAATGGAGAGAGGATTACTCTGGGTCGGAGATCACCCTACTGCCCAAATCGGTTTAATCAACGTATTGCTGCCCTTCGTTCCCTCTGCTTGATGCTACTGCGTCTCTACTGCTCAACTAATGAATGCTTCAGCATGTCACCCTGCTCACTCTCGGGTTTTTCCCTCCTAAAAGTTAGTCTAAAACTAAGAAGAAAAGTTAAACTATCCTATCGAAACACTACTAACCTATCTAAGAAAACTAAGAAAACCAAACTCTAACAACCTAGCCTCGCCTACCTATTCCTCTCGGTTTTTCACATACATATAGCCTCTTTGTGTACCGAGAGCCATTACCAAGCTGCCATCTGTCCATAATTCTGGTATTTTCTCCAAATATTCCAGCAAATAATCTGAATAAATTCCAGCTGCCTTCTGAAATTGTTGTCTTCTTCCTCTGATTGCTGCAGCATCTTCAACTGGTCTCTAGCTGCTTTCTGTGGTCTTTGTCTTTTTCCTCTGATGCTGCAGCATTTTCAGTAGAATTTTTGTCTTTTTCCTCTGACTGCCGCAGGATTTGCAGCAGAATTCCAGGTGCTTTCTGCAGGATTTTTGTCTTTTTCTTCTGCCGCTGCAAGGTCAGCAGCAACATTCCAGCTGCTTTCCTGAAATTCTTGTCTTTTTCCTCTACTTTCTTGTCCACCTTGTCGCCATGCACAAACAAACATATATATATATATATATATATATATATATATACATATAGTGTGTGGGTGCACATGTTATATATATATATATATATATATATATACGTATAGGTTCCTTCTGGAATTTAATGTCCCGTTTTCCCTCTTGACGAATCATCCACACATATTTCAATTTCTTCACAGTCAACTTTCATCCAGCCTCCTTTCACCAATTTCAACCGTCAAAATTCCCTTTTTACCCTCGTCACAATAAATCAATTCAAATTAATTTCCAAATAACAAATAATACAGCTCGTCCACATTTTGAGAGATTAATTCAATTAAATTGACTTTTAACAACAAATCCACATTTTTAGGTAAAAAGAGAGAAAATATCAAATCAACACATTTTCATTCCATTTTCCAAATAAATTCAGTTAATTCCCGAATAAAATGTGGCAAATTGGATGTGAATAACTCTATTATTTTAGAGTTATCACACCCCCAAACTTAAGTCATTGCTCGTCCCGAGCAATGCTGCAGCAATGCGGAACAACCAGAAATATACATACCCAAATAAAAACTTTGTTCAGCAGTTTCAGTCAAACTTGGGACCAGTGATTTCATAAAGAAAAATGAAAAATTCAAGTAGAC
Source organism: Asclepias syriaca (assembly GCA_027405835.1). Taxonomy (NCBI): domain Eukaryota; kingdom Viridiplantae; phylum Streptophyta; class Magnoliopsida; order Gentianales; family Apocynaceae; genus Asclepias; species Asclepias syriaca. Next base: position 10,366,451 of record CM049930.1, read on the forward strand.
ATAATGTTCCATCCTTAGTTGAATAACCAAATATTAACTAACCCAAGCTCAAAGAATTTCCACTCTAGTGTGTGTATGAATAGTCTTTCCTTTTCGATCTCTTATTCATAAGTCAACATATGGTAATCCTAAGGTTCATTTTGTATCTTCAAACTCAATCTATTACACCCCTCTCCACTAATGTAGCAAATTCAGCAATAAAGATCAAAGAGGTCTTAATTTGGTTGTAATGTAGGCTAGGGCTAAGGTAGGGAAAATATGGATAAAAAGTAGGCTTAAAACTTAGTCCTAGTCTGCCATGAGCTTCTACCCAATGCTATCACTTCTCAAAAGAAATAATTAATTTTTTTTATCCAAGGAGCATAAACATTTACACCTTGTTTCAGAAATATTGCAACAATTAACCACAATCAGTATATAGCATTTGACCTCAAAGAAGCATAACATGTATTTCCTTTTTGCTCTCTTTTTGTTCTTCTTTTTCTTTTTAAAGTAAAGAGGGTGTTTTCATTCTTTTTCACACATATACACATACCCTTAATACATAGAGCATTCATAACAGAATTTCAAAATTTTCTTAAATACCACTGATCCAATAAAAATGATAATGCTGCAGCACAGTTGCAGCATTTCTATGTTCCTCCTCATAGCATTCTCAGCATACCCCCAAATGTATGTTTAACAGTGTTCACAGCAGACTAAGATCAAGTTTAGGGAAAACAAAGAATGGATACATGCAAAACATTTAGGATAAGTGGCTATTTAATAAGGGTGTCAAGAAATTAGGCTTATGCTCAACTTGGGTTAACTAAGGAAGCAAAATACATTAGGGTAAGCTTAGAAAGGCTCAAACGGTTCTAGAACATGCCTCAATCATTTCTTTAGTACCAAATCTACTAGGATTTTGCCTCAAGGAATATAACAAATGAGTTTAAAAATTCTGAATCTTCATACCAAAGCTAACTCTTTTTATGAACATGAAATTTCCAATTAAGACTATGTGCAAAAGATAGGGAGGAGAAATAATTTTCACTTAGAGCCAACTAATACCTACTTATTCCAAAAAGAAGGTGCAAAGTCTACGATAATGTATTTTTGTTTTTAAGATAACATCATAAATCGAGTCCCAAAAGTCTACACTAATCCTGCTGAAACTAAGGTTCTAATGGGTCATATGAAAATGTTGCCGCATTTGTGCAAGTAAATTTTCTATGCCAAATCAGTCTATCTATACAGCATCATTCGGCAGTTATTCAGACAAATCATTCAGGTAGATCACTCAGATTTCAGCAAAGAAGATGTTCATGCATTCAAAAGACAGCAGGAAAAAATTTAAATTTAGCACAATTTTGAACTTTTTGCCACAAGAGGACACCCTCCCCCAAACTCAAGGGGAAGCAATGTCCTCATTGTTGTAACATAGAATTTCAGACAGCAGGCAAAGCAATGTACCAAAAACAAAACAAAACAAAACAAAATAAATGAGTCTAAGAAAAACAATCTAAGAAAACAAATCAAAACAAAAGATAAGTAAAGTTGTTCAAGACCTGCACAGCAGGCAATTAAAGTACAATCCCAAAATAGAAAAGTAAAGGAGGTAAGGTTAAGAACTACTCCCGTCACTATGAGAGTGCATCAAGGGGTGAAGATGACATCATCGTCCATTCTGTTGGGATCCTCATTGGGTATAAGTTCGGTCGGGAAACTAGGCCAGGGATTTCCAGCATGCTGACGGTTCCTGGGTAAAGATCGGAGGTAGGCTTCGTCTCTTGCACGGGCGTACCTCCAGTAAATTTGCAGTTGCGTGAGGATCTGTCTGTTCATTACTGCAGCATCGGTGGATGCTGATGCTGGAGCATCCGCTGCTGCTGAAGGTGGGGCGTCGGTTGCTGCTGACAGTGGGGTCGGGGTAGTGGGGGTTCTCTCAGGTAGCTGGGGCTGCGGTGGTGGGGGAAGAATCCTGCATAGGTCATGAACTGAAATCGTCCCCTGTGGATAGAAGTCATCATCCTCAATATCCACCTCAACTCCAGTGGCCCTACACAACAAACAAATTAAAGTGGGGAAGAACATCTCCCCACTTTTCTTATTAACACACGCTCTTTTCTGCTCACATATTAGTTTCCCCACATTCACAGTTCTGGCCTTTACAATACAAGCTAGCAACACGACCCGCTCAACATTCAAAGTTGAGGTGTGATTTGTTGGCATCAACGAATGCCTCACAAAGTAAAACCAAATTTTCGCCTCGTCCGTTAAAGATTCACGCTTGCAGGTTTTGTTCCCATTCTTTGACAACGTCCATTCGGTACCAGGGACTGTCACATCTTGCAGCACCCTATAGCGAGCCTCGGGATCAGACAGGAATGAATAATAGTCATCTAAATTGTGGCCGTAGTTCATCAGGTCGAATAATTGGTTGATAGCCCGAGGGTTCAATGCCACCAAACGTTCTCTCACAAAGACCGCGTAGACGCTGTTGGGCCATAGATTAGAGTAGAACTCCTGAACAATTGCAGTATCCGGTTCTACCCGTTGGGAGCACAACCGTTCCCAGCCCATCACTCGAATGATGTGTCGGCAGTCGTCGGGAAGTGGGTATGGCATTTCACCCGTGAGATCGAATCCTAAATCCGCAAGGCATTGCTTTTCTGCGTATAATTCTACCATTCTTGCCTCTGCATCTGAGGAAGAAAATTTCTCTTTGGGGGGGACATTTGCGGGCTACTTGTTTGATAACCATCTAAAAAGATTAACACATGTAAGAATAAATTGCCAAGAGAGGCCATAGTTAACAAACAGTCCCGAAATGTAAGACAAAAACTGAAAATAAGTCCAAAAAAAATAAAGAGTCACAGACTGTTTTCACTTTGTCACCCGAATCATGCTGCCAACAGAGGAAATTTGCAAAACCCGCAGTATATCCCAATCAAGTCCATTTAGAAAAATGAATAATGAGAGCAAATCAAGCACAGATTCAGTCAACACAACCATCAAGCAAAATCAGTCCTGATTTCAAAAATTCTTAGTCAAAATGTTTTCATTTTTACTCCACTAAACATGCTGGTTTACCCGACAGAAAATACACGTTTAAAAACCCGCAAGATAATCATATCAACTCCTTTCTACAAATCAGTATTTACCCAAAAAGAAATAATTGCAAAACCCCCAGGGGACCGGTATCAGTTAAAGAAAATATCAGTATGTATCTGGGACTGTCAATAGGAAATAACAGAAAAATATCAGTTAAGAATCATACTGTCAACAAAAAAAATTGCAAAACCCCCAGGAGGCCAGTATGTATCCCGACATTCCAAAGATATTCAGAAAAAACTTCTGACGGGTACATACTTAAACTAAGAAGAAAATCAGAAAACTACACTTAAGCCCGTTTTATCACAAATGAACAGAAGACGTGATACCCATTTAAAATCAACCTTGTTTTCTTAAAATTCCACTTAAACCCAGCAAATAAGAGACATAGAACTCAAAATTTCAGTAGAGCTAGAACACGTAAACCATATTATCAACGCAAAAATTCCTAGTTTGCAGAAAACCTGGTCGTTATCTAGAAAGAAAAGCATGCTTAGAAATAAAAAGACTACAACCACAACATTCGAACACAAAGAAAAACCCATTTCTTCGCATTTATCACAGTAAATCCGAAAATATTAAGCACAAATCCAACAACCCACTCACTTTAGACAGAAAATTTCCACATTCTCGACCGAAAAGAAAAAAAATCCAGATCCCAACATGGGTGCGCAAATTAGTTAAGAAAGAAAGAAAACCCCTTCTTTTCAGTGAACGTTTATCCCAAAAACAAATCCCAGCCGCAACGTCACAATGTAGCCTTCAGATTAAAGCAAGAAAAATGTACCTTTAATGTTGGGTTTGCGTCGGATCTTGCCTGAGAACTGGTGGTCGTGAGAGCAGAAGAAGAACAGAAGGCTTTTCCTCTCCTTTTCTTTTTTTTCGATGATAAGTGGGGGAAGTGAGAAATGAGATGAGTGTTGTATATTTCCTTGTTTTAAATGGGAAGTTCTTGACGATTTAGTTGGGTGAAAACAAACTAGGGGAATGTTGGTGTCTTTTGGTTTCTTGAACTAAGTGGCATTCAACTCCTTACAAAAATTAAGCATAGAATAATAGTAATGAATACTCACATGTTCCAAAGCCTTGGGAAGAGAATGGAAACTGAAAAGTCACCTTTTGTTTCTTGAAAGTCATAAAGAAAGAGTTGACTGAATTTTCCTCTTATCCATTTGTTCATTTTGTCTCTATTATCCGGAAGTAGTATGAATATTCTTGTCCAAAATATAGATACACTGTGCGTATATCTCCTTTTGACCTGAAATAAAAACAAGACAAAGAAAGAAAACAGCTGTCGGGTACAAGGGCACCCAACACATAATAAAACAAAAGGGGCAGAAATGATAAATAAACCAAAAAGATAAGAAACACAGGAAATAAAAATAAATAAACGAAAAAGAAAGAAAAACAGAAAATAAAATAAATAAACAAGCAGTAAAGAAAAATAGAAAATAAAATGAATAAACAGAAATAACAGAAAAACAAAAAAAAATAATTAAGTAAACAGGAAAAACAGCAAATAAAATAAATAAATAAACAGAGAAGAAAGAAAAATGGAAAATGAAATAACTAAAAGAAAAGAAAAACAGAAAATAAAATTGAAAAGTGTTCACTTGAATTTTTCACTTGTGTGGGACCCACTAAAGTTTTCAGCATTGACCAATAATAGAGAAGCAACGGTTTGCTCTTGGTCTCCCTCTCTGTAGAGTTTTAGTCTATGCCCGTTGACTTTAAATTTGATCCCCTTCTTGTCCACAACCGAGACCACTCCATAAGGATATATTGTTCAATTGTGTATGGTCTGGTCCATCTCGATTTTAATTTACCTGGAAATAATCTCAATCTTGAATTAAACATCAGAACTTGTTGTCCAATTTCAAAATTCCTTGGCTGGATGTGTTTATCATGCCATCTCTTCGTTTTCTCCTTGTACAACTTGGCATTTTCATAAGAAAATAACCTCAGCTCATCTAGTTCAGAAAGTTGTAGCATTCTTGATGGGCTTCCGACTGATATGCTAAATAGGTGTTATTTTACCCTATGTTGATTATGAGTAATTAAGGACTAAGATTTGACTAATTGTCACATTTAGTCTCTATGGTGTTACTTAATCAGCCAGAACCTAAGGCAGAGTACCTATCGTGTAGCTAGTCTGTTGGAAAGTATCTACGATTTTATTAAATAAATATCGTACTCCCAGGGAAGTGGTAACGGCTTAGTAGTAATTAGCCTTTTATCCTAACTCTTATCTTATGATCCAGTTATGCAATCTTCATCAATAACTTTGATGAGAGGGTGATCCATTCTCCACTAAGGTTTAAGTCTAATTAAGCCTAAAAGTGTTTTATAGATAAGGTCCTGATTCTATGTTATATTGTTCCTACATGTTGATTGACCTATATTCGAGTGTTTTAGACATGTCTTGGCCTGGATTGCAACTATGTTCTGAGTCTAAAGGTGTACCACATCTGAGTCAACTAATAAACCGCCCTACCTTAATGACGGCCCTACTCACGGTTCGAGCTAAAGGCATCCATGAAAGCCCTATGTCACTTCGGGGATCATGCCGCTCGCCCTAACGCCGGCATAAAAATGCAACTCAGCCTACCTAGACTACTCTAACAGACAGTGTGTTTCGCAGGTTATTTTATCTAGTATGGCAGACACCAATACTAATTGATGTTTGTTGAACTAAACAAGTTATGAATAGACCGTGGTTAGGAATTGTCTATAACCCTAATTTTAGTTTAAAAGAGACTACATTAGACATGCAGACATAATGAATATTAAGTAGGTGGCTATTTCCGGAAAAACATAACAACTTCAACATATATAACAAATATTCATAAAAATCATAATCCGATATTCAAAATCATTCTTTGGACAAACACAATAACAACATATAAAGAGAGGGACATGGGGACTGATGCCATAAAGGAATCACCATTTACTTAGTCTCGCCAATGGAGTGTACTGCTTGTATATGTCGTACTGCTTGACCCGACTCTGCTCGCCAGAACCTTCGGAGGACGCTTCCTCAGCCTAGTAGCTGGACTTTACCTTAATACCCAGCCCTATGGACTGACTCTTCGAACGCCTAGAGCCTTCTTAGGATTTCCTAATGAAATCCCGGGTATTCTATGAATACCATAAATGAACCTATCTATCGAACCCTATGTTCTGAGACTAATTCTCAGAAACTAAGAAAAACGAAACACTAACAAGAAAGAAAACTAAACTCGAGTCTCTAAGTGACTTATGTACTCAAGAAAAAATGTACACTTGAAGTCACTAAATGACTCAGATCAAGTGGAGAGGGATGATTTCAACTGAGGAAGGCCTGTGGTATTTATAGCAGCTTTCTGGAGTGATTTTTCATTAGAAATTCGATGTGGGACTTGGAATTTCTGCTCGGGATGCCCGTCCTGGATTGGGACGCCCATCCCGATCTATTGACCAGGTCAGGACTGCCGTCCCGAGTCCTGGATGCCCATCCCGACCTGTTGACCAAGTCAGGATGCCCATCCTGATTCGGGATGCCCTCCCCGAAATCCGAACTTTTGAAAAATTGCGTTTTTGCACCGAAATTTTCCATTTTCTTCTACTTTTCACCTGACACTTCCAAAATCATAAAAACTATGAAATTGAGTTAATAACAATCAATTAAGATCGATTTACCCTCAATTTCACCCTAAATCATGCCTAAAAACATGCTAAAAACGTGATATGATTTATGCATATCAGATAACCCCACACTTAGCTTTTTGCTTGTCCTCAAGCAAAGTCTACCTTAAGTTAGTGATTCTAAATCATATGTGCAGCCACTTAAATTTCCTAGTCTTGTTTTTATTCCAAAAATTATTCAGATAATTCTTAACACAGGTCTGACTGGTCAGGTTGCTATGACAAGGTCTCAAATGTCTCTAGTAGATTGTTATGATTGAGCAGAAAACAACTTAACAACTAGGTTGAACTCTTCTCTTAGTCACAAGGTCTTCCTGATGTGTAGTGTGTGTACTAGTCCAGACTAGATAGTCAACACAATAAACTTTTGTCTTAACTATTACCAGATAACACTTCGACCCGTCGCTAGACATACTGACAACAAACAACTTTCTGAGTTCTGAGCCTTGGTGATCAGATTTTAGTATTTATTGATTCTTTTCTTTTATAGATTTTTCAGGGTATTTTGAGTCTGCTTAGAACACGTCAACTTCAACTACCCATGTAGCGAGTCCCACTTCGATGACTCCCAGACCTACACGACCTTAGGGCATCAGGCTTTAAGTTCCCCGAAGGAGTGGTGCTCGAGTAGCAAAGGCCGCTGGCAAACTACCCTTATTTAATTAACTTTCTTTTGTTTCTTTTCACTTTTAGCTCAGAGTCTCATCTAGTCATTCTAATTGCCAATACATCCACAACTGGTCTAATTTTATCTAGTTAAGTCTTGAAAAGGTAATTGGCTGAGGTTTCTAATCCAGACTAAATTGTGCTCAGTTATCAGGAATCCCCTATTCCTAATCAATAAGTTCAAAATAGTCATCACATTGTCTCCTACTAACCTTAACATTCTACATACATATCATATACATAAGCAATGTTTAACCAATCATACTGCATTTAGAAGTCTAAAAGAATGAAAAATTTTGAAAAATTTTGGAAGGGTGTGAAATTACGGGGAAAACAAGCAAAATCATGCAAAAATTTTGTTCAACTACTACAGTGCACCATGCACTGCTACCCCACACTTAAGTCTGACACTGTCCTCAGTGTTCATGCATAGCTACCCCACACTTGTTTGAAAACAAGAAATAGAAATAAAACAAAACAAAACAAGGAACTCTTACCCCACACTTATTCGACTAACTACAGGTAAGAAGGAAAATAGAGTAATGAAAGAAATAACAAATAACAAAACATGAAATAAAATGAAAGAGATACTCCCTTATTCTGTGAAGTCCACAGTCTGCTCGGACAAGTCAAAAGGCTCTCTGTAAATCTTGAGGCTTTGTCCGTTCACTTTTTGAATAATGCCGTCAGAATCCATGATGTCACATACTCCGAAAGGTGATACTTCCGTGATTGTGAACGGTCCTGACCAATAGCTACGCAGCTTTCCTGGGAAAATTTTTAAACGTGAGTTGTATAGCCAGAGTTCTGAGTCGCCTGTCATGCCAGAGTTTACTTGTCATCTTGAACTGATGTGAGTTTTCATAGGCTTTGAGCCTCCACTCATCCAATTCGTTGAGTTGTAGAATCCGGTGTTCCTTAGTTAACTTATCGTCGAGGTTACATTTTTGTACCGCCCAGTAAGCTCTGTGTTCAAGTTCAACTGGAAGGTGGCATGCTTTTCCATAGACTAGTCGATAAGGTGAGAATCCCGTAGTGGTCTTGAATGTTGTACGGAAGGCCCATAACGCATCATCCAGCTTATTGGCCCAATCCTTACGGTTAACACCCACAGTCTTTTCTAGGATTCTCTTTATTCCCCTATTAGTTACCTCATCCTGCCCATTGGTTTGAGGATGGTAGGTTGTGGAAATGCGATGCTGAACTCCGTACTGCTGAAGTATCTTCTGCAATTGAGAGTTTCAGAAGTGCGTACCTCGGTCACTGATTAGGGCTTTCGGACATCCAAACCTGGCAAAAATCTTCTTAAGGAATCTGCATACGGCTCTAGCATCATTAGTAGGTAGGGCATGTGCCTCAGGCCATTTTGAAAAATATTCTACGGCTACTGATACGCGAAAATCATATACCTTTTTTAGCATGTTTTTATGTATGATTTAGGGTGAAATTGATAGGAAATCAATCTTAATTGATTGTTATTTACTCAATTCCACAGTTTTTATGATTTTGGAAGTGTTAGGTGAAAAGTAGACGAAAACAGCAAATTTTGGGGTAAAAATGCAATTTTTGGAAATGCTGACTTGGTCAACGGTCCGGGACGAGCGTCCTGACCCAGTCAAACCACCAGGACGGGCGTCCCGAAGCACCAGAAGTTGTCCCGCCTCGAAATATTTGGAGATTTTCACTCCAGAAAGCTGCTATAAATACCCCAGGCCTCCAGGAGTTGAAATCATTCCTCTCCACTCGATCTGAGTCATTCAGTGGTTTCCCATGTACAATTATCTAGTACACAACTCACTCAGAGACTCGGATTTCAGTAGAAGTTTTCTTTCTTTCCTTTTTTGTTTTTGTTTTTGTTAGTTTCTGAGAATTAGTCTCAGATCCTAGGGTTCGATAGATAGGCTGGTTTATGGTATTCATAGAATACCCGAGATTTCGTTAGGAGATCCTAAGAGGGCTCTAGGCGTTCGAAGAGTCAGTCCACAGGGCTGTGCTTAAGCTGGGTATTAAGGTAAAGCCCAGTTACTAGGCTGAGGAAGCGTCCTCCGAAGGTTCTGGCGAGCAGAGTCGGGGTAAGCAATACGACATATACAACAGTACGCTCCATCGACGAGACTACGTAAAGGGTGATTTCTTTATGGCATCAGTCCCCATGTCCCTCTCTTATATGTTGTTATTGTGTTGTTCCAAAAATTGATTATGAATACGAGATTACGATTTGTATGAATATTTGTTTTATATGTTGAAGTTGTTATATTTTTCTCGAAATAGCCACCTGCTTAATATTCACTATGTCTGCATGTCTAATGTGCTCTTTTAAACTAAAGTTAGGGTTATAGACAATTCTTAACCACAGTCTAATCATAACATGTTTAGTTTAACAGGCATCAGTTAGTATTGGTGTCTGCCATGCTAGATAAAATAACCTGCTGAACACCCTGCTTGTTAGAGTAGTCTAGGTAGGCTGAGCTGAGTCTGATTATGTCGGTGGCTAGGGCAAGCGGTATGATCCCCGAACCGTGAGTAGGGCCAACATTAAGGTAGGGCGGTTTATTAGAGACCTCGGATGTGGTACGCCTTTAGACACAGAACATAGTTGCAATCCAGGCTAAGATATATCTAAAATACTCAAAGATAGGTCAATCAACATGTAGGAACAGTATAACATAGAATCAGGACACTATCTATAAAATACTTTTAGGATTAATTAGACTTAAACCTAGTGGAGAATGGATCACCCTCCCATCAAAGTATTTGATGAAGATTGCATAACTGAATCATAAGATAAGAGTTGGGATAAAAGGCTAGTTACTACTAAGCCGTTACCACTTTCCTGGGAGTACGATATTAATAAAATAAAATCGTAGGTACTTTCCAACAGACTAGCTACACGATAGGTACTCTGCCTTAGGTTCTAACTGATTAAGTGACACCCTAAAAGACTAAATGTGACAATTAGTCAACCTCAGTCCTTAATTGCTCATAATCAACATAGGGTAAAATAACACCTATTTAGCATATCAGTCGGGAATGCATCAGCTACTATGATGTACTTCATACCAAAAGAGGAAGGAAACAAACTAATGAACTCTATACCCCATATGTCAAATATTTCTACACTTTGAATTACCTGTTGGGGTAGACTGTCTCGAGAAGATATGGTTCCAACTTTTTGACAGGCATCGCACGATCCTGTGAATGCTACGGCATCTTTGAATATGGTAGGCCAGTAGAAGCCCGCTTCTAATACTTTCCGGGCGGTATTAGCTGCAGCTAAGTGACCACCTGTTGGTTCGCAGTGACAATGTTCCAGAATTTGGAAACCTTCTTCTTGAGAGACACATCTCCTGATCATCTGATCAGCACATATTCGAAATAGAAAAGGATCTTCCCTATAGTAATATTTAAGGTCAGCAAAGAATTTTCTTCTTTGTTGAGCAGTGATATCACTAGGGAGAGTCCGGGCTGCCAAGTAATTTGCTATATTTGCAAACCAAGGGGGTGAGAAAATAGAAAACAATGCACATAGATTCTCATCTGGAAATTTATTAGATGTGATTGTTTCATCAATAGCTTCTAGGGTCGGATTCTCTAGCCTGGACAAGTGGTCTGCGGCTAAGTTTTCTGCCCCTTTCTTATCCCGAATTTCTATGTCGAATTCTTGAAGCAATAAAACCCATCTGATTAATCTTGGCTTTGCGTTGGTTTTATTGAACAAGTATTTTAATGCAGAATGATAAGTGATGCAGTTCCGATTGGTATGCTAAAAGATAGGCTTTATTTACCTATGTCGATTATGAGTAATTAAGGACTGAGTTTTACTAACTGTCACTTAGCATTCAATTATTGTCACTTAATCAATCAGAACCTAAGGCAGAGTACCTATCGTGTAGCTAGTCTGTTGGAAAGTATCTACGATTTTATTAAGTTAAATATCGTACTCCCAGGGAAGTGGCAACGACTTAGTAGTAACTAGCCTTTTATCCTAACTCCTATCTTATGATCCAGTTATGCAATCTTCATCAATGACTTTGATGAGAGGGTGATCCATTCTCCACTAGGGTTAAGTCTAATTAATCCTAGAAGTGTTTTATAGATGAGTCCTGATTCTATGTTATACTGTTCCTATATGTTGATTGACCTATATTCGAGTATTTTAGACATGTCTTGGCCTGGATTACAACTATGTTCTGTGTCTAAAGGCGTACCACATCCGAAGTTTCTAATAAACCGTCCTACCTTAATGACGGCCCTACTCACGGTTCGGGATGAAGGCATCCATGAAAGCCCTATGTCACTTCGGGGATCATACCGCTTGCCCTAGCCGCCGGCATAATCGGACTCGGCTCGACTTACCTAGACTACTCTAACAAACAGGGTGTTCAACAGGTTATTTTATCTAGCATGGCAGACACCAATACTAATTGATGCCTGTTAAACTAAACATGTTATGATTAGACCTTGGTTAGGAATTGTCTATAACCCTAACTTTAGTTGAAAAGAGTGAATGTTAAGCAGGTGGCTATTTCCGGAAAAACATAACAACGTCAACATATAAAACAACTATTCATAAAAATCGTAATCTCGTATTCATAATAAATCTTTTGAACAACACAATAACAACATATAAGAGAGGGACATGGGGACTGATGCCATAAAGAAATCACCCTTTACGTAGTCTCGCCGACGGAGCGTACTGCTGTATATGTCGTATTGCTCGCCCTGACTCTGCTCGCCAGAACCTTCGGAGGACGCTTCCTCAGCCTAGTAACTGGGCTTTACCTTAATACCCAGCTTAAGCCCAGCCTTGTGGACTGATTCTTCGAACGCCTAGAGCCCTCTTAGGATCTCCTAACGAAATCCCGGGTATTCTATGAATACTAGAAACGAACCTATCTATAGAAGCCTAAGATTTGAGACTATTTCTCAGAAACTAAAACAAAACACTAATAAGAAAGAAAACTGAGATCCGAGTCTCTGAGTGAGTTGGGTACTGGAGAAGTGTACACTGGAAACCACTAAATGACTCAGATCGAGTGGAGAGGAATGATTTCAAATGCTGGAGGCCTGGGGTATTTTTAGTAGCTTCCCGGGGTGATGTTTCATCAAATATTCGATGTGGGACTGGATCTGGGGGTTCGGGACCCCCGTCCCAGATTGGGACGCTCGTCCTGGTCTGTTGACCAGGTCGGGATGCCCATCCCGGGTTCGGGACGCCTGTCCTGACCCTTTGACCAAGTCAACATTTCCAAAAATTGCGTTTTTGCCCCAAAAATTTGCTGTTTTCGTCTACTTTTCACCTGACACTTCCAAAATCATAAAAACTATGAAATTAAGTAAATAATAAACATTTAAGATCAATTTACTCTCAATTTCACCTAAATCATATATAAAAACATGCTAAAAAGGTGATACGATTTTCGCGTATCAGATAACCCCACATTTAGCTTTTTGCTTGTCCTCAAGCAAAGTCTACCTGAAGTTAGTGATTCTAAACCGTAGTGCAGTCACTTAAATTCCTAGTCATGTTTTTATTCCAAAAATTCTTCAGACAAGTCTTAACACAGGTCTGACTGGTTAGGTTGCTATGACAAGGTCTCAAATATTTTTAGTAGCTTGTTATGATCAGACAGAAAACAAATCAACAACTAGGTTGAACTTTTTTTCTTAGCCACAGGGTCTTCCTGATGTGTAGTGTGTGTACTAGTCCAGACCAGATAGTCAACACAATGTACTCTTATCTTAACTACTACCAGATAACACTTCGACCCATCGCTAGACATATTAACAACAGACAACGTTTTGAGTTCTGAGCTTCGGTGATCAAATTTTTAATGTTTTAGCATTTAGTTATTTGCATTATAGATTCAGGGTATTTTGAGTCTGCTTAGAACACGTCAACTTCAAGTACCCATGTAGCGAGTCCCACTCCGATAACTCCCAGATCTACACGACCTTAGGGCATCAGGCTTTAAATTCCCCGAAGGAGTGGTGCTCGAGTAGCGAAGGCCGCTGGCAAACTACCCTTATTTGATTAACTTCCTTTTGTTTCTTTTCACTTTTAGCTCAGAGTCTCATCTAGTCATTCTAACTGCCAATATATCCACAACTGGTCTAATTTTATCTAGTTAAGTCTCGAATAGGCAATTGGCTGAGGTCTCTAATCCAGACAAAGTTGTGCTCAGTTATCAGGAATTCCCTATTCCTAATCAATTAGTTCAGCAATAGTCATCAACTATCTCCTACTAACCATAACATACTACCTACATATCATAGACATAAGCAATTGTTTAACCAAGCATACTGCATTTAGAAGTCTGAAAGACGGAAAAATTTTGAAGTATTTTGAAAAACATTTTTTGGAAGGGTGTGAAAATATGGGGAAAACAAGCAAAAGCATGCAAAAATTTTGCAAACTGCTACAGTGCACCTTGTACTACTACCCCACACTTAATTCTGGCACTGTCCACAGTGTTCATGCATATCTAATTACCCCACACTTATTTGAAAACAAGAAATAAAACACAAAGAAAAGATGCTTACCCACACTATGAGTAAGAAAGACATAAAAAAACAAAATAATGCAAACAATTCTGTATGTCATATAAATCAACTTTGTACATAGATTCATACGTCATACAGCCCAGACATGTTTATACACATAGAACAAGAAAAACAAAAGCAAAAGAAAGGAAAGGAAAGAAGGAGAGAGAGACTAAGAACCCGGCGGGTCATTGTCCAGTGGACCTAAGTCTGCTGTAAAGTCAAACTCGAAGTTTTCCGCCAGTCGGGAAGTATGCTGGTGTATCTCCTCAATCCTGCTGGTGTTCATGGCGATCCTGTCATCCATCATTACCAGCCGTCTGTCAATCCTGTCCATGTCTCGACTGTATCGGGCCGATAGTTCTGCCAATCCGTGCGACATGTGTCGTTCGAAGGCAGTACGTGGCACGAACGTCTCGGACGGAGGGATAAGCGCTGGAAATGCTTCCGATGCTGATGCCTGTCCTGGCTGCTCCGTGTGGATGGTGTAGCGGCCATTCGCATCCTGGACAACCATTCCCATGTTCCGTAGAATGGTAAGATCAGTGGGAACGGTGGTCGGGGCGACCAGGGTCAACTCCGAGCCCTCTATGTCCAACTCCAGGTAGCGGGCTAGCTTGGTGATGTACGGTCCGAGCCCTAGACACTGTTTCCTGGTGTCTGTAGCAAATCCTCGCATGACGACCGCGATGAGTCTAGCCATCTCTACCGTAGATCCCATGTGCATGTTGGCCAGAAGGAATGTCTCCATCTGGGTGACAGTTCCGGGAGCTGATACGCAAAAATCGTATCACATTTTTAGCATGTTTTTATATATGATTTAGGGTGAAATTGAGTGTAAATTGATCTTAATTGTTCATTATTTACTTAATTTCACAGTTTTTACTATTTTGGAAGTGTCAGGTGAAAAGTAGACGAAAACAGCAAATTTTGGGGCAAAAACTCAATTTTTGGAAATGTTGACTTGGTCAAAGGGTCAAGACAGGTGTCCCGACCTAGTCAAAGCACCGGGACGGGCGTCCAGGACTCGGGACGGGCGTCCGAACCCCCAGAACCAATCCCACATCGAATTTTTGATAAAAATTCACCCCGGGAAGCTGCTATAAATACCACAGGCCTCAAGCAGTTGAAATCATTCCTCTCCACTCGATCTGAGTCATTTAGTGGTTTCCAGTGTATACTTCTCCAGTACACAACTCACTCAAAGACTCGGATCTCAGTTTCTTTCTTATTATTGTTTTTGTTTTAGTTTCTGAGAATTAGTCTCAGATCTTAGGCTTACATAGATAGGTTCGTTTATGGTATTCATAGAATACCCGGGATTTCGTTAGGAGATCCTAAGAGGGCTCTAGGAGTTCGAAGAGTCAGTCACAGGGCTTGGCTTAAGCTGGGTATTAAGGTAAAGCCCAGTTACTAGGCTGAGGAAGCGTCCTCCGAAGGTTCTGGTGAGTAGAGTCAGGGTGAGCAATACGACATATATAGCAGTACGCTCCGTCAGCGAGACTACGTAAAGGGTGATTTCTTTATGGCATCAGTCCCCATGTCCCTCTCTTATATGTTGTTATTGTGTTGTTCTAAATATCTATTATGAATACGAGATTATGATTTTTATGAATAGTTGTTGATACGCGAAAATCGTATCACATTTTTAGCATGTTTTTATATATGTTTTAATGTGAAATTGAGAGTAAATTGACATTAATTGTTTACTATTTACTTGATTTCACGGTTTTTATGATTTTGGAAGTGTCAGGTGAAAAGTAGACGAAAACAACAAATTCTGGGGCAAAAACGCAATTTTTGGAAATGTTGACCCGGTCAAAGGTCCGGGACGGGCGTCCCGAACCCAGGACGGGCGTACCGAACCTGGTCAACGAATCAGGACGGGCGTCCCGAACCGGGACGGCATCCCGAGCCGCCAGAAGCTATCCCACATCGAATTTTTCAGAGATTTTCACTCCGGGAAGCTGCTATAAATACCCCAGGCCTCCAGCAGTTGAATCCATCCCTCTCCACTCGATCTGAGTCATTAAGTGGTTTCCAGTGTACAATTTTCCAGTACACAACTCACTCAGAGACTCGGATCTCAGTTTTCTTTCTTATTTGTGTTTGTTTTAGTTTCTGAGAAATAGTCTCAGATCTTAGGTTTCTATAGATAGGTTCGTTTCTGGTATTCATAGAATACCGGGATTTCGTTAGGAGATTCTAAGAGAGCTCTAGGCGTTTGAAGAGTCAGTCCACAGGGCTAGGCTTAAGCCCAGGACGTAAGGTAAAGTCTAGCTACTAGGCTGAGGAAGCGTCCTCCGAAGGTTCTGGTGAGCAGAGTCAGGGCGAGCAATACGACATATACAGCAGTACGCTCCGTAGGCGAGACTTCGTAAAGGGTGATTTCTTTATGGCATCGGTCCCCATGTCCCTCTCTTATATGTGTTATTGCTTTGTTCTAAATATGAATTATGAATATCAGATTACGATTTTATGAATAGTTGTGTTATATGTTGAAGTTTTTATGTTTTTCCGGAAATAGCCACCTGCTAAATATTCATTATGTCTGCATGTCTAATGTAAGTCTCTTTTAAACTAAAACTAGGGTTATAGACAATTCCTAACCTCGGTCTATTCATAACCTGTTTAGTTTAACAGGCATCAATTAGTATTAGTGTCTGCCATACTAGATAAAATAACCAACGGAACACCTTGTTTGTTAGAGTAGTCTAGGTAGGCTGAGTAGAGAATTATGCCGGTGGTTTTGCGACGAGCAGCATGACCCCGAAGTGACATAGGGTACCGTTCATTGCTGACTTTAGTCCGGGCCGTGAGTAGGGCCGTTTACCTTAACGATGGGGCGGTAGTGTAGAGACCTCAGATGTGGTACACCTTTAGACACAGAACATAGTTGCATTCCAGGCTAAGATATATCTAAAACACTCGAATATAGGTCAATCAACATATAGGAACAGTATAACATAGAATCAGAACTCATCTTTAAAACACTTTTAGGATTAATTAGACTTAAACCTAGTGGAGAATGGATCACCCTCTCATCAAAGTATTTGATGAAGATTGCATAACTGGATTATAAGATAGGAATTAGGATAAAAGGCTAGTTACTACTAAGCCATTGCCACTTCCCTGGGAGTACGATAATTAAATTAATAAAATCGTAGATACTTTCCAATAGACTAGCTACACGATAGGTACTCTGCCTTAGGTTCTGGCTGATTAAGTGACAACATAGAGACTAAATGTGACAATTAGTCAATCACAGTCCTTAATTATTCATAATCAACATAGGGTAAATAACACCTATTTAGCACGTCAACCGGAATCGCATCAGATTTTTGGCGCCGTTGCCGGGGAAATATCATAATGAATTTAGGATTCCTGATCAAAATTCTAGAGGCTTATGGTAGGTAACGGTAGTAATCTAGACCTTAGACTAACACTTATGTTATAACAGTTAGACAATCAGTTTCCGAAATATAGGATTATCATAACTACTTAATTTTAGATGTTATCTGAAATTAAGACATTTAGGATAATCAAATTTTAGAAAATTATTCTAGAACCATATTGAGGGAATTTACGTGCTTTCAAAATATTAAAAGAAAAAAAAATTTTAAAAATCTAAAAATCCGAAAAAAAAATTGTACTTTTTCTTGTTTAAATGGTAAGTTATTCTCTTTTCCCTATCCTTTGTGTTTTCTTCTTTTGAATAGTTGTATTGTTTTGTTTTCTCTTTCTTCCAAGTTTTTTTTAAGTTTTCACTCTCCCTGTAACCCCACTAACTAGTTTGCTCAGGCTAAAACGTGTTCTTCTCTGTAGTTGCATGACTCGATCTTCAGAAGCTAACCTTGAAACACCAGTTGAGAATCCTGAACGAATCATTCGCACAGCTAATAGGCGAAGAACAGAAACGGCTGCTGAAAGACCTACCCTAGAATCCTACATCCAACCACAGACTATCCCAGTCTCATCTGCCATCCGAATCCCTGGGAACCCTCGCTATGATCTTAAACCTAATGTGATCCAGCTGATTATAAATCGAGTTCAGTTTGGAGGAACTGCAGCCGAGAATCCGCTGGAACACCTATCTGATTTCTCTTCTCTCTGCGAAGGCCTCAAGGGAGATCATACTGTAGAAATAACCAAACTCAACCTTTTTCCCTACTCACTTAGGGACAGAGCTAAGAGATGGTTGGCCCAGCTACCTACTAATTCCATCACCTCTTGGGACGAGTTAAGCAAAGCCTTCCTAGAAGAGTACTACTCTGCAGCAAGAGTCCTAGAATATCGAAGGGCTCTGTCTAGTTTCACTCAAGCTGCTGATGAGACAGTGATCGAAGCTTGGGACAGATTCAAAGAACTACTCAGGCTCTGCCCCCAACATGGACTTACCGAGGCATTGCTGATTCAGCAATTTTACGGGGGTATGTCAGACATGGGTAAGCAAATTCTCGATGGACTCAATCCCCAGAGCGGTTTCAATGGAATGAGTGATGTAGATGCTAGAAACGCTCTGGAGAGACTCTACAAGAACATCAAGAATTGGCGCACAAGTGGCCGAGCTAAGAAGCAACCAGTAAATACGGTTGTTACATCCACTGATGATCAATTTGAGGCACTGAAGGCCAGCATTACTAATCAGCTGAATGCTTTCCAACAAGGGAAAAACACTCAGTCAGTATACCAAGTCTGTGAGTTTTGCCAAGGACCACACTTCAGTGGTGATTGTTATGGTAATGGGATATTAACTGTCCCAGAAGAGATGAAACAAGTGGACGCAGTAAATTCTGCTCCTATAGGAAATACCTACAATCCCACTTGGAAGAACCATCCGGGATTTAGTTGGAGAAACAATCTCGGGACTACTAACTTTCAGAAAAGAGTACCTCAGCAACTGCCATATCCGCAGAACCAGCAAGTCGCTCTGCCTGCACCAAGGAACTACATCGTTCCAGCTGATCCCATGCAAGAATTTAGAGACATGCTGAAGAGCATTTCCGACTCCAACAAGGAAATGATAGAGTCCAACAGAAAGATTCAGGAAGCAATTGCAGAAAGTACTCCAGCAGTACGGAATTCAGCATCGCATTTCCACAGCCTACCATCCTCAAACCAACGGGCAGGCTGAGGTAACCAATAGGGGCATAAAGAGAATCCTAGAAAAGACCGTGGGTGTTAACCGTAAGGATTGGGCCAATAAACTGGAGGATGCATTATGGGCCTTCCGTACAGCATACAAGACCACTACGGGGTTCTCACCCTATCGACTAGTCTACGGAAAAGCATGCCACCTTCCGGTTGAACTTGAACACAGAGCTTACTGGGCAGTACGAAAATGCAATCTCGACGATAATTTGACTAAGGAACACCGGATTTTACAGCTCAACGAATTGGATGAGTGGAGGCTCAAAGCCTATGAGAACTCACATCAGTTCAAAATGACAAGTAAACTCCGGCATGACAGACGACTCAGAGCCCAGAAAAATTTTGAACTAGGTGATAAGGTATTGTTGTACAACTCACGTTTAAAATTTTTCCCAGGAAAGCTGCGTAGCTATTGATCAGGACCGTTCACAATCAAGGAAGTATCACCTTTCGGAGCATGTGACATCATAGATTCTGACGGTATTATTCAAAAAGTAAACGGACAACGCCTAAAGATTTACAAAGAGCCGTTTGACTCGTCCGAGCAGATTGTGGACTTCACAGACTAAGGGAGTATCTCTTTCATTTTATTTCTTGTTTTTGTTATTTCTATGTTCCTTCTTACCCGTAGTTAGTTGAATAAATGTGGGGTAAGGATCTTTTAATTGTGTTTTATTTCTTGTTTTCAAATAAGTGTGGGGTAATTAGCTATGCATGAACACTGAGGACAGTGCCAAACTTAAGTGTGGGGTAGCAGTGCACGGTGCACTGTAGCAGTTTGAAGCAGTTTGAAAAATTTTGCGCATGCTTTTGCTTGTTTTCCCCGTATTTTCACACCCTTCCAAAATTTTTCAAAATTTTTCCGTCTTTCAGACTTCTAAATGCAGTATGCTTGGTTAAACAATTGCTTATGTCTATGATATGTAGGTAGTATGCTATGGTTAGTAGGAGATAGTTGATAGCTATCTTGGACTAATTGATTAGGAATAGGGAATTCCTGATAACTGAGCACAGCTTTGTCTGGATTAGAGACCTCAACCAATTGCCTATTCGAGACTTAACTAGATAAAATCAGACCAATTGTGGATATTGGCAGTTAGAATAACTAGATGAGACTCTGAGCTAAAAGTGAAAGGAACATTAAGGAAGTTAATTACAATAGGGTAGTTTGCCAGCGGCCTTCGCTACTCGAGCACCACTCCTTCGGGGAATTTAAAACCTGATGCCCTAAGGTCGTGTAGATCTGGGAGTCATCGGAGTGGGACTCGCTACATGGGTAGTTGAAGTTGACGTGTTCTAAGCAGACTCGAAATACCCTGAATCTATAAAGAAAATAACTAAGTGCTAAAACATTAAAAATCTTATCACCAAAGCTCAGAACTCAGAAAGTTATCTGTTGTCAGTGTGTCTAGCGATAGGTCGAAGTATTATCTGGTAGCAGTTAAGATAAGAGTTCGTTGTGTTGACTATCTGGTCTAGACTAGTACACACACTACACATCAGGAAGACCCTGTGACTAAGAAAAAAGTCCAACCTAGTTGTTGATTTGTTTTCTGCCTGATCATAACAAGCTACTAGAAACATTTGAGACCTTGTCATAGCAACCTAACCAGTCAGACCTGTGTTAAGAATTGTCTGAAGAATTTTTGGAATAAAAACATGATAGGAATTTAAGTGACTGCACTACGGTTTAAAATCACTAACTCCATGTAGACTTTGCTTGAGGACAAGCAAAAAGCTAAGTGTGGGGTTATCTGATACGCGAAAATCGTATCACATTTTTAGCATGTTTTTATATATGTTTTAATGTGAAATTGAGAGTAAATTGACATTAATTATTTACTATTTACTTGATTTCATGGTTTTTATGATTTTGGAAGTGTCAGGTGAAAAGTAGACGAAAACAGCAAATTCTGGGGCAAAAACGCAATTTTTGGAAATGTTGACCCGGTCAAAGGTCCGGGACGGGCGTCCCGAACCCAGGACGGGGGTCCCGACCCAGTCAAACCGCCAGGACGGGCGTCCTGAATCGGGACGGGCGTCCCGAACCTGGTCAACGAATCAGGAAGGGCGTCCCGAGCCGCCAGAAGCTGTCCCACATCGAATTTTTAGAGATTTTCACTCTGGGAAGCTACTATAAATACCCCAGGCCTCCAGCAGTTGAATTCATCCCTCTCCACTCGATCTGAGTCATTAAGTGGTTTCCAGTGTACAATTTTCCAGTACACAACTCACTCAGAGACTCGGATCTCAGTTTTCTTTCTTATTAGTATTTGTTTTAGTTTCTGAGAAATAGTCTCAGATCTTAGGTTTCTATAGATAGGTTCGTTTTGGTATTCATAGAATACCCGGGATTTCGTTAGGAGAACCTAAGAGAGCTCAGGCGTTCGAAGAGTCAGTCCACAGGGCTAGGCTTAAGCCCAGGACGTAAGGTAAAGTCTAGCTACTAGGCTGAGGAAGCGTCCTCCGAAGGTTCTGGTGAGCAGAGTCAGGGCGAGCAATACGACATATACAGCAGTACGCTCCGTAGGCGAGACTTCGTAAAGGGTGATTTCTTTATGGCATTGGTCCATGTCCCTTCTTATATGTGTTATTGCTTTGTTCTAAATATGAATTATGAATATCAGATTACGATTTTATGAATAGTTGTGTTATATGTTGAAGTTTTTATGTTTTTCCGGAAATAGCCACCTGCTAAATATTCATTATGTCTGCATGTCTAATGTAAGTCTCTTTTAAACTAAAACTAGGGTTATAGACAATTCCTAACCTCGGTCTATTCATAACCTGTTTAGTTTAACAGGCATCAATTAGTATTAGTGTCTGCCATACTAGATAAAATAACCAACGGAACACCTTGTTTGTTAGAGTAGTCTAGGTAGGCTGAGTAGAGAATTATGCCGGCGGTTTTGCGACGAGCAGCATGACCCTGAAGTGACATAGGGTACCGTTCATTGCTGACTTTAGTCCGGGCCGTGAGTAGGGCCGTTTACCTTAACGATGGGGCGGTAGTGTAGAGACCTCAGATGTGGTACACCTTTAGACACAGAACATAGTTGCATTCCAGGCTAAGATATATCTAAAACACTCGAATATAGGTCAATCAACATATAGGAACAGTATAACATAGAATCAGAACTCATCTTTAAAACACTTTTAGGATTAATTAGACTTAAACCTAGTGGAGAATGGATCACCCTCTCATCAAAGTATTTGATGAAGATTGCATAACTGGATTATAAGATAGGAATTAGGATAAAAGGCTAGTTACTACTAAGCCGTTGCCACTTCCCTGGGAGTACGATAATTAAATTAATAAAATCGTAGATACTTTCCAATAGACTAGCTACACGATAGGTACTCTGCCTTAGGTTCTGGCTGATTAAGTGACAACATAGAGACTAAATGTGACAATTAGTCAATCACAGTCCTTAATTATTCATAATCAACATAGGGTAAATAACACCTATTTAACACGTCAACCGGAATCGCATCAGTTGTTTTATATGTTGACGTTGTTATATTTTTCCGGAAATAGCCACCTGCTAAATATTCACTATGTCTGCATGTTTAATGTGCTCTTTTAAACTAAAGTTAGGGTTATAGACAATTCCTAACCACGGTCTAATCATAACCTATTTAGTTTAACAAGCATCGATTAGTATTGGTGTCTGCCATGCTAGATAAAATAACCTGTTGAACACCTTGCCTGTTAAAGTAGTCTAGGTAGGGGCCGAGCTGAGTCCAATTATGCCGGCGGCTAGGGCAAGCGGTATGATCCCCGAAGTGACATAGGGCTTTCATGGATGCTTCGTCCCGAACCGTGAGTAGGGCCGTCATTAAGGTAGGGCTGTTTATTAGAGACCTCGGATGTGGTACGCCTTTAGACACAGAACATAGTTGCAATCCAGGCTAAGATGCATCTAAAATATTCGAATATAGGTCAATCAACATATAGGAACAGTATAACATAGAATCATGACTCATCTATAAAACACTTCTAGGATTAATTAGACTTAAACCTAGTGGAGAATGAATCACCCTCTCATCAAAGTATTTGATGAAGATTGCATAACTGGATCATAAGATAGTAGTTAGGATAAAAGGCTAGTTACTACTAAGCCGTTACCACTTCCCTGGGAGTACGATAATTATTTAATAAAATCGTAGATACTTTCCAACAGACTAGCTACACGATATGTACTCTGCCTTAGGTTCTGGCTGATTAAGTGACATCATAGAGACTAAATGTGACAATTAGTCAATCACAGTCCTTAATTATTCATAATCAACATAGGGTAAAATAACACCTATTTAGCACATCAACGGAAACCCCATCAGATTTTTGGCGCCGTTGCCGGGGAAATATCATAATGAATTTAGGACTCATGATCAAAATTCTAGACACTGATCAAAATTCTAGATACTTATGATAGGTAACGGTAGTAACCTAGACCTTAGACCTAACACTTATTTTCTGCTAGTTAGACAATCAATTTCTGAAATATAGGATTATCACAACTAATTGATTTTAGATATTATCTGGAATTAAGAAACTTAGGATAATCAAATTTTAGAAAATCATTCTAAAACCATATTGAAGAAATTTAACTGCTTTCAAAAAAAAAGGAAAAAAAAATTTAAAATATAAAACCCGAAAAAAATGTATTTTTCTTACTCAATGGTAAGTTGTTCTTTTCCCTATCTCTTGTTCTTTCTTAGTTGTTTTTTTTTCTTCGTACATTTGTTTCTCATTTTCGTTTTTTTCCCTATTACTTAATTTCAAAAAAAAAATAAAAATGGAAATGAGGATAGAATATTTTTCTGAGTTGTCAATTTTTGGCTCAGGTTTTAATCTGGAAGAAATATCATTGTGGAATTTTCTTAGGTCATGCTTAGTCTATTAGACAGAATCATGAAATAAAATTTTCTTTAATAGACAGACCTCTGAGTATTCTAATGAGAAAGGATGTTCCTTTTGTTTGATGATAAATGCATGAGATTGTTTAAACCAAAAGGAATTACTGCACCCATTATGGCATCACCTGATTGAAATCTGCTTTTTGAATAATATGTGAAGTAATGATGTAGTACGAATTGTTTTAGGACAGAAAGATGGTAAGAAAGTTCATGCATGATAAATTCTGATATTATCTAGTCTTGTCTAGAAACAATAGGTGACACTGATCACTCTAAGATATCTGTGTTCAATAAAACTAATGTTGAACCATACTTGATTAAGTTAAGTTTTATTGTTACTTGAATTTGATATAGAATAAAGGGATAAGAAAAAGAGTTGAAAATCTAGAAAGCAAACTATTTGTCTAGATTAGAAAACCCCGAGTTAGAGGCTAATGTAATACTGATAAATTTTTGATGAAAACTTATTTGCATTGTTTGGTATGTATGATAAGTCTCATCTGTGGTTTATTATTGTTGCAAATTATCTAGTCACTGAATGAGTTCCAAGTAATGTGACTTATCAACAAAAGAAGAAATTCTTTGCTGATTAGAAATATTACTACTGGGCAGATTTCTTTTCTATTTCAAATTTTGGCAGATCAGTTGATCAGAAGACGTATCTCGAAAGACGAAGGCCACAAAATTTTGGAGCATTGTCATCAAGGATCTACAGGAGACCAATTGACTGCTATCAACACTGTCCGGAAAGTGTTGAAAGTAGGATCTTGTTGACCCACCATATTCAAGGACTTTTGTATCTCTGATACAGTCCTACGATGCTTGCCAAATAACAGGTAGCACATCATCCAGAGATCATCTACCCCAGCGACGTACACAGAATGTTGCAACCGTTGATATCAGGGGTATTTCGAATCCTTTTCTCTTTCTTCCTTTGAACATAATTACATCATAGTAGTCGTGGAACACTTTTCAAAATGGCCTGAAGCACAGGCATTACCTACTAATGATGTTAAAGTAATGTGTAGATTCTAGTTGTTTTCCAGATTCAGAGTGCCGATGTCTTAGGAAGAAATGTTCAGCCTGTGTATCAAATCTATGAAGTCTGCTAAGTACCACACTTTAGCAGGGATTGCTATGGGAATGACTGACCATTCCAAAAGAGGTAGGAGTAGGTTACTGCAGAATGCTGCTCCAATGGGAGACGCATACAATCCCCGCTAGAGGAATCATACGGGATTTAGCTGAGGAGTAATTCGGAAGCTGGAAACTTTCAGAAGACACCACCACAGTAAAACCCACACTCACAGAATCAATAGATGAGATACTGGCAACAATTAAAGCCAGACCAGTGCAAGCAAGTGATCTACCAAGTGGTATCGAAGGGTCAAGGGATATAGAAGAATTTGGCGTTGTATCAGGAGCATAGCAATGGAGGAGCTAGCATCCCCTGCATACCAATTAGCTGTGAGAAACTTCCCCGAGGAAGTCTCAAATACATGGGCCCAGATCTACACAACTGGAGCCCCCTACCACCACAGCTTCGCCAAAACTTCAGACACGTTCCTCCTGGACACGTTCCTATGATTGTGAGAAATCTTACAAATGATTCGAGGAAGCAGTCCGTGGGGCTCGAGCCATTCATCAAATGAATAGGCCACTACCTGGAGCTCGACAATGAAGGATCGGAGGTGACGTCATCCGTTCCAATATCTAGAGCTTACAGAGTCAAGAGCGCCTCAGCAATAGCACATGGCTAAGGTGAAGAGCCAATTGATAGCCTAGAGAAAACCTTTCTGCTCGAGGCAAGAAGGGAGTTTTTCTAACCCTCATCTTCCTTTTATTTTCTTCATTTCGTGTTTTG
This sequence comes from Asclepias syriaca, assembly GCA_027405835.1. Taxonomy (NCBI): domain Eukaryota; kingdom Viridiplantae; phylum Streptophyta; class Magnoliopsida; order Gentianales; family Apocynaceae; genus Asclepias; species Asclepias syriaca. The sequence goes on from CM049930.1 coordinate 10,392,372, forward strand.
TTATTTGTTATTTACTTCGTTACTTCATTTTCCTTCTTACCCTTAGTCAGTCAAATAAGTGTGGGGTAAGAAATTTTTGTTTTGTTTTTGTTTCTCCTTGTTTTCAAATAAGTGTGGGGTAACTAGATATGCATGAACACTGAGGACAGTGCCAGAATTAAGTGTGGGGTAGCAGTGCACGGTGCACTATAGCAGTTGCAAAATGTTTTGCATGTTTTTGCTTGTTTTCCCCATATTTTAACACCCTTCCAAAAAAATTTCAAAATTTTTCCGTCTTTCATACTTCTAAATGCAGTATGCTTGGTTAAACAATTGCTTATGTCTATGATATGTAGGTAGTATGTTATGGTTAGTAGGAGATAGTTGATGACTATTGCTGAACTAATTGATTAGGAATAGGGAATTCCTGATAACTGAGCACAACTTTGTCTGGATTAGAGACCTCAGCCAATTGCCTGTTCGAGACTTAACTAGATAAAATTAGACCAGTTGTGGATATATTGGCAGTTAGAATGACTAGATGAGACTCTGAGCTAAAAAGTGAAAAGAAACAAAAGAAAGTTAATCAAACAAGGGTTGTTTGCCAGCGGCCTTCGCTACTCGAGCACCACTCCTTCAAGGAATTTAAAGCCTGATGCCCTAAGGTCATGTAGATCTGGGAGTCATCAGAGCGGGACTCGCTACATGGGTGGTTGAAGTTGACGTGTTCTAAGCAGACTTAAAATACCCTGAATCTATAAAGAAAATAACTAAATGCTAAAACATTAAAAATCTGATCACCAAAGCTCAGAACTCAAAACGTTGTCTGTTGTTAATATGTCTAGCGATGGGTCGAAGTGTTATCTGGTAGTAGTTAAGACAAGAGTACATTGTGTTGACTATCTGGTCTAGACTAGTACACACACTACACACCAGGAAGACCCTGTGACTAAGAAAAAAGTCCAACCTAGTTGTTGATTTGTTTTCTGCCTGATCATAACAAGCTACTAAAAACATCTGAGACCTTGCCATAACAACCTAACGAGTCAGACATGTGTTAAGAACTGTCTGGAGAATTTTTGGAATAAAAACATGACTAGGAATTTAAGTGATTGCACTACGGTTTAGAATCACTAACTTCAGGTAGACTTTGCTTGAGGACAAGCAAAAAGCTAAGTGTGGGGTTATCTGATACGCGAAAATCGTATCACATTTGTAGCATGTTTTTATATATGATTTAGGGTGAAATTGAGGGTAAATTGATCTTAATTGTTCATTATTTACTTAATTTCACAGGTTTTATTATTTTGGAAGTATCAGGTGAAAAGTAGACGAAAACAGCAAATTTTGGGGCAAAAATGCAATTTTTGAAAATGTTGACTTGGTCTAAGGGTCAGGACGGGCGTCCCGACCCAGTTAAAGCACCGGGACGGGCATCCCGACCTGGTCAACAGATCAGGACGGGCGTCCCGAACCCCCAGAACTAGTCCCACATCGAATTTTTGATGAAAAATCACACCGGGAAGCTGCTATAAATATCCCAGGCCTCCAGCAATTGAAATCATTCCTCTCCACTCGATCTGAGTCATTTAGTGGTTTCCAGTGTACACTTCTCTAGTACACAACTCACTTAGAGACTCGGATCTCAGTTTCTTTCTTATTAGTGTTTTGTTTTAGTTTCTGAGAATTAGTCTCAGATCTTAGGCTTACATAGATAGGTTCGTTTCTGGTATTCATAGAATACCCAGGATTTCGTTAGGAGATCCTAAGAGGGCTCTAGGAGTCCGAAGAGTCAGTCCACATGGCTGGGCTTAAGCGGGGTATTAAGGTAAAGCCCAGTTACTAGGCTGAGGAAGCGTCCTCCGAAGGTTCTGGTGAGCAGAGTCAGGGCGAGCAATATGACATATATAGTAGTACGCTCCGTCGGCGAGACTACGTAAAGGGTGATTTCTTTATGGCATCAGTCCCCATGTCCCTCTCTTATATGTTGTTATTGTGTTGTTCTAAATATCTATTATGAATACGAGATTACGATTTTTATGAATAGTTGTTTTATATGTTGACGTTGTTATGTTTTTCCGGAAATAGCCACCTACTAAATATTCACTATGTCTGCATGTTTAATGTGCTCTTTTAAACTAAAGTTAGGGTTATAGACAATTCCTAACCACGGTCTAATCATAACCTGTTTAGTTTAACAGGCATCAATTAGTATTGGTGTCTGCCATGCTAGATAAAATAACCTGCTGAACACCCTACCTGTTAAAGTAGTCTAGGTAGGGGCCGAGTTGAGTCCGATTATGCCGGCGGCTAGGGCAAGCGGTATGATCCCCGAAGTGACATAGGGCTTTCATGGATGCCTTCGTCCCGAACCGTGAGTAGGGCCGACATTAAGGTAGGCGGTTTATTAGAGACCTCAGATGTGGTACGCCTTTAGACACAGAACATAGTTGCAATCCAGGCTAAGATGCATCTAAAATATTCAAATATAGGTCAATCAACATATAGGAACAGTATAACATAGAATCAGGACTCATCTATAAAACACTTATAGGATTAATTAGACTTAAACCTAGTGGAGAATGAATCACCCTCTCATCAAAGTATTTGATGAAGATTGCATAACTGGATCATAAGATAGGAGTTAGAATAAAAGGCTAGTTACTACTAAGCTGTTACCACTTCCCTGGGAGTACGATAATTATTTAATAAAATCGTAGATACTTTCCAACAGACTAGCTACACGATAGGTACTCTGCCTTAGGTTCTGGCTGATTAAGTGACACCATAGAGACTAAATGTGACAATTAGTCAATCACAGTCCTTAATTATTCATAATCAACATAGGGTAAAATAATACCTATTTAGCACATCAACCGGAAACCCCATCAGGAGCCGTCCGTCGTCCTGACAATGTATGTGCAATGATAGCGTGCAGGTAACGAAGAGTAGGATAAATACTGTGGCTTTTGTAAAGCCATGCTGGTATGGGACACCCGTCATGCAGATCTGAGCCCAAGCAGTGGAGATGTTTGCAGTCGTGAAGTCTCGAACTATTGTGGTGTATGCGGGCGTATCCAGCTAATCTCTCTGCCAGATACCTAGGGCGACGCCGAACTCGTCCATGCTCATCAACAGATCTATTCCGCCCAAGCGGAATGTGATCTGCTCCTGGTGGCATGTAAAAGATGCATAGAACTCACATACCAGCTCCAAGTATGTGGGCTCTGTGACGATGAATACTCGACTGTAAGGTGGCACGTCGAGTATGCGTCTGACTTCCGGCTCTACTCCTAGCGTCTGTACTCCTGCCCAATCCAACGTTCTGCCCGTCAATATCGTACGCCCGATGTACCCAAGGCATCTTTCTTGGTATGCTGTGCTGGAGGGAAACAACATAAAAGGGTGTGCCACTGAGGTAACTGTCATGGTAGATGTGGTACGAGCACGTTTGGGAGCCATTAAGAAGGTACGAAAGAGTTTAGGTGGGAAGGAAAGCTTCAAACTCAAATTCTGGAGGTGAATTTGAATTCAGAAGTATTAGGTTAAGGAAAGATTTTGAATTTTTGGCGGGAAAATCGAATTTTAGAGGGAAATTTGAATTTTTGAGTGAAGTTCAAAATTCAAATTTTGGAGGGAAACTCGAATTTTTTAAACTTTGGAGAGTTTGCCAAAAATTTGTAGAGAGAAGGTAGAGAGAAATATTTTTAGAGAGATGAATTTTTGGTTGTAGATTTGAGAAAAAATGAAAAAAAAATGAATTTTTATAGAAGGGGCGGCCTTCGGGACGTCCGTCCCGGAGGCAGGACTCCCGTCCCGCTGGACGCCCGTCCCGGGTTGCTTCGGGAAGCGTGCCAACTCCGAATTTTTTTTTTCGTAATTCCCTGCAAACCTCAAGATACCAAAAATAATCATAATTTTTAACAAGGCTTCATGTTTATCCAATCAAATTCAGAAGTTGTTAAAAACTCTATGCAAAAATTCCTCAGTCTCTCTTTTTTTTCTTAAATCATGACTACCCTAATTTTATCCCAACTTAAATTCAGCAAGAATTTCAGAAAAACAAAATCTGAGTTTATACAATTTAATTAGTGAAAAATAAACTGTATTTGCAAAACTTTTGTTTTTCATAGAAATAAAATGTCTGAAGAAAATTGTTGAATATAAAGGACCCTTTAAAAAGTTTGAAAAATAGAAAAATATGGGTCAATTATTCAGGTTTAGTTCAAACGAATTATTTGCTGAGAATAAAAGTAAAAGAATCTTCCCTTTTTCAACGACCCTTATCTCTGATCTCCTGTAGCTCCGTTCGAATGCTTCGCATTTCTATGCGTATGGCTCTCATCTCATCCATCTGCCTGTTCTGCTCACTGCGTAAGTCAGCCATCTCCCGGAGTAGTTGTGCACCTTGGTTCTCCTGAAGACTGACCGTGGCTCTGAGTCGGTCCACGTTAGTTGTGATATTCAGAATGAGTTGGTCTAAATGACACAATCTGCTGGCAATTCCTTGGTCCATCTCATAGACCCTTTGAGCCAACGTATCTATCTGCACGGACAACATTGAATGATAACCGTTAGTACTCCCCCCGGATGAAGGGGTGCGCTCGTTAGGTGTTGGGGTGTATGCAGGAGATGTTGGTGAATTTTTGGTTTGGTGTGTGGTGGATTTATAGGAACTCTCTGGGCAGGAGGGTGAACTGGAGATCTCTGGGGTTCTTCTCTAGGAGGGAAGGTATCCTCAGAAGGATCTTCTTCCGTGGGACTAGGCTCACGGGCGTTCAGGAATCGTCTCACTAGGTCACTGGCATCTGGGCTTGAGTTTACTTCCACTGGTTGTGAAGGAAGAGTCCCTCGTGGTATTTCTGGTGCAGGCCTAGATGGGCCTTCTGGCTTTGTCTTCTTTAGTCCTGGAGTGTTAGGGTTTTCTGTTTTCTTTGCCTGGTTAGTAGCTGCTCTTGTTCTCTTCATCTCTGAGTGCAAAGTCTGGTTAGAAATAACAAATAACAAAAATAGGAAAGTAAAATAAGAAAGCAAGAAAAATATTTTTTGGGATTTTGAGTTTTATTTAGAAAGCAGGTAAATTTCCTCAATATGGTTTTAGAATAATTTTCTAAAATTTGATTATCCTAAGTGTCTTAATTCCAAATATTATCTAAAATTAATTAGTTATGATAATCCTATATTTAGGAAAGTGATTGTCTAACTAACATAAGATAAGTGTAAATCAAAAGTCTAGGTTACTACCGTTACCTATCATACGTCTCTAGAATTGTGGCCAATAATCCTAAATTCATTATGATATTTCCCCGGCAACGGCCCCAAAAATCTGATGTAGTTCCGATTGGTATGCTAAAAGATAGGCTTTATTTACCTATGTCGATTATGAGTAATTAATCACTGAGTCTTACTAACTGTCACTTAGCATTCAATTATTGTCACTTAATCAATCAGAACCTAAGGCAGAGTACCTATTGTGTAGCTAGTCTGTTGGAAAGTATCTACGATTTTATTAAGTTACATATCGTACTCCCAGGGAAGTGGCAACGACTTAGTAGCAACTAGCCTTTTATCCTAACTCCTATCTTATGATCCAGTTATGCAATCTTCATCAATGACTTTGATGAGAGGGTGATCCATTCTCCACTAGGGTTAAGTCTAATTAATCCTAGAAGTGTTTTATAGATGAGTCCTGATTCTATGTTATACTGTTCCTATATGTTGATTGACCTATATTCGAGTATTTTAGACATGTCTTGGCCTGGATTGCAACTATGTTCTGTGTCTAAAGGCGTACCACATCCGAGGTTTCTAATAAACCGCCCTACCTTAATGACGGCCCTACTCACGGTTCGGGACGAAGGTATCCATGAAAACCCTATGTCACTTCGGGGATCATACCGCTTTCCCTAGCCGCCGGCATAATCGGACTCGGCTCGACTTACCTAGACTACTCTAACAAACAGGGTGTTCAGCAGGTTATTTTATCTAGCATGGCAGACACCAATACTAATTGATGCCTGTTAAACTAAACAGGTTATGATTAGACCGTGGTTAGGAATTGTCTATAACCCTAACTTTAGTTTAAAAGAGCACATTAGACATGCAGACATCGAGAATCTTAAGCAGGTGGCTATTTTCGGAAAAACATAACAACGTCAACATATAAAACAACTATTCATAAAAATCGTAATCTCATATTCATAATAAATCTTTAGAACAACACAATAACAACATATAAGAGAGGGACATGGGGACTGATGCCATAAAGAAATCACCCTTTACGTAGTCTCGCCGATGGAGCGTACTGCTATATATGTCGTATTGCTCGCCCTGACTCTGCTCGCCAGAACCTTCGGAGGACGCTTCCTCAGCCTAGTAACTGGGCTTTACCTTAATACCCAGCTTAAGTCCAGCCCTGTGGACTGATTCTTCGAACGCCTAGAGCCTGTTAGGATCTCCTAACGAAATCCCGAGTATTCTATGAATACCAGAAACGAACCTATCTATAGAAGCCTAAGATCTGAGACTATTTCTCAGAAACTAAAACAAAACACTAATAAGAAAGAAAACTGAGATCCGAGTCTCTGAGTGAGTTGTGTACATGAGAAGTGTACACTGGAAACCACTAAATGACTCAGATCGAGTGGAGAGGAATGATTTCAATGTTGGAGGCCTGGGGTATTTATAGCAGCTTCCCGTGGTGATTTTTCATCAAAAATTCGATGTGGGACTGGATCTGGGGGTTCGGGACGCCCGTCCTGGATTGGGACGCCCGTCCTGGTCTGTTGACCAGGATTCGGGACGCCCGTCCTGACCCTTTGACCAAGTCAACATTTCCAAAAATTGCGTTTTTGCCCCAAAATTTGCTGTTTTCGTCTACTTTTCACCTGACACTTCCAAAATCATAAAAACTGTGAAATTAAGTAAATAATAAACATTTAAGATCAATTTACTCTCCATTTCACCCTAAATCATATATAAAAACATGCTAAAAATGTGATACGATTTTTGCGTATCAATCAGTATAAACAATAGTTTTAGATAGGACTAGATAGGATCGAAATTTGTCAAATGCATGTACTACTGCTAATAATTCCTTCTCTGTAGTAGTGTAATTTTCCTGAGCATCAGTTAAGGTTTTACTAGCATAATATATTACCTAAAATTTCTTATCGTGTCTTTGTCCTAAAATAACTCCTACTGCATAGTTACTAGCGTCACACATAAGTTCAAAAGTTCCTTAAGTCTATTAAACACTTTTAGACATTTCTCATCAAAGACAAATGGAACATCTTTTCCGAGTAAATTGGTCAACGGCCTGGCTATTAATGAGAAATCTTTTATAAACCTACGATAAAAGCCAGCGTGTCCCAAAAAACTTCTAACGCTCTCACATTTTTGGGAGGAGGTAGTTTTGAAATAACTTCGATTTTTGCTTTATCTACTTCCATACCTAGGTGTGAGATCTTATGTCCTAAAACGATTCCCTCTTTTACCATGAAGTGGCATTTTTCCCAATTTAAAACCAAGTTAGATTTTATACAACGTTTCAACATTAATTCCAAGTTCTTTAGACAAACCTCAAATGAATTACCAAAAATAGAAAAGTCATCCATAAATACTTCCATAGATTTTCCTAACATGTCCTCAAAGATAGCAGTCATACAACGTTGAAATGTAGCAGGTGCATTACACAAACCAAAAGGCATCCTTCTAAATGCAAATGTTCCAAAAGGGCATGTGAAAGTAGTTTTATGCAAATCCTCAGGGGAAATAGGAATTTGAAAATAACCAGAAAACCCATCAAGAAAGCAATAACACATATGTCCAGATAATCTTTCTAATATTTGGTCAATTAAAGGAAGGGGGAAGTGGTCTTTTCGTGTGGCCGTATTTAGTTTTCTATAGTCTATGCATACACAATGACCAGTTATAGTTCTCGTAGGGATTAGTTTATTATGTTCATTCCTGACAACTGTTATACCACCTTTCTTAGGTACTACCTGCACCGGGCTTACCCACTCACTATCTGAGATAGGGTAGATAAGTCCTGCATCTAACAATTTATTTACTTCTTTCTTAACAACATCACACACATTAGGATTCAAACTCCTCTGAGGTTGCACACATGGCTTATACTCATTTTCTAGAAGAATCTTATGCGAACAAAAACTTGGATTAATACCTGGAATGTCTGCAATTTTGTAGGCAAATGCTCTTCTATACTTTCTGCACATGTCCACGGTCAGCTTCCTTTGTTCTATAGTCAGATCAGCTGCAAGAATAATGGGAAGTTTCTTGTTGTCATCTAGGAATTCATAGCACAGATGAATGGGTAGTTCCTTTAGTTCCAAGTCTGGTGGATCTTCAAACGAAGTCCGTTCTTTCTTCATCTCATCATCACATATCTCAGTGAAACTATCAGAAGTAATTTCATTTTCAAAAGAGCTAAGTTCAGTCTCCTCTAATTCTAGGGAGTCCTCACTCAGGATTTGATAGTTTGAGCATAGGTCTGTCACGTTAATTGCAATCAAGTGTTCCATGGCATCCACACAAAAACAAGTATCATCTAAATGCATGGGATACCTAAGGGTCTCATTCAGGTCAAAAGTAATGTCTTCATTGCCTACCCTTAACTTGATTTGGCAATTACTGACAACTATTAATGCTTTTGAGGTAGCTAGAAATGGTCGGCTGATGGGATTCCGGTTGACGTGCTAAATAGGTGTTATTTTATCCTATGTTGATTATGAATAATTAAGGACTGTGATTGACTAATTGTCACATTTAGTCTCTATAGTGTCACTTAATCAGCCAGAACCTAAGGCAGAGTACCTATCGTTGGAAAGTATCTACGATTTTATTAAGTTAAATATCGTACTCCCAGGGAAGTGGCAACGGCTTAGTAGTAACTAGCCTTTTATCCTAACTCCTATCTTATGGTCCAGTTATGCAATCTTCATCAAATACTTTGATGAGAGGGTAATTCATTCTCCACTAGGTTTAAGTCTAATTAATCCTAGAAGTGTTGTATAGATGAGTCCTAATTTTATGTTATACTGTTCCTATATGTTGAATGACCTAAATTCGAATATTTTAGACATGTCTTAGCCTGGATTGCAACTATGTTCTGTGTCTAAAGGCGTACCACATCCGAGGTTTCTAATAAACCGCCCTACCTTAATGACGGCCCTACTCATGGTTCGAGACGAAGGCATCCATGAAAGCCCTATGTCACTTCGGGGATCATACCACTTGCCCTAGCCGCCGGCATAATCAGACTCGGCCCGGCTTACCCTAGACTACTCTAACAAACAAGGTGTTCAGCAGGTTATTTTATCTAGCATGGCAGACACCAATACTAATTCATGCCTGTTAAACTAAACAGGATATGATTAGACGGTGGTTAGGAATTGTCTATAACTCTAACTTTAGTTTAAAAGAGCACATTAGACATGCAGACATAGTGAATGTTAAGCAGGTGGCTATTTCCGGAAAAATATAATAACGTCAACATATAAAACAACTATTCATAAACATCGTAATCTCGTATTCATAATAAGTATTTAGAACAAAACAATAACAACATATAAGAGAGGGATATAGGGACTGATGCCATAAAGAAATCACCCTTTACGTAGTCTCGCCGACGGAGCGTACTGCTGCATATGTCTTATTGCTCGCCCTGACTCTGCTCGCCGGAACCTTCGGAGGACGCTTCCTCAGCCTAGTAACTGGGCTTTACCTTAATACCCAGCTTAAGCCCAGCCCTGTGGACTGATTCTTCGAACGCCTAGAGCCCTCTTAGGATCTCCTAACGAAATCCCGGGTATTCTATGAATACCAGAAACGAACCTATCTATGTAAGCCTAAGATCTGAGACTATTTCTCAGAAACTAAAACAAAACACTAATAAGAAAGAAAACTGAGATCCGAGTCTCTGAGTGAGTTGTGTACTAGAGAAGTGTACACTGAAAACCACTAAATGACTCAGATCAAGTGGAGAGGAATGAATTCAACTGCTGGAGGCATGGGGTATTTATAGCAGCTTCCCGGGGTGATTTTTCATCAAAAATTCGATGTGGGATTGGTTCTGGGGATTCGGGACGCCCGTCCCGGTGCTTTGACAGGGTCGGGACACCCGTCCTGACCCTTTGACCAAGTCAACATTTCCAAAAATTGCGTTTTTGCCCCAAAATTTGCTGTTTTCGTCTACTTTTCACCTGAGACTTCCAAAATCATTAAAACTGTGAAATTGAATAAATAACAAACAATTAAGATCAATTTTCCCTCAATTTCACCCGAAATCATACATAAAAACATGCTAAAAAGGTGATACAATTTTCGCGTATCAGATAACCCCACACTTAGCTTTTTGCTTGTCCTCAAGCAAAGTCTACTTGAAGTTAGTGATTCTAAACCGTAGTGCAGTCACTTAAATTCCTAGTCATGTTTTTATTCCAAAAATTCTTCAACAGTTCTTAACACAGGTCTGACTGGTTAGGTTGCTACGACAAGGTCTCAGATGTTTTTAGTAGCTTGTTATGATCAAACAAATCAACAACTAGGTTGAACTTTTTTCTTAGTTACAGGGTCTTCCTGATGTGTAGTGTGTGTACTAGTCTAGACCAGATAGTCAACGCAATGTACTCTTGTCTTAACTACTACCAGATAACACTTCGACCCATCGCTAGACATATTAACAACAGACAACTTTTTGAGTTCTGAGCTTTGGTGATCAGATTTTTAATGTTTTAGCATTTAGTTATTTTCTTTATAGATTCAGGGTATTTTGAGTCTGCTTAGAACACGTCAACTTCAACTACCCATGTAGCGAGTCCCACTCCGATGACTCCCAGATCTACACGACCTTAGGGCATCAGGCTTTAAATTCCCCGAAGGAGTGGTGCTCGAGTAGCGAAGGCCACTGGCAAACAACCCTCATTTGATTAACTTTCTTTTGTTTCTTTTCACTTTTAGCTCAGAGTCTCATCTAGTCATTCTAACTGCCAATATATCCACAACTGGTCTAATTTTATCTAGTTAAGTCTCGAACAGGCAATTGGCTGAGGTTTCTAATCCAGACAAAGTTGTGCTCAGTTATTAGGAATTCCCTATTCCTAATCAATTAGTTCAGCAGTAGTCATCAATTGTCTCCTACCAACCATAACATACTACCTACATATCATAGACATAAGCAATTGTTTAACCAAGCATACTGCATTTAGAAGTCTGAAAGACGGAAAATTTTTGAAATTTTTTTGGAAGGGTGTGAAAATACGGGGAAAACAAGCAAAAGCATGCGAAGAATTTTGCAAACTGCTACAGTGCACCGTGCACTGCTACCCCACACTTAAGTCTGGCACTGTCCTTAGTGTTCATGCATATCTAAACTACCCCACACTTGAAGACAAGAAGAAATGAAAACAAAATAGAAAACTCTTACCCCACACTTATTTGACTAACTAAGGGTAAGAGAGAAAATAAAACAACCAACAAAACAAGACACAAAAATGAAGAAAATAAAAGTAAAGGAAGATGAGATTAGAAAAACTCCCTTCTTGCCTCGAGCAGAAGGGTTTTCTCTAATCTGTCAATTGGCTCTTCACCTTAGCCATGTGCTATTGCTGAGGCATTCTTGACTATGTAAGCTCTAGATACTGGAACAGATGACGTCAGCTTCGATCCTTCATCGTCGAGCTCTAGGTAGTGGCCTATTCATTTGATGAATGGCTCGAGCCCCACGGACTACTTCCTCGAATCATTTGTAAGATTTCTCACAATCTTACAAATGATTGTGAGATTTCTTGGGATTTGTGTGCCTTCCTGCCAATGTTAGTAAAGGTATTGCATGCAAGTCTCGAATGGAAGAAAAGATACCTGAAGTTTTGGCGAAGCTATGGTGGTAGAGGCTCCAGTTGTATAGATCTGGGCCCAAGTATTTGAGACTTCCTCGGGGAAGTTTCTCACAGTTGATTGGTATGCAAGGAATGCAAGCTCCTCCATTGCTATGCTCCTGATACAATGCTAAATTCCTCTATATCCTTCGACCGTTCGATACCACGTGGTAGATTACTTGCTTGCACTGGTCTGGCTTTAATTATCACCAGTATCTCCTCTGTTGATTCTGCAGGTGTGGGTTTTGCTGTGGTGGTGTCTTCTGAAAGTTTCCAGCTTCCGAATTATTCCTCAGCTAAATCCCGTATTATTCCTCTAGCGGGGATTGTATGCATCTCCCATTGGAGCAGCATTCTGCAGTAATCTACTCCTACCTCTTTTGGAATGGTCAGTCATTCCCATAGCAATCCCTACTAAAGTGTGGTACTTAGCAGACTTCACAGATTTGATACACAAACTGAACGTTTCTTCCTAAGACATCGGCACTCTGAATCTGGAAAACAACTAGAATCTGCACATGACTTTAACATCATTAGTAGGTAATGCCTGTGCTTCAGGCCATTTTCGAAAAGTGTTCCACGACTACTATGATGTAATTATTTTCAAAGGAAAGAAAAAGAAAGGATTTAATGAATACCCCCAGATATCAAAAAGATTGTAAAACTTTGTGTACCTTGTTGGGGTAGATGATCTCTGAAGGATGTGTTACCTGTTATTTGGCAAGCATCGCAAGACTGTATCAGAGATACAAAATCCTTGAATATAGTGGGTCAACAAGATCCTGCTTTCAATACTTTCCGGACAGTGTTGATAGCCATCAATTGGTCTCCCGTAGATTCTTTAGGGCAATGCTCCAAAATCGTGTGTCCTTCATCTTCTGAGACACGTCTTCTGATCAACTGATCTGCAAGAATTTGAAATAGAAGAGAACTGCCCAATAGTAATATTTCAAATCAGCAAAGAATTTCTTCTTTTGCTGATAAGTCATATCACTTGGAACTTATTCAGTGACTAGATAATTTGCAATAAACCACAGATGAGAATTATTATACATAGCAAACAATGCAAATAAGTTTTCATCCAAATATTTATCAGTATTACACTAGCCTCTAACTCGGGGTTTTCTAATCTAGACCAATGGTTTGGTTTCTAGATTTTCAACCCTTTTTCTTATCCCTTTATTCTATATCAAGTTCAAGTAAGAATATAACTTAACTTAATCAAGTATGGTTCATCATTAGTTTTATTGAATACAGATATCTTGGAGTGATCAGTGTCACCTATTGTTTCTAGACAAGACTAGATAAGATCGGAATTTATCATGCATGAACTTTCTTATCATCTTTCTGTCCTAAAACAATTCTTACTACATCATTACATCACTTATTCATTCAAAAAGCAGATTTCAATCAGGTGATGCCCTAATGGGTGCAGTAATTCCTTTTGGTTTAAAAGATCTCATGCAATTATCAACATAACAAAAGGAACATCCCTTTTTTTCATAGAACATTCAAAGGTCTAGCTATTAAGGAAGAATTATTTCATAACTCGTCCTAATAAAGCCGGTATGACTCTAAGAAAATTCTAAAATGGAGTTTCTTCCCGATAAAAATCTAAGCCAACATTTTACAACTCAGAAGAAAATATATTTTATCCTCATTTCCATTTTTATTTCTTCGAAATTAAATAAAGGAAGAAAAACACGAAAAAGGGCAACCAAGTAAACAACTAAAAAAAACAAGAGATAGGGAAAGGGAACAACTCACCGTTGAGCAAGAAAGATACATTCTTTTTGGGATTTTAAATTTTTAACATTTTTTTCTTTTTATGTTTAATTTAGAAAGCATGTAAATTTCCTTAATATGGTTTTAGAATAATTTTCTAAAATTTGATTATCCTAAGTGTCTTAATTTCAGATATTATCTAAAATTAATTAGTTATGATAACCCTATATTTCGGAAATTGATTGTCTAACTAGTATAAGATAAGTGTAGGTCTAAGGTCTAGGTTACTACCGTTACCTATCATAAGTCTCTAGAATTGTGGCCTTTAATCCTAAATTCATTATGATATTTCCCCGGCAACGGTGCCAAAAATCTGATGGGATTCCGGTTGACGTGGTAAATAGGTGTTATTTTACCCTATGTTGATTATGAATAATTAAGGACTGTGATTGACTAATTGTCACATTTAGTCTCTATGGTGTCACTTAATCAGCCAGAACCTAAGGTAGAGACCTATCGTGTAGCTAGTTTGTTGGAAAGTATCTACGATTTTATTAAGTTAAATATCGTACTCCCAGGGAAGTGGCAACGACTTAGTAGTAACTAGCCTTTTATCCTAACTCCTATCTTATGGTCCAGTTATGCAATCTTCATCAAATACTTTGATGAGAGGGTGATTCATTCTCCACTAGGTTTAAGTCTAATTAATCCTAGAAGTGTTGTATAGATGAGTCCTGATTTTATGTTATACTATTCCTATATGTTGAATGACCTAAATTCGAATATTTTAGACATGTCTTAGCCTGGATTGCAACTATGTTCTGTGTCTAAAGGCGTACCACATCCGAGGTTTCTAATAAACCGCCCTACCTTAATGACGGCCCTACTCACGGTTCGGGACGAAGGCATCCATGAAAGCCCTATGTCACTTCGGGGATCATACCGCTTGCCCTAGCCGCCGACATAATCGGACTCGGCCCGACTTACCCTAGACTACTCTAACAAACAGGGTGTTCAGCATGTTATTTTATCTAGCATGGCAGACACCAATACTAATTGATGCCTGTTAAACTAAACAGGTTATGATTAGACCGTGGTTAGGAATTGTCTATAACTCTAACTTTAGTTTAAAAGAGCACATTAGACATGCAGACATAGTGAATGTTAAGCAGGTGGCTATTTCCAGAAAAATATAATAACGTCAACATATAAAACAACTATTCATAAACATCGTAATCTCGTATTCATAATAAGTATTTAGAACAAAACAATAAGAACATATAAGAGAGGGACATGGGGACTGATGCCATAAAGAAATCACCCTTTACGTAGTCTCGCCGACGGAGCGTACTGTTGTATATGTCGTATTGCTCGCCTTGACTCTGCTCGCCAAAACCTTCGGAGGACGCTTCCTCAGCCTAGTAACTGGGCTTTACCTTAACACCCAGCTTAAGCCCAGCCCTGTGGACTGACTCTTCGAACGCCTAGAGCCCTCTTAGGATCTCCTAACGAAATCCTAGGTATTCTATGAATACCAGAAACGAACCTATCTATGTAAGCCTAAGATCTGAGACTATTTCTCAGAAACTAAAACAAAACACTAATAAGAAAGAAAATTGAGATCCGAGTCTCTGAGTGAGTTGTGTACTAGAGAAGTGTACACTGGAAACCACTAAATGACTCAGATCGAGTGGAGAGGAATGAATTCAACTGCTGGAGGCCTGGGGTATTTATAGCAGCTTCCCGGGGTGATTTTTCATCAAAAATTCGATGTGGGACTGGTTCTGGGGATTCGGGACGCCCGTCCCGGATTGGAACGCCCGTCCTGATCTGTTATCCAGGTCGGGACGCCCGTCCTGAGTCCTGGATGCCCGTCCCGGGTTCGGGACGCCCGTCCTGACCCTTTGACCAAGTCAACATTTCCAAAAATTGCGTTTTTGCCCCAAAATTTGCTTTTTTCGTCTACTTTTCACCTGACACTTCCAAAATCATAAAAACCGTGAAATTGAGTAAATAACAAACAATTAAGATCAATTTGCCCTTAATTTCACCCGAAATCATACATAAAAACATGCTAAAAAGGTGATACGATTTTCGCGTATCATCGGCCTAGGATCAGGGGCACTCCTCCTTCCCCATTCATATCCATGACAACAAAGTACACAGGGAACACAAATTTTCCGACCTTTACTATGAGATCTTCAATTATTCCCCTTGGGTATTTTGACTGTCCTATCTGCAAGTTGTATGCACATCCTAGTCGTTTTCAGATCATGTAGTCCTAATTTATCAAATAAACTAGATGGCATAAGATTAATACTAGCTCCTAAGTCTGCTAATGCATGCATGTTAGTAATATTTCCAATTGTACATGGCAAGGTAAAACAACCAGGATCTTTCTGTTTAGACGGTAGTTTATTCAACAGAACCGTCGAACATTCTTCATTAAGAACCACCTTGTCCATGTCAAATTTTCTTTTATTACTAACGACTTCTTTTAAAAACTTAGCATACTTTGGCATTTCAGAAATAACATCAAGTAAAGGCAAATTGACATGAATCTGACTAAAATTCTTAAGAAACTTTTCAAATTGCTCCTTATCTTTATTGTGCATAAGTCTGGCAGGGTAAGGTACTTTTGGCCGGTACTCAGGAATAAACTCCGTCTTCCCTTTCCTTGCTACTTCGATTTCGACATCTGTCGGCGTTGGATCCTTGGAGCCTTCTTCTGGTTCATTCAGTTT
Organism: Asclepias syriaca; assembly: GCA_027405835.1. Classification (NCBI taxonomy): domain Eukaryota; kingdom Viridiplantae; phylum Streptophyta; class Magnoliopsida; order Gentianales; family Apocynaceae; genus Asclepias; species Asclepias syriaca. The sequence goes on from CM049930.1 coordinate 10,408,717, forward strand.
GAGGGTTGGTCTCAGTATTGGTTGGTAGCGTTCCTTGGGACCTATGAGAGAAATGGGTGGATAGCTGACCCATTTATCTCTCTAAAGTTTGTATAGCAGCTTGTGTGTTTCTTATTATTTGCTCGATCTGCTTCTGTCTGTTCTCGTTCTGCTGGATTCTTTCTGCCTGAGCTTCCTGGACCTTCCTATTAGACTCTATCATTTCCTTGTTAGAGTCGGAAATGCTCTTCAGCATGTCCCTGAATTCTTGCATGGGGTCAGTTGGAACGAAGTAGTTCCTCGGTGCAGGCAGAGCGACTTGTTGGTTCTGCGGATATGGCAGTTGCTGAGGTACCCTTTTTTGGAAGTTAGTAGTCCCGGAATTGTTTCTCCAGCTAAATCCCGGATGGTTCTTCCAGGTGGGATTGTAGGTACTTCCTATTGGAGCAGAATTGACTGCGTCCACTTGTTCCATATCTTCTGGAATAGTTAATATCCCATTACCATATCAATCTCCACTGAAATGCGGTCCTTGTCAAAATTCGCAGACTTGGTACACTGACTGAACGCTTTTTCCTTGTTGGAAAGCATTCAGCTGATTAGCAATGCTAGCCTTCAGTGCCTCAAATTGATTATCAGTGGAGGCAATGGCCGCATTTACTGGTTACTTCTTAGCTCGGCCACTTGTGCTCCAGTTCTTGCTATTCCTGTATAGCCTCTCCAGAGCTTTTCTAGCATCTACATCACTCATTCCATTGAAACCGCTCTGGGGATTAAGTCCATCAAGAATTTGCTTACCCATGTCTGTCATACCCCCGTAAAATTGTTGGATCAGCAATGCTTCGATAAGTCCATGTTGGGGGCAGAGCCTGAGTAGTTCCTTGAATCTGTCCCAAGCTTCGATCACTGTCTCATCAGCAGCTTGAGTAAAACTGGACAGAGCCCTTCGATATTATAGGACTCTTGCTGCAGAGTAGTACTCTTCTAGGAAGGCTTTGCTTAACTCGTCCCAAGAGGTGATGGAGTTAGTAGGTAGTTGGGCCAACCATCTCTTAGCTCTGTCCCTCAGTGAGTAGGGAAAGAGGTTTAGTTTAGTTACTTCTACAGTATGATCTCCCTTGAGGCCTTCGCAGAGAGAAGAGAAATCAGATAAGTGTTCTAGCGGATTCTCGGCTGTAGTTCCTCCAAACTGAACCCGATTTATAATCAGCTGGATCACATTCGGTTTAAGATCATAGCGAGGGTTCCCAGGGATTTAGATGGCGGATGATACTGGAACAGTCTGTGGTTGGATGTAGGATTCGAGGGTAGGTCTTTCATCAGCCATCTCTGTTCTTCGCCTATTAGTTGTACGAATGAGACGTTCAGGATTCTCAACTGGTGTTTCAAGGTTAGCTTCTGAAGTTCGAGTCATGCAACTACAGAGAACAATACGTTTAAGCTTGAGCAAACTGGTTAGTGGAGTTACATGGAAAGTGAAAAATTAAAAATTTGGAAGAAAAACAACTATTCAATTATGAAAGGGAAATAACACAAGAGATAGGGAAACGAACAACTCACCATTGAACAAGAAAAGTACAATTTTTTCGGATTTTAAATTTTAACATTTTTTTTATTTTTAATATTTCGAAAGCACTTAAATTCCCTCAATATGGTTTTAGAATAATTTTCTAAATTTGATTATCCTAAGTGTCTTAATTTTAGATAATGTCTAAAATTAGTTAGTTATGATAACTCTATATTTCGGAAAGTGGTTGTCTAACTAGCATAAGATAAGTGTAGGTCTAAAGTCTAGGTTACTACCGTTACCTATCATAAGTTTCTAGAATTGTGATCATGAATCCTAAATTCATTATGATATTTCCCCGGCAACGGCGCCAAAAATCTTATGGGCTTCCGACTGATATGCTAAATATGTGTTATTTTACCCTATGTTGATTATGAGTAATTAAGGATGAGATTGACTAATTGTCACATTTAGTCTCTATGGTGTCACTTAATCAGCCAGAACCTAAGGCAGAGTACCTATCGTGTAGCTAGTCTGTTGGAAAGTATCTACGATTTTATTAAATAAATATCGTACTCCCAGGGAAGTGGTACCGGCTTAGTAGTAATTAGCCTTTTATCCTAACTCTTATCTTATGATCCAGTTATGCAATCTTCATCAATAACTTTGATGAGAGGGTGATCCATTCTCCACTAAGGTTTATGTCTAATTAAGCCTAAAAGTGTTTTATAGATAAGGTCCTGATTCTATGTTATATTGTTCCTACATGTTGATTGACCTATATTCGAGTGTTTTAGACATGTCTTGGCCTGGATTGCAACTATGTTCTAACAATAAAGGTGTACCACATATGAGTCAACTAATAAACCGCCCTACCTTAATGACGGCCCTACTCACGGTTCAAGCTAAAGGCATCCATGAAAGCCCTATGTCACTTCGGGGATCATGCCGCTCGCCCTAACGCCGGCATAAAAACGCAACTCAGCCTACCTAGACTACTCTAACAGATAGGGTGTTCCGCAGGTTATTTTATCTAGTATGGTAGACACCAATACCAATTGATGCATGTTGAACTAAACAGGTTATGAATAGACCGTGGTTAGGAATTGTCTATAACCCTAATTTTAGTTTAAAGAGACTACATTAGACATGTAGACATAATGAATATTAAGCAGGTGGCCATTTCTGGAAAAACATAACAACTTCAACATATATAACAAATATTCATAAAAATCATAATCCGATATTCAAAATCATTCTTTGGACAAACACAATAACAACATATAAAGAGAGGGACAGTGGGACTGATGCCATAAAGAAATCACCCTTTACTTAGTCTCGCTGATGGAGCATCTTGCTTGTATATGTCGTACTGCTTGACCCGACTCTGCTCGCCAGAACCTTCGGAGGACGCTTCCTCAGCCTAGTAGCTGGACTTTACCTTAATACCCAGCTTAAGCCCAGCCCTGTGGACTGACTCTTCGAACGCCTAGAGCCCTCTTAGGATCTCCTAACGAAATCCCGGGTATTCTATGAATACCAGAAATGAACGTATCTATCGAACCCTAGGTTCTGAGACTAATTCTCAGAAACTAAGAAAAACAAAACACTAACAAGAAAGAAAACTAAACCCGAGTCTCTAAGTGACTTATGTACTCGAGAAAAAATGTACACTTGAATTCACTAAATGACTCAAATCAAGTGGAGAGGGATGAATTCAACTGAGGAAGGCCTGGGGTATTTATAGCAGCTTTCTGGAGTGATGTTTCATCATAAATTCGATGTGGGACTTGGAATTTCTGCTCGGGACACCCGTCCTGGACCTGGATGCCCATCCCAACCTGTTGACTAGGTCAGGACGCCCGTCCTGATTCGGGACGCCCTCCCCGAAGTCCGAACTTCTGAAAAATTGCGTTTTTGCCCCGAAATTTGCCATTTTCTTCTACTTTTCACCTGACACTTCCAAAATCATAAAAACTGTGAAATTGAGTTAATAACAAGCAATTAAGACTGATTTACCCTCAATTTCACCCTAAATCATGCCTAAAAACATGCTAAAAACGTGATATGATTTATGCATATCAATTCTCTTGTTTCCAGTAGCATCCATATCCAGATTGAGATGCTGCAGCGCCCAGTATGCCGTGTGCTCTATCTCAACGGGTAAGTGACAAGCTTTCCCAAAAATGAGTCTATAAGGAGACATACCTATTGAAATATTGAAAGCTGTCCTGTAGGCCCATAGAGCATCATCTAACCTTTTTGATCAATCTTTTCTATTAGGGTTCACCACCTTCTCAAGTATCCCTTTAATGATTCGGTTGGACAATTCAACTTGTCCATTGGTTTGAGGATGATAAGGTAGGGCAATCTTGTGACGAACATTATACTTGGCTAACATGACATGTAGCCACCGGTTAACAAAATGAGTTCCTTCATCACTAATAATTGCCCGTGGAGTCCCAAATCTTGTGAAAATGTTTTTCCTCAAAAAGTTCATCACAACCTTGGAATCATTGGTGGGGAATGCTGCAGCTTCCACCCACTTTGAAACATAATCCACTGCCATCAAAATGTATGACTTTCCAAAAGAAGGGGGGAAAGGTCCCATGAAGTCAATACCCCACACATCAAAAAGTTCAACTTCCAAAATGTTGCTGAGAGGCATTTCGTTTCTTCTTGAGATGTTTCCTACCCTTTGGCAGCGATCACACTTTTCCACAAACTCATAACAATCTCTAAATAATGAAGGCCAAAAGAAACCAGATTGTAGTACCTTTGCTGCAGTTCTTGACCCTCCAAACTGTCCTCCACATGGTGAGTTGTGAAATTGAAAAATGATGTCCTCAATTTCATCATCGTTTACACATCTCCGAATCACTTGGTCTTTGCATTGCTTGAACAAAAAGGGTTCCTCCCAAAAATAACTTTTGACATCATGGAGAAACTTCTTTCGTTCCTGGTATGAGAAATTCGGCGGCATTGCACTACTGGCCAGAAAATTAGCAAAATCAGCATACCACGTCATCTTCATGTCTTCTGAAATTTCCAGCAATTGTTTATCGGGAAAATGTTCATTAATAGGGATTTGAAATTCCTCTTGTTGTTCTAATCGAGACAAATGATCAGCCACTTGATTTTCCACTCCATTCTTGTCCTTGATTTCCACATCAAATTCTTGTAGGAGTAGAATCCATCTAATGAGCCTTGGTTTTCAGTCCTTCTTTGCAAGTAAATATTTGATGGCAGAATGATCGGTGTAGACTATCACTTTCGTGCCCACCAAATAGGACCTGAATTTATCAAAGGCAAACACAACAACAAGCAACTCTTTTTCAGTAACAGTGTAATTTACCTGAGCCTCCGTGAGTGTCTTGCTGGCATAATAGATGGAATGAAAAATTTTGTTATGCCGCTGCCCCAAAACTGCACCACCTGCATAGTCACTAGCATCACACATCAGCTCAAATGGTAGACTCCAGTCCGGTGCTATAATAATGGGGGCTGACATAAGCTTCTGTTTAAGCTCCTCAAATGTTGCGGCACATGCTGCATCAAAAGAAAACACATTATCTTTTTCTAACAATTTACATAAGGGCTTAGATACCTTTGAAAAGTCTTTAATGAATCGTCGATAGAAGCCCGCATGTCCCAAGAAGCTTCGAATGTGTTTCACAGGTTGTTGGGGTTGGTAACTTTTCAATCACTTCTATCTTGGCTCGGTCCACTTCAAGACCTTTCTTTGAAATCTGGTGTCCCAACACAATTCCTTCTCTAACCATAAAGTGACACTTTTCCCAGTTGAGGACTAAGTTGGTGTCCTCACAACGTTTAAGCACCTTGGCCAAATTCTCTAAATATTCATCAAAAGAAACCCCAAATACGGAGAAGTCATCCATAAAAACCTCTAAGTACTGCTCCACCATATCTGTGAAAATGGCCATCATACAGCGTTGGAACGTTGCTGGAGCATTGCATAATCCAAATGGCATCCTTCTGAAAGCAAATGTACCATAGGGACAAGTGAAAGTAGTTTTGTCCTGGTCCCCTGGTGCTACAACAATCTGGTTGTAACCAGAATAACCATCTAGAAAACAGTAGTAATCACGTCCAGCCAACCTATCCAACATTTGGTCCATGAAGGCAGTGTGAAGTGGTCTTTCCGTGTGGCTTTGTTGAGTTTCCTGTAGTCAATGCAAATCCTCCATCCCGTGATGGTTCTGGTGGGAATCAACTCATTATCTTCATTTTGCACCACAGTGATTCCCCCTTTCTTGGGCACACATTGAATAGAACTTACCCAAGAACTATCAGAAATGGGATAGATTATGCCAAAGTCCAGCCACTTGATAATTTGCTCCTTTACCACTTCCTTCATAATAGGATTTAATCTTCGTTGCCCCTCAACTGAATTTTTGGAATTTTCTTCCATAATGATTTTATGCATGCATAAGGTTGGACTTATACCTTTTATGTTAGCTATAGTCCAGCCCATAGCTCTCTTATGCTGCCTCAGAACTCCAAGTAATTTTTCTTCTTGTTCAGCATCCAGCAATGCTGAAATAATCACAGGCAGAGTTGAGTCTGCTCCCAGAAACCCGTACTTCAAACGCTGCGACAATGACTTCAGTTCCAGTTCAAGTGGTTCTTCCACAGAAGGTTTTGTCACTTTGATCTCTCGAGAAGACAAGTCCAAGGATTCAAATTGTGCACGAAACTTGAACCCATGAGAATTGGCTTCTAACCACGCTGAGTATTCCTCTTCTTCTTCATTACCATAGTGCAACATTTCCTCCATCAACACTCTTTCCAATGCATCATCGCCATAGCTCCTCCACTCTTCATCTTCACATGTCAAAGAATCAGCAGTGGATATGCGAAAACAATCCTCACCTTCATCATGGAATTTCATGGCTTTGAATACATTGAATGTGACTTTATCATCTTGAAACCTCATGGTGAGTTCCCCTTTTTTAACATCAATGAGGGTCCTTCCCGTAGCAAGGAAAGGTCTCCCCAAAATAATTGGAACTTCTCTATCTGCTTCATAATCAAGAACGATAAAGTTAGCTGGAAAAATAAATTTATCAACCCTTACCAGGACATCTTCAATCTTTCCATCGGGGTGAGCTATAGACCTATCCGCCAATTGCAATGTTACCGTCGTAGGTCTTACCTTACCTATGCCCAATTGCTTAAACACTGACATAGGCATCAAATTTATGCTAGCACCAAGATCACATAAGGTCATACCACAATATGAGTATCCAATAGAATAAGGAATATTAAAGCTCCTCGGATTTTTCATTTTAGGGGGTAACTTATCCTGCAAAAAGAAACTGCATTCTTTGGTTAGTGAAACAATTTCATATTCTCCCAACTTTCTATTTTTTGTATGGATATCCTTCATGAATTTTGCATAGTTGGGCATTTGTTCTATTGCTTCCACCAATGGAATGTTGATGTGCAGCTGTTTTAAAATGTCCAAGAACTTCTTGAACTACTCATCTTGTTTCTTCTTGGCAAACCTCTATGGAAAAGGCATTCTTTGCTGCACTGGTTTGCTCTCTGGAATATTGCATTGTTGCGGCATTGGTGATACTGCAGCATCGGGCTGTTCTGGAATGGTGCTTTGCTGTGGCATTTGCGATGCTGCAGCATTTGGCTCCACTGGTTCTGGCTCAGCTACTAGAATTTCTGCATTCTTGCTGGGCTCACTAGTCTTCTCAGCTGCTCCAGACTTCATTTTTGGCTCGTCTAGTATTCTGCCACTTCTTAATGTTACAACCTTGCAATGTTCTTTTCCTTCTCTTCTTGGATTTTCTGTATCGCTCGGAAGTGATCCTTGTGATCTGCTCCTCATCTCTTGGGCTAACTGCCCCACATGGTTTTTCAAGTTACGAACAGTAGATGATAGTCCTTGTATGGTTGTTTCTGTCCTTGCCATGAAGTCTCTCATCATGTTTTCTAAAGTGCTTGAAGGTGGTTGTTGTTGTAGAGGTCTTTGTTAGTGTTGGAGTTGTTGTTGCTGCTGCTGGGGGTACTGCTGTTGCTGCTGGAGCAGTGGTCTTGGGTTGATACCTTGAGTGGGGTGCATCCCTTGATTACTCCAAGAAACATTTGGATGCTGCCTCCAAGTAGGGTTGTAAGTATTTGATTGAAGACCATTACCCCTGTTTTGATTCCCCATGTAGCAGATTGCTGCGCGATTGTGAACACAATCCTCAAATAGATGCCCCTCTCCGCAATAAACACAGCACACATTCTGTACCTGGCTTACATTGGGCTGGTTTGGTTGCTCAACCATCTGCCCGCTATGCTGCGGTATCGTCAGTGTCTTCAGCATATTAGACATGGATGATACTTGAGCTGAAAGCGAAGTTATTGGGTCTAACTCCAACACTCTAGCCACTCTTCTTCCGCTTGGCAGCTTTGATGTAGGCCATTGATAGTTGTTGTTGGCAATCCTCTCAATTAGTTCATAGGCCTCATTGTATGTCTTTGCCAAAAGTGCTCCATTTGCTGAAGCATCAACTATCATTCTGGTGTGTGCATTCAACCCGTTGTAAAATATCTCCATTTGAATACAATGTGGGATTCCGTGATGTGGACATCTCCTTAACAACTCTTTGAATCTTTCCCATACCTCATACAATGATTCATCTTCTAATTGTTGAAAAGAGGTGATTTCATTTCTCAACCTAGCATTTTTCGTTGGAGGAAAATATTTCATCAAAAATTTCTCAATAAGCTGCTGCCATGAAGTCACACTACCAGAGGGTAGAGAATTAAGCCATTCTCTAGCTTTGTCTCTCAGAGAATATGGAAACAATTTCAGCCTCAAAGCATCGTCTGTCACCCCTGTTAACTTAAAACCATCGCTTACTTCCAAGAATAATCGTAGGTGCATGTGTGGATCTTCAGCAGGTGATCCACCAAACTGCTCTATTGTTTGCAACATTTGAAACATCATTGGTTTCAACTCAAACTGTGCTGCGGCAATCTCTGGTTGCACAATACTTGGTTTCAATGCATTAAATTTAGGGATTGCATACTGCCTAATGGCATGATCCCTATCGTCTGCCATTACCACTGGATTATGGGCAGGTTCAGGTTGAATTTCTCGTTGCTCTGCCATGACTGCCTTATCCGTTGTTTGTTTCTTCTTCTTTAACGCATTGGCTGTTTTCTCAATTTCTGGATCGAGTGGCAGCAATGAAGCTTGAGAGCCCTTGCGCGTTTTACTCATGCAAAACAGCACACATTAAGGAAGGAATTAGACACAAGCTAAAATTTAGCAAATAATTCAAATCAATAAATCCACAAAACAGTTCAGCTCATGCAAAATTTATTTGTACCTCATACGATCATTTCAATAATCTCATAAGCTCAAGAATGAGTATAAAAATAAACTGAAAAATAAAAGTAACCAAATGCAAACAATCAATATTTACAAACAAATTGACTCCAAAGTCCCCGGCAACGGCGCCAAAAACTTGTTGCGTTGTGTGCATGTGTCACAATTTGTAAAGATAAAGAAAACAGAATAAATCAACGCAATCTTAACAAGTGCAAGTATACACCGGTCAACAAGTAATATATGTACCTAAGTACAAGATTATCGATCCCACAGGGACTTTGTATGGCAATTACAAATGCAAATATGATTGTACAAATGGTTAAAAGAATAAAAGAATAATGAATAATGAATAATGAAGAATAAAAGAATAAAGAATGATAAATGATGAATGGTGAGGGGTTGAATGCTACGGCAATCCTACTCCTAACTAAACTAACAGTTAAAGGTTAGCCTACTGGAAATAACCACAAGAGTACTGCATGTAATACAATGATGTGGCATTCAGGCCAAAAATGTAAGTACAAACCAGAGATGAATCTAAATATACAAAGCATGCTTTCAGTTTCCATATCAATGCTACAGCATGTCTGGTTCCACCCAGACTAGTTGATCTACTAGGCTAGATCCCCGATAACATCGTCTCATGGAGTACGAAGTACCGTTGACCTAGCGCAACACTAGTCAGTGAATTTGGGCATTTCCATTGCAATATTGAGTGCACTTTCGTGTCCTACTTCTCCCGCAGTCTCAATCTAGTGCCACATAATTATCACGTCCACTAGCTCCCCTCCGCTAGAAGGCCAGACACTAGCTCGATTCATACATTGGACTGTCGTAACCGCAAGTGATGTTAAATCAATTTAATGTAATTACATGAATAAAACAAGTATCGCCCCATACAAGCACCAAACATAAAAACAGAAAGCAATGCTACAACATACTCGTCATCATAATCAAAACAGTGTATTCAACATGCTCATACTTAACTACACAACAGCATCTTCAGGTTAAAAATATATATTTTGCTGAAACGAATCATGAAAGACAAGGATCAACGTAATAGGAAAAATAGTCCCTAGGTCCATAGTGACACCAATCAACGGAGTCAATCCCAAGACGGAAAACATATCATTCCCAAAACATGTTTTCCATGTAAACATTCTCATATTACAAAGAACATTCAATTACAAAACAGTAGTAAATTGAAGAAATGGAGAGAGGATTACTCTAGGTCGGAGATCACCGTACTGCCCAAATCGGTTTCATCTACGTACTGCTGCCCTTCGTTCCCTCTGCTTGATGCTGCTGCGTCTCTACTGCTCAGCTGATGAATGCTTCAGCAAGTCACCCTGCTCACTCTTGAGTTTTTCCCTCCTAAAAGTTAGTCTAAAACTAAGAAGAAAAGCTAAACTATCCTATCGGAGCACTACTAACCTATCTAAGAAAACTAAGAAAACCAAACTCTAACAACCTAGCCTCACCTACCTATTCCTCTCGGTTTTTCACATACATATAGCCTCTTTGTGTACCGAGAGCCATTACCAAGCTGCCATCTATCCATAATTCTGGAATTTTCTCCAAAAATTCCAGCAAATAATCTGAATAAATTCCAGCTGCCTTCTGAAATTGTTGTCTTCTTCCTCTGATTGCTGCAGCATCTTCAGCTGGTCTCCAGTTGCTTTGTGTGGTCTTTGTTGTTTTCCTCTGATGCTGCAGCATTTTCAGCAGAGTTTTTGTCTTTTTCCTCTGACTGTCGCAGGATTTGCAGCAGAATTCCATGTGCTTTCTGCAAGATTTTTGTCTTTTTCTTCTGCCGCTGCAGGGTCAGCAGTAACATTCCAGCTGCTTTCCTGAAATTCTTGTCTTTTTCCTCTACTTTCTTGTCCACCTTGTCGCCATGAACAAACAAACATATATATATACATATATATATATATACATATATATATATGTATAATTGATAGGACAAAAGAAATAAATATATAGTACCGAAAGTGTCTAGCTGGATTTGAAGTTACAAATAGTGTGTGGGTGCACATGTTATATATATATATATATATAGATATATATATATATAGATATATATATATATAGATATATATATTAGATATATATATATATAGATATATATATATATAGATATATATATATATATCTATATATATATATATATATATATATATATATACGTATAGGTGCCTTCTGGAAGTTAATGTCCCGTTTTCCCTCTTGACGAATCATCCACACATATTTCAATTTCTTCACGGTCAACTTTCATCCAGCCTCCTTTCACCAATTTCAACCGTCAAAATTCCCTTTTTACCCTTGTCACAATAAATCAATTCAAATTAATTTCCAAATAACAAATAATACAGCTCGTCCACATTTTGAGAGATTAATTCAATTAAATTGACTTTTAACAACAAATCCACATTTTTAGGTAAAAAGAGAGAAAATATCAAATCAACACATTTTCATTCCATTTTCCAAATAAATTCAGTTAATTCCCGAATAAAATGTGGCAAATTGGATGTGAATAACTCTATTATTTTAGAGTTATTAGGTCCGCAATGAAGGAGAAGAAATCATCAGCATCGTTAATGTAGTCGCTTAACCTGAATAGTTGGTTGATGGCCCTCGGATTTAGCGAGATGTGCCTCTCTCTAACGAACACCGAGTAGACGTTGTTTGGCTACAAATTGGCATAGAATTCGCGCACAATGGAGGAATCTGGTTCAGGACGTTGGCTGCAGAATCTCTCCCATCTTAGGATTCGGATAACATCACAGCATTCAGAGGGAAGGGGGTAAGGAGATTCCCCGTCTAGTACAAAACTCAAATCATGCAAGGACTGTTTCTCATTGTACAAATCCTGGAATCGAGACTCTGCATCCATGGATGCAAAGCGTTCCTTGGTGCACTTTTGTGCAACTTGTTTCAATCGAGGCATCTAAAAAAGGTAGATGTTAGTCTATATCCAGTCTTGCCAAAAGCACCAAAAGTATATTTCAGTGGTTAAAAATAAACAGTAAGCATGAATTTTCATGGAACACAAGCCACTTAACACAACACCGTCAGATTAATACAACCATTTTGAAAGAGAAAGATCCATTTTGAATAGAAATCGCATAATGGAGAACAGATCTCAAAATAACAAGGCTAAACAGTGAAGCATTATACTTGTTCTGAAAGAACAAACCCATTTCCCGAAAGAAATTTCAGACCCAAAAATAACTTGACAAAGTAATAGAACCAGAAAATAGAGCATAACTGTTCTGAAAGAACAAACCCCATTCTCTGTACAAAAGCATTCATTCCCACAAATAGGTTGTACAGTAACATAAACCGACAGTAAAACGACATATCTATTTTGAAAGAAAAACTCCCCTTTTCGAATGGAAATGTCATAAAGGGGAGTAGATCGAGTAGATGATCATTTGCAACCTTTAGATTGAGTAGATCTTGCCCGTAGATTTGTAGAGGCACTTGTATATAAAGGGGGCCTCACCCTCATTTGTAAATCATCAAGCAAGTTTTCAAGCAATATACTCTCAAAGCTTTAAGCATTCTTAAACCTTCCGCTACTTGTCTTATACTTGTGTTTGCTTTTCAAGCCAGGTTGACTTAGCTAATTCCGTACAGGGCGGAGTCGAGCATCACTAGGGTGGGCGAATCGAAGCTAAGTGCCACATGACTTTGAAGGAAATTTCAAGTCCGTGACAATTAGGTGAGTGAAGAGTTAGTCAATAGGGCTTTACTTAAGCCCGGACGAAAGGTAAAGCAATAGCTGCTAGGCTGAGGAAGCGTTCTCCGAAGGTTCTATCGAGCAGAGTCAGGTCAAGCAGTCCAGAATATACAAGTAGTTACTCCATCAGCGGACCTAATAAAGGGTGAATACTTTATGGTGGTGGTCCCCTTGACCCTCTCTATATATTCTGTACTGTGTTTGTCTAAAAACTTATTTGGATATTAAATTATGATGTTATGAATATGTGTTTTGCATGCTGAAGATATTTATATTTTTTCGGAAAGGTCACCATCTTAATTATCATTATGACTGCATGTCTGCTTGCTCTTTTAAATTAGATGAACGGTTATAGACAATTCCTAACCACGGTCTAATCATAACCTGTCTAGTTTAACAGACCTTAATTTAGGGCTTTGTGTGAGGACAGAAGTATTAAGGTCTGCCATATTAGATAAAATAATCTATAGATCACAATGTTTGTTAGAGTAGTCTAATGAGGCTGAGTTCGTGTGTTTATGCCAGCTTTAGGCCGAGCGGCATGATCTCCTGAGTGACACAAGACTTACATGGATGCCTTTAGCTTGAACCGTGAGTAGGGCTGTCAATGGCAATGGGGAGGTTTATCAGATAACTCAGACGTGGTACACAGGTAAAATTAGTACGTAATTTGAATCTAGACCAAGATATATATAAAATACTCGAAGATAGGTCAGTCAACATGTAGCAAAAATATAACATACATGATGGGTTTCCGGTTGACGTGCTAAATAGGTGTTATTTTACCCTATGTTGATTATGAATAATTAAGGACTGTGATTGACTAATTGTCACATTTAGTCTCTATGGTGTCACTTAATTAGCCAGAACCTAAGGCAGAGTACCTATCGTGTAGCTAGTCTATTGGAAAGTATCTACGATTTTATTTAAGTTAAATATCGTACTCCCAGGGAAGTGGCAACGGCTTAGTAGTAACTAGCCTTTTATCCTAACTCCTATCTTATGATCCAGTTATGCAATCTTCATCAAATACTTTGATGAGAGGGTGATTCGTTCTCCACTAGGTTTAAGTCTAATTAATCCTAGAAGTGTTTTATAGATGAGTTCTAATTCTATGTTATACTGTTCCTATATGTTGATTGACCTATATTCGAGTATTTTAGACATGTCTTAGCCTGGATTGCAACTATGTTCTGTGTCTAAAGGCGTACCACATCCGAGGTTTCTAATAAACTGCCCTACCTTAATGACGGCCCTACTTACGGTTCGGGATGAAGGCATCCATGAAAGCCATATGTCACTTCGGGGATCATACCGCTTACCCTAGCCGCCGGCATAATCGGACTCGGCCCGGCTTACCCTAGACTACTCTAACAGACAGGGTGTTCAGCATGTTATTTTATCTAGCATGGCAGACACCAATACTAATTGATGCCTGTTAAACTAAACAAGTTATGATTAGACCGTGGTTAGGAATTGTCTATAACCCTAACTTTAGTTTAAAAGAGCACATTAGACATGCAGACAAAGTGAATGTTAAGCAGGTGGCTATTTCCGGAAAAACATAACAACGTCAACATATAAAACAACTATTCATAAAAAATTCGTAATCTCGCATTCATAATAAATATTTAGAACAATACAATAACAACATATAAGAGAGGGACATGCAGACTGATGCCATAAAGAAATCACCCTTTACGTAGTCTCACCGACGGAGCGTACTGCTGTATATGTTGTATTGCTAGCACTGACTCTGCTCGCTAGAACCTTCGGAGGACGCTTCCTCAGCCTAGTAACTGGGCTTTACCTTAACACCCAGCTTAAGCCCAGCCCTGTGGACTGACTCTTCGAATGCCTAGAGCCCTCTTAGGATCTCCTAACGAAATCCCGGGTATTCTATGAATACCAGAAACGAACCTATCTATAGAAGCCTAAGATCTGAGACTATTTCTCAGAAACTAAAACGAAACACTAACAAAAAAGAAAACTGAGATCCGAGTCTCTGAGTGAGTTGTGTACCAGAGAATTGTACACTGGAAACCACTAAATGACTCAGATCGAGTGGAGAGGAATGAATTAAACTGCTGGAGGCCTAGTGTATTTATAGCAGCTTCCCGGGGTGATTTTTCAGCAAATATTCGATGTGGGACTAGATCTGGGGGTTCGGGACGCCCGTCCTGATCTGTTGACCAGGTCGGGACGCCCGTCCTGAGTCCTGGATGCCCGTCCCGAGTCCTGGACGCTCGTCCCGGCGGGTTGACTGGGTCGGGATGCCCGTCCCGGGTTCGGGACGCCCACCCTGACCCGTTGACTAAGTCAATATTTCCAAAAATTACGTTTTTGCCCCAAAATTTGTTGTTTTCGTCTACTTTTCACATGACACTTCCAAAATCATAAAAACTGTGAAATTAAGTAAATAATGAACAATCAAGATCAAATTACCTTCAATTTCACCCAAATTCATACATAAAAACATGCTAAAAAGGTGATACGATTTTCGCGTATCAGATAACCCCACACTTAGCTTTTTGCTTGTCCTCAAGCAAAGTCTACCTGAAGTTACTTAAATTCCTAGTCATGTTTTTATTCCAAAAATTCTTCAGACAAGTCTTAACATAGGTCTGACTGGTTAGGTTGCTATGACAAGGTCTCAGATGTTTTTAGTAGCTTGTTATGATTAGGCAGAAAACAAATCAACAACTAGGTTGAACTTTTTTTTCTTAGTCACAGGGTCTTCATGATGTGTAGTGTGTGTACTAGTCCAGACCAGATAGTCAACACAATGTACTCTTGTCTTAACTACTACCAGATAACACTTCGACCTATCGCTAGACATATTAACAACAGATAACTGTTTGAGTTCTGAGCTTTGGTGATCAGATTTTTAATGTTTTAGCATTTAGTTATTTTCTTTATAGATTCAGGGTATTTTGAGTCTGCTTAGAACACGTCAACTTCAACTACCCATGTAGCGAGTCCCACTCCGATGACTCCCAGATCTACACGACCTTAGGGCATCAGGCTTTAAGTTCCCCGAAGGAGTGGTGCTTGAATAGCGAAGGCCGCTGGCAAACTACCCTTATTTGATTAACTTCCTTTATTTTCTTTTCACTTCTAGCTCAGAGTCTCATCTAGTCATTCTAACTGCCAATATATCCACAACTGGTCTAATTTTATCTAGTTAAGTCTCGAACAGGTAATTGGTTGAGGTCTCTAATCCAGACAAAGTTGTGCTCAGTTATCAGGAATTCCCTATTCCTAATCAATTAGTCCAAGATAGCTATCAATTATCTCCTACTAACCATAACATACTACCTACATATCATAGACATAAGCAATTGTTTAACCAATACTGCATTTAGACGTCTGAAAGGTGGAAAATTTTTTGAAACATCTTTGGAAGGGTGTGAAAGTACGTGAAAACAAGCAAAAGCATACAAAAACTGCTACAGTGCATCGTGCACTGCTACCCCACACTTAAGTCTGGCACTGTCCTCAGTGTTCATGCATATCTAGCTACCCCACACTTATTTGAAAATAAGAAATAAAACAGAAAAGATTCTTACCCCACACTTATTTGAAAATAAGAAGTAAAGCAGAAAAGAAAGGATTCTGTATGGGTAAGTAAGACATAAAAAAATAAAATAATGCAAACAATTTTGTATGTCATATAAATCAATTTTGTACATAGATTCATACGTCATACAGCCCAGACATGTTTATACACATAGAACAAGAAAAACAAAAGCAAAAGGAAGGAAAGGAAAGGAAAGAAGGAGAGAGAGACTAAGAACCCGGCGGATCATCGTCAAGTGGACCTAAGTCTGCTAAGTCAAACTCGAAGTTTTCCGCCACTCGGGAAGTCTGCTGATGTATCTCCTCAATCCTGCTGGTGTTCATGGTGATCCTGTCATCTATCATCGCCAACCGTCTGTCAATCCTGTCCTCCATCATCGTCAGCCGTCTGTCAATCTTGTCCATGTCTCGACTGTATCGGGCCGATAGTTCTGCCAATCCGTGCGACATGTGTCGTTCGAAGGCAGTACGTGGCACGAACGTCTCAGACGGAGGGATATGCGCTAGAAATGCTTCCGATGCCGATGCCTGTCCTGTCTGCTCAGTGTGGATGGTGTCGTGGCCATTCGCATCCCGGACAACCATTCCCATGTTCCGTAGAATGGTAACATCTGTGGGAATGGTGGTCGGGGCGACCAGAGTAAGCTCCGAGCCCTCTATGTCCAACTCCAGGTAGCGGGCTAGCCTGGTGATGTATGGTCCGAGCCCCAGACACTGTTTCCTGGTGTCTGTAGCGAATCCTCGCATGATGACCGCTATGAGTCTAGCCATCTCTACTGTAGATCCCATGTGCATGTTGGCTAGAAGGAATGTCTCCATCCGGGTGACAGTTCCGGGCGCTGTCAGTCGTCCTGACAATGTGTGTGCAATGATAGCGTGTAGGTAACGAAGGGTAGGATAAATACCTGTGGCTTTTGCAAAGCCATGCTGGTATGGGACACCCGTCATGCAGATCTGAGCCCAAGCAGTGGAGACGTCTGCAGACGTGAAGTCTCGAACTGCCGTGGTGTATGCGGGCGTATCCAGCTCATCTCTCTGCCAGATACCTAGGGCGATTCCGAACTCGGCCATGCTCATCGACCGATCTATTCCGCCTAAATGGAATGTGATCTGCTCCTGGTGGCAAGTAAAAGACGCATAGAACTCACATACCAGCTCCAGGTATGTGGGCTCTGTGACGATGAATACTTGACTGTAAGGTGGCACGTCGAGTATACGTCTGACTTCCGGCTCTACTCCCAGCGTCTGTACTGCTACCCAATCCATCGTTCTGCCCGTCAGTATCGTACGCCCGATGTACCCAGTGCATCTTTCTTGGTATGCTGTGCTGGAGGGAAACAGCATAAAAGGATGTGCCACTGAGGTAACTGTCATGGTAGATGTGGTACGAGCACGTTTGGGAGCCATTTAAAATGTACGAGAGAGTTTAGGTGGGAAAGAAAGCTTTAAACTCAAATTCTGGAGGTGAATTTGAATTTAGAAGGATGAAATTAGGTTAGGGAAGGATTTTGATTTTTTGGCGGGAAAATTGAATTTTGGAGGGAAATTCAAATTTTTGGGTGAAGTTTAAATTTCAAATTTTGGAGGGAAATTCAAATTTTTTAAACTTTGAAGAGTTTGCCAAAAATTTGTAGAGAGAAGGTAGAGAGAAATATTTAGAGAGATGAATTTTTGGTTTTAGATTTGAGAGAAAATGAAAACAATTGAGCTTTTATAGAGGGGGTGGCCTTCGGGACGCCCGTCCCGGAGGCGGGACGCGTGCCAATTCCGAAAAAAGTTTTTTTTTTGTAATTCCCTGAAAATCTCAAGATACCAAAAATTATCATAATTCTTAACAAGGCTTCATGTTTATCCAATGAAATTCAGAAGTTGTTAAAAACTCTATGCAAACATTCCTCAGTCTTTTTTCGAAAATTGTGACTACACTAATTTTATCCCAACTTAAATTCAGCAAGAATTTCAGAAAAACAAAAACTGAGTTTGTGCAATGTAATTAGTGGAAAATAAACTGTATTTGTAAAACTCTTGTTTTTCATAGAAATTTGAAATAAAATGTCTGAAGAAAATTGTTGAATATAAAGGACCCTTTAAAAAGGTTTGAAAATAGAAAAATATGGGTCAATAATTCAAGTTTCAATTCAAACGAATTATTTGTTGAGAGTAAAAGAATCTTCCCTTTTTAACGACTCCTATCTTTGATCTCCTGTAGTTCTGTTCGAATGCTTCGCATTTCTATGTGTATGGTTCTCATCTCATCCCTCTGCCTGTTCTGCTCACTGCGTAAATCAGCCATCTCGGACTAGTTGTGCACCTTGGTTCTCCTGAAGATTGACCGTGGCTCTGAGTCGGTCCACGTTAGTTGTGATATTCAGACTGACTTGGTCTAAATGACATAGTCTGCTGGCAATCCCTTGGTCCATCTCATAGACCCTTTGAGCTAACGTGTCTATCTGCACGGACAACATTGAATAATAACCGTTAGTACTCCCCGCAGATGAAGGGGTGCACTCGTTAGGTGTTGGGGTGTATGCAGGAGAGGTTGGTGAATTTTGGGTTTGGTCAGTAGGGGGTGGATTTATAGGAACTCTCTGGGTAGGACGGTGAATTGGAGATCTCTGGGGTTCTTCTCTAGGAGGGAAGGTATCCTCAGAAGGATCTTCTTCTGTGGGACTATGCTCAAGGGTGTTCAGGAATCGTCTCACTAGTTCACTGGCATCAGGGCTTGAGTTTACTTCCATTGGTTGTGAAGGAAGAGTCCCTCGTGGTACTTCTGGTGTAGGCCTAGAGGGGCCCTCTGGCTTTGTCTTCTTCGGTCCTGGAGTGTCAGGGTTTTCGGTTTTCTTTGCCTGGTTAGTAGCTGCTCTTGTTCTCTTCATCTTTGAGTGCAAAGTCTGGTTGGAAATAACAAATAGCAAAAGTAGGAAAGTGAAACAAGAAAGCAAGAAAAATATGTTTATGGATTTTGATTTTTTTAGTTAGAAAGCAGGTAAATTTCCTCAATATGGTTTTAGAATAATTTTCTAAAATTTGATTATCCTAAGTGTCTTAATTCCAGATATTATCTAAAATTAATTAGTTATGATAATCCTATATTTAGGAAAGTGATTGTCTAACTAGTATAAGATAAGTGTGATTCAAAAGTCCAGGTTACTACCGTTACCTATCATAAGTCTCTAGAATTGTGGCCAATAATCCTAAATTCATTATGATATTTCCCCGGCAACGGCGCCAAAAATCTGATGGTTTTCCGGTTGACGTGCTAAATAGGTGTTATTTTACCCTATGTTGATTATGAATAATTAAGGACTGTGATTGACTAATTGTCACATTTAGTCTCTATGGTGTCACTTAATCAGCCAGAACCTAAGGCAGAGTACCTATCGTGTAGCTAGTCTTTTGGAAAGTATCTACGATTTTATTAAGTTAAATATCGTACTCCCAGGGAAGTGGCAACGACTTAGTAGTAACTAGCCTTTTATCCTAACTCCTATCTTATGATCCAGTTATGGAATCTTCATCAAATACTTTGATGAGAGGGTGATTCGTTCTCCACTAGGTTTAAGTCTAATTAATCCTAGAAGTGTTTTATAGATGAGTTCTGATTCTATGTTATATTGTTCCTATATGTTGATTGACCTATATTCGAGTATTTTAGACATGTTTCTAATAAACCGCCCTACCTTAATGACGGCCCTACTCATGGTTCGAAATGAAGGCATCCATGAAAGCCCTATGTCACTTCGGGGATCATACCGCTTGCCCTAGCCGCCGGCATAATCGGACTCGGCCCGGCTTACCCTAGACTACTCTAACCGACAAGGTGTTCAGCATGTTATTTTATCTAGCATGGCAGACACCAATACTAATTGATGCCTGTTAAACTAAACAGGTTATGATTAGACCGTGGTTAGGAATTATCTATAACCCTAACTTTAGTTTAAAAGAGCACATTAGACATGCAGACATAGTGAATGTTAAGCAGGTGGCTATTTCCGGAAAAACATAACAAAGTCAACATATAAAACAACTATTCATAAAAAAATCGTAATCTCGCATTCATAATAAATATTTAGAACAATACAATAACAACATATAAGAGAGGGACATGGGGACTGATGCCATAAAGAAATCACCCTTTACGTAATCTCGCCGACGGAGCGTACTGCTGTATATGTCGTATTGCTCGCCCTGACACTGCTCGCTAGAACCTTCGGAGGACGCTTCCTCAGCCTAGTAACTGGGCTTTACCTTAATACCCAGCTTAAGCCCAGCCCTGTTGACTGACTCTTCGAACGCCTAGAGCCCTCTTAGGATCTCCTAACGAAATCCCGGGTATTCTATGAATACCGGAAACGAACCTATCTATAGAAGCCTAAGATCTGAGACTATTTCTCAGAAACTAAAACGAAACACTAACAAGAAAGAAAACTGAGATCCGAGTCTCTGAGTGAGTTGTGTACCAGAGAATTGTACACTGGAAACCACTAAATGAGTCAGATCGAGTGGAGAGGAATGAATTCAACTGCTGGAGGCCTGGTGTATTTATAGCAGCTTCCCGGGGTGATTTTTCAGTAAAAATTCGATGTGGGACTTGATCTGGGGGTTCGGGACGCCCGTCCTGATCTGTTGACCAGGTCGGGACGCCCGTCCCGAGTCCTGGACGCCCGTCCCGGCAGGTTGACTGGGTCGGGACGCCCGTCCCAGGTTCGGGACGCCCGTCCTGACCCGTTGACTAAGTCAATATTTCCAAAAATTGCGTTTTTGCCCCAAAATTTGCTGTTTTCGTCTACTTTTCACCTGACACTTCCAAAATCATAAAAACTGTGAAATTAAGTAAATAATGAACAATCAAGATCAAATTACCTTCAATTTCACCCAAATTCATACATAAAAACATGCTAAAAAGGTGATACGATTTTTGCGTATCAATACATCAGAACACTGTCTGCAAAATACTCTTACATGCTTAATGAACTTGAATCTTGAGTAGAAAGGATCACCCTCTAATCAAAGAATTGATGAACGATTGCATAACTAGGTAATAAAATGAGAGTTAGGGTAAAAGGATAGTTGCAAGTAAGCTATTACCACTTCCCTGGGAGTACGATAAATTCTTAAATTAAAATCGTAGGTACTTTCCAACAGACTAACTACACGATAGGTACCCTATATCGATTATGAATAATTAAGGATTGAGATTTACTAATTGTCACATTTAGCATCTATGTTGTCACTTAATCAATCAGAACCTAAGGCATAGTACCTATCGTGTAGCTAGTCTGTTGGAAAGTACCTACGATTTTAATTTAAGAATTTATCGTACTGCCAGGGAAGTGGTAACAGCTTAGTAGCAACTATGCAATCGCTCACCAATTCTTTGATGAGTGGGTGATCCTTTCTACACAAGATTCAAGTTCATTAAGCATGCAAGAGTATTTTGCAGACAGTGTTCTGAAGTATGTTATATTGTTTCTACATGTTGACTGACCTATCTTCGAGTATTTTAGATATATCTTGGTCTAGATTGCAATCTGATGGGTTTCCAACCGATATGCTAAATAGGTGTTATTTTACCCTATGTTGATTATGAGTAATTAAGGACTGAGATTGACTAATTGTCACATTTAGTCTCTATGGTGTCACTTAATCAGCCATAACCTAAGGCAGAGTACCTATCGTGTAGCTAGTCTGTTGGAAAGTATCTACGATTTTATTAAATAAATATCGTACTCCCAGGGAAGTGGTAACGGCGTAGTAGTAATTAGCCTTTTATCCTAACTCTTATCTTATGATCCAGTTATGCAATCTTCATCAATAACTTTGATGAGAGGGTGATCCATTCTCCACTAGGTTTAAGTCTAATTAAACCTCAAAGTGTTTATAGACAAAGTCCTGATTCCATGTTATACTGTTCCTACATGTTGATTGACCTATCTTCGAGTGTTTTAGATATATCTTAGCATGGGATGCAACTATGTTCTGAGTCTAAAGGTGTACCACATCCGAGTCCACTAATAAACCACCCTACCCTAATGAAGGCCCTACTCACGGTTCGAGCTAAAGGCATCCATGAAAGCCCTATGTCACTTCGGGGATCATCCCGCTCGCCCTCATGCCGGGGGCTAGGGCAAGTGGTATGATCCCCGAAGTGACATAGGACTTTCATGGATGCCTTCGTCCTGAACCGTCAGTAGGGCCGTCATTAAGGTAGGGCGGTTTATTAGAAACCTTGGATGTGGTACGCCTTTAGACACAGAACATAGTTGCAATCCAGGCTAAGACATGTCTAAAATATTCGAATTTAGGTCATTCAACATATAGGAACAGTATAACATAGAATCAGGACTCATCTATAAAACACTTCTAGGATTAGTTAGACTTAAACCTAGTGGAGAATGAATCACCCTCTCATCAAAGTATTTGATGAAGATTGCATAACTGGACCATAAGATATGAGTTAGGATAAAAGGCTAGTTACTACTAAGCCGTTGCCACTTCCCTAGGAGTACGATATTTAACTTAATAAAATCGTAGATACTTTCCAACAGACTAGCTACACGATAGGTACTCTGCCTTAGGTTCTGGCTGATTAAGTGACACCATAGAGACTAAATGTGACAATTAGTCAATCACAGTCCTTAATTATTCATAATCAACATAGGGTAAAATAACACCTATTTAGCACGTCAACCGGAATCCCATCAGATTTTTGGCGCCGTTGCCGGGGAAATATCATAATGAATTTAGGATTATTGGCCACAATTCTAGAAACTTATGATAGGTAGCAGTAGTAACCCAGACTTTTGATTTACACTTATCCTATACTAGTTAGACAATCACTTTCCAAAATATAGGATTGTCCCAACTAATTAATTTTAGATAATATCTGGAATTAAGACACTTAGGATAATCAAATTTTAGAAAATTATTCTAAAACCATATTGAGGAAATTTACATGCTTTCTATGTTCCTTCTTACCCGTAGTTAGGCGAATAAGTGTGGGGTAAGAATCTTTTCTTTGTGTTTTCTTGTTTTCAAATAAGTGTGGGGTAATTAGATATGCATGAACACTGAGGACAGTGCCAGACTTAAGTGTGGGGTAGCAGTGCACGGTGCACTGTAGCAGTTTGCAAATATTTTTTGCATGCTTTTGCTTGTTTTCCCCGTATTTTCAAACCCTTCCAAATTTTCAAACTTTTTCCGTCTTTCAGACTTCTAAATGCAGTGTGCTTGGTTAAACAATTGCTTACGTCTATGATATGTAGGTAGTATGTTTTGGTTAGTAGGAGATAATTGATGACTACTGCTGAACTAATTGATTAGGAATAGGGAATTCCTGATAACTGAGCACAACTTTGTCTAGATTAGAGACCTCAGCCAATTGCCTGTTCGAGACTTAACTAGATAAAATTAGACTAGTTGTGGATATATTGGCAGTTAGAATGACTAGATGAGACTCTGAGCTAAAAGTGAAAAGAAACAAAAGAAAGTTAATCAAATGAGGGTAGTTTGCCAGCGGCCTTCGCTACTCGAGCACCACTCCTTCGGGGAATTTAAAGCCTGATGCCCTAAGGTCGTGTAGATTTGGGAGTCATCGGAGTGGGACTCGCTACATGGGTAGTTGAAGTTGACGTGTTCTAAGCAGACTCAAAATACCCTGAATCTATAAAGAAAATAACTAAATCCTAAAACATTAAAAATCTGATCACCAAAGCTCAGAACTCCAAAAGTTGTCTGTTGTTAATATGTCTAGCAATGGGTCGAAGTGTTATCTGGTAGTAGTTAAGACAAGAGTACATTGTGTTGACTATCTGGTCTAGACCAGTACACACACTACACATCAGGAAGACCCTGTGACTAAGAAAAAAAGTTCAACCTAGTTGTTGATTTGTTTTCTGCCTGATCATAACAAGCTACTAAAAACATCTGAGACCTTGTCATAGCAACCTAACCAGTCAGACCTGTGTTAAGACTTGTCTGAAGAATTTTTGGAATAAAAACATGACTAGGAATTTAAGTGACTGCACTACGATTTAGAATCACTAACTTCAGGTAGACTTTGCTTGAGGACAAGCAAAAAGCTAAGTGTAGGGTTATCTGATACGCGAAAATTGTATCACCTTTTTAGCATGTTTTTATGTATGATTTCGGGTGAAATTGAGGGCAAATTGATCTTAATTGTTTGTTAATTACTCAATTTCACGGTTTTTATGATTTTGGAAGTGTCAGGTGAAAAGTAGACGAAAACAGCAAATTTTGGGGCAAAAACGCAATTTTTGGAAATGTTGACTTGGTCAAAGGGTTAGGACGGGCGTCCCGAACCTGGGACGGGCGTCCCGACCCAGTCAAACCTCCGGGATGGGTGTCCAAGACTCGGGACGGGCGTCCCGACCTGGTCAACAGATCAGGACGTGCGTCCCAATCTGAGACGGGCGTCCCGAACCCCCAGAACCAGTCCCACATCGAATTTTTGATGAAAAATCACCCGGGAAGCTGCTATAAATACCCCAGGCCTCCAGCAGTTGAATTCATTCCTATCCCGAATTTCTATGTCGAATTCTTGAAGCAATAAAACCCATCTGATTAATCTTGGCTTTGCGTCGGTTTTATTGAACAAGTATTTTAATGCAGAATGATGAGTATAAACAATAGTTTTAGACAGGACTAGATAGGATCGAAATTTGTCAAATGCATATACTACTGCTAATAATTCCTTCTCTGTAGTAGTGTAATTTTCCTGAGCATCAGTTAAGGTTTTACTAGCATAATATATTACTCGAAATTTCTTATCGTGTCTTTGTCCTAAAACTACTCCTACTGCATAGTCACTAGCATCACACATAAGTTCAAAAGGTAGACTCCAGTCAGGCGATGTCATGACGGGTGCAGTAGTTAAAAGTTCCTTAAGTCTATTAAAAGCTTTTAGACATTTCTCATCAAAGAAAAAGGGAACATCTTTTCCGAGTAAATTGGTCAACGGCCTGGCTATTAATGAGAAATCTTTTATAAACCTACAATAAAAGCCAGCGTGTCCCAAAAAACTTCTAATGGCTCTCACATTCTTGGGTTGAAGTAGTTTTGAAATAACTTCAATTTTGGCTTTATCTACTTCCATACCTAGGTGTGAGATCTTATGTCCTAAAACGATTCCCTCTTTTCCTATGAAGTGGCATTTTTCCCAATTTAAAACCAAGTTAGATTTTATACAACGTTTCAACATTAACTCCAAGTTCTTTAGACAAACCTCAAATGAATTACCAAAAACAGAAAAGTCATCCATAAATACTTCCATAGATTTTCCTAACATGTCCTCAAAGATAGCAGTCATACAACGTTCAAATGTAGCAGGTGCATTACACAAACCAAAAGGCATCCTTCTATATGAAAATGTTCCAAAAGGGCATGTGAAAGTAGTTTTATGCTGGTCCTCAGGGGAAATAGGAATTTGAAAATAACTAGAAAACCCATCAAGAAAGCAATAAAACATATGTCCAGATAGTCTTTCTAACATTTGGTCAATAAAAGGAAGGGGGAAGTGGTCTTTTCGTGTGGCCGTATTTAGTTTTCTATAGTCTATGCATACACGATGACCAGTTACAGTTCTCGTAGGGATTAGTTCATTATGCTCATTCCTAACAACTGTTATACCGCCTTTCTTAGGTACTACCTGAACCGAGCTTACCCACTCACTATCTGAGATAGGGTAGATAAGTCCTGCATCTAACAATTTGATTAATTCTTTCTTAACAACATCACACACATTAGGATTCAACCTCCTTTGAGGTTGCACACATGGCTTATACTCAGTTTCTAGAAGAATCTTATGCGAACAAAAGCTTGGATTAATATCTGGAATGTCAGTAATTTTGTAGGCAAAGGCTCTTCTATACTTTCTAGACATGTCCACGGTCAGCTTCCTTTGTTCTGCAGTCAGATCAGCTGCAAGAATAATGGGAAGTTTCTTGTTGTCATCTAGGAATTCGTAGCACAGATGAGTGGGCAGTTCCTTCAGCTCCAAGTCTGGTGGATCTTCAAATGAAGTCCGTTCTTTCTTCATCTCATCATCACCTATCTCAGTGAAACTATCAGAAGTAATTTCCTTTTCAGAAGGGCTAAGTTCAGACTCCTCTATTTCTAGGGAGTCCTCACTCAGGGCTTGATAGTTTGAGCATAGGTCTGTCACGTTAACTGCAATCAAGTGTTCCATGGCATCCACACAAAAACAAGTATCATCTAAATGCATGGGATACCTAAGGGTCTCATTTAGATCAAAAGTGATGTCCTCATTACCTACCCTTAACTTGATTTGGCCATTAATGACGTCTATTAATGCTTTTGAGGTAGCTAGAAATGGTCGACCTAGGATCAGGGGCACTCCTCCTTCCCCATTCATATCCATGACAACAAAGTCCATAGGGAACGCAAATTTTCCGACCTTTACTAAGAGATCTTCAATTATTCCTTTGGAGATTTTGATTGTCCTATCTGCAAGTTGTATGCACATCCTAGTCGTTTTCAAATCATGCAATCCTAATTTATCAAATAAACTAGATGGCATAAGATTAATACTAGCTCCTAAGTTTGCTAATGCATGCATGTTAGTAATATTTCCAATTGTACAAGGCAAGGTAAAACAACCAGGATCTTTCTGTTTAGACGGTAGTTTATTCAATAGAACCGCCGAACATTCTTCATTAAGAACCACCTTGTCCATGTCAAATTTTCTTTTATTACTAACGACTTCTTTTAAAAACTTAGCATACTTTGGCATTTCAGAAATAACATCAAGTAAAGGCAAATTAACATGAATCTGACTAAAATTCTTAAGAAAATTTTCAAATTGCTCCTTATCTTTATTGTGCATAAGTCTGGCAGGGTAAGGTACTTTTGGCCGGTACTCAGGAATAAACTTCGTCTTCCCTTTCCTTGCTACTTCGATTTCGATATCCGTCGGCGTTGGATCCTTGGAGCCTTCTTCTGGTTCCTGCACAAGAATAGGAGGGTCAGATGGTTTGGGTGGAGATGGAGATAGAATTTTA
The DNA here is from genome assembly GCA_027405835.1 of Asclepias syriaca. Taxonomy (NCBI): domain Eukaryota; kingdom Viridiplantae; phylum Streptophyta; class Magnoliopsida; order Gentianales; family Apocynaceae; genus Asclepias; species Asclepias syriaca. Next base: position 10,435,926 of record CM049930.1, read on the forward strand.
CCAGATCTTAGAGTGATGGTCTTGCATTCAGTTTGAGGGTTGGTCTCAGTGTTGCTTGGTAGCATTCCCTGGGACCTGTGAGAGAAATGGGTGGATAGCTGACCCATTTGTCTCTCTAGAGTTTGTATAGCAACTTGTGTGTTTCTGATTGTTTGCTCGGTCTGCTTCTGTATGTTCTCATTCTGCTGGATTCTTTCTGCGTGAGCTTCCTGAACCTTCCTGTTATACTCTATCATTTCCTTGTTAGAGTCAGAAATGCTTTTCAGCATGTCCCTGAATTCTTGCATGGGGTTAGTTGGAACGATGTAGTTCCTCGGTGCAGGCAGAGCGACTTGTTGGTTCTGCGGATATGGCAGTTGCTGAGGTACCCTTTTCTGGAAGTTAGTAGTCCCGGAATTGTTTCTCCAGCTAAATCCCAGATGGTTCTTCCAAGTGGGATCTTAGGTGTTTCCTATAGGAGCAGAGTTAACTGCATCCACTTGTTCCATATCCTCTGGAATATTTAATATCCCATTACCATAACAATCTCCACTGAAATACAGTCCTTTGCAAAATTCGCAGACTTGGTACACTGACTGAACGCTTTTGCCTTGTTGGAAAGCATTCAGCTGATTAGCAATGCTGGCCTTCAGTGCCTCAAATTAATCATCAGTGGAGGCGAGGACTGCATTTACTTCACTCATTCCATTGAAACCGCTCTGGGGATTGAGTCCATCAAGAATTTTGCTTACCCATGTCTGTCATATCCCCGTAGAATTGCTGGATCAGCAATGCTTCGGTTAGTCTATGTTGGGGGCAGAGCCTGAGTAGCTCCTTGAATCTGTCCCAAGATTCGATCACTGTCTCATCAGCAGCTTGAGTAAAACTGGACAGAGCCCTTCGATATTCTAGGACTCTTGCTGCAGAGTAGTACTCTTCTAGGAAGGCTTTGCTTAACTCGTCCCAAGAGGTGATGGAGTTAGTAGGTAGCTGGGCCAACCATCTCTTAGCTCTGTCCCTCAGTGAATAGGGAAAGAGATTTAGTTTAGTTAGTTCTGCAGTATGATCTCCCTTGAGGCCTTCGCAGAGAGAAGAGAAATCAGATAAATGTTCTAGCGGATTTTCGGCTGCAGTTCCTCCAAACTTAACCCGATTTATAATCAGCTGGATCACATTCGGTTTAAGATCATAGCGAGGATTCCCAGGGATCTGGATGGCGGATGATACTGGAACAGTCTGTAGCTGGATGTAGGATTCGAGGGTAGGTCTTTCAGCAGCCATCTCTGTTCTTCGCCTATTAGTTGTACGAATGAGACGTTCAGGATTCTCAAATGGTGTTTCAAGGTTAGCTTCTGAAGTTCGAGTCATGCAACTACAGAGAAGAATACGTTTAAGCCTGAGCAAACTGGTTAGTGGAGTTACATGGAAAGTGAAAAATAAAAAATTTGGAAGGAAAACAACTATTCGATTATGAAAGGGAAATAACACAAGAGATAGGGAAAAGAACAACTCACCATTGAACAAGAAAAGTACATTTTTTTCGGATTTTAAATTTTAACAATTTTTTTTTCTTTTAATATTTCGAAAGCACTTAAATTCCCTCAATATGGTTTTAGAATGATTTTCTAATATTTGATTATCCTAAGTGTCTTAATTTCAGATAATATCTAAAATTAATTAGTTATGATAACCTTATATTTCGGAAAGTGATTGTCTAACTAGCATGAGATAAGTGTAGGTCTAAAGTCTAGGTTACTACCGTTACCTATCATAAGTCTCTAGAATTTTGATCAGGAATCCTATGTTCATTATGATATTTCCCCGGCAACAGCGCCAAAAATCTGATGGGTTTCCGACCGATATGCTAAATAGGTGTTATTTTACCCTATGTTGATTATGAGTAATTAAGGACTGAGATTGACTAATTTCACATTTAGTCTCTATGGTGTCACTTAATCAACTAGAACCTAAGGCAGAGTACCTATCGTGTAGCTAGTCTGTTGGAAAGTATCTACGATTTTATTAAATAAATATCGTACTCCCAGGGAAATGGTAACGGCTTAGTAGTAATTAGCCTTTTATTCTAACTCTTATCTTATGATCCAGTTATGCAATCTTCATCAATAACTTTGATGAGAGGGTGATCCATTCTCCACTAGGTTTAAGTCTAATTAAGCCTCAAAGTGTTTATAGACAAAGTCCTGATTCCATGTTATACTGTTCCTACATGTTGATTGACCTATCTTCGAGTGTTTTAGATATATCTTAGCCTGGAATGCAACTATGTTCTGAGTCTAAAGGTGTACCACATCCGAGTCAACTAATAAACCGCCCTACCTTAATGACGGCCCTACTCACGGTTCGAGCTAAAGGCATCCATGAAAGCCCTATGTCTCTTCGAGGATCATGCCGCTCGCCCTAACGCCGACATAAAAACACAACTCAGCCTACCTAGACCACTCTAACAAACAGGGTGTTCCGCAAGTTATTTTATCTAGTATGACAGACACCAATACTAATTGATGCCTGTTAAACTAAACAGGTTATGAATAGACCGTGGTTAGGAATTGTCTATAACCCAAATTTTAGTTTAAAAGAGACTACATTAGACATGCAGACATAATGAATATTAAGCAGGTGGCTATTTCCGGAAAAACATAACAACTTCAACATATATAACAAATATTCATAAAAATCATAATCCAGTATTCATAATTGGTATTTGGACAAACACAATACAACATATAAAGAGAGGGACATGGGGACTGATGCCATAAAGAAATCACCCTTTACTTAGTCTCGCCGATGGAGCGTACTGCTTGTATATGTCGTATTGCTTGACCCAACTCTGCTCGCCAAAACCTTCGGAGGACGCTTCCTCAGCCTAGTAACTGGGCTTTACCTTAATACCCACTTAAGCCCAGCCATGTGGACTGATTCTTCGAACGCCTAGAGCCCTCTTAGGATCTCCTAACGAAATCCCGGGTATTTTATGAATACCAGAAATGAACCTATCTATCGAACCCTAGGATCTGAGACTATTTCTCAGAAACTAAGAAAAACGAAACACTAACAAGAAAGAAAACTAAACCCGAGTCTCTAAGTGACTTATGTACTCGAGAAAAGTGTACACTTGAAGTCACTAAATGACTCAGATCAAGTGGAGAGGGATGATTTCAACTGAAGAAGGCCTGGGGTATTTATAGCAGCTTTTTGGAGTGATTTTTCATCAAAAATTTGATGTGAGACTTGAATTTCTGGTTCGGGATGCCCATCCCGGTCTGTTGACCAGGTCAGGATGCCGTCCCGAGTCCTGGACGCTCGTCCTGACCTGTTGACCAGGTTAGGACCCGTCCCGAGTCCTAGACGCTCGTCCTGACCTATTGACCAGGTCAGGACACCCGTCCTGATTCGGGACTCCCTCCCCGAAGTCCGAACTTCTGAAAAATTGCGTTTTTGCCCCGAAATTTGCCATTTTCTTCTACTTTTCACCTGACACTTCCAAATCATAAAAACTGTGAAATTGAGTTAATAATGAACAATTAAGACCAATTTGCCCTCAATTTCACCCTAAATCATGCCTAAAAACATGCTAAAAATGTGATATGATTTATGCATATCACAATTACGTGCTGATTCTACATGTGTACCACATCTGAGTTATCTGATAAACCGCCCCATAGCCATTGACGGCCCTACTCAGGTTCGAGCTAAAGGCATCCATGAAAGTCCTGTGTCACCCAGGAGATCACGCCGCTCGCCCTAACGCTGGCATAAAACATGAACTTAGCCTCATTAGACTACTTGATACGCGAAAATCATATACCTTTTTTAGCATGTTTTTATGTATGATTTAGGATGAAATTGATAGGAAATCGATCTTAATTGATTGTTATTTACTCAATTTCACATTTTTTATGATTTTGGAAGTGTCAGGTGAAAAGTAGACGAAAACAGCAAATTTTGGGGTAAAAATGCAATTTTTGGAAATGTTGACTTGGTCAACGGTCCGGGACGGGCGTCCCGAATTCGAGACGGGCGTCCCGAATTCGAGACGGGCGTCCCGACCCAGTCAGACCACCAGGACGGGCGTCCCGAGCTGCCAGAAGCTGTCCCACATCGAATTTTTTGGAGATTTTCACTCCAGGAAACTGCTATAAATACCTCAGGCCTCCAGCAGTTGAATTCATCCCTCTCCACTCGATCTGAGTCATTAAGTGGTTTCCAGTGTACAATTTTCCAGTACACAACTCACTCAGAGACTCGGATCTCAGTTTTCTTTCTTATTAGTGTTTGTTTTAGTTTCTGAGAAATAGTCTCAGATCTTAGGTTTCTATAGATAGGTTCGTTTCTGGTATTCATAGAATACCCGGGATTTCGTTAGGAGATCCTAAGAGAGCTCTAGGCGTTCGAAGAGTCAGTCCACAGGGCTAGGCTTAAGCCCAGGACGTAAGGTAAAGTCTAGCTACTAGGCTGAGGAAGCGTCCTCCGTAGGTTCTGGTGAGCAGAGTCAGGGCGAGCAAAACGACATATACAGCAGTACGCTCCGTAGGCGAGACTTCGTAAAGGGTGATTTCTTTATGGCATCGGTCCCCATGTCCCTCTCTTATATGTGTTATTGCTTTGTTCTAAATATGAATTATGAATATCAGATTACGATTTTATGAATAGTTGTGTTATATGTTGAAGTTTTTATGTTTTTCCGGAAATAGCCACCTGCTAAATATTCATTATGTTTGCATGTCTAATGTAAGTCTCTTTTAAACTAAAACTAGGGTTATAGACAATTCCTAACCTCGGTCTATTCATAACCTGTTTAGTTTAACAGACATCAATTAGTATTGGTGTCTGCCATACTAGATAAAATAACCAACGGAACACCTTGTTTGTTAAAGTAGTCTAGGTAGGCTGAGTAGAGAGTTATGCCGGCGGTTTTGCGACGAGCAGCATGACCCCGAAGTGACATAGGGTACCGTTCATTGCTGACTTTAGTCTGGCCGTGAGTAGGGCCGTTTACCTTAACGATGGGGCGGTAGTGTAGAGACCTCAGATGTGGTACACCTTTAGACACAGAACATAGTTGCATTCCAGGCTAAGATATATCTAAAACACTCGAATATAGGTCAATCAACATATAGGAACAGTATAACATAGAATCAGAACTCATCTTTAAAACACTTTTAGGATTAATTAGACTTAAACCTAGTGGAGAATGGATCACCCTCTCATCAAAGTATTTGATGAAGATTGCATAACTGGATTATAAGATAGGAATTAGGATAAAAGGCTAGTTACTACTAAGCCGTTGCCACTTCCCTGGGAGTACGATAATTAAATTAATAAAATCGTAGATACTTTCCAATAGACTAGCTACACGATAGGTACTCTGCCTTAGGTTCTGGCTGATTAAGTGACAACATAGAGACTAAATGTGACAATTAGTCAATCACAGTCCTTAATTATTCATAATCAACATAGGGTAAATAACACCTATTTAGCACGTCAGTCGGAAACCCCATCAGATTTTTGGCGCCGTTGCCGGGGAAATATCATAATGAATTTAGGATTAAAGGCCACAATTCTAGAGACTTATGATAGGTAACGGTAGTAACCTAGACCTTAGACCTGCACTTATCTTATACTAGTTAGACAATCAATTTCCGAAATATAGGGTTATCATAACTAATTAATTTTAGATAAAATCTGAAATTAAGACACTTAGGATAATCAAATTTTAGAAAATTATTCTAAAACCATATTAAGGAAATTTACCTGCTTTCTAAATTAAACATAAAAAGAAAAAAAATTGTTAAAAATTTAAAATCCCAAAAAGAATGTAACTTTCTTGCTCAACGGTGAGTCGTTCCTTTTCCCTATCTCTTGTTTTTTTTAGTTGTTTTCTTTGTTGCTCTTTTTCGTGTTTTTCTTCTATTATTTAATTTCGAATAAAAATGGAAATGAGGATAAAATATGTTTTCTTCTGAGTTGTAAAATTTCGGCTTAGATTTTTATCGGGAAGAAACTCTATTTTAGAATTTTTTTAGAGTCATGTCGGCCTTATTAGGATGAGTTATGAAATAGTTTTTCCTTAATAACCAGACCTTTGAATGTTCTATTGAAAAAAGGATGTTCCTTTTGTTTTGCTGATGATTGCATGAGAACTTTTAAACCGAAAGGAATTATTGCACCCATTATGGCATCACCTGATTGAAATCTACTTTTTAAATCAATATGTGATGTAATGATGTAGTACGAATTGTTTGATGATAAGAAAGTTCATGCATGATAAATTCCGATCTTATATAGTCTTGTCTAAAAACAATAGGTTACACTGATCACTCTGAGATATCTGTGTTCAATAAAACTAATGATGAACCAAGATTAATTAGTTAAGTTCTATTGAATTTGATATAGAAAGAAGGGATAAGAAAAAAAGGTTGAAAATCTAGAAAGCAAACCATATGTCTAGATTGGAAAACCCCGAGTTAGAGGCTAGTGTAATACTGATAAATTTTTGGATGAAAACTTATTTGCATTGTTTGCTATGTATAATAATTCTCATCTGTGGTTTATTTCAAATTATCTAGTCACTGAATAAGTTCCAAGTGATATGACTTATCAGCAAAAGAAGAAATTCTTAGCTGATTTGAAATATTACAACTGGGCAGTTTCTCTTCTATTTCAAATTTTTGTAGATCAGTTGATCAGAAGATGTGTCTCAGAAGACGAAGGCCACAAGAGTTTGGAGCATTGCCCTAAAGAATCTACGGGAAACCAATTGACTACTATCAACACTGTCCGGAAAGTGTTGAAAGCAGGATCTTGTTGACCCACCATAGTCAAGAACTTTTGTATCTCTGATACAGTCCTGCGATGCTTGCCAAATAACAGGTAACACATCTTCCAGAGATCATCTACCCCAACGACGTACACAGAATGTTGCAACCGTTGATATCAGGGGTATTTCGAATCCTTTTCTCTTTCTTCCTTTGAACATAATTACATCATAGTAGTCGTAGAACACTTTTCGAAAATAGCCTAAACCACAGGCATTACCTACTAATGATGTTAAAGTCATGTGCAGATTCTAGTTGTTTTCCAGATTCAGAGTACCAATGTTTTAGGAAGAAATGTTCAGCCTGTGTATCAAATCTGTGAAGTCTTCTAAGTACCACACTTTAGCAGGGATGGCTATGGGAATGACTGACCATTCCAAAAAGAGGTAGGAGTAGGTTACTGCAGAATGTTGCTCCAATGGGAGACGCATACAATCCCAACTAGAGGAATCGTACGGGATTTAGCTGAGGAGTAATTCGGAAGCTGGAAACTTTCAGAAGACACCACCACAGCAAAACCTACACTCACAGAATCAATAGATGAGATACTGGCAACAATTAAAGCCAGATCAGTGCAAGCAAGTGATCTACCAAGAGGTAACGAACGGTTGGCAGATATAGAGGAATTTGGCATTGTGTCGGGAGCATAGCAATGGAGGAGCTTGCATTCCCTGCATACCAATCAGCTGTGAGAAACTTCCTCGAGGAAGTCTCAAATACTTGGGCCCAGATCTACACAACTGGAGCACCCTACCACCACAGCTTCGCCAAAACTTCAGGTATCGTTTCTTCCATTCGAGACTTGCATGCAATACCTTTACTAACATTGGCAGGTAGGCACACCAATCCAAAGAAGTCTCATTCCTAGACACGTTCCTTCTGGACACATTGCTACGATTACGAGAAACTTTGTAGATGATTCGAGGAAACAGTCCTTAGGGCTTGAGTCATTCATCAAATGGATATGACACTACCTAGAGCTCGACAATGAAGGATCGGAGCTGGCGTCATCCGTTCCAATATCTAGAGCTTGCAGAGTCAAGAACACCTCAGCAATAGCACATGGCTAAGGTGAAGAGCCAATTGACAGATCAGAGAAGACCCTTCTGCTCGCGACATGAAGGGAGTTTTTCTAATCCTCATGATCCTTTACTTTTGTTTTCTTTGTTTTGTGTTCTGTTTTGCTATTTCTATTATCCTTCCTGTTTTATTTTCTCTCTTACCCAGAATTAGTCAAATAAGTGTGGGGTAAGATTCTTTGTTTTATTTTCATTTCTTCTTGTTTGCAAATAAGTGTGGGGTAGTTTAGATATGCATGAACACTGAGGACAGTACCAGACTTAAGTGTGGGGTAGCAGTGCACTGTGCACTGTAGCAGTTTGCAAAATTTTTTGCATGCTTTTGCTTGTTTTTCCCGTATTTTCACACCATTCCAAATTTGTTTTTCAAAATTTTTCCGTCTTTCAGACTTCTAAATGCAGTATGCTTGGTTAAACAATTGCTTATGTCTATGATATGTAGGTAGAATGTTATGGTTAGTAGGAGATAATTGATAACTATTGCTGAACCCATTGATTAGAAGTAGGGAATTCCTGATAATTGAGCACAACTTAGTCTGGATTAGAGACCTCAACCAATTACCTTTTCAAAACTTGACTAGATAAAATTAGACCAGTTGCAGGATGCCAATGACAATTGGAATGACTAGATGAGACTCTGAGCCAAAAGTGAAAAAGAAAAAAAAATGAGCTAATTAAATTAGGGTAGTTTGCCAGCGGCCTTCGCTACTCGAGCACCACTCCTTCGGGGAACTTAAAACCTGATGCCCTAAGGTCGTGTAGATCTGGGAGTCATCGGAGTGGGACTCGCTACATGGGTAGTTGAAGTTGACGTGTTCTAAGCAAACTCAAAATACCCTAGAAAATCTATAAACGAAAGGAATCAATAAATGCTAAATGATAGAATCTGATCACCAAAGCTCAGAACTCAGAAAGTTATCTGTTGTCAATATGTCTAGCGATAGGTCGACGTGTTATCTGGTAATAGTTAAGACAAGAGTTTATTGTGTTGACTATCTGGTCTGGACTAGTACACACACTACACATCAGGAAGACCTTATGACTAAGAGAAGAGTTCAACCTAGTTGTTAAATTGTTTTCTGCTCAATCCTAACAATCTACTAGAGACATTTGAGACCTTGTCATAGCAACCTAACCAGTCAGACCTGTGTTAAGAATTATCTGAATAATTTTTGGAATAAAAACATGACTAGAAATTTAAGTGACTGCACATATGATTTAGAATCACTAACTTCAGGTAGACTTTGCTTGAGGACAAGCAAAAAGCTAAGTGTGGGGTTATCTGATACGCGAAAATCATATACCTTTTTTAGCATGTTTTTATGTATGATTTAGGATGAAATTGATAGGAAATCGATCTTAATTGATTGTTATTTACTCAATTTCACATTTTTTATGATTTTGGAAGTGCCAGGTGAAAAGTAGACGAAAACAGCAAATTTTGGGGTAAAATGCAATTTTTGGAAATGTTGACTTGGTCAACGGTCCGGGACGGGCGTCCCGACCCAGTCAGACCACCAGGACGGGCGTCCCAATCTGGGACGGGCGTCCCGAGCCGCCAGAAGCTGTCCCACATCGAAGTTTTTGGAGATTTTCACTCCAGGAAGCTGCTATAAATACCCCAGGCCTCCAGCAGTTGAATTCATCCCTCTCCACTCGATCTGAGTCATTAAGTGGTTTCCAGTGTACAATTTTCCAGTACACAACTCACTCAGAGACTCGGATCTCAGTTTTCTTTCTTATTAGTGTTTGTTTTAGTTTCTGAGAAATAGTCTCAGATCTTAGGTTTCTATAGATAGGTTCGTTTCTGGTATTCATAGAATACCTGGGATTTCGTTAGGAGATCCTAAGAGAGCTCTAGGCGTTCGAAGAGTCAGTCCACAGGGTTAGGCTTAAGCCCAGGACGTAAGGTAAAGTCTAGCTACTAGGCTGAGGAAGCGTCCTCCGAAGGTTCTGGTGAGCAGAGTCAGGGCGAGCAATACGACATATACAGCAGTACGCTCCGTAGGCGAGACTTCGTAAAGGGTGATTTCTTTATGGCATCGGTCCCCATGTACCTCTCTTATATGTGTTATTGCTTTGTTCTAAATATGAATTATGAATATCAGATTACGATTTTATGAATAGTTGTGTTATATGTTGAAGTTTTTATGTTTTTCCGGAAATAGCCACCTGCTAAATATTCATTATGTCTGCATGTCTAATGTAAGTCTCTTTTAAACTAAAAATAGGGTTATAGACAATTCCTAACCTCGGTCTATTCATAACCTGTTTAGTTTAACAGACATCAATTAGTATTGGTGTCTGCCATACTAGATAAAATAACCAACGGAACACCTTGTTTGTTAGAGTAGTCTAGGTAGGCTGAGTAGAGAGTTATGCCGGCGGTTTTGCGACGAGCAGCATGACCCCGAAGTGACATAGGGTACCGTTCATTGCTGACTTTAGTCCGGGCCGTGAGTAGGGCCGTTTACCTTAACGATGGGGCGGTAGTGTAGATACCTCAGATGTGGTACACCTTTAGACACAGAACATAGTTGCATTCCAGGCTAAGATATATCTAAAACACTCGAATATAGGTCAATCAACATATAGGAACAGTATAACATAGAATCAGAACTCATCTTTAAAACACTTTTAGGATTAATTAGACTTAAACCTAGTGGAGAATGGATCACCCTCTCATCAAAGTATTTGATGAAGATTGCATAACTGGATTATAAGATAGGAATTAGGATAAAAGGCTAGTTACTACTAAGCCGTTGCCACTTCCCTGGGAGTACGATAATTAAATTAATAAAATCGTAGATACTTTCCAATAGACTAGCTACACGATAGGTACTCTGCCTTAGGTTCTGGCTGATTAAGTGACAACATAGAGACTAAATGTGACAATTAGTCAATCACAGTCCTTAATTATTCATAATCAACATAGGCTAAATAACACCTATTTAGCACGTCAACCGGAATCGCATTACTACTCTAATAAATATGGTGATCTATAGGTTATTTTATCTAATATGGCAGACCTTAATGCTTCCGTCCTCACACAAAGCCCTAAATTAGGGCTTGTTAAACTAGACAGGTTATGATTAGACCGTGGTTAGGAATTATCTATAACCATTCATCTAATTTAAAAGAGCAAGTAGACATGCAGTCATAATGATAATTAAGCTGGTGACCTTTCCGAAAAAATGTAAATAGCTTCAGCATGCAAAACACATATTCATAACATCATAATTTAATATCCAAATAGGTTTTTAGACAAACACAGTACAGAATATTGTAAAGGGGACCACCACCATAAAGTATTCACCCTTTATTAGGTCCGCTGATGGAGCAACTACTTGTATATCCTGGACTATTTGACCTGACTCTGCTCGACAGAACCTTCGGAGAACGCTTCCTCAGCCTAGCAGCTATTGCTTTACCTTATGTCCCAGGCTTAAGCAAAGCCTAGTTGACTAACTCTTCGCTCACCTAATGCTCTCTTAGGATCTCCTAACGAAATCCTGGGTATTCTATGAATACCAAAAACGAACCCTATCTAGTCGTATTCTAAGATCCTGAGACAAACTCTCAGAAAGCAAAGGACACGAGAAACTTTCGTATATTAAACTACTTGAATGAATACACCTGAGATCACTAAATGACTCGTATATAGTAGGAAAATGTATACTTGAAGTCACTGAATGACTCAGATCAAGTGGAGAGGGATGATTTCAACTGAGGAAGGCCTGGGGTATTTATAGCAGGGAAGCTGAGTGATTTTTTTATGCAGAAATTGATGTGGGATTCTGGTAGGGGGCTTGGACACCCATCCCGATCTATTGACCTGGTCAGGACGCCCGTCCCGGTGCTTTGACCGGGTCAGGATGCCCGTCTTTCCCTTGGGACGCCCGTCCTGTTCCACAAACTTTCGAAAATCATGTTTTTGCCCTGAAATTTGCTGTTTTCTTACACATTTCACATGAAACTTCCAAAATCACAAATACTGTAAAATTGTATTAATATGAATCAATTAAGAATGATATAATTTATGCACATCATAGAGCATAAAGCATTTTGGGCTTTGCAGAAATGCAATCTAGATGATAATTTATCTAAGGAAAATAGGATTTTACAACTCAATGAATTGGATGAGTGGAGGTTTAATGCATATGAAAATTCTCTCCAATTTAAAATGAAGAGTAACATTAGACATGATAACAGACTTAGATCCCAGAAAAATTTTGAACCAGGTAATAAAGTGTTATTATACAACTCAAATTTGAAATTATTTTCAGGAAAACTAAAAAGTTATTGGTCAGGTCTGTTTACCATTATAGAGGTGTCGCCATTTGGAGCAGTTATCATTGTGATCAAGATAACATCTCTCACAAAGTAAACGGGCAACGTTTAAAACCATACCGAGAGCCAATGGACAGATCTGAGTTGGTCCTTCTGCTCAACGAGTAAAGGAGTATATTTATTAATTTTTTATTGTTTCCATTTCATGTTTTATTTTTTTTTCTTGCCTTTTGTTTTTCTTAAATTCTTATTTTTAAAATAAGTGTGGGGTGATAAGATATGCATGAACACTGAGGACAGTGTTAATCTTAAGTGTGGGGTAGTAGTGCACAGTGCACTCATCTTTCAAATATTTGCATGTTTTTCCTAGTATTTTCACTAAAATTGCACCCTTCCAAAAAAATTTCAAAAATATTCACTCTTTCAGACTTCAAAATCAATATCGATTGATTGAAAGCATACACCTGGGTCAATATAGATTGGGAGTCATTGGAGTGGGGCTCGATACCTGGGTAGTCAAAGTTGATGTGTGAAAGAAAACACAAAAATACCCTGGAAATAAATTAAAACATACACCTAGTGTATTTTTATTTGGATCGTAACTAGAGAGTATTGGCACCAAAGGTCAGAGCCCAGAAGGTCATTTATTATGCTATTTTCAGAATGCCTGGTCGAAGTATTATTTGGTAACTGCTTAAAATGTTTATTCTGTGTTGACAATCTAGTCTAGACCAGTACACACACTACACATCAGGAAAACCCAGTGACTGAAGTTGAGCTAGAACTCAGTAAAGTTTTTGAACTATTTTAGCATATAAGGTCATGACACATTTACCAAATATTTGAGACCTTTACATAGCAACTCGATCAGTCTATATCTATTTTCTGAACCATCTGACTCGGTGATAAATTTTGCTAAAAACATTGCTAAGAACCTTGTAGTGATTGCACCTATGATTTAGTCATTCACTAATTTCATATGGGTTTTGCTTGAGGACAAGCAAAAAGCTAAGTGTGGGGTTTTGATATGCACAAATCATATCACTTTTTTGCATGTTTTTATGCACAAATTAGGGCAAAATGGGAACCAAATCGATTTTAATTGATTGAAATCAACATATTTTTTCATAATTTGTGATTTTGGAAGTTTCAGGTGAAATGTGCAAGAAAACAGCAGATATTGGTGCAAAAACACAATTTTAGAAACTTCTGAGCTCAGGACGGGTGTCCCACATCGAATTTTTGAGAGAAATTCACTCCTTTCACCTGCTATAAATACCTCAGGCCTTCCTCAGCTAAAATCATCCCTCAGCACTCAATACGAGTCAATTAGTAACTTCGAGTGGATCATTGGATCCCTCACTACTCAATACAAGTCATTTAGTGACTTCGAGTTATCGTTTTTTCTTATCTCTAAGTGTTTATCTTAGTATTTGAGAATTTGATTAGATTAGTAATCAGTTTTTGGTATCACAGATTACTGGGATTTTGTTAGGAGATCCTAAGACAAAGATAGGGTGCGTGTTCTTAGTAAGATTAGGGCAATCTGCTTATGCCCGAGATGTAAGGTAAAGCAATTGCTACTAGGTCTATGAAGCATTCTCTGAAGGCTCTGCAGAGCAGAGTAGAATCGAGCAATCAGAGATATACAGGAGCTACAGTACCGGTTGGACCTGTATAAAGTGGTGACTACTTTTTTATATTGGGTCCCCTAGATGAGTTTCTATATGTTTGTGATTTATTTTATCTGGATAAATATTTGATACTGAATTCATATATCATACATGTTTTACAAATTGAGATGCTATCCATTTTCCCGGGAAGATCATAGAGCTAGAATTATCATTATGAATGTTGAACTGTCGTGTCCTTTTAAATTAAACTAGGGTTATAGACAACTCCTAACCAAGGTCTGAATCATAATCGTTTAGTTTAACAAACTGTAAAAGGTCTACCAAATTAGGAAGAAATAACAAAACAGATAACCATGTTTGTTAGAGTACCCTAATAAAGTTAAGTTTGTACGCTAGGCCAATCCTATGGTTAAGTGGCATGATACCGAAGTGACATAGAGGACCTTTCATGGATACTTTAATCCGATAGATGAGAAGGATCATCCCACGGTAGGGTGAATACACCAGGTAACTCAGATATGGTAAACAGATGGTTACATTTCATAATTTCCTTAGAGATCAAGATATATCTAAAATGTTCGAAGATAAGGTCAAACAAGTTGTGATAACTGAGTTTATTTGATGAATGCATGTCTACTCTTGAATGTTATTTGTTTGTTATGTGTGATTGGGATCAGCAATCAATCTCAAGGATATTGATTAAACGATTGACTCATTACCAATTCCCTGGGAGTACGATATTAATAATTTTAAAATTGTAGATACTTTCCAAGGACTAGCTACACGATATGTACTCTGCCTTAGGTTTTGATTGATTAAGTGACAACAATTAATGCAAAAGTGGCAGTTAGTAAGACTCAGTCCTTAATTACTCATAATCGACAAAGGTAAATAAAAGCCTATCTTTTAGCATACCAATCGGAATTTTCACATCACCGACCAACCACTTCGATCCAATTCCTTAACAGTCATTTCTGCGTTACAGATCTCATCGAAAATGGATGTTGGAGGCAAGAATTATTGACAGTCTTGTTTAGTCTAAGAGATCAAGAAGCAATAAATCGAATCTCTTTGTGCCCAACTGGTGGTGAAGATCAATGGATATGGCATTATACACCGCATGAGTGTTACCTCTTTTTTAAGTGGGTAATTAACTCTTTGAAAATAGATTTATTAAATTGATTAAGAATGGTAGGTTGTCACTTAAAATGGTTCAAAGAGTTGGGAAAAGTACTCATCAATGAGTGAGTATAAGATTTTACATTTATAATATCATTATTTCCCAATGAAGATAGGATGAATTAGAATAATTGATTAACTAAGGTCATTCAAGATATAGGTTCCAAGTACAAGATAAGAGAGATGAAAATCTAACTAGATATAATCTAAGAAAACAATTAAAAACAAGGAAAGGATAGGTTCTTAGTTAAGCACACATGATTATGAGAGGTTCTACATAATATGATTCTCATTAATTGAGAACTCACATGCTTAGATCCAAGGATCAACATAATCAACTATACTTATTCTTCATGTCTACCTCAAACCCTACCATATAGCTATGTATGAAGGTATATGGATAGCACATACTACATCTCCATGAAACTCACATCCATAAGATGGAATCTCATAAGATATAATGCAAGAATCAAGGAAAACATAGTATAGATCACACATGAATAATCAAATAAGAGACAATTATTATTCCTATAATCAATCATAAAGAAATGTATAAAATAGAGATCCTATGATGGCTTTCCGACTGATATGCTAAATAGGTGTTATTTTACCCTATGTTCGATTATGATTAATTAAGGACTGTGATTGACTAATTGTCACATTTAGTCTCTATGGTGTCACTTAATCAGCCAGAACCTAAGGCAGAGTACCTATCGTGTAGCTAATCTGTTGGAAAGTATCTAGGATTTTATTAAATAAATATCGTACTCCCAGGGAAGTGGTAACGGCTTAGAAGTAACTAGTCTTTTATCCTAACTCTTATCTTATGATCCAGTTATGCAATCATTCATCAAAATCTTTGATGAGAGGGTGATCCATTCTCCACTATGTTTAAGTCTAATTAAGCCTAAAAGTGTTTTATAGATAAGGTCCTGATTCTATGTTATACTGTTCCCACATGTTGATTGACCTATGTTCGAGTATTTTAGACATGTCTTGGCCTGGATTGCAACTATGTTCTGAGTCTAAAGGTGTACCACATCTGAGTAATCTGATATACCGCCCCATCGCCAAGGTAAACGGCCCTACTCACAGTTACTACTAAAGACAGCTATGAAAGCCCTATGTCACTTCTGGTATCATGCCGCTTGCCCATAACCTCCGGCATAAACGCTCTACTCAGCCTACTTAGACTACTCTAACAAACAGGGTGTTCCGCAAGTTATTTTATCTAATATGGCAGACACCAATACTAATTGATGCCTGTCAAACTAAACCGGTTATGAATAGACAGTGGTTAGGAATTATCTATAACCCTAATTTTAGTTTAAAAGAAACTACATTAGACATGCAAACATAATGAATATTTAGGCAGGTGGCCATTTCCGGAAAAACATAACAACTTCAACATATATAACAAATATTCATAACAATCATAATCCAGCATCCATAATTGCTATTTGGACAAACACAATAACAACATATAAGAGAGGGACATGGGGACTGATGCCATAAAGAAATCACCCTTTACGTAGTCTTGCTGATGGAGCGTACTGCTGTATATGCCGTATTGCTTGACCTGACTCTGCTCGCCAGAACCTTCGGAGGACGCTTCCTCAGCCTAGTAGCTGGACTTTACCTTACGTCCTGGGCTTAAGCCCAGCCCTGTGGACTGACTCTTCGAATGCTTAGAGCCCTCTTAGGATCTCCTAACGAAACCCCGGGTATTCTATGAATACCAGAAACGAACCTATCTATCGAACCCTAGGATCTGAGACTATTTCTCATAAACTAAGAAAAATAAAACACAAAAAGGAAAGAAAGAAAACTTATACTAAAATCTGAGTCTCCGAGTGAGTTGTGTACTCGAGAATTGTACACTGGAAACCACTGAATGACTCAGATCGAGTGGAGAGGGATGATTTCAACTGAGGAAGGCCTGTGGTATTTATAGCAGCTTTCTGGAGTGATTTTCTCTCAAAAATTTGATGTGGGACTTGGAATTTCTGCTCGGGACGCCCGTCCTGAACTGTTGACCAGGTCAGGACGCCCGTCCTGGCCTATTGACCAGGTCAGGATGCCCGTCCTGATTCCTAGACGCCCGTCCTGATTCCTAGACGCCCGTCCTGATTCGGGACGTCCTCCCCGAAGTCCGAACTTCTAAAAAATTGCGTTTTTGCCCCGAAATTTGCCATTTTCTTCTACTTTTCACCTGACACTTCCAAAATCATAAAAACTGTGAAATTGAGTTAATAACGAGCAATTAAGACCGATTTGCCCTCAATTTCACCCTAGATTATGCCTAAAAAATATGCTAAAAACGTGATATGATTTATGCATATCATCCTATATATGGGGATTATGCTAAAATCATTGATTTGCTTCCGTTTGATATGCTAAAAGATAAGGTTTATTTACCTATGTTCATTATGAGTAATTAAGGACTTTAAATTTAGCATTTTATGGTTGTCACTTAATCAAACAAAACCTAAGGGAGAGTACCCATCGTGTAGCTAGTTTGTTGGATGTATCTACGATTTTAAATTTTTAATATCGTAATCCCAAGGAACTGGCAAAGACTTAGTAGTAATTATAACCTAATCCTAACAAACATTCTAATATGAATCAATCAATTGTTATCAATATCTTTGAAGGGTGATTATCACAACAGCATAGTGCAAGCATAAAGCATTCAAGAGTAGACATGCATTTATCAGATTAAGCTCAATTTATGCAACTTGTTTGACCTTATCTTTGAATATTTTAGATATATCTTCATCCTAATGCAATTATGAACTAATACTAGTTTCTTACCATATCTGAGTTATCTAGTGTATTTATCCCTATTATTCATGGTGTTGGTTAACATAGATAACTCTACTCATCTTTCGAGTTGCTTAGCAGTATTCATCACCCTATGTCACTTCGGTATTATGCTACTCTCTCACTCTAGGACTGGCCTAACTTGCAAACTCAGTGTTATTAGGTCTCTTTAACATACATGGTGATCTGTTATGTTATTCCTCCTAATTTGGCAGTATCTACAATTACCTTATTGGCCAGGCTTAAGGTAGACTATTAAATTAAACATGTTATAACTGTGGTTAGGAATTGTCTATAATCCTAGGTTTAATTTAAAAGTACAAACAGTTCAACCATTCATAATGATAATTTAACTCTATGATCTTCCTGGGAAAATAGACAAAATCTCAACTTGCAAAACATATATGATATATAAATTCAGTGTCAAATTAATATCTAGACGAAATAATTCAAAAGCACATAAGAAAGAGTCTAGGGAACCATTATAATAATGTAGTCACCACTTTATGAGGTTCGTCGACACTACCGATCCTATATGTTTATGGCTGCTCGATCCTACTCTGGACTACAGAGCCTTCAGAGAATGCTTCTTAGACCTAGTAGCAATTGCTTTACCTTACATCCCGGGCTTAAGCAGATTTCCCTAATCTGACTAAAAACACACTACCTATCTTTCTCTTAGGATTTCTTAACAAAATCCTGGTATTCTATAAACACAAAAAAGGAATACTAATCTAATAAAATTCTTGAATACTGATACTAGCACTAAAAAATATGAGAAAACGAGGCACTTGAAGTTGCTAAGTGACTTGTGTTGAGTGTTGAGTGTTGAGAGATGATTTGAATGCTCTGGGGTTAGAGGTTTTTATAGTTATGAACCATGGTAATTTTCACTTCAACTTCCGATATGGGACACCAAAACGGGCATCCATATGCTAGGAACGGCCGTTCTGGAGCCTTGACCATGTGGATCAGCCGTTTTGATGGTTGTGTTCTCCAAATATTGCGATTTTGCCCCAAAAAATTCTGTTTTATTCAATTTAATCCCTGAATCTTTCAAAATCACAAATTGCACAATTATTTGTTAATTTAACCCAATTAAGATCAAATACTTTCCAAATTGCCCTAATTTGTATCTAAATACATGCTAAAAATGTGATAATTTAGTGATATCACATAACCCCACACTTAGCTTTTTGCTTGTCCTCAAGCAAATGACTAGATGAGATTTTGATAAAGCTATATCATAGGTGCAATCAGAAATGTTTTTCAACAAGTATTCAAAAAATTAAACACTTACTCAGATAGTTAAAAAAATATGTGTTAGATAGATCAAGCTGCGATGTAAAGGTAGAAAAAATTTGGTTCTAAGGTGTCATGAATGTATATAATGGAAAACAGTTCAATGTATCTGCTGAGTTCAAATTCTTCCTTAGTCACAGAATCTTCCTGATGTGTAGTGTGTGAATTAATCCCGATTAGATCATTAACTCATAAATTAACTCCTAAGCAGATAAAAGAATAATAGTTTGACCAGTCAGCATTAATTATGATAGCCAAATTAGCAACTTTTCCAAATTTTATTCAAAAATTTCAAAGAATAATACACTAAGTGTATGTTTCAATTGATTTCTAGGATGTTTTTATGTTTGCTTTCACATATCAGCTTTGGTTACCCAGGTATCGAGCTCCACTCCGATGACTCCCAAATCTACACGACCTTAGGGCACCAAGCATTAAATTCCCTTAAGAAGGGGTGCTCGAGTAACAAAGGATACTTGCAAACTACCCTTGTAACATCAAATTGTGGCATCTTAACTCAGAATTCTATCAAGTTATTCATAGAGGCTATCACATTTTGATGCGTTCTGTTTGGTATGCTAAAAGATAGGATTTATTTACCTACATTGATTATGAGTAATTAAGGACCGAGTCTTACTAATTGTCATTTTAGCATTCAATTGTTGTCACTTAATCAATCAGAACCTAAGGCAGAGTACCTATCATGTATCGTGTACCTATCGTACTCTCAGGGAATTTGTAATGGCTTAGTAGCAACTATTCCTTAATCCTAACATTCATCTTATTTATTTAATTAATCAATCGATAATCAATACTTTGGATTGATTGGTGATCCCAACCACACATAACACATATTCATTAAGCATGCAAGAGCTATTTTATAGACATATGTTTTGATCTTCGAAAATTTTAGATATATCTTGGTCTGGAATGCAATTATGTAATGTATCTACCTGTGTACCATATCTGAGTTACCTGATGTATTCACCCTACCTTAATGATGACCCTACTCACAATTCGAGTTAAAGGTATCCATGAAAGCCTGTGTCACTCAGGAAATCATGCCACTCACCCTAACGCCAGCATAGCGCCCAAACTCAGCCCATTAGGTTACTTTAACAAACATGGTGATCTGTAGGTTATTTCACCTAATATGGCAAACATTAATATAATTTATCCTAACTGAAGGCCTATTAAACTAAACAAGTTATGATTAGACCATGGTTAGGAATTGTCTATAACCGTTCATTTAGTTTAAAAGAGCAAACAAATAATCAGTCATAATGTTCAATTAGCAGGTTTTCGGAAAAATGAGCAGAACTTCAACATGTGAAACATATATAACATAGCAATCATAGTTTAGTATTCAAATCATTATTTAGACGAACACAACACAAATATATACATAGAGGATCTAGGGGACCACCACCATAAAATATTCACCCTTTATCAGGTCCGACGGTGGAGCAACTACTTGTATATTTCGGTTGCTCGACCTGACTTTGATCGTCAGAACCTTCAGAGAACACTTCCTTAGACTAGTAGCGATTGCTTTACCATACATCTGGGCTTAAGCAATGCCTATTGACTAGCTATTCGCTCACCTAATGCTCTCTTAGGATCTCCTAACGAAATCTCGGGTATTGTATGAATACTAAAAGCAAACACTATCTAATTGAATTCTCCCAATCTGAGATTAATGACTTGTATTGAGTGTTGAGGGATGATTTCACCTATTGGAGGCCTGGGGTATTTATAGCAGGTGAGATGAGTGAATTTCTCTTGGAAATTCGGTGTGGGACTCAAACTCACTACTAAGGAGGCCCGTCCCTAGCTATTGATCGGGTCAGGAAGGGTGTCTTGACTTAGGGACGACCATCTCGATGTGTTAACTTGGTCGGGGCTGGTGTTCTTGCTCCGGGATGCCTGCCTCGAGCTCAAAACTTCCAAAAATCACACTTTTGCCCGGTATTTGTTGTTTTCTTGTACATTTCTCTTGAAACTTCCAAAATCACAAATTATGCAAAAATTTGTCAATTTCAACCAATTAAAATATATTTGGTTCCCATTTTGCCCTAATTGGTGTTTAAAAACATACTAAAAAAGTGATTTGAATTGTGTATATCATACAACCCACACTTAGCTTTTTGCTTGTCCTCAAGCAAAACTAATATGAAATTACTGAATGACTAAATCATAGGTGCAATCACTACAAGGTTCTTAGTAATATTTTTAGCAAAATTTCTCACTGAGTTAGATAATTAAAAAAACAGATATTGACTGATCAAGTTGCTATGTAAAGGTTTCAATTATTCAGTAAATGTGTCATAACCTTACAGGTTAAAATAGTTTAAAAACTTAACTGAGTTCTAGCTTGATGCGTTTCCGACTGATATGCTAAAATAGGTGTTGTTTTACCCTATGTTGATTATGAGTAATTAAGGACTTAGATTGACTAATTGTCACATTTAGTCTCTATGCTGTCACTTAATCAGTCAGAACCTAAGGCAGAGTACCTATCGTGTAGCTAGTTTGTTGGAAAGTATCTACGATTTTAATTAAAATATCGTACTCCCAGGGAAGTGGTAACGGCTTAGTAGTAACTATCTTCTTACCCTAATTCTTATCTTATGATCTAGTTATGCAATCATTCATCAAAATCTTTGATGAGAGGGTGATTCATTCTCCACTAGGTTTAAGTCTATTTAAACCTAAGAGTGTTTTATAGATAATGTTCTGATTATATGTTATATTGTTCCTACATGTTGATTGACCTATCTTCGAGTATTTTAGATATATCTTGGCCTAGATTGCAATTATGTACTGAGTCTAAAGGTGTACCACATCTGAGTTACCTGATAAACCGCCCTACCTTAATGACGGCCCTACTCACGGTTCGAGCTAAAGCCATCCATGGGTAGTTTGCAAGCAGCCTTTGCTACTCGAGCACCACTCCTTAGGGAAACTTAAAGCCTGATGCCCTAAGGTCGTGTAGGTCTGGGAGTCATCGGAGTGGGACTCGCTACATGGGTAGTTAAAGTTGATGTGTGAAATCAGACACAAAATACCCTGAAAAATCAATAAATGCTTAATTAAAAATCTTGTCACCAAGGCTCAGAACTCAAAAAGTTGTTTGTTGTTGGTATGTCTAGCGACGGGTCGAAGTATTATCTGGTAGGAGTCGAGATGAGAGTATATTGTGTTGACAATCTAGTCTAGACTAGTACACATACTACACATCAGGAAGACCTTGTGACTGAGAGAAGAGTTCACTTTTGTTATTAAGTTGTTAACCTTGCTTGATCATGATAGTCTACTAGAGACATTTGAGACCTTGTCATAGCAACTTAACCAGTCAGACCTGTGTTGTGAATTATTTGATTCAGTGATGAATTTTGGAGTAAAAACATGACTAAAAATTTTATGTGACTGCACTTATGATTTAAAATCACTAACTTCAGGTAGACTTTGCTTGAGGACAAGCAAAAAGCTAAGTATGGGGTTATATGATATGCATAAATTATATCACATTTTTAGCATGTTTTTAGGCACAATTTAGGGTGAAATTGATGTTAAATCGCTATTAATTGATTGTTATTAACTCAATTTCACAGTTTTTGTGATTTTGGAAGTGTTAGGTGAAAAGTACAAGAAAATGGCAAATTTCGGGGCAAAACGTGATTTTCATAAGTTCGGAAGTCGGGATGGGCATCCCGAACCCAGGACGGGTGTCCTGACCAGGTCAACAGACCAGGACAGGCGTCCAGGACTTGGGACGGCCGTCCTGACCAGGTCAACAGGCCAGGACGGGCGTTCCAGATCCAGGACGGGCATCTCGAGCCCCAGTTCAGAATCCCACATCGATTTTTGAAGAGAAATTCACCCAGTTCCCCTACTATAAATACCCCAGGCATTCCTTAGTTGAAATCATTCCTCTCCACTCGATCTGAGTCATTTAGTAACTTCAAGTATACAGTTTTCCATAGTATACAAGTCACTTAGTGTTCGTAGGTTTTAGTATAGGTTTATTTATATTCTTAGAGAGTGTCTCGTGTTCTTTGTTTCTGAGAGTCTGTCTCAGATCCTAGAATACGACTAGATAGGTTCATTTTCAGTATTCATAGAATACCCGGGATTTCGTTAGGAGATCCTAAGAGGGCACTAGGCGTTCGAAGAGTCAGTCAACAGGCTGTGCTTAAGCTGGGTATTAAGGTAAAGTACAACTACTAGGCTGAGGAAGCGTCCTCTGAAGGTTCTGTCGAGCAGAGTCAGGTCGAGCAGTCCAACATATACAAGCAGTTGCTCCATCAGCGTACTACGTAAAGGGTGAATACTTTATGGCATCGGTCCCCTTGTCACTCTCTTTATATGTCTGTATTGTGTTCGTCCAAATACTAATTATGAATATTGGATTATGATGAATATGTGTTATGCATGTTGAAGTACTTTATGATTTTTCGGAAATGGTCACCAGCTTAACTCTCATTATGTCTGCATGTCTAATGTAGTTTCTTTTAAACTAAATGTAGGGTTATAGACAACTCCTAACCACGGTCTAATCATAACCTGTTTAGTTTAACAGGCATTAATTTAGGACTTTGCCGTCGGAAAGCATTAATGTCTACCATATTAGATGAAATAACCTATAGATCACCATGTGATGCGTTCCGATTGGTATGCTAAAAGATAGGCTTTATTTACCTATGTCGATTATGAGTAATTAAGGACTGAGTCTTACTAACTGTCACTTAGCATTTAATTATTGTCACTTAATCAATCAGAACCTAAGGCAGAGTACCTATCGTGTAGCTAGTCTGTTGGAAAGTATCTACGATTTTATTAAGTTAAATATCGTACTCCCAGGGAAGTGGTAACGGCTTAGTAGTAACTAGCCTTTTATCCTAACTCCTATCCTATGATCCAGTTATGCAATCTTCATCAATAACTTTGATGAGAGGGTGATCCGTTCCCCACTAGGTTTAAGTCTAATTAATCCCAAAAGTGTTTTATAGATGAGTCCTGATTCTATGTTATATTGTTCCTATATGTTGATTGACCTATATTCGAGTATTTTAGACATGTCTTGACCTGGATTGCAACTATGTTCTGTGTCTAAAGGCGTACCACATCCGAGGTCTCTAATAAACTGCCCTACCTTAATGACGGCCCTACTCACGGTTCGGGACGAAGGCATCCATGAAAGCCCTATGTCACTTCGGGGATCATACCGCTTGCCCTAGCCGCCGGCATAATCGGACTTAGCTTAGCCTACCTAGACTACTCTAACAAACAGGGTGTTCAGCAGGTTATTTTATCTAGCATGGCAGACACCAAAACTAATTGATGCTTGTTAAACTAAACAAGTTATGATTAGACCGTGGTTATGAATTATCTATAACCCTAACTTTAGTTTAAAAGAGCACATTAGACATGCAGACATAGTGAATATTAAGCGGGTGGCCATTTCCGGAAAAACATAACAACGTCAACATATAAAACAACTATTCATAAAAATCGTAATCTCGAATTCATAATAAATCTTTAGAACAACACAATAACAACATATAAGATAGGGACATGGGGACTGATGCCATAAAGAAATCACCCTTTACGTAGTCTCGCCGATGGAGCGTACTGCTGTATATGTCGTATTGCTCGCCCTGACTCTGCTCGCCAGAACCTTCGGAGGACGCTTCCTCAGCCTAGTAACTGGGCTTTACCTTAATACCCAGCTTAAACCAGCCCTGTGGACTGACTCTTCGAACGCCTAGAGCCCTCTTAGGATCTCCTAACGAAATCCCGGGTATTCTATGAATACCATAAACGAACCTATCTATCAAACCCTAGGATCTGAGACTAATTCTCAGATACTAAGAAAAACGAAAAACAAAAAAGAAAGAAAGAAAACTTCTACTGAAATCCGAGTCTCCGAGTGAGTTGTGTACTAGAGAATTGTACACTGGAAACCACTGAATGACTCAGATTGAGTGGAGAGGAATGATTTCAACTGCTGGAGGCCTGGGGTATTTATAGCAGCTTCCCGGGGTGATTTTTCATCAAAAATTCGATGTGGGACTTGATCTGGGGGTTCGGGACGCCCGTCCCAGATTAGGACGCCCGTCCCGGATTCAGGATGCCCGTCCTGAGCCTTTGACCAAGTCAGCATTTCCAAAAATTGCGTTTTTGCCCCAAAATTTGCTGTTTTCGTCTACTTTTCACCTGACACTTCCAAAATCATAAAAACTGTGAAATTAAGTAAATAATAAACAATTAAGATCAATTTACCCTCAATTTCACCCTAAATCATATATAAAAACATGCTAAAAAGGTGATACGATTTTCGCGTATCAGATAACCCCACACTTAGCTTTTTGCTTGTCCTCAAGCAAAGTCTACCTAAAGTTAGTGATTCTAAACCATATGTGCATTCCTAGTCATGTTTTTATTCCAAAAATTCTTCAGACAATTCTTAACACAGGTCTGACTGGTTAGGTTGCTATGACAAGGTCTCAAATGTCTCTAGTAGTTTGTTAGGGTTGAGCAGAAAGTAACTTAACAACTGATGTGCACAAATCATATACCCTTTTTAGCATGTTTTTAGACATAAATTAGGGCAATATTTGAATGTATTTGATCTTAATTGAATCAAATTGACATAAAATTGCTTAAATTTCGATTTTGGAAGTTTCAGGAGCAAATTGGACGAAAACAGCAAATTTTGGGGCAAAAATGCAATTTTTGGAAATGCTGACTTGGTCAACGGTCCGGGACGGGCGTCCCGAATTCGGGACGTGCGTCCCGACCCAGTCAAGCCACCAGGACGGGCATCCCAATCCAGGACAGGCGTCCCGAAGCACCAGAATTTGTCTCACATCGAATTTTTTGGAATTTTTCACTCCAAAAAGCTACTATAAATACCCCAGGCCTCCAGGAGTTGAAATTATTCCTCTCCACTCGATCTGAGTCATTTAGTGGTGTCTAGTGTACAATTCTCTAGTACACAACTCACTCAGAGACTCGGATCTCAGTTTTCTTTCTTATTAGTGTTTTGTTTTAGTTTCTGAGAAATAGTCTCAGATCTTAGGTTTCTATAGATAGGTTCGTTTTTGGTATTCATAGAATACTGGGATTTCGTTAGGAGATCCTAAGAGAGAGATAGGGTGCGTGTTCTTAGTCAGATTAGGGCAATTTGCTTAAGCCCGGGATGTAAGGTAAAGCAATTGCTACTAGGTCTAAGGAGCGTTCTCCGAAGGCTCTACCGAGCAGAGTAGGATCGAGCAGTCAGGAGCATACAGGAGCTGCAGCGCCGGCTGGACCTGCATAGAGTGGTGATACTTTATGACAGTGGGTCCCCTAGACGAGGTGTATGTTTACGAATTGTTTATCTAAATATTAATTTGAATATCAGATTACGATTCTTATGAATATCTGTTTTATATGTTGAAGTTGTTATGATTTTCCGGAAATGGCCACCTGCTTAAATTCATTATGTCTGCATGTCTATTGCCGTTCTTTTAAACTGAACTTAGTGTTATAGACAATTCCTAACCACGGTCTATTCATAACCTGTTTAGTTTAACAGGCATCAATTAGTATTGGTGTCTGCCATACTAGATAAAATAATATGTGGAACACCCTGTTGGTTGAAAGTAATCTAGGTAGGCTGAGTAGAGTGTTATGCCTGCGGTTATGAGACGAGCAGCATGATACCGAAGTGACATAGGGTACCGTTCATTGCTGACTTTAGTCCGAGTCGTGAGTAGGGCCGTTACCCTTAACGATGGGGGGTGCTAGCATAGAAACTCAGATGTGGTAGCCTTTAGACACAGAACATAGTTGCAATCCAGGCCAAGACATGTCTAAAATACTCGAATATAGGTTAATCAACATATAGTAATAGTATAACATAGAATCAGGACTCATCTATAAAACACTTTTAGGATTAATTAGACTTAAACCTAGTGGAGAATGAATCACCCTCTCATCAAAGTATTTGATGAAGATTGCATAACTGGATCATAAGATAGGAGTTAGGATAAAAGGCTAGTTACTACTAAGCCGTTGCCACTTTCCTGGGAGTACGATATTAGTAAAATAAAATCGTAGATACTTTCCAACAGACTAGCTACACGATAGGTACTCTGCCTTAGGTTCTGATTGATTAAGTGACATAAATTGAATGCTAAAGTGACAGTTAGTAAGACTCAGTCCTTAATTACTCATAATAATATAGGTAAATAAAGCCTATTTTAGCATACCAATCGGAACGCATCAGATTTTTGGCGCCGTTGCCGGGGAAATATCATAATGAATTTAGGATTCCTGATCAAAATTCTAGAGACTTATGATAGGTAACGGTAGTAACCTAGACCTTAACTCAACACTTCTCTTATACCAGTTAGACAATCAGTTTCCGAAATATAGGGTTATCATAACTAATTAATTTTAGATAATATCTGAAATTAAGACACTTAGGATAATCAAATTTTAGAAAATTATTCTAAAACCATATTAAGGAAATTTACCTGCTTTCTAAATTAAACATAAAAAGAAAAAAAAATGTTAAAAATTTAAAATCCAAAAAGAATGTATTTTTCTCGCTCAATGGTAAGTTGTTCTTTTCCCTATCTCTTGTTCTTTTTTTAGTTGTTTTCTTAGTTGCTCTTTTTCATTTTTTTTTCTATTATTTCGAATAAATGGAAATGAGGATAAAATATAGTTTCTTCTGAGTTGTAAAATGTTGGCTTAGATTTTTATCGGGAAGAAACTCTATTTTAGAATTTTCTTAGAGTCATGCCGGCCTTATTAGGATGAGTTATGAAATAGTTCTTCCTTAATAGCCAGACCTTTGAATGTTCTATTGAAAAAAAGATGTTCCTTTTGTTTTGCTGATAATTGCATGAGGACTTTTAAACCAAGGAATTACTGCAACCCATTAGGGCATCACCTGATAAAATTTGCCTTTTGAATGAATATGTGATGTAATGATGTAGTAGAATTGTTTTAGGACAGAACATGATAAGAAAGTTCATGTATGACAAATCCTGATCTTATCTAGTCTTGTCTAAAAACAATAGGTTACACTGATCACTCTGAGATATCTGTGTTCAATAAAACTGATACTGAACCATACTTGATTAAGTTAGTTTTATTGTTACTTGAACTTGATATAGAATAAAGGGATAAGAAAAAGGGTTGAAAATCTAGAAAGCAAACCATTGGTCTAGATTAGAAAACCCCGAGTTAGAGGCTAGTGTAATACTCTAAATTTTGGATGAAAACTTATTTGCATTGTTTGCTATGTATAATAATTCTCATCTGTGGTTTATTGCAAATTATCTAGTCACTGAATAAGTTCCAAGTGATATGACTTATCAGCAAAAGAAGAAATTCTTTGCTGATTTGAAATATTACTACTGGGCAGTTTCTCTTCTATTTCAAATTTTTGCAGATCAGTTGATCAGAAGATGTGTCTCAGAAGACGAAGGCCACAAGAGTTTGGAGCATTACCCTAAAGAATCTACGGGAAACCAATTGACTACTATCAACACTGTCCGGAAAGTGTTGAAAGCAGGATCTTGTTGACCCACCATATTCAAGGACTTTTGTATCTCTGATACAGTCCTGCGATGCTTGCCAAATAAGAGGTAACACATCTTCCAGAGATCATGTACCCCAGCGACGTACACAGAATGTTGCAATCGTTGGTATCAGGGGTATTTCGAATCCTTTTCTCTTTCTTCCTTTGAACATAATTACATCATAGTAGTCGTGGAACACTTTTCGAAAATAGCCTGAACCACAGGCATTACCTACTAATGATGTTAAAGTCATGTGCAGATTCTAGTTATTTTCCAGATTCAGAGAGCCAATGTTTTAGGAAGAAATGTTCAGCATGTGTATCAAATCTGTGAAGTCTGCCAAGTACCACACTTTAGCAGGGATTGCTATGCGAATGAAATACAAACCATTCCAAAAAGAGGTAGGAGTAGGTTACTGCAGAATGCTGCTCCAATGGGAAACGCATACAATCCCAACTAGAGGAATCGTACGGGATTTAGCTGAGGAGTAATTCGGAAGCTGGAAACTTTCAGAAGACACCACCACAGCAAAACCCACACTCGTAGAATCAATAGATGAGATACTGGCAACAATTAAAGCCAGACCAGTGCAAGCAAGTGATCTACCAAGAGGTAACGAAGGGTCAAGGGATATAGAAGAATTTGGCGTTGTATCAGGAGCATAGCAATGGAGGAGCTTGCATCCCCTGCATACCAATCAACTGTGAGAAACGTCCCCGAGGAAGTCTCAAATACTTGGGCCCAGATCTACACAGCTGGAGCCCCCTACCACCACAGCTTTGCCAAAACTTCAGGTATCTTTTCTTCCATTCGAGACTTGCATGCAATACCTTTACTAACATGGGCAGGAAGGCACACAAATCCCAAGAAATCTCATTCCTAGACACGTTCCTCCTGGACACGTTGCTATGATTGTGAGAAATCTTACAAATGAGTCAAGGAAGCAGTCCGTGGGGCTCGAACCATTCATCAAATGAATAGGCCACTACTTGGAGCTCGACAGTGAAGGATCGGAGGTGACGTCATCCGTTCCAATATCTAGAGCTTACAGAGTCAAGAACGCCTCAGCAATAGCACATGGCTAAGGTGACGAGCCAATTGACAGATCAGAGAAGACCCTTCTGCTCGCGACATGAAGGGAGTTTTTCTAATCCTCATGATCCTTTACTTTTATTTTCTTCATTTTTGTGTCCTGTTTTGTTATTTCTTTGGTTGTTTTATTTTCTCTCTTACCCTTAGTTAGTCAAATAAGTGTGGGGTAAGAATTCTTTGTTTGTTTTTGTTTCTTGTTTTCAAATAAGAGTGGGGTAATTAGATATGCATGCACACTGAGGACAGTGCCAGATTTAAGTGTGGGGTAGCAGTGCACGGTGCACTGTAGCAGTTGGCAAAATGTTTGCATGATTTTGTTTGTTTTCCTCGTATTTTCACACCCTTCCAAAATGTTTTCAAAATTTTTCATTCTTTCAGACTTCAAAATGCAGTATGATTGGTTAAACGTTGCTTATGTCCATGATATGTAGGTAGAATGTTATGGTTAGTAGGAGACAATATGATGACTATTTTGAACTTATTGATTAGGAATAGGGAATTCCTGATAAATGAGCACAACTTAGTCTGGATTAGAGACCTCAGCCAATTACCTTTTCAAAACTTAACTAGATAAGATTAGACCAGTTGAGGATGTATTGACAATTAGAATGACTAGATGAGACTCTGAGCTAAAAGTGAAAAGAAACAAAAAATGAATGAGCTAATTAAATAGGGTAGTTTGCCAGCGGCCTTCGCTACTCGAGCACCACTCCTTCGGGGAACTTAAAGCCTGATGCCCTAAGGTCGTGTAGATCTGGGAGTCATCGGATTGGGACTCGCTACATGGGTAGTTGAAGTTGACGTGTTCTAAGCAAACTCAAAATACCCTTAATCTATAAACGAAAGAAATCACTAAGAGCGAAATAATTAAAATCTGATCACCAAAGCTCAGAACTCAGAAAGTTATCTGTTGTCAGTGTGTCTAGCGACGGATCGAAGTGTTATCTGGTAGTAGTTAAGATGAGAGTATATTGTGTTGACTATCTGGTCTAGACTAGTACACACATACACACATCAGGAAGACCTTGTGACTAAGAGAAGAGTTCAATCTAGTTGTTAAGTTGTTAAACCTACTTGATCATAATAATCTACTAGAGACATTTGAGACCTTGTCATAGCAACCAAACCAGTCAGACATGTGTTAAGAATTGTCTGAAGAATTTTTGGAATAAAAACATGACTAGAAACATAAGTGACTGCACATATGATCACTAACTTCAGGTAGACTTTGCTTGAGGACAAGCAAAAAGCTAAGTGTGGGGTTATTTGATGTGCACAAATCATATACCCTTTTTAGCATGTTTTTAGACATAAATTAGGGCAATATTTGAATGTATTTGATCTTAATTGAATCAAATTGACATAAAATTGCTTAAATTTCGATTTTGGAAGTTTCAGGAGCAAATTGGACGAAAACAGCAAATTTTGGGGCAAAAATGCAATTTTTGGAAATGCTGACTTGGTCAACGGTCCGGGACGGGCGTCCCAAATTCGGGACGGGCGTCATGACCCAGTCAAGCCACCAGGACGGGCGTCCCAATCCAGGACGGGCGTCCCGAAGCACCAGAATTTGTCTCACATCGAATTTTTTGGAATTTTTCACTCCAGAAAGCTACTATAAATACCCCAGGCCTCCAGGAGTTGAAATCATTCCTCTCCACTCGATCTGAGTCATTTAGTGGTGTCCAGTGTACAATTCTCTAGTACACAACTCACTCAGAGACTCGGATCTCAGTTTTCTTTCTTATTAGTGTTTTGTTTTAGTTTCTGAGAAATAGTCTCAGATCTTAGGTTTCTATAGATAGGTTCGTTTTTGGTATTCATAGAATACCGGGATTTCGTTAGGAGATCCTAAGAGAGAGATAGGGTGCGTGTTCTTAGTCAGATTAGGGCAATTTGCTTAAGCCCGGGATGTAAGGTAAAGCAATTGCTACTAGGTCTAAGGAGCGTTCTCCGAAGGCTCTGCCGAGCAGAGTAGGATCGAGCAGTCAGGAGCATACAGGAGCTGCAGCGCCGGCTGGACCTGCATAGAGTGGTGATTACTTTATGACAGTGGGTCCCCTAGATGAGGTTCTGTATGTTTACGAATTGTTTTATCTAAATATTAATTTGAATATCAGATTACGATTCTTATGAATATCTGTTTTATATGTTGAAGTTGTTATGATTTTCCGGAAATGGCCACCTGCTTAAATATTCATTATGTCTGCATGTCTATTGCCGTTCTTTTAAACTGAACTTAGTGTTATAGACAATTCCTAACCACGGTCTATTCATAACCTGTTTAGTTTAACAGGCATCAATTAGTATTGGTGTCTGCCATACTAGATAAAATAATATGTGGAACACCCTGTTGGTTGAAAGTAATCTAGGTAGGCTGAGTAGAGTGTTATGCCGGCGGTTATGAGACGAGCAGCATGATACCGAAGTGACATAGGGTACCGTTCATTGCTGACTTTAGTCCGAGTCGTGAGTAGGGCCGTTACCCTTAACAATGGGGCGGTAGCATAGAAACTCAGATGTGGTAGCCTTTAGACACAGAACATAGTTGCAATCCAGGCCAAGACATGTCTAAAATACTCGAATATAGGTCAATCAACATATAGTAACAGTATAACATAGAATCAGGACTCATCTATAAAACACTTTTAGGATTAATTAGACTTAAACCTAGTGGAGAATGAATCACCCTCTCATCAAAGTATTTGATGAAGATTGCATAACTGGATCATAAGATAAGAGTTAGGATAAAAGGCTAGTTACTACTAAGCCGTTGCCACTTTCCTGGGAGTACGATATTAGTAAAATAAAATCGTAGATACTTTCCAACAGACTAGCTACACGATAGGTACTCTGCCTTAGGTTCTGATTAATTAAGTGACATAAATTGAATGCTAAAGTGACAGTTAGTAAGACTCAGTCCTTAATTACTCATAATCAATATAGGTAAATAAAGCCTATCTTTTAGCATACCAATCGGAACGCATCAACAACTAGGTTGAACTTTTCTCTTAGTCATAAAGTCTTCCTGATGTGTAGTGTGTGTACTAGTCCAGACCAAATAGTCAACACAATAAACTCTTGTCTTAACTGTTACCAGATAACACTTCGACCTATTGCTAGACACACTGACAACAGATAACTTTCTGAGTTCTGAGCTTTGGTGATCAGATTCTATTTAACATTTATTGATTTTTTTCGTTTATAGATTTTCTAGGGTATTTGAGTCTGCTTAGAACACGTCAACTTCAACTACCCATGTAGCGAGTCCCACTCCGATGACTCCCAGATCTACACGACCTTAGGGCATCAGGCTTTAAGTTCCCCAAAGGAGTGGTGCTCAAGTAGCGAAGGCCGCTGGCAAACTACCCTTATTTAATTAACTTTCTTTAATTTCTTTTCACTTTTAGCTCAGAGTCTCATCTAGTCATTCTAATTGTCAAAACATCCACAACTGGTCTAATTTTATCTAGTTCAATCTTGAAAAGGTAATTGGCTGAGGTCTCTAATCCAGATAAAGTTGTGCTCAGTTATCAAGAATTCCCTATTCCTAATCAATTAGTCCAAGATAGCTATCACATTGCCTCCTACTAACCATAACATTCTACCTACATATCATAGACATAAGCAATTGTTTAACCAGGCATACTGCATTTAGAAGTCTGAAAGACAGAAAGTTTTTGGAAGGGTGTGAAAATATGGGGAAAACAAGCAAAAGCATGCAAAAATTGTTTTTTGCAAACTGCTACAGTGCACCGTGCACTGCTACCCCACACTTAATTCTGGCACTGTCCTCAGTGTTCATGCATATCTAATTACCCCACATTTATTTGAAAACAAGAAATAAAACACAAAGAAAAGATTCTTACCCACACTATGGGTAAGAAAGACATAAAAAAAACCAAAATAATGCGAACAATTCTGTATGTCATATAAATCAACTTTGTACATAGATTCATACGTTATACAGCCCAGACATGTTTATACACATAGAACAAGAAAAATAAAAGCAAAAGAAAGGAAAGGAAAGAAGGAGAGAGAGACTAAGAACCCGGCGGGTCGTCGTCCAGTGGACCGAAGTCTGCTGTAAAGTCAAACTGAAGTTTTCCGCCAGTCGGGAAGTATGCTGATGTACCTCCTCAATCCTGCTAGTGTTCATGGTGATCCTGTCATCCATCATCGCCAGCCGTCTGTCAATCCTGTCCATGTCTCAACTGTATCGGGCCGATAGTTTTGCCAATCCGTGCGACATGTGTCGTTCAAAGGCAGTACGTGGCACGAACGTCTTGGACAGAGGGATATGCGCTGGACATGCTTCCGATGTCGATTCCTGTCCTGGCTGCTCCGTGTGGATGGTGTAGCGGCCATTCGCATCCCAGAAAACCATTCCCATGTTCCGTAAAATGGTAAGATCAGTGGGAACGGTGGTCGGGGCGACCAGGGTCAGCTCCGAGCCCTCTATGTCCAACTCCAGGTAGCGGGCTAGCCTGGTGATGTACGGTCCGAGCCCCAGACACTGTTTCCTGGTGTCTGTAGCGAATCCTCGCATGACGACCGTAATGAGTCTAGCCATCTCTACCGTAGATCCCATGTGCATGTTGGCCAGAAGGAATGTCTCCATCTGGGTGACAGTTCCGGGAGCCGTCCGTCGTCCTGACAATGTATGTGCAATGATAGCGTGCAGGTAACGAAGAGTAGGATAAATACCTGTGGCTTTTGCAAAGCCATGCTGGTATGGGACACCCGTCATGCAGATCTGAGCCCAAGCAGTGGAGACGTCTGCAGACGTGAAGTCTCGAACTGCTGTGGTGTATGCGGGCGTATCCAGCTCATCTCTCTGCCAGATACCTAGGGCGACGCCGAACTCGGCCATGCTCATCGACCGATCTATTCCGCCTAAGCGGAATGTGATCTGCTCCTGGTGGTATGTAAAAGACGCATAGAACTCACATACCAGCTCCAGGTATGTGGGCTCTGTGACGATGAATACTTGACTGTAAGCTGGCACGTCGAGTATGCGTCTGACTTCCGGCTCTACTCCTAGTGTCTGTACTACTGCCCAATCCAACGTTCTTCCCGTCAGTATCGTACGCCCGATGTACCCAAGGCATCTTTCTTGGTATGCTGTGCTGGAGGGAAACAACATAAAAGGATGTGCCACTGAGGTAACTGTAATGGTAGATGTGGTACGAGCACATTTGGGAGCCATTAAGAACGTACGAGAGAGTTTAGGTGGGAAGGAATCTTTAAACTCAAATTCTGGAGGTGAATTTGAATTCAGAAGGATGAAGTTAGCTTAGGGAACGATTTTGAATTTTTGGCGGGAAAATTGAATTTTGGAGGGAAATTCGAATTTTTGAGTGAAGTTTAAAATTCAAATTTTGGAGGGAAACTCGAATTTTTAAACTTTGGGGAGTTTGCCAAAAAATTGTAGAGAGAAGGTAGAGAGAAATATTTTTAGAGAGATGAATTTTTGGTTGTAGATTTGAGAGAAAATAAAAAAAAATTAATTTTTATAGAAGGGGCGGCCTTCGGGACGCCCGTCCCGGGTTGCTTCGGGACGCGTGCCAATTCCGAAAAAAAAATAATTTTTTTTCCTAATTCCATGCAAACCTCAAGATACCAAAAATAAACATAATTTTTAACAAGTCTTCATGTTTATCCAATCAAATTCAGAAGCTGTTAAAAACTCTATGAAAAAATTCCTCAATCTTTTTCGAAAATCATGACTACCCTAATTTTATCCCAACTTAAATTCAGCAAGAATTTCAGAAAAACAAAAACTGAGTTTGTACAATTTAATTAGTGAAAAATAAACTGTATTGGCAAAACTTTTGTTTTTCATAGAAATTTGAAAATAAAATGCCTGGAAGAAAATTGTTGAATATAAAGGACCCTTTAAAACGTTCGAAAAATAGAAAAAATTGGGGTCAATTATTCAGGTTTAGTTCAAACAATTTATTTGATGAGAATAAAAGTAAAAGAATCTTCCCTTTTTCAATGACCCTTATCTCTGATCTCCTGTAGCTCTGTTCGAATGCTTCGCATTTCTATGCGTATGGCTCTTATCTCATCCCTCTGCCTGCCCTGCTCACTACGTAAGTCAGCCATCTCCCGGAGTAGTTGTGCACCTTGGTTCTCCTGAAGACTGACCATGGCTCTGAGTCGGTCCATGTTAGTTGTGATATTCAGACTGAGTTGGTCTAAATGACACAATCTGCTTGCAATTCCTTGGTCCATCTCATAGACCCTTTGAGCCAACGTATCTATCTGCACGGACAACATTGAATGATAATCGTTAGTACTCCCCCCGGATGAAGGGGTGTGCTCGTTAAGTGTTGGGGTGTATGCAGGAGATGTTGATGAATTTTGGGTTTGGTCAGTGGGTGGTGGATTTATAGGAACTCTCTGGGCAGGAGGGTGAACTGGAGATCTCTGGGGTTCTTCTCTAGGTGGGAAGGTATCCTCAGAAGGATCTTCTTCCGTGGGACTAGGCTCACGGGCGTTCAGGAATCTCCTTACTAGGTCACTGGCATCTAGGCTTGAGTTTACTTCTACCGGTTGTGAAGGAAGAGTCCTTCGTGGTATTTCTGGTGCAGGCCTAGATGGTCCTTCTAGCTTTGTCTTCTTTGGTCGTGGAGTGTCAGGGATTTATGTTTTCTTTGCCTGGTTAGTAGCTGCTCTTGTTCTCTTCATCTCTGAGTGCAAAGTCTGGTTAGAAATAACAAATAACAAAAAAATCAGAGGTAAAATAGAAAAGCAAGAAAAAAAATATTTTTAGGGATTTTGAATTTCATTTAGAAAGTAGGTAAATTTCCTCAATATGGTTTTAGAATAATTTTCTAAAATTTGATTATCCTAAGTGTCTTAATTTCAGATAACATCTAAAATTAATTAGTTGTGATAATCCTATATTTTGGAAAGTGATTGTCTAACTAGCATAAGATAAGTGTAAATCAAAAGTCTAGGTTACTACCGCTACCTATCATAAGTCTCTAGAATTGTGGCCAACAATCCTAAATTTATTATGATATTTCCCCGGCAACGGCGCCAAAAATCTGATGCGTTCCGATTGGTATGCTAAAAGATAGGCTTTATTTACCTATGTCGATTATGAGTAATTAAGGACTGAGTCTTACTAACTGTCACTTAGCATTTAATTATTGTCACTTAATCAATCAGAACCTAAGGCAGAGTACCTATCGTGTAGCTAGTCTGTTGGAAAGTATCAACGATTTTATTAAGTTAAATATCGTACTCCCAGGGAAGTGGTAACGGCTTAGTAGTAACTAGCCTTTCATCCTAACTCCTATCCTATGATCCAGTTATGCAATCTTCATCAATAACTTTGATGAGAGGGTGATCCGTTCTCCACTAGGTTTAAGTCTAATTAATCCCAAAAGTGTTTTATAGATGAGTCCTGATTCTATGTTATATTGTTCCTATATGTTGATTGACCTATATTCGAGTATTTTAGACATGTCTTGGCCTGGATTGCAACTATGTTCTATGTCTAAAGGCGTACTACATCCGAGGTCTCTAATAAACCGCCCTACCTTAATGACGGCCCTACTCACGGTTCGGGACGAAGGCATCCATGAATGCCCTATGTCACTTCGGGGATCATACCGCTTGCCCTAGCCGCCGGCATAATCGGACTCAGCTCGGCCTACCTAGACTACTCTAACAAAAAAGGTGTTCAGCAGGTTATTTTATCTAGCATGGCAGACACCAATACTAATTGATGCCTGTTAAACTAAACAGGTTATGATTAGACCATGGTTATGAATTGTCTATAACCCTAACTTTAGTTTAAAAGAGCACATTAGACATGCAGACATAATGAATATTAAGCAGGTGGCCATTTCCGAAAAAACATAACAACGTCAACATATAAAACAAATATTCATAAAAATCGTAATCTCGTATTCATAATCAATTTTTGGAACAACACAATAACAACATATAAGAGAGGGACATGGGGACTCATGCCATAAAGAAATCACCCTTTACGTAGTATCTGAGAATTAGTCTTAGATCCTAACTGTTTTTCGTTTTTCTTAGTATCTGAGAATTAGTCTTAGATCCTAGGGTACGATAGACTAATTCTCAGATACTAAGAAAAACGAAAAACAAAAAAAGAAAGAAAGAAAACTTCTACTGAAATTCGAGTCTCCGAGTGAGTTGTTGATACGCGAAAATCGTATCACCTTTTTAGCATGTTTTTATATATGATTTAGGGTGAAATTGAGAGTAAATTGATCTTAAATGTTTATTATTTACTTAATTTCACAGTTTTTATGATTTTGGAAGTGTCAGGTGAAAAGTAGATGAAAACAACAAATTTTGGGGCAAAAACGCAATTTTTGGAAATGTTGACTTGGTCAAAGGGTCAGGACGGGCGTCCCGAACCCGGGACGGGCGTCCCAACCCAGTCAAAGCACTGGGACGGGCGTCCCGACCTGGTCAACAGACCAGGACGGGCGTCCCGAACCCCTAGATCCAGTCCCACATCGAATGTTTGATAAAAAATCACCCCGGGAAGCTGCTATAAATACCCCAGGCCTCCAGCAGTTGAAATCATTCCTCTCCACTCAATCTGAGTCATTTAGTGGTTTCCAGTGTACACTTCTCCAGTACACAACTCACTCAGAGACTCGGATCTCAGTTTTCTTTCGTATTAGTGTTTTGTTTTAGTTTCTGAGAAATAGTCTCAGATCTTAGGCTTCTATGGATAGGTTCGTTTCTGGTATTCATAGAATACCCGGGATTTCGTTAGGAGATCCTAAGAGGGCTCTAGGCGTTCGAAGAATCAGTCCACAGGGCTGGGCTTAAGCTGGGTATTAAGGTAAAACCCAGTTACTAGGCTGAGGAAGCGTCCTCCGAAGGTTCTGGCGAGCAATACGACATATACAGCAGTACGCTCCGTCGGCGAGACTACGTAAAGGGTGATTTCTTTACGGCATCAGTCCCCATGTCCCTCTCTTATATGTTGTTATTGTGTTGTTCTAAAGATTTATTATAAATTCGAGATTACGATTTTTATGAATAGTTGTTTTATATGTTGACGTTGTTATGTTTTTCTGGACATAGCCACCTGCTTAACATTCACTATGTCTGCATGTCTAATGTGCTCTTTTAAACTAAAGTTAGGGTTATAGACAATTCCTAACCACGGTCTAATCATAACCTGTTTAGTTTAACATGCATCAATTAGTATTGGTGTCTGCAATGCTAGATAAAATAACCTGCTGAACACCCTGTTTGTTAGAGTAGTCTAGGTAAGTCGAGCCGAGTCCGATTATGCCTGCGGCTAGGGCAAGCGGTATGATCCCCAAAGTGACATAGGGCTTTCATGGATGCCTTCGTCCCGAACCATGAGTAGGGCCGTTATTAAGGTAGGGCGGTTTATTAGAAACCTCGGATGTGGTACGCCTTTAGACACAGAACATAGTTGCAATCCAGGCCAAGACATGTCTAAAATACTCGAATATAGGTCAATCAACATATAGGAACAGTATAACATAGAATCAGGACTCATCTATAAAACACTTCTAGGATTAATTAGACTTAACCCTAGTGGAGAATGGATCACCCTCTCATCAAAATCATTGATGAAGATTGCATAACTGGATCATAAGATAGGAGTTAGGATAAAAGGCTAGTTACTACTTAGTCGTTGCCACTTCCCTGGGAGTACGATATTTAATTTAATAAAATCGTAGATACTTTCCAACAGACTAGCTACACGATAGGTACTCTGCCTTAGGTTCTGGTTGATTAAGTGACAATAATTGAATGCTAAGTTACAGTTAGTAAGACTCAGTCCTTAATTACTCATAATCGACATAGGTAAATAAAGCCTATCTTTTAGCATACCAATCGGAACTGCATCAGATTTTTGGCACCGTTGCCGGGGAAATATCATAATGAATTTAGGATTATTTGCCACAATTCTAGAGACGTATGATAGGTAACGGTAGTAACCTAGACTTTTGATTTACACTTATCTTATGTTAGTTAGACAATCACTTTCCTAAATATAGGATTATCATAACTAATTAATTTTAGATAATATCTGGAATTAAGACACTTAGGATAATCAAATTTTAGAAAATTATTCTAAAACCATATTGAGGAAATTTACCTGCTTTCTAAATAAAATTCAAAATCCATAAAAATATTTTTCTTGCTTTCTTATTTTACTTTCCTATTTTTGTTATTTGTTATTTCTAACCAGACTTTGCACTCAGAGATGAAGAGAACAAGAGCAGCTACTAACCAGGCAAAGAAAACAGAAAACCCTGACACTCCAGGACCAAAGAAGACAAAGCCAGAAGGCCCATCTAGGCCTGCACCAGAAATACCACGAGGGACTCTTCCTTCACAACCAGTGGAAGTAAACTCAAGCCCAGATGCCAGTGACCTAGTGAGACGATTCCTGAACGCCCGTGAGCCTAGTCCCACGGAAGAAGATCCTTCTGAGGATACCTTCCCTCCTAGAGAAGAACCCCAGAGATCTCCAGTTCACCCTCCTGCCCAGAGAGTTCCTATAAATCCACCACCTACTGACCAAACCCAAAATTCACCAACATCTCCTGCATACACCCCAACACCTAACGAGCGCACCCCTTCATCCGGGGGGAGTACTAACGGTTATCATTCAATGTTGTCCGTGCAGATAGATACGTTGGCTCAAAGGGTCTATGAGATGGACCAAGGAATTGCCACCAGATTGTGTCATTTAGACCAACTCAGTCTGAATATCACAACTAACGTGGACCGACTTAGAGCCACGGTAAGTCTTCAGGAGAACCAAGGTGCACAACTACTCCGGGAGATGGCTAACTTACGCAGTGAGCAGAACAGGCAGAGGGATGAGATGAGAGCCATACGCATAGAAATGCGAAGCATTCGAACGGAGCTACAGGAGATCAGAGATAAGGGTCGTTGAAAAAGGGGAAGATTCTTTTACTTTTATTCTCAGCAAATAATTCGTTTGAACTAAACCTGAATAATTGACCCATACTTTTCTATTTTTCAAAGGGTCCTTTATATTCAACAATTTTCTTCAGACATTTTATTTTCAAATTTCTATGAAAAA
Organism: Asclepias syriaca; assembly: GCA_027405835.1. NCBI lineage: Eukaryota > Viridiplantae > Streptophyta > Magnoliopsida > Gentianales > Apocynaceae > Asclepias > Asclepias syriaca. The sequence continues at coordinate 10,476,825 of CM049930.1, forward strand.
CAAAAGTTTTGCAAATACAGTTTATTTTTCACTAATTAAATTGTACAAACTCAGTTTTTGTTTTTCTGAAATTCTTGCTGAATTTAAGTTGGGATAAAATTAGGCTAGTCATGATTTTCGAAAAAAAAAAGAAGAGAGAGACTGAGGAATTTTTGCAAAGAGTTTTTAACAACTTCTGAATTTGATTGGATAAACATGAAGCCTTGTTAAAAATTATGATTATTTTTGGTATCTTGAGGTTTGCAGGGAATTACGAAAAAAAAATTTCGGAATTGGCACACGTCCCGAAGTAACCCGGGACGGGCGTCCAGCGGGACGGGAGTCCTGCCTCCGGGACGGGTGTCCCGAAGGCCGTCCCTTCTATAAAAATTCAATTTCTTTCATTTTCTCTCAAATCTACAACCAAAAATTCATCTCTCTAAAAATATTTCTCTCTACCTTCTCTCTACAAATTTTTGGCAAACCCTCCAAAGTTTAAAAATTCGAGTTTCCCTCCAAAATTTGAATTTTAAACTTCACTCAAAAATTTGAATTTCCCTCCAAAATTCGATTTTCCCGCCAAAAATTTCAAAATCCTTCCCTAACCTAATTTCATCCTTCTGAATTCAAATTCACCTCCAGAATTTGAGTTTAAAGCTTTCCTTTCCACCTAAACTCTCTCGTACGTTTTTAATGGCTCCCAAACGTGCTCGTACCACATCTACCATGATAGTTACCTCAGTGGCACACCCTTTTATGTTGTTTCCCTCCAGCACAGCATACCAAGAAAGATGCCTTGGGTACATCGAGCGTACGATACTAATGGGCAGAACGTTGGATTGGGCAGCAGTACAAACACTAGGAGTAGAGCCGGAAGTTAGACGCATACTCGACGTGCCACCTTACAATTGAGTATTCATCGTCACAGAGCCCACATACCTGGAGCTGGTATGTGAGTTCTATGCATCTTTTACATGCCACCAGGAGCAGATCACATTCCGCTTGGGCGGAATAGATCGGTTGATGAGCATGGACTAGTTCGGCGTCGCCCTAGGTATCTGGCAGAGAGATGAGCTGGATACGCCCGCATACACCACAGCAGTTCGAGACTTCACGATTGCAGACGTCTCCACTGCTTGGGCTCAGATCTGCATGACGGGTGTCCCATACCAGTATGGCTTTGCAAAAGCCACATGTATTTATCCTACTCTTCGTTACCTGCACGCTATCATTGCACATACATTGTCAGGACGACGGACGGCTCCCGAAACTGTCACCCAGATGGAGACATTCCTTCTGGCCAACATGCACATGGGATCTACGGTAGAGATGGCTAGACTCATCGCGGTCGTCATGCGAGGATTCACTACAGACACCAGGAAATAGTGTCTGGGGCTCGGACCGTACATCACCAAGCTAGCCCGCTACCTGGAGTTGGACATAGAGGGCTCGGAGCTGACCCTGGTCGCCCCGACCACCGTTCCCACTGATCTTACCATTCTACGGAACATGGGAATGGTTGTCCGGGATGCGAATGGCCGCTACACCATCCACACGGAGCAGCCAGGACAGGCATCGGCATCGGAAGCATTTCCAGCGCATATCCCTCCGTTCGAGACGTTCGTGCCACGTACTGCCTTCGAACGACACATGTCGTACGGATTGGCAGAACTATCGGCCCGATACAGTCGAGACATGGACAGGATTGACAGACGGTTGGCGATGATGGATGACAGGATCGCCATGAACACTAGCAGGATTGAGGAGATACACCAGCATACTTCCCGACTGGTGGAAAACTTCGAGTTTGACTTTACAGCAGACTTAGGTCCACTGGACGATGACCCGCCGGGTTCTTAGTCTCTCTCTCCTTCTTTCCTTTCCTTTCTTTTGCTTTTGTTTTTCTTGTTCTATGTGTATAAACATGTCTGGGCTGTATGACGTATGAATCTATGTACAAAGTTGATTTATATTACATACAGAATTGTTTGCATTATTTTGTTTTTTATTTTTTTTATGTCTTTCTTACCCATAGTGTGGGTAAGCATCTTTTCTTTGTGTTTTATTTCTTGTTTTCAAATAACTGTGGGGTAATTAGATATGCATGAACACTGAGGACAGTGCCAGAATTAAGTGTGGGGTAGCAGTGCACGGTGCACTGTAGCAGTTTGCAAAATTTTTGCATGCTTTTGCTTGTTTTCCCCATATTTTCACACCCTTCCAAAATTTGTTTTCAAAATTCTTCAAAGTTTTCCGTCTTTCATACTTCTAAATGCAGTATGCTTGGTTAAACAATTTCTTATGTCTATGATATGTAGGTAGTATGTTATGGTTAGTAGGAGATAGTTGATGACTATTGCTGAACTAATTGATTAGGAATAGGGAATTCCTGATAACTGAGCACAACTTTGTCTGGATTAGAGACCTCAGCCAATAGCCTGTTCGAGACTTAACTAGATAAAATTAGACTAGTTGTGGATATATTGGCAGTTAGAATGACTAGATGAGACTTTGAGCTAAAAGTGAAAAGAAACAAAAGGAAGTTAATCAAATAAGGGTAGTTTCCCGGCCTTCGCTACTCGAGCACCACTCCTTCGGGGAATTTAAAGCCTGATGCCCTATGATGCGATTCCGGTTGACATGCTAAATAGGTGTTATTTTACCCTATGTTGATTATGAATAATTAAGGACTGTGATTGACTAATTGTCACATTTAGTCTCTATGGTGTCACTTAATCAGCCAGAACCTAAGGCAGAGTACCTATCGTGTAGCTAGTCTATTGGAAAGTATCTACGATTTTATTAAATAAATATCGTACTCCCAGGGAAGTGGCAACGGCTTAGTAGTAACTAGCCTCTTATCCTAACTCTTATCTTATGATCCAGTTATGCAATCCTCATCAATATCTTTGATGAGAGGGTGATCCATTCTCCACTAGGTTCAAGTCTAATTAATCCTAAAAGTGTTTTAAAGATGAGTTCTGATTCTATGCTATACTGTTCCTATATGTTGATTGACCTATCTTCGAGTATTTTAGATGCATCTTAGCCTGGATTGCAACTATGTTCTGTGTCTAAAGGCGTACCACATCCGAGGTCTCTAATAAACCGCCCTACCTTAATGACGGCCCTACTCACGGTTCGGGACGAAGGCATCCATGAAAGCCCTATGTCACTTCGGGGATCATACCGCTTGCCCTAGCCGCCGGCATAATCGGACTCAGCTCGACTCCTACCTAGACTACTTTAACAAGCAGGGTGTTCAGCATGTTATTTTATCTAGCATGGCAGACACCAATACTAATTGATGCCTGTTAAACTAAACAGGTTATGATTAGACCGTGGTTAGGAATTGTCTATAACCCTAACGTTAGTTTAAAAGAGCACATTAAACATGCAGACATAGTGAATATTTAGCAGGTGGCTATTTCCAGAAAAACATAATAACTTCAACATACAAAACAACTATTCATAAAAACCGTAATCTGATATTCATAATTGATGTTTAGGACAAAGCAATAAAACATATAAGAGAGGGGTATGGGGACTGATGCCATAAAGAAATCATCCTTTACGTAGTCTCGCCGACAGAGCGTACTGCTGTATACGTCGTATTGCTCGCCCTGACTCTGCTCGCTAGAACCTTCGGAGGACGCTTCCTCAGCCTAGTAACTGGGCTTTACCTTAATACCCAGCTTAAGCCCAGCCCTGTGGATTGACTCTTCGAACGCCTAGAGCTCTCTTAGGGTCTCGTAACGAAACCTCGGGTATTCTATGAATACCAGAAACGAACCTATCTATAGAAACCTAAGATCTGAGACTATTTCTCAGAAACTAAAACAAACACTAATAAGAAAGAAAACTGAGATCCGAGTCTCTAAGTGAGTTGTGTACTGGAAAATTGTACACTGGAAACCACTTAATGACTCAGATCGAGTGGAGAGGGATCATTTCAACTGCTGGAGGCCTGGGGTATTTATAGCAGCTTCCTGGAGTGAAAATCTCCAAACAATTCGATGTGGGACAGCTTCTGGCGGCTCGGGACGCCCGTCCTGATTCCTTGACCAAGTTCAGGACGCCCGTCCTGGCGGTTTGACTGGGTCGGGACGCCCGTCCCGGACCTTTGACCGGGTCAACGTTTCAAAAAATTGCGTTTTTGCCCCAGAATTTGCTGTTTTCGTCTACTTTTCACCTGACACTTCCAAAATCATAAAAACCGTGAAATCAAGTAAATAGTAAACAATTAATGTCAATTTACTCTCAATTTCACATTAAAACATATATAAAAACATGCTAAAAATGTGATACGATTTTCGCGTATCAGATAACCCCACATTTAGCTTTTTGCTTGTCCTCAAGCAAAGTCTACATGGAGTTAGTGATTTTAAACCGTAGTGCAGTCACTTAAATTCCTAATCATGTTTTTATTCCAAAAATTCTTCAGACAATTCTTAACACAGGTCTGACTGGTTAGGTTGCTATGACAAGGTCTCAAATGTTTCTAGTAGCTTGTTATGATCAGGCAGAAAACAAATCAACAACTAGGTTGGACTTTTTTCTTAGTCACAGGGTCTTCCTGATGTGTAGTGTGTGTACTAGTCTAGACCAGATAGTCAACACAATGAACTCTTATCTTAACTGCTACCAGATAATACTTCGACCTATCGCTAGACACACTGACAACAGATAACTTTCTCAGTTCTGAGCTTTGGTGATAAGATTTTAATGTTTTAGCACTTAGTTATTTTCTTTATAGATTCAGGGTATTTCGAGTCTGCTTAGAACACGTCAACTTCAACTACCCATGTAGCGAGTCCCACTACGATGACTCCCAGATCTACACGACCTTAGGGCATCAGGCTTTAAATTCCCCGAAGGAGTGGTGCTCGAGTAGCGAAGGCCGCTAGCAAACTACCCCATTGTAATTAACTTCCTTAAGTTCTTTTCACTTTTAGCTCAGAGTCTCATCTAGTCATTCTAACTGCCAATATATCCACAACTGGTCTAATTTTATCTAGTGGAGTCTCGAATAGGCAATTGGTTGAGGTCTCTAATCCAGACAAGGTTGTGCTCAGTTATCAGGAATTCCCTATTCCTAATCAATTAGTCCAAGATAGCTATCAATTATCTCCTACTAACCATAACATACTACCTACATATCATAGACATAAGCAATTTGTTTAACCAAGCATACTGCATTTAGAAGTCTGAAAGACAGAAAAAAGTTTGAAATTTGTTTTGGAAGGGTATGAAAATACGGTGAAAACAAGCAAAATCATGCAAAATTTTTGCCAACTGCTACAGTGCACCGTGCACTGCTACCCCACACTTAAGTCTGACACTGTCCTCAGTGTTCATGCATAGCTAAACTACCCCACACTTATTTGCAAACAAGAAGAAATGAAAATAAAACAAAGAACTCTTACCCCACACTTATTTGACTAATTCAGGGTAAGAGAGAAAATAAAACAAGAAGGATAATAGAAATAGCAAAACAGAACACAAAACAAAGAAAACAAAAGTAAAGGATCATGAGGATTAGAAAAACTCCCTTCATGTCGCGAGCAGAAGGGTCTTCTCTGATCTGTCAATTGGCTCTTCACCTTAGCCATGTGCTATTGCTGAGGTGTTCTTGACTCTGCAAGCTCTAGATATTGGAACGGATGACGCCAGCTCCGATCCTTCATTGTCGAGCTCTAGGTAGTGGCATATCCATTTGATGAATGACTCAAGCCCCAAGGACTGTTTCCTCGAATCATCTACAAAGTTTCTCGTAATCGTAGCAACGTGTCCAGAAGGAACGTGTCTAGGAATGAGACTTCTTTGGATTGGTGTGCCTACCTGCCAATGTTAGTAAAGGTATTGCATGCAAGTCTCGAATGGAAGAAAAGATACCTGAAGTTTTGGCGAAGCTGTGGTGGTAGGGGGCTCCAGTTGTGTAGATCTGGGCCCAAGTATTTGAGACTTCCTCGAGGAAGTTTCTCACAGCTGATTGGTATGCAGGGAATGCAAGCTCCTCCATTGCTATGCTCCCGACACAATGCCAAATTCCTCTATATCTGCCGACCGTTCGTTACCTCTTGGTAGATCACTTGCTTGCACTGATCTGGCTTTAATTGTAGCCAGTATCTCATCTATTGATTCTGCGAGTGTGGGTTTTGATGTGGTGGTGTCTTCTGAAAATTTCCAGCTTCCGAATTACTCCTCAGCTAAATCCCGTACGATTCCTCTAGTTGGGATTGTATGCGTTTCCCATTGGAGCATTCTGCAGTAACCTACTCCTACCTCTTTTGGAATGGTCAGTCATTCCCATAGCAATCCCTGCTAAAGTGTGGTACTTAGCAAACTTCACAGATTTGATACACAGGCTGAACATTTCTTCCTAAAACATTGGCACTCTGAATCTGGAAAACAACTAGAATCTGCACATGACTTTAACATCATTAGTAGGTAATGCCTGTGGTTCAGGCTATTTTCGAAAAGTGTTCCACGACTACTATGATGTAATTATGTTCAAAGGAAGAAAGGAAAAGGATTCGAAACAGAGTGATCGGTGTAACCTATTGTTTTTAGACAAGACTAGATAAGATCGGAATTTATCATGCATGAACTTTCTTATCATCAAACAATTCGTACTACATTATTATATCACATATTAATTCAAAAAACAGATTTCAATCAGGTGATGCCATAATGGGTGCAGCAATTCCTTCCGGTTTAAACAATCTCATGCATTTATCATCAAACAAAAGGAACATCCTTTCTCATTAGAATACTCAGAGGTCTGTCTATTAAAGAAAATTTTATTTCATGATTCTGTCTAATAGACTAAGCATGACCTAAGAAAATTCCACAATGATATTTCTTCCAGATTAAAACCTTAGCAAAAAATTGACAACTCAGAAAAATATTCTATCCTCATTTCCATTTTTATTTTTTCGAAAAAAGAGCAACAAATGTACAACTAAGAAAACAACTAAGAAAGAACAAGAGATAGGGAAAAGAACAACTTACCATTGAGCAAGAAAAATACATTCTTTTTGGATTTTAAATTTTTAACATTTTTTTTCTTTTTATGTTTAATTTAGAAAGCAGGTAAATTTCCTTAATATGGTTTTAGAATAATTTTCTAAAATTTGATTATCCTAAGTGTCTTAATTTCAGATATTATCTAAAATTAATTAGTTATGATAACCCTATATTTCGGAAATTGATTGTCTAACTAGTATAAGAGAAGTGTTGGGTTAAGGTCTAGGTTACTACCGTTACCTATCATAAGTCTCTAGAATTTTGATCAGGAATCCTATATTCATTATGATATTTCCCCGGCAACGGCGCCAAAAATCTGATGCGATTCCGGTTGACATGCTAAATAGGTGTTATTTTACCCTATGTTGATTATGAATAATTAAGGACTGTGATTGACTAATTGTCACATTTAGTCTCTATGGTGTCACTTAATCAGCCAGAACCTAAGGCAGAGTACCTATCGTGTAGCTAGTCTATTGGAAAGTATCTACGATTTTATTAAATAAATATCGTACTCCCAGGGAAGTGGCAACGGCTTAGTAGTAACTAGCCTTTATCCTAACTCTTATCTTATGATCCAGTTATGCAATCTTCATCAATATCTTTGATGAGAGGGTGATCCATTCTCTACTAGGTTCAAGTCTAATTAATCCTAAAGGTTTTAAAGAGATTTATGATTCTATGCTATACTGTTCCTATATGTTGATTGACCTGTCTTCGAGTATTTTAGATGCATCTTAGCCTGGATTGCAACTATGTTCTGTGTCTAAAGGCGTACCACATCCGAGGTCTCTAATAAACCGCCCTACCTTAATGACGGCCCTACTCACGGTTCGGGACGAAGGCTTCCATGAAAGCCCTATGTCACTTCGGGGATCATACCGCTTGCCCTAGCCGCCGGCATAATCGGACTCAGCTCGACTCCTACCTAGACTACTTTAACAAGCAGGGTGTTCAGCATGTTATTTTATCTAGCATGGCAGACACCAATACTAATTGATGCCTGTTAAACTAAACAGGTTATGATTAGACCGTGGTTAGGAATTGTCTATAACCCTAACGTTAGTTTAAAAGAGCACATTAAACATGCAGACATAGTGAATATTTAGCAGGTGGCTATTTCCGGAAAAACATAATAACTTCAACATACAAAACAACTATTCATAAAAACCGTAATCTGATATTCATAATTGATGTTTAGGACAAAGCAATAAAACATATAAGAGAGGGGTATGGGACTGATGCCATAAAGAAATCACCCTTTACGTAGTCTCGCCGACAGAGCGTACTGCTGTATACGTCGTATTGCTCGCCCTGACTCTGCTCGCTAGAACCTTCAGAGGACGCTTCCTCAGCCTAGTAACTGGGCTTTACCTTAATACCCAGCTTAAGCCCAGCCCTGTGGATTGACTCTTCGAACGCCTAGAGCTCTCTTAGGGTCTCGTAACGAAACCCCGGGTATTCTATGAATACCGGAAACGAACCTATCTATAGAAACCTAAGATCTGAGACTATTTCTCAGAAACTAAAACAAACACTAATAAGAAAGAAAACTGAGATCCGAGTCTCTAAGTGAGTTGTGTACTGGAAAATTGTACACTGGAAACCACTTAATGACTCAGATCGAGTGGAGAGGGATCATTTCAACTGCTGGAGGCCTGGGGTATTTATAGCAGCTTCCTGGAGTGAAAATCTCCAAAACATTCGATGTGGGACAGCTTCTGGCGGCTCGGGACGCCCGTCCCGGTTCGGGACGCCCGTCCTGATTCGTTGACCAGGTTCGGGACGCCCGTCCTGGCGGTTTGACTGGGTCGGGACGCCCGTCCCGGACCTTTGACCGGGTCAACATTTCCAAAAATTGCATTTTTGCCCCAGAATTTGCTGTTTTCGTCTACTTTTCACCTGACACTTCCAAAATCATAAAAACCGTGAAATCAAGTAAATAGTAAACAATTAATATCAATTTACTCTCAATTTCACATTAAAACATATATAAAAACATGCTAAAAATGTGATACGATTTTCGCGTATCACCCTAAGGTCGTGTAGATCTGGGAGTCATCGGAGTGCGACTCGCTACATGGGTAGTTGAAGTTGACGTGTTCTAAGCAGACTCAAAATACCCTGAATCTATAAAGAAAATAACTAAATGCTAAAACATTAAAAATCTGATCACCGAAGCTCAGAACTGAAAAAGTTGTCTGTTGTTAATATGTCTAGCGATGGGTCGAAGTGTTATCTGGTAGTAGTTAAGACAAGAGTACATTGTGTTGATTATCTGGTCTAGACTAGTACACACACTACACATCAGGAAGACCCTGTGACTAAGAAAAAAAAGTTCAACCTAGTTGTTGATTTGTTTTCTGCCTGATCATAACAAGCTACTAAAAACATCTGAGACCTTGTCATAGCAACCTAACCAGTCAGACCTGTGTTAAGACTTGTCTGAAGAATTTTTGGAATAAAAACATGACTAGGAATTTAAGTGACTGCACTACGGTTTAGAATCACTAACTTCAGGTAGACTTTGCTTGAGGACAAGCAAAAAGCTAAGTGTGGGGTTATTTGATACGCGAAAATCGTATCACCTTTTTAGCATGTTTTTATATATGATTTAGGGTGAAATTGAGAGTAAATTGATCTTAAATGTTTATTATTTACTTAATTTCACAGTTTTTATGATTTTGGAAGTGTCAGGTGAAAAGTAGACGTAAACAGCAAATTTTGGGGCAAAAACACAATTTTTGGAAATGTTGACTTGGTCAAAGGGCCAGGACGGGCGTCCCGACCCAGTCAAAGCACCGGGACGGGTGTCCCGACCTTGTCAACAAACCAGGACGGGCGTCCCGAACCCCTAGATCCAGTCCCACATCGAATTTTTGATGAAAACTCACCCCGGGAAGCTGCTATAAATACCCCAGGCCTCCAGTAGTTGAAATCATTCCTCTCCACTCGATCTGAGTCATTTAGTGGTTTCCAGTGTACACTTCTCCAGTACACAACTCACTCAGAGACTCGGATCTCAGTTTTCTTTCTTATTAGTATTTTGTTTTAGTTTCTGAGAAATAGTCTCAGATCTTAGGCTTCTATAGATAGGTTTGTTTCTGGTATTCATAGAATACCCGGGATTTCGTTAGGAGATCCTAAGAGGGCTCTAGGCATTCGAAGAATCAGTCCACAGGGCTGGGCTTAAGCTGGGTATTAAGGTAAAGCCCAGTTACTAGGCTGAGGAAGCGTCCTCCGAAGGTTCTGGCGAGCAGAGTCAGGGCGAGCAATACGACATATACAGCAGTACGCTCCGTCGGCGAGACTACGTAAAGGGTGATTTCTTTATGGCATCAGTCCCCATGTCCCTCTCTTATATGTTGTTATTGTGTTGTTCTAAAGATTTATTATGAATTCGAGATTACGATTTTTATGAATAGTTGTTTTATATGTTGACGTTGTTATGTTTTTCACTATGTCTGCATGTCTAATGTGCTCTTTTAAACTAAAGTTAGGGTTATAGACAATTCCTAACCACGGTCTAATCATAACCTGTTTAGTTTAACATGCATCAATTAGTATTGGTGTCTGCCATGCTAGATAAAATAACCTGCTGAACACCTTGTTTGTTAGAGTAGTCTAGGTAAGTCGAGCCGAGTCCGATTATGCCGGCGGCTAGGGCAAGCGGTATGATCCCCGAAGTGACATATGGCTTTCATGGATGCCTTCGTCCCGAACCGTGAGTAGGGCCGTCATCAAGGTAGGGCGGTTTATTAGAAACCTCGGATGTGGTACGCCTTTAGACACAGAACATAGTTGCAATCCAGGCCAAGACATGTCTAAAATACTCGAATATAGGTCAATCAACATATAGGAACAGTATAATATAGAATCAGGACTCATCTATAAAACACTTCTAGGATTAATTAGACTTAACCCTAGTGGAGAATGGATCACCCTCTCATCAAAATCATTGATGAAGATTGCATAACTGGATCATAAGATAGGAGTTAGGATAAAAGGCTAGTTACTACTAAGTCGTTGCCACTTCCCTGGGAGTACGATATTTAACTTAATAAAATCGTAGATACTTTCCAACAGACTAGCTACACGATAGGTACTCTGCCTTAGGTTCTGGTTGATTAAGTGACAATAATTGAATGCTAAGTTACAGTTAGTAAGACTCAGTCCATAATTACTCATAATCGACATAGGTAAATAAAGCCTATCTTTTAGCATACGAATCGGAACTGCATCAGTTGTGTACTAGAGAATTGTACACTGGAAACCACTGAATGACTCGGATCGAGTGGAGAGGAATGATTTCAACTGCTGGAGGCCTGAGGTATTTATAGCAGTTTCCCGGGGTGATTTTTCATCAAAACTTCGATGTAGGACTTGATCTGGGGGTTCGGGACGCCCGTCCCGGTGCTTTGACTGGGTCGGGACGCCCGTCCCGGATTCCGGACGCCCGTCCTGAGCCTTTGACCAAGTCAGCATTTCCAAAAATTGCGTTTTTGCCCCAAATTTTGCTGTTTTCGTCTACTTTTCACCTGACACTTCCAAAATCATAAAAACTGTGAAATTAAGTAAATAATAAACAATTAAGATCAATTTACCCTCAATTTCACCCTAAATCATATATAAAAACATGCTAAAAAGGTCATACGATTTTTGCGTATCACCATATTTGTTAGAGTAGTCTAAGTAGGCTGAGTTTGTGTGTATATGCCGACGTTAGGGCGAGCAGCATGATCTCCTAAGTGACATAGGACTTTCATGGATGCCTTTAGCTCGAACCGTGAGTAGGGTCATCAATGGCGATGGGGTAGTTTATCAGGTAACTCAGATGTGGTACACCTTTAGACTCAGTACATAATTGCCATCCAGACCAAGATATATCTAAAATACTCGAAGATAGGTCAATCAACATGTAGGAACAGTATAACATAGGATTAGAACATTATCTGTAAAACACTTCTTAGGCTTAGATAGAATTAAACCTAGTGGAGAATGAATCACCCTCTCATCAAAGATTTTGATGAATGATTGCATAACTGGATCATAAGATAAGAGTTAGGGTAGAGGATAGTTACTACTAAGCCGTTACCACTTCCCTGGGAGTACGATAATTAATCTAATTAAAATCGTAGATACTTTCCAACAGACTAGCTACACGATAGGTACTCTGCCTTAGGTTCTAATTGATTAAATGACAGTATAGAGACTAAATGTGACAATTAGTCAGGCTAAGTCCTTAATTACTCATAATCAACATAGGGTAAAATAACATATATTTTAGTATATCAGTCGGAACGCATCACGTTTGATATGCTAAAGATAAGGTTTATTTACCTATGTTGATTATGAGTAATTAAGGACTTTAAATTTAGCATTTAATAGTTGTCACCTAATCAAACAGAACCTAAAGCAGAGTACCTATCGTGTAGCTAGTTTATTAGAAGTATCTACAATTTTACATTTATAAATTCTCTAGACTTGTATGGCTTGTATTATTCTTCTTTTAGAGAATAATAATATAATAAAGTAAGGTTATTTTCATTTATTAATAAATGAGTTGTACCAAACAAACTAAGCAAGTAAATATTTGAGGTTCTTATCATTATAATTAACAAATATTTAGCTATGTTTATGGTACCATGCATAACATATATATTTTTAGCCTCCCTATAAATATCAAGAGATGCATATTACAAAAAAATAAAAACAAAGAGAAGATATTGTTTTTAAAAGTGTATTTCTTATAAGAAATGAAGATGGAAATGAGTACTCCTAAAATTTTCTTTGCTTTTGTAATAACAATTCTCTTGTCATATTCTCCGTACCTTTGCTCTTGCACTACAATTGGTTCATTCAATCAATCGCTATATGGTTCTCAAATTGCAGTTGCAACATTTTATGTTGATCCAACTGTATATGGAAGCGGTATGTATCTACTAAAACATAACAAATAAAAAGATTTTAACCTTTTTTTAAAATATTTATATTACATACATACATATATATATATATATATGTATATATATATATATAATATATATATATATATATATATATATATATATATACATATATATATATGTATGTATGTATATTGTAAGTACAGAAGTGAATAATTGTATCTTTAATGTGACTATTGACAATTGTTTGAGTTTTATATATATACATACATATAGGAGGTGCTTGTGGATTTGAAAATGATGTAACTAGACCACCATTCTTTGGGATGATACCTGCTGGAAACCAAGCTTTGTTCAAACATGGCAAAGGTTGCAACTCGTGCTATGAGGTAGTATTTCCCTCTTTATAAATTTTAAATTATATATATATTTCTCTAGTCTTTTTAATAAATAAAACTGAGTATTACCACTTTTGTGTACGTAGATTAAATGCACAGAACATCCAGATTGCTCTGGAGCTCCAATAAGGGTTACACTAACCGACGAGTGTCCTGGTACATGCAACAACGATCCAGTACACTTTGATTTGAGTTCAGTTGCTTATGGCTACTTAGCCAAACCTGGTCGTTCCGATACCTTGCACAAAGCTGGTAGAATCAATGTCCAATACCAAAGGTAATGATTTAGTAATATAAATATATCATACACATTGTAAATATATTTTTTCACAAACTAGTAAATTATTTTTTTTTTATAAAATGTTACAGAGTTGCGTGCAACTATCGTGGAACATCAATTGTATTCAAAGTTGATATAGGTTCAAATCCGCATTTTTTTGCCGTTGCTATTGAATTTCTAAATGGAGAAGGTGATCTTTCCTCAGTAGAGATCCAACCTGCAAGATCAAGACAATGGTTCCCCATGCAGCAAATGTTTGGTGCTACTTACAAATATGATGTTCCTATTGGCACAAAAGGTCCATACTCTATTAGACTAACCACAATGTCATGAAAAACTATTGTAGCTCCAAATGTAATCCCCGCTAATTGGAAACCTAGAAAATACTATAGGTCGAATGTTAATTTTCTTCCTGTCTTGAATTAGCTGAATTAGATTTTGTGCTCGAAAAAAAAAAAAAGAGAAATACTATATATATATATATATATAGTGTGAATAAAATAATCTCGACAAGTAGGCTTAAGCTTAGAATTTTAAAGCGGCCTCACCTATGATGTGGTATATCATAGGTTCCATATAATAATAAAAACATTAATTTGTTTCATTTAACTACTTCCTTGTATCTATATTCCAGATTGCGTAATTCAAAATAAATTTAAATTAATTGGAATGTAATAATTTTTCAAATAAATAATCTAACCAAAAGAATGGGAGATTCAAGGAGGGCATATGAGTTATTTTACTTATTCCATTAGAATATATCCCGTGAAAAGCCTTTAATTCATTTTGAAGGATTGATAAACAGTGAGTAATTGCAAACGGCTACTATAATAATTCAATAGAGTGGTGGCCCAGCCAGGAATATGAAAACCATGCCGACGACCGGTGCCTTGTCACATGATGCTTTCAGAATCAATGCATATATATATATATATGTAACGTCTATTAATTTTTTTTCATATATAATTTATTTATCTGAAATTCAGTAACCAAGAAATGGATGCATTGTGGAATTTAGAAGATAAACTGAAAGTTTCGACCAAAGAAGCAATAGTTGTACTTTCATGCACATCTTTTTTAGTCATAGGAATTTTATTTGCTGTTGCCACCACACTTTTTCTGAGGAAATATTGGTCTAAGAAGAGGAAGAGATCGCTAATTCATCAAGAGCCAACAACGACCACGACCACGACGGCGGAGCCAAATAACTGGGCAGGTGGTGGGGTGAAAAAAGTGCTAACGAAATCAGTAAGGTGGAGCGGAGTGATGAAGATGAAGAAATGGGAGAAAGAGTCATTATTGTTGGTGAAAAATAACTCAACTTATTCTCCAGTTTGGAAAAGGCCTATACTTATGGGTGAAAAATGTGAGTTACCAAGGTTTAGTGGACTTATACTCTATGATCAAAAGGGCAGACCAGTTCAACCTGTTAACTACCAGGTATGTATCTATATATATATATATAGTTATATATATTTATATATAATATATTTATTATACTGCAACTTTAATTGTGTAAAACATGCATGCAGGAAGAACCAGCAGAAACTGCCATTGTAACTACTCTGAGGGATTTGCTACAGTAGATTCAAACTATTAATAATTAATTGCTGCTTATTTTTCTTAATTTTCTTGCACTGTTTAATTTTCTTGCACTGTTTAATTTGTTTGTAATGCCACAGATAAATGGTTAAAATGTTGTTGTTATGGTATATGTACAAATATACCCCCAAAGTGATAATATCTCATATAATATTATCCAATATAGGATCACAACATAAAATATCCCGAACAACCGCATACAGCATATCATCATATCTTTCCATTATGTCATCACAATATCAAATATTTAAAAAAATCTATGGCATAGAAGGCCCACGGCCTATAGACAAAGATAAATAAAAACTCTCTAAGATGAGAAAGACGAGTTTTGAGATAAGAACAGTTCTGAAGAAAATAATTTAAAAAATTTCTAATTCGGCAATATCATTACTACACTAATATAGCTAGTGTCAAGAAATGAAAGATGAAATATATATAGTTTGTATAAAATTACCACATTTATTTTTGCAGATTTTGCTTCAGATATTGAAACTTAATTGAAGAGAATCTCCAGAGAGGAAAAAGCAAAAAAGAGAAATGAAGAAAACCTATGCATCTTTCTTTGATGTGCAAATTGTAAGTTGTAACAGCACATCTACGCAGTCCTTCCAATTTGGCCGGATTTATTTCTAGCTATTATTTGGGGAAACTTTCGCCCTTACTTGTAGATTTATAAATTGAAATTTATTTTTTAGGTGAATTATTGGTAAAAACAAATTGGGTCAACCTGATTTTTCTTTGTGGTTTTGGGCCTCCTATTTAGGTAAGAGAAAAAAGCCCAGGTATTTTGACCCAAGAAATAGTCTAGAAGAAAGTTTCTACAGTATGATTAAATAAATAATTATTCTAAATACTTCCAAGCTAATCTGGGTTCCAATTTGATTTAATTGTATATTACCAAAAAGGAAAAAACAATTATTCTCAAATTCTAACTTTACCAAATACGTGAAATAAAAATACAATTACTCAACGTTTTTTTTTCTTTTTTAGAATCGTTTCCATTGGAGAATCTTTTAGGAATTTTTCCCTTTTTAGCTTTGCTTTTACAAGATGCAAGTATCCGAGCAGAACACCACAAGTCGAAATGGGGAAATTTATTGGAAAGGATGCATTTACCTTTATCTACATCAATTCCATTTTTCATCAAAATTACTTATTTGGTACATATGAAACTAATAATTATAATAACTTAGGTTTCCAATAAATTTGTAACTAAAAAACTGAAACAAATTTTTCAAAAAACACTAAGGAATAAAGAAAATGTGTTATAAGTAGTACAATAATATTATTAACTTAAATTGAATTTTAGGTGGATTTCAGTTTAATATTTGTCATTAAATAAATGGTTTTAGGTCCGATTAATAAGGGTTCGAAAATCTCTTAGACAAGAACATGAGACTTTAAGTCACAATACACCTTTCACATGAGACAAGAACATGAGAGTATAATGTTATTAAATATTATAAACAATCAATTATATTATTTTTTTAAACTCATTTTAGTATTATGAACAATCAATTATATTATTTGTTTTAACTCATTTTAGGTGAATTTTATGAATTTAAAATGTCTTTGTTGAGTAAATAATAAAAGAAACTTTTAACTATTTATTGTGTTATTGAACTTTTTTTTTAAGAAGATATTGTGTTATTGAATAGGCACTCAATATTCTAAGAAATTGTATAAAATATTATTTTAAATATAAATATAAATAAAATACTCAAAAAAAATTAAAATTTTATTTATATAAGGTGCATAAATTACCTATAAATTTATATCTGCACTACAAAATCATAATGAGGGAAGAAAAGCATCACAATCGTCAATAATGGAGGCTTTGTTAACCAAAATAAGGGGTCAGTTGGTGGAAATTTATTTGAAACATTGAATGGAAGAATTGAATCAAATGTTTTCTTTTCTCACACAATATACATTCACGAAATATGAATTCACACATGGCTTATCAATGAAGTAATTAGGGTAAACCCGGTAGCTTGGGGGAGTTGGTAAGTCGACTCCTAAATGCTTCCTTCAAAACGGATAATTGAGGGTTCGAATTCTCCTACAATAGATAGCTGCAGCTTAAAAAACTTTAGGGCCAGGTCATCACCCTTAAGTAAGAGTTGAACTTTGCGAGAGCTCTGAATTAGTCTCACAAAATGTCCGGCCAAGGTAGTATGAAGTGATTAGGGTGTCAAGACCAAGGTAGTATTAAGTTGTTGGTATATATAGAGTGTACATCAATTTACCTGAGAATAATATAGGAAATTCATATTATTTTATTATTTATTATTATCTATAAGTTAAGAATTAGAATTCTAATTTTGGAATTGAAGAATCTAGAAACAGTTCTGAAGAAAATAATCTGAAAAATCTTTAATTCGGCAATATCATAATGGTGTCCACCACGTCTTTTCGATTTTTTTAAAAATATAACAATCTTGAGCCGAGATTCGAATAATTCCGGAATACTTAAAGCAGTTCCTACAAACTGAAATCTCTTAACCTATCGAAGCAAGTAAAGGCAAACCCTTGGATAAGAAGAGGATAGGCTCTCTTAGAGGTAAAATTGGTAACATTATATTAGCATCCTTCATTCAATATGCTTTCATAAACTATTTAATTGATCAATTGATATTTATTATAAAAAGTCACATATTTATTGCACAAAAGCTCCACTCTTTCTTAAAAAAACGTTTTTGTGCTTTCTTACAAAACAAGTCCGTGTATTTTACAAAAAAAAAAAAATTTCGTGCTTTCTTACAAAAAAAAACTTTTTGCTTTCTTACAAAAAAATTCATACTTTCTTAAAATAAAGTTTGTACTTTCTTACAAAAAAACAGCTTCGTGCTTTCCTAAAAAAAAAGTTTATGTGCTTTCTTACAAAAAAACGTTCTGTGTTTTTTACAAAAAAACATTTCGTGCTTTTTTACAGAAGAAAACTTCGGTGCTTTAAAAAAAAAAAAGGTATGTGCTTTCTTACAAAAACAAAATTTGTGCTCCTCTACAAAAAAAACTCTGTGCATTCCTTAAAAAAACTTCGTGCTTTCTTACAAAAAAAAAGTTTCGCGCTTTCTTAAAAAAACTCTGTGCTTTTTTTTAAAACAAAAAAACTTCGTGCTTTCTTTAAAAAAAGCTTCGTACTCTCTTATAAAAAAACTTATAATATATATATATATATATATATATATATATATATATATTGAGAGATATAAAAATACCTCTATGCTGAAATGGAATGATAGCTGACATGGCAATCTGAAGTGTCCGCCCACAGAGCACGGCGGGGCCCACAACTCCGCCAGGTGTCCATCCACCAAGCCCGACAGGGCCTGCAACTCCGCCATGCAAGGCGCTGAAGTCCGCGGTTACGCCTCTCAAGCAACCCACTTCGCCCAAAGTCCGATTGCCAGCTAGGCAAATTATTTCCAAAAATTTCCTCAAAAAGATATTGTTTGACCAACAATCAAGCCTAAAAAGGCTCACTCAAAATCTCCCTAAATCAGAGGGATTTTGAATTTATCTATAGAATCTGGCAACTACCAAATTCTCCAGATCACACCACCCGACTTACCTATTTTTCAGCGTGGCTTACATCTATAAAAACTACTCCCGTAAAGGTAAAAGGGTAAGGTCATATTACTATACTAAAACTCTGCTAAATTAAATACTCTCTAGTCAAGATCAGAATACTAATTTTACCATCGGAGGGTTCATCAAAGTCCCTTCACCCTTTGTTATGAATTTTTCTTATTTTGCAGGCATCGTAAGACAGAACCTTTATTCCAGCACAGACACAACATCCATCTTGGCATTAACATTTGACATAGATCATTAGAGGACGTTGTTTCAGTGACAAGTGGCATCAAACTAATTTCTGACGAATTAGTTTGGTTCCTTTACCAGGAAACGTAAGTTACTGTATCTTTTTATTACCCATTTTCAAAAAGAAGCAACGTCTGACGATCACGTGACTGTGGACATCAGCTTGATACCACGGTTCCCACGTCTCACCACGAGACTTATCGGGCTGCACATTCGTCCGTTCTTGAGCGGCCTCAATGGCAATCGGTCATCGAGGGTTTGGGACCCCACGGTTCCCCCATAAGGTACCTCACCTCCACGATTGGCTAAATGGAAGGAGATCCAGTGAAGGAGGATGCACGATAGAGGTCGAGGATCTGCTGAAAGAGGTAGAGCAGCTTCAAAAGGAGCTAGACCTCTCGAGGTAGTAGATGCAGCTTCGGGGCAGAATTCCACAGGCAGGGCCTGTCACTCCTAACCTTTCTTGACGATGAAAAAGAGCCCTCAGAGACCCTACTGCATTGGTCACGCACCGTGGTGAGCAAATAGACCAGGGGCTGAACGACCACCGCCAAAAAGACACTTCGTTCCATTAGCGAAGTGGGCGAGAGCCAGTCGTAGAGTAAACTGTCGAGGGAGAGAGGCCATCGAGATAGACTCCGCCCGATGAGGAGAAAATATGAGCAAAGTCCGAAGCAGGCATGAAGAAGCCAAGCCAAGAAGAATCGTTCAATCAACACGAGCCCATTCAGGAAGTGGATCCACTCTGCGACGCCAGACCCAACGCTGAAGATTCCCCAATTCGTCTTATACTCCGGACAGAGAAGACCTCAAGAGCATATTTTTGCCGATTCAAGTCCGCCATGGGCTTGGTGACCAATGACGAGGCTGTCATGTGCAAGGCCTTCCCCAGCACGCTGTCCGACAAGGCCCTGACATGGTTCACTTCGATAAAACTAGGAACCATCGACTCTTGGCAAGCTCTCAAGAAATCATTCCTTGGACAAGTTTAGTACTGCTGGAACGATACCCAAGACGAGAGGAGACCTCACCAACATCAAACAGAGAGAAGATGAGACCCTTCTTGCCTATATGGAACTTTTCAAGAAAATGTACAACGAGATCGAGGGAATCAGTTAAGATACGGTGATCACTTGCTTCAAAGGTGGGTTTCAGTCAAGGATGCTGTACACAGAGCTTCAACATTGAAAGTATGAAACCATTGGCGAAGTGTTCAACGTGGCGCGGAAGGTCACCTTGGCCAAGGGAAGTGCCTAGGAGTTGCAGTACAAGAGGAAGGAGAAGTACACATAGACATCCCCCTAGGATCAAAGAGGCAAGAACAGGATGCGGAAGGCGAAGACCTTCACTCTGCTGAACACACCCAAGGAGAACCTCGTCACGGTCGTCAAAGAAACGTTTGGAGTCCGTGAGCCTGCATCCATGCAAACTCCGAACGCGCCCCCCCCCCCAACCAAGGATAAGTCGAAGATCTATGGTTTCCATCAGGATTACGGTTACACGACCAAAAACTGCATGTAGCTGAACTGGGCAATCAAAAGACTAATCCGAGATGGGCATATGAAGGAGCACGTATCAGAAAGACAACCCAATGAAAAGCCCGAAAGAGTGATCGAAGTGATAACTCCACAGTTCTCATCCATCAAGCAGATAAAGCAAAAAATTTACAACTTGAACAAGCCCACCCTAGGATCACACTTCGACGTGTTCCTGCACGAGCCAATAACCTTCTTCGACAAAGACCTTGAGCTAAACGAGGAAGCTCGAGTCACCCCATTGTTCTGGACGTAAGCATGATGATATGCACAAATCATATCACCTTTTAGCATGTTTTTAGACACAAATTAGGGCAATATTTGAATGTATTTGATCTTAATTGAATTAAATTGACATAAAATTGCGTAAATTGTGATTTTGGAAGTTTCAGGAGTAAATTTTGGGGTAAAAGTACAATTTTTGGAAATGCTGGATTTGGGACGGGCGTCCCGACCCAGTCAAAGGACCGGGACATGTGTCCCGAGCACCAGAACTTGTCCCACGTCGAAAAGTTTGGAGAAATTCACTCAAGATACTTGCTATAAATACCCCAAGCCTCCAATAGTTGAAATCATCCCTCAACACTCAATACGAGTCATTTAGCGACTTCGAGTGTATCATTTTCTCTTATCTCTGAGTGTTTATCTCAGTATTTGAGAATTCGATTAGATTAGTATTCAGTTTTTGGTATCACAGAATACCAGGATTTCGTTAGGAGATTCTAAGAGAGAGATAGGGTGTGTGTTCTTAGTTAGATTAGGGCAATTTGCTTAAGCCCGAGATGCAAGGTAAAGCAATTGCTACTAGGTCTAAGAAGCTTTCTCCGAAGGCTTTGTCGAGCAAAGTATGATCGAGCAATCAGAAGCATATAGGAGCTGCAGCGCCGGCTGGACCTGCATAAAGTGGTGACTACTCTATGATATTGGGTCCCCTAGACGAGTTTCTATATGTTTATGAATTATTTTATCTGGATATTGATTTGATACTGAATTCATATATCATACATGTTTTACAATTTGAGATGCTATCCATTTTCCTGGGAAGATCATAGAGCTAGAATTATCATTATGAATGTTGAACTGTCGTGTCCTTTTAAATTAAACTAGGGTTATAGACAACTCATAACCAAGGTCTAAATCATAACCGGTTTAGTTTAACAGACTATAAAAGGTCTGCCAGATTAGGAAGAAATAACAAAACAAATCACCATGTTTGTTAGAGTACCCTAATAAAGCTGAGTTTGTACGCTAGGCCAATCCTAGGGTTAAGTGGCATGATACCGAAGTGATATAGGGGACCGTTCATGGTACTTTAATCTGATAGATGAGAAGGATGATCCCAAGGTAGGGGTGAATACATGATACGCGAAAATCGTATCACCTTTTTAGCATGTTTTTATGTATGAATTTGGGTGAAATCGAGGGTAATTTGATCTTAATTGTTCATTATTTACTTAATTTCACAGTTTTTCTGATTTTGCAAGTGTCAGGTGAAAAGTAGACGAAAACAGCAAATTTTGGGGCAAAAACGCAATTTTTTGAAATGTTGACTCGGTCAAAGGTTCAGGACGGGCGTCCCGAACCCGGGACGGGAGTCCAGGACTCGGGACGGGCGTCCCGACCTGGTCAACAGATCAGGACGGGCGTCCCAATCCGGGACGGGCGTCCCGACCCCCCAGAACCAATCCCACATCAAATTTTTGCTGAAAAATCACCCCGGGAAGCTGCTATAAATACCCCAGGCCTCCAACAGTTGAATTCATTCCTCTCCACTCGATCTGAGTCATTTAGTGGTTTCCAGTGTACACTTCTCTAGTACACAACTCACTCAGAGACTCGGATCTCAGTTTTCTTTCTTATTAGTATTTTGTTTTAGTTTCTGAGAAATAGTCTCAGATCTTAGGTTTCTATAGATAGGTTCGTTTATGGTATTCATAGAATACCTGGGATTTCGTTAGGAGATCCTAAGAGGACTCTAGGCGTTCGAAGAGTCAGACCACGGGGCTGGGCTTAAGCTGGGTATTAAGGTAAAGCCCAGTTACTAGGCTGAGGAAGCGTCCTCCGAAGGTTCTAGTGAGCAGAGTCAGGGCGAGCAATACGACATATACAGCAGTATGCTCCGTCGGCGAGACTACGTAAAGGGTGATTTCTTTATGGCATCAGTCCCCATGTCCCTCTCTTATATGTTGTTATTGTTTTTGCTCTAAATACATATTATGAATACGAGATTATGATGTTTATGAATAGTTGTTTTATATGTTGACGTTATTATGTTTTTCCGGAAATAGCCACCTGCTAAATATTCAATATGTCTGCATGTTTAATGTGCTCTTTTAAACTAAAGTAAGGGTTATAGACAATTCCTAACCACGGTCTAATCATAACATGTTTAGTTTAACAGGCATCAATTAGTATTGGTGTCTGCCATGCTAGATAAAATAACATGTTGAACACCCTGCCTGTTAAAGTAGTCTAGGTAGGGGCCGAGCTGAGTCCGATTATGCCGGCGGCTAGGGCAAGCGGTATGATCCCCGAAGTGACATAGGGCTTTCATGGATGCCTTCGTCCCAAACCGTGAGTAGGGCCGTCATTAAGGTAGGGCTGTTTATTAGAGACCTCGGATGTGGTACGCCTTTAGACACAGAACATAGTTGCAATCCAAGCTAAGATATATCTAAAATACTTGAATATAGATCAAACAACATATAGGAACAGTATAACATAGAATCAGGACTCATCTATAAAACACTTCTAGGATTAATTAGACTGAAACCTAGTGGAGAATGAATCACCCTCTCATCAAAGTATTTGATGAAGATTGCATAACTGGATCATAAGATAGGAGTTAGGATAAAAGGCTAGTTACTACTAAGCCGTTGCCACTTTCCTGGGAGTACGATATTTATTTAATAAAATCGTAGATACTTTCCAACAGACTAGCTACAGGATAGGTACTCTGCCTTAGGTTCTGGCTGATTAAGTGACACCATAGAGACTAAATGTGACAATTAGTCAATCACAGTCCTTAATTATTCATAATCAACATAGGGTAAAATAACACCTATTTAGCACATCGGTCGGAAACCCATCAGATTTTTGGCGCCATTGCCAGGGAAAATATCATAATGAATTTAGGATTACTGATCAAAATTCTAGAGACATGATAGTAACGGTAGTAACCTAGACCTTAGACTAACACTTGTCTTATACCAGTTAGACAATCAATTTCCGAAATATAGGATTATCATAACTAATTAATTTTAGATGTTATCTGGAATTAAGACATTAGGATAATCAAATTTTAGAAAATTATCTAGAACCATATTGAGGGAATTTACTTGCTTTCGAAATATTAAAAGAAAAATTTAAAAATTAAAAATCCGAAAAAATTGTACTTTTTCTTGTTTAATGGTAAGTTATTCTCTTTTCCCTATCTTTTGTGTTTCTCTTGTGAGTATAGTTTTGTTTTGTTTTCTCTTTCTTCCAAGTTTTTAAGTTTTCACTTCCCTGTAACCCACTAACCAGTTTGCTCAGGCTAAAACGTGTTCTTCTCTGTAGTTGCATGACTCGATCTTCAGAAGCTAACCTTGAAACACCAGTTGAAAATCCTGAACGAATCATTCGCACAGCTAATAGGCGAAGAACAGAAATGGCTGCTGAAAGACCTACCCTTGAATCCTACATCCAGCCACAGACTATCCCAGTCTCATCTGCCATCCGAATCCCTGGGAACCCTCGCTATGATCTTAAACCAATGTGATCCAGCTGATTATAAATCGAGTTCAGTTTGGAGGAACTGCAGCCGAGAATCCGCTGGAACACCTATCTGATTTCTCTTCTCTCGAAGGCCTCAAGGGAGATCATACTGCAGAAATAACTAAACTCAACCTTTTTCCCTACTCACTTAGGGACAGAGCTAAGAGATGGTTGGCCCAGCTACCTACTAACTCCATCACCTCTTGGGACGAGTTAAGCAAAGCCTTCCTAGAAGAGTACTACTCTGCAGCAAGAGTCCTAGAATATCGAAGGGCTCTGTCTAGTTTCACTCAAGCTGCTGATGAGACAGTGATCGAAGCTTGGGACAGATTCAAAGAACTACTCAGGCTCTGCCCCCAACATGGACTTACCGAGGCATTGCTGATTCAGCAATTTTACGGGGGTATGTCAGACATGGGTAAGCAAATTCTTGATGGACTCAATCCCCAGAGCGGTTTCAATGGAATGAGTGATGTAGATGCTAGAAACGCTCTGGAGAGACTCTACAGGAACAGCAAGAATTGGCGCACAAGTGGCCGAGCTAAGAAGCAACCAGTAAATGCGGTCGTTGCCTCCACTGATGATCAATTTGAGGCACTGAAGGCCAGCATTACTAATCAGCTGAATGCTTTCCAACAAGGGAAAAGTTCAGTCAGTATACCAAGTCTGCGAATTTTGCCAAGGACCACATTTCAGTGGGGATTGTTATGGTAATGGGATATTAACTATCCCAGAAGATATGGAACAAGTGGACGCAGTGAATTCTGCTCCTATAGGAAATACCTACAATCCCACTTGGAAGAACCATCCGGGATTTAGCTGGAGAAACAATCCCGGGACTACTAACTTTCAGAAAAGAGTACCTCAGCAACTGCCATATCCGCAGAACCAGCAAGTCGCTCTGCCTGCACCAAGGAACTACATCGTTCCAGCTGACCCATGCAAGAATTCAGAGACATGCTGAAGAGCATTTCCGACTCCAACAAGGAAATGATAGAGTCCAACAGAAAGATTCAGGAAGCTCACGCAGAAAGAATCCAGCAGAACGAGAATAGACAGAAGCAGACCGAGCAAACAATCAGAAACACACAAGCTGCTATACAAACTTTAGAGAGGCAATGGGTCAGCTATCCACCCATTTCTCTCACAGGTCCCAGGGAACGCTACCAAGCAACACTGAGACCAACCCTCAAACTGAATGCAAGACCATCACTCTAAGATCTGGTAAAATTCTATCTCCATCTCCACCCAAACCATCTGACCCTCCTATTCTTGTGCAGGAACCAGAAGAAGGCTCCAAGGACCCAACGCCGACGGATGTCGAGATCGAAGTAGCAAGGAAAGGGAAGACGGAGTTTATTCCTGAGTACCGGCCAAAAGTACCTTACCCTGCCAGACTTATGCACAATAAAGATAAGGAGCAATTTGAAAAGTTTCTTAGGAATTTTAGTCAGATTCATGTTAATTTACCTTTACTTGATGTTATTTCTGAAATGCCAAAGTATGCTAAGTTTTTAAAAGAAGTTGTTAGTAATAAAAGAAAATTTGACATGGACAAGGTGGTTCTTAATGAAGAATGTTCGGCGGTTCTGTTGAATAAACTACCGTCTAAACAGAAAGATCCTGGTTGTTTTACCTTGCCATGTACAATTGGAAATATTACTAACATGCATGCATTAGCAGACTTAGGAGCTAGTATTAATCTTATGCCATCTAGTTTATTTGATAAATTAGGATTGCATGATTTGAAAACGACTAGGATGTGCATACAACTTGCAGATAGGACAGTCAAAATCCCCAAGGGAATAATTGAAGACCTCTTAGTAAAGGTCGGAAAATTTGTATTTCCTGTGGATTTGTTGTCATGGACATGAATGGGGAAGGAGGAGTGCCCCTGATCCTAGGTCGACCATTTCTAGCTACCTCAAAAGCATTAATAGACGTCAGTAATGGTCAAATCAAGTTAAGGGTAGGAAATGATGACATCACTTTTGATCTAAATGAGACCCTTAGGTATCCCATGCATTTAGATGATACTTGTTTTTGTGGATGCCATGGAACACTTGATTGCAATTAACGTGACAGACCTATGCTCAAACTATCAAGTTCTAAGTGAGGACTCCCTAGAATTAGAGGAGTCTGAACTTAGCTCTTCTGAAAATGAAATTACTTCTGATAGTTTCACTGAGATAGGTGATGATGAGATGAAGAAAGAACGAACCTCGTTTGAAGATCCACCAGACTTGGAGCTGAAGGAACTCCCACTCATCTGTGCTACGAATTCCTAGATGACAACAAGAAACTTCCCATTATTCTTGCAGCTGATCTGACTGCAGAACAAAGGAAGCTGACTGTGGACATGTGCAGAAAGCATAGAAGAGCCTTTGCCTACAAAATTGCAGATATCCCAGGTATTAATCCAAGCTTTTGTTCGCATAAGATTCTTCTAGAAAATGAGTATAAGCCATGTGTGCAACCTCAAAGGAGGTTGAATCCTAATGTGTGTGATGTTGTTAAGAAAGAAGTCATTAAACTGTTAGATGCAGGACTTATCTACCCTATCTCAGATAGTGAGTGGGTAAGCCCGGTGCAGGTAGTACCTAAGAAAGGCGGTATAACAGTTGTTAGGAATGAGCATAATGAACTAATCCCTACAAGAACTGTAACTGGTCATCGTGTATGCATAGACTATAGAAAAAAATACGGCCACACGAAAAGATCACTTTCCCCTTCCTTTTATTGACCAAATGTTAGAAAGATTATCTGGACACATGTTTTATTGCTTTCTTGATGGGTTTTCTGGTTATTTTCAAATTCCTATTCCCCTGAGGACCAGCATAAAACTACATTCACATGCCCTTTTGGAACATTTGCATATAGAAGGATGCCTTTTGGTTTGTGTAATGCACCTGCTACATTTCAACGTTGTATGACTGCTATCTTTGAGGACATGTTAGGAAAATCTATGGAAGTATTTATGGATGACTTTTCTGTTTTTGGTAATTCATTTGAGGTTTGTCTAAAGAACTTGGAGTTAATGTTGAAACGTTGTATAAAATCTAACCTGGTTTTAAATTGGGAAAAATGCCACTTCATGGTAAAAGAGGGAATCGTTTTAGGACATAAGATCTCACACCTAGGTATGGAAGTAGATAAGGCAAAAATTGAAGTTATTTCAAAACTACCTCCTCCCAAAAATGTGAGAGCCGTTAGGAGTTTTTTGGGACACGCTGGCTTTTATCGTAGGTTTATAAAAGATTTTTCATCAATAGCCAGGCCGTTGACCAATTTACTCGGAAAAGATGTTCCATTTGTCTTTGATGAGAAATGTCTAAAAGCTTTTAATAGACTTAAGGAACTCTTAACTACTGCACCCATCATGACATCACCAGACTGGAGTCTACCTTTTGAGCTTATGTGTGATGCTAGTGACTATGCAGTAGGAGTAGTTTTAGGACAAAGACATGATAAGAAATTCATGTAATATATTATGCTAGTAAAACCTTAACTGATGCTCAGGAAAATTACACTACGACAGAAAAGGAATTATTAGCAGTAGTATATGCATTTGATAAGTTTCGATCTTATCTAGTCCTGTCTAAAACTATTGTTTATACTGATCATTCGGCACTAAAATACTTGTTCAATAAAAACGCAAAACCAAGATTGATTAGATGGGTTTTATTGCTTCAAGAATTTGACATAGAAATTCGGGATAAGAAAGGGGCAGAAAACTTAGCCGCAGACCATTTGTCTAGGTTAGAAAATCCGACCCTAGAAGCCATTGATGAGACAATCATATCTGATAAATTTCCGGATGAGAATCTATGTGCATTATCTGCTATTTTCTCACCCCCTTGGTTTGCAGATATAGCAAATTACTTGGCAGCCCGGACTCTCCCTAGTGATATCACTGCTCAACAAAGAAGAAAATTCTTTGCTGACATGAAATATTACTATTGGGAAGATCCTTTTCTATTTCGAATATGTGCAGATCAGATGATCAGAAGATGTGTATCTCAAGAAGAAGGTTTCCAAATTCTGGAACATTGTCACTTAGCTGCAGCTAATACCGCCCGAAAAGTATTAGAAGCAGGCTTTTACTGGCCTACCATATTCAAAGACGCCGCAGCATTTACAGGATCGTGCGATGCCTGTTAGAAAGCGGGAACCATATCTTCTCGAGATAATCTACCCCAACAGGTAATTCAAAGTGTAGAAATATTTGACATGTGGGGTATAGATTTCATGGGTCCGTTTCCTTCCTCTTTTGGTATGAAGTACATCTTAGTAGCCGTAGAATATTTTTCAAAATGGCATGAGGCACATGCCCTACCTACTAATGATGCTAGAGCCGTATGTAAATTCCTTAAGCAGATTTTCACCAGGTTTGGATGTCCAAAAGCCCTAATCAGTGATCGAGGTATGCACTTCTGCAACTCTCAATTGCAGAAGATACCTCAGCAATACGGAATTCAGCATCGCATTTCCATAGCCTACCATCCTCAAACCAACGGGCAGGCTGAGGTAACCAATAGGGGAATAAAGAGAATCCTAGAAAAGACTGTGGGTGTTAACCGTAAGGATTGGGCCAATAAACTGGAGGATGCATTATGGGCCTTCCGTACAGCATACAAGACCACTACGGGGTTCTCACCCTATCGACTAGTCTACGGAAAAGCATGCCACCTTCCGGTTGAACTTGAGCATAGAGCTTATTGGGCAGTGCAAAAATGCAATCTCGACGATAATTTAGCTAAGGAACACCGGATTCTACAACTCAACGAATTGGATGAGTGGAGGCTCAAAGCCTATGAGAACTCACATCAGTTCAAAATGACAAGTAAACTCCGGCATGACAGACGACTCAGAGCCCAGAAAAATTTTGAACCGGGAGACAAGGTATTGTACAACTCACGTTTCAAATTCTTCCCAGGAAAGCTGCGTAGCTGTTGGTCAGGACCGTTCACGATCACGGAAGTATCACCTTTCGGAGCATGTGACATCATGGATTCTGACGGCATTATTCAAAAAGTAAACGGACAACGCCTGAAGATTTACAAAGAGCCGTTTGACTCGTCCGAGCAGATTGTGGACTTCACAGACTAAGGGAGTATCTCTTTCATTTTATTTCTTGTTTTGTTATTTCTAGATTCCATCTTACCCGTAGTTAGTTGAATAAGTGTGGGGTAAGAATCTTTTCTGTTTTATTTCTTATTTTCAAATAAGTGTGGGGTAATTAGATATGCATGAACACTGAGGACAGTGCCAGACTTAAGTGTGGGGTAGCAGTGCACGGTGCACTGTAGCAGTTTTTGTATGCTTTTGCTTGTTTTTCACGTACTTTCACACCCTTCCAAAAAAATTTCAAAATTTTTCCGTCTTTCAGACTTCTAAATGCAGTATGCTTGGTTAAACAATTGCTTATGTCTATGATATGTAGGTAGTATGTTATGGTTAGTAGGAGATAATTGATAGCTATCTTGGACTAATTGATTAGGAATAGGGAATTCCTGATAACTGAGCACAACTTTGTCTGGATTAGAGACCTCAACCAATTACCTGTTCGAGACTTAACTAGATAAAATTAGACCAGTTGTGGATATATTGGCAGTTAGAATGACTAGATGAGACTCTGAGCTAGAAGTGAAAAGAAATTAAAAGAAGTTAATCAAATAAGGGTAGTTTGCCAGCGGCCTTCGCTACTCGAGCACCACTCCTTCGGGGAATTTAAAGCCTGATGCCCTAAGGTCGTGTAGATCTGGGAGTCATCGGAGTGGGACTCGCTACATGGGTAGTTGAAGTTGACGTGTTCTAAGCAGACTCAAACCCTGAATCTATAAATAACTAAATGCTAAAACATTAAAAATCTGATCACCAAAGCTCAGAACTCAAAAAGTTGTCTGTTGTTAATATGTCTAGCGATAGGTCGAAGTGTTATCTGGTAGTAGTTAAGACAAGAGTACATTGTTGACTATCTGGTCTGGACTAGTACACACACTACACATCAGGAAGACCCTGTGACTAAGAAAAAAGTCCAACCTAGTTGTTGATTTATTTTCTGCCTGATCATAACAAGCTACTAGAGACATTTGAGACCTTGTCATACCTAACCAACAGACCTGTTAAGACTTGTCTGAAGAATTTTTGGAAAAAAACATGACTAGGAATTTAAGTAACTTCAGGTAGACTTTGCTTGAGGACAAGCAAAAAGCTAAGTGTGGGGTTATCTGATACGCGAAAATCGTATCACCTTTTTAGCATGTTTTTATGTATGAATTTGGGTGAAATCGAGGGTAATTTGATCTTAATTGTTCATTATTTACTTAATTTCATAGTTTTTCTGATCTTGGAAGTGTCAGGTGAAAAGTAGACGAAAACAGCAAATTTTGGGGCAAAAACGCAATTTTTGGAAATGTTGACTCGGTCAAAGGTTCAGGACGGGCGTCCCGACCCAGTCAACCCACCGGGCGAGCGTCCAGGACTCGGGACGGGCGTCCCGACCTGGTCAACAGATCAGGACGGGCGTCCCAATCCGGGACGGGTGTCCCGAGCCCCCAGAACCAATCCCACATCGAATTTTTGTTGAAAAATCACCCCGGGAAGTTGCTATAAATACCCCAGGCCTCCAGTAGTTGAATTCATTCCTCTCCACTCGATTTGAGTCATTTAGTGGTTTCCAGTGTACACTTCTCTAGTACACAACTCACTCAGAGACTCGGATCTCAGTTTTCTTTCTTATTAGTGTTTTGTTTTAGTTTCTGAGAAATAGTCTCAGATCTTAGGTTTCTATAGATAGGTTTGTTTCTGGTATTCATAGAATACCCGGGATTTCGTTAGGAGATCCTAAGAGGGCTCTAGGTGTTCGAAGAGTCAGTCCACAGGGTTGGGCTTAAGCTGGGTATTAAGGTAAAGCCTAGTTACTAGGCTGAGGAAGCGTCCTCCGAAGGTTCTGGTGAGCAGAGTCAGGGCGAGCAATACGACATATACAGCAGTACGCTCCGTCGGCGAGACTACATAAAGGGTGATTTCTTTATGGCATCAGTCCCCATGTCCCTCTCTTATATGTTGTTATTGTTTTTGTTCTAAATACATATTATGAATACGAGATTACGATGTTTATGAATAGTTGTTTTATATGTTGACGTTATTATGTTTTTCCCGAAATAGCCACCTGCTAAATATTCACTATGTCTGCATGTTTAATGTGCTCTTTTAAACTAAACTTAGGGTTATAGACAATTCCTAACCACGGTCTAATCATAACCTGTTTAGTTTAACAGGCATCAATTAGTATTGGTGTCTGCCATGCTAGATAAAATAACATGTTGAACACCTTGCCTGTTAAAGTAGTCTAGGTAGGGGCCGAGCTGAGTCCGATTATGCCGGCGGCTAGGGCAAGCGGTATGATCCCCGAAGTGACATAGGGCTTTCATGGATGCCTTCGTCCCGAACCGTGAGTAGGGCCGTCATTAAGGTAGGGCGGTTTATTAGAGACCTCGGATGTGGTACGCCTTTAGACACAGAACACAGTTGCAATCCAGGCTAAGATATATCTAAAATACTCGAATATAGGTCAAACAACATATAGGAACAGTATAACATAGAATCAGGACTCATCTATAAAACACTTCTAGGATTAATTAGACTGAAACCTAGTGGAGAATGAATCACCCTCTCATCAAAGTATTTGATGAAGATTGCATAACTGGATCATAAGATAGGAGTTAGGATAAAAGGCTAGTTACTACTAAGCCGTTGCCACTTCCCTGGGAGTACGATATTTATTTAATAAATCGTAGATACTTTCCAACAGACTAGCTACACGATAGGTACTCTGCCTTAGGTTCTGGCTGATTAAGTGACACCATAGAGACTAAATGTGACAATTAGTCAATCACAGTCCTTAATTATTCATAATCAACATAGGGTAAAATAACACCTATTTAGCACATCGGTCGGAAACCCATCAATACACCAGGTAACTCAGATATGGTAAACAGATGGTTACATTTCATAATTGCCT
The DNA here is from genome assembly GCA_027405835.1 of Asclepias syriaca. Classification (NCBI taxonomy): domain Eukaryota; kingdom Viridiplantae; phylum Streptophyta; class Magnoliopsida; order Gentianales; family Apocynaceae; genus Asclepias; species Asclepias syriaca. The sequence continues at coordinate 10,509,161 of CM049930.1, forward strand.
TAAAGATCAAGATATATCTAAAATGTTTGAAGATAAGGTCAAACAAGTTGTAATAACTGAGCTTATTTGATGAATGCATGTCTACTCATGAATGCTATTTGCTTTTTATGTGTGATTGGGATCACCAATCAATCTAAAGTATTGATTATCGATTGACTGATTAGATAAATAAGAATGAATATTAGGATTAAGGGATAGTTGCTACTAAGTCGTTACCAGTTCCCTGGGAGTACGATATTAATAAATTAAAATCGTAGATACTTTCCAATAACTAGCTACACAATAGGTACTCTGCCTTAGGTTCTGATTGATTAAGTGACAACAATTAATGCTAAAGTGACAGCTAGTAAGACTCAATCCTTAATTACTCATAATCGACATAGGTAAATAAAAGCCTATCTTTTAGCATACCAATCGGAACGCATCACATGACCAAGCAGGGGATCGACAAGTTCCGAGTAAAGAGAGTCCTGATAGACATGAGAGCCACGAAAAATATCTCTTACTTCAAATGCTTCAAAGAGATGGGAATGAACGACAGTCACCTGAAGCCCAGCAACATGATCCTGGAAGGCTTTACCGCTCACAAAATTAGTGTGAAGGGGACGGTCAAGGTCAAGGTAACCTTATGCTCCAATGCTTGTACACTGGAAGAAGAGATCAAGTTCTATGTGGTGGACATTGATTCCCCCTCTAACGCCATCTTGGGAACTCCGGCTCACGTAGCTTTTGAATTAATCATCTCTACTTCACACCAGCAAGTACGATTCACAACCAGTAGTGGCATGGGGTTCGTCAAGAGCAGCCCCAAAAGTCTACTTGCACACATAATGAGGTCTCGGAAGCAACAAAAAGTTGAGCAGCCTCCCATGGCAGTCGGGTCAATCCTAATAACTAGGGAGACTATGTATGAGACAGCCCCAGACGAGTCAAAATACCCTGCCGAAGTCTTCGAGCCAGAGCCAGAGCCGAAGGAATTCGAGGAAGTGATAATCCACCCCGATTATCCTGAATAAAAAATTAGATAGGAAGCGAGATGCCCTAATGTATGAGAGAAGAAATGATCCATTTCCTCTCCACTCACCTCTACAACTTTTCTTGGCGCACCCAAGATATGTCGGGCATCGCGCCAAATATCGCGAAACATAGGCTCAACATCGACCCCACCTATATGCCAGTTAAGTAAAAGCCCCGACAGTTTGGAGACGACAAGCTCAAAGGCATGCAAATCAAATTTCAGAAACTACTGAAGTCTGGATTTATACGAGAAGTCGACTATCCTTCTTGGTTGGCCAATGTGGTAATGGTGAAAAAGTCAAACAGAAAGTGGAGAATGTGTGTGGACTACACGAATCTGAACAAAGCATTTCCCAAAGATTGCTTCCCACTTCCACGCATTGACGCCCTAGTAGACTCCACATTGGGATATGAGCTCCTCAGCTTCATGGATGCTTTCTCCGGATATCACCAAATTAGAATGAAGCCACAAGACCAGATCCACACATCTTTCTGGGCGGCAGGGGCCACTTACTGTTATAATGTGATGCCATTCAGATTGAAGAATGCAAGAGCAACCTACCAGAGAATGATTAACAAAATTCTACAAAAGCAGATAGGCCAAAACATAGAAACCTACGTGGATGATATGGTTGTCAAAACCAGACGAGGCTACTCCCACATGGAAGATCTAAGTGAGACATTCTGATATGCATAAATCATATCACGTTTTTAGCATGTTTTTAGGCATGATTTAGGGTGAAATTGAGGGTAAATTGGTCTTAATTGTTTATTATTAACTCAATTTCACAGGTTTCATGATTTTGGAAGTGTCAGATGAAAAGTAGAAGAAAATGGCAAATTTCAGGGCAAAAACGCAATTTTTCAGAAGTTTGAACTTCGGGGAGGGCGTCCCAAATCAGGACGGGCGTCCTGACCTGGTCAACAGTTCAGGACGGGCGTCCCAATCCAGGACAGGCGTCCCGAACCAGAATTCAGAATCCCACATCAATTTTTGAGAGAAAATCACTCCAGAAAGCTGCTATAAATACCCCAGGCCTTCCTCAGTTGAAATCATCCCTCTCCACTTGATCTGAGTCATTCAGTGACTTCCAGTGTACAATTCTCTAGTACACAAATCACTCAGAGACTTAGATTTCAGTATAAGTTTTCTTTCTTTCCTTTTAGTGTTTCATTTTTCTTAATTTCTGAGAATTAGTTTTCTATAAATACCAGAAACGAACCTATCTATCAGGACTTTGTCTATAAACACTTTGAGGCTTAATTAGACTTAAACCTAGTGGAAAATGGATCACCCTCTCATCAAAGTTATTGATGAAGATTGCATAACTTGATCATAAGATAAGAGTTATGATAAAACGCTAATTACTACTAAGCTGTTACCGCTTCCCTGGGAGTGCGATATTAATAAATTAAAATCATAGATACTTTCCAAAAACTAGCTACACGATAGGTACTCTGCCTTAGGTTCTGATTGATTAAGTGACCATAATTGAATGCTAAAGTGACAGTTAGTTAGACTCAGTCCTTAATTACTCATAATCAACGTAGGTAAATAAAGCCTATCTTTTAGCATACCAATCGGAACGCATCAGATTTTTGGCGCCGTTGCCGGGGAAATATCATAATGAACTTAGGATTCCTGATCAAAATTCTAGAGACTTATGATAGGTAACGGTAGTAACCTAGACTTTAGACTTACACTTATCTTATACCAGTTAGACAATCAGTTTCCAAAATATAGGGTTATCATAACTAATTAATTTTAGATATTATCTGAAATTAAGACACTTAGGATAATCAAAGTTTAGAAAATTATTCTAAAACCATATTGAGGGAATTTAAGTGCTTTCGAAATATTAAAAAAAATGTTAAAATTTAAAATTAGAAAAAATTGTACTTTTCTTGTTCAATGGTGAGTTATTCTTTTCCTATCTATTGTATTACTTTTCTTTTTCCCTTTCACAGTCAAATAGTTGTTTTTCTTCCGAATTTTTTATTTTTCACTTTCCCTGTAACCCCACTAACTAGTTTGCTTAGGCTAAAACGTATTCTTCTCTGTAGTTGCATGACTCGAACTTCAGAAGCTAACCTTGAAACACCAGTTGAGAATCCTGAATGTCTCATTCGTACAACTAACATGCGAAGAACAGAGATGGCTGCTGAAAGACCTACCCTCGAATCCTACATCCAGCCACAGACTGTTCCAATATCATCCGCCATCCAAATCCCTGGGAACCCTCGCTATGATCTTAAACCGAATGTGATTCAGTTGATTATAAATCGGGTTCAGTTTGGAGGAACTGCAGCCGAGAATCCGCTAGAACACTTATCTGATTTCTCTTCTCTCTGCGAAGGCCTCAAGGGAGATCATACTGCAGAAGTAACTAAACTCAACCTCTTTCCCTACTCACTGAGGGACAGAGCTAAGAGATGGTTGGCCCAGCTACCTACTAACTACTTCACCTCATGGGACGAGTTAAGCAAAGCCTTCCTAGAAGAGTACTACTCTACAGCAAGAGTCCTAGAATATCGAAGGGCTCTGTCCAGTTTTACTCAAGCTGCTGATGAGACAGTGATCGAAGCATGGGACAGATTCAAGGAACTACTCAGGCTCTGCCCCCAACATGAACTTACCGAAGCATTGCTGATCCAGACATGGGTAAGCAAGTTCTTGATGGACTCAACCCTCAGAGCGGTTTCAATGGAATGAGTGATGTAGATGCTAGAAACACTCTGGAGAGGCTCTATAGGAATAGCAAGAACTGGCGCACAAGCGGCCGAGCTAAGAAGCAACCAGTAAATGCGGCCACCGCCTCCACTGATGATCAATTTGAGGCACTGAAGGCCAGCATTACTAATCAGTTGAATGCTTTCCAACAAGGGAAAAGCGTTCAGTCAGTATATCAAGCCTGCGAATTTTACCAAGGGCCGCATTTCAGTGGAGATTGTTATGGTAACAGAATATTAACTATTCCAGAGGATATGGAACAAGTGGATGCAGTGAATTCTGCTCCTATAGGAAATACCTACAATCCCACTTGGAAGAACCATCTGGAATTCAGCTGGAGAAACAATTCCGGGACTACTAACTTCCAGAAAATGGTACCTCAGCAACTGCCATATCCGCAGAACCAGCAAGTTGCTCTGCCTGCACCGAGGAACTATATCGTTCCAACCGACCCCATGCAAGAACTCAGGGACATGATTAAGAGCATTGCCGACTCTAACAAGGAAATGATAGAGTCAAACAGAAAGGTCCAAGAAGCTCACGCAGAAAGGTCCAAGAAGCTCACGCAGAAAGAATCCAGCAGAACGAAAACAGACAAAAGCAAACCGAGCAAACAGTCAGAAATACACAAGCTGCTATTCAAACCTTAGAGAGATAAATGGGTCAGCTATCTACCCATCTCTCTCACAGGTCCCAAGGAACGCTACCAAGCAACACTGAGATCAACCCTCAAACTTAATGCAAGACCATCACTCTAAGATCTGGTAAAATTCTATCTCCATCTCCACCCAAACCATCTGACCCTCCTATTCTTGTGCAGGAACTAGAAGAAAGCTCCAAGGATCCAACGCCGACGGATGTCGAAATCGAAGTAGCAAGGAAAGGGAAGACGAAGTTTATTTCTGAGTACCGACCAAAAGTACCTTACCCTGCCAGACTTATGCACAATAAAGATAAGGAGCAATTTGAAAATTTTCTTAAGAACTTTAGTCATATTCATGTTAATTTGCCTTTACTTGATGTTATTTCTGAAATGCCAAAGTATGCTAAGTTTTTAAAAGAAGTTGTTAGTAATAAAAGAAAATTTGACATGGACAAGGTGGTTCTTAATGAAGAATGTTCGGCGGTTCTGTTGAATAAACTACCATCTAAACAGAAAGATCCTGGTTGTTTTACCTTGCCATGTACAATTGGAAATATTACTAACATGCATGCATTAGCAGACTTAGGAGCTAGTATTAATCTTATGCCATCTAGTTTATTTGATAAATTAGGACTGCATGATTTGAAAACGACTAGGATGTTCATACAACTTGCAGATAGGTGATGTGTTTCCGACTGATATTCTAAATAGGTGTTATTTTACCCTATGTTGATTATGAGTAATTAAGGACTGAGATTGACTAATTGTCACATTTAGTCTCTATGGTGTCACTTAATCAGTCAGAACCTAAGGCAGAGTACCTATCGTGTAGCTAGTCTGTTGGAACGTATCTACGATTTTATTAAATAATTATCGTACTCCTAGGAAAGTGGTAACGGCTTAGTATTAACTAGCCTTTTACCCTAACTCTTATCTTATGATCCAGTTATGTAATCTACATCAATAACTTTGATGAGTGGGTGATCCATTCTCCACTAGGTTTAAGTCTAATTAGGCCTAAAAGTGTTTTGTAGATAAAGTCCTGATTCTATGTTATACTATCCTATATGTTGATTGACCTATCTTCGAGTATTTTAGATGCATCTTAGCCTGGATTGAAACTATGTTCTGAGTCTAAAGGTGTACAACATCTGAGTAATCTGATAAACCGCCCCATCGCCAAGGTAAACGACCCTACTCACGGTTACTACTAAAGACAGCTATGAAAGCCCTATGTCACTTCGGGGATCATGCCGCTTGCCCATAACCGCCGGCATAAACGCTATACTCAGCCTACTTAGACTACTCTAACAAATAGGGTGTTCCGTAGGTTATTTTATCTAATATGGCAGACACCAATACTAACTGATGTCTGTTAAACTAAACAGGTTATGAATAGACCGTGGTTAGGAATTGTCTATAACCCTACGTTTAGTTTAAAAGAAACTACATTAGACATGCACACATAATGAATATTAAGCAGGTGGCTATTCCCGGGAAAACATAACAACTTCAACATATAAAACAAATAATCATAGAAATCATAATCTCATATTCATAATAAATTTTTGGACAATCACAATGCAAACATATAAAGAGAGGGATAGGGGGGACCGATGCCATAAAGAAATCACCCTTTACGTAGTCACGCCGTTGGAGCGTACTACTTGTATATGCCGTACTGCTTGTCCCGACTCTACTCGATAGAACCTTCGGAGGACGCTTCCTCAGCCTAGTAGCTGGACTTTACCTTACATCCTAGGCTTAAGCCCAGCCCTGTGGACTGACTCTTCGAACGCCTAGAGCTCTCTTAGAATCTCCTAACGAAATCCCGAGTATTCTATGAATACTAGAAACGAACCTATCTATCGAACCCTAGGATCTTAGACTATTTCTCATAAACTAAGAAAAATGAAACACAAAAAGGAAAGAAAGAAAACTTATACTGAAATCTGAGTCTCCGAGTGAGTTGTATACTCGAGAATTGTACACTGGAAACCACTGAATGACTCAGATCGAGTGGAGAGGGATGATTTCAACTCTTGGAGGCCTGTGGTATTTATAGCAGCTTTCTGGAGTGAAAATCTCCAAAACTTTCGATGTGGGACAACTTCTGGTGCTTCGGGACGCCCGTCCTAGATTGGGACGGCGGTCTTGGTGCTTTGACTGGGTCGGGACGCCCACCCCGAAATCAGCATTTCCAAAAATTACATTTTTGCCCCAAAATTTGTTTTCGTCTACTTTTCACTTGACACTTCCAAAATCACAAAACCTGTGAAATTGAGTTAATAACAATCAATTAAGACTGATTTCCTATCAATTTCACTCTAAATCATGCCTAAAAACATTCTAAAAATGTGATATGATTTATGCATATCAGATAACGCCACACTTAGCTTTTTGCTTGTCCTCAAGCAAAGTCTACCTGAAGTTAGTGATTCTAAATCATATGTGCAGTCACTTAGATTTCCTAGTCATGATTTTATTCCAAAAATTATTCAGATAATTTCTTAACACAGGTCTGACTGGTTGGGTTGCTATGACAAGGTCTCAAATGTCTTTAGTAGATTGTTATGGTCAAGCAGTTGACAACTTAACAACTAGGTTGAACTCTTCTCTTAGTCACAAGGTCTTCCTGATGTGTAGTGTGTGTACTAGTCTAGACCAGATAGTCAACACAATATACTCTTGTCTTAACTACTACCAGATAACACTTCGACCCTGTCGCTAGACATACTAACAATAGACAACTTTCTGAGTTCTGAGCCTTGGTGATCAGATTTTTAATTATTTAGCGTTTATTGATTTTTGTTTCTTTTATAGATTCAGGGTATTTTGAGTCTGCTTAGAACACGTCAACTTCAACTACCCATGTAGTGAGTCCCACTCCGATGACTCCCAGACCTACACGACCTTAGGGCATCAGGCTTTAAGTTCCCCGAAGGAGTGGTGCTCGAGTAGCGAAGGCCGCTGGCAGACTACCCTTATTTAATTAACTTTCTTTTATTTCTTTTCACTTTTAGCTCAGATTCTCGTCTAGTCATTCTAATCGTTAATACATCCACAACTGGTCTAATCTTATCTAGTTAAGTCTTGAAAAGGTAATTGGCTGAGGTTTCTAATCCAAACTAAGTTGTCCTCAGTTATCAGGAATTCCCTATTCCTAATCAATAAGTTCAAAAATAGTCCTTAATTGTCTCCTACTAACCATAACATTCTACCTACATATCATAGACAATAGCAAATGTTTACCAATCATACTACATTTAGAAGTTTGAAAAAATGAGAAATTTTGAAAAAATTTTGGAAGGGTGAAAATCTGGGGAAAACAAGCAAACTCGTGCAAATTGTTTTTCAAAAACTACTACAGTGCACAGTGCACTGCTACCCCACACTTAAGTCTGACACTGTCCTTAGTGTTCATGCATATCTAAACTACCCCACACTTATTTGAAAACAAGAAGAAATAAAAATAAAACAGATAGCTCATACCCCACACTTATTCGACTAACTAAGGGTAAGAGAGGAAATAAGGCAACAAAACAAGAAGGATATCAAAATAGAACACAAAGCAAATAAAATAAAAGTAAAGGAATATGAGGGTTAGAAAAACTCCATTCATGTCGCGAGCAGAAGGGTCTTCTCTGATCTGTCAATTGGCTCTTCACCTTAGCCATGTGCTATTGCTGAGGTGTTCTTGACTCTGCAAGCTCTAGATATTGGAACGGATGACGTCAGCTCCGATTCTTTAATGTTGAGCTCCAGGTAGTGGCCTATCCATTTGATGAATGACTCGAGCCATAAGGACTGATTCCTCGAATCATTTGCAAAGGTTCTCGTAATCGTAGCAACGTACCTAGAAGGAACGTGTCTAGGAATGAGACTTCTTTGGATTGGTGTGCCTACCTACCAATGTCAGTGAAGGTATTGCATGCAATATTTTTGAATGGCAGAAAAGATACCTGAAGCTTTGGCGAAGCCGTGGTGGTAGGAGGCTCCAGTAGTGTAGATCTGGGCCCAAGTATTTAAGACTTCCTCGGGGACATTTCTCACAGCTGATTGTATGCCAGGGGATGCAAGCTCCTCCATTGCTATGCTCCTGATACAATGCCAAATTCCTCTATATCCCTTGACCCTTCGATATCACTTGGTAGATCACTTGCTTGCACTAGGCTGGCTTTAATTGTTGCTAGTATCTCATCTGTTGATTCTGCGGGTAGGGGTTTTGCTATGGTGGTATCTTCTAAAAGTTTCTAGCTTCCGAATTATTCCTCAGCTAAATCCCGTATGATTCGTCCAGCTGGGATTGTATGCATTTCCCATTGGAGTAGCATTCTGCAGTAACCTACTCCTACCTCTTTTTGGAATGGTTCGTATTTCATTCCCATAGCAATCCCTGCTAAAGTGTGGTACTTGGCAGACATCACATATTTGATACACAGACTGAGCGTTTCTTCCTAAGACATTGGCACTTTGAATCTGGAAAACAACTTCTCATAGAATCTGCACATGACTTTAACATCATTAGTAGGTAATGCATGTGGTTCATGCCATTTTTGAAAAGTGTTCCACTACTACTATGACGTAAATGTTTTCATAGGAAGAAAAAGAAAAGGATTTGATACCCCAGATATCAAAGGTTGCAATACTCTGTATACCTTGCTGGGGTAGGCGATCTCTGGAAGAGGTGTTACCTGTTATTTGGCAAGCATCGCAGGACTGTATCAGAGATACAAAATCCTTGAATATGGTGGGTCAATAATATTCTACTTCCAACACTTTCCGGACAGTGTTGATAGCCATTAATTGGTCTCCCATAGATTCCTGCAATGCTTCAGAATCATGTGGCATGCGCTTTCCGAGATACATCATCTGATCACTTTACTCTGCAAAAATTTGAAATAGAAGAGAAATCTGCCTAGTAGTAATATTTCAAATCAGCAAAGAATTTCTTCTTTTGCTAATAAGTCATATCACTTGGGAATAATTAGCAGCTAGATAATTAGTAATATCAGTAAACCACGGAGGAGAATCATTACTCATAGCAAACAATGAAAATAGATCCTCATTCAGAAATTTATCGGATACTACTGTCTCGTCAATAGCCTCTAACTCAGGGTTTCCTAATCTAGACCAAAGGTTTGCTTTCTAGATTCTTAACCCTTTTTCTTACCCCTTCATTCTATATCAAATTCAAGTGACAATAAAACCTAACTTAATCAATTATGGTTCAACATCAGTTTTATTGAACATAGATATCTCAGAGTGATCAATGTAACCTATTGTTTTAGATAAGACTAGATAAGATCAGGATTTATCATACATGAACTTTCTTATCATGTTTCTGTCCTAAAACAATTCTTACTACATCATTACATCACATATTCATTCAAAAAGCAGATTTCAATCAGGTGATGCCATAATGGGTGCAATGATTCCTTTTGGTTTAAAAGATCTCATGCAATTATCAGCAAAACAAAAGGAACATCATTTTTTTCAGTAGAACATTCAGAGGTCTGGCTATTAAGGAAAAATCATTTCATAACTCGTCCTAATAAAGCCGGTATGACTCTAAGAAAATTCTAAAATGGAATTTCTTCCCAATAAATATCTAAGCCAAAATTTTACAACTCAGAAGAAAATATATTTTATCCTCATTTCCATTTTTATTTTTTTCGAAATAATAGAAAAACACGAAAAATAGCAACTAAGAAAACAACTAAGAAAGAACAAGATATAGGGAAAGAACAACTTACCATTGAGCAAGAAAATTCATTTTTTTCGAGTTTTATGATTTATGCATATCAATAGGACAGTCAAAATCCCCAAGGGAATAATTGAAGATCTCTTAGTAAAGGTCGGGAAATTTGTATTCCATGTGGATTTTGTTGTCATGGATATGAATGGGGAAGGAGGAGTGCCCCTGATCCTAGGCCGACCATTTCTAGCTACCTCAAAAGCATTAATAGATGTCAGTAATGGCCAAATCAAGTTAAGGGTAGGCACTGAAGACATTACTTTTGATCTGAATGAGACCCTTAGGTATCCCATGCATTTAGATGATACTTGTTTTTGTGTGGATGCCATGGAACACTTGATTGCAATTAACGTGCCAGACCTATGCTCAAACTATCAAATACTGAGTGAGGACTCCCTAGAATTAGAGGAGACAGAACTTAGTTCTTCTGAAAATGAAATTACTTCTGATAGTTTCACTGAGATAGGTGATGATGAGATGAAGAAAGAACGGACTTCGTTTGAAGATCCACCAGACTTGGAACTGAAGGAACTGCCCACTCATCTGTGCTACGAATTCCTAGATGACAACAAGAAACTTCCCATTATTCTTGCAGCTGATCTGACTGCAGAACAAAGGAAGCTGACCGTGGACATGTGCAGAAAGTATAGAAGAGCCTTTGCCTACAAAATTGCAAACATCCCAGGTATTAATCCAAGTTTTTGTTCGCATAAGATTCTTCTAGAAAATGAGCATAAGCCATGTGTTCAACCTCAAAGGAGGTTGAATCCTAATGTGTGTGATGTTGTTAAGAAAGAAGTAATCAAATTGTTAGATGCAAGACTTATCTACCCTGTCTCAGATAGTGAGTGGGTAAGCCCGGTGCAGGTAGTACCTAAGAAAGGCGGTATAACAGTTGTTAGGAATGAGCATAATGAACTAATCCCTACGAGAACTGTAACTGGTCATCGTGTATGCATAGACTATAGAAAACTAAATACGGCCACACGAAAAGACCACTTCCCCCTTCCTTTTATTGACCAAATGTTAGAAAGATTATCTGGACACATGTTTTATTGCTTTCTTGATGGGTTTTCTGGTTATTTTCAAATTCCTATTTCCCCTGAGGATCAGCATAAAACTACTTTCACATGCCCTTTTGGAACATTTGCATATAGAAGGATGCCTTTTGGTTTGTGTAATGCACCTGCTACATTTCAACGTTGTATGACTGCTATCTTTGAGGACATGTTAGGAAAATCTATGGAAGTATTTATGGATGAATTTTCTATTTTTGGTAATTCATTTGAGGTTTGTCTAAAGAACCTGGAGTTAATGTTGAAACGTTGTATAAAATCTAACCTGGTTTTAAATTGGGAAAAATGCCACTTCATGGTAAAAGAGGGAATCGTCTTAGGACATAAGATCTCACACCTAGGTATGGAAGTAGATAAGCAAAAATGAAGTTATTTCAAAACTACCTCCTCCCAAAATGTGAGAGCCGTTAGGAGTTTTTTGGGACACGCTCTTTTATCGTAGGTTTATAAAAGATTTTTAATAGCCAGGCCGTTGACCAATTTACTCGGAAAAGATGTTCCATTTGTCTTTGATGAAAAATGCCTAAAAGCTTTTAATAGACTTAAGGAACTTTTAACTACTGCACCTGTCATGACGACACCTGACTGGAGTCTACCTTTTGAGCTTATGTGTGATGCTAGTGACTATGCAGTAGCAGTAGTTTTAGGACAAAGACATGATAAGAAATTTCAGGTAATATATTATGCCAGTAAAACCTTAACTGATGCTCAGAAAAATTACACCACGACAGAAAAGGAATTATTAGCAGTAGTATATGCATTTGACAAGTTTCGATCTTATCTAGTCCTGTCTAAAACTATTGTTTATACTGATCATTCTGCATTAAAGTACTTGTTCAATAAAACCGACGCAAAACCAAGATAAATCAGATGGGTTTTATTGCTTCAAGAATTCGACATAGAAATTCGGGATGAGAAAGGGGCAGAAAACTTAGCCGCAGACCACTTGTCTAGGCTAGAAAATCCGACCCTAGAGGCTATTGATGAATCAATTATATCTGATAAATTCCCAAATGAGAATTTGTGTGCAATGTTTGCTATCTTCTCACCCCCTTGGTTTGCAGATATAGCAAATTACTTGGCAGCCCGGACTCTCCCTAGTGATATCACTGCTCAACAAAGAAGAAAATTCTTTGCTGACCTTAAATATTACTATTGGGAGGATCCTTTTCTATTTCGAATATGTGCAGATCAGATGATCAGGAGATGTGTCTCCCAAGAAGAGGGTCCAAATTCTGGAACATTGTCACTGCGGACCAACAGACGGTCACTTAGCTGCAGCTAATACCGCCCAGAAAGTATTAGAAGCAGGCTTCTACTGGCCTACCATATTCAAAGATGTCGCAGCATTCACAGGATCGTGCGATGCCTGTCAGAAAGCTGGAACCATATCTTCTCGAGACAGTCTACCCCAACAGGTAATTCAAAGTGTAGAATATTTGACATATGGGGTATAGACTTCATGGGTCCGTTTCCTCCCTCTTTTGGTAAGCAGTACATCATAGTAGCCGTAGAATATTTTTCAAAATGGCCTGAGGCACAGGCCCTACCTACTAATGATGCTAGAGTCGTATGCAGATTCCTTAAGCAGATTTTTGCCAGATTTGGATGTCTGAAAGCTCTAATCAGCGATCGAGGTACGCACTTCTGCAACTCTCAATTGCAGAAGGTACTTCAGCAATACGGAGTTCGCATCGCGTTTCCACAGCCTACCATCCCCAAACCAATGGGCAGGCTGAGGTAACCAATAGGGGTATAAAGAGAATCCTAGAAAAGACTGTGGGTGTTAACCGTAAGGATTGGGCCAATAAACTGGAGGATGCATTATGGGCCTTCCGTATAGCATACAAGACCACTACGGGGTTCTCACCCTATCGACTAGTCTATGGAAAAGCATGCCACCTACCGGTTGAACTTGAACATCAATCTTACTGGGTAGTGCAAAAATGCAATCTCGACGATAATTTAACTAAGGAACGCCGGATTCTACAACTCAACGAACTGGATGAGTGGAGGCTCAAAGCCTATGAAAACTCACATCAGTTCAAGATGACAAGCAAACTCCGGCATGACAGACGACTCAGAACCCAGAAGAATTTTGAACCAGGAGATAAGGTATTGCTATACAACTCACGTTTAAAATTTTTCCCAGGAAAGTTGCGTAGCTGTTGGTCAGGACCGTTCACAATCACGGAAGTATCACCTTTCGGAGCATGTGACATCATGGATTCTGACGGCATTATTCAAAAAGTAAACGGACAACGCCTAAAGATTTACAGAGAGCCGTTTGACTCGTCCGAGCAGACTGTGGACTTCACAGAATAAGGGAGTATCTCTTTCATTTTATTTCATGTTTTGTTATTTCTTTCATTACTATATTTTCCTTCTTACCCATAGTTGTTCGAATAAGTGTGGGGTAAGAGCTTTTTTTGTTTTGTTTTATTTCTTGTTTTCAAATAAGTGTGGGGTAGTTTAACTATGCATGAACAATGAGGACAGTGTCAGACTTAAGTGTGGGGTAGCAGTGCACAGTGCACTGTAGTGGTTTGAAAATTTTTGCATGATTTTGCTTGTTTTCCCCATATTTTCACACCCTTCCAAAAAAATTTCAAAATTTTCATTCTTTCAGACTTCTCAAAAAGCAGTATGATTGGTTAAACATTTGCTGATGTCTATGATATGTATGTAGAATGTTATGGTTAGTAGGAGACAATGTGATGACTATTTTGAACTAATTGACTAGGAATAGGGAATTCTTGATAACTGAGCACAACTTAGTCTGGATTAGAGACTTCAGCCAATTACCTTTTCAAAACTTAACTAGATAAAATTAGACCAGTTGTGGGTGTATTGACAATTAGAATGACTAGATAAGACTCTGAGCTAAAGGTGAAAAGAAACAAAAGAAAGTTAATCAAATAAGGGTAGCCTGCCAGCGGCCTTCGCTACTCGAGCACCACTCCTTCGGGGAACTTAAAGTCTGATGCCCTAAGGTCGTGTAGGTCTGCGAGTCATCAGAGTGGGACTCGCTACATGGGTAGTTGAAGTTGACGTGTTCTAAGCAGACTCAAAATACCCTGAATCTATAAAGAAAAAAATCAATAAGTGCTAAATCATTAAAAATCTGATCACCAAGGCTCAGAACTCAGAAAGTTGTCTATTGTCAGTATGTCTAGCGACAGGTCAAAGTGTTATCTGGTAATAGTTAAAACGAGGGTTTATTGTGTTGACTAACTGGTCTAGACTAGTACACACACCACACATCAGGAAGACCTTGTGACTAAGAGAAAATTTCAAATCTAGTCGTTGAGTTGTTTTCTGCTTGATCATAACAATCTACTAGAGATATTTGAAACCTTGTCATAGCAACCTGACCAGTCAGACCTGTGTTAAGAATTGTCTGAATAATTTTTGGAATAAAAACATGACTAGGAATTTAAGTGACGGCACATATCACTAACTTCAGGTAGACTTTGCTTGAGGACAAGCAAAAAGCTAAGTGTGGGGTTATCTGATATGCATAAATCATATCACGTTTTTAGCATGTTTTTAGGCATGATTTAGGGTGAAATTGAGGGTAAATCGGTCTTAATTGTTTATTATTAACTCAATTTCACATTTTTCATGATTTTGGAAGTGTCAGGTGAAAAGTAGAAGAAAATGGCAAATTTCAGGGCAAAAACGCAATTTTTCAGAAGTTTGGACTTCGGGGAGGGCGTCCCGAATAAGGACGGGCGTCCTGACCTGGTCAACAGGCCAGGACGGGCGTCCAGGACTCAGGACGGGCGTCCCTAACGAGAATTCAGAATCCCACATCGAAGTTTTGAGAGAAAATCACTCCAGAAAGGTGCTATAAATACCCCCAGGCCTTCCTCAGTTGAAATCATCCCTCTCCATTTGATCTGAGTCATTCAGTGACTTCCAGTGTACAATTCTCTAGTACACAAATCACTCAGAGACTCAGATTTCAGTATAAGTTTTCTTTCTTTCCTTTTATTGTTTCGTTTTTCTTAATTTCTGAGAATTAGTCTCAGATCTTAGGGTTCGATAGATAGGTTCGTTTCTGGTATTCATAGAATACCCGGGATTTCATTAGGAGATCCTAAGAGGGCTCTAGGCGTTCGAAGAGTCAGTCCACAGGGCTGGGCTTAAGGTGGGTATTAAGGTAAAGCCCAGTTACTAGGCTGAGGAAGCGTCCTCCGAAGGTTCTAGCGAGCAGAGTCGGGTCAAGCAATACGATATATACAGCAGTACGCTCTATCGGCGAGACTAAGTAAAGGGTGATTTCTTTATGGCATCAGTCCCCATGTCCCTCTCTTATATGTTGTTATTGTGTTTGTCCAAAGAATAATTTTGAATATTGGATTATGATTTCTATGAATATTTGTTATATATGTTGAAGTTGTTATGTTTTTTCGGAAATGGCCAACTCCTTAAATATTCATTATGTCTGCGTGTCTAATGTAGTTTCTTTTAAACTAAATGTAGGGTTATAGATAATTCCTAACCACGGTCTATTCATAACCTATTTAGTTTAACAGGCATCAATTAGTATTGGTGTCTGCCATACTAGATAAAATAACCTGCGAAACACCCTGTTTGTTAGAGTAGTCTAGGTAGGCTGAGTAGAGCGTTTATGCCGGCGTTAAGGGCCAGCAGCGTGATCCCCTAAGTGACATAGGGCTTTCATAGTTGACTTTTGCTCGAAACGTGAGTATAGTCGTTTACCTTGGCGATGGGGCGGTTTATCAGATTACTCAGATGTGGTACACCTTTAGACTCAGAACATAGTTGCAATCCAAGCCAAGACATGTCTAAAACATTCGAAGATAGGTCAATCAACATGTAGGAACAATATAACCTAGAATCAGGACATTATCTCTATAACACGTTTAGGCTTAATTAAACTTAAACCTAGTGGAAAATGGATCACCCTCTCATCAAAGTTATTGATGAAGATTGCATAACTGGATCATAAGATAAGAGTTATGATAAAAGGCTAATTACTACTAAGCCGTTACCGCTTCCCTGGAAGTACGATATTAATAAATTAAAATCGTAGATACTTTCCAAAAACTAGCTACACAATAGGTACTCTGCCTTAGGTTCTGATTGATTAAGTGACCATAATTGAATGCTAAAGTGACAGTTAGTTAGACTCAGTCCTTAATTACATAATCAACGTAGGTAACTAAAGCATATCTTTTAGCATACCAATCGGAACGCATCACATTCACCACTTTATTAGAGTACAGGCTAAAGCTTAACCCCATAAAGTGCACGTTCGGCATCAAGTCTTGAAATTTGTGGGGTTCATGATGTCGAAATGCGGTATTGAAGCTAATCCCCGCAAGATCGAAGCAGTATTGGCATTGGATGAGCCCACTGTGTCAAAGAAATCCAGAGACTAAATGGTTGCATAGCTACCTTGGGAAGATTTGTGTCCAAGTCAGCTGAAAAGTGTATGTCATTTTTCAAAGTGCTAAAGCTATCTAGGAAAACCTTCAGGTGGAGTGAAGAGTGCACGAAAGCATGGAAAGACTTGAAGAGCTACTTGGCGGATCTACCCTTACTGAGTGCACCCACACCAGGCGAAGCACGGTACATGTAACTGTCGGTCTAGTAACAGGTAGTAGCATCAGTCCTAGTCAGAGAATCAGAGGACAAATAACTGCTAATCTACTTCGCCAGCCGAGTACTTAGGGACGCCGAAGTGCGATACTCATACATTGAAAAGTTGGCGTATGCATTGGTCATAAGAACACGGAAGCTTCGAGCATACTTCGAATCACACTCTGTCACCATCTACACTAACCATCCATTAAAGCAGATCTTTCACAAGATGGACCAGTCCAGAAGAATTCTGAGATGGTCCATCGAACTTTGTGGTTTGGATCTCAAGTTTGTACATGCACTGCAATCAAAGCCCAAGCCTTATCAGACTTCCTGACAGAACTGTCCTTCTTACAGACTACTACTGTGGGAGAAACAATCCTTGCATCCACAGAGGGAGAAGCTTGGACAATGATGGTAGATGGAGCGGTCAAAACAAAAGGGGTAGGAGTGGGCATCACGATAATATCCCCCTCCGGACAGCATGAGAGATTCTGAAGTGTGAAGCTCGACTATCTCATGTCTAACAATCAGGCCGATTATGAAGCCCTCATCATCGAATTGCAGTGGGCCCTGGACACAGGCATAAGCTCCCTATGAGTCTTCAGCGGCTCCCAAGTTGTCGTAGGGCAAGTGAACGGTGAGTGATATGCACAAATCATATCACTTTTTTAGCATGTTTTTAGGCACAAATTAGGGCATAATTTGAACCAAATTGATCTTAATTGATTGAAATTAACATATTTTTGCATAATTTGTGATTTTGGAAGTTTCAGGAGAAATGTGCAAGAAAACAGCAAATACCACCCGTCCCGATAGAGTCAAAGGTTCGGGACGACCATCCCCAAGTCAGGACGCGCGTCTTGACCTGGTCAAAGCATCGGGATGGGCGTCCCGAGTAGCAAGTTGCTGTCCCACGTCGATTTTTCAATGTAAATCTCCTCCTTTCCACCCTTATAAATACCCTAGGGGTTGGAAGGTTAGAATCATCCCTCAACACTCAATACAAGTCATTTAGCAACTTCGAGTGTCTCATTTTCTCTATTTTTGATGGGATTCCGATTGATATGCTAAAAATAGGCTTTATTTACCCTATATCGATTATGAATAATTAAGGACTGAGACTTACTAATTATCACATTTAGCATCTATGTTGTCACTTAATCAATCAGAACCTAAGCCAGAGTACCTATCGTGTAGCTAGTCTATTGGAAAGTACCTACGATTTTAATTTAAGAATTTATCGTACTCCCAGGGAAGTGGTAACTGATTAGTAGCAACTATCCTTTTACCCTAACTCTCATTTTATTACCTAGTTATTCAATCACTCATCAATATCTTTGATGAGTGGGTGGTCCTTTCTACACAAGACTCAAGTTCATTAAGCATGCAAGAGTATTTTACAGACAAGTGTTCTGATGTATGTTATATTGTTTCTACATGTTGACTGACCTATCTTCGAGTATTTTAGATATATCTTGGTCTAGATTGTAATTATGTACTGATTCTACTTGTGTACCACATCTGAGTTATCGGATAAACTGCCCCATCGCCATTGATGGCCCTACTCACGGTTCGAGCTAAAGGCATCCATGAAAGTCCTGTGTCACTCAGGAGATCATGCCGCTCGCCCTAACACCGGCATAAACACATGAACTCAGCTTCATTAAACTACTCTAACAAACACGGTGATCTATAGGTTATTTTATCTAATATGGCAGACCTTAATGCTTTCGTCCTCACACAAAGCTCTAAATTAAGGCATGTTAAACTAGACAGGTTATGATTAGACCGTGGTTAGGAATTGTCTATAACCGTTCATCTAATTTAAAAGAGAAAGTAGACATGCAGTTATAATGATTAATTAAGCTGGTGACCTTTATGGAAAAATGTAAATAAGTTCAGCATGCAAAACACATATTCATATCATCATAATTGGGTATTCAAATAGATATTTAGACAAACACAGTACAAAATATACAAAGAGGATCTGGGGAACCACCATCATAAAGTATTCACCCTTTATCAGGTCCGCCGATGGAGCGACTACTTGTATATCATGGACTATTTGACCTGACTCTGCTTGACAGAACCTTCAGAGAACACTTCTGTAGCCTAGCAGCAATTGCTTTACCTTATGTCTCGGGCTTAAGCAAAGCCCTATTGACTAGCTCTTTGCTCACCTAATGCCCTCTTAGGATCCCCTAACGAAATCTCAGGTATTCTATGAATACCAAAAAGGAACCCTATCTAGTCGTATTCTAAGATCCTGAGATAGACTCTCAGAGAGCAAAGAACATGAGAAACTCTCGTATACAAAACTACTTGAATGAAACACCTGAGATCACTAAATGACTTATATAATGAAGAAAAATGTATACTTGAAGTCACTGAATGATTCAAATCAAGTGGAGAGGGATGATTTCAACTGAGGAATGCCTGGGGTATTTATAGCAGGGAAGCTGAGTGATTTTTTATGCAAAACTCGATGTGGGGTACTGTGCAGGGGCTTGGGACGCCCGTCCCGATCTGTTGACCTGGTCAGGATGCCTGTCCCAGGTTCGGGATGCCCGTCCTGGGTCCTTGACCGGCTCGGGATGCCCGTATTGGCCTTAGGACGCCCGTCCTGATCCACAAACTTCCGAAAATCACGTTTTTGCCCCAAAATTTGCTATTTTCTTGCACATTTCTCCTGAAACTTCCAAAATTACAAATACTGCAAAATTGTATTAATATCAATCTATTATGAACGATTTATCTCCAATATTGCCTTAATTTGTGCCTAAAAACATGCTAAAAAAGTGATATGATTTATGCACATCATATAACCCCACACTTAGCTTTTTGCTTGTCCTCAAGCAAAGTCTATATGAAATTATTGAAATTCTAAATCATAGGTGCAATCACTCAAAAGTCCTAGCAATGTTTTTAGCCAAAGTTAATCACTGAGTCAGATGATTCACAAAACAGGCTTGACTGGTCAAGTTGCTATGACAAGGTCTCAAATATCTTAGTAAATTATCATGGTCATGCTGGTGTAACAACTCAACAACTTGACTAAACTCTACTCTTAGTCACGAGGTCTTCCTGATGTGTAGTGTGTGTACTAATCGAGACTAGATTGTCAACACAATATAGTCTTCTCTTAACTCTTACCAGATAATACTTCGACCAATCATTGAATATAACAGCAACAAACAACCTTCTGAGTTCTAAGCTTTTAGTGTCAAGGCTTTTCAATTATAATTTTCAATAAAAGAACACACTGGGCAATGTATTTTTAGATTGATTGTTTAGGGTATTTTTGTGTTCGCTTTCACACATCAACTTTAACTACCCAGTAGCGAGTCCCACTCTGATGACTCCTAGATCTATACGACATTAGGGCATCAGGCATTAAGTTCCCTTAAGAAGTGGTGCTCGAGTAGCAAAGGACGCTTGCAAACTACCTTATTTGTTTAACTTTTTCACTTTCAGCTCAAAGCATCATCTAGTCATTCAAATTACTAATACATCCTCAATCGGTCTAATATTATTCAGTTAAGTCTCGAAAAGGTATTTGGTTGATGTCTCTAATCCAAACTAGGTTGTACTCATTTATCAGGAATTCCCTATTTCTAATCGAGTAATTCAGTAAAGTTATGAACTTGTTTCATACTGATCATAATGCTCTACTCAACATATATCATAGACATAAGCATTTCTTTACCCAATCAATACTGAATTTGAAGTCTGAAAGAGTGAAACCTTTTTGAAATGTTTTTTGGAAGGGTGCAATTTTAGTGAGAAATATGGGAAAACATGAATTTATAACTACTATAGTGCATAGTGCACTGCTACCCCACACTTAAAGTTTACACTATCCTCAGTGATCATGTATATCCTATTACCCCACACTTATTTGAAAAATAAAAGAAAGCAAAAATAAAACTCTTACCCCACACTTATTTGACTAAGGGGAAGAGAAAGAAAATAAAACAACAAAACAAAAAGGGTAATAGAAATAACAAAACAAATAAAATAAAGGAAACAAAAACAAAATAAAGAGAATGAAAAGAATACTCCCTTATTCTGAGAATTCAACAATCTGCTCGGACAAGTTGAGTGGTTCTTTGTAGAATTTTAAGCGTTGCCCATTCACTTTTTGAGTAGTACCGTCAGAATTCATTATGACACATGTGCCAAAGGGCGATACTTCTGTGATAGTGAACTGTCCTGACCAACAGCTATGCAACTTTCCTGGGAATAATTTTAACCGCGAGTTGTATAATAGTACTTTATCCCCAGGTTCAAGATTCTTCTGGGCTCTGGGTCGCCTGTCATGCCAGAGTTTACTTGTCATTTTGAATTGATGTGAATTTTCACAGGCTTTGAGCCTCCATTCATCCAATTTGTTGAGTTGTAAAATTCGGTTTTCCTTAGTCAAGGTATTATCTAGATTGCATTTTTGCACTGACCAGTAAGCTCTATGTTCAATTTCAACAAGAAGATGACATGCTTTTTCATAGACCAATCTATAAGGTGAAAATCCTGTAGAGGTTCTATATGCCGTACGAAAGGCCCATAATGCATCATCAAGTTTTATGGCCCAATCCTTACGGTTAACACCTACAGTCTTTTCTAGTATTCGTTTAATTCCTCTATTGGTTACCTCAACCTGCCCATTGGTTTGAGGGTGGTATGTTGTGGAAAGGCGATGTTGAACTCCATATTGCTGAAGTACCTTCTGCATTTGAGAGTTGCAAAAGTGTGTACCCCGGTCACTGATTAGGGCTTTTGGGCATCCGAATCTAGCGAATAGCTGTCTAAGAAATCTACACACGCTTCTAGCATCATTAGTAGGTAGTGTCTGTGCCTCAAGCCACTTTGAGAAATATTCTACGGCTACTATGATGTACTTCTTACCATAGGAAGAAGAAAATGGACCCATGAAGTCTATACCCCACATGTCAAATATCTCTACACTTTGAATTACCTGTTAGGGTAGATCATCTCGAGAAGATATGTTTCCTATTTTCTAACAGGCTGGTGTGATTCCGATTGATATGCTAAAAATAGGTTTTATTTACCCTATATTGATTATGAATAATTAAGGACTTAGAATTAATAATTGTCACATTTAGTATCTATGTTGTCACTTAATCAATCAAAACCTAAGGCAGAGTACCTATCGTGTAGCTAGTTTGTTGGAAAGTACCTACGATTTTAATTTAAGAAATTATCGTACTCCCGGGGAAGTGGTAACGGCTTAGTAGCAACTATCCTTTTACCCTAACTCTCATTTTATTATCCAGTTATGTAATCATTCATCAATATCCTTGATGAGAAGGTGATCCATTCTACACAAGATTCAAGTTTTTAAGCATTCAATGGTATTTTACTAACATTGTTCTGATATATGTTATATTGTTTCTACATGTTGATTGACCTATCTTTGATTATTTTAGATATATCTTGATCTAGATTGCAATTTCATACTGATTCTACTTGTGTAGCACATCTGAGTTATCTGATAAACCGCCTCATCGCCATTGACGGCCCTACTCACGGTTCGAGCTAAAGGCATCCATGAAAGTCCTGTGTCACTCAAGAGATCATGCCGCTCGCTCTAACGCCGGTATAAACACATGAACTCAGCCTCATTAGACTACTCTAACAAACATGGTGATCTATAGGTTATTTTATCTAATATGGCAGACCTTAATGCTTCTGTCCTCACATAAAGCCCTAAATTAAGATCTGTTAAACTAGACAGGTTATGGTTAGACCGTGGTTAGGAATTGTATATAACCGTTCATCTAATTTAAAAGAGCAAGTAGACATGCAGTCATAATGATAATTAAGTTGGTGACCTTTCTGGAAAAATGTAAATATCTTCAACATGCAAAACACATATTCATAATATCATAATTTAATATTCAAATGGGTCTTTGGACAAATACTGTACAAAAATATAAAGAGAGGGACAAAGGGACCACCACCATAAAGTATTCACCCTTTATTAGGTTCGCTAATGGAGCAACTGCTTGTATATATCCTGGACTGCTTGACTCGACTCTGCTTGACAGAACCTTCGGGGAATGCTTCCTCAACCTAGCAACTATTGCTTTACCTTACGTCCCGGCTTAAGCAAAGCCTGTTGACTAACTCTTCGATCACCTAGTGCTCTCTTAGGATCTCCTAACAAAATCCTGGGTATTCTATGAATACTAAAAATGAACCCTATGTAGTCGTATTCTAAGATCCTGAGACAGACTCTCAAAAAACAAAGAACACGAGAAACTCTCGTATACTAAAATCTACTTGAACGAAACACATGAGATCACTGAATGATTTGTATACAGTAGAAAAATGTGTATTGGAAGCCACTGAATAATTCAGATCAAGTGGAAAGGGATGATTTCAACTGTAGAAGGCCTATGGTATTTATATCAGGGAAGCTGAGTGATTTTCTCTTCAGAAAACTATGTGGGATACTGTTCATGGGTTCAGGACGCCCGTCCCGATCTGTTGACCAGGTCAGGACACTCGTCCTAGGTCTGGGATGCCCATCCCGGGGCTTTGACCTAGTCAGGACGCTCGTCCTGAGTCCGGGATGCCTGTCCTGGGTCAAAGACCTGGGACGGGCGACCAGGACCCAGGACTGGTATCCTGACCTGGTCAATCGGTCGGGAAGGGCATCCCGGATTCGTGAACAGTATCCCACATTGATTTCTGAAGAGAAATTCACTCAGTTCCCCTGCTATAAATACCCCAGGCCTTTCACAGTTGAAATAATTCCTCTCCACTTGATCTGAGTCATTCAGTGACTTCCAGTACACAATTTTCTACTGTTTACTAGTCATTCAATGATTTCAGGTATCTTCATTCAAGTAGATATTTTTAGGTTTCGAGAGTTGATACGTGAAAATCGTATCACATTTTTAGCATGTTTTTTCATCAAAATTCGATGTGGGACTGGTTCTGGGGGCTCGGGACGCCTGTCCTGATCTGTTGACCAGGTCGGGACGCCCGTCTTGGGTTCGGGACGCCCGTCCTGACCCGTTGACTAAGTCAATATTTCCAAAAATTGCGTTTTTGCCCCAAAATTTACTGTTTTCGTCTACTTTTCACCTGACACTTCCAAAATCATAAAAACTGTGAAATTAAGTAAATAATGAACAATCAAGATCAAATTACCTTCAATTTCACCCAAATTCATACATAAAAACATGCTAAAAAGGTGATACGATTTTCGCGTATCATATGTTATATTGTTCCTACATGTTGATTGACCTATCTTCGAGTATTTTAGATATATCTTGGTCTAGATTGCAATTATGTACTGATTCTACTTGTGTACCACATCTGAGTTATCTAATAAATAGCCTCATCGCCTTTGACGACCCTACTCACGGTTCAAGCTAAAGGCATCCATGAAAGTCCTGTGTCACTCAGGAGATCATGCCGCTCGCCCTAACGCCGGCATAAACACACGAACTCAGCCTACTTAGACTACTTTAACAAACATGGTGATCTATAGGTTATTTCATCTAATATGGCAGACCTTAATGCTTTCGATGGGAAGTCCTAAATTAAGGCCTGATAAACTAAATAGTTTATGATTAGACCGTGGTTAGGAGTTGTCTATAACCATTCATCTAGTTTAAAAGAGAAAGTAGACATGCAGTAATAATGATAGTTAAGCTGGTGACCTTTCCGGAAAAATGTAAATAGCTTCAACATGCATAACACATATTCATAACATTATAATTTAATATTCAAAATGGGTCTTTGGACAAACACAGTATAGACATATAAAGAGAGGGACAAGGGGACCATGGCCAAAAAGTATTCATCCTTTATTAGGTCTGCTGATGGAGCAACTGCTTGTATATGCTCGACTGCTTGACCCGACTCTGCTCGACAAAACCTTCTGAGGACGCTTCCTCAGCCTAGTAGCTATGTTTTACCTTATTACCCAACTTAAGCAAAGCATTGTGGACTGACACGTCGAACGCCTAGTGCTCTCTTAGGATCTCCTAACAAAATCCTAGGTATTCTATGAATACCAAAAATGAACCTATCTAGTCGTATTCTAAGATTTGAGATAGACTCTCAGAAACAAAGAACACGAGACACTCTCGAAAACTATAAATCTACCTAAACTAAAAACACCTGAAATCATTAAGTATTCATCCTTTATTAGGTCTGCTGATGGAGCAACTGCTTGTATATACTCGACTGCTTGACCCGACTTTGCTCGAAAAAACCTTCGAGGACGCTTCCTCAGCCTAGTAGCTATGCTTTACCTTATTACCCAACTTAAGCAAAGCCTTGTGGACTGACACGTCGAACGCCTAGTGCTCTCTTAGGATCTCCTAAAAAATCCTGGGTATTCTATGAATACCAAAAACGAACCTATCTAGTCATATTCTAAGATTTGAGACAGACTCTCAGAAACAAAGAACACGAGACACTCTCGAAAACTATAAATCTACCTAAACTAAAAACACCTGAAATCATTAAGTGACTTGTATACTATAGAAAATTGTATACTTGAAGTCACTAAATGACTCAGATCAAGTGGAGAGCAATGATTTCAACTGTGGAAGGCCTGGGGTATTTATAGCAAGGGAACTGGGTGAAATTCTCTTCAAAAATTGATGTGGGAGTCTGACAAAGCGTTCAGGATACCCGTCCTGGATCTGGGACGCCTGTCCTGGCCTATTAACCAGGTCAGGACGCCCATCCTGAGTTCTGGACACCCATCCCGACTTTCGAACTTCTGAATATCATGTTTTTGCCCCAAAATTTGCCATTTTCTTGCATATTTCACCTGACACTTCCAAAATCACAAAAACTGCAAATTTGTGTTAATAACAATCAATTGAGAACAATTTAACACCAATTTCGCCCTAAATTGTGCCTAAAAACATGCTACAAAGTGATATGATTTGTGCATATCATATAACCCCACACTTTGCTTTTTGCTTGTCCTCAAGCGAAGTCTACATGAAATTATTGATTTTAAATCATAGGTGCAGTCACTTAAAATTTCTGGCAATGTTTTTTGATACGCTAAAATTGTATCACATTTTTAGCATGTTTTTATGTATGTTTTAATGTGAAATCGAGAGTAAATTGACATTAATCGTTTACTATTTACTTGATTTCATGGTTTTTATGATTTTGGAAGTGTCAGGTGAAAAATAGACGAAAACAGCAAATTCTGGGCAAAAACGCAATTTTTGGAAATGTTGACCTGGTCAAAGGTCCGGGACGGGCGTCCTGAACCGGGACGGGCATCCCGAACCTGGTCAACGAATCAGGACGGGCGTCCCGAACCGGGACGGGCGTCCTGAGCCGCCAGAAGCTGTCCCACATTGAATTTTTCAGAATTATTCACTCCGGGAAGCTGCTATAAATACCCCAGGCCTCCAGCAGTTGAATTCATCCCTCTCCACTCGATCTGAGTCATTAAGTGGTTTCCAGTGTACAATTCTCTAGTACACAACTCACTCAGAGACTCGGATCTCAGTTTTTTCTTATTAGTGTTGTTAGTTTTTGAGAAATAGTCTCAGATCTTAGGCTTCTATAGATAGGTTCGTTCTGGTATTCCTAGAATACCCGGGATTTCGTTAGGAGATCCTAAGAGGGCTCGAGGCGTTCGAAGAGTCAGTCCACAGGGCTGGGCTTAAGCCGGGTTGTTAAGTAAAGCCCAGCTACTAGGCTGAGGAAGCGTCCTCCGAAGGTTCTGACGAGCAGAGCGGGTCAAGCAATACGGCATATTACAACAGTACGCTCCATCGGCGAGACTTCGTAAAGGGTGAATTCTTTATGGCATCGGTCCCCCTGTCCCTCTCTATATGTTGTTATTGTGTTTGTCCAAATACTGATTGGAATACCAGATTATGTTTTATGAATATTTGTGATATACGTTGAAGTTATTATGTTTTTCTAGAAATGGCCACCTGCTTAAATATCCATTATGTCTGCATGTCTATTGCCGTTCTTTTAAACTGAAATTAGGGTTATAGACAATTCCTAACCACGGTCTATTCATAACCTGTTTAGTTTAACAGACATCAATTAGTATTGGTGTCTGCCATACTAGATAAAATAATCTGCGGAACACCTGTTGGTTGAAAGTAGTCTAGGTAGGCTGAGTTGGGTATTATGCCAGCGGTTATGAGATGAGCAGTATGATCCCCAAAGGACATAGGGCGGTCATTGCTGACTTAGTCCGAGCCGTGAGTGGGGCCGTTACCCTTAACGATGGGGCGGTAGCGTAGAAACTCAGATGTGGTAACCTTTAGACACAGAACATAGTTGCAATCCAGGCCAAGACATGTCTAAATACTCGAATATAGGTCAATCATGTATAGTAACAGTATAACATAGAATCAGAACTCATCTTTAAAACACTTTAGGATTAATGGACTTGAACCTAGTGGAGAATGGATCACCCTCTCATCAAAGTATTTGATGAAGATTGCATAACTGGATAAAGATAGGAGTTAGGATAAAAGGCTAGTTACTACTAAGTCGTTGCCACTTCCCTGGGAGTACGATAATTATTTAATAAAATCGTAGATACTTTCCAATAGACTAGCTACACGATACGTACTCTGCCTTAAGGTTCTGGCTGATTAAGTGACACCATAGACTAAATGTGACAATTAGTTAATTCACAGTCCTTAATTATTCATAATCAACATAGGGTAAAATAACACCTATTTAGCACGTCGGTCGGAAACCCCATCAGATTTTTGGCGCCGTTGCCGGGGAAATATCATAATGAATTTAGGATTCCTGATCAAAATTCTAGAGGCTTATGATAGGTAACGGTAGTAACCTAGACCTTAGATCTACACTTATCTTATACCAGTTAGACAATCAGTTTCCGAAATATAGGATTATTGATGCGGTTTCCGACCGATGTACTAAATAGGTGTTATTTTACCCTATGTTGATTATGAATAATTAAGGACTGCGAATTAACTAATTGTCACATTTAGTCTATGGTGTCACTTAATCAGCCAGAACCTAAGGCAGAGTACCTATCGTGTAGCTAGTCTATTGGAAAGTATCTACGATTTTATTAAATAATTATCGTACTCCCAGGGAAGTGGCAACGGCTTAGTAGTAACTAGCCTTTTATCCTAACTCCTATCTTATGATCCAGTTATGCAATCTTCATCAAATACCTTGATGAGAGGGTGATCCATTCTCCACTAGGTTCAAGTCCAATAAATCCTAAAAGTGTTTTAAAGATGAGTTCTGATTCTATGTTATACTGTTACTATACATTGATTGACCTATTTTCGAGTATTTTAGACATGTCTTGGCCTGGATTGCAACTATGTTCTGTGTCTAAAGGTTACCACATCTGAGTTTCTACGCTACCGCCCCATCGTTAAGGGTAACGGCCCTAACGGCTCGGACTAAAGTCAGCAATGACCGCCCTATGTCACTTCGGGGATCAACTGCTCGTCTCATAACCGCCGGCATAAAACTCTACTCAGCCTACCTAGACTACTTTCAACCAACAGGGTGTTCCGCAGATTATTTTATCTAGTATGGCAGACACCAATACTAATTGATGTCTGTTAAACTAAACAGGTTATGAATAGACCGTGGTTAGGAATTGTCTATAACCTAATTTCAGTTTAAAAGAACGGCAATAGACATGCAGACATAATGGATATTAAGCAGGTGGCCATTTCTAGAAAAACATAATAACTTCAACGTATATCAAAATATTCATAAAAACATAATCTGGTATTCCAATCAGTATTTGGACAAACACAATAACAACATATAAGAGAGGACAGGGGGACCGATGCCATAAAGAATTCACCCTTTACGAAGTCTCGCGATGGAGCGTATACTGTATATGCCTTATTGCTTGACCCGACTCTGCGTCAGAACCTTCGGAGGACACTTCCTCAGCCTAGTAGCTGGGCTTTACTTAACAACCCGGCTTAAGCCCAGCCCTGTGGACTGACTCTTCGAACGCCTCGAGCCCTCTTAGGATCTCCTAACGAAATCCCGGGTATTCTAGGAATACCAGAAACGAACCTATCTATAGAAGCCTAAGATCTGAGACTATTTCTCAAAAACTAAAATAAACACTAATAAGAAAGAAAACTGAGATCCGAGTCTCTGAGTGAGTTGTGTACTAGAGAATTGTACACTGGAAACCACTTAATGACTCAGATCGAGTGGAGAGGGATGAATTCAACTGCTGGAGGCCTGGGGTATTTATAGCAGCTTCCCGGAGTGAAAAATTTTGAAAAATTCGATGTGGGACAGCTTCTGGCGGCTCGGGACGCCCGTCCTGATTCGTTGACCAGGTTCGGGACGCCCGTCCTGGCGGTTTGACCGGGTTCGGGACGCCCGTCCCGGACCTTTGACCGGGTCAACATTTCCAAAAATTGCGTTTTTGCCCCAGAATTTGCTGTTTTCGTCTACTTTTCACCTGACACTTCCAAAATCATAAAAACCGTGAAATCAAGTAAATAGTAAACAATTAATGTAAATTTACTCTCAATTTCACATTAAAACATATATAAAAACATGCTAAAAATGTGATACGATTTTAGCGTATCAGATAACCCCACACTTAGCTTTTTGCTTGTCCTCAAGCAAAGTCTACATGGAGTTAGTGATTTTAAACTGTAGTGCAGTCACTTAAATTCCTAATCATGTTTTTATTCCAAAAATTCTTCAGACAATTCTTAACACAGGTCTGATTGGGTAGGTTGCTATGACAAGGTCTCACATGTCTCTAGTAGTTTGTTATGATTAGGCAGAAAATAAATCAACAACTAGGTTGGACTTTTTTCTTAGTCACAGGGTCTTCCTGATGTGTAGTGTGTGTACTAGTCTAGACCAGATAGTCAACACAATGAACTCTTATCTTAACTGCTACCAGATAATACTTCGACTATCGCTAGACATACTGACAACAGATAACTTTCTGAGTTCTGAGCTTTGGTGATCAGATTTTAATGTTTTAGCACTTAGTTATTTTCTTTATAGATTCAGGGTATTTCGAGTTTGCTTAGAACACGTCAACTTCAACTACCCATGTAGCGAGTCCCACTCCGATGACTCCCAGATCTACACGACCTTAGGGCATCAGGCTTTAAGTTTCCCGAAGGAGTGGTGCTCGAGTAGCGAAGGCCGCTGGCAAACTACCCTATTGTAATTAACTTCCTTAAGTTCTTTTCACTTTTAGCTCAGAGTCTCATCTAGTCATTCTAACTGCCAATATATCCACAACTGGTCTAATTTTATCTAGTTAAGTCTCGAATAGGCAATTGGTTGAAGTCTCTAATCCAGACAAGGTTGTGCTTAGTTATCAGGAATTCCCTATTCCTAATCAATTAGTCCAAGATAGCCATCGACTATCTCCTACTAACCATAACATACTACCTACATATCATAGACATAAGCAATTTGTTTAACCAAGCATACTGCATTTAGAAGTCTGAAAGACGGAAAAATTTTGAAAAATTTTGGAAGGGTGTGAAAATACAGGGAAAACAAGCAAAAGCATGCGAAAATTTTTTCAAACTGCTTCAAACTGCTACAATGCACTGTGCACTGCTACCCCACACTTAAGTTTGGCACTGTCCTCAGTGTTCATGCATAGCTAATTACCCCACACTTATTTGAAAATAAGAAATAAAAAAATAAAACACAATTAAAAGATCCTTACCCCACACTTATTCAACTAACTACGGGTAAGAAGGAACATAAAACAACCAAAGAAATAACAAAACAGGACACAAAAATGAAGAAAATAAAAGTAAAGGATCATGAGGATTAGAAAAAACTCCCTTCATGTCGCGA
Organism: Asclepias syriaca; assembly: GCA_027405835.1. NCBI lineage: Eukaryota > Viridiplantae > Streptophyta > Magnoliopsida > Gentianales > Apocynaceae > Asclepias > Asclepias syriaca. Next base: position 10,539,841 of record CM049930.1, read on the forward strand.
GCAGAAGGGTCTTCTCTGATCTGTCAATGGGCTCGTCATTAGCCATGTGCTATTGCTGAGGCGCTCTTGACTCTGCAAGCTCTAGATATTGGAACGGATGACGCCATCTCCGATCCTTCTTGTCGAGCTCGTAGGTAGTGGCATATCCATTTGATGAATGATCAAGCCCCAAGGACTTTTCCTCGAATCATCTACAAAGTTTCTCGTAATCGTGCAACGTGTCCAGAAGGAACGTGTCTAGGAATGAGACTTCTTTGGATTGGTGTGCCTACATGCCAATGTTAGTAAAGGTATTGCATGCAAGTCTCGAATGGAATAAAAGATACCTGAAGTTTGGCGAAGCTGTGGTGGTAGGGGGCTCCAGTTGTGTAGATCTGGGCCCAAGTATTGAGACTTCCTCGAAGAAGTTTCTCACAGCTGATTGGTATGCAGGGGATGCAAGCTCTCCATTGCTATGCTCCTGATACACTGCCAAATTCCTCTATATCCTTCGACCTTCGTTACCTCTTGGTAGATCACTTGCTTGCTCTGATCTGGCTTTAATTGTTGCCAGTATCTCATCTATTGATTCTGCGATGTGTGGGTTTTGCTGTGGTGGTGTCTTCTGAAAGTTTCCAGCTTTCGAATTATTCCTTAGCTAAATCCCGTACGATTCCTTAGTTGGGATTGATGCATTTCCCATTGGAGCAGCATTCGCAGTAACTACTCCTACCTCTTTTGGAATGGTCAGTCATTCCCATAGCAATCCTGCTAAAGTGTGGTACTTAGCAGACTTCATAGATTTGATACACATGCTGAACATTTCTTCCTAAAAACATTGGCACTCTGAATCTGGAAAACAACTAGAATCTGCACATGACTTTAACATCATTAGTAGGTAATGCCATGTGGTTCAGGCTATTTCGAAAAGTGTTCCACAACTACTATGATGTAATTATGTTCAAAGGAAGAAAGGAAAAAGATTCGAATAGAGTGATCGGTGTAACCTATGTTTTTAGACAAGACTAGATAAGATCGGAATTTATCATGCATGAATGTTTTGTCCAAAACAATTCGTACTACATCATTACATCACATATTCATTCAAAAAAGCAGATTTTAATTAGGGATGTGTCATAATGGGTGCATTAATTCCTTTCGGTTTAAACAATCTCATGCATTTATCATCAACAAAAGGAACATCCTTTCTCATTAGAATACTCAGAGGTCTGTCTATTAAAGAAAATTTTATTTCAGGATTCTGTCTAATAGACTAAGCAGACCTAAGAAAACTCCACAATGAGATTTCTTCCAGATTAAAACCTTAGCCAAAAATTGACAACTCAGAAAATATATTCTATCCTCATTTCCATTTTATTTTTCGAAAAAGAGCAACAATGTACAACTAAGAAAACAACTAAGAAAGAACAAGAGATAGGGAAAAGAACAACTTACCATTGAGCAAGAAAATACATTCTTTTTGGATTTTAAATTTTTAACATTTTTTTTCTTTTTATATTTCGAAAGCAATTAAATTTCCTCAATACGGTTTTAGAATAATTTTCTAAAATTTGATTATCCTAAGTGTCTTAATTCCAGATAAATCTAAAATTAATAATTAGTTATGATAATCCATATATTTCGGAAAGTGATTGCCTAACTGGTATACATAAGTGTAGTCAAGGTCTAGGTACTACGTTACCTCACATAAGCCTCTAGAATTTTGATCAGGAATCCTAAATTCATTATGATATTTCCCGGCAACGGCGCCAAAAATCTGATGCGGTTTCCGACCGACGTACTAAATAGGTGTTATTTTACCCTATGTTGATTATGAATAATTAAGGACTGTGAATTAACTAATTGTCACATTTAGTCTATGGTGTCACTTAATCAGCCAGAACCTAAGGCAGAGTACCTATCGTGTAGCTAGTCTATTGGAAAGTATCTACGATTTTATTAAATAATTATCGTACTCCCAGGGAAGTGGCAACGGCTTAGTAGTAACTAGCCTTTTATCCTAACTCCTATCTTATGATCCAGTTATGCAATCTTCATCAATAACTTTGATGAGAGGGTGATCCATTCTCCACTAGGTTTAAGTCTAATTAATCCCAAAAGTGTTTTATAGATGAGTCCTGATTCTATGTTATACTATTACTATACATTGATTGACCTATATTTGAGTATTTTAGACATGTCTTGGCCTGGATTGCAACTATGTTCTGTGTCTAAAGGTTACCACATCTGAGTTTCTACGCTACCGCCCCATCGTTAAGGGTAACGACCCTACTCACGGCTCGGACTAAAGTCAGCAATGAACGGTACCCTATGTCACTTCGAATGAACGGTACCCTATGTCGCTTCCTCAGCCTAGTAGCTGGGCTTTACTTAACAACCCGGCTTAAGCCCAGCCCTGTGGACTGACTCTTCGAACACCTCGAGCCCTCTTAGGATCTCCTAACGAAATCCCGGGTATTCTAGGAATACCAGAAACGAACCTATCTATAGAAGCCTAAGATCTGAAACTATTTCTCAGAAACTAAAACAAACACTAATAAGAAAGAAAACTGAGATCCGAGTCTCTGAGTGAGTTGTGTACTAGAGAATTGTACACTGGAAACCACTTAATGACTCAGATCGAGTGGAGAGGGATGAATTCAACTGCTGGAGGCCTGGGGTATTTATAGCAGCTTCCCGGAGTGAAAAATTCTGAAAAATTCGATGTGGGACAGCTTCTGGCGGCTCGGGACGCCCGTCCTGATTCGTTGACCAGGTTCGGGACGCCCGTCCCGGTTCAGGACGCCCGTCCTGGCGGTTTGACCGGGTTGGGACGCCCGTCCCGGACCTTTGACCGGGTCAACATTTCCAAAAATTGCGTTTTTGCCCCAAAATTTGCTGTTTTCGTCTACTTTTCACCTGACACTTCCAAAATCATAAAAACCGTGAAATCAAGTAAATAGTAAACAATTAATGTCAATTTACTCTCAATTTCACATTAAAACATATATAAAAACATGCTAAAAATGTGATACGATTTTAGCGTATCAATTATCATAACTAATTAATTTTAGATGTTATCTGGAATTAAGACATTTAGGATAATCAAATTTTAGAAAATCATTCTAAAACCATATTGAGGGAATTTAATTGCTTTCAAAATATTAAAAGAAAAAAAAATTTAAAATCTAAAAATCCGAAAAAAAATTGTACTTTTTCTTGTTTAACGGTAAGTTATTCTCTTTTCCCTATCTTTTGTGTTTTCTCCCTGTGAATAGTTGTTTTGTTTTGTTTTCTCTTTCTTCCAAGTTTTTCTTTAGTTTTCACTCTCCCTGTAACCTCACTAATTAGTTTGCTCAGGCTAAAACGTGTTCTTCTCTGTAGTTGCATGACTCGATCTTCAGAAGCTAATCTTGAAACACCAGTTGAAAATCCTGAACGAATCATCCGCACAGCTAATAGGCGAAGAACAGAAATGGCTGCTGAAAGACCTACCCTTGAATCCTACATCCAGCCACAGACTATCCCAGTCTCATCTGCCATCCGAATCCCTGGGAACCCTCGCTATGATCTTAAACCGAATGTGATCCAGCTGATTATAAATCGGTTCAGTTTGGAGGAACTGCAGCCGAGAATCCGCTGGAACACCTATCTGATTTCTCTCTCTCTCTGCGAAGGCCTCAAGGGTGATCATACTGCAGAAATAACTAAACTCAACCTTTTCCCTACTCACTTAGGGACAGAGCTAAGAGATGGTTGGCCCAGCTACCTACTAACTCCATCACCTCTTGGGACGAGTTAAGCAAAGCCTTCCTAGAAGAGTACTACTCTGCAGCAAGAGTCCTAGAATATCGAAGGGCTCTGTCTAGTTTCACTCAAGCTGCTGATGAGACAGTGATCGAAGCTTGGGACAGATTCAAGGAGCTACTCAGGCTCTGCCCCCAACATGGACTTACCGAGGCATTGCTGATTCAGCAATTTTACGGGGGTATGTCAGACATGGGTAAGCAAATTCTCGATGGACTCAATCCCCAGAGCGGTTTCAATGGAATGAGTGATGTAGATGCTAGAAACGCTCTGGAGAGACTCTACAGGAACAGCAAGAATTGGCGCACAAGTGGCCGAGCTAAGAAGCAACCAGTAAATGCGGTCGTTGCCTCCACTGATGATCAATTTGAGGCACTGAAGGCCAGCATTACTAATCAGCTGAATGCTTTCCAACAAGGGAAAAACATTCAGTCAGTATACCAAGTCTGCGAGTTTTGCCAAGGACCACATTTCAGTGGGGATTGTTATGGTAATGGGATATTAACTGTCCCAGAAGAAATGGAACAAGTGGACGCAGTAAATTCTGCTCCTATAGGAAATACCTACAATCCCACTTGGAAGAACCATCCGGGATTTAGCTGGAGAAACAATCCCGGGGCTACTAACTTCCAGAAAAGAGTACCTCAGCAACTGCCATATCCGCAGAATCAGCAAGTCGCTCTGCCTGCACCAAGGAACTACATCGTTCCAGCTGACCCATGCAAGAATTCAGAGACATGCTGAAGAGCATTTCCGACTCCAACAAGGAAATGATAGAGTCCAACAGAAAGATCAGAAGCTCACGCGAAAGAATCCAGCAGAACGAGAATAGACAGAAGCAGACCGAGCAAACAATCAGAAACACACAAGCTGCTATACAAACTTTAGAGAGGCAAATGGGTCAGCTATCCACCCATTTCTCTCACAGGTCCCAGGGAACGCTACCAAGCAACACTGAGACCAACCCTCAAACTGAATGCAAGACCATCACTCTAAGATCTGGTAAAATTCTATCTCCATCTCCACCCAAACCATCTGACCCTCCTATTCTTGTGCAGGAACCAGAAGAAGGCTCCAAGGACCCAACGCCGACGGATGTCGAGATCGAAGTAGCAAGGAAAGGGAAGACGGAGTTTATTCCTGAGTACCGGCCAAAAGTACCTTACCCTGCCAGACTTATGCACAATAAAGATAAGGAGCAATTTGAAAAGTTTCTTAGGAATTTTAGTCAGATTCATGTTAATTTACCTTTACTTGATGTTATTTCTGAAATGCCAAAGTATGCTAAGTTTTTAAAAGAAGTTGTTAGTAATAAAAGAAAATTTGACATGGACAAGGTGGTTCTTAATGAAGAATGTTCGGCGGTTCTGTTGAATAAACTACCGTCTAAACAGAAAGATCCTGGTTGTTTTACCTTGCCATGTACAATTGGAAATATTACTAACATGCATGCATTAGCAGACTTAGGAGCTAGTATTAATCTTATGCCATCTAGTTTATTTGATAAATTAGGATTGCATGATTTGAAAACGACTAGGATGTGCATACAACTTGCAGATAGGACAGTCAAAATCCCCAAGGGAATAATTGAAGATCTCTTAGTAAAGGTCGGAAAATTTGTATTTCCTGTGGATTTCGTTGTCATGGACATGAATGGGGAAGGAGGAGTGCCCCTGATCCTAGGTCGACCATTTCTAGCTACCTCAAAAGCATTAATAGACGTCAGTAATGGTCAAATCAAGTTAAGGTAGGAAATGATGACATCACTTTCGATTAAATGAAACCCTTAGGTATCCCATGCATTTAGATGATACTTGTTTTGTGTGGATGCCATGGAACACTTGATTGCAATTAACGTGACAACCTATGCTCAAACTATCAAGTTCTAAGTGAGGACTCCCTAGAATTAGAGGAGTCTGAACTTAGCTCTTCTGAAAATGAAATTACTTCTGATAGTTTCACTGAGATAGGTGATGATGAGATGAAGAAAGAACGAACCTCGTTTGAAGATCCACCAGACTTGGAACTGAAGGAACTACCCACTCATCTGTGCTACGAATTCCTAGATGACAACAAGAAACTTCCCATTATTCTTGCAGCTGATCTGACTGCAGAACAAAGGAAGCTGACTGTGGACATGTGCAGAAAGCATAGAAGAGCCTTTGCCTACAAAATTGCGGATATCCCAGGTATTAATCCAAGCTTTTGTTCGCATAAGATTCTTCTAGAAAATGAGTATAAGCCATGTGTGCAACCTCAAAGGAGGTTGAATCCTAATGTGTGTGATGTTGTTAAGAAAGAAGTCATTAAACTGTTAGATGCAGGACTTATCTACCCTATCTCAGATAGTGAGTGGGTAAGCCCGGTGCAGGTAGTACCTAAGAAAGGCGGTATAACAGTTGTTAGGAATGAGCATAATGAACTAATCCCTACAAGAACTGTAACTGGTCATCGTGTATGCATAGACTATAGAAAATTAAATACGGCCACACGAAAAGATCACTTTCCCCTTCCTTTTATTGACCAAATGTTAGAAAGATTATCTGGACACATGTTTTATTGCTTTCTTGATGGGTTTTCTGGTTATTTTCAAATTCCTATTTCCCCTGAGGACCAGCATAAAACTACATTCACATGCCCTTTTGGAACATTTGCATATAGAAGGATGCCTTTTGGTTTGTGTAATGCACCTGCTACATTTCAACGTTGTATGACTGCTATCTTTGAGGACATGTTAGGAAAATCTATGGAAGTATTTATGGATGACTTTTCTGTTTTTGGTAATTCATTTGAGGTTTGTCTAAAGAACTTGGAGTTAATGTTGAAACGTTGTATAAAATCTAACCTGGTTTTAAATTGGGAAAAATGCCACTTCATGGTAAAAGAGGGAATCGTTTTAGGACATAAGATCTCACACCTAGGTATGGAAGTAGATAAGGCAAAAATTGAAGTTATTTCAAAACTACCTCCTCCCAAAAATGTGAGAGCCGTTAGGAGTTTTTTGGGACACGCTGGCTTTTATCGTAGGTTCATAAAAGATTTTTCATTAATAGCCAGGCCGTTGACCAATTTACTCGGAAAAGATGTTCCATTTGTCTTTGATGAGAAATGTCTAAAAGCTTTTAATAGACTTAAGGAACTCTTAACTACTGCACCTATCATGACGTCACCTGACTGGAGTTACCTTTTGAGCTTATGTGTGATGCTAGTGACTATGCAGTAGGAGTAGTTTTAGGACAAAGACATGATAAGAAATTTCATGTAATATATTATGCTAGTAAAACCTTAACTGATGCTCAGGAAAATTACACTACGACAGAAAAGGAATTATTAGCAGTAGTATATGCATTTGATAAGTTTCGATCTTATCTAGTCCTATCTAAAACTATTGTTTATACTGATCATTCTGCACTAAAATACTTGTTCAATAAAACCGACGCAAAACCAAGATTGATTAGATGGGTTTTATTGCTTCAAGAATTTGACATAGAAATTCGGGATAAGAAAGGGGCAGAAAACTTAGCCGCAGACCACTTGTCTAGGCTGAAAATCCGACCCTAGAAGCCATTGATGAAACAATCATATCTGACAAATTCCCGGATGAGAATTTATGTACATTGTTTGCTGTCTTCTCACCCCCTTGGTTTGCAGATATAGCAAATTACTTGGCAGCCCGGACTCTCCCTAGTGATATCACTGCTCAACAAAGAAAAAATTCTTTGCTGACCTGAAATATTACTATTGGGAAGATCCTTTTCTATTTAAAATATGTGCAGATCAGATGATCAGAAGGTGTGTATCTCAAGAAGAAGGTTTCCAAATTCTGGAACATTGTCACTGCGGACCAACAGGCGGTCACTTAGCTGCAGCTAATACCGCCCGAAAAGTATTAGAAGCAGGCTTTTACTGGCCTACCATATTCAAAGATGCCGCAGCATTTACAGGATCGTGCGATGCCTGTCAGAAAGCGGGAACCATATCTTCTCGAGACAGTCTACCCCAACAGGTAATCCAAAGTGTAGAAATATTTGACATATGGGGTATAGACTTCATGGGTCCGTTTCCTCCCTCTTTTGGTATGAAGTACATCATAGTAGCTGTAGAATATTTTTCAAAATGGCCTGAGGCACAGGCCCTACCTACTAATGATTCTAGAGCTGTATGCAGATTCCTTAAGCAGATTTTCGCCAGGTTTGGATGTCCAAAAGCCCTAATCAGTGATCGAGGTACGCACTTCTGCAACTCTCAATTGCAGAAGGTACTTCATCATTACGGAGTTCAGCATCGCGTTTCCACAGCCTACCACCCTCAAACCAATGGGCAGGCTGAGGTAACCAATAGGGGAATAAAGAGAATCTTAGAAAAGACTGTGGGTGTTAACCGTAAGGATTGGGCCAATAAACTGGAGGATGCATTATGGGCCTTCCGTACAGCATACAAGACCACTACAGGATTCTCACCCTATCGATTAGTCTATGGAAAAGCATGTCACCTTCCAGTTGAACTTGAACACAGAGCTTATTGGGCGGTACAAAAATGCAACCTCGACGATAATTTAACTAAGGAACGCCGGATTCTACAACTCAATGAATTGGATGAGTGGAGGCTCAAAGCCTATGAAAACTCACACCAATTCAAGATGACAAGTAAACTCCGGCATGACAGGCGACTCAGAACCCAGAAGAATTTTGAACCAGGAGATAAGGTATTGCTATACAACTCACGGTTAAGATTGTTCCCAGGAAAGCTGCGTAGCTGCTGGTCAGGACCATTCACAATCACGAATGTATCACCTTTCGGAGCATGTGACATCATGGATTCCGACGGCATTATTCAAAAGTAAACGGACAACGCCTAAAGATTTACAGAGAGCCGTTTGACTCGTCCGAACAAACTGTGGACTTCACAGACTAAGGGAGTATCTCTTTCATTTTTTTCTTGTTTTTGTTATTTCTATGTTCCTTCTTACCCGTAGTTAGTTGAATAAGTGTGGGGTAAGGATCTTTTAATTGTGTTTTATTTCTTGTTTTCAAATAAGTGTGGGGTAATTAGATATGCATGAACACTGAGGACAGTGCCAAACTTAAGTGTGGGGTAGCAGTGCACGGTGCACTGTAGCAGTTTGAAGTAGTTTGAAAATTTTTTCGCATGCTTTTGCTTGTTTTCCCCTTCCAAAATTTTTTCAAAATTTTTCCGTCTTTCAGACTTCTAAATGCAGTATGCTTGGTTAAACAAATTGCTTATGTCTATGATATGTAGGTAGTATGTTATGGTTAGTAGGAGATAATTGATAGCTATCTTGGACTAATTGATTAGGAATAGGGAATTCCTGATAACTGAGCACAACCTTGTCTGGATTAGAGACCTCAACCAATTGCCTATTCGAGACTTAACTAGATAAAATTAGACCAGTTGTGGATATATTGGCAGTTAGAATGACTAGATGAGACTCTGAGCTAAAAGTGAAAAAACTTAAGGAAGTTAATTACAATAGGGTAGTTTGCCAGCGGCCTTCGCTACTCGAGCACCACTCCTTCGGGGAATTAAAGCCTGATGCCCTAAGGTCGTGTAGATCTGGGAGTCATCGGAGTGGGACTCGCTACATGGGTAGTTGAAGTTGACGTGTTCTAAGCAAACTCGAAATACCCTGAATCTATAAAGAAAATAACTAAGTGCTAAAACATTAAAAATGATCACCAAAGCTCAGAACTCAGAATTATCTGTTGTCAGTATGTCTAGCGATAGGTCGAAGTATTATCTGGTAGCAGTTAAGATAAGTTCATTGTGTTGACTATCTGGTCTAGACTAGTACACACACTACACATCAGGAAGACCCTGTGACTAGGAAAAAAGTCCAACCTAGTTGTTGATTTGTTTTCTGCCTGATCATAACAAGCTACTAGAAACATTTGAGACCTTGTCATAGCAACCTAACCAGTCAGACCTGTGTTAAGAATTGTCTGAAGAATTTTTGGAATAAAAACATGATTAGGAATTTAAGTGACTGCACTACGGTTTAAAATCACTAACTCCATGTAGACTTTGCTTGAGGACAAGCAAAAAGCTAAGTGTGGGGTTATCTGATACGCTAAAATCGTATCACATTTTTAGCATGTTTTTATGTATGTTTTAATGTGAAATTGAGAGTAAATTGACATTAATTGTTTACTATTTACTTGATTTCACGGTTTTTATGATTTTGGAAGTGTCAGGTGAAAAGTAGACGAAAACAGCAAATTCTGGGGCAAAAACGCAATTTTTGGAAATGTTGACCCGGTCAAAGGTCCGGGACGGGCGTCCCGACCCGGTCAAACCGCCAGGACGGGCGTCCTGAACCGGGACGGGCGTCCCGAACCTGGTCAACGAATCAGGACGGGCGTCCCGAGCCGCCAGAAGCTGTCCCACATCGAATTTTTCAGAATTTTTCACTCCGGGAAGCTGCTATAAATACCCCAGGCCTCCAGCAGTTGAATTCATCCCTCTCCACTCGATCTGAGTCATTAAGTGGTTTCCAGTGTACAATTCTCTAGTACACAACTCACTCAGAGACTCGGATCTCAGTTTTCTTTCTTATTAGTGTTTGTTTTAGTTTCTGAGAAATAGTCTCAGATCTTAGGCTTCTATAGATAGGTTCGTTTCTGGTATTCCTAGAATACCCGGGATTTCGTTAGGAGATCCTAAGAGGGCTCGAGGCGTTCGAAGAGTCAGTCCACAGGGCTGGGCTTAAGCCGGGTTGTTAAGTAAAGCCCAGCTACTAGGCTGAGGAAGCGTCCTCCGAAGGTTCTGACGAGCAGAGTCGGGTCAAGCAATACGGCATATACAGCAGTACGCTCCATCGGCGAGACTTCGTAAAGGGTGAATTCTTTATGGCATCGGTCCCCCTGTCCCTCTCTTATATGTTGTTAGTGTTTGTCCAAATACTGATTGGAATACCAGATTATGTTTTTATGAATATTTGTGATATACGTTGAAGTTATTATGTTTTTCTAGAAATGGCCACCTGCTTAAATATCCATTATGTCTGCATGTCTATTGCCGTTCTTTTAAACTGAAATTAGGGTTATAGACAATTCCTAACCACGGTCTATTCATAACCTGTTTAGTTTAACAGACATCAATTAGTATTGGTGTCTGCCATACTAGATAAAATAATCTGCGGAACACCCTGTTGGTTGAAAGTAGTCTAGGTAGGCTGAGTTGAGTATTATGCCGGCGGTTATGAGACGAGCAGTATGATCCCCAAAGTGACATAGGGCGGTCATTGCTGACTTTAGTCCGAGCCGTGAGTAGGGCCGTTACCCTTAACGATGGGGCGGTAGCGTAGAAACTCAGATGTGGTAACCTTTAGACACAGAACATAGTTGCAATCCAGGCCAAGACATGTCTAAAATACTCGAATATAGGTCAATCAATGTATAGTAACAGTATAACATAGAATCAGAACTCATCTTTAAAACACTTTTAGGATTAATTGGACTTGAACCTAGTGGAGAATGGATCACCCTCTCATCAAAGTATTTGATGAAGATTGCATAACTGGATCATAAGATAGGAGTTAGGATAAAAGGCTAGTTACTACTAAGCCGTTGCCACTTCCCTGGGAGTACGATAATTATTTAATAAAATCGTAGATACTTTCCAATAGACTAGCTACACGATAGGTACTCTACCTTAAGGTTCTGGCTGATTAAGTGACACCATAGACTAAATGTGACAATTAGTTAATTCACAGTCCTTAATTATTCATAATCAACATAGGGTAAAATAACACCTATTTAGCACGCCAGTCGGAAACCCCATCATTTTTACTCCAAAATTGATCACTGAGTCAGATAATTCACAACACAGGTCTGACTAGTTAAGTTGCCACGACAAGGTCTCAAATGTCTCTAGTAGATTATCGTGGTCAGGCAGGGTTAACAACTTAATAACTAGACTGAACCCTTCTCTTAGTCATGAGGTCTTCCTGATGTGTAGTGTGTGTATTAGTCTAGACTAGATTATCAACACAATATAGTCTTCTCTTGACTTTTACCAGATAATACCTCGACCGGTCGCTAGACACACCAGCAACAAACAACTTTCTGAGTTCTAAGCTTTGGTGACCAGGATTTTCAATTAAGAGTTTGAATATAAGAATACACTGGGCTATGTATTTTCAGATTGATTGTTTAGGGTATTTTTGTGTTTGCTTTCACACGTCAACTTTAACTACCCATGCAGCGAGTCCCACTCCGATGACTCCCAAATCTACACGACCTTAGAGCATCAGCTTTAAGTTCCCTTAAGGAGCGGTGATCGAGTAGCAAAGGTCGCTTGCAAACTACCCTATTTATTTAACTTTTTTCACTTTCAGCTCAGAGCATCATCTAGTCATTTAGATTCCTAATATATCCTCAACTGGTCTAATATTATTTAGCTAAGTCTTGAAAAGGTATTTGGTTGAGGTCTCTAATCAAAACTAAGTTGTGCTCAAGTATCAGGAATTCCTTATTTCTAATTGATAAATTCAATAAAGTTATCACGTTGTCTCCTACTGATCATAATGTTCTACACACATATCATAGACATAAGCATTTATTTACCAATCATACTGCATTTTGAAGTCTGAAAGAGTGAAAAATTTTGGAAAATTGTTTTTTTGGAAGGGTGAAATTTTAATGAAACTATGGGAAAACATGCAAAACTTTTACTGCTACAGTGCACTGTGCATTGCTACCCCACACTTAAGTTTGACACTGTCCTCAGTGCTCATACATATCTAAACACCCCACACTTCTTTGAAAAACAAGAATAAAAAAGAATATAAAACTCTTACCCCACACTTATTTGACAAACTAAGGGGAAGATGAATAAAACAAAGCAGGAATGGTAACATAAATAACAAAGCAATGAAGAGAAAACAAAATAGAATGAAAGGAATACTCGCTTATTCTGTGAAGTCAACAGTCTGCTCGGACAAGTCGAGTGGTTCTCTGTAGGGCTTTAAGCGTTGTCCGTTCACTTTTTAAGTAGTACTATCAGAATCCATTATGACACATGCTCCAAAGGGCGATACTTCTGTGATAGTGAACGGTCCTGACCAGCAACTACGCAACTTTCCTGGGAATAATTTTAATCTTGAATTGTATAAAGTACTTTATCCCCCGGTTCAAAATTCTTCTAGGATTTGAGTCGCCTGTCATGCCAAAGTTTACTTGTCATCTTGAATTGATGTGAATTTTCATAGGCTTTGAGCCTCCACTCATCCAATTCGTTGAGTTGTAAAATCCAGCTTTTCTTAGTCAGGGTATCGTCCAGATTACATTTTTGCACTGCCCAGTAAGCTCTATGTTCAATTTCAATAAGAAGGTGACATGCTTTTCCATATACCAGTCTGATGCTGCTCCGACTGATATGCTAAATAGGTGTTATTTTACCATATGTTGATTATGAGTAATTAAGGACTGTGATTGACTAATTGTCACATTTAGTCTCTATAGTGTCACTTAATCAGCCAGAACCTAAGGCAGAGTACCTATCGTGTAGCTAGTCTGTTGGAAAGTATCTACAATTTTATTAAATAAATATCGTACTCCTAGGGAAGTGGTAACGGCTTAGTAGTAGCTAGAATTTTAATTCTAACTCTTATCTTATGATCTAGTTATGCAATCGTCATCAACAACTTTGATGAGAGGGTGATCCATTCTCCACTAGGTTTAAGTCTAATTAAGCCTAAAAGTGTTTATAGACAAAGTCCTGATTCTATGTTATATTGTTCCTATATGTTGATTGACCTATATTCGAGTATTTTAGACATGTCTTGGCCTGGATTGCAACTATGTTCTGAGTCTAAAGGTGTACCACATTTGAGTAATCTGATAAATCGCCCTATCGCCAAGGTAAACGGCCCTACTTACGGTTACTACTAAAGACAGCTATGAAAGCCATATGTCACTTCGGGGATCATGCCGCTTGCCCATAACAGCCGGCATAAACGCTCTACTCAGCCTACTTAGACTACTCTAACAAGCAGGGTGTTCTGCAGGTTATTTTATCAAATATGGCAGACACCAATACTAATTGATTCCTGTTAAACTAAACAGGTTATGAATAGACCGTGGTTAGGAATTGTCTATAACCCTAATTTTAGTTTAAAAGAAACTACATTAGACATGCATACATAATGAATATTTAGGTAGGTGGCCATTTCCGGAAAAACATAATAACTTCAACATATATAACAAATATCCATAACAACCATAATCCAGTATACATAATTGATATTTGGACAAACACAATAACAACATATAAGAGAGGGACATGGGGACTGATGCCATAAAGAAATCACCCTTTACGTAGTCTCGCCGATGGAGCGTACTGCTGTATATGTCGTATTGCTTGATCCGACTCTACTCGCCAGAACCTTCGGAGGACGCTTCCTCAGCCTAGTAGCTGGACTTTACCTTACATCCTGGGCTTAAGCCCAGCCCTGTGGACTGACTCTTCAAACGCCTAGAGCCCTCTTAGGATCTCCTAACGAAATCTCGGGTATTCTATGAATACCAGAAACGAACCTATCTATCGAACCCTAGGATCTGAGATTATTTCTCAGAAACTAAGAAAAATGAAACACAAAAAGGAAAGAAAGAAAACTTATACTGAAATCTAAGTCTCCGAGTGAGTTGTGTACTCGAGAATTGTACACTGGAAACCACTGAATGACTCAGATCGAGTGGAGAGGGATGAATGCAACTGAGGAAGGCCTGGGGTATTTATAGCAGCTTTTTGGAGTGATTTTCTCTCAAAAATTCGATGTGGGATTCTGAATTCTGGTTTCTGGATGCCCGTCCCGGTCTATTGACCAGGTTAGGATGGCCATCCCGAGTCCTGGACGCCCGTCCCGACCTGTTGACCATGTCAGGACGCCCGTCCTGATTCGGGACGCCCTTCCCGAAGTCCGAACTTCTGAAAAATTGCATTTTTGCCCCGAAATTTGCCATTTTCTTCCACTTTTCACTTGACACTTCCAAAATCATAAAAACTGTGAAATTGAGTTAATAATGAGCAATTAAGACCGATTTGCCCTCAGTTTCACCCTAAATCATGCCTAAAAACATTCTAAAAACGTGATATGATTTATGCATATCACAGTCTATAAGGTGAAAATCCTGTAGAGGTTTTATATGCCATACGAAAGGCCCATAATGCATTATCCAGCTTCATGGCCCAATCCTTACGGTTAACACCTACAATCTTTTCTAGGATTCTTTTTAATGCTTTATTAGTTACCTCAACTTGCCTATTGGTTTGAGGGTGGTATGCTGTGGAAAGGCGATGTTGAACTCCATATTGTTGAAGTACCTTCTGCATTTGAGAGTTGCAAAAGTGTGTGCATCGGTCAATGATTAGGGCTTTCGGGCATCCGAATGTAGCGAACAGCTTTCTAAGAAATCTGCACACGACTCTAGCATCATTAGTAGGTAGGGCCTACGCCTCAGGCCATTTTGAGAAATATTCTATAGCTACTATGAGGTACTTCTTACCGAAGGAGGGAGGAAATGGACCCATAAAGTCTATACCCCACATGTCAAATATCTCTACACTTTGAATTACCTGTTGGGGTAGATCGTCTCGAGAAGATATGTTTCTAGTTTTCTGACAGGCATCGCAAGATCCTGTGAATGCTGTGGCGTCTTTGAATATCGTGGGCCAGTAGAAGCCTTCTTCTAATACTTTCCAAGTGGTATTAGATGCAGGTAAGTGACCGCCTGCGAGTTTGCAGTGACAATGTTCCAGAATTTGGAAACCTTCTTCTTGAGAGACACATCTCCTGATCATATGATCTGCACATATTCAAAACAAAAAGGGATCTTCCCAATATTAATATTTAAGGTCAGCAAAGAATTTCCTTCTTTGTTGAGCAGTGATATCACTAGGAAGAGTCTGAGCTACCAAGTAATTTGCTATATCTGCAAACCAAGTGGGTGAGAAAATAGCAAATAAGGCGCATAAATTCTCATCCAAAAATTTGTCAGATATGATCGATTCATCTATAGCTTCTAGGGCTAGATTTTCTAGCCTTGACAAGTGGTCTGCAACTAGGTTTTCTACCCCTTTCTTATCCCTAATCTCTATGTCGAATTCTTGAAGTAATAAAACCCATCTGATTAATCTCAGTTTTCCGTTAGTTTTATTAAACAAGTACTTTAATGCAGAATGATCAGTATAAACTATGGTTTTAGACAAGATCAGATAAGATCAAAATTTATCAAATGCGTATACTACTGCTAATAATTCCTTTTCTGTCGTAGTGTAATTTTCCTGAGCGTCAGTTAAGGTTTTGCTAGCATAATATATTACATGAAATTTCTTATCATGTCTCTGTCCCAAAATAATTCCTACTGCATAATCACTAGCATCACACATTAATTCAAAAGGCAAACTCCAGTCAGGTGATGTCATGATAGGTGCAGTAGTTAGGAGTTCCTTAAGTCTATTAAAGGCTTTTAGACATTTTTCATCAAAGACAAAAGGAACATCCTTTCCAAGTAAATTGGTCAACGGCCTGGCTATTAGTGAAAAATCTTTTATAAATCTATGATAAAAACCAGCGTGTCCCAAAAAAACTTCTAACGGCTCTCACAGTCTTGGGTGGAGGTAGTTTTGAAATAATTTTGATTTTAGCCCTATCTACTTCCATACCTCGGTGTGAGATCTTATGTCCTAATACAATCCCCTCTTTTACCATGAAGTGGCACTTTTCCCAATTTAGAACCAAATTTGATTTTATACAACGTTTCAACATTAACTCCAAGTTCTTTAGACAAATCCCAAATGAATTTCCAAAAATAGAGAAATTATCCATGAATACTTCCATAGACTTTCCTGACATGTCCTCAAAGATAGTAGTCATACAACATTGGAAAGTAGCAGGTGCATTACACAAACCAAAAGGCATTCTTCTATATGCAAATGTTCCAAAAGGGCATGTGAAAGTAGTTTTATGCTTGTCTTCTGGGGAAATGGGAATTTGAAAATATCCAGGAAATCCATCAAGAAAGCAATAAAACATATGTCCAGATAATCTTTCTAACATTTGATCAATAAAAGGAAGAGGCAAATGGTCTTTTCGTGTGGCAGTATTTAGTTTTCTATAATCAATGCATACATGATGACCAGTAACAGTTCTCGTAGGAATTAATTCATTATTTTCATTTATGACAACTGTTATTCCACCTTTCTTAGGTACCACCTGCATTGGGCTTACCCATTCACTATCTAAGATGGGATAGATAAGTCCAACATCCAACAATTTGATTACTTCTTTTTTAACAACATCACACACATTATGATTCAACCTTCGTTGAGGTTGCACACATGGCTTATAATCATTTTCCAAAGAATCTTATGCGAACAAAATCTTGGATTGATACCTGGGATATCTACCATTTTGTAGGCAAAGGCTCTTATGTACTTTTTGCATATGTCCACGGTCAACTTCCATTGTTTTGCAGTCAGATCAGCTGCAAGAATGATGGGAAGTTTCTTGTTGTCGTCTAGGAATTCATAGCACAGATGAGTGGGCAATTCCTTCAGCTCCAGATCTGGTGGATCTTCAAACGAAGATCGTTCTTTCTTCATCTCGTAAGTACATATCTCAGTGAAATCATCAGAGTTAATTTCATACTCGGAGGAGCTGAGTTCAGTCTCCTCTAGTTCTAGAGAGTCTTCTCTCAAGATTTGATAGTTTGAGCATAGGTCTATCACGTTAACTTCAATCAAGTGTTCAATAGCATCCATGCAAAAACAAACATCATCTAATTGCATGGGATACCTAAGGGTTTCATTTAGATCAAACATGATGTCTTCATTACCTACCCTTAACTTGATTTGACCATTACTTACGTCTATTAATGCTTTTGAGGTAGCTAGAAATGGTCGACCTAGGATCAGAGGCATTCCTCCTTCTCCATTCATGTCTATGAAAACAAAGTCCACAGGGAACACAAATTTTCCGACCTTTACTAAGAGATCTTCAATTATTCCCTTGGGGATTTTGACTGTCCTATATGCAAGTTGTATGCACATCCTAGTCGTTTTCAAATCATGCAATCCTAATTTATCAAATAAACTAGATGGCATGAGATTAATACTAGCTCTTAAGTCTGCTAATGCATGCATATTAGTAATATTTCCAATTGTACATGGCAAGGTAAAACAACCGGGATCTTTCTGTTTGGAAGGCAGTTTATTCAGTAGAACTGCCGAGCATTCTTCATTAAGAACCACCTTGTCCATGCCAAATTTTCTTTTATTACTAATGACTTCTTTTAAAAACTTAGCATACTTTGGCATTTCATAAATAACATCAAGTAAAGGTAAATTAACGTGAATCTGACTAAAATTCTTAAAAAACTTTTTGAATTGCTCCTTATCTTTATTCTGCATAAGTCTGGTAGGGTAAGGTACTTTTGGTCGGTACTCAGAAATAAACTACGTCTTCCCTTTCCTTGCTACTTCGGTTTTGACTTCTGTCGGCGTTGAGTTCTGGGAGCCTTCTTCTGGTTCCTACACAAGAATAGGAGGGTAAAAAGGTTTGGGAGGAGATGGAGATAGAACTTTACCAGATCTTAGAGTAATGGTCTTGCATTCAATTTGGGGGTTGGTCTCAGTGTTGCTTGGTAGCGTTCCCTGTGACCTGTGAGAGAGATGGGTGGATAGCTGGCCCATCTATCTCTCCAATGTTTGTATAGCAGCTTGTGTGTTTCTGACTGTTTACTCGGTCTGCTTCTGTCTATTCTCATTCTGCTGGATTCTCTCTGCATGAGCTTCCTAGACTCTCCTATTTGACTCTATCATTTCTTTGTTAGAGTCAGCAATGCCTTTCAGTATGTCTCAGAATTCTTGCATGGGGTTGACTGGAATGATGTAGTTCCTTCGTGCGGGCAGAGAGATTTGCTGGTTCTGCGGATAGGGCAATTGTTAAGGCACTCTTTTCTGGAAGTTAGCATTCCCAGAATTATTTCTCCAACTAAATCCTGGATGGTTCTTCCAGGTGGGATTGCAGGTATTTCCCATAGGCAGACTTGATATACTGGCTGAATGCTCTTCCCCTATTGGAAGGCATTCAGTTGATTAGCAATGCTGGCCTTCAGTGCCTCAAATTGATCATCAGTGGAGGCGAGTGCTGCATTGACTGGTTATTTCTTAGCTCGGTCACTTGTGCGCCAGTTCTTGCTGTTCCTATAGAGTCTCTCCAGGGCGTTTCTAGCATCTACATCACTCATTCCATTGAAACCGCTTGGGGATTGAGTCCATCAAGAACTTGCTTGCCCATGTCCGTCATAACCCCGTAGAATTGTTGGATTAACAGTGCTTTGGTAAGTCCATGTTGGGGGCAGAGCCTGAGTAGTTCCTTGAATCTGTCCCAAGCTTCGATCACTATCTCATCAGCATCTTGAGTAAAACTGGACATAGCCCTTTGATATTCTAGGACTCTTGCTGCATAGTAGTATTCTTCCAGGAAGGCTTTGCTTAACTCATCCCACGATGTGATTGAGTTAGTAGGTAACAGTGCCAGCCACCTCTTAGCTCTGTCCCTAAGTGAGTAGGGAAAGAGGTTTAGCTTGGTTACTTCTGTAGTGTGTTCTCCCTTGAGACCTTTGCTAAGAGAGGAGAAGTCGGATAAGTGTTCGAGCGGATTCTCGGCTACAGTTCCTCCAAACTGGACCCGATTTATTATCAGCTGGATCACATTCGGTTTGAGATCATAGCGAGGGTTTCTAGGGATTTGAATGGCGGACGACACTGGAACAATCTGTGGCTGGATGTAGGATTCGAGGGGAGGTCCTTCGGTAGCCATCTCTATTCTTCGCCTATTAGCTGTACGGATGAGACGTTCGGGATTCTCAACTGGGGGTTCAAGGTTAGCTTCTGAAGTTCGAGTCATGCAACTACAAAGTAAAATACGTTAAGTCTGAGTAGATTGGTTAGTGTGCAACAGAAAAATTAACAATAAAGGAAGGGAAATAAAGAAAATAAAAAAACGAGAATGAATAATAACAAAACTGATACTAAAAGAAAAATAAAACGAGCAAAAGGGAAAACAAAATACGGATAAAAACAAGAAAATAAAAAAAATTTGGGTTTTTACTTTTTCGAAAACAATTAAATTTCCTTAATACGGTTTTAGAATAATTTTCTAAAATTTGATTATCCTAAATGTCTAAATTTCAGATAATATCTAAAATTAATTAGTTATGATAACCCTATATTTCAGAAACTGATTGTCTAACTAGCATAAAATAAGTGTTATGTCTAAGGTATAGGTTACTACAGTTACCTATCATAAATCTCTAGAATTTTGATCAGGAATCCTAAATTCATTATGATATTTCCCCGACAATGGCGCCAAAAATCTGATGTATTCAACTGATATGCTAAAAATAGGTGTTATTTACCCTATATCGATTATGAATTACTAAGGACTTAGAATCACTAATTGTCACATTTAGTATCTATGTTGTCACTTAATCAATCAGAACCTAAGACAGAGTACCTATCGTTTAGCTAGTCTGTTGGAAAGTACCTACGATTTTAATTTAAGAATTGTATCATACTCCCAGGGAAGTGGTAACGGCTTAGTAGTAACTATCCTTTAACCTAACTCTTATCTTATTATCAAGTTATGCAATCGTTCATCAAAATCTTTGATGAGAGGTTGATTCACTCTACACTAGGTTCAAGTTTACTAAGCCTACAAAAGTGTTTTACAGACAGAGTCCTGATATATGTTATATTGTTCCTACATGTTGATTGACCTATCTTCGAGTATTTTAGATATATCTTGGTCTAGATTGCAATTATGTACTGATTCTAATTGTGTACCACATTTGAGTTATCTAATAAACTGCCCCATCGCCATTGACGGCCCTACTCACAGTTCGAGCTAAAGGCATCCATGAAAGTCCTGTGTCACTCAGGAGATCATGTCGCTTGCCCTAACGCCGACATAAACACACGAACTCAGCCTACTTAGACTACTTTAACAAACATGGTGATCTATAGGTTATTTCATCTAATATGGCAGACCTTAATGCTTCCAATGGGAAGTCCTAAATTAAGGCCTGATAAACTAAACATGTTATGATTAGACCGTGGTTAGGAGTTGTCTATAACCATTCATCTAGTTTAAAAGAGCAAGTAGACATGCAGTAATAATGATAGTTAAGCTAGTGACCTTTCCGGAAAAATGTAAATAGTTTCAACATGCATAACACATATTCATAACATCATAATTTAATATTCAAAAAGGGTCTTTGGACAAACACAGTACAGACATATAAAGAGAGAGACAAGGGGACCACCGCCATAAAGTATTCACCCTTTATTAGGTCCGCTGATGGAGCAACTGCTTGTATATGCTGGACTGCTTGAGCTGACTCTACTCGACAGAACCTTCGGAGGACGCTTCCTCAACGTAGTAGCTATGCTTTACCTTATTACCCAGCTTAAGCAAAGCCATGTGGACTGACTCGTCAAATGCCTAGTGCTCTCTTAGGATCTCCTAACAAAATCTCGGGTATTCAATGAATACCAAAAATGAACCTATCTAGTCGTATTCTAATATTTGAGAAAAACTCTCAGAAACGAAGAACACGAGACACTCTCGAAAACTATAAATCTACCTAAACTAAAAACACCTGAAATCACTATGTGACTTGTATACTATAGATAATTGTATACTTGAAGTCACTAAATGACTCAGATCGAGTGGAGAGCAATGATTTCAACTGTGGAAGGCCTGGGGTATTTATAGCAGGGGAACTAGCCCGTCCCGGCCTGTTGACCAAGTCAGTGATGCATTCCGACTGATATACTAAAATAGGTGTTATTTTACCCTATGTTGATTATGAGTAATTAAGGACTTAGACTGACTAATTGTCACATTTAGTCTCTATGCTGTCACTTAATCAATCAGAACCTAAGGCAGAGTACCTATCGTGTAGCTAGTATGTTGGAAAGTATCTACAATTTTAATTTAATTAATTATCGTACTCCCAGGGAAGTGGTAACGGCTTAGTAATAACTATCCTCTTACCCTAACTCTTATCTTATGATTCAGTTATGCAATCGTTCATCAAAATCTTTGATGAGAGGGTGATTCATTCTCCACTAGGTTTAAGTTTATCTAAGCCTAAGAGTGTTTTACAGATAATGTTCTGATTTTATGTTATACTGTTCCTACATGTTGATTAACCTATCTTGGTCTAGATTGCAATTATGTACTGAGTCTAAAGGTGTACCACATCTAAGTTACCTGATAAACCGCCCTACCTTAATGACGTCCCTACTCACGGTTCGAGCTAAAGGCATCCATGAAAGTCCTATGTCACTTAGGAGATCATGCCGCTCGCCCTAACGCCGGCATAAACACACAAACTCAGCCTACTTAGACTACTTTAACAAACATGGTGATCTATAAGTTATTTCATCTAATATGGCAGACATTAATGATTTCTGACGGGAAAGTCCTAAATTAATGCATGTTAAACTAAACAGGTTATGATTAGACCGTGGTTAGAAATTGTCTATAACCGTTCATCTAGTTTAAAAGAAACTACAGCAAACATGCAGTCATAATGACATTTAAGCTGGTGACCATTTCCAGAAAAACATAAAGTACTTCAACATGCAAAACACATATTCATATAATCATAATTCAATATTCATAAAACATATTTGGACAAACATAGTACAGACATATAAAGAGGGGGACAAGGGGACCGATGCCATAAAGTATTCACCCTTTACGTAGTCCGCTGATGGAGCAACTGTTTGTATATGTTCGATTGCTCGACCCGACTCTGCCCGACAGAATCTTCGGAGGATGCTTCCTCAGCCTAGTAGCTGTGCTTTACCTTAATGCCCAGCTTAAGCATAACCACCTTGTTGACTGACTCTTCGAACGCCTAGTGCCCTCTTAGGATCTCCTAATGAAATCCCAAGTATTCTATGAATACCGAAAACGAACCTATCTAGTCGTATTCTAAGATTTGAGACAGACTCTCAGAAACAAAGAACACGGGACACTCTCTAAAACTGTAAATAAACCTATACTAAAAACCTGAATCGCTAAGTGACTTGTATACTATGGAAAATTGTATACTTGAAGTCCCTAAATGACTCAGATCGAGGGGAGAGGAATGATTTCAACTGAGGAAGGCCTGGGGTATTTATAGTAGGGGAACTGGGTGAATTTCTCTTCAAAAATCGATGTGGATTCTGAACTGGGGCTCGAGATGCCCGTCCCGGCCTGTTGACCAGGTCAGTACGGCCGTCCCAAGTCCTGGGCGCCCATCCCGACATCTAAACTTTTGAAAATCACGTTTTTGCCCCGAAATTTGCCATTTTCTTGTACTTTTCACCTGGCACTTCCAAAATCACAAAAACTGTGAAATTGAGTTAATAAAAAATAATTAAGAACGATTTAACAACAGTTTCACCCTAAATTGTGCCTAATAACATGCTAAAAAACTGATATGATTTATGCATAACATATAACCACACACTTAGCTTTTTGCTTGTCCTCAAGCAAAGTCTACCTGAAGTTAGTGATTTTAAATCATACGTGCAGTCACTTAAAATTTCTAGCCATGTTTTTACTCCAGAATTTATCACTGAACCAGATAGTTCACAACACAGGTCTGACTGGTTCAGTTGCCATGACAAGGTCTTAAATGTCTCTAGTAGATTATCATGATCAAGCAAGGTTAACAACTTAATAACTAGATTGAACTCTTCTCTCAGTCACAAGGTCTTCCTGATGTGTAGTGTGTGTACTAGTCAGACTAGATTGTCAACATAATATACTCTCATCCTGACTCTTACCAAATAATACTTCGACCCGTCGCTAGACATACCAACAACAAAACACTTTCTGAGTTTTGAGCCTTGGTGACAAGATTTTTAATTAAGCATTTATTGATTTATCTTTAATTGATTTTTCAGGGTATTTTGTGTCTGCTTTCACACGTCAACTTTAACTACCCATGTAGCGAGTCCCACTCCGATGACTCTCAAACCTACACGACCTTAGGGCATCAGGCTTTAAGTTCCCCTAAGGAGTGGTGCTCGAGTAGCAAAGGCCACTTGCAAACTACCCTATTTAGTTAACTCTCTTTTTTTTCTTTTCACTTTCAGCTCAAAGCATCATCTAGTCATTTTAATTGCCAATACATCCTCAACTGGTCTAATCTTATCTAGTTAAGTTTTGAAAAGGTATTTGGTTGAGGTCTATAATCCAAACTAAGTTGTGCTCAAGTATCAGGAATTCCCTATTTCTAATCGATAAATTCAAGAAAGTTATCACGTTGTCTCCTACTAATCATAACATTCTACATACATATCATAGACATCATCAATTCTTTACCAATCGTAACTGCATTTTGAAGTCTGAAAGAGTGAAAATTTTTGAAATTTTTTTTGGAAGGGTATAATTCTAGTGAAAATACGGGAAAAACATGCAAAATTTCTACTACAGTGCATTGTGCACTTCATGATGGGGTTTCCGACCTATGTGCTAAATAGGTATTATTTTACCCTATGTTGATTATGAATAATTAAGGACTGTGATTGACTAATTGTCACATTTACTCTCTATGGTGTCACTTAATCAGCCAGAACCTAAGCAGAGTACCTATCGTGTAGCTAGTCTGTTGGAAAGTATCTACGATTTTATTTAGTTTAAATATCGTACTCCTAGGGAAGTGGCAACGGCTTAGTAGTAACTAGCCTTTTATCCTAACTCCTATCTTATGATCTAGTTATGCAATCTTCATCAAATACTTTGATGAGAGGGTGATTCATTCTCCACTAGGTTTCAGTCTAATTAATCCTAGAAGTGTTTTATAGATGAGTCCTGATTCTATGTTATACTATTCCTATATGTTGTTTGACCTATATTCGAGTATTTTAGATATATCTTAGCCTGGATTGCAACTATGTTCTCTGTCTAAAGGCGTACCACATCCGAGGTCTCTAATAAACCGCCCTACCTTAATGACGGCCCTACTCACGGTTCGGGACGAAGGCATCCATGAAAGCCCTATGTCACTTCGGGGATCATACCGCTTGCCCTAGCCGCCAGCATAATCGGACTCAGCTCGGCCCCTACCTAGACTACTTTAACAGGCAGGGTGTTCAACATGTTATTTTATCTAGCATGGCAGACCCCAATACTAATTGATGTCTGTTAAACTAAACAGGTTATGATTAGACCGTGGTTAGGAATTGTCTATAATCCTAACTTTAGTTTAAAAGAGCACATTAAACATGCAGACATAGTGAATATTTAGCAAGTGGCTATTTCCGGAAAAACATACTAACTTCAACATATGAAACAACTATTCATAAAAATCGTAATCTGATATTCATAATAAGTATTTAGGACAAAACAATAACAACATACAAGAGAGGGGTATGGGGACTGATGCCATAAGGAAATCACCCTTTACGTAGTCTCGCCGACAGAGCGTACTGCTGTATATGTCGTATTGCTCGCCCTGACTCTGCTCGCTAGAACCTTCGGAGGACGCTTCCTCAGCCTAGTAACTGGGTTTTACCTTAATACCCAGCTTAAGCCCAGCCCTGTGGACTGACTCTTCGAACGCCTAGAGCCCTCTTAGGATCTCCTAATGAAATCATGGGTATTCTATGAATACCAGAAACGAACCTATCTATTGAAACCTAAGATCTGAGACTATTTCTCAGAAACTAAAACAAAATACTAATAAGAAGGAAAACTGAGATCCGAGTCTCTAAGTGAGTTGTGTACTAGAGAATTGTACACTGGACACCACTAAATGACTCAGATTTCAACTGCTGGAGGCCTGGGGTATTTATAGGAGCTTCCCGGAGTGAAAATCTCTGAAAAATTCGATGTGGGATAGCTTCTGGCGGCTCGGGACGCCCGTCCCGGATTGGGACGCCCGTCCTGGTCTGTTTACCAGGTCGGGACGCCCGTCCCTGGTCCTAGACGCCCGTCCCGGTGGCTTGGCTTGGTCGGGACCCCCGTCCTGAACCTTTGACCGAGTCAACATTTCCAAAAATTGCGTTTTTGCCCCAAAATTTGCTGTTTTTGTCTACTTTTCACTTGACGCTTCCAAAATCATAAAAACTGTGAAATTAAGTGAATAATGAACAATCAAGATCAAATTACCCTCGATTTCACCCAAATTCATACATAAAAACATGCTAAAAAGGTGATACTATTTTCGCGTATCAGATAACCCCACACTTAGCTTTTTGCTTGTCCTCAAGCAAAGTCTACCTGAAGTTACTAAAATTCCTAGTCATGTTTTTATTCCAAAAATTCTTCAGACAAGTCTTAATATAGGTCTGTCTGGTTAGGTTGCTATGACAAGGTCTCAGATGTTTTTAGTAGCTTGTTATGATCAGGCAGAAAACAAATCAACAACTAGTTTGGACCTTTTTCTTAGTCACAGGGTCTTCCTGATGTGTAGTGTGTGTACTAGTCCAGACCAGATAGTCAACCCAATGTACTCTTATCTTAACTACTACTAGATAACACTTTGACCTATCGCTAGACATATTAACAACAGACAACTTTTTGAGTTCTGAGCTTTGGTGATCAGATTTTTAATATTTTAGCATTTAGTTATTTTCTTTATAGATTTAGGGTATTTTGAGTCTGCTTAGAACACGTCAACTTCAACTACCCATGTAGCGAGTACCACTCCGATGACTCCTAGATCTACACGACCTTAGGGCATCAGGCTTTAAGTTCCCCGAAGGAGTGGTGCTCGAGTAGCGAAGGCCGCTGGCAAACTACCCTTATTTGATTAACTTTCTTTTGTTTCCTTTCACTTTTAGCTCAGAGCCTCATCCAGTCATTCTAATTGTCAAAACATCCACAACTGGTCTAATTTCATCTAGTTCAGTCTTGAAAAGGTAATTGGTTGAGGTCTCTAATCCATACAAAGTTGTGCTCAGTTATCAGGAATTCCCTACTCCTAATCAATTAGTCCAAGATAGCTATCAATTATCTCCTTCTAACCATAGCATACTACCTACATATCATAGACATAAGCAATTGTTTAACCAAGCATACTGCATTTAGACGTCTGAAAGATGGAAAAATTTTGAAAAATTTTGGTAAGGGTGTGAAAATACAGGGAAAAACAAGCTAAAGCATACAAAAATTTTCTCAAACTACTACAGTGCACTATGCACTGCTTCCCCACACTTAAGTCTGGCACTGTCCTCAGTGTTCATGCATATCTAGCTACCCCACACGTATTTGAAAACAAGAAGAAATGAAAACAAAATAAAGAACTCTTACCCCACACTTATTTGACTAATTAAGGGTAAGAGAGAAAATAAAACAAGAAGGATAATGGAAATAACAAAACAGAACACAAAACAAAGAAAACAAAAGTAAAGGATCATGAGGATTAGAAAAACTCCCTTCATGTCGCGAGCAGAAGGGTCTTCTCTTATCTGTCAATTGGCTCTTCACCTTAGCCATGTGCTATTGCTGAGGCATTCTTGACTCTGTAAGCTCTAGATACTGGAACGGATGACGTCAGCTTCGATCCTTCATTGTCGAGCTCTAGGTAGTGGCCTATTCATTTGATGAATGGCTCGAGCCCCACGGACTGTTTCCTCGAATCATTTGTAAGATTTCTCACAATCATAGCAACGTGTCCAGGAGGAACGTGTCTAGGAATGAGATTTCTTGGGATTTGTGTGCCTTCCTGCCAATGTTAGTAAAGGTATTGCATGCAAGTCTCGAATGGAAGAAAAGATACCTGAAGTTTTGGCGAAGCTGTGGTGGTAGGGGGCTCCAGTTGTGTAGATCTGGGCCCAAGTATTTGAGACTTCCTCGGGGAAGTTTCTCACAGCTGATTGGTATGCAGGGAATGCAAGCTCCTCCATTGCTATGCTCCCGATACAACGCCAAATTCCTCTATATCCTTCGACCCTTCATTACCTCTTGGTAGATCACTTGCTTGCACTGGTCTGGCTTTAATTGTTGCCAGTATCTCATCTGTTGATTCTGCGGGTAGGGGTTTTGCTGTGGTGGTATCGTCTGAAGTTTCCAGCTTCTGAATTACTCCTCAGCTAAATCCCGTATGATTCCTCCAGCTGGGATTGTATGCATTTCCCATTGGAGCAGCATTCTGTAGTAACCTACTCCTACCTCTTTTGGAATTGTCAGTCATTCCCATAGCAATCCATGCTAAAGTGTGGTACTTAGCAGACTTCACAGATTTGATACACAGACTGAACGTTTCTTCCGAAGACATTGACACTCTGAATCTAGAAAACAACTTCTCATAGAATCTGCACATGACTTTAACATCATTAGTAGGTAATGCCTGTGCTTCAGGCCATTTTGAAAAAGTGTTCCACGACTACTATGATGTAATTATGTTCAAAGGAAGAAAGATAAAAGGATTCGAAATACGCCTGATATCAACGGTTGCAACATTCTGTGTACGCCGCTGGGGTAGATGATCTCTGGAAGATGTGTTACATGTTATTTGGCAAGCATCGCAGGACTGTATCAGAGATACTCCTTGAATATGGTGGGTCAACAAGATCCTGCTTTCAACACTTTCCGGACAGTGTTGATAGCCATCAATTGGTCTCCCATAGATTCTTTAGGGCAATGCTCCAAAATCTTGTGTCCTTCATCTTCTGAGACACATCTTCTGATCAACTGATCTGCAAAAATTTGAAATAGAAGAGAAACTGCCCAGTAGTAATATTTCAAATCAGCAAAGAATTTCTTCTTTTGCTGATAAGTCATATCACTTGGAACTTATTCAGTGCTAGATAATTTGCAATAAACCACATATGAGAATTATTATACATAGCAAACAATGCAAATAAGTTTTCATACAAAAATTTATCAGTATTACACTAGCCTCTAACTCGGGGTTTTCTAATCTAGACCAATGGTTTGCTTTCTAGATTTTCAACCCCTTTTCTTACCCCTTCTTCCTATATCAAACTCAGGTAACAATAAAACCTAACTTAATCAATTATGGTTCAGTATCAGTTTTTTTGAACACAGACATCTCAGAGTGATCAGTGTAACCTATTGTTTTTAGACATGACTAGATAAGATTAGGATTTATCATACATGAACTTTCTTATCATGTTTTTGTCTAAAACAATTCTTACTACATCACATATTCATTCAAAAAGCATATTTCAATCAGGTGATGTCATAATGGGTGTAATAATTCCTTTTGGTTTTAAAAATTCTCATGCAATCATCAGCAAAACAAAAGGAACATCCTTTTTCCAATAGAACATTCAAAGGTCTGGCTATTAAGGAAAAACTATTTCATAACTCATCCTAATAAGGCCGGTATGACTCTAAGAAAATTCTAAAATGGAGTTTCTTCCCGATAAAAATCTAAGCCAACATTTTACAACTCAGAAGAAAATATATTTTATCCTCATTTCCATTTTTATTTCTTCGAAATTAGATAAAGGAAGAAAAACACGAAAAAGAGCAACTAAGAAAACAACTAAAAAAAACAAGAGATAGGGAAAGGGAACAACTCACCGTTGAGCAAGAAAGATACATTCTTTTTTGGGATTTTAAATTTTTAACATTTTTTTTCTTTTTATGTTTAATTTAGAAAGCAGGTAAATTTCCTTAATATGGTTTTAGAATAATTTTCTAAAATTTGATTATCCTAAGTGTCTTAATTTCAGATATTATCTAAAATTAATTAGTTATGATAACCCTATATTTCGGAAATTGATTGTCTAACTAGTATAAGATAAGTGTAGGTCTAAGGTCTAGGTTACTACCGTTACCTATCATAAGTCTCTAGAATTGTGGCCTTTAATCCTAAATTCATTATGATATTTCCCCGGCAACGGCACCAAAAATCTGATGGGGTTTCCGACCGATGTGCTAAATAGGTATTATTTTACCCTATGTTGATTATGAATAATTAAGGACTGTGATTGACTAATTATCACATTTAGTCTCTATGGTGTCACTTAATCAGCCAGAACCTAAGGCAGAGTACCTATCGTGTAGCTAGTCTGTTGGAAAGTATCTACGATTTTATTTAGTTTAAATATCGTACTCCCAGGGAAGTGGCAACCGCTTAGTAGTAACTAGCCTTTTATCCTAACTCCTATCTTATGATCCAGTTATGCAATCTTCATCAAATACTTTGATGAGAGGGTGATTCATTCTCCACTAGGTTTCAGTCTAATTAATCCTAGAAGTGTTTTATAGATGAGTCCTGATTCTATGTTATATTGTTCATATATGTTGTTTGACCTATATTCGAGTATTTTAGATATATCTTAGCCTGGATTGCAACTATGTTCTGTGTCTAAAGGCGTACCACATCCGAGGTCTCTAATAAACCGCCCTACCTTAATGACGGCCCTACTCACGGTTCGGGACGAAGGCATCCATGAAAGCCCTATGTCACTTCGGGGATCATACCGCTTGCCCTAGCCGCCGGCATAATCGGACTCAGCTCGGCCCCTACCTAGACTACTTTAACAGGCAGGGTGTTCAACATGTTATTTTATCTAGCATGGCAGACACCAATACTAATTGATGCTTGTTAAACTAAACAGGTTATGATTAGACCGTGGTTAGGAATTGTCTATAACCCTAACTTTAGTTTAAAAGAGCACATTAAACATGCAGACATAGTGAATATTTAGCAGGTGGCTATTTCCGGAAAAACATACTAACTTCAACATATGAAACAACTATTCATAAAAATCGTAATTTGATATTCATAATAAGTATTTAGGACAAAACAATAACAACATATAAGAGAGGGGTATGGGAACTGATGCCATAAAGAAATCACCCTTTACGTAGTCTCGCCGACAGAGCGTACTGCTGTATATGTCGTATTGCTCGCCCTGACTCTGCTCGCTAGAACCTTTGGAGGACGCTTCCTCAGCCTAGTAACTGGGCTTTACCTTAATACCCAGCTTAAGCCCAGCCCTGTGGACTGACTCTTCGAACGCCTAGAGCCCTCTTAGGATCTCCTAACGAAATCCCGGGTATTCTAAGATCTGAGACTATTTCTCAGAAACTAAAACAAAACACTAATAAGAAGGAAAACTGAGATCCGAGTCTCTAAGTGAGTTGTGTACTAGAGAATTGTACATTGGACACCACTAAATGACTCAGATCGAGTGGAGAGGAATGATTTCAACTGCTGGAGGCCTGGGGTATTTATAGCAGCTTCCCGGAGTGAAAATCTCTGAAAAATTCGATGTGGGATAGCTTCTGGCAGCTCGAGACGCTCGTCCTGGTCTGTTGACCAGGTCGGGACGCCCGTCCCGGTGGCTTGGCTTGGTCGGGACGCCCATCCTGAACCTTTGACCGAGTCAACATTTCCAAAAATTGCGTTTTTGCCCCAAAATTTGCTGTTTTCGTCTACTTTTCACCTGACGCTTCCAAAATCATAAAAATTGTGAAATTAAGTGAATAATGAACAATCAAGATCAAATTACCCTCGATTTCACCCAAATTCATACATAAAAACATGCTAAAAAGGTGATACGATTTTCGCGTATCACTTCTACCCCACACTTAAGTTTGACACTGTCGTCAGTGTTCATGCATATCTAAATTACCCCACACTTATTTGCGGACAAGAAGAAATAAAAACAAAACAGAAACTTCTTACCCCACACTTATTTGACAAACTAAGGGTAAGAGAGAAAATAAAACAATAAACTAAATAACAAAATAACAAAACACAAAATAAAATGAAAGAAATACTCCCTTATTCTGCGAAGTCAACAGTCTGCTCGGACAAGTCGAAAGGTTCTCTGTAGATCTTTAAGCGTTGCACATTCACTTTTTAAGTAGTGCCGTCAGAATCCATGATCACACATGCTCTGAAGGGTCATACTTCCGTGATAGTGAATACCTGACCAACAGCTACGGAACTTTCCTGGGAAAAGTTTGAAACGTGAGTTGTATAGCAATACCTTATCTCTTGGTTCAAAATTCTTCTAGGCTTTGAGTCGCCTGTCATGCCGGAGTTTACTTGTCATCTTGAATTGATGTGAGTTTTCATAGGCTTTGAGCCTCCACGCATCCAATTCGTGGAGTTGTAGAATCTGGTGTTCCTTAGTTAAGTTATCATCTAGATTGCATTTTCGCACTGCCCAGTAAGCTCTATATTCAAGTTCAATCGGAAGGTGACATGCTTCCATAGACTAGTCTATAAGGTGAGAATTCCGTAGTAGTTCTGTATGCTGTACGGAAGGCCCATAATGCATCATCCAGCTTAATGGCCTAATCCTTACGGTTAACACACACAGTCTTTTCTAGGATTCTCTTTATTCCTCTATTGGTCACCTCAGCCTGCCCATTGGTTTGAGGATGGTATGTAGTGGAAAAGCAATGTTGAACTCCATATTGCTTAAGTACCTTCTGCAATTGAGAGTTGCAAAAGTGCGTACCTCGGTCACTGATTAGGGCTTTCGGGCATCCAAATCTAGCGAATATCTGTTTAAGGAATTTGCACACGACTCTAGCATCATTAGTAGGTAGTGCCTGTGCCTCATGCCATTTCGAAAAATATTCTATGGCTACTATGATGTACTTCTTACCAAAAGAGGGAGGAAATGGACCCATAAAATCTATACCTCATATGTCAAATATCTGTACACTTTGAATTACCTGTTGGGGTAGACTGTCTCGAGAAGATATGTTTCTAGCTTTCTAACAGGCATCGCACGATCCTGTGAACGTTGCGGTGTCCTTGAATATGGTAGGCCAGTAGAAGCCTGCTTCTAATACTTTCCGGGCGGTATTAGCTGCAGCTAAGTGATATCCTGCTGGTTCGCAGTGACAATGTTCTAGAATTTGGAAACCTTCTTCTTGAGAGACACATCTCCTGCTCATC
This sequence comes from Asclepias syriaca, assembly GCA_027405835.1. Lineage (NCBI taxonomy): Eukaryota > Viridiplantae > Streptophyta > Magnoliopsida > Gentianales > Apocynaceae > Asclepias > Asclepias syriaca. The sequence goes on from CM049930.1 coordinate 10,572,558, forward strand.
TGATCTGCACATATTCGAAACAGAAAGGGATATTCCCAATAGTAATATTTAAGTTCAGCAAAGAATTTTCTTCTCTACTGAACAGTGATATCACTAGGAAGAGTCTGAGCAAACTGGTTAGTGGAGTAAAACGGAAGTGAAAATAAAATAAAAAAACAAAAAAGAGCAACAAATGTAAAACTAAGAAAGGATAAATAATACAAGAGATAAGGAAGAAAAACAACTTACGGTTGGACAAGAAAAATACATTTTTTTTTGGGTTTTAAATTTAAATTTTTTTCTTTTTATATTTTTATTTCGAAAGCAGTTAAATTTCCTCAATATGGTTTTAGAATAATTTTCTAAAATTTAATTATCCTAAATGTCTTAATTTCAGATAATGTCTAAAATTTATTAGTTATGATAACCGTATATTTCAGAAACTGATTGTCTAACTAGCATAGAATAAGTGTTAGGTCTAAGGTATAGGTTACTACCATTACCTATCATAAGTCTCTAGAACTGTGGCCAAATATCCTAAATTCTTTATGATATTTTCCCTGCAACGGCGCCAAAAATCTGATGCGTTCCGACTGATATACTAAAATAGGTGTTATTTTACCCTATGTTGATTATGAGTAATTAAGGACTTAGACTGACTAATTGTCACATTTAGTCTCTATGCTGTCACCTAAGAGTGTTTTACAGATAATGTTCTGATTTTATGTTATACTGTTCCTACATGTTGATTGACCTATCTTCGAGTATTTTAGATATATCTTGGTCTAGATTGCAATTATGTATTGAGTCTAAACGTGTACCATATTTGAGTTACCTGATAAACCGCCCTACCTTAATGACGGCCCTACTCACGGTTCGAGCTAAAGGCATCCATGAAAGTCCTATGTCACTTAGGAGATCATGCCGCTCGCCCTAACGCCGGCATAAACACACAAACTCAGCCTACTTAGACTACTTTAACAAACATGGTGATCTATAAGTTATTTAATCTAATATGGCAGACATTAATGCTTTCCGACAGGACAGTCCTAAATTAATGCCTGTTAAACTAAACAGGTTATGATTAGACTATGGTAAGGAATTGTCTATAACCGTTCATCTAGTTTAAAAGAAACTATAGCAGACATGCAGTCATAATGATATTTAAGCTGGTGACCATTTCTGGAAAAACATAAAGTACTTCAACATGCATAACACATATTCATATAATCATAATTCAATATTCATAATACATATTTGGACGAATGCAGTACAGACATATAAAGAGAGGGACAAGGGGACCGATGACATAAAGTATTCACCCTTTACGTAGTCCGCTGATGGAGCAATTACTTTTATATGTTAGACTGCTCGACCCGACTCTGCTCGATAGAACCTTCAGAGGACGTTTCCTCAGCCTAGTAGCTGGACTTTACCTTAATACCCAGCTTAAGCACAACCCTGTTGACTGACTCTTCGAACGCCTAGTGCCCTCTTAGGATCTCCTAACGAAACCCCGTGTATCCTATGAATACTAGAAACGAACTATCTAGTCGTATCCTAGGATCTAAGACAGACTCTCAGAAACAAAGAACACGAGACACTCTCTAAAACTGTAAATAAACCTATACTAAAAACATGAATCGCTAAGTGACTTGTATACTATGGAAAAATTGTATACTTGAAGTGACTAAATGACTCAGATGGAGTGGAGAGGAATGATTCAACTGAGGAAGGCCTGGGGTATTTATAGTAGGGGAACTGGGTGAATTTCTCCTCAAAAATCAATGTGGGATTCTGAACTGGGGCTTAGGACGCCCGTCCCGGCCTGTTGACCAGGTCAGGACGGCCGTCCCAAGTCCTGGACGCCCGTCCTGGTCTGTTGACCAGGTCAGGACGCCCGTCCTGGATTCTGGATGCCCATCCTGACTTTTCGAACTTCTAAAAATCACGTTGATTATGAGTAATTAAGGACTTAGATTGACTAATTGTCACATTTAGTCTCTATGCTGTCACTTAATGAGTTTAACCTAAGGCAGAGTACCTATCGTGTAGCTAGTCTGTTGGAAAGTATCTACGATTTTAATTAAATCAAATATCGTACTCCCAGGGAAGTGGTAACGGCTTAGTAGTAACTATCCTCTTACCTAACTCTTATGTTATGATTAGTTATGCAATCATTCATCAAAATCTTTGATGAGAGGGTGATTCATTCTCCACTAGGTTTAAGTCTATCTAAGCCTAAGAGTGTTTTACAAATAATGTCCTGATTCTATGTTATACTGTTCCTACATGTTGATTGACCTATCTTCTAGTATTTTAGATATATCTTGGCCTAGATTACAATTATGTACTGAGTCTGAAGGTGTACCACATCTAAGTTACCTGATAAACCGCCCTACCTTAATGACAGCCCTACTCACGGTTCGAGCTAAAGGCATCCATGAAAGTCCTATATCACTTAGGAGATCATGCCGCTCGCCCTCACGCCGGCATAAACACACAAACTCAGCCTACTCTAACAAACATGGTGATCTATAAGTTATTTCATCTAATATGGCAGACAACAATGCTTTCCGACGGGAAAGTCCTAAATTGATGCCTGTTAAACTAAACAGTTATGATTAGACCGTGGTTAGGATTTGTCTATAACCCTACATTTAGTTTAAAAGAAAATACATTAGACATGCAGACATAATGAAAGTTAAGCTTGTGGCCATTTCCAGAAAATCATAAAGTACTTCAACATGCATAACAAATATTTATAAAATCATAATCCAATACTCATAATAAATGTTTGGATGAACACAGTACAGATATTTAAAGAGAGGGACAAGGGGACTGATGCCATAAAGTATTCACCCTTTACGTAGTCCGCTGATGGAGCAACTGCTTGTATATGTTGGACTGCTCGACCCGACTCTGCTCGACAGAACCTTCGGAGGACGCTTCCTCAACCTAGTAATTGGACTTTACCTTAATATCCAGCTTAAGCACAGCCCTGTTGACTGACTCTTCGAATGCCTAGTGCCCTCTTAGGATCTCCTAACGAAACCCCGGGTATTCTATGAATACCAGAAACGAACCTATCTAGTCGTATCCTAGGATCTGAGACAGACTCTCAGAAACAAAGAACACGAGACACTATCTAAGAATATAAATAAACTTATACTAAAACCTGAGTCACTAAGTGACTTGTATACTATGGAAAACTGTATACTTGAAGTCACTAAATGACTTAGATCTAGTGGAGAGGAATGAATTCAACTGAGGAATGCCTGGGGTATTTATAGTAGGGGAACTGAGTGATTTTCTCTCAAAATTTCGTTGTGGGATTCTGAACTGGGGCTCGGGACGCGCGTCTTGGATTTAGGATGCCCGTCCCGGCCTGTTGACCAGGTCAGGACTCCCATCCTGACTTCGGGACGCCCATCCCGACTTCCGAACTTCTAAAAAACATGTTTTTGCCACGGAATTTGCCATTTTCTTCTTCTACTTTTCATTTGACACTTCGAAAATCACAAAAACTATGAAATTGAGTTAATAACAATCAATTAAGAACGATTTACCATCAATTTCACCCTAAATTATGCCTAAAACATGCTAAAAATGTGATATGATTTATGCATATCATATAACCCCACACTTAGCTTTTTGCTTGTCCTCAAGAAAAGTCTACCTGAAGTTAGTGATTTTAAATCATAGGTGCAGTCACATAAAATTTCTAGCCATGTTTTTACTCCAAAATTCTCCACTGAATCAGATAATTCGCAACACAAGTCTGACTGGTTAAGTTGCTATGACAAGGTCTCAAATGTCTCTAGTAGATTATCATGGTCACGTAGGTTTAACAACTTAATAACTAGATTGAACTCTTCTCTCAGTCACAAGGTCTTCCTGATGTGTAGTGTGTGTACTAGTCTAGACTAGATAGTCAACACAAGATACTCTCATCTCAACTCTTACCAGATAATAGTTCGACCCATTGCTAGACATACTGATGCTACTCCGACTGATATGCTAAAATAGGTGTTGATTTACCCTATGTTGATTATGAGTAATTAAGGACTGGGATTGACTAATTGTCACGTTTAGTCTCTATGCTATCACTTAATCAGTCAGAACCTAAGGCAGAGTACCTATCGTGTAGCTAGTCTGTTGGAAAGTATCTACGATTTTATTAAGTTAAATATCGTACTCCCAGGGAAGTGGTAATGGCTTAGTAGTAACTAGCTTTTTACCCTAACTCTTATCCTATGATCCAATTATGCAATCTTCATCAATAACTTTGATGAGAGGGTGATTCGTTCTCCACTAGGTTTAAGTCTATTTAAGCCTAAAAGTGTTTTATAGATAATGTCCTGATTCTATGTTATACTGTTCCTATACGTTGATTGGCCTATCTTCGAGTGTTTTAGACATGCTTTGGCCTGGATTGCAACTATGTTCTGAGTCTAAAGGTGTACCACATCTGAGTATCTGATAAACCGCCCCATCGCCAAGGTTAACGGCCCTACTCACGGTTCGAGCTAAAGACATCCATGAAGGCCCTATGTCACTTCGGGGATCATGCCGCTCGCCCCTAACCGCCGGCATAAACGCTCAACTCAGCCTACTTAGACTACTCTAACAAACAGGGTGTTCCGCAGGTTATTTTATCTAATATGGCAGACACCAATACTAATTGATGCCTATTAAACTAAACAGGTTATGAATAGACCGTGGTTAGGAATTATCTATAACCCTAATTTTAGTTTAAAAGAAACTACATTAGACATTCAGACATAATGAATATTAAGCAGGTGGCTATTTCTGGAAAATCATAAGAACTTCAACATATAAAATAGATATTCATAAAAATCATAATCTCATATTCATAATAAATCTTTGTACAAAACTCAATACAAACATATAAAGAGAGGGACAGGGGGACCGATGCCATAAAGAAATCACCCTTTACTTAGTCTTGTCGATGGAGCAACTGCGTGTATATGTCGTATTGCTTGACCCGACTCTGCTCGACAGAAGCTTCAGAGGACGCTTCCTCAGCCTAGTAGCTGGACTTTACCTTAATACCCAGCTTAAGCCCAACCCTATAGACTGACTCTTCGAACACCTAGAGCCCTCTTAGGATCTCCTAACAAAATCTCGGGTATTCTATGAATACCAGAGACAAACCTATCTATCGAAGCCTAAGTTCTGAGACTAATTCTCAGAATCTAAGAAAACAAAACACTAACTAGAAAGAAAGAAAACTTATACTAAACCCGAGTCTCTCAGTGACTTATGTACTCGATAAAAATGTACACTTGAAGTCACTAAATGACTCAGATCAAGTGGAGAGGAATGATTTCAACTGAGGAAGGCCTGGGGTATTTATAGTAGCTTTCTGGAGTGATTTTTCTTCAAAAATTCGATGTGGGACTTGGAATTGCAGCTCGGGACACCCGTCCTAGATTGGGACCCGTCCTGGCCTGTTGACCAGGTTAGGACGCCCATCCTGATTCGGGACGCCCTCCCCGACTTCTGAACTTCTGAAAAATTGCGTTTTTGCCCCGAAATTTGCCATTTTCTTCTACTTTTCACTGACACTTCCAAAATCATAAAACCTGTGAAATTGGGTTAATAACAAACAATTAAGACCGATTTACCCTCAATTTCACCCTAAATTATGCCTAAAAACATGCTAAAATGTGATATGATTTATGCATATCAGATAACCCCACACTTAGCTTTTTGCTTGTCCTCAAGCAAAGTCTAACTGAAGTTAGTGATTCTAAATCATTGTGCAGTCACTTAAATTTCCTAGTCATGTTTTTATTCCAAAACTTATTCAGACAATTCTCAACACAGGTCTGACTGGTTAGGTTGCTATGACAAGGTCTCCAATGTCTTTAGTAGATTGTTATAATCAAGCAGGTTAGCAACTTAACAACTAGGTTAAACTTTTCTCTAAGTCACAAGGTCTTCCTGATGTGTAGTATGTGTACTAGTCTAGACTAGATAGTCAACACAATATACTCTCATCTTAACTACTACCAGATAACACTTCAACCCATCGCTAGACATACTAACAACAGACAACTTTCTAAGTTCTGAGCCTTGGTGATCAGATTTTTAATTATTTAGCGTTTATTGATTTTCTTTCTTTTATAGATTCAATGTATTTTGAGTCTGCTTTGAACACGTCACCTGTTGCGTTGTGTGCGTGTGTCACAAATTGAGAAGATAATAAAATAGAATAAATCAACGCAATCTTAACAAGTGCAAGTATACACCAGTCAACAAGTAATATATGTACCTAAGTACAAGATTATCGATCCCACAGAGATTTTGTATGCCAATTATGCATGCAAACATGATGTACATTTGGTTAAAAGAATAAAAGAATAAAGAATGATGAATATTGGGTGGAGATTTGGAGGTTAAGCTACAGCTAAGATATTGCTGCATCAACAGAAATGCTGCAGCATCACCAATGCCGCAGCAATTCTACCTAACTACTACTACAAGTTAGCCCACTGGAAAATCACCATGAGAATACAACAGGTAATACAATGCTGTAAAAATCAAGCCAAAAATGAAAATACAAACCAATAGTGAATCCAAGAATGCTAAGCATGCTTTTCGGTTTCTAAATTAACACTACAGCGATCTGGTTCTACCCAGACTACTTAGCTTACTAGTCTAAACCCCCGATAACATCGTCTCATGGAGTACGAAGTACCGTGAACCTAGAACAACACAAGGAAGTGAAATTGGTCGTGTCCCCTGCAATATTGACCGCACGGTCATGCGCTTCAAGCAAGTGCCATGCAATTAACGTGTCAACTAGACCCCTTCCGGTTAGAAAGCCAGATACTAGTTCGATACATAACTTGGACAGTCGTAACCGCAAGTTATTCCTAATCCTTTTAAGTAATTCCATGAATAAACTAAGCATGCCTCATACAAGCATCAATAAAGAAAACGATACACAAAACTTATGCATTCTATTCATCTGATGCCACATTACGTTTTTCCACATGTTTATAATTTACTAGACTACAACACCTTCAGGTTATGAATATATATTTTGCTGAAACGAATCAAGAAAGACAAGGATTAAAGTAATAGGAAAAATAGTCCCTAGGTCCATAGTGACACCAATCAATCCCAAGATGGAAAACATATCAATCCCAAAACACTTTTAATTAATCCTTGAAAACATGTAAATATTCTTCATATCACCAAGAACATTCAATTACAAAACAGTAAGCAAATTGAAGAACATTCAATTACAAAACAGTAAGCAAATTGAAGAAATGGAAAGAGGGTTACTCGGGTCGGAGATCACCCTACTGCCCCAAATCGGATTTAATCAAGCTGCTACTGCCCTTCGTTCCCTCTGCGTGGTGCTGCTGCCCTCGATCATGAACAGCCCGAAAAATTCCAGCAAAGTCACCCCAGCTTTCTCAGGTTCGTTTCCACTCGATCTAGACTCTAAAACACTCTAAAATATACCACCCACTGCCTAATTTCTAAGCTAATACTAGATACACACATACAAACATACAAACATACTACTATCTTTTTATCCTCCTCTCTTCCCGTCAACTTCTGCTCTTCTCTCCTCATATATACATATATATATATATATATATATATATATATAGATAGATAGATAGATAGTGCAGCTGCCACTGCCCCTTTTCTCCTGAAAACCCGCCAGCTTTTACAAAGTTATCATCATATGTATGTATATACCTATATATATATATATATATATATATATATATAGTGCAGCTGCCACTCCCCGTAAGTGTACAGCTGCCGGTTCCTTGATAGTTTCTGCAGCCAGCTGGAATTTCTTAACTAATTTCTGAATATAGTAGAAATTCAGAAATTCCAATTTAATTCTGCAGGATTTCACCGAATGCTTAGTGTCTGGAAATTTCAGCTGCAATGTGTGTATTTCTTTGTTTTATCTCTAGCTGGAGTTAGTGCATACATATATATATATATATATATTATATTGATGCGGTTTCCGACCGATATGCTAAATAGGTGTTATTTTACCCTATGTTGATTATGAATAATTAAGGACTGTGATTGACTAATTGTCACATTTAGTCTTTATGGTGTCACTTAATCAGCCAGAACCTAAGGCAGAGTACCTATCGTGTAGCTAGTCTATTGGAAACTATCTACGATTTTATTAATTTAATTATCGTACTCCCAGGGAAGCGGCAACGGCTTGGTAGTAACTAGCCTTTTATCCTAACTCCTATCTTATAATCCAGTTATGCAATCTTCATCAAATACTTTGATGAGAGGGTGATCCATTCTCCACTAGGTTTAAGTCTAATTAATCCTAAAAGTGTTTTAAAGATGAGTTCTGATTCTATGTTATACTGTTCCTATATGTTGATTGACCTATATTCGAGTGTTTTAGATATATCTTAGCCTGGAATGCAACTATGTTCTGTGTCTAAAGGTGTACCACATCTGAGGTCTCTACGCTACCGCCCCATCGTTAAGGTAAACGGCCCTACTCACGGCCCGGACTAAAGTCAACAATGAACGGTACCCTATGTCACTTCGGGGTCATGCTGCTCGTCGCAAAACCACCGACATAACTCTCTACTCAGCCTACCTAGACTACTCTAACAAACAAGGTGTTCCGTTGGTTATTTTGTCTAGTATGGCAGACACCAATACTAATTGATGCCTGTTAAACTAAACAGGTTATGGATAGACCGTGGTTAGGAATTGTCTATAACCCTAGTTTTAGTTTAAAAGAGACTTACATTAGACATGCAGACATAATGAATATTTAGCAGGTGGCTATTTCCGGAAAAAACATAAAAACTTCAACATATAACACAACTATTCATAAAATCGTAATCTGATATTCATAATTCATATTTAGAACAAAGCAATAACACATAAGAGAGGGACATGGGGACCGATGCCATAAAGAAATCACCCTTTACGAAGTCTCGCCTACGGAGCGTACTGCTGTATATGTCGTATTGCTCGCCCTGACTCTGCTCACCAGAACCTTCGGAGGACGCTTCCTCAGCCTAGTAGCTACACTTTACCTTACGTCCTGGGCTTAAGCCTAGCCCTGTGGACTGACTCTTCGAACGCCTAGAGCTCTCTTAGGATCTCCTAACGAAATCCCGGGTATTCTATGAATACCAGAAACGAACCTATCTATAGAAACCTAAGATCTGAGACTATTTCTCAGAAACTAAAACAAACACTAATAAGAAAGAAAACTGAGATCCGAGTCTCTGAGTGAGTTGTGTACTGGAAAATTGTACACTGGAAACCACTTAATGACTCAGATCGAGTGGAGAGGGATGAATTCAACTGCTGGAGGCCTGGGGTATTTATAGCAGCTTCCCGGAGTGAAAATCTCTGAAAAATTCGATGTGGGACAGCTTCTGGCGGCTCGGGACGCCCGTCCCGGATTGGGACGCCCGTCCTGGTCTGTTGACCGGTCGGTCGGGACGCCCGTCCCGGACCTTTGACCGGTCAACATTTCCAAAAATTGCGTTTTTGCCCCAAAATTTGCTGTTTTCGTCTACTTTGCACCTGACACTTCCAAAATCATAAAAACCGTGAAATCAAGTAAATAATAAACAATTAATGTCAATTTACTCTCGATTTCACATTAAAACATACATAAAAACATGCTAAAAATGTGATACGATTTTCGCGTATCAGATAACCCACACTTAGCTTTTTGCTTGTCCTCAAGCAAAGTCTACATGGAGTTAGTGATTCTAAACCGTAGTGCAGTCACTTAAATTCCTAGTCATGTTTTTATTCCAAAAATTCTTCAGACAATTCTTAACACAGGTCTGATTGGTTAGGTTGCTACGACAAGGTCTCAAATGTCTCTAGTAGCTTGTTATGATCAGGCAGAAAACAAATCAACAACTAGGTTGGACTTTTTTCTTAGTCACAGGGTCTTCCTGATGTGTAGTGTGTGTACTAGTCTAGACCAGATAGTCAACACAATGAACTCTTATCTTAACTGCTACCAGATAATACTTCGACCTATCGCTAGACACACTGACAACAGATAACTTTCTGAGTTCTGAGCTTTGGTGATAAGATTTTTAATGTTTTAGCACTTAGTTATTTTCTTTATAGATTCAGGGTTTTGAGTCTGCTTAGAACACGTCAACTTCAACTACCCATGTAGCGAGTCCCACTCCGATGACTCCCAGATCTATACGACCTTAGGGCATCAGGCTTTAAGTTCCCCGAAGGAGTGGTGCTCGAGTAGCGAAGGCCGCTGGCAAACTACCCTTATTTGATTAACTTCTTTTGTTTCCTTTCACTTTTAGCTCAGAGTCTCATCCAGTTATTCTAATTGTCAAACATCCACAACTGGTCTAATTTCATCTAGTTCAGTCTTGAAAAGGTAATTGGTTGAGGTCTCTAATCCAGACAAAGCTGTGCTCAGTTATCAGGAATTCCCTATTCCTAATCAATTAGTCCAAGATAGCTATCAACTATCTCCTACTAACCATAGCATACTACCTACATATCATAGACATAAGCAATTGTTTAACCAAGCATACTGCATTTAGAAGTCTGAAAGACGGAAAAAGTTTGAAAAAATTTTGGAAGGGTGTGAAAATACGGGGAAAACAAGCAAATTCATGCGAAAAATTTTGCAAACTGCTACAGTGCACCGTGCACTGCTACCCCACACTTAAGGGCACTGTCCTCAGTGTTCATGCATATCTAATTACCCCACACTTATTTGAAAACAAGAAATAAAACACAATTAAAAGATCCTTACCCCACACTTATTCAACTAACTACGGGTAAGAAGGAACATAGAAATAACAAAAACAAGAAATAAAATGAAAGAGATACTCCCTTAGTCTGTGAAGTCCACAATCTGCTCGGACGAGTCAAACGGCTCTGTAAATCTTTAGGCGTTGTCCGTTTACTTTTTGAATAATACCGTCAGAATCCATGATGTCACATGCTCCGAAAGGTGATACTTCCTTGATTGTGAACGGTCCTGACCAATAGCTACGCAGCTTTCCTGGGAAAAATTTTAAACGTGAGTTGTACAACAATACCTTATCACCTGGTTCAAAATTTTTCTGGGCTCTGAGTCGTCTGTCATGCCGGAGTTTACTTGTCATTTTGAACTGATGTGAGTTCTCATAGGCTTTGAGCCTCCACTCATCCAATTCGTTGAGCTGTAAAATCCGGTGTTCCTTAGTCAAATTATCGTCGAGATTGCATTTTCGTACTGCCCAGTAAGCTCTGTGTTCAAGTTCAACCGGAAGGTGGCATGCTTTTCCGTAGACTAGTCGATAGGGTGAGAACCCCGTAGTGGTCTTGTATGCTGTACGGAAGGCCCATAATGCATCCTCCAGTTTATTGGCCCAATCCTTACGGTTAACACCCACGGTCTTTTCTAGGATTCTCTTTATGCCCCTATTGGTTACCTCAGCCTGCCCGTTGGTTTGAGGATGGTAGGCTGTGGAAATGCGATGCTGAATTCCGTACTGCTGGAGTACTTTCTGCAATTGAGAGTTGCAGAAGTGCGTACCTCGATCACTGATTAGGGCTTTTGGACATCCAAACCTGGCGAAAATCTGCTTAAGGAATCTGCATACGGCTCGAGCATCATTAGTAGGTAGGGCCTGTGCCTCAGGCCATTTTGAAAAATATTCTACAGCTACTAAGATGTACTTCATACCAAAAGAGGAAGGAAACGGACCCATGAAATCTATACCCCATATGTCAAATATTTCTACACTTTGAATTGCCTGTTGGGGTAGATTATCTCGAGAAGATATGGTTCCCGCTTTCTGACAGGCATCGCACGATCCTGTAAATGCTGCGGCGTCTTTGAATATGGTGGGCCAGTAAAAGCCTGCTTCTAATACTTTTCGGGCTGTTGGCTGCAGCTAAGTGACCGCCTGTTGGTCCGCAGTGACAATGTTCCAGAATTTGGAAACCTTCTTCTTGAGATACACATCTTCTGATCATCTGATCTGCACATATTTTAAATAGAAAAGGATCTTCCCAATAGTATATTTCAGGTCAGCAAAGAATTTTTTCTTTGTTGAGCAGTGATATCACTAGGGAGAGTCCGGGCTGCCAAGTAATTTGCTATATCTGCAAACCAAGGGGGTGAGAAAATAGCAAATAATGCACATAGATTCTCATCCGGGAATTTATCAGATATGATTGTCTCATCAATGGCTTCTAGGGTCGGATTTTCTAACCTAGACAAGTGGTCTGCGGCTAAGTTTTCTGCCCCTTTCTTATCCCGGATTTCTATGTCAAATTCTTGAAGCAATAAAACCCATCTAATCAATCTTGGTTTTGCGTCGGTTTTATTGAACAAGTATTTTAGTGCCGAATGATCAGTATAAACAATAGTTTTAGACAAGACTAGATAGGATCGAAACTTATCAAATGCATATACTACTGCTAATAATTCCTTTTCTGTCGTAGTGTAATTTTCCTGAGCATCAGTTAAGGTTTTACTAGCATAATATATTACATGAAATTTCTTATCATGTCTTTGTCCTAAAACTACTCCTACTGCATAGTCACTAGCATCACACATAAGCTCAAAAGGAGACTCCAGTCTGGTGACGTCATGATGGGTGCAGTAGTTAAGAGTTCCTTAAGTCTATTAAAAGCTTTTAGACATTTCTCATCAAAGACAAATGGAACATCTTTTCCGAGTAAATTGGTCAACGGCCTGGCTATTAATGAAAAATCTTTTATGAACCTACGATAAAAGCCAGCGTGTCCCAAAAAACTCCTAACGGCTCTCACATTTTTGGGAGGAGGTAGTTTTGAAATAACTTCAATTTTTGCCTTATCTACTTCCATACCTAGGTGTGAGATCTTATGTCCTAAAACGATTCCTCTTTTACCATGAAGTGGCATTTTTCCCAATTTAAAACCAGGTTTTTTATACAACGTTTCAACATTAACTCCAAGTTCTTTAGACAAACCTCAAATGTATTACCAAAAACAGAAAAGTCATCCATAAATACTTCCATAGATTTTCCTAACATGTCCTCAAAGATAGCAGTCATACAACGTTGAAATGTAGCAGGTGCATTACACAAACCAAAAGGCATCTTCTATATGCAAATGTTCCGAAAGGGCATGTGAATGTAGTTTTATGCTGGTCCTCAGGGGAAATAGGAATTTGAAAAAACCAGAAAACCCATCAAGAAAGCAATAAAACATGTGTCCAGATAATCTTTCTAACATTTGGTCAATAAAAGGAAGGGGAAAGTGATCTTTTCGTGTGGCCGTATTTAATTTTCTATAGTCTATGCATACACGATGACCAGTTACAGTTCTTGTAGGGATTAGTTCATTATGCTCATTCCTAACAACTGTTATACCGCCTTTCTTAGGTACTACCTGCACCGGGTACCCACTCACTATCTGAGATAGGGTAGATAAGTCCTGCATCTAACAGTTTAATGACTTCTTTCTTAACAACATCACACACATTAGGATTCAACCTCCTTTGAGGTTGCACACATGGCTTATACTCATTTTCTAGAAGAATCTTATGCGAACAAAAGCTTGGATTAATACCTGGGATATCCGCAATTTTGTAGGCAAAGGCTCTTCTATGCTTTCTGCACATGTCTACAGTCAGCTTCCTTTGTTCTGCAGTCAGATCAGCTGCAAGAATAATGGGAAGTTTCTTGTTGTCATCTAGGAATTCGTAGCACAGATGAGTGGGTAGTTCCTTCAGTTCCAAGTCTGGTGGATCTTCAAACGAGGTTCGCTCTTTCTTCATCTCATCATCACCTATCTCAGTGAAACTATCAGAAGTAATTTCATTTTCAGAAGAGCTAAGTTCAGACTCCTCTAATTCTAGGGAGTCCTCACTTAGAATTTGATAGTTTGAGCATAGGTCTGTCACGTTAATTGCAATCAAGTGTTCCATGGCATCCACACAAAACAAGTATCATCTAAATGCATGGGATACCTAAGGGTCTCATTTAGATCAAAAGTGATGTCATCATTTCCTACCCTTAACTTGATTTGACCATTACTGACGTCTATTAATGCTTTTGAGGTAGCTAGAAATGGTCGACCTAGGATCAGGGGCACTCCTCCTTCCCCATTCATGTCCATGACAACGAAATCCACAGGAAATACAAATTTTCCGACCTTTACTAAGAGATCTTCAATTATTCCCTTGGGGATTTTGACTGTCCTGTCTGCAAGTTGTATGCACATCCTAGTCGTTTTCAAATCATGCAATCCTAATTTATCAAATAAACTAGATGGCATAAGATTAATACTAGCTCCTAAGTCTGCTAATGCATGCATGTTAGTAATATTTCCAATTGTACATGGCAAGGTAAAACAACCAGGATCTTTCTGTTTAGACGGTAGTTTATTCAACAGAACCGCCGAACATTCTTCATTAAGAACCACCTTGTCCATGTCAAATTTTCTTTTATTACTAACAACTTCTTTTAAAAACTTAGCATACTTTGGCATTTCAGAAATAACATCAAGTAAAGGTAAATTAACATGAATCTGACTAAAATTCCTAAGAAACTTTTCAAATTGCTCCTTATCTTTATTGTGCATAAGTCTGGCAGGGTAAGGTACTTTTGGCCGGTACTCAGGAATAAACTCCGTCTTCCCTTTCCTTGCTACTTCGATCTCGACATCCGTCGGCGTTGGGTCCTTGGAGCCTTCTTCTGGTTCCTGCACAAGAATAGGAGGGTCAGATGGTTTGGGTGGAGATGGAGATAGATTTTACCAGATCTTAGAGTGATGGTCTTGCATTCAGTTTGAGGGTTGGTCTCAGTGTTGCTTGGTAGCGTTCCCTGGGACCTGTGAGAGAAATGGGTGGATAGTTGACCCATCTGCCTCTCTAAAGTTTGTATAGCAGCTTGTGTGTTTCTGATTGTTTGCTCGGTCTGCTTCTGTCTATTCTCGTTCTGCTGGATTCTTTCTGCGTGAGCTTCCTGAATCTTTCTGTTGGACTCTATCATTTCCTTGTTGGAGTCGGAAATGCTCTTCAGCATGTCTCTGAATTCTTGCATGGGATCAGCTGGATGGACGAGATGTAGTTCCTTGGTGCAGGCAGAGCGACTTGCTGGTTCTGCGGATATGGCATTGCTGAGGTACTCTTTTCTGAAAGTTAGTAGTCCCGGGATTGTTTCTCCAACTAAATCCCGGATGGTTCTTCCAAGTGGGATTGTAGGTATTTCCTATAGGAGCAGAATTTACTGCGTCCACTTGTTCCATCTTCTGGGACAGTTAATATCCCATTACCATAACAATCCCACTGAAGTGTGGTCCTTGGCAAAACTCGCAGACTTGGTATACTGACTGAGTGTTTTTCCCTTGTTGGAAAGCATTCAGCTGATTAGTAATGCTGGCCTTCAGTGCCTCAAATTGATCATCAGTGGAGGCAACGACCGTATTTACTGGTTGCTTCTTAGCTCGCCACTTGTGCGCCAATTCTTGCTGTTCCTGTAGAGTCTCTCCAGAGCGTTTCTAGCATCTACATCACTCATTCCATTGAAACCGCTCTGGGGATTGAGTCCATCAAGAATTTGCTTACCCATGTCTGACATACCCCCGTAAAATTGCTGAATCAGCAATGCCTCGGTAAGTCCATGTTGGGGGCAGAGCCTGAGTAGTTCTTTGAATCTGTCCCAAGCTTCGATCACTGTCTCATCAGCAGCTTGAGTGAAACTAGACAGAGCCCTTCGATATTCTAGGACTCTTGCTGCAGAGTAGTACTCTTCTAGGAAGGCTTTGCTTAACTCGTCCCAAGGGTATGGAGTTAGTAGGTAGCTGGGCCAACCATCTCTTAGCTCTGTCCCTAAGTGAGTAGGGAAAAAGGTTGAGTTTAGTTATTTCTGCAGTATGATCTCCCTTGAGGCCTTCGCAGAGAGAAGAGAAATCAGATAGGTGTTCCAGCGGATTTCGGCTGCAGTTCCTCCAAACTGAACTCGATTTATAATCAGCTGGATCACATTAGGTTTAAGATCATAGCGAGGGTTCCCAGGGATTCGGATGGCAGATGAGACTGGGATAGTCTGTGGGGATGTAGGATTCAAGGGTAGGTCTTTCAGCAGCCATTTCTGTTCTTCGCCTATTAGCTGTGCGAATGATTGGTTCAGGATTCTCAACTGGTGTTTCAAGGTTAGCTTCTGAAGATCGAGTCATGCAACTACAGAGAAGAACACGTTTTAGCCTGAGCAAACTGGTTAGTGGGGTTACAGGGAGAGTGAAAACTTAAAAATTTGGAACAAAACAAAAAACTACTCACAAGGAGAAAACACAAAGGATAGGGAAAAGAGAATAACTTACCATTTAAACAAGAAAAAGTACAATTTTTTTCGGATTTTTAGATTTTTAAAAAAAATTTCTTTTAATATTTTGAAAGCACGTAAATTCCCTCAATATGGTTCTAGAATAATTTTCTAAAATTTGATTATCCTAAATGTCTTAATTTCAGATAACATCTAAAATTAATTAGTTATGATAATCCTATATTTCGGAAACTGATTGTCTAACTGGTATAACATAAGTGTTAGTCTAAGGTCTAGATTACTACCCTTACCTATCATAAGCCTTTAGAATTTTGATCAGGAATCCTAAATTCATTATGATATTTCCCCGGCAACGGCGCCAAAAATCTGATGCAGTTTCCGACCGATATGCTAAATAGGTGTTATTTTACCCTATGTTGATTATGAATAATTAAGGACTGTGATTGACTAATTGTCACATTTAGTCTTATGGTGTCACTTAATCAGCCAGAACCTAAGGCAGAGTACCTATCGTGTAGCTAGTCTATTGGAAAGTATCTACGATTTTATTAATTTAATTATCGTACTCCCAGGGAAGTGGCAACGGCTTAGTAGTAACTAGCCTTTTATCCTAACTCCTATCTTATAATCCAGTTATGCAATCTTCATCAAATACTTTGATGAGAGGGTGATCCATTCTCCACTAGGTTTAAGTCTAATTAATCCTAAAAGTGTTTTAAAGATGAGTTCTGATTCTATGTTATACTGTTCCTATATGTTGATTGACCTATATTCGAGTGTTTTAGATATATCTTAGCCTGGAATGCAACTATGTTCTGTGTCTAAAGGTGTACCACATCTGAGGTCTCTACGCTACCGCCCCATCGTTAAGGTAAACGGCCCTACTCACGGCCCGGACTAAAGTCAGCAATGAACGGTACCCTATGTCACTTCGGGGTCATGCTGCTCGTCGCAAAACCGCCGGCATAACTCTCTACTCAGCCTACCTAGACTACTCTAACAAACAAGGTGTTCCGTTGGTTATTTTATCTAGTATGGCAGACACCAATACTAATTGATGCCTGTTAAACTAAACAGGTTATGGATAGACCGTGGTTAGGAATTGTCTATAACCCTAGTTTTAGTTTAAAAGAGACTTACATTAGACAGACATAATGAATATTTAGCAGGTGGCTATTTCCGGAAAAACATAAAAACTTCAACATATAACACAACTATTCATAAAATCGTAATCTGATATTCATAATTCATATTTAGAACAAAGCAATAACACATATAAGAGAGGGACATGGGGACCGATGCCATAAAGAAATCACCCTTTACGAAGTCTCGCCTACGGAGCGTACTGCTGTATATGTCGTATTGCTCGCCCTGACTCTGCTCACCAGAACCTTCGGAGGACGCTTCCTCAGCCTAGTAGCTAGACTTTACCTTACGTCCTGGGCTTAAGCCTAGCCCTGTGGACTGACTCTTCGAACGCCTAGAGCTCTCTTAGGATCTCCTAACGAAATCCCGGGTATTCTATGAATACCAGAAACGAACCTATCTATAGAAACCTAAGATCTGAGACTATTTCTCAGAAACTAAAACAAACACTAATAAGAAAGAAAACTGAGATCCGAGTCTCTGAGTGAGTTGTGTACTGGAAAATTGTACACTGGAAACCACTTAATGACTCAGATCGAGTGGAGAGGGATGAATTCAACTGCTGGAGGCGGGGGTATTTATAGCAGCTTCCCGGAGTGAAAATCTCTGAAAAATTCGATGTGGGACAGCTTCTGGCGGCTCGGGACGCCCGTCCCAGATTGGGACGCCTGTCCTGGTCTGTTGACCAGGTCGGGACCCGTCCTCTGGCTTGGCTTGGTGGGACGCCCGTCCTGGTTCGGGACGCCCGTCCCGGACCTTTGACCGAGTCAACATTTCCAAAAATTGCATTTTTGCCCCAAAATTGTGGTTTCGTCTACTTTGCACCTGGCACTTCCAAAATCATAAAAACCGTGAAATCAAGTAAATAATAAACAATTAATGTCAATTTACTCTCGATTTCACATTAAAACATACATAAAAACATGCTAAAAATGTGATACGATTTTCGCGTATCATATATATATATATGAAATCATTCTACCCACTTGCTTTTGTCTTCTTGTCCACCTTACTGTCACCCACTCTCACAAACATATATATATATATATATATATATATATATATATATAGCTATATAGCTATATAGGAGTGCAAACCGTGTGTATGTGCACAATTATAGCTATATAAAATTTACTTTCCCATTTCTCTCTTGATGAGTCATCCACCAATTCTCAATTCCTTCTAAATTGGTCAACATTTTATCCAATTTCTTTTGACCCATTTCAATCAAAAATTCCCTTTTTACCCTTATCAAAATAAATCAATTCAAATTAATTCCCAAATAATAACAAATAATACAGCTGGTCCACATTTTGAGAAATTAAATTGACTTTTAACAATAAATACATATTTTTAGGTAAAAAGAGAGAAAATATCAAATCAACACATTTTCATTCCATTTTCCAAATAATTTCAGTCAATTCCAGAATAAAATGTGGCTAATTAGATGTGAATAACTCTATTATTTTAGAGTTATCACACCCCCAAACTTAGGTCATTGCTCGTCCCGAGCAATGCTACAGCAATGCGGAAGCAATAGAAATATACATACCCACTTAAAAACTTTGTTTAGCAAGTTCAGTCAAACCTAGGACCAATGATGTCAGAAAGAGAAAATTCAAAATTCAAGTAGACACAATGTTCCATCCTTAGTTGAATAACCAAATATTAACTAACCCAAGCTCAAAGAATTTCCACTCAGTGTACGTGTGAATAGTCTTTCCTTTTCAATCTCTCATTCATAAGTCAACATATGGTAATCCTAAGGTTCATTTTGTATCCTCAAACTCAATCTATTACACCCTTCTCCACTAATGTAGCAAATTTAGCAATAAAGATCAAAGAGGTCTTAAATTGGTTGTAATGTAGGCTAAGGCTAAGGTAGGAAAAATATGGATAAAAAGTAGGCTCAAAACTTAGTCCTAGTCTGCCAGGAGCTTCTACCCAATGCTATCACTTCCCAAATTTTTTTTTGTTTTTTTTCACTGAATCAAAATGCTGCAGCAACACCAATGCTACAGCAATTCTACAACATTTCTTTTTTTTTTTAATCAACTCAAGGAGCATAAACATTTATACCCTGCTTTAGAAATACGTGCAACATTTAACCACAATCAGTATTTAGCATTTGACCTCAAAGAAGCATAACACATATATCTTTTTTGCTCTCTTTTTGTTCTTCTTTTTTTTTAAAGTAAAGAGGGTGCTTTCATTTTTTTTCACACATGTTTTCATACACATACCCTCAATACGTAGAGCATTTATATTAGAAATTCAAATTTTCCTTAAATACCACTAATCCCAAAAAAAATGATAATGCTGCAGCATTGTGCTGCAACATTTCTATGTTCCTCCTCATAGCATTCTCAGCATACCCCCAAACTTATGTTTAACAGTGTTCATAGCAGACTAAGATCAAGTTTAGGGAAAACAAAGAATGGATACATGCAAACATTTAGGATAAGTGGCTATTTAATAAGGGTGTCAAGAAATTAGGCTTAGGCTCAACTTGGATTAACTAAGGAAGCAAAATATATTAGGGTAAGCTAGAAAGGCTCAAACGGTTCAAGAACATGCCTCAATCATTTATTTAGTACCAAATCTACTAGGATTTCGCCTCAAGGACTATAACAGATGAGTCTAAAAATTCTGAACCTTCATACCAAAGTGACTCTTTTTATAAACATGAAATTTCCATGTAAGACTATGTGCAAAAGATAGGGAGTTGAAATAATTCTCACTTAGAGTCAACTAATACCTAATTATTCCGAAAAGAAGGTACAAAGTCTACGAGAATGTACTTTTTCTTTTAAGATAACATCATAAATCGGGTCCCAAAAGTCTACGCTAATCCTGCTAAAACTAAGGTTCTAATGGGTCATAAGAAAAATGCTGCCACATTCATGCAAACAGGTCTTCTATGCCAGATCAATCAATTTATAAGGCATCCTAAAACAGTTATTCAGACAAGGCGTCCATGCATTCAAATAGATCACTCATAATTTCAGCAAAGAGGATGTTTATGCATTTAAAAGACAGCAGGAAAAAATTTTAAAATTAGCACCATTTTGAACTTTTTGCCACAAGAGGACACCCTCCCCCAAACTTAAGAGGAGCAATGTCATCATTGCTGTAGCAACAGGGGGAAAACAAGCCATTGGACTAATCATAAAAAGGGAAAACTAGTTCAACACAAAGCATTGGAAACAAATGCATTAGTGGCACATAAGTTCTCAATTCTCGGGTGAGAAGAAAGCAAACACAAATATACCAACAATTCAGGCGGTCATTGTTACTAAGTAAAAACATGAAGACCATTAAGACATGAAATTCATTTTGAATCATAACCACCTTTTTGCCCAACACAATAAACCGAGATAAACATCAACTGGAAGATCTGTCATTTCTACAAGCATGCTCACACATAAGAACTCAAGTATAACTAGAACCCTAAATACAGCCAATACAATCCTCTATCCATTGGTAATGCAAAAATTGTACTCCATAAATTCTATACATGCTACTCAAGGAGTGTATACTCACATTAAGATAAGAGAAATGAACCAAATTTTTTTTTTGCAAGTACCATACACCAACTCACATTACCGAGAAGAAATAAAAATGTAGAAAAGTGAGTACTAACCTGGAATCTTCTGGTTTGTTGAAGGCTGAAAAGTGTCCTTTAGACAACTCCCCACTTCTTTCTCTTTTTGTCTTTTCAATTCACACACATTCTCCACAAATAAAATATAAAAATTAAACTAACCTTTTTGGTTTCCCAACAAGTTCTAGTTGTATACCACCCATTGAAAATTTTGAAATTGAAAGGAACGAGGGCTGCTTGCATAAGTAGTCAATTCATGGCAGTCCCTTGTTGAATTGCACCGCTTGAAATTTGAAATTGAAATTGGACTAAGCAACTCTAAATGACTCAGATCGAGTGGAGAGGAATGAATTCAACTGAGGAAGGCCTGGGGTATTTATAGTACCTTTCTGGAGTGAATTTCTCTCAAAAATTCAATGTGGGATTCTGAACTGCGTCTCGGGACGCCCGTCCCGGCCTGTTGACCAGGTCAAGACGGCCGTCCCGAGTCCTGGATGCCCGTTATGGCCTGTTGACCAGGTCAGGACGCCCATCCTGACTTCGGGACGCCCATCCCGATTTCCGAACTTCTAAAAATCACGTTTTTGCCCTTGTAGTAGTTTGAGAAAAATTTTGCATGATTTTACTTGTTTTCCCCGTATTTTCACACCCTTCCAAAAAATTTCAAAATTTTTCATTCTTTCAGACTTCTAAATGCAGTATGATTAGTAAAATATTGATGATGTCTATGATATGTAGGTAGAATGTTATGGTTAGTAGGAGACAATGTGATGACTATTTTGAACTTATTGACTAGGAATAGGGAATTCCTGATAACTGAGCACAATTTAGCATGGATTAGAGACCTCAGCCAATTACCTTTTCAAGACTTAACTAGATAAGATTAGATCAGTTGTGGATGTATTGACAATTAGAATGACTAGATGAGACTCTGAGCTAAAAGTGAAAAGAAACAAAAGAAAGTTAATTAAATAAGGTAGTTTGCCAGCGGCCTTTGCTACTCAAGCACCACTCCTTCGGGGAACTTAAAGTCTAATGCCCTAAGGTCGTGTAGGTCTGGGAGTTATCTGAGTGGGACTCGCTACATGGGTAGTCGAAGTTGATGATAACTCTAAAATAATAGAGTTATTCACATCTAATTAGCCACATTTTATTCGGGAATTAACTGAAATTATTTGGAAAATGGAATGAAAATGTGTTGATTTGATATTTTCTCTCTTTTTACCTAAAAATGTGGATTTATTGTTAAAAGTCAATTTAATTTCTCAAAATGTGGACGAGCTGTATTATTTGTTATTATTTGGGAATTAATTTGAATTGATTTATTTTGATAAGGGTAAAAAGGGAATTTTTGATTGAAATTGGTCAAAAGAAATTGGATAAAATGTTGACCAATATAGAAGGAATTGGGAATTGGTGGATGACTCATCAAGAGAGAAATGGGAAAGTAAATTTTATATAGCTATAATTGTGCACATACACACGGTTTGCACTTCTATATAGCTATATAGCTATATATATATATATATATATATATATATGTTTGTGAGTGTGGGTGACAGCAAGGTGGACAAGAAGACAAAAGCAAGTGGGCAGAATGATTTCATATATATATATATATATATATATATATATGCACTAACTCCAGCTGGAGATATAACAAAGAAATACACACATTGCAGCTGAAATTTCCAGACGCTCAGCATTCGGTGAAATCCTGCAGAATTAAATTGGAATTTCTGAATTTCTACTCTATTCAGAAATTAGTTAAGAAATTCCAGCTGGCTGCAGAAACTATCAAGGAACTGGCAGCTGTACACTTACGGGCATTGGCAGCTGCACTATATATATAGGTATATACATACATATGATGATAACTTTGCAAAAGCTGGCGGGTTTTCAGGAGAAAAGGGGCAGTGGCAGCTGCACTATCTATATATATATATATAGATGAGGAGAGAAGAGCAGAAGTTGACGGGAAGAGAGGAGGAGAAATAGATAGTAGTATGTTTGTATGTTTGTATGTGTGTATCTAGTATTAGCTTAGAATTTAGGCAGTGGGTAGTGTGTTTTAGAGTGTTTTAGAGTCTAGATCGAGTGGAAATGAACCTGAGAAAGCTGGGGTGACTTTGCTGGAATATTTCGAGCTGTTCATGATCGAGGGCAGCAGCACCATGCAGAGGGAACGAAGGGCAGCAGCAGCTTGATTAAATCCGATTTGGGGCAGTAGGGTGATCTCCGACCCGAGTAACCCTCTTTCAATTTCTTCAATTTGCTTACTATTTTGTAATTGAATGTTCTTCAATTTGCTTATTGTTTTGTAATTGAATGTTCTTGGTGATATGAAGAATATTTACATGTTTTCAAGGATTAATTAAAAGTGTTTTGGGATTGATATGTTTTCCGTCTTGGGATTGACTGGTGTCACTATGGACCTAGGGACTGTTTTTCCTATTACTTTAATCCTTGTCTTTCTTGATTCATTTCAGCAAAATATATATTCATAACCTGAAGGTCCTGTAGTCTAGTAAATTATAAACATGTGGAAAAACGTAATGTGGCATAAGATGAATAGAATGCATAAGTTTTGTGTATCGTTTTCTTTATTGATGCTTGTATGGGGCATGCTTAGTTTATTCATGCAATTACTTAAATGGATTAGGAATAACTTGCGGTTACGACTGTCCAAGTTATGTATCGAACTAGTATTTGGCTTTCTAACCGGAAGGGGTCTAGTTGACACGTTAATTGCATGGCACTTGCTTGAGGCGCATGACCGTGCGGTCAATATTGCAGGGGACACGACCAATTTCACTGCCTTGTGTTGTTCTAGGTTCACGGTACTTCGTACTCCATGAGATGATGTTATCGGGGGTTTAGACTAGTAGGCTAAGTAGTCTGGGTAGAACCAGACCGCTGTAGTGTTAATTTGGAAACCGAAAAGCATGCTTAGCAATCTTGGATTCACTATTGGTTTGTATTTGCATTTTTGGCTTGATTTTTACAGCATTGTATTACCTGTTGTATTCTCGTGGTGATTTTCCAGTAGGCTGACCTGTAGTAGTAGTTAGGTAGAATTGCTGCGGTATTGGTGATGCTGCAGCATTTTCGTTGCTGCAGCAATATCTTAGCAGTAGCTTAACCTCCGAATCTCCACCCAATATTCATCATTCTTTATTCTTTTATTCTTTTAACCAAATGTACATCATGTTTGCATGCATAATTGGCATACAAAATCTCTGTGGGATCGATAATCTTGTACTTAGGTACATATATTACTTGTTGACCGGTGTATACTTGCACTTGTTAAGATTGCGTTGATTTATTCTATTTTATTATCTTCTCAATTTGTGACACACGCACACAACGCAACAAGTTTTTGGCCCTGTTGCTTGGGATTTTGGTGTAAATTGATTGTAAATATTGTTTGCATTTGGTTATATTTTTGTTGTTTTATGTTATACTCATTCTTGAGCTTATGAGATTATTGAAATGATTGTATGAGGGACGAATAAATTATGCATGGGCTGAACTGTTTTTTTGTGAGTTTATTGATCTGAATTATTTGTCAAATTTTCAGCTTGTGTATATCATATATTTCTTAACGTGTGCTGATTTTTGCATGAGTTATCAAGCTGAACCCGTCTACAATCCTGTAGTAATGGCAGATGATGGGGACCATGCTATCTAACAGTATGTTGTCCCTATGTTCAATGAGCTGAATCCAAGCATTATGCGACCAGAGATTGCCACAACACAATTTGAGCTGAAACCAGTGATGTTTCAGATGCTATAAATAGCACAATAAGGAGAATGAGGAATACTCAGCTTGGGTAGAAGCAAACTCTCAAGATTTCAAATTCAGAGCTCAATTTGAATCTTTGGACTTATCTTCTAGGGATTTTAAAGTGACAAAACCTTATGTGAAAGAACCACCCAAGCTAAAATTAAAGTCATTGCCGCAGCATTTGAAGTATGGATTTCTAGGGGCAGAATCTACACTGCCAGTGATTATTTCAGCACTGTTGAGTGCGGAACAGGAGGAGAACTGCTTGGAGCTTTGCAACAGCATAAGAGAGCTATGTGCTGGACCCTAGCTTATATCAAAGGTATATGACCAACTTTATGCATGCATAAGATAATTTTGGAAGACAATTCCAAAAATTTAATAGAGGGGCAGAAATGATTAAATCCAATTACGAAGGAAGTAGTAAAGGAACAAATTATCAAGTGGCTAGATTTTGGCATTATTTATCCTATATCTGACAGCGCTGGGGATGGAGAATTTGCATGGATTACAAGAAGATAAACAAAGCCACAAGAAATGACCGCTTCCCACTGCCTTTCATTGATCAAATGTTGGATAGGTTACCTGGACGAGATTCTTATTGCTTTCTGGATGTGTATTCTGGTTACAATCAGATTGCTGTAGCACCAGAGGACCAGAACAAAATGACCTTCACTTGTCCTTATGGTACTTTAGCAGTTAGAAGAATGCTATTCAGACTGTGTAATGCTCCAACAATGTTCCAACGATATATGATGGCCATTTTCACAGATATGGTGGAGCAATATTTAGAGGTTTTCATGAATGACTTCTCCATATTTGGGGACTCTTTTGAAAAATGCTTAGAGAATATGGCCAAGGTGCTTAAACGTTGTGAGGACACCAACCTAGTCCTCAATTGGAAGAAGTGTCACTTCATGGTTAAAGAAGACATTGTGCAAAACTCTTCACCTTTAATACTTGTCGATGCTAAGTAGTTAATTGAGCACAATCTATAAGTGAACACTTTCTTCTATTATTTATTGCATTTCTTTTTATTTCGTATTTTTTTCTTATTTCTTCTTGTTTGTTTTTATTTTTTTCAACATTCGATTTCTTTTTTCTTTTTATTTCATTTTAATTGTTGTTCTTGTATTTTCAGGTGCTTCAATTTGGAATTAATGGTTGTTTACTCTCCTCAGTTGCATTCATTCCTCTCCTCAGTTGCATAGTATACAAGTCACTTAGCAACTCAGGTTTAAGTATAAGTTTCTTTATATTCTTAGATAGTTGATGCTACTCCGACTGATATGCTAAACAGGTGTTATTTTACCCTATGTTGATTATGAGTAATTAAGGACTGGGATTGACTAATTGTCACATTTAGTCTCTATGGTGTCACTTAATCAGTCAGAACCTAAGGCAGAGTACCTCTCGTGTAGCTAGTCTGTTGGAAAGTATTTACGATTTTATTAAATAATTATCGTACTCCCAGGAAAGTGGTAACAGCTTAGTAGTAACTAGCCTTTTATCCTAACTCTTATCTTATGATCCAGTTATGCAATCTTCATCAATAACTTTGATGAGAGGGTGATCCATTCTCCACTAAGGTTTAAGTCTAATTCAGCCTAGAAGTGTTTTATAGATAAGGTCCTGATTCTATGTTATACTATTCCTACATGTTGATTGACCTATATTCGAGTATTTTAGACATGTCTTGGCCTTGATTGCAACTATGTTCTGAGTCTAAAGGTGTACCACATCTGAGTAATCTGATAAACCGCCCCATCGCCAAGGTAAACGGCCCTACTCACGGTTACTACTAAAGACAGCTATGAAATCCCTATGTCACTTCGGGGGTCATGCCGCTTGCCCATAACCGCCGGCATGAACGCTCTACTCAGCCTACTTAGACTACTCTAACAAGCAGGGTGTTCCGCATGTTATTTTATCTAATATGGTAGACACCAATACTAATTGATGCATGTTAAACTAAACAGGTTATGAATAAACCGTGGTTAGGAATTGTCTATAACCCTAATTTTAGTTTAAAAGAAACTACATTAGACATGCAGACATAATGAATATTTAGGCAGGTGGCCATTTCCGGAAAAACATAACAACTTCAACATATATAACAAATATCCATAACAATCATAATCTGATATTCAAATTCATTCTTTGGACAAACACAATAACAACATATAATGAGAGGGACAGGGGGGACTAATGCCATAAAGAAATCACCCTTTACGTAGTCTCGTCGTTAGAGCGTATTGCTGTATATATCCTATTTCTTTACCCAACTCTGCTCGCCGGAACCTTCGGAGGACGCTTTCTTAGCCTAGTAGCTAGACTTTACCTTACGTCCTGGGCTTAAGCCCAGCCCTGTAGACTGACTCTTC
Organism: Asclepias syriaca; assembly: GCA_027405835.1. Lineage (NCBI taxonomy): Eukaryota > Viridiplantae > Streptophyta > Magnoliopsida > Gentianales > Apocynaceae > Asclepias > Asclepias syriaca. The sequence goes on from CM049930.1 coordinate 10,599,774, forward strand.
GAATGCCTAGAGGCCTCTTAGGATCTCCTAACGAAATCTCGGGTATTCTATGAATACCAGAAATGAACCTATCTATCGAACCCTAGGATCTGAGACTATTTCTCATAAACTAAGAAAAACGAAACACAAAAAGGAAAGAAAGAAAACTTATATTGAAATCTGAGTCTCCGAGTGAGTTGTGTACTCGAGAATTGTACACTGGAAGTCACTGAATGACTCAGATCGAGTGGAGAGGGATGATTTCAACTGAAGGAAGGCCTGGGGTATTTATAGAAGCTTTCTGGAGTGATTTTCTCTCAAAAATTCGATGTGGGATTCTGAATTCTAGTTCGTGACGCCCGTCCCGGTCTGTTGACCAGGTCAGGACGGCCGTCCCGAGTCCTGGACGCCCGTCCCAACCTGTTGACCAGGTCAGGACACCCGTCCTGAACCGGGACGCCCTCCCCGAAGTTCGAACTTCTGAAAATTTGCGTTTTTGCCCCGAAATTTGCTATTTTCTTCCACTTTTCACCTAACACTTCCAAAATCATAAAAACTGTGAAATTGAGTTAATAACGAGCAATTAAGACCGATTTGCCCTCAATTTCACCCTAAATCATGCCTAAAACATGCTAAAATGTGATATGATTTATGCATATCAATAGTGTCTCGTGTTCTTTGTTTCTGAGAGTTTGTCTCAGATCCTAGGATACGACTAGATAGGTTCGTTTCTGGTATTCATAGAATACCCAGGATTTCATTAGGAGATCCTAAGAGAGCTCTAGGCGTTCGAAGAGTCAGTCAACAGGGCTGAGCTTAAGTTGGGTATTAAGGTAAAGTCCAGCTACTAGGCTGAGGAAGCGTCCTCCGAAGGTTATGTCGAGCAGAGTCGGGTCGAGCAGTCCAACATATACAAGCAGTTGCTCCATCGGCGAGACTTCGTAAAGGGTGAATACTTTATGGCATCGGTCCCCCCTGTCCCTCTCTTTATATGTATGTACTGTGTCGTTCAAACATTTATTATGTCTATGGATTATGATTTATGAGTATTTGTTATGCATGTTGAAGTACTTTATGATTTTCTAGAAATGGCCACTAGCTTAACTTTCATTATGTCTGCATGTCTAATGTAGTTTCTTTTAAGCTAAATGTAGGGTTATAGACAATTCCTAACCATGGTCTAATCATAACATGTTTAGTTTAACAGGCATTAATTTAGGACTTCCCTGTCGGGATGTATTAATGTCTGCCATATTAGATGAAATAACTTATAGATCACCATGTTTGTTAGAGTAGTCTAAGTAGGCTGAGTTTGTGTGTTTATGCCGGCGTTAGGGCGAGCGGCATGATCCCCGAAGTGACATAGGGCTTTCATGGATGCCTTTAGCTCGAACCGTGAGTAGGGCCGTCATTAAGGTAGGGCGGTTTATCAAGTAACTCAGATGTGGTACACCTTTAGACTCAGTACATAGTTGCAATCTAGGTCAAGATTATCTAAAATACTCGAAGATAGGTCAATCAACATGTAGGAACTGTATAACATAGAATAAGGACATTATCTGTAAAACACTCTTAGGCTTAAATAGACTTAAACCTAGTGGAGAATGAATCACCCTCTCATCAAAGATATTGATGATGATTGCATAACTGGATCATAAGATAAGAGTTAGGGTAAGAGGATAGTTACTACTAAGCCGTTACCACTTCCCTGGGACTACGATATTTGATTTAATTAAAATCGTAGATACTTTCCAACATACTAGCTACACGATAGGTACTCTGCCTTAGGTTCTGATTGATTAAGTGACAGTATAGAGACTAAATGTGACAATTAGTCAAGCTAAGTCGTTAATTACTCATAATCAAGATAGGGTAAAACAACACATATTTTAGCATATCGATAGGAACGCATCAGTATGACTGCTATCTTTGAGGATGTGTTAGGAAAGTCTATGGAAGTGTTCATGGATGATTTCTCTGTTTTTGGAAATTCATTTGGGATTTGTCTAAAGAACCTGTAATTAATGTTAAAACGTTGTATACAATCAAATTTGGTTCTAAATTGGGAAAAATGCCATTTCATGGTAAAAGAGGGGATTGTATTAGGACCTAAGATCTCACACCGAGGTATGGAAGTAGATAAGGCTAAACTCGAAATTATTTCAAAACTACTTCCGCCCAAGACTGTGAGAGCCATTAGAAGTTTTTTGGGACATGATGGTCGTAGATTTATAAAATATTTTTCACTAATAGCCAGGCCGTTGACCAATTTACTTGGAAAGGATGTTCCTTTTTGTCTTTGATGAAAAATGTCTAAAAGCCTTTAATAGACTTAAGGAACTTCTAACTACTGCACCTATCATGACGTCACCTGATTGGAGTTTGCCTTTTGAATTAATGTGTGATGCTAGAGATTATGCAGTAGGAGTTGTTTTAGGACAGAGACATGATAAGAAATTTCATGTAATATATTACGCTAGCAAAACCTTAAGTGACGCTCATGAAAATTACACTATGACAGAAAAGCATTTATTAGCATTTGATAAATTTCGATCTTATCTGGTCTTGTCTAAAACCATAGTTTATACTGATCATTCTGCATTAAAGTACTTGTTCAATAAAACTGACGCAAAGATGAGATTAATCAGATAGGTTTTATTGCTTCAAGAATTTGATATATAAATTAGAGATATGAAAGGGGCAGAAAACCTAGTCGTAGACCACTTGTCAAGGCTAGAGAATCCAGCCCTAGAAGCTATAGATGAATCAATCATATCTGACAAGTTTCAGGATGAGAATTTATGCACCTTATTTGCTATTTTCTCACCCCCTTAGTTTGTATATATAGCAAATTACTTGGTAGCTCAAACTCTTCCTAGTGATATCACTGCTCAACAGAGAAGGAAATTCTTTGCTGACCGAGGTACACACTTTTGCAACTCTCAAATGCCTAAAAGCCCTAATCAGTGACCGAGGTACACACTTTTGCAACTCTCAAATGCAGAAGGTACTTCAGCAATATGGAGTTCAACATCGCATTTCTACAGCATACCACCCTCAAACTAATGGGCAGGTTGAGGTAACTAATAGAGGAATAAAAAGAATCCTAGAAAAGACTGTAGGTGTTAACAGTAAGGATTGGGCCATAAAGCTTGATGATGCATTATGGGCCTTTCGTACGGCATATAGAACCTCTACATGATTTTCACCTTATAGACTGGTCTATGGAAAAGCATGTCACCTTCCTGTTGAAATTGAACATAGAGCTTACAGGGCAGTGCAAAAATGTAATCTAGACGATACCTTGACTAAGGAACACTGGATTTTACAACTCAACGAATTGGATGAGTGGAGGCTCAAAGCCTATGAAAATTGACATCAATTCAAGATGACAAGTAAACTCCTGCATGACAGGCGACTCAGAGCCCAGAAGAATTTTGAACATGGAGATAAAGTACTGTTATACAACTCGCGATTCAAATTATTCCCAAGAAAATTGCGTAGCTGCTGGTCAGGACCGTTCACTATCACAGACGTATTGCCCTTTGGAGCATGTGTCATAATGGATTCTGATGGTACTACTCAAAAAGTGAACGGGCAACGCTTAAAGCCCTACAGAGAACCACTCGACTTGTCCAAGCAGACTGTTGACTTCGCAGAATAAGGGAGTATTCCTTTCATTTTATTTTGTTTTCTCTTAATTACTTTGTTATTTCTATTACCATTCGTGCTTTATTTCCTCTCTTCCCCTTAGTTAGTCAAATAAGTGTGGGGTAAGAGTTTTATGTTCTTTTTTATTTTTGTTTTTCAAATAAGTGTGGGGTGTTTAGATATGCATGTACACTGAGGATAGTGTCACACTTAAGTGTGGGGTAGCAATGCACTGTGCATTGTAGTAGCAGTAAAATATTTTGCATGTTTTCCCATATTTTCACTAAAATTGCACCCTTCCAAAAAAAATTCAAAAATTTTCACTCTTTCAGACTTCAAAATGCAGTTATGATTGGTAAAGAAATGCTTATGTCTATGATATGTAAGTAGAGCATTATGATCGGTAGGAAACAACGTGATAACTTTATTGAATTCATCGATTAGAAATAAGGAATTCCTGATACTTGAGCACTAGTTTGGATTAGAGACATCAACCAAATACCTTTTCGAGACTTAGCTAAATAATATTAGACCAGTTGAGGATGACTTAGCTAAATGACTAGATGATACTCTGAGCTGAAGTGAAAAGTTAAATAAATAGGGTAGTTTGCAAGCGTCCTTTGCTAATCGAGCACCACTCCTTAAGGGAACTTAAAGCCTGATGCCCTAAGGTCATGTAGATCTGGGAGTCATCGGAGTGGGACTCGCTACATGGGTAGTTAAAGTTGATATGTGGAAGCGAACACAACAATACCCTAAACATTCAATCTAAAAATACGTAACCCATTATGTTCTTATATTGAAAATTTTAATTGAAATACCTTGTCACCAAAGCTCAGAACTCAGAAAGTTGTTTGCTGCTGGTATGTCTAGTGACCGGTCGAGGTATTATCTGGTAAGAGTCAAGAGAAGACTATATTGTGTTGACAATCTAGTCTAGACTAATACACACTACACATCATGAAGACCTCGTGACTAAGAGAAGAGTTCAGTCTAGTTATTAAGTTGTTAACCCTGCCTGACCGTGATAATCTACTAGAGACATTTGAGACCTTGTCATGGCAACTTAACCAGTCAGACCTGTTTTGTGAATCATCTGACTCAGTGATCAATTTTGGAATAAAAACATTGCTAGGAATTTTAAGTGACTGCACATATGATTTAAAATCAATAATTTCATGTAGACTTTGCTTGAGGACAAGATAAAAGCTAAGTGTGGGGTTATATGATATGCACAAATCATATCACTTTTTAGCATGTTTTTAGGCACAATTTAGGGCAAAATTGGAGTTAAATCATTCTCAATTGACTGTTATTGATGACATTCCGACTAATATACTATGTTGATTATGAGTAATTAAGGACTTAGCCTGACTAATTGTCACATTTAGTCTCTATATTGTCAGTTAATCAATCAGAACCTAAGGCAGAGTACCTATCGTGTAGTTAGTCAGTTGGAAAGTATCTACGATTTTAATTAGATTAATTATCGTACTCCCAGGGAAGTGGTAATGGCTTAGTAGTAACTATCCTCTTACCCTAACTCTTATCTTATGATTGATGCGTTTCGACTGATATGCTAAATAAGTGTTATTTTACGCTATGTTGATTATGAGTAATTAAGGACTGAGATTTAGTAATTGTCACATTTAATCTCTATGGTGTCACTTAATCAGCCAGAACCTAAGGCAGAGTACCTATCGTGTAGCTAGTCTGTTGGAAAGTATCTACGATTTAATTAAATAAATATCGTACTCCCAGGGAAGTGGTAAAGGCTTAGTAGTAGCTAGCCTTTTTATCCTAACTCTTATCTTATGATCCAGTTATGCAATCTTCATCAATAACTTTGATGAGAGGGTGATCCATTCTCCACTAAGGTTTAAGTCTAATTTAGCCTAGAAGTGTTTTATAGATAAAGTCCTGATTCTATGTTATACTGTTCTTATATGTTGATTGACCAATCTTCGAGTGTTTTAGATATATCTTAGCCTGGAATGCAACTATGTTCTGAGTCTAAAGGTGTACCACATCCGAGTCAACTAATAAACCGCCTTACCTTAATGACGACCCTACTCACGGTTCGACATAAAGGCATCCATGATCCTCGAAGTGACTTAAGATCATGCCGCTCGCCCTAACACCGGCATAAACACTCAACTCAGCCTACTTAGACTACTCTAACAAACAGGGTGTTCTGTAGGTTATTTTATCTAATATGCCAGACACCAATGAATCCTAAATTGATGCTTGTTAAACTAAACAGGTTATGAATAGACCATGGTTAGGAATTGTCTATAACCCTAATTTTAGTTTAAAAGAAACTACATTAAACATGTACATATAGTGAATATTAAGCAGGTGGCTATTTCCGGAAAAACATAACAACTTCAACATATATAACCAATATTCATAAAAATCATAATCCGATATTCAAAATCATTCTTTGGACAAACACAATAACAACATATAAAGAGAGGGACAGGGGGACTGATGCCATAAAGAAATCACCATTTACTTAGTCTCACCGATGGAGCGTACTGCTTGTATATGTCGTACTGCTTGACCCGACTCTGCTCGACAGAACCTTCGGAGGACGCTTCCTCAGCCTAGTAGTTGGACTTTACCTTAATACCCAGTTTAAGCCCAGCCCTGTGGACTGACTCTTCGAACGCCTCGAGCCCTCTTAGGATCTCCTAACGAAATCCCGGGTATTCTATGAATACTAGAAACGAACCTATCAATCGAACCCTAGGATCTGAGACTATTTCTCAGAAACTAAGAAAACGAAACACTAACTAGAAAGAAAGAAAACTTATAGTGAACCCGAGTCTCTCAGTGACTTATGTACTTGAAAGGTGTACACTAGAAGTCACTAAATGACTCAGATTGAGTGGAGAGGGATGATTTCAACTGAGGAAGGCCTGGGTATTTATCGCAGCTTCCTGGAGTGATTTTTCATCAAAAATTCATTGTGGGACTTGAATTTCTGGTTCGGGACGCCTGTCCCGGTCTGTTGGCCAGGTCAAGACGGCCGTCCCAAGTCCTGGACGCCCATCCCGACCTGTTGACCAGGTCAGGACGCCCGTCCTGAACCGGGACGTCCTCCCCGAAGTCCGAACTTCTGAAAAATTGCGTTTTTGCCCCGAAATTTGCCATTTTCTTCCACTTTTCACCTGACACTTCCAAAATCACAAAAACCGTGAAATTGAGTTAATAATAAACAATTAAGACCGATTTTCCCTCAATTTCACCTTAAATCATGCCTAAAAACATGCTAAAAATGTGATATGATTTATGCATATCAATGATCTAGTTATGGAATCATTCATCAATATCTTTGATGAGAGGGTGATTCATTCTCCACTAGGTCTAAGTCTATCTAAGCCTAAGAGTGTTTTACAGATAATGTCCTGATTCTATGTTATACTGTTCCTACATGTTGATTGACCTATCTTTGAGTATTTTAGATATATCTTGACCTAGATTGCAATTATGTACTGAGTCTAAAGGTGTACCACATCTGAGTTACTTGATAAACCGCCTTACTTTAATGACGTCCTACTCACGGTTCGAGCTAAAGGCATCCATGAAAGCCCTACGTCACTTAGGGGATCACGCCACTCGCCCTAACACCGGCATAAACACACAAACTCAGCCTACTTAGACTACTCTAGCAAACATGGTGATCTATAGGTTATTTCATCTAATATGGCAGACACCAATGCTTTCCGAAAGGAAAGTCCTAAATTGATGCATGTTAAACTAAACAGGTTATGATTAGACTGTGGTTAGGAGTTGTCTATAATCCTACATTTATTTTAAAAGAAACTACATTAGACATGCAAACATAATGAATGTTAAGTTGGTCGCCATTTCCAAAAGATCATAAAGTACTTCAACATGCATAACAAATATTCATAAAATCATAATCTAATAGTCATAATAAATGTTTGGACGAACACAGTACAAACATATAAAGAGAGGGACAGGGGGACTGATGCCATAAAGTATTCACCCTTTACGTAGTCTCACCGATGGAGCAACTGCTTGTATATGTTGGACTGCTCGATCCGACTCTGTTAGACAGAACCTTCGGAGGACGCTTCCTCAGCCAAGTAGCTGGACTTTACCTTAATACCTAGCTTAAGCACAGCCCTGTTGACTGACTCTTCGAGCGCCTAGAGCCCTCTTAGGATCTCCTAACGAAACCCCGGGTATTCTATGAATACCAAAAACGAACCTATCTAGTCGTATCCTAGGATCTTAGACAAACTCTCAGAAACAAAGAACACGAGACACTCTCTATAACTGTAAATAAACCTATACTAAAAACCTGAGTCGCTAAGTGACTTGTATACTATGGAAAACTATATACTTGAAGTCACTAAATGACTCAGATCGAGTGGAGAGGAATGAATTCAACTGAGGAATGCCTGGGGTATTTATAGTAGGTTTCTGGAGTGAATTTCTCTCAAAACTTTGATGTGGGATTTTGAACTGGGGCTCGGGACGCCCGTCCCGGCCTGTTGACCAGGTCAGGACGGCCATCCTGACTTCGGGATGCCCATCCCGACTTCCGAACTTCTGAAAATCACATTTTTGCCCCAAAATTTGCCATTTTCTTCTACTTTTCACATGACACTTCCAAAATCACGAAAACAGTGAAATTGAGTTAATAACAATCAATTAAGAACAATTTACCATCAATTTCACCCTAAATTATGCCTAAAAACATGCTAAAAATGTGATATGATTTATGCATATCATATAACCCCACACATAGCTTTTTGCTTGTCCTCAAGCAAAGTCTACCTGAAGTTAGTGATTTTAAATCATAGGTGCAGTCACTAAAAATTTCTAGTCATGTTTTTACTCCAAAATTCTTCACTGAATCAGATAATTCACAACACAGGTTAGACTGGTTAAGTTGCTATGACAAGGTCTCAAATGTCTCTAGTAGATTATCATGATCAAGCAGGTTTAACAACTTAATAACTCTATTGAACTCTCTCTCAGTCACAAGGTCTTCCTGATGTGTAGTGTGTGTACTAGTCTAGATGAGATAGTCAACCCAATATACTCGCATCTCTACTCTTACCAGATAACTGATGCTGCTCCGACTGATATGCTAAAATAGGTGTTGTTTTACCCTATGTTGATTATGAGTAATTAAGGACTGGGATTAACTAATTGTCACTATTAGTCTTTATAGTGTCACTTAATCAGTCAGAACCTAAGGCAGAGTACCTATCGTGTAGCTAGTCTGTTGGAAAGTATCTACGATTTTATTTAATTAAATATCGTACTCCCAGGGAAGTGGTAACAGCTTAGTAGTAACTAACCTTCTACTCTAACTCTTATCTTATGATTCAGTTATGCAATCTTCATCAATAACTTTGATGATAGGGTGATTCATTCTCCACTAGGTTTAAGTCTATTTAAGCCTAAGAGTGTTTTATAGATAATGTCCTGATTCTATGTTATACTATTCCTACATGTTGATTGACCTATCTTCGAGTATTTTAGATATATCTTAGCCTGGATTGCAACTATGTTCTGAGTCTAAAGGTGTACCACATCTGAGTTATCTAATAAACCGCCCCATCACCAAGGTTAACGGCCCTACTCAAGGTTCGAGCTAAAGGCATCCATGAAAGCTCTATGTCACTTCGGGGATCATGCCGCTCGCCCCTAACCGCCGGCATAAACGCTCAACTCAGCCTACTTAGACTACTCTAACAAACAGGTTGTTCCGCAGGTTATTTTATCTAATATGGCAGACACCAATACTAATTGATGCATGTTAAACTAAACAGGTTATGAATAGACCGTGGTTAGGAATTGTCTATAACCCTAAATTTAGTTTAAAAGAAACTACATTAGATATGCAGACATAATGAATATTAAGCATGTGGCTATTTCCTGAAAATCATAAGAACTTCAACATATAAAACATATATTCATAGAAATCATAATCTCATATTCATAATAAATTTATGGACAAACCCAATACAAACATATAAAGAGAGGGACAGGGGGACTGATGCCATAAAGAAATCACCCTTTACTTAGTCTCGCCGATGGAGCAACTGCTTGTATATGCCGTACTGCTTGACCCGACTTTGCTCGATAGAACCTTCGGAGGACGCTTCCTCAGCCTAGTAGCTGGACTTTACCTTAATACCCAGCTTATGCCTAGCCCTGTGGACTGACTCTTCGAACGCCTAGAGCCCTCTTAGGATCTCCTAACGAAATCCTGAGTATTCTATGAATACCAGAAACGAACCTATCTATCGAAGCCTAAGATCTGAGACTAATTCTCAGAAACTAAGAAAACAAAACACTAACTAGAAATAAAAGAAAACTTATACTGAAATCTGAGTCTCTAAGTGACTTGTGTACTCGAGAAAAATGTACACTTAAGTCACTAAATGACTCAGATTGAGTGGAGAGGAATGAATTCAACTGAGGAAGGCCTGGGGTATTTATAGCAGCTTTCTGGAGTGATTTCTCTTCAAAAATTCGATGTGGGACGTGGAATTATAGCTCGGGATGCCTGTCTTGGATTGGGACGCCCGTCCTGGACTGTTGACCAGGTCAGGACGGCCGTGCCGAGTCCTGGACGCCCGTCCTAATTCGAAAGCCCTCCCCGACGTTTGAACTTATGAAGAATTGCATGTTTGCCCCAAAATTTGCCCCAAAATTTGCCATTTTCTTCTACTTTTCACCTAACACTTCCAAAATCATAAAAACTATGAAATTGTGTTAATAACAAACAATTAAGACCGATTTGCCCTCAATTTCACCCTAAATTATGCCTAAAAATATGCTAAAAATGTGATCTGATTTATGCATATCAATAACACTTCGACCCGTCGCTAGACATACTAACAACAAACAACTGCCTGAATTCTGAGCCTTGGTGACAAGATTTTTATGTAAGCATTTATTTATTTTTCTTTTATAGATTTTTCAGGGTATTTTGTGTCTGCTTTCTAATATGCATAAATCATATCACATTTTTATCATGTTTTAAGCATAATTTAGGGTGAAATTGATGGTAAATCGGTCTTAATTGATTGTTATTAACTCAATTTCATAGTTTTTGTGATTTTGGAAGTGTCAAGTGAAAAGTAGAAGAAAATGGCAAATTTCGGGGCAAAAACGTGATTTTCAGAAGTTCAGAAGTCGCGGTGGGCGTCCCGAAGTTAGGATGGGCGTCTTGACCTGGTCAACAAGCCAGGACGGCCGTCCTAACCTAGTCAATAGGCTGAGATGGGCGTCCCAGATCTAGGACGGGCGTCCCGAGCCGCAGTTCAGAATCCCACATCGACGTTTTGAGAGAAATTCACTCCAGAAAGCTACTATAAATACCCCAAGCCTTCCTCAGTTGAAATCATTCCTCTCCACTCGATCTGAGTCATTTAGTGACTTCATGTATACAGTTTTCCATAGTATACAAGTCACTTAGTGTTCTCAAGTTTTAGTATAGGTTTATTCATATTCTTAGATAGTATCTCGTGTTCTTTGTTTCTGAGAGTCTGTCTCAGATCCTAGGATACGACTAGATAGGTTCATTTTCGGTATTCATAGAATACCCAGGGTTTCGTTAGGAGATCCTAAGAGGGCTCTAGGCGTTCGAAGAGTCAGTCAACAGGGCTAGGCTTAAGCTGGGTATTAAGGTAAAGTCCAACTACTAGGCTGAGGAAGCGTCCTCCGAAGGTTCTATCGAGCAGAGTCAGGTCGAGCAGTCCAAAATATACAAGCAGTTGCTCCATCGGTGAGATTTCGTAAAGGGTGAATACTTTATGGCATCGGTCCCCCTGTCCCTCTCTTTATATGTTTGTACTGTGGTCGTCCAAACATTTATTATGTCTATTGGATTATTATTTTATGAGTATTTGTTATGCATGTTGAAGTACTTTATGATTTTTTGGAAATGGCCACCAGCTTAACTTTCATTATGTCTGCATGTCTAATGTAGTTTCTTTTAAACTAAATGTAGGGTTATAGACAATTCCTAACCATGGTCTAATCATAACCTGTTTAGTTTAACAGACATTAATTTAGGACTTCCCTGTCGGGTTGCATTAATGTCTGCCATATTAGATGAAATAACCTATAGATCACCATGTTTGTTAGAGTAGTCTAAGTAGGCTGAGTTTGTGTGTTTATGCCGGCGTTAGGGCGAGCGGCATGATCTCCTAAGTGACATAGGTTTTCATGGATGGCTTTAGCTCGAACCGTGAGTAGTGTCGGCAATGGTGATGAGGCGGTTTATCAGGTAACTCAGATGTGGTACACCTTTAGACTTAGTACATAATTGTAATCTAGGCCAAGACATATCTAAAATACTCGAAGATGGGTCAATCAACATGTAGGAACAGTATAACATAGAATCAGGACATTATCTGTAAAACACTCTTAGACTTAAATAGACTTAAACCTAGTGGATAATGAATCACCCTCTCATCAAAGATATTGATGAACGATTGCATAACTGGATCATAAGATAAGAGTTAGGGTAAGAGGATAGTTACTACTAAGTCGTTACCACTTCCGTGGGAGTACGATATTTGATTTAATTAAAATCGTAGATACTTTCCAACAGACTAGCTACACGATAGGTACTCTGCCTTAGGTTCTGATTGATTAAGTGACAGTATAGAGACTAAATGTGACAATTAGTCAGGATAAGTCCTTAATCACTCATAATCAACATAGTGTAAATCAACACCTATTTTAGTATATCAGTCGGAATGCATCAGATTTTTGGCGCCGTTGCCGGGGATATATCATAATGAATTTAGGATTATGGGCCACAATTCTAGAAGCTTATGATAGGTAACGGTAGTAACCTAGACCTTAGACCTAACACTTATTTTATGCTAGTTAGACAATCAGTTTCCGAAATATAGGGTTATCATAACTAATTAATTTTAGACATTATCCGAAATTAAGACATTTAGGATAATCAAATTTTAGAAAATTATTCTAAAACCATATTGAGGAAATTTAGCTGCTTTCTAAATACAATATAAAAGAGAAAAAAATGTTAAAAATTTAAAACCCAAAAAAATGTATTTTTCTTGCTCAACAGTAAGTTGTTCTTTTTCCCTATCTCTTGTATTGTTCGTTCTTTCATAGTTGAACATTTGTTTTCTTTCAAATTTTTTTTGCTTTTCTTTTCTTTTCTTCTACAAAATTTTCTGAAAAATATTATTTTCCAGAAGATAAAAGAAATAAATTTTTTGTGTTTATAGTTTTCGTGTTTGTTTTTTTTATTTCGAAAAATAAAAATGGAAATGAGGAAAGAATATTTTTCTTTTGAGCTGTCAATTTTGGCTTAGGTTTTAATGAGTAAGAAATGTCATTCTATGTTAGGATTTTCTTAAGTCATGCTAGCTTTATTAGACAAGCTATGAAATAATTTTTCAATAGCCAGACTGATGTGTTTCCGACTGATATGCTGAATAGGTGTTATTTTACCCTATGTCGATTATGAGTAATTAAGGGCTGAGATTGACTAATTGTCACGTTTAGTCTTTATAGTGTCACTTAATCAGTCAGAACCTAAGGCAGAGTACCTATCGTGTAGCTAGTCTGTTGGAAAGTATCTACGATTTTATTAAATAAATATAGTACTCCCAAGGAAGTGGTAACGGCTTAGTAGTAACTAGCATTTTATCCTAACTCTTATCTTATGATTCAGTTATGCAATAGTCATCAATAACTTTGATGAGAGGGTGATCCATTCTCCACTAGGTTTAAGTCTAATTAAGCCTAAAAGTGTTTTATAGATGAGGTCCTGATTTTATGTTACACTGTTCCTACATGTTTATTTACCTATCTTCGAGTATTTTAGATATATCTTAGCTTGGATTGCAACTATGTTCTGAGTCTAAAGGTGTACCACATCTAAGTCTCTAATAAACTGCCCTATCGCCAAGGTAAACGGCCCTACTCACGGTTCGAACTAAAGATAGCTATAAAAGCCCTATGTCACTTCGGGGATCATGCCGCTCGCCCATAACCGCCGGCATAAACGCTCTACTCAGCCTACTTAGACTACTCTAACAAACAGGGTGTTCTGTAGGTTAGTTTATCTAATATGGCAGACACCAATACTAATTGATGCCTGTTAAACTAAACAGGTTATGAATAGACCGTGGTTAGGAATTGTCTATAACCCTACATTTAGTTTAAAAGAAACTACATTAGACATGCAGACATAATGTATATTAAGCAGGTGGCTATTTCCGGAAAATCATAAGAACTTCAACATATGTAACAAATATTCATAACAATCATAATCTTGTATTCATAACAAATATTTGGACAAACTCAATACAAACATATAAAGAAAGGGACAAGGGGGATTGATGCCATAAAGAAATCACCCTTTACTTAGTCTCGCTAATGGAGCAACTTCTTGTATATGTTGTACTGCTCGACCTGACTCTGCTCGACAGAACCTTCGGAGGACGCTTCCTTAATACCCAGCTTAAGCCCAGCCTTGTGGATTGACTCTTCGAACGCCTCGAGCCCTCTTAGGATCTCCTAACGAAATCGCGGGTATTCTATGAATACCAGAAACGAACCTATCTATCGAAACCTAAGATCTGAGACTATTTCTCATAAACTAAGAAAACGAAACACTAACTAGAAAATAAGAAACTTATACTGAAATCTGAGTCTCTGAGCAACTTGTGTACTCGAGAATTGTACACTGGAAGTCACTGAATGACTCAGATCGAGTGGAGAGGGATGAATTCAACTAAGGAAGGCCTAGGGTATTTATAGCAGCTTTTTGGAGTGAAAATTTCCAAGATTTTCGATGTGGGACTTGGACCAGGCACCTGGGACGCCCGTCTTGGATTGGGACGCCTGTCCCGGTTTGTTGACCAGGTCAGGACGCCCGTCCTGATTTGGGACGCCCTCCCTGACTTCCGAACTTCTCAAAATTGCGTTTTTGCCCCGAAATTTGCCATTTTCTTCTACTTTTCACCTGACACTTCCAAAATCATAAAAACTGTGAAATTGGGTTAATAACGAACAATTAAGACCGATTTGCTCTCAATTTCACCCTAAATTATGCCTAAAACATGCTAAAAATGTGATATGATTTATGCATATCACAGACTTTTCAAAATTCTATTGAGAAAGGATGTTCCTTTTTGATGATAAATGCATGATATCTTTTTACTGAAGGAACTGTTTATTACTGCACCCATTATGACATCACTTGATTGGAGTTTTCTTTCTGAATTGATATGTGATGCTCGTAACCATGTAGTAATGATTGTTTTAGGAAATAGGCATGATTAGAACCTTCATGTTATACACTATGCAAGTAAGACCTTTTACTGATGCACAGTAGAACCATACCACTACTGGAAAGGGATTACTAGTCGTTGTATATGATGATAGATTCATACCATATCTAGTTTCATCTAAAATAATAGTATGCACTGATCACTCTGAGATATCTGTTCAATAAAACTATTGATGAACCATAATTGATTAAGTTAAGTTTTATTGTTACTTGAATTTGATGTAGAAGTAAGGGGACAAGACAAGGGGATGAAAATCTAGAAAGAAAACCATTGGTCTAGATTAGAAAACCCCGAGTTAGAGGCTGTTGTTGATGCAGTAATATTGATGAATTTTTGGATGAAAACTTATTTGCATTATTTGCTATGTATAATTCTCATATGTGGCTTATCGATGTTGCAAATTATCTAGTCGCTAAATTAGTCCCAAGTGATATGACTTATCAGCAAAAGAAGAAATTCTTTGCTGATTTGCAATATTACTACTGGGCAGATCCCTCTTCTATTTCAAATTTTTGCAGATCAGTTGATCAGAAGATGTGTCTCAGAAGACGAAGGCCACAAGATTCTGGAGCAATGCCATCAAGGATCTACGGGACACCAATTGACTGCTATCAACACTGTCCGAAAACAGTTGGAAGCATGATCTTATTGGCCCATAATATTCCAGGATTCTATATCCTTGATACAGTCCCGCAATGCTCGCCAACTAATGGTAACACGTCTTCCAGAGATTGTCTACCCCAACGACATATACAGAATGTTGCAACCTTTGATATCAGGGATTCTGTGAGAAACTGTTCTAGATTCAGATGTGCCTATGTATCAAATCTACGAAGTCTGCCAAGTACCACACTTTAGCAGGGATTGCTATGGGAATGAAATACTGACCATTCCAAAAAGAGGTAGGAGTAGGTTACTGCAGAATGCTGCTCTAATGGGCGTCCCAGATCCAAGACGGGCGTCCTGAGCCGCAGTTCAGAATCTCACATCGAAATTTGAGAGAAATTCACTCCAGAAAGCTACTATAAATACCCCAGGCCTTCCTCAGTTGAAATCATTCCTCTCCACTCTATCTGAGTCATTTAGTGACTTCAAGTATACAGTTTTCCATAGTATACAAGTCACTTAGTGTTCTCAGATTTTAGTATAGGTTTATTCATATTCTTAGATAGTGTCTCGTGTTCTTTGTTTCTGAGAGTCTGTCTCAGATCCTAGGATACGACTAGATAGGTTCATTTTTGGTATTCATAGAATACCCGGGGTTTTGTTAGGAGATCCTAAGAGGGCTCTAGGCATTCGAAGAGTCAGTCAACAGGACTGTGCTTAAGTTGGGTATTAAGGTAAAGTCCAGCTACTAGGCTGAGGAAGCGTCCTCCAAAGGTTCTGTCAAGCAGAGTCGGGTCGAGCAGTCCAATATATACAAGCAGTTGCTCCATCGGCGAGACTTCATAAAGGGTGAATACTTTATGGCATCGGTCCCCTTGTCCCTCTCTTTATATGTCTGTACTGTGTTCGTCCAAACATTTATTATGTCTATTGGATTATGATTTTATGAGTATTTGTTATGCATGTTGAAGTACTTTATGATTTTTCGGAAATGGCCACCAGCTTAACTTTCATTATGTCTACATGTCTAATGTAGTTTCTTTTATACTAAATGTAGGATTCTAGACAATTCCTAACCATGGTCTAATCATAACCTGTTTAGTTTAACAGGCATTAATTTAAGACTTCCCCGTCGGGTTGCATTAATGTCTACCATATTAGATGAAATAACCTATAGATCACCATGTTTGTTAGAGTAGTCTAAGTAGGCTGAGTTTGTGTGTTTATGCCGGCGTTAGGGCGAGCGGCATGATCTCCTAAGTGACATAGGTTTTCATGGATGCCTTTAACTCGAACCATGAGTAGGGCCGTCAATGGCGATGGGGTAGTTTATCAGGTAACTCAGATGTGGTACACCTTTAGACTCAGTACATAATTGCAATCTAGGCCAAGACATGTCTAAAATACTCTAAGATAGGTCAATCAACATGTTGGAACAGTATAACATAGAATAAGGATATTATTTGTAAAACACTCTTAGACTTAAATATACTTAAACCTAGTGGAGAATGAATCACCCTCTCATCAAAGATATTGATGAACGATTGCATAACTGGATCATAAGATAAGAGTTAGGGTAAGAGGATAGTTACTATTAAGTCGTTACCACTTTCCTAGGAGTACGATAATTAATCTAATTAAAATCGTAGATACTTTCCAACAGACTAACTACACGATAGGTACTCTGCCTTAGGTTCTGATTGATTAAGTGGCAGTATAGAGACTAAATGTGACAATTAGTCAGGCTAAGTCCTTAATTACTCATAATCAACATAGGGTAAAATAACACCTATTTTAGTATATCAGTTGGAACGTCATCAGATTTTTGGCACCGTTGCTGGGGAAATATCATAATGAACTTAGGATTCCTGATCAAAATTCTAGAGACTTATGATAGATAACGGTAGTAACCTAGACCTTAGACCTAACACTTATTTCATGCTAGTTAGATAATCAGTTTCTGAAATTGATATGCATAAATCATATCACATTTTTAGCATATTTTTATGCATAATTTAGGGTGAAATTGAGGGCAAATCGGTCTTAATTGTTTGTTATTAACTCAATTTCACAGTTTTTATGATTTTGGAAGTGTCAGGTGAAAAGTAGAAGAAAATGGCAAATTTCGGGGCAAAAATGCAATTTTCAGAAATTCAGACGTCGGGGTGTGCGTCCCGAATTAGGATGGGCGTCCTGACCTGGTCAACAGGCCAGGATGGGCGTCTAGGACTCGGGACGGCCGTCCTACCTGGTCAACAAGCTGGGACGGGCGTCCCGGATGCCTGGTCAAAGTCCCACATCGAAATTCTTGGAAAAATTCACTCCAGAAAGCTACTATAAATACCCCAGGCCTTCCTCAGTTGAAGTCATTCCTCTCCACTAGATCTGAGTCATTTAGTGACTTCAGTTGTACATTTTTCTTGAGTATAAGTCACTTAGAGACTCGGGTTTAGTAGAAGTTTATTTTTCTTAGATAGTGTCTCGTTTTCTTTATTTATGAGAATTAGTCTCAAACCTAGGCTACGATAGATAGGTTCATTTCTGATATTCATAGAATACCTGGGATTTCGTTAGGAGATCCTAAGAGGGCTCTAGGCGTTCGAAGAGTCAGTCCACAGGGCTGGGCTTAAGCTAGGTATTAAGGTAAAGTCCAGCTACTAGGTTGAGGAAGCGTCCTCCGAAGGTTCTGTCGAGCAGAGTCGGGTCGAGTAGTACAACATATACAAGCAGTTGCTCCATCGGCGAGACTAAGTAGTACAACATATACAAGCAGTTGCTCGATCTGAGTCGGGTCGAGCAGTACAACATATACAAGCAGTTGCTCGATCTGAGTTATTTATGGCATCAGTCCCCCTGTCCCTCTCTTTATATGTTTGTATTGTGTTCGTCCAAATACTAATTATGTTTATTAGATTATGATTTTTATAAGTATTTGTTATACATGTTGAAGTTCTTATGATTTTTCGAAAATGGCCACTTGCTTAATATTCATTATGTCTGCATGTCTAATGATATGCATAAATCATATCACATTTTTAGCATGTTTTAGGCATGATTTAGGGTGAAATTGAGGGCAAATCGGTCTTAATTGTTTGTTATTAACTTAATTTCACTATTTTTATGATTTTGGAAGTGTCAAGTGAAAAATAAAAGAAAATGGTAA
Organism: Asclepias syriaca; assembly: GCA_027405835.1. Taxonomy (NCBI): domain Eukaryota; kingdom Viridiplantae; phylum Streptophyta; class Magnoliopsida; order Gentianales; family Apocynaceae; genus Asclepias; species Asclepias syriaca. Next base: position 10,618,509 of record CM049930.1, read on the forward strand.
ATTTCGGGGCAAAAATGCAAATTTTCAGAAGTTCGAACTTCGGGGAGGGTGTCCCGAATCAGGACGGGCATCCTAACTTGGTCAACAGGCCAGGACGGGCATCCAGGACTCGGGACGGTCGTCCTGACCTGGTCAACAGTCCAGGACGGGCGTCCCAATCCAGGACTGGTGTCTCGAGCTGTAATTCCAAGTCCCACATCGAATTTTTGAAGAAAAATCACTCCAGAAAGCTGCTATAAATACCCCAGGCCTTCCTCAGTTGAATTCATTCCTCTCCACTTGATCTGAGTCATTTAGTGACTTCAAGTGTACATTTTTCTCGAGTACATAAGTCACTTAGAGACTCGGGTTCAGTATAAGTTTTCTTTCTTTCTAGTTAGTGTTTCGTTTTCTAAGTTTCTGAGAATTAGTCTCAGATCTTAGGCTCGATAGAAAGGTTCGTTTTTTGTATTCATAGAGTACCCGTGATTTCGTTAGGAGATCCTAAGAGGGCTCTAGGCATTCGAAGAGTCAGTCCACAGGGCTGGGCTTAAGCTGGGTATTAAGGTAAAGTCCAGCTACTAGGCTGAGGAAGCGTCCTCCGAAGGTTCTGTCGAGCAGAATCGGGTCAAGTAATATGGCATATACAAGTAGTTGCTCAATCGGCTAGACTAAGTAAAGGGTGATTTCTTTATGGCATCAGTCCCCCTGTCCCTCTCTTTATATGTTTGTATTGTGTTTGTCTAAATACTAATTATGAATACTGGATAATAATTTTTATGTATATTTGTTTTATATGTTGAAGTTCTTATGATTTTCCGGAAATAGCCACCTGCTTAATATTCATTTTGTCTGCCTGTCTGATGTGTTCTTTTAAACTAAAATTAGGGTTATATACAATTCCTAACCACGGTCTATTCATAACCTGTTTAGTTTAACAAGCATCAATTAGTATTGGTGTCTACCATATTAGATAAAATAACCTGCGGAACACCCTGTTTGTTAGAGTAGTCTAAGTAGGCTGAGTTGAGCGTTTATGCCGGCGGTTAGGGGCGAGCATCATGATCCCCGAAGTGACATACGGCTTTCATGGATGCCTTTAGCTCGAACCGTGAGTAGGGCCGTTAACCTTGGCGATGGGGCGGTTTATCAGAGATGTCGGATGTGGTACAACTTTAGACTCAGAACATAGTTGCAATCCAGGCTAAGATATATCTAAAATACTCAAAGATAGGTCAATCAACATGTAGGAACAATATAACATAGAATCAGAACATTATTTGCAAAAACACTTTTAGGCTTAATTAGACTTAAACCTAGTGGAGAATGAATCACCCTCTCATCAAAGTTATTGATGAAGATTGCATAACTGGATCATAAGATAAGAGTTAGAGTAAAATGCTAGTTACTACTAAGCCATTACCACTTCCTTGGGAGTACGATATTTAATAAAATCATAGATACTTTCCAACAGACTAGCTACACGATAGGTACTCTGCCTTAGGTTCTGACTGATTAAGTGACACCATAAAGACTAAATGTGACAATTAGTCAATACCAGTCCTTAATTACTCATAATCAACATAGGGTAAATCAACACGTATTTTAGCATATCTGTCGGAGCAGCATCAGATTTAGCATATCATAATGAACTTAGGATTCCTGATCAAAATTCTAGAGACTCATGATAGGTAACGGTAGTAACCTAGACCTTAGACCCAACACTTATCTTAGGTTAGTTAGACAATCAATTTCCGAAATATAGGGTTATCATAACTAATTAATTTTAGATATTATCTGGAATTAAGACATTTAGGATAATCCAATTTTAGAAAATCATTCTAAAACCATATTGAGGAAATTTAACTACTTTCAAAATAAAATATAAAAAGAAAAAAATTTAAAAATTTAAAAACCGAAAAAATAATGTATTTTTCTTGCTCAATGGTAAGTTGTTCTTTTCCCTATCTCTTGTTCTTTCTTAGTTGTTTTCTTAGTTGTACATTTGTTGCTCATTTTCGTGTTTTTCTTCTATTATTTAATTTCAAAAAAATAAAAATGGAAATGAGGAAAGAATATTTTTCTTTTGAGCTGTCAATTTTGACTTAGGTTTTAATTAGGAAGAAATGTCATTCTATGTCGGTATTGATTGAATCCTTTTCTTTTTCTTCATGTGAAAACATTTACATCATAGTAGTCGCGGAACACTTTTCAAAAATAGCCTAAAGCACAGGCATTACCTACTAATGATGTTAAAATCATGTGCAGATTTTAAGAAATTGTTTTCTAGATTCAGATGTGCCTATGTATCAAATCTGTGAAGTCTGCCAAGTACCACACTTTAGCAGGGATTGCTATGGAATGAAATACTGACCATTCCAAAAAGAGGTAGGAGTAGGTTACTGCAGAATGCTACTCCAATGGGAATGCATACAATCCCAACTAGAGGAATCATACAGGATTTAGCTGAGGAATAATTCGTAAGCTGAAAACTTTTAGAAGATACCACCACAGCAAAACCCCTACCTACAGAATCAACAGATGAGATACTGGCAAAAATTAAAGCCAGACCAATGCAAGCAAGTGATCTACCAAGTAGTATCGAACGGTCGAGGGATATAGAGGAATTTGGCCTTGTATCAGGAGCATAGCAATGCAGGAGCTTGCATCCCCTGCATACAATCATCTGTGAGAAACTTCCCCGAGTAAGTTTCAAATACTTGGGCCCAGATCTACACCACTGGAACCTCCTACCACCACGGCTTCGCCAAAGCTTCAGGTATCTTTTCTGCCATTCAAAAATGGCATGCAATACCTTTACTGACACTGGCAGGTAGGCACACCAATCCAAAGAAGTCTCATTTCTAGACACGTTCCTTCTGGACACGTTGCTACAATTACGAGAAACTTTGCAAATGATTCGAGGAAACAGTCCTTGGGGCTTGAGTCATTCATCAAATGGATAGGCCACTACCTAGAGCTCGACAATGAAGGATCAGAGCTGACGTCATCTGTTCCAGTATCTAGAGCTTACAGAGTCAAGAGCGCCTCAGCAATAGCACATGGCTAAGGTGAAGAGCCAATTGACAGCCCAGAGAAATCCCTTCTGCTCAAGGCAAGAAGGGAGTTTTTATAATCTTAATCTTCCTCTACTTTGTGTTCTTTTAATTTTTATCTTCATTTTATGTTTTGTTATTTCTACTACCTTCCTGTTTTGATTTCTTTTATTGCATTATTTTCCTTCCTACCCATTGATGCGTTCCAATTGGTATGCTAAAAGATAGGCTTTATTTACCTATGTCGATTATGAGTAATTAAGGACCGAGTCTTACTAACTGTCACTTAGCATTCAATTATTGTCACTTAATCAATCAGAACCTAAGGCAGAGTACCTATCGTATAGCTAGTCTGTTGGAAAGTATCTACGATTTTATTAAGTTAAATATCATACTCCCAGGGAAGTGGTAATGACTTTGTAGTAGCTAGCCTTTCATCCTAACTCCTATCTTATGATCCAGTTATGCAATCTTCATCAATAACTTTGATGAGAGGGTGATCCATTCTCCACTAGGTTTAAGTCTAATTAATCCCAAAAGTGTTTTATAGATGAGTCCTGATTCTATTTTATACTGTTCCTATATGTTGATTGACCTATATTCAAGTATTTTAGACATGTCTTGGCCTGGATTGCAACTATGTTTTGTGTCTAAAGGCGTACCACATCCGAGGTCTCTAATAAACTGCCCTACCTTAATGACGGCCCTACTCACGCTTCGGGACGAAGGCATCCATGAAAGCCCTATGTCACTTCGGGGATCATACCGCTTGCCCTAGCCGCCAGCATAATCAGACTCAGCTCGACCTACCTAGACTACTCTTAACAAACAGGGTGTTCAGCAGGTTATTTTATCTAGCATGGCAGACACCAATACTAATTGATGCTTGTTAAACTAAACAGGTTATGATTAGTCCGTGGTTAGGAATTGTCTATAACCCTAACTTTAGTTTAAAAGAGCACATTAGACATGCAGACATAGTGAATATTAAGCAGGAGGCCATTTCCGGAAAAACATAACAACGTCAACATATAAAACAAATATTCATAAAAATTGTAATCTCGTATTCATAATCAATTTTTGGAACAACACAATAACAACATATAAGAGAGGGACATGGGGACTGATGCCATAAAGAAATCACCCTTTACGTAGTCTCGCCGATGGAGCGTACTGCTGTATATGTCGTATTGCTCGCCCCGACTCTGCTCGCCAGAACCTTCGGAGGACGCTTCCTCAGCCTAGTAAATGGGCTTTACCTTAATACCCAGCTTAAGCCCAGCCCTGTGGACTGACTCTTCGAACACCTAGAGCCCTCTTAGGATCTCCTAACGAAATCCCGGGTATTCTATGAATACCAGAAACGAACCTATCTATCGAACCCTAGGATCTGAGACTAATTCTCAAAAACTAAGAAAAACAAAAACAAAAAAGGAAAGAAAGAAAACTTCTACTGAAATCCGAGTCTCCGAGTGAGTTGTGTACTAGAGAATTGTACACTAGAAACCACTGAATGACTCAGATCGAGTGGAGAGGAATGAAATCAACTGCTGGAGGCCTGGGGTATTTATAGCAGCTTCCCGGGGTGATTTTTCATCAAATATTCGATGTGGGACTTGATCTGGGGGTTCGGGACGCCCGTCCCGGATTGGGACGCCCGTCCTGGTCTGTTGACCAAGTCAGGACTCCCGTCCCGGTGCTTTGACTAGGTCGGGACGCCCGTCCCGGATTCGAGACGCCCGTCTTGAGCCTTTGACCAAGTCAGCATTTCCAAAAATTCCGTTTTTGCCCCAAAATTTGCTGTTTTCGTCTACTTTTCACCTGACACTTCCAAAATCATAAAAACTGTGAAATTGAGTAAATAACAAACAATTAAGATCAATTTACCCTCAATTTCACCCGAAATCATACATAAAAACATGCCGAAAAGGTGATACGATTTTCGCGTATCACCCATAGTTATTCGAATAAGTGTGGGGTAAGAGTCTTTTCTATTTTGTTTCTGTTTCTTGTTTAAAAATAAGTGTGGGGTAGCTTAGATATGCATGAACACTGAGAACAGTGTCAGACTTAAGTGTGGGGTAGTAGTGCACCGTGTACTGCAGTAGTTTGAAAATGTTTGCTTGATTTTGCTTGTTTTCCCAGTATTTTCACACCCTTCCAAAATTTTTCACAAATTCTTCATTCTTTCAGACTTCTAAATGCAGTATGATTGGTAAAACATTGCTTATGTCTATGATATGTAGGTAGAATGTTATGGTTAGTAGGAGACAATGTGATATCTATTTTGAACTTATTGATTAGGAATAGGGAATTCCTGATAACTGAGCACAATTTAGTCTGGATTAGAGACCTCAACCAATTACCTTTTCAAGACTTAACTAGATAAGATTAGACCAGTTGTGGATGTATTGGAAATTAGAATGACTATAGGAGACTCTGAGCTAAACGTGAAAAGAAACAAAAGAAAGTTAATTAAATAAGGGTAGTTTGCCAGCGGCCTTTGCTACTCGAGCACCACTCCTTCGGGGAACTTAAAGCCTGATGCCCTAAGGTCGTGTAGGTCTGGGAGTCATCGGAGTGGGACTCGCTACATGGGTAGTTGAAGTTGACGTATTCAAAGCAAACTCAAAATACCCTGAATCTATAAAAGAAAGAAAATCAATAAACACTAAATAATTAAAAATCTGATCACCAAGGCTCAGAACTCAGAAAGTTGTCTGTTGTTAGTATGCCTAGCGACGGGTCGAAGTGTTATTTGGTAGTAGTTAAGACGAGAGTATATTGTGTTGACTATTTGGTCGAGACTAGTACATACACTACACATTAGGAAGACCTTGTGACTGAGAGAAAAGTTCAACCTAATTGTTAAGTTATTTTCTGCTTGATTATAACAATCTACTGGAGACATTTGAGACCTTGTCATAGCAACCTAACCAGTCAGACCTGTGTTAAGAATTGTTTGAATAATTTTTGGAATCAAAACATGACTAGGAAATCTAAGTGACTACACAATGATTTAGAATCACTAACCTCAGTTAGACTTTGCTTGAGGACAAGCAAAAAGCTAAGTGTGGGGTTATCTGATATGCATAAATCATATCACATTTTTAGGCATGATTTAGGGTGAAATTGAGGGCAAATCGGTCTTAATTGTTTGTTATTAACTCAATTTCATAATTTTTATGATTTTGGAAGTGTCATGTGAAAAATAGAAGAAAATTGTAAATTTTGGGGCAAAAATGCAATTTTTCAAAAGTTTGAACTTCGGGGACGGTGTCCCGAATCAGGACGGGCGTCCTGACCTGGTCAACAAGCCAGGACGGGCATCCAAGACTCGGGACGGCCATCCTGACCTGGTCAACAGTCTAGGACGGACGTCCCAATCCAGGACGGGCGTCCCGAGCTGTAATTCCAAGTCCCACATCGAATTTTTGAAGAAACATCACTCCAGAAAGCTGCTATAAATACCCCATGCCTTCCTCACTTGAATTCATTCCTCTCCACTTGATATGAGTCATTTAGTGACTTCAAGTGTACATTTTTCTCGAGTACATAAGTCACTCAGAGACTCGGGTTCAGTATAAGTTTTCTTTCTTTCTAGTTAGTGTTTCATTTTCTGAGTTTCTGAGAATTAGTCTCAGATCTTAGGCTTCGATAGATAGGTTCGTTTCTGGTATTCATAGAATACCCAGTATTTCATTAGGAGATTCTAAGAGGGCTCTAGGCATTCGAAGAGTCAGTCCACAGGGTAGGGCTTAAGCTGGGTATTAATGTAAAGTCAAGCTACTAGGCTGAGGAAGCGTCCTCCGAAGGTTCTGTCGAGCAGAGTCGGGTCAAACAATACGACATATACAAGCAGTTGCTCCATCGGCGAGACTAAGTAAAGGGTGATTTCTTTATGGCATCAGTCCCCATGTCCCTCTCTTTAAATGTTTGTATTGTGTTTGTCCAAATACTAATTATGAATACTGGATTATGATTTTTATGGATATTTGTTTTATATGTTGAAGTTCTTATGATTTTTCGGAAATAGCCATCTCCTTAATATTCATTATGTCTGCCTGTCTAATGTGTTCTTTTAAACTAAAATTAGGGTTATATACAATTCCTAACCACGGTCTATTCATAACCTGTTTAGTTTAACATGCATCAATTAGTATTGGTGTCTGCCATATTAGATAAAATAACTTGCGGAACACCCTGTTTGTTAGAGTAGTCTAAGTAGGCTGAGTTGAGCGTTTATGCCGGCGGTTAGGGGCAAGCGGCATGATCCCCGAACTGACATAGGGCTTTCATGGATGCCTTTAGCTCGAACCGTGAGTAGGGTCGTCAACCTTGGCGATGGGGTAGTTTATCAGAGATCTCGGATGTGGTACACCTTTAGACTCAGAACATAGTTGCAATCCAGGCTAAGATATATCTAAAATACTCGAAGATAGGTCAATCAACATGTAGGAACAGTATAACATAGAATCAGAACATTATCTGCAAAAACACTTTTAGGCTTAATTAGACTTAAACCTAGTGGAGAATGAATCACCCTCTCATCAAAGTTATTGATGAAGATTGCATAACTGGATCATAAGATAAGAGTTAGAGTAAAAGGCTAGTTACTACTAAGCCATTACCACTTCCTTGGGAGTACGATATTTAATAAAATCGTAGATACTTTCCAACAAACTAGCTACACGATAGGTACTCTGCCTTAGGTTCTGACTGATTAAGTGACACCATAGAGACTAAATGTGACAATTAGTCAATCACAGTCCTTAATTACTCATAATCAACATTGGGTAAATCAACACCTATTTTAGCATATCAGTCGGAGCAGTATCATCTAATGTAGTTTCTTTTAAACTAAATTTAGGGTTATAGACAATTCCTAACCACGGTCTATTCATAACCTGTTAGTTTAGCAGGCATCAATTTAGGGCTCATTGGTGTCTTCCATATTAGATAAAATAACCTATAGAGCACCATGTTTGTTAGAGTAGTCTAAGTAGGCTGAGTTGAGCGTTTATGCCGGCGTTAGGGCGAGCAGCATGATCCCCGAAGTGACATAGACCTTTCATGGATGCCTTTAGCTCGAACCGTGAGTAGGGCCGTCATTAAGGTAGGGCGGTTTATTAGTTGACTCAGATGTGGTACACCTTTAGACTCAATACATAGTTGCAATACATGCCAAGACATGTCTAAAACACTCGAAGATAGGTCAATCAACATGTAGGAACAGTATAACATAGAATTAGGACATTATCTATAAAACACTTTTAGGCTTAAATAGACTTAAACCTAGTGGAGAATGAATCACCCTCTCATCAAAGTTATTGATGACGATTGCATAACTGGATCATAAGATAAGAGTTAGGGTAAAAGGCTAGTTACTACTAAGCCGTTACCACTTCCCTGGGAGTACGATATTTAATTTAATAAAATCGTAGATACTTTCCAACAGACTAACTACATGATAGGTACTCTGCCTTAGGTTCTGGCTGATTAAGTGACATCATAGAGACTAAAAGTGACAATTAGTCAATCTAAGTCCTGAATTACTCATAATCAACATAGGGTAAAACAACACCTATTTAGCATATCAGTCAGAAGCACATCAAGGAACATCCTTTTTCAATAGAATTTTCAAAAGTCTGGCTATTAAGGTAAAATTATTTCATAGCTTCTTTAATAAAGCTAGCATGACTTAAGAAAATCCTAACATAGAATTCGTTTCTTCCTAATTAAAACCTAAGCCAAAATTGACAGCTCAAAAGAAAAATATTCTTTCCTCATTTCCATTTTATTTTATTTTTCAAAATCAAATAATAGAAATAACACAAAAAAGAGCAGCAAATGTACAACTAAGAAAGAACAAATAAGACAAGCAATAGGGTTGAAGAACAACTTACTGTTGAACAAGAAAAATACATTTTTTCGGGTTTTAAATTTTAACATTTTTTTCTTTTTATATTTTATTTAGAAAGCAGTTAAATTTCCTCAATATGGTTTTAGAATAATTTTCTAAAATTTGATTATCCTAAATGTCTTAATTTCAGATAATGTCTAAAATTAATTAGTTATGATAACCCTATATTTCAGAAATTGATTGTCTAACCAGCATAAAATAAGTGTTAGGTCTAAGGTCTAGGTTACTACCGTTACCTATCATAAGTATCTAGAATTTTGATCAGGAATCCTAAGTTCATTATGATATTTCCCCGGCAACGGCGCCAAAATGTGATGACGTTCCGACTGATATACTAAAATAGGTTCATTATGTTGTAACTCCCAGGGAAGTGGTAACGGCTAAGTAGTAACTATCCTCTTACCCTAACTCTTATCTTATGACCCAGTTATGCAATCGTTCATCAATATCTTTAATGAAAGGGTGATTCATTCTCCACTAGGTTTAAGTCTATCTAAGCCTAAGAGTGTTTTACAGATAATGTCATGATTCTATGTTATACTATTCCTACATGTTGATTGACCTATCTTCGAGTATTTTAGATATATCTTAACCTAGATTGCAATTATGTACTGAGTCTAAAGGTGTACCACATCTGAGTTACCTGATAAACCGCCCTACCTTAATGACGGCCCTACTCGCGGTTCGAGCTAAAGGCATCCATGAAAGCCCTATGTCACTTAGGGGATCATGCCGCTCGCCCTAACGCCGGCATAAACACACAAACTCAGCCTAATTAGACTACTCTAACAAACATGGTGATCTATAGGTTATTTCATCTAATATGGCAAACACCAATGCTTTCCGACGAGAAAGTCCTAAATTGATGCTTGTTAAACTAAACAGGTTATGATTAGACCGTGGTTAGGAGTTGTCAATAATCCTACATTTAGTTTAAAAGAAACTACATTAGACATGCAGACATAATGAATGTTAAGCTGGTGGCCATTTCCGAAAAATCATAAAGTACTTCAACATGCATAACAAATATTCATAAAATCATAATCCAATAGTCATAATAAATGTTTGGACGAACACAGTACAAACATATAAAGAGAGGGACAGGGGGACTGATGCCATAAAGTATTCACCCTTTATGTAGTCTCACCGATGGAGCAACTGCTTGTATATGTTGGACTGCTTGACCCGACTCTGCTCGACAGAACCTTCGGAGGACGCTTCCTCAGCCTAGTAGCTGGACTTTACCTTAATACCCAGCTTAAGCACAGCCCTGTTGACTGACTCTTCGAACGCCTAGAGCCCTCTTAGGATCTCCTAATGAAACCCCGGGTATTCTACGAATACCAGAAATGAACCTATCTAGTCGTATCCTAGGATCTGAGACAAACTCTCAGAAACAAAGAACACGAGACACTCTCTATAACTGTAATTAAACCTATACTAAAAACCTGAATTGCTAAGTGACTTGTATACTATGGAAAACTGTATACTTGAAGTCACTAAATGACTCAAATCGAGTGGAGAGGAATGAATTCAACTGAGGAATGCCTGGGGTATTTATAGTAGCTTTCTAGAGTGAATTTCTCTCAAATATTCGATGTGGGATTCTGAACTAGGGCTCGGGACGCCCGCCCTGGATCTGGGGCGCCCGTCCTGGATCTGGGACGCCTATCCCGGCCTGTTGACCAGGTCAGGACGCCCGTCCTAGCCTGTTGTACATAATTGCAATCTAGACCAAGATATATCTAAAATACTCGAAGATAGGTCAATCAACATGTAGGAACAATATAACATATATCATAACACTGTCTGGAAAACACTCTTATAGGCTTAAGTAAACTTGAACCTAGTGTAGAATGAATCAACCTCTCATCAAATATTTTGATGAATGATTGCATAACTGGATAATAAAATGAGAGTTAGGGTAAAAGGATAGTTACTACTAAACCGTTATCACTTATGATGGGTTCTGATTGGTATGCTAAAAGATAGGCTTTATTTACCTATGTCGATTATGAGTAATTAAGGACTGAGTCTTACTAACTGTCACTTTAGCATTAATTGTTGTCACTTAATCAATCAGAACCTAAGGCAGGGTACCTATCCTGTAGCTAGTTCTAGGAAAGTATCTACGATTTTAATTTATTAATATCGTACTCCCAGGGAATTGCTAACTACTTAGTAGTATATCCCTTAATCCTAACATTCATCTTATTTATCTAATCAGTCAATCGATAATCAATACTTTGAGAAAGATTGGTGATCCCAATCACACATAACAAGTAAATAGCATTCAAGAGTAGACATACATTCATCAATATAAGCTCAGTTATTACAATTTGTTTGACCTTATCTTTGAACATTTTAGATATATCTTGATCTCTAAGGTAATTATGAAATGTAACCATCTGTTTACCATATCCGAGTTACCTGGTGTATTCACCCCTACCTTGGGATGATCCTTCGCATCTGTCGGATTAAAGTATCCATGAACGGTACCCTATGTCACTTAAACCTAGGATTGGCCTAGCGTACAAACTCAGCTTTATTAGGGTACTCTAACAAACATGGTGATCTATTTTGTTATTTCTTCCTAATATGGCAAACCTTTTACAGTCTATTAAACTAAACTGGTTATGATTCAAACCTTCGTTAGGAGTTGTCTATAAACCTAGTTTAATTTAAAAGGACACGACAGTTCAACATTCATAATGATAATTCTAGCTCTATAATCTTCCTGGGAAAATGAATAGCATCTCAAATTGTAAAACATGTATGATATATAAATTCAGTATCAAATAAATATCTAGATAAAACAATTCATAAACATATAGAAACTCGTCTAGGGGACCCACTATCATAAAGTAGTCACCGCTTTATGCGCCTTCGGAGAACGTTCCTCAGACCTAGTGGCAATTGCTTTACCTTAAATCCCGGGCTTAAGCAAATTACCCTAATTTGACTAAGAACACGCACCCTATCTCTCTCTTAGGATCTCCTAAAAAAATCCCGGTATTCTATGATACAAAAAACGAACCCTATCTAGTCGTAATCTAAGATTCTGAGACAGACTCTCAAAAAGCAAAGAAAACGAGAAACTCTCGTATACTAAACTACTTGTATTAAACACCTGAGATCACTCAATGACTTGTATACTGTAGAAAAATGTATACTTGAAGTCACTAAATGATTCAGATCAAGTGGAAAGGAATGATTTCAACTATTGGAGGCCTGGGGTATTTATAGCAGCTTTCTGGAGTGAATTTCTCCAAAAATTTCAATGTGGGACAACTTCTGGTGCTCGGGATGCCCGTCCCGAGCTTGGGATGACCGTCCTGGTGCTTTGACTGGGTCGGGACGGGCATTTTCAAAAATTGCATTTTTGCCCCAAAATTTGTTGTTTTCATGCAATTTACTCCTAAAACTTCCAAAATTGAAATTTAAGCAATTTTATGTCAATTTGATTCAATTAAGATCAAATACATTCAAATATTACCCTAATTTGTGTCTAAAAACATGCTAAAAAGTGGATATGATTTATGCATATCAAATAGCCCCACACTTAACTTTTTGCTTGTCCTCAAGCAAAGTCTATATGAAGTCATTGACATTATAAATCATAGGTGTAATCACTTAAAAGTCCTAGCAATGTTTTTAGCAGAAAAAAAATTTAATCACTAAGTCAGATGATTCACAAAACAGGTCTGACTGGTCAAGTTGCTATGACAAGGTCTCAAATGTCGTAGTATATTATCATGGTCATGTAGGTTTAACAATTTAATAACTAGACTGAACTCTACTCTTAGTCACGAGGTCTTCCTGAGGTGTAGTGTGTGTATATTAGTCTAGACTAGATTATCAACACAATATAGTCTTCTCTTAACTCTTACCAGATAATACTTCGACTAATCGCTGGACATAATAGCAACAAACAACCTTCTGAGTTCTGAGCTTTGGTGTTAAGGCTTTTCAATTGAAATTTTCAGGGTATTTTTAGATTGATTGTTCAGGGTATTTTTGTGTTCGCTTTCACACATCAACTTTAACTACCCATGTAACGAGTCCCACTCCGATGACTCCCAGATCTACACGACCTTAGGGCATCAGGCTTTAAGTTCCCTTAAGGAGTACAACTCGAGTAGCAAAGGACGCTTGCAAACTACCCTATTTATTTAACTTTTTCACTTCCATCTCAGAGTATCATCTAGTCATTCAAATTGCTAATACATCCTCAACCGGACTGATATTATTTAGTTAAGTCTCGAAAAGGTATTTAGTTGATGTCTCTAATCCAAACTAAGTTGTGCTCAATTATCAGGAATTCCTTATTTCTAATCGAGGAATTCAGTAAAGTTATCAACTTGTTTCCTACTGATAATAATGCTCTACTCACATATATCATGGACATAAGCATTTCTTAAACCAATCAATACTACATTTTGAAGTCTGACATAGTGAAAATTTTTGAATTTTTTTGGAAGGGTGCAATTGTGGTGAGAAATAATGGAAAACATGCAAAAATTTGCTATAGTGCACTGTGCGCTGCTACCCCACACTTAAGGTTTACACTATCCTCAGTGTTCATGCATATCCTATCACCCCACACTTATTTTAAAAATAAGAGTCTAAGAAAAACAAAAAGCAAGAAAAATAAACAAAACACGAAATGGAAACAAATAAAATAAAATAATAAATATACTCCCTTTACTCGTTGAGCAGAAGGACCTACTCAGATCTGTCCATTGGCTCTCGGTATGGTTTTAAACGTTGCCCATTTACTTTCTGAGAGATGTTATCTTGATCAACGATGACGACTGCTCCAAATGGTGACACCTCTGTAATGGTAAACAGACCTGACCAATAACTTTTTAGTTTTCCTGGAAACAATTTCAAACGTAGTTGTATAATAACACTTTATCACCTGGTTCAAAATTTTCCTGGGATCTAAGTCTGTTATCATGTCGAATTTTACTCTTCATTTTAAATTGGAGAGAATTCTCATATGCATTAAACCTCCACTCATCCAATTCATTGAGTTGTAACATCCTATTTTCCTTAGACAAATTATCATCTAGATTGCATTTATACAAAGTCTAAAATGCTTTATGCTCTAGTTCAACAGGCAAATGGCATGCTTTTTCGTAAACCAATTTGTAAGGTGAAAATCCTGTAGAGGTTCTATACGCCGTACGAAAGGCCCATAAGGCATCATCTAATTTTATGGCCCAATATTTACCGTTAACTCCTACAGTTTTTTCTAAAATTCTTTCGATATCTCTATTGGTTACCTCAACCTGCCCATTGGTCTGTGGGTGATAGGCCGTGGAAAAGTGATGATGAACTCCATATTGCTTGAGTGCTTTCTGCAATTGTGAGTTGCAGAAGTGCACACCTCTGTCGCTTATGAGGGCTTTGGGACATCCAAATATGGAAAACAATGTCTTAAGGAATCTACACACAACTTTAGCATCATTAGTAGGTAATGCCTGTGCTTCATGCCATTTTGAAAAATAGTCTACAGCTACTATGATGTGCTTTTTGCCAAATGAAGAAGGAAAAGGACCCATGAAGTCAATACCCCAGATATCGAATATTTCAACACTTTGTATCACCTGCTGGGGTAGACCGTCTCTAGAAGAAATATTACCTGTTCTATGGCAAGCATCACAGGACTTTATGTATGCTGCTGCATCCTTGAAAATAGTAGGCCAATAGAATCCTGCTTCCAACACTTTCCTGGTAGTGTTGGTGGCAGCCAGATGGCCTCTAGTAGGTCCACAATGACAATGCTCTAGGATTTTATATCCTTCTTCTTCTAAGACACACCTTCTGATCATTTGATCTTACATATTCGAAATAAAAAAGGATCTTCCCAGTAGTAATTTTTCAATTCAGCAAAGAATTTCTTTCTTTTTTGCTTATCTATATTACTCGGAAATAATTGGCAATGTCAGCAAACCCTGGAGGTGAAAAGATAGCAGATAATGCAAATAAGTTCTCATCCAAAAATTTATCTGATATTATTGTTTCATCTATTGCTCCTAATCCAGGATTTTCTAATCTAGAAAGATGATCTGCAGCTAAATTTTCAGCCCCTTTCTTATCTCTTATTTCTATATCAAATTCTTGTAGCAATAAACCCATCTAATCAATCTTGGTTTTGCATCCGTTTTATTGAGCCGGTATTTCAAAGCAGAATGATCAGTGTAAACTATTGTTTTAGACAAGACTAAATAGGATCTAAATTTATCGAAAGCATATACTACAGCTAGTAATTCTTTTTCAGTAGTTGTGTAATTCTCTTGAGCATCATTTAAGGTTTTACTAGCATAGTAAATTACATGAAATTTCTTATCACGTCTTTGTCCTAAAACAACTCCTACTGCATAATCACTAGCATCACACATCAATTCGAAGGGCAAACTCCAATTAGATGATGCCATAATAGGTGCAGTAGTTAACAGTTCCTTAAGTTTATTAAATGATTTCATGCATTTCTCATCAAAAATGAAAGGAGCATCTTTACTCAATAAATTTGTCAAAAGTCTGGCTATTAATGAAAAATCTTTTATGAAACGCCTATAAAAGCCAACATGACTAAGAAACTTCTCACAGATCTTACAGATATGGGTGGGGGTAGTTTTGAGATCACTTCAATTTTAGCTTTATCTACCTCCATACCTTTCTGCGTAATCTTATGTCCTAAAACAATTTCTTCTTTAACCATGAAATGACATTTCTCCCAATTTAGAACCAAATTAGATTTTATACAACGTTTAAGCATGGATTCCAAGTTATTCGAACAGATAACAAATGAGTCACCAAACACTGAGAAATCATCCATAAATACTTCCATAGACTCTCCTAACATGTCATAAAAAATAGAGGTCATGCAACGCTAAAATGTAGCAGGTGCATTACATAATCCAAAAGGCATCCTTCTATATGCAAATGTTCCAAAAGGGCAAGTAAACGTTGTTTTATGCTGATCTTCAAGAAAGATGGGAATTTGAAAATACCCTGAAAATCCATCAAGAAAGCAATAAAATATGTGTCCCGATAACCTTTCTAACATTTGGTCAATAAAAGGAAGGGGGAAGTGATCTTTTCGTGTGGCAGTATTTAGTGTCCTATAATCAATGCATACACGATGACCAGTGACAGTTCTAGTAGGAATTAGTTCATCATTTTCATTCCTAATAACTATTATTCCTCCCTTTTTGGGTACTACTTGCATTGGGCTAACCCATTCACTATCAGAAATAGGATAGATCAGTCCGTCATCTAGTAATTTAATTACCTCTTTTTTCACCACATCACACACACTAGGATTCAACCTCCTTTGAGGTTGCACACAGGGCTTATACTCATTTTCTAAAAGAATCTTATGCGAACAAAAACTAGGATTTATACCTGGTATATCCGCAATTTTGTATGCAAAGGCTCTTTTATACCTTCTGAGTATGTCAAGTGTTGACTTCTTTTGTTCTGCAGTCAGGTCTGCTGCAAGAATAATGGGAAGGTTTTGTTCAGTGTCTAGGAAGTCGTAACACATATGAGTTGGCAATTCCTTTAGCTCCAAGTCTGGTGGATCTTCAAATGATGTTTGCTCTTTATTCATCTCGTGAGTACCTATCTCAGAGAAATTGTCAAAGCTAATTTTGTAATTAGAAGAACTAAGATCAATTTTCTCCAACTCCAAAGAGTCTTCTCTCAAGACTGGATAGTTTGAGCCAAAAACTTAGTGGAGTTAAAACAACTCAAAGGGCATAATTCAGGGAAATAAAAGAAAAGAAAAACCTTTTTTGAAAAATTAACAACAAGCAGAAAAGGAAAACTGTAAACAGGAAAAAGATTTTATTTTGTATTTTCTGGAAAATAATATTTTTCAGAAAATAGATTTTATAAAAGAAAAAGAATTATTTTGTTTTTAAATTTTTTTTTATTTTTATATTTTGTTTTTAAATTTGATTTCCCTAGTATGGTTTTAGAATGATCTTCTAAAATTTGATTATCCTAAATATCTTAATTTTAGATAATTTCTAAAATTAATTAGTTATGATAACCCTATATTTCAGGAAAGTGATTGTCTAACTAGAATTAAAAAAAACTTTGGTCTAAGGTATAGATTACTACCGTTACCTATCATAAGCTTCTAGAATTGTAGCCAATAATCCTAAATTTTTATGATATGTCCCCGGCAACGGCGCCAAAAATCTGATGTGTTCCGATTCGTATGCTAAAAGATAGACTTTATTTACCTTTGTCGATTATGAGTAATTAAGGACTGAGTCTTACTAACTATCACTTTAGCATTAATTGTTGTCACTTAATCAATCAGAACCTAAGACAGAGTACCTATTGTGTTGCTAGTTCTTGGAAAGTATCTACGATTTTAATTTATTAATATCGTACTCCCAGGGAACTGCTAACGACTTAGTAGTAACTATCCCTTAATCCTAACATTCATCTTATTTATCTAATCAGTCAATCGATAATCAATACTTTGAGATTGATTGGTGATCCCAATAACACATAACAAGCAAATAGCATTCAAGAGTAGACATGCATTCATCAATTTAAGCTCAGTTATTACAATTTGTTTGACCTTATCTTCGAACATTTTAGATATATCTTGATCTCTAAGGCAATTATGAAATGTAACCATCTGTTTACCATATCCGAGTTACCTGGTGTATTCACCCATACCTTGGGATGATCCTTCTCATCTATCGGATTAAAGTATCCATGAACGGTACCCTATGTCACTTGGTATCATGCTGCTTAACCCTAGGGTTGGCCTAGCGTACAAACTCAGCTTTATTAGGGTACTCTAACAAACAGAGTGATCTATTTTGTTATTTCTTCCTAATCAGGCAGACCTTTTACAGTCTGTTAAATTAAACCGATTATGATTCAGACCTTCGTTAGGAGTTGTCTATAAACCTAGTTTAATTTAAAAGGACACGACAGTTCAACATTCATAATGATAATTCTAGCTCTATGATCTTCCCGAGAAAATGAATAGCATCTCAAATTGTAAAACATGTATGATATATAAATTCAATATCAAATCAATATCCAGATAAAACAATTCATAAACATATAGAAACTCGTCTAGGGGACCCACTATCATAAAGTAGTCACCGCTTTATGCAGGTCCAGCCGGCACTGCAGCTCCTGTACGCTTCTGATTGCTCGATCCTACTCTGCTCGGCAGAGCCTTCGGAGAACGCTCCTCAGACCTAGTGGCAATTGCTTTACCTTACATCACGGGCTTAAGCAAATTGCCCTAATCTGACTAAGAACACGCACCATATCTCTCTCTTAGGATCTCCTAACGAAATCCCGGTTTTCTGTGATACCAAAAAACGAAACCTATCTAGTCGTAATCTAAGATTCTGAGATAAACTCTCAGAAAGTAAAGAAAATGAGAAACTCTCGTATACTAAACTACTTGAATGAAACACCCGAGATCAATCAATGACTTGTATACTATAGAAAAATGTATACTTGAAGTCACTGAATGACTTAGATCAAGTGGAAAGGGATAATTTCAACTATTGGAGGCCTGGGGTATTTATAGCAGCTTTCTGGAGTGAATTTCTCAAAACATTCGATGTGGGAGAACTTCTGGTGCTCGGGACGCCCATCCCTAGCTTGGAACGGCCGTCCTGGTACTTTGACTGGGTAGGGATGCCCGTCCCGAACTCAGCATTTCCAAAAATTTCATTTTTGCCCCAAAATTTGCTGTTTTCATGCAATTTACTCCTGAAACTTCCAAAATCGAAATTTAAGCAATTTTATGTCAATTTGATTCAATTAAGATCAAATACATTCAAATATTACCCTAATTTGTGTCTAAAAACATGCTAAAAAGGGGATATGATTTATGTATATCAACTTCCCTAGGTGTACGATAAATTATTAAATTAAAATTGTAGGTACTTTCCAACAGGCTAGCTACATGATAGGTACTCTGCCTTGGGTTCTGATTGATTAAGTGACAACATAGATGCTAAATGTGACAATTAGTAAGTCTAAGTCCTTAGTTATTCATAATCGATATAGGGTAAATAAAAAACCTATTTTTACCATATCAGTCGGAAATGCATCAATCACCATGTTTGTTAGAGTAGTCTAATGAGGCTGAATTCAGGTGTTTATGCAGGCATTAGGGCGAGTGGCATGATTTACCGAGTGACACATGCTTTAATGGATACCTTTAGCTCGAACCGTGAGTAGGGCCGTTGATATGCATAAATCATATCACATTTTTAGCATGTTTTAGGCATAATTTAGGGTGAAATTGATGGTAATTCGTTCTTAATTGATTGTTATTAACTCAATTTCACAGTTTTTGTGATTTTGGAAGTGTCAAGTGAAAAGTAGAAGAAAATGGCAAATTTCGGGGCAAAAACGTGATTTTCAGAAGTTCAGAAGTCGGGGTGGGAGTCCCGAAGTCAAGATGGGCGTCCTGACCTGGTCAACAGGCCAGGACGGGGGTCCAGGACTCGGGACAGCCATCCTGACCTGGTCAACAGGCTGGGACGGGCGTCCCGAGCCACAATTCAGAATCCCACATCGAATTTTTAAGAGAAATTCACTCAAGAAAGCTACTATAAATACCCCAGGCCTTCCTCAGTTGAAATCATTCCTCTCCACTCGATTTGAGTCATTTAGTGACTTCAAGTATATAGTTTTCCATAGTATACAAGTCACTTAGCAACTCAGGTTTCAGTATAAGTTTCTTTATATTCTTAGGTAGTGTCTCGTGTTCTTTGTTTCTGAGAGTTTGTCTCAGATCCTAGGATACGACTAGATAGGTTCGTTTATGGTATTCATAGAATACCTGGGGTTTCATTAGGAGATCCTAAGAGAGCTCTAGGCGTTCGAAGAGTCAGTCAACAAGGCTGGGTTTAAGCTAGGTATTAAGGTAAAGTCCAGCTACTAGGCTGAGGAAGCGTCCTCCGAAGGTTTTGTCGAGTAGAGTCGAGTCGAGCAGTCCAACATATACAAGCAGTTGCTCCATCGGCGAGACTTCATAAAGGGTGAATACTTTATGGCATCGGTCCCCCTGTCCCTCTCTTTATATGTCTGTACTGTGTTCGTCTAAACATTTATTATGTCTATTGGATTATGATTTTATGAGTATTTGTTATGCATGTTGAAGTACTTTAGAATTTTCCGGAAATGGCCACCAGCTTAACATTCATTATGTCTACATGTCAAATGTAGTTTCTTTTAAGCTACATGTAGGGTTATAGACAATTCCTAACTATGGTCTAATCATAACCTATTTAGTTTAACAGGCATTAATTTAGGACTTCCCCGTCGGGATGCATTAATGTCTGCCATATTAGATGAAATAACTTATAGATCACCATGTTTGTTAGAGTAGTCTAAGTAGGTTGAGTTTGTGTGTTTATACCAGCGTTAGGGCGAGCGGCATGATCCCCGAAGTGACATAGGGCTTTCATGGATGCCTTTAGCTCAAACCGTGAGTAGGGCCGTCATTATGGTAGGGCGGTTTATCAGGTAACTCAGATGTGGTACACCTTTAGACTCAGTACATAGTTGCAATCCAGGCCAAGATATATCTAAAATACTCGAAGACATGTCAATCAACATGTAGGAACAGTATAACATAGAATCAGGATATTATCTGTAAAACACTCTTAGGCTTAAATAGACTTAAACCTAGTGGAGAATGAATCACCCTCTCATCAAAGATATTAATGACGATTGCATAACTGGATCATAAGATAAGAGTTAGGGTAAGAGGATAGTTACTACTAAGCCGTTACCACTTTCCTGGGAGTACAATATTTGATTTAATTAAAATCGTAGATACTTTCCAACAGACTAGCTACACGATAGGTACTCTGCCTTAGGATATGATTGATTAAGTAATAGTATAGAGACTAAATGTGACAATTAGTCAGGCTAAGTCCTTAATTATTCATAATCAACATAGGGCAAAACAACACCTATTTTAGCATATCGATCGGAACACATCAGATAGGCTTAAATAGACTTAAACCTAGTGGAGAATGAATCACCCTCTCATCAAAGATATTAATGACGATTGCATAACTGGATCATAAGATAAGAGTTAGGGTAAGAGGATAGTTACTACTAAGACGTTACCACTTCCCTGGGAGTACAATATTTGATTTAATTAAAATCGTAGATACTTTCCAACAAACTAGCTACACGATAGGTACTCTGCCTTATGATATGATTGATTAAGTAATAGTATAGAGACTAAATGTGACAATTAGTTAGGCTAAGTCCTTAATTATTCATAATCAACATAGGGCAAAACAACACCTATTTTAGCATATCGATCGGAACACATCAGATAGGCTTAAATAGACTTAAACCTAGTGGAGAATGAATCACCCTCTCATCAAAGATATTAATGACGATTGCATAACTGGATCATAAGATAAGAGTTAGGGTAAGAGGAGAGTTACTACTAAGCCGTTACCACTTCCCTGGGAGTACAATATTTGATTTAATTAAAATCGTAGATACTTTCCAACAGACTAGCTACACGATAGGTACTCTGCCTTAGGATATGATTGATTAAGTAATAGTATAGAGACTAAATGTGACAATTAGTCAGGCTAAGTCCTTAATTATTCATAATCAACATAGGGCAAAACAACACCTATTTTAGCATATCGATCGGAACACATCAGATTTTTGGCGCCGTTGCCGGGGACATATCATAATGAATTTAGGATTATTGGCCACAATTCTAGAAGCTTATGATAGGTAACGGTAGTAACCTAGACCTTAGACCTAACACTTTATCATTTTATGCTAGTTAGACAATCAGTTTCCGAAATATAGGGTTATCATAACTAATTAGTTTTAGCCATTATCTGAAATTAAGACATTTAGGATAATCAAATTTTAGAAAATTATTCTAAAACCATATTGAGGAAATTTAACTGCTTTCGAAATAAAATATAAAAAGAAAGAAATTTAAAAATTTAAAACCCGAAAAAAAAATGTATTTTTCTTGTTCAACAGTAAGTTGTTCTTCAACCCTATTGCTTGTCTTATTTGTTCCTTCTTAGTTGTATATTTGCTGCTCTTTTTCGTGTTATTTCTATTATTTGATTTCGAAAAAAAATAAAAAATAAAAATAGAAATGAGGAAAGAACATTTTTCTTTTGAGTTGTCAATTTTGGCTTATGTTTTAATTTGGAAGAAATGTCATTCTATGTTAGGATTTTCTTAAGTCATGCTAGCTTTATTAGACAAGGTATGAAATAATTTTTCCTTAATAGCCAGACTTTTGAAAATTCTATTGAGAAAGGATGTTTCCTTTTGATGATAAATGCATGATATCTTTTTACTGAAGGAACTATTTATTACTGCACCCATTATGACATCACTTGATTGGAGTTTTCTTTCTGAATTGATATGTGATGCTAGTGACCATGTAATAATGATTGTTTTAGGAAATAGGCATGATTAGAAACTTCATATTATACACTATGCAAGTAAGACCTTTTACTGATGCTCAGTAGAACCATACTACTATTGAAAAGGGATTACTAGTCGTTGTAGATAATGATAGATTCATAGCTGGGTTTCCAGCCGATATGCTAAATAGGTGTTATTTTACCCTATGTTGATTATGAATAATTAAGGACTGTGATTGACTAATTGTCACATTTAGTCTCTATGGTGTCACTTAATCAGCCAGAACCTAAGGCAGAGTACCTATCGTGTAGCTAGTCTGTTGGAAAGTATCTACGATTTTATTAAATAAATATCGTACTCCCAGGGAAGTGGTAACGGCTTAGTAGTAACTAGCCTTTATTCCTAACTCTTATCTTATAATCCAGTTATGCAATCTTCATCAATAACTTTGATGAGAGGGTGATTCATTCTCCACTAGGTTTAAGTCTAACCAAACCTGAAAGTGTTTTATAGATGAGATCCTGATTTTATGTTATATTGTTACTATACGTTGATTGACCTATATTCGAGTATTTTAGACATGTCTTGGCCTGGATTGCAACTATGTTCTGAGTCTAAAGGTGTACCACATCTGAGTTTCTACGCTACCGCCCCATCGTTAAGGGTAACGGCCCTACTCACGGCTCGGACAAAAGACAGCAATGAATGCCCTATGTCACTTCGGGGATCATACTGCTCGTCTCATATCTGCCGGCATAACACTCTACTCAGCCAACCTAGACTACTTTCAACCAACAGGGTGTTCCGCAGATTATTTTATCTAGTATGGCAGACACCAATACTAATTGATGCCGGTTAAACTAAATAGGTTATGAATAGACCGTGGTTAGGAATTGTCTATAACCCTAATTTCAGTTTAAAAGAATGGCATTAGACATGCAGACATAATGAATATTTAAGCATGTGGCCATTTCTAGAAAAACATAACAACTTCAGCATATATAACAAATATTCAAAATAATCATAATCTGGTATTCAGAACTGTTATTTGGACAAACACAATAACAACATATAAGAGAGGGACAGGGGGACCGATGCCATAAAGAAATCACCCTTTACGAAGTCTCGCCGATGGAGCGTACTGATGTATATGTCGTATTGCTAGACCCTACTCTACTCGCCAGAACCTTCGGAGGACGCTTCCTCAGCCTAGTAACTGGGCTTTACCTTAATACCCAGCTTAAGCCCAGCCATGTGGACTGACTCTTCAAACGCCTAGAGCCCTCTTAGGATCTCCTAACGAAATCCCGGGTATTCTATGAATACCAGAAATGAACCTATCTATAGAAGCCTAAGATCTGAGACTATTTCTCAGAAACTAAAACAAAACACTAACAAGAAAGAAAACTGAGATCCGAGTCTCTGAGTGAGTTGTGTACTAGAGAAGTGTACACTGGAAACCACTTAATTACTCAAATCGACTGGAGAGGAATGAATTCAACTGCTGGAGGCCTGGGGTATTTATAGCAGCTTCCCGGGGTGATTTTTCATCAAAAATTTGATGTGGGAATTGAACTGGGGGTTCGGGACGCCCGTCCTGGTCTGTTGACCAAGTCGGGATGCCCGTCCCGGTGCTTTGACTAGGTCGGGACGCCCGTCCTGAGCCTTTGACCAAGTCAGCATTTCCAAAAATTGCGTTTTTGCCCCAAAATTTGCTATTTTCGTCTACTTTTCACCTGACACTTCCAAAATCATAAAAACTGTGAAATTAAGTAAATAATAAACAATTAAGATCAATTTACCCTCAATTTCACCCGAAATCATACATAAAACATGCTAAAAAGGTGATACGATTTTCGCGTATCAGATAACCCCACACTTAGCTTTTTGCTTGTCCTCAAGCAAAGTCTACCTGAAGTTAGTGATTCTAAACCATATGTGCATTCCTAGTCATGTTTTTATTCCAAAAATTCTTCAGACAATTCTTAACACAGGTGTGACTGGTTAGGTTGCTATGACAAGGTCTCAAATATCTCTAGTAGTTTGTTAGGGTTGGGCAGAAAGTAACTTAACAACTAGGTTGAACTTTTCTCTTAGTCATAAGGTCTTCCTGATGTGTAGTGTGTGTACTAGTCCAGACCAGATAGTCAACACAATAAACTCTTGTCTTAACTGTTACCAGATAACACTTCGACCTATTGCTAGACACACTGACAACAGATAACTTTATGAGTTCTGAGCTTTGGTGATCATATTCTATTTAGCATTTATTGATTTCTTTCGTTTCTAGATTTTCTAGGGTATTTTGAGTCTGCTTAGAACACGTCAACTTCAACTACCCAGGTAGCGAGTCCCACTCCGATGACTCCCAGATCTGCACGACCTTAGGGCATCAGGCTTTAAGTTCCCCGAAGGAGTGGTGCTCGAGTAGCGAAGGCCGCTGGCAAACTACCCTTATTTAATTAACTTTCTTTAATTTCTTTTCACTTTTAGCTCAGAGTCTCATCTAGTCATTCTAATTGTCAAAACATCTACACCTGGTCTAATTTTATCTAGTTCATTCTTGAAAAGGTAATTGGCTGAGGTCTGTAATCCAGACTAAGTTGTGCTCAATTATCAGGAATTCCATATTCCTAATCAATTAGTCCAAGATAGCTATCACATTGCCTCCTACTAACCATAACATTCTACCTACATATCATAGACATAAGCAATGTTTAACCAATCATACTGCATTTAGAAGTCTGAAAGAATGAAAAATTTTGAAAAATTTTGGAAGGGTGTGAAAATATGGGGAAAACAAGCAAAAGTATGCAAAAAATTTTGCAAACTGCTACAGTGCACAGTGCACTGCTACCCCCATGCATATCTAATTACCCCACACTTATTTGAAAACAACAAATAAAACACAAAGAAAAGATTCTTACCCACACTTTGGGTAAGAAAGACATAAAAAAAACAAAATAATGCAAACAATTCTGTATGTCATATAAATCAACTTTGTACATAGATTCATAGTCATACAGCCCATACATGTTTATACACATAGAACAAGAAAAACAAAAGTAAAAGAAAGGAAAGGAAAGAAGGAGAGAGAGACTAAGAACCGGCGGGTTGTCTTCCAGTGGACCGAAGTCTGCTGTAAAGTCAAACTCGAAGTTTTCTGCCAGTCGGGAAGTATGCTGATGTATCTCCTCAAGCCTGCTGGTGTTCATGGCGATCCTGTCATCCATCATCGTCAGCCGTCTATCAATCCTGTCCATGTCTCGACTGTATCGAGCCGATAGTTCTGCCAATCCGTGTGACATGTGTCGTTCGAAGGCAGTACATGGCACGAACGTCTCGGATGGAGGGATATGCGCTGGACATGCTTCCGATGCCTATGCCTGTCCTGGCTGCTCCGTGTGGATGGTGTAGCGGCCATTCGCATCCCGGACAACCATTCCCATGTTCCGTAGAATGGTAAGATCAGTGGGAACGGTTGTCGGGGTGACCAGGGTCAGCTCCGAGCCCTCTATGTCCAACTCCAGGTAGTAGGCTAGCTTGGTGATGTACGGTCTTGGTGTCTGTAGCGAATCCTCGCATGACGACCGTGATGAGTCTAGCCATCTCTACCGTAGATCCGATGTGCATGTTGGCCAGAAGGAATGTCTCCATCTGGGTGACATTTCCGGGAGCCGTCCGTCGTCCTGACAATGTATGTGCAATGATAGCGTGCAGGTAACGAAGAGTAGGATAAATACCTGTAGCTTTTGCAAAGCTATGCTGGTATGGGACACCCGTCATGCAGATCTGAGCCCAAGCAGTGGAGACGTCTGCAGACGTGAAGTCTCAAACTGTTGTGGTGTATGCGGGCGTATCCAGCTCATCTCTCTGCCAGATACCTAGGCCAATGCCGAACTTGGCCATGCTCATCGACCGATCTATTCCACCTAAGCGGAATGTGATCTGCTCCTGGTGGTATGTAAAAGACGCATAGAACTCACATACCAGCTCCAGGTATGTGGGCTCTGTGACGATGAATACTCGACTGTAAGGTGGCACGTCGAGTATGCGTCTGACTTCCGACTCTACTCCTAGCGTCTATACTACTGCCCAATCCAACGTTCTGCCCGTCAGTATTGTACGACCGATGTAACCAAGGTATCTTTCTTGGTATGCTGTGCTGGAGGGAAACAGCATAAAAGGATGTGCCACTGAGGTAACTGTGATGGTAGATGTGGTACGAGCACGTTTGGGAGCCATTAAGAACGTACGAGAGAGTTTAGGTGGGAAAGAATCTTTAAACTCAAATTCTGGAGGTGAATTTGAATTCAGAAGGATGAAATTAGGTTAGGGAAGGATTTTGAATTTTTTGACGGGAAAATCGAATTTTGGAGGGAAATTCGAATTTTTGAGTGAAGTTTAAAATTCAAATTTTGGAGGGAAACTCGAATTTTTAAACTTTGGGGAGTTTGCCAAAAATTTGTAGAGAGAAGGTAGAGAGAAATATTTTTAGAGAGATGAATTTTTGGTTGTAGATTTGAGAGAAAGTGAAAAAAATGAATTTTTATAGAAGGGGCGGCCTTCGGGACGCGTGCTAATTCCGTCCCGCAGGACGCCCGTCCCGGGTTGCTTCGGGACGCATGCCAATTCCGAAATAATAATTTTTTTTTTCGTAATTCCCTGCAAACCTCAAGATACCAAAAATAATCATAATTTTTAACAAGTCTTCATGTTTATCCAATCAAATTCAGAAGCTGTTAAAAACTCTATGCAAAAGATTCCTCAGTTTTTTTCGAAAATCATGACTACCCTAATTTTATCCCAACTTAAATTCAGCAAGGATTTCAGAAAACAAAAACTAAGTTTGTACAATTTAATTAGTGAAAAATAAACTGTATTTGCAAAAATTTTGTTTTTCATAGAAATTTGAAAATAAAATGCTTGAAGAAAATTGTTGAATATAAAGGACCCTTTAAAACGTTTGAAAAATAGGGGTCAATTATTCAGTTTAGTTCAAACAATTTATTTGCTGAGAATAAAAGTAAAAGAATCTTCCCTTTTTCAACGACCCTTATCTCTGATCTCCTGTAGCTCTGTTCGAATGCTTCGCATTTCTATGCGTATGGCTCTCATCTCATCCCGTAGCCTGCCTGCTCACTGCGTAAGTCAGCCATCTCTCGGAGTAGTTGTGCACCTTGGTTCTCCTGAAGACTGACCGTGGCTCTGAGTCGGTCCATGTTAGTTGTGATATTCAGACTGAGTTGGTCTAAATGACACAATCTGCTTGCAATTCCTTGGTCCATCTCATAGACCCTTTGAGCCAACGTATCTATCTGCACGGACAACATTGAATGATAACCGTTAGTACTCCCCCCGGATGAAGGGGTGCGCTCGTTAGGTGTTGGGGTGTATGCAGGAGATGTTGGTGAATTTTGGGTTTGGTCAGTGGGTGGTGGATTTATAGGAACTCTCTGGGCAGGAGGGTGAACTGGAGATCTCTGGGGTTCTTCTATAGGAGGGAAGGTATCCTCAGAAGGATCTTCTTCCGTGGGACTAGGCTCACGGGCGTTCAGGATTCTTCTTACTAGGTCACTGGCATCTAGGCTTGAGTTTACTTCTACCGGTTGTGAAGGAAGAGTCCCTCGTGGTATTTCTGGTGCAAGCCTAGATGGTCCTTCTGGCTTTGTTTCTTTGGTCCTGGAGTGTCAGGGATTTCTATTTTCTTTGCCTGGTTAGTAGCTGCTCTTGTTCTCTTCATCTCTGAGTGCAAAGTCTGGTTAGAAATAACAAATAACAAGAATAGGAGGAAAAGTAAAATAGAAAAGCAAGAAAAATATTATTAGGGATTTTGAATTTTATTTAGAAAGCAGGTAAATTTCCTCAATATGGTTTTAGAATAATTTTCTAAAATTTGATTATCCTAAGTGTCTTAATTTCAGATAACATCTAAAATTAATTAGTTATGATAATCCTATATTTCGGAAGGTGATTGTCTAACTAGTATATGATAAGTGTTATTTGGACAAACACAATAACAACATATAAGAGAGGGACAGGTGGACCGATGCCATAAAGAAATCACCCTTTACCAAGTCTCGCCGATGGAGCGTACTGCTGTATATGCCGTTACTGCTTGACCCGACTCTACTCGCCAGAACCTTCGAAGGACGCTTCCTCAGCCTAGTAACTGGGCTTTACCATAATACCCAGCTTAAGCCCAACCCTGTGGACTGACTCTTCGAACGCCTAGAGCCCTCTTAGGATCTCCTAACGAAATCTCGGGTATTCTATGAATACCAGAAACGAACCTATCTATAGAAGCCTAAGATCTGAG
This sequence comes from Asclepias syriaca, assembly GCA_027405835.1. Lineage (NCBI taxonomy): Eukaryota > Viridiplantae > Streptophyta > Magnoliopsida > Gentianales > Apocynaceae > Asclepias > Asclepias syriaca. The sequence goes on from CM049930.1 coordinate 10,647,229, forward strand.
ACTATTTCTCAAAAACTAAAACAAAATACTAACAAGAAAGAAAACTGAGATCCGAGTCTCTGAGTGAGTTGTGTACTAGAGAAGTGTACACTAGAAACCACTTAATGACTCAGATCGAGTGGAGAGGAATGAAATCTACTGCTGGAGTCCTGGGGTATTTATAGCAGCTTCCCGGGGTGATGTTTCATCAAACATTCGATGTGGGACTTGAACTGGGGGTTCGGGACGCCCGTCCTGGATTGGGACGCCCGTCCTGGTCTGTTGACCAAGTCGGGACGCCCGTCCCGGTGCTTTGACTGGGTCGGGACGCCCGTCCCGAGCCTTTGACCGAGTCAGCATTTCCAAAAATTGCGTTTTTGCCCCAAAATTTGCTGTTTTCGTCTACTTTTCACCGGACACTTCCAAAATCATAAAAACTGTGAAATTGAGTAAATAACAAACAATTAAGATCAATTTCACCCGAAATCATACATAAAAACATGATAAAAAGGTGATACGATTTTCGCGTATCAATATCATATATCTAGTTTCATCTAAAACAGTACTATGCATTGATCACTATGAGATATGTGTTCAATAAAACTGTTGATGAACCATAATTGATTAAGTTAAGTTTTATTGTTACTTGAATTTGAGGTAGAAGTAAAAGACAAGGGGATAAAAATCTAGAAAGCAAACCATTGGTCTAGATTAGAAAACCCCGAGTTAGAGGCTATTGTTGATTTAGTAATATTGATGAATTCTTGGATGAAAACTTATTTGCTATGTATAATTCTCATTTGTGACTAATCATGCTGCAAATTATCTAGTCGCTAAATTAGTCCCAAGTGATATGACTTATCAGCAAAAGAAGAAATTCTTTGCTGATTTGCAATATTACTACTGGGAAGATCCCTCTTCTATTTCAAATTTTTGCAGATCAGTTGATCAGAAGATGTGTCTCAGAAGACGAAGGCCACAAGATTCTGGAGCAATTCTATCAAGGATCTATGGGAGACCAATCGACTGCTATCAACACTATCCGGAAAGAGTTGGAAGCAGGATCTTATTGGCCCATAATATTCAAGGATTCTATATCCTTGATACAGTCCCGCAATGCTCGCCAACTAAAGGTAACACGTCTTCCAAAGATCGTCTACCCCTGTGACATATAGAGAATGTTGCAACCTTTGATATCATGGGTATTGATCGAATCCTTTTCTCTTTCTTCCTGTGAAAATAATTACATCATAGTAGTTGATATACATAAATCATATCACATTTTTAGCATGTTTTTAGGCATGATTTAGGGTGAAATTGAGGGTAAATTGATCTTAATTGTTCGTTATTAACTCAATTTCACAGTTTTTATGATTTTGGAAGTGTCAGGTGAAAAGTGGAAGAAAATGGCAAATTTCGGGGCAAAAACGCAATTTTTCAGAAGTTCGGACTTCGGGGAGGGCGTCCCGAATCAGGACGGATGTCCTGACCTGGTCAACAAGTCGGGACGGGCGTCCAAAACTGGGGACGGCCGTCCTGACCTGGTCAACAGACCGGGACGGGCGTCCCGAACCAGAATTCAGAATCCCACATGGAATTTTTGAGAGAAAATCACTCCAGAAAGCTGCTATAAATACCACAGGCCTTCCTCAGTTGAAATCATCCCTCTCCACTCAATCTGAGTCATTTAGTGACTTCTAGTGTACATCTTTCGAGTACACAAGTCACTTAGAGACTCGGATTCACTATAAGTTCTCTTTCTTTCTAGTTAGTATTTCATTTTTCTTAGTTTCTAAGAATTAGTCTCAGATCTTAGGGTTCGATAGATAGGTTCGTTTCTGGTATTCATAGAATACCCGGGATTTTGTTAGGAGATCCTAAGAGGGCTCTAGGCGTTCGAAGAGTCAGTCTACAAGGTCGGGCTTAAGCCCAGGATGTAAGGTAAAGTCCAGCTACTAGGCTAAGGAAGCGTCCTCCGAAGGTTCTGTCGAGCAGAGTCGGGTCAAGCATTACGACATATACAACAGTATGCTCCATCGGTGAGACTAAGTAAAGGGTGATTTCTTTATGGCATCAGTCCCCCTGTCCCTCTCTTATATGTTGTTACTGTGTTTGTCCAAATATCAATTATGAATACTGGATTATGATGTCAATGAATATTTGTCTTATATGTTAAAGTTCTTATGATTTTTCGGAAATGGCCACTTGCTTAAATATTCATTATGTCTGCATGACAATTGTAGTTTCTTTTAAACTAAATGTAGGGTTATAGAAAATTCCTAACCACGGTCTATTCATAACCTGTTTAGTTTAACAGGCATCAATTAGTATTGGTGTCTGCCATACTAGATAAAATAACCTGCGGAACACCCTGTTTGTTAGAGTAGTCTAGGTAGGCTGAGTAGAGCGTTATGCCGGCGGTTATGGGCCAGCCGCGTGATCCCCGAAGTGACATAGGGCTTTCATAGCTGTCTTTTGTTCTAACTATGAGTAGGGCCGTTTACCTTAGCGATGTGGCGGTAGCATAGAGACTCAAATGTGGTACACCTTTAGACTCAAAACATAGTTACAATCCAGGCTAAGATGCATCTAAAATACTCGAAGATAGGTCAATCAACATGTAGGAACAGTATAACATAGAATCAGGACCTTATCTATAAAACACTTCTAGGCTGAATTAGACTTAAACCTTAGTGGAGAATGGATCACCCTCTCATCAAAGTTATTGATGAAGATTGCATAACTGGATCATAAGATAAGAGTTAGGATAAAAGGCTAATTACTACTAAGCTGTTACCACTTCCCTGGGAGTACGATATTTAACTTAGTAAAACCGTAGATACTTTCCAACAGACTAGCTACACGATAGGTACTCTGCCTTAGGTTCGGCTGATTAAGTGACACCATAGAGACTAAATGTGACAATTAGTCAATCTCAGTCCTTAATTATTCATAATCAACATAGGGTAAAATAACACCTATTTAGCATATCAGTCGGAAACCCATCAGATTTTTGGCGCCGTTGCCGGGGAAATATCATAATGAATTTAGGATTAAAGGCCACTATTCTAGAGACTTATGATAGGTAGCAGTAGTAACCTAGACTTTAGACCAACACTTATTTTCTGCTAGTTAGACAATCAATTTCCGAAATATAGGATTATCATAACTAATTGAGTTTAGATATTATCTGAAATTAAGACACTTAGGATAATCAAATTTTAGAAAATCATTCTAAAACCATATTGAGGAAATTTAACTGCTTTTGAAAAAAAAAGAATTTTTTTTAAATTTAAAACCCGAAAAAAATGTATTTTTCTTGCTCAATGGTAAGTTGTTCTTTTCCCTATCTCTTGTTCTTTCTTAGTTGTTTTCTTAGTTGCTCTTTTTTGTGTTTTTCTTCTATTTAATTTTGAATAAAAATGGAAATGAGGATAAAATATATTTTCTTCTGAGTTGTAAAATTTTGGCTTAGATGTTTATTGGGAAGAAACTCTATTTTAGAATTTTCTTAGAGTCATACCGGCTTTATTAGGACAAGTTATGAAATAATTTTTCCTTAATAGCCAGACCTCTGAATGTTCTATTGAAAAAAAAGGATGTTCCTTTTTGTTTTGCTGATAATTGCATTAGATCTTTTAAACCAAAAGGAATTACTACACCCATTATGGTATCACCTGATTGAAATTTGCTTTTTGAATGAATATGTGATGTAATGATGTAGTAAGAATTGTTTTAGGATAGAAACATGATAAGAAAGTTCATATATGATAAATTCCGATCTTATCTAGTCTTGTCTAGAAACAATAGGTTACACTGATCACTCTGAGATATCTGTGTTCAATAAAACTAATGTTGAACCATAATTGATTAAGTTAAGTTTTATTGTTACTTGGATTTGATATAGAATGAAGGGATAAGAAAAAGGGTTGAAAATCTAGAAAGCAAACCATTTGTCTAGATTAGAAAACCCCGAGTCAGAGGCTATTGTAATACTGATAAATTTTTGATGAAAACTTATTTGCATTGTTTGCTATGTATGATAAATCTCATCTGTAGTTTATTGTTGTTGCAAATTATCTAGTCACTGAATGAGTTCCAAGTAATGTGACTTATCAGCAAAAGAAGAAATTCTTCGCTGATTTGAAATATTACTACTGGGCAGATTTCTCTTCTATTTCAAATTTTTGCAGATCAGTTGATCAGAAGATGTATCTCGGAAAGCGAAGGCCACATGATTCTGAAGCATTGCAAGAATCTATGGGAGACCAATTAACTGCTATCAACACTGTCCGGAAAGTGTTAGAAGTAGAATCTTGTTGACCCACCATATTCAAGGATTTTTTATCTCTGATACAGTCTTGTGATGCTTGCCAAATAACAGGTAACACCTCTTCCAGAGATCGCCTACCCCAGCAAGGTATATAGAGTCTTGAAATCTTTATTATCTGAGGTATTAATTGAATCCTTTTCCTTTCTTCCTTTGAAAATAATTACATCATAGTAGTCATGGATCACTTTTCAAAAATGGCATGAACCACATGCATTACCTACTAATGATGTTAAAGTCATGTGCAGATTCTATGAGAAGTTGTTTTCCAGATTTAGAGTGCCAATGTCTTAGGAAGAAACGTTCAGTCTATGTATCAAATCTGTGAAGTCTGCCAAGTACCACACTTTAGCAGGGATTTCTATGGGAATGAAATACGACCCATTTCAAAAAGAGGTAGGAGTAGGTTACTGCAGAATGCTACTCCATTGGGAAATGCATACAATCCCAGCTGGAGGAATCATACGGGATTTTACTGAGGAGTAATTCGGAAGCTGGAAACTTTCAGAAGATACCACCACAGCAAAACCCCTACCCGCAGAATCAACATATGAGATACTGGCAACAATTAAAGCCAGACCAGTGCAAGCAAGTGATCTACCAAGTGATATCGAAGGGTCGAAGGATATAGAGGAATTTGGCATTGTATCAGGAGCATAGCAATGGAGGAGTTTGCATCCCCTGCATACAATCAGCTGTGAGAACTTCCCTGAGGAAGTCTCAAATACTTGGGCTCAGATCTACATCACTGGAGCCTCCTACCACCACGGCTTCGCCAAAACTTCAGGTATCTTTTCGACCATTCAGAACTTGCATGCAATACCTTCACTGACATTGGCAGGTAGGCACACCAATCCAAAGAAGTCTCATTCCTAGACACGCCTCTGGACACGTTGCTACTATTACGAGAAACTTTGTAAATGATTCGAGGAAACAGTCCTTGGGGCTTGAGTCATTCCTCAAATGGATATGCCACTACCTGGAGCTCGATAATGAAGGATCGGAGCTGATGTCATCTGTTCCAGTATCTAGAGCTTGCAGAGTTAAGAACACCTCAGCAATAGCACATGGCTAAGGTGAAGAGCCAATTGACAGATCAGAGAAGACCCTTCTGCTCGCGACATGAAGGGAGTTTTTCTAATCCTCATCTTCATGTACTTTTATTTTATTATCTTCATTTCATGTTTTGTTTGTTTTGTCTTGTTTGTGTTATTATTTCTATTACCCTTCTTGTTTTGTTATGTTATTTTCTTTCTCTTCCCAGTCAAATAAGTGTGGGGTAAGAGTTCTCTGTTTTGTTTTTGTTTCTTGTTTGCAAATAAGTGTGGGGTAGTTTAGGTATGCATGAACACTGAGGACAGTGTTAGACTTAAGTGTGGGGTAGCAGTCCACAGTGCATTGTAGTAGTTTGAAAATTTTTGCATGATTTTGCTTGTTTTCCCCATATTTTCACACCCTTCCAAAAGTTTTTCAAATTTTTTCATTCTTTCAGACTTCTCAAATGCAGTATGATTGGTTAAACATTTGCTTATGTCTATGATATGTGTGTAGAAGCTATGGTTAGTAGGAGGCAATGTGATAGCTATTTTGAACTAATTAGAAATAGGGAATTCCTAATAATTGAGCACAACATAGTCTGGATTAGATACCTCAACTAATTACCTTTTCAAGACTTAACTAGATAAAATTAGATCAGTTGTGGATGTATTGACAATTAGAGTGACTAGATGAGACTCTAAGCTTAAAGTGAAAAGAACACAAAAGATAATTAATTCAATAGGGTAGTCTGCCAGCGGCCTTCGCTACTCGAGCACCACTCCTTCGAGGAACTTAAAGCCTGATGCCCTAAGGTCGTGTAGGTCGGGGAGTCATCGGAGTGGGACTCGCTACATGGGTAGTTGAAGTTGACGTGTTCTAAGCAGACTCAAAATACCCCGAATCTATAAAAGAAAAAAAATAATAAGTGCTAAATAATTAAAATCTAATCACCAAGGCTCAGAACTCAGAAAGTTGTCTATTGTTAGTATGTCTAGCGACGGGTCAAAATATTATCTGGTAGTAGTTAAGACAAGAGGATATTGTGTTGACTATCTGGTCTAGACTAGTACACACACTACACATCAGGAAGACCTTGTGACTAAGAAAAGAGTTCAACCTAGTTGTTAAGTTGTCAACTGCTTGACTATAACAATCTACTAGAGACATTTTAGACCTTGTCATAGCAACCTAACCAGTCAAGCATGTGTTAAGAATTGTATGAATAATTTTTGGAATAAAAACATGACTAGGAATTTAAGTGACGGCACATATCACTAACTTTAGGTAGACTTTGCTTGAGGACAAGCAAAAAGCTAAGTGTGGGGTTATCTGATATGCATAAATCATATCACGTTTTTAGCACGTTTTTAGGCATGATTTAGGGTGAAATTGAGGGTAAATCGATCTTAATTGTTCGTTATTAACTCAAATTCACAGTTTTTATGATTTTGGAAGTGTCAGGTGAAAAGTGGAAGAAAATGGCAAATTTCGGGGCAAAAACGCAATTTTTCAGAAGTTTGGAATTCGGGGAGGGTGTCCTGACTTGGTCAACAGGTCGGGACGAGCGTCCAGACTCGGGATGGCCATCCTGACCTGGTCAACAGACCGGGACGGGTGTCCCGAACCAGAATTCAGAATCCCACATCGAATTTTTGAGAGAAAATCACTCCAGAAAGCTGCTATAAATACCCTAGGCCTTCCTCAGTTGAAATCGTCCCTCTCCACTCAATTTGAGTCATTTAGTGACTTCTAGTGTACATCTTTCGAGTACACAAGTCACTTAGAGACTCGGATTCACTATAAGTTCCCTTTCTTTCTAGTTAGTGTTTCGTTTTTCTTAGTTTCTGAGAATTAGTCTTAGATCATAGGGTTTGATAGATAGATTCGTTTCTAGTATTCATAGAATACCTGGGATTTTGTTAGGAGATCCTAAGAGGGCTCTAGGCGTTCGAAGAGTCAGTCCACAAGGCTGGGCTTAAGCCTAGGATGTAAGGTAAAGTCCAGCTACTAGGCTGAGGAAGCGTCCTCCAAAGGTTCTGTCGAGCAGAGTCGGGTCAAGCAGTACGACATATACAGCAGTACGCTCCATCGGCGAGACTAAGTAAAGGGTGATTTCTTTATGGCATCAGTCCCCCATGTCCCTCTCTTATATGTTGTTACTCTATTTGTCCAAATATCAATTATGAATACTGGATTATGATGTCTATGAATATTTATCTTATATGTTGAAGTTCTTATGATTTTCCGGAAATGGCCACCTGCTTAAATATTCATTATGTCTGCATGTCTAATGTAGTTTCTTTTAAACTAAATGTAGGGTTATAGACAATTCCTAACCACGGTCTATTCATAACCTGTTTAGTTTAACAGGCATCAATTAGTATTGGTGTCTGCCATACTAGATAAAATAACCTGCGAAACACCCTGTTTATTAGAGTAGTCTAGGTAGGCTGAGTAGAGCGTTATGCCGGTGGTTATGGGCCAGCCGCGTGATCCCCGAAGTGACATAGGGCTTTCATAGCTGTCTTTTGTTCCAACCGTGAGTAGGGCCGTTTACCTTAGCGATGGGGCGGTAGCATAGAGACTCAGATGTGGTACACCTTTAGACTCAGAACATAGTTGCAATCCAGGCTAAGATGCATCTAAAATACTTGAAGATAGGTCAATCAACATGTAGGAACATTATAACATAGAATCAGGACCTTATCTATAAAACACTTCTAGGCTGAATTAGACTTAAACCTTAGTGGAGAATGGATCACCCTCTCATCAAAGTTATTGATGAAGATTGCATAACTGGATCATAAGATAAGAGTTAGGATAAAAGGCTAATTACTACTAAGCCGTTACCACTTCCCTGGGAGTACGATATTTAACTTAGTAAAATCTTAGATACTTTCCAACAGACTAGCTACACGATAGGTACTCTGCCTTAGGTTCTGGCTGATTAAGTGACACCATAGAGACTAAATGTGACAATTAGTCAATCTCAGTCCTTAATTATTCATAATCAACATAGGGTAAAATAACACCTATTTAGCATATCAGTCGAAAACCCATCAATAGTCGTGGAACACTTTTCAAAAATAGCCTGAAGCACAGGCATTACCTACTAATGATGTTAAAGTCATGTGCAGATTCTATGAGAGACTGTTTTCTAGATTCAAATATGCATATGTATCAAATATGTGAAGTCTGCCAAGTGCCACACTTTAGTAGGGATTGCGATGGGAATGACATACTGACCATTCCAAAAAGAGGTAGGAGTAGGTTACTGCAGTCAATGCTGCTCTAATGGGAGATGCATACAATCCCAACTAGAGAAATCATACGGGATTGAGCTGAGGAATAATTCGGAAGCTGGAAACTTTCAGAAAATACCACCACAGCAATATCCCTACCCATAGAATCAATAGATGAGATACTCGTTAGACCCGTTTTACTATTACAGAAGTGTAGTCATACGGAGCAGATGTTATAATGGAGCAAGATGTCACGTCTCAAAAAGTAAACGGGCAACAATTAAAGTCATACCAGTGTACGCAAGTGACCTACCCAGTAATATCGAACGGTCGACAAATATAGAGAAATTTGGCGTTGTATCAGGAGCATAGCAATGGAGGAGCTTGCATCCCCTGCATACCAATCAGCTGTGAGAAACTTCCCCGAGGAAGTCTCAAATACTTGGGCCCAGATCTACACCACTCGAGCCTCCTACCACCACGGCTTCGCCAAAGCTTCAGGTATCTTTTCTGCCACTCGAAACTTGCATGCAATACCTTCACTGACATTGGCAGGTAGGCACACCAATCCAAAGAAGTCTCATTCCTAGACACGTTCCTTCTAGACACGTTGTTATGATTACGAGAAACTTTGTAAATGATTCAAAGAAGCAGTCCTTGGGGCTCGAGCCAAGAGTCAAGGGCACTTCAGTGATAGCATATGACTGAGGTGAAGAGCCAATTGGAAGTCAAAGCAGACCCTTCTACTCGATACATGAAGGGAGTTCTTCTAACCCTCATCTTTCGCTACTCTATTTAAAATTTTGTTTTCTTTTCATTTCGTGGTTTGTTTGCCTTTCCTATTTTTGTTTTGTTTTAAACTCTTATTTCTCAATAAGTGTGGGGTAAGAGTTTTGTTTATCTTGTTTTATTTCCTATCTTCCCCTTAGTTAGTCAAATAAGTGTGGGGTAAGAGTTTTCTGTTTTGTTTTTATTTCTTCTCATTTTCAAATAAGTGTGGGGTAATTTAGATATGCATGAACACTGAGGACAATGTCAGACTTAAGTGTGGGGTAGCAGTGCACAGTGCACTGTAGTAGAAAAACATTTTGCGTGAACTTTGCATATTTTCACACCCTTCCAAAATTTTTCAAAACTTTTCACTCCTTCAGTGACTTCACAATGCAGTATGATTGGTAAAAACATTGCTGATGTCTATGATATATGTGTAGAATGTTATGATCAGTAGGAGACAATGATGCGATTCCGGTTGACATGCTAAATAGGTGTTATTTTACCCTATGTTGATTATGAATAATTAAGGACTGTGATTGACTAATTGTCACATTTAGTCTCTATGGTGTCACTTAATCAGCCAGAACCTAAGGCAGAGTACCTATCGTGTAGCTAGTCTATTGGAAAGTATCTACGATTTTATTAAATAAATATCGTACTCCCAGGGAAGTGGCAACGGCTTAGTAGTAACTAGCCTCTTATCCTAACTCTTATCTTATGATCCAGTTATGCAATCTTCATCAATATCTTTGATGAGAGGGTGATCCATTCTCCACTAGGTTCAAGTCTAATTAATCCTAAAAGTGTTTTAAAGATGAGTTCTGATTCTATGCTATACTGTTCCTATATGTTGATTGACCTGTCTTCGAGTATTTTAGATGCATCTTAGCCTGGATTGCAACTATGTTCTGTGTCTAAAGGCGTACCACATCCGAGGTCTCTAATAAACCGCCATACCTTAATGACGGCCCTACTCACGGTTCGGGACGAAGGCATCCATGAAAGCCTTATGTCACTTCGGGGATCATACCGCTTGCCCTAGCCGCCGGCATAATCGGACTCAGCTCGACTCCTACCTAGACTACTTTAACAAGCAGGGTGTTCAGCATGTTATTTTATCTAGCATGGCAGACACCAATACTAATTGATGCCTGTTAAACTAAACAGGTTATGATTAGACCGTGGTTAGGAATTGTCTATAACCCTAACGTTAGTTTAAAAGAGCACATTAAACATGCAGACATAGTGAATATTTAGCAGGTGGCTATTTCCGGAAAAACATAATAACTTCAACATACAAAACAACTATTCATAAAAACCGTAATCTGATATTCATAATTGATGTTTAGGACAAAGCAATAAAACATATAAGAGAGGGGTATGGGGACTGATGCCATAAAGAAATCACCCTTTACGTAGTCTCGCCGACAGAGCGTACTGCTGTATACGTCGTATTGCTCGCCCTGACTCTGCTCGCTAGAACCTTCGGAGGACGCTTCCTCAGCCTAGTAACTGGGCTTTACCTTAATACCCAGCTTAAGCTCAGCCTTGTGGATTGACTCTTCGAACGCCTAGAGCTCTCTTAGGGTCTCGTAACGAAACCCTGGGTATTCTATGAATACCGGAAACGAACCTATCTATAGAAACCTAAGATCTGAGACTATTTCTCAGAAACTAAAACAAACACTAATAAGAAAGAAAACTGAGATCCGAGTCTCTAAGTGAGTTGTGTACTGGAAAATTGTACACTGGAAACCACTTAATGACTCAGATCGAGTGGAGAGGGATGAATTCAACTGCTGGAGGCCTGGGGTATTTATAGCAGCTTCCCGGAGTGAAAATCTCTGAAAAATTCGATGTGGGACAGCTTCTGGCGGCTCGGGACGCCCGTCCTGATTCATTGACCAGGTTCGGGATGCCCATCCCGGTTCAGGACGCCCGTCCTGGCGGTTTGACTGGGTCGGGACGCCCGTCCCGCACCTTTGACCGGGTCAACATTTCCAAAAATTGCGTTTTTGCCCCAGAATTTGCTGTTTTCGTCTACTTTTCACCTGACACTTCCAAAATCATAAAAACCGTGAAATCAAGTAAATAGTAAACAATTAATGTCAATTTACTCTCAATTTCACATTAAAACATATATAAAAACATGCTAAAAATGATGACTTTCTTGAATTTATCGATTAGAAATAGGGAATTCCTGATTATTGAGCACAACTTAGTTTGGATTAGAGACCTCAGCCAAATACCTTTTCAAAACTTAACTAGATAAGATTAGACCAGTTGAGGATGTATTGGCAATCAAAATGACTAGATGATGCTCTGAGCTGAAAGTGAAAAGAAATAAAAGAGAGTTAACTAAATAGGGTAGTTTGCAAGCGGCCTTTGCTACTCGAGCACCACTCCTTAGGGGAACTTAAAGCCTGATGCCCTAAGGTCGTGTAGGTCTGGGAGTCATCGGAGTGGGACTCGCTACATGGGTAGTTAAAGTTGACGTGTGAAAGCAGACACAAAATACCCTGAAAAATTTATAAAAGAAAAAATCAATAAATGCTTAATTGAAAATCTTTTCACCAAGGCTCAGAACTCAGAAAGTTGTTTAGTGTTAGTATGTCTAGTGATGGGTTGAAGTGTTATCTGGTGAGAGTCGAGATGAGAGTATATTGTGTTGACTATCTAGTCTAGACTAGTACACACACTACACATTAGGAAGACCTTGTGACTTAGAGAAGAGTTCAATCTAGTTATTAAGTTGTACCTGCTTGACCATGATAATCTACTAGAGACAATTGAGACCTTGTCATAGCAACCTAACCAGTCAGACCTGTGTTGTGAATTATCTGATTTGGTGAAGAATTTTGGAGTAAAAACATGACTAGAAATTTTAAGTGACTGCACTTATGATTTAAAATCACTAACTTCAGGTAGACTTTGCTTGAGGACAAGAAAAACTAAGTGTGGGGTTATATGATATGCATAAATCATATCACATTTTTAGCATTTTTAGGCATAATTTAGGGTGAAATTGATGGCAATTCGTTCTTAATTGATTATTATTAACTCAATTTCACAGTTTTTGTGATTTTCGAAGTGTCTGGTGAAAAGTAGAAGAAAATGGCAAATTTCAGGGCAAAAACATAATTTTCAGCAGTTCAAAAGTCGGGGTGGGCGTCCCGAAGTCAGGATGAGCGTCCTGACCTGGTCAACAGGCCAGGACGGGCGTCCTAGATCCAGGACTGGCGTCCTGAGCTGCAGTTCAGAATCCCACATCGAATTTTTGAGAGAAATTCACTCCAGAAAGCTACTATAAATACCCAGGCCTTCCTCAATTGAAACCATTCCTCTCCACTCGATCTGAGTCGTTTAGTAACTTCAAGTATACAGTTTTCCATAGTATACAAGTCACTTAGCAACTCAGGTTTTAGTATAAGTTTCTTTATATTCTTAGATAGTGTCTCGTGTTCTTTGTTTCTGAGTGTTTGTCTCAGATCCTAGGATACGACAGATAGGTTCATTTCTGGTATTCATAGAATACCCGGGGTTTTGTTAGGAGATCCTAAGAGAGCTCTAGGCGTTCGAAGAGTCAGTCAACAGGGCTGGGCTTAAGCTGGGTATTAAGGTAAAGTCCAGCTACTAGGCTGAGGAAGTGATGTGTTCCGATTGGTGTGCTAAAAGATAGGCTTTATTTACCTATGTCGATTATGAGTAATTAAGGACTGAGTCTTACTAACTGTCACTTTAGCATTCAATTGTTGTCACTTAATCAATCAGAACCTAAGGCAGAGTACCTATCGTGTAGCTAGTCTGTTGGAAAGTATCTACGATTTTATTTTATTAATATCGTACTCCTAGGGAAGTGGCAACGGCTTAGTAGTAACTAGCCTTTTATCCTAACTCCTATCTTATGATCCAGTTATGCAATCTTCATCAATAACTTTGATGAGAGGGTGATCCATTCTCCACTAGGTTTAAGTTTAATTAAGCCTATAAAAGTGTCTTATAGATAATGTCCTGATTCTATGTTATACTGTTCCTATATGTTGATTGACCTATATTCGAGTATTTTAGACATGTCTTGGCCTGGATTGCAACTATGTTCTGTGTCTAAAGGTTACCACATCTGAGTTTCTGCGCTACCGCCCCATCGTTAAGGGTAACGGCCCTACTCACGGCTCGGACTAAAGTCAGTAATGAACGGTACCCTATGTCACTTCGGTATCATGCTGCTCGTCTCATAACCGCCGGCATAACACTCTACTCAGCCTACCTAGACTACTTTCAACCAACAAGGTGTTCCGCAGATTATTTTATCTAGTATGGCAGACACCAATACTAATTGATGCCTGTTAAACTAAACAGGTTATGAATAGACCGTGGTTAGGAATTGTCTATAACCCTAATTTCAGTTTAAAAGAACGGCATTAGACATGCAGACATAATGAATATTTAAGCAGGTGGCCATTTCCGGAATATCATAACAACTTCAGCATATAAAACAGATATTCATAAGAATCGTAATCTGATATTCAAATTAATATTTAGATAAAACAATTCCTAAACATACAGAACCTCGTCTAGGGGACCCACTGTCATAAAGTAATCACCACTCTATGCAGGTCCAGCCGGCGCTGCAGCTCCTGTATGCTCCTGACTGCTCGATCCTACTCTGCTCGGTAGAGCCTTCGGAGAACGCTCCTTAGACCTAGTAGCAATTGCTTTACCTTACATCCCGGGCTTAAGCAAATTGCCCTAATCTGACTAAGAACACACACCCTATCTCTCTCTTAGGATCTCCTAACGAAATCCCGGTATTCTATGAATACCAAAAACGAACCTATCTATCGAAGCCTAAGATCTGAGACTATTTCTCAGAATCTAAGAAAACGAAACACTAAAGAAAGAAAGAAAACTGAAACTGAAACCCGAGTCTCTCAGTGACTTGTGTATTCAAGAATTGTACACTGGAAGTCTCTGAATGACTCAGATCGAGTGGAGAGGAATGATTCAACTCTTGGAGGCCTGGGGTATTTATAGCAGCTTTCTGGAGTGAAAAATTCCAAAAAATTTGATGTGGGACAAATTCTGGCGCTTCGGGACGCCCGTCCTGGATTGGGACGCCCGTCCTGGTGGTCTGACTGGGTCGGGACGCCCGTCCCGAATTTGGGACGCCCGTCCCGGACCGTTGACCAAGTCAGCATTTCCAAAAATTGCATTTTTGCCCCAAAATTTGCTATTTTCGTCCAATTTGCTCCTGAAACTTCCAAAATCGAAATTTAAGCAATTTTATGTCAATTTGATTCAATTAAGATCAAATACATTCAAATATTGCCCTAATTTATGTCTAAAAACATGCTAAAAAGGGTATATGATTTGTGCACATCAAATAACCCCACACTTAGCTTTTTGCTTGTTCTCAAGCAAAGTCTACCTGAAGTTAGTGATCATATGTGCAGTCACTTATGTTTCTAGTCATGTTTTTATTCCAAAAATTCTTCAGACAATTCTTAACACAGGTCTGACTGGTTTGGTTGCTATGACAAGGTCTCAAATGTCTCTAGTAGATTATTATGATCAAGTAGGTTTAACAACTTAACAACTAGATTGAACTCTTCTCTTAGTCACAAGGTCTTCTTGATGTGTAGTGTGTGTACTAGTCTAGACCAGATAGTCAACACAATATACTCTCATCTTAACTACTACCAGATAACACTTCGACCCGTCGCTAGACACACTGACAACAGATAACTTTCTGAGTTCTGAGCTTTGGTGATCAGATTTTAATTATTTCGCTCTTAGTGATTTCTTTCGTTTATAGATTAAGGGTATTTTGAGTTTACTTAGAACACGTCAACTTCAACTACCCATGTAGAGAGTCCCACTCCGATGACTCCTAGATCTACACGACCTTAGGGCATCAGGCTTTAAGTTCCCCGAAGGAGTGGTGCTCGAGTAGCGAAGGCCGCTGGCAAACTACCCTATTTAATTAGCTCATTCATTTTTTTTCTTTTCTTTTCACTTTTAGCTCAGAGTCCCATCTAGTCAATCTAATTGTCAATGCATCCACAACTGGTCTAATTTTATCTAGTTAAGTCTTGAAAAGGTAATTGGTTGAGGTCTCTAATCTAGACTAGGTTGTGCTCATTTATCAGGAATTCCCTACTCCTAATCAATAAGTTCAAAAATAGTCATCAATTGTTTCCTACTAACCATAACATCCTACCTACATATCATAGACATAAGCAATTGTTTAACCAATCATACTGCATTTAGAAGTCTGAAAGATGGAAAATTTTGAAAAATTTTTGGAAGGGTGTGAAAATACGTGGAAAACAAGCAAAATCATGCAAAAATTTTGCCAACTGCTACAGTGCACCGTGTACTGCTACCCCACACTTAAGTCTGACAATGTCCTCAGTGTGCATGCATATCTAATTACCCCACTCTTATTTGAAAACAAGAAACAAAAACAAACAAAGAATTCTTACCCCACACTTATTTGACTAACTAAGGGTAAGAGAGAAAATAAAACAACCAAAGAAATAACAAAACAGGACACAAAAATGAAGAAAATTAAAGTAAAGGATCATGAGGATTAGAAAAACTCCCTTCATGTCGCGAGCAGAAGGGTCTTCTCTGATTTGTCAATTGGCTCGTCACCTTAGCCATGTGCTATTGCTGAGGCGCTCTTGACTCTGTAAGCTCTAGATACTGGAACGGATGACGTCAGCTTCGATCCTTCATCGTCGAGCTCTAGGTAGTGGCCTATTCATTTGATGAATGGCTCGAGCCCCACGGACTGCTTCCTCGAATCATTTGTGAGATTTCTCATAATCATAGCAACGTGTCTAGGAGGAACGTGTCTAGGAATGAGATTTCTTGGGATTTGTGTGCCTTCCTGCCCATGTTAGTAAAGGTATTGCATGCAAGTCTCGAATGGAAGAAAAGATACCTGAAGTTTTGGCGAAGCTGTGGTGGTAGGGGGCTCCAGTTGTGTAGATCTGGGCCCAAGTATTTGAGACTTCCTCGGGGAAGTTTCTCACAGCTGATTGGTATGCAGGGAATGCAAGCTCCTCCATTTCTATGCTCCCAACACAATGCCAAATTCCTCTATATCTGTCGTCCGTTCGTTACCTCTTGGTAGATCACTTGCTTGCACTGGTCTGACTTTAATTGTTGCCAGTATCTCATCTATTGATTCTGCGAGTGTGGGTTTTGCTGTGGTGGTGTCTTCTGAAAGTTTCCAGCTTCCAAATTACTCCTCAGCTAAATCCCGTATGATTCCTCCAGCTGGGATTGTATGCATTTCCCATTGGAGCAGCATTCTGCAGTAACTTGCTCCAACCACTTTTGGAATGGTTCGTATTTCATTCCCATAGCAATCCCTACTAGAGTGTGGTACTTAGCAGACTTCACAGATTTAATACACAGGCTGAACAATTCTTCCTAAGACATCGGCACTCGGAATCTGTTATTTGGCAAGCATCGCAGGACTGTATCAGAGATATAAAATCCTTGAATATGGTGGGTCAACAAGATCCTGCTTTCAACACTTTCCGGACAGTGTTGATAGTAGTCAATTGGTCTCCCGTAGATTCTTTAGGGCAATGCTCCAAACTCTTGTGGCCTTCGTCTTCTGAGACACATCTTCTGATCAACTGATCTGAAAAAATTTGAAATAGAAGAGAAACTGCCCAGTAGTAATATTTCAAATCAGCAAAGAATTTCTTCTTTTGCTGATAAGTCATATCACTTGGAACTTATTCAGTGACTAGATAATTTGAAATAAACCACAGATGAGAATTATTATACATAGCAAACAATGCAAATAAGTTTTCATCTAAAAATTTATCAGTATTACACTAGCCTCTAACTCGGGGTTTTCTAATCTAGACCAATGGTCTGCTTTCTAGATTTTCAACCCTTTTTCTTATCTCTTCTTTCTATATCAAATTCAATAGAACTTAACTAATCAATCTTGGTTCATCATTAGTTTTATTGACTGCAGATATCTCAGAGTGATCGGTGCAACCTATTGTTTTTAGACAAGACTAGATAAGATAGGAATTTATCATGCATGAACTTTCTTATCATCAAACAATTCGTACTACATCATTACATCACATATTAATTCAAAAAGCAGATTTCAATCAGGTGATGCCATAATGGGTGCAGTAATTCCTTTTGGTTTAAACAATCTCATGCATTTATCATCAAACAAAAGGAACATCCTTTCTCATTAGAATACTCAGAGGTCTGTCTATTAAAGAAAATTTTATTTCATGATTCTGTCTAATAGACTAAGCATGACCTAAGAAAATTCCACAATGATATTTCTTCCAGATTAAAACCTTAGCCGAAAAATTGACAACTCAGAAAAATATTCTATCCTCATTTCCATTTTAATTTTTTTTTCGAAATTAAGTAATAGGGAAAAAAACGAAAAAGAAAAACAAATGTACGAAAAAAAACAACTAAGGAAAAACAAGAGATAGGGAAGAAGAACAACTTACCGTTGAGCAAGAAAAATACATTCTTTTTGGATTTTAAATTTTTAACATTTTTTTTTCTTTTTCTTTTTAATATTTCGAAAGCAATTAAATTCCCTCAATATGGTTTTAGAATGATTTTCTAAAATTTGATTATCCTAAGTGTCTTAATTCCAGATAACATCTAAAATTAATTAGTTATGATAATCCTATATTTCGGAAACTGATTGTCTAACTAGTATAAGAGAAGTGTTGGGTTAAGGTGTAGGTTACTACCGTTACCAATCATAAGTATCTAGAATTTTGATCAGGAGTCCTAAATTCATTATGATATTTCCCCGGCAACGGCGCCAAAAATCTGATGTATTCTGATTGGTGTGCTAAAAGATAGGCTTTATTTACCTATGTCGATTATGAGTAATTAAGGACTGAGTCTTACTAACTGTCACTTTAGCATTCAATTGTTGTCACTTAATCAATCAGAACCTAAGGCAGAGTACCTATCGTGTAGCTAGTCTGTTGGAAAGTATCTACGATTTTATTTTATTAATATCGTACTCCCAGGGAAGTGGCAACGGCTTAGTAGTAACTAGCCTTTTATCCTAACTCCTATCTTATGATCCAGTTATGCAATCTTCATCAATAACTTTGATGAGAGGGTGATCCATTCTCCACTAGGTTTAAGTTTAATTAAGCCTATAAAAGTGTTTTATAGATAATGTCCTGATTCTATGTTATACTGTTCCTATATGTTGATTGACCTATATTCGAGTATTTTAGACATGTCTTGGCCTGGATTGCAACTATGTTCTGTGTCTAAAGGTTACCACATCTGAGTTTCTGCGCTACCGCCCCATCGTTAAGGGTAACGGCCCTACTCACGGCTCGGACTAAAGTCAGCAATGAACGGTACCCTATGTCACTTCGGTATCATGCTGCTCGTCTCATAACCGCCGGCATAACACTCTACTCAGCCTACCTAGACTACTTTCAACCAACAAGGTGTTCCGCAGATTATTTTATCTAGTATGGCAGACACCAATACTAATTGATGCCTGTTAAACTAAACAGGTTATGAATAGACCGTGGTTAGGAATTGTCTATAACCCTAATTTCAGTTTAAAAGAACGGCATTAGACATGCAGACATAATGAATATTTAAGCAGGTGGCCATTTCTGGAAAATCATAACAACTTCAGCATATAAAACAGATATTCATAAGAATCGTAATCTGATATTCATATAAATATTTAGATAAAATAATTCGTAAACATACAGAACCTCGTCTAGGGGACCCACTGTCATAAAGTAATCACCACTCTATGCAGGTCCAGCCGGCGCTGCAGCTCCTGTATGCTCCTGACTGCTCGATCCTACTCTGCTCGGCAGAGCCTTCGGAGAACGCTCCTTAGACCTAGTAGCAATTGCTTTACCTTACATCCCGGGCTTAAGCAAATTGCCCTAATCTGACTAAGAACACACACCCTATCTCTCTCTTAGGATCTCCTAACGAAATCCCGGTATTCTATGAATACCAAAAACGAACCTATCTATCGAAGCCTAAGATCTGAGACTATTTCTCAGAATCTAAGAAAACGAAACACTAAAGAAAGAAAGAAAACTGAAACTGAAACCTGAGTCTCTCAGTGACTTGTGTACTCAAGAATTGTACACTGGAAGTCTCTGAATGACTCAGATCGAGTGGAGAGGAATGATTCAACTCTTGGAGGCCCGGGGTATTTATAGCAGCTTTCTGGAGTGAAAAATTCCAAAAAATTCGATGTGGGACAAATTCTGGCGCTTCGGGACGCCCGTCCTGGATTGGGACGCCCATCCTGGTGGTCTGACTGGGTCGGGACGCCCGTCCCGGACCGTTGACCAAGTCAGCATTTCCAAAAATTGCATTTTTGCCCCAAAATTTGCTGTTTTCGTCCAATTTGCTCCTGAAACTTCCAAAATCGAAATTTAAGCAATTTTATGTCAATTTGATTCAATTAAGATCAAATACATTCAAATATTGCCCTAATTTATGTCTAAAAACATGCTAAAAAGGGTATATGATTTGTGCACATCAGGAAGCGTCCTCCGAAGGTTCTGTCGAGCAGAGTCGGGTCGAGCAGTCCAACATATACAAGCAGTTGCTCCATCTGCGAGACTTCGTAAAGGGTGAATACTTTATGGCATCAGTCCCTCTGTCCCTCTCTTTATATGTCTGTACTGTGTTTGTCCAAACATTTATTATGTCTATTGGATTATGATTTTATGAGTATTTGTTATGCATGTTGAAGTACTTTATGATTTTTCGGAAATGGCCACCAGCTTAACTTTCATTATATCTGTATGTCTAATATAGTTTCTTTTAAGCTATATGTAGGGTTATAGACATTTCCTAATCATGGTCTAATCATAACTTGTTTAGTTTAACAGGCATTAATTTAGGACTTCCCCGTCGGGATGCATTAATGTCTGCCATATTAGATGAAATAACTTATAGATCACCATGTTTGTTAGAGTAGTCTAAGTAGGCTGAGTTTATGTGTTTATGCCGGCGTTAGGGTGAGCGGCATGATCCCGAAGTGACATAGGGCTTTCATGGATGCCTTTGACTCGAACCGTGAGTAGGGCCGTCATTAAGGTAGGGCTTTCATGGATGCCTTTAACTCCAACATATTCACCTTTAGACTCAGTATATAGTTGCAATCCAGACCAAGATATATCTAAAATACTTTAAGATAGGTCAATCAACATGTAGGAATAGTATAACATAGAATTAGGACATTATCTGTAAAACACTCTTAGGCTTAAATAGACTTAAACCTAGTGGAGAATGAATCACCCTCTCATCAAAGATATTGATGACGATTGCATAACTGGATTATAAGATAAGAGTTAGGGTAAGAGGATAGTTACTACTAAGCAGTTACCACTTCCCTAGGAGTACGATATTTGATTTAATTAAAATCGTAGATACTTTCCAACAGACTAGCTACATGATAGGTACTCTGCCTTAGGTTCTGATTGATTAAGTGACAGTATAGAGACTAAATGTGACAATTAGTCAGGCTAAGTCCTTAATTACTCATAATCAACATAGGGTAAAACAACACCTATTTTAGCATATCGATCGGAACGCATCAGCCGTCAATGGCGATGGGCCGTTTATCAGATAACTCAGATGTGGTACACAAGTAAGATATAGTATGTAACTGCACTCTAGACCAAGATATATTTAAAATATTTGAAGATAGGTCAATCCACGTGTAGGAACAATAGGATATACATCAGAATACTTGTCTATAAAATACTCTTGCATGCTAAATAAACTCAAGTCTTGTGTAGTAAGGATCATCAACTCATCAAAGATTTTGATGAACGATTGAATAACTAGGTAATAAAATGAGAGTTAGGGTAAAAGGATAGTTACTACTAAGCTGTTACCACTTCCCTGGGAGTACGATAAATTCTAAATTAAAATTGTTGGTACTTTCCAATAGACTAGCTATATGATAGGTACTCTGCCTTAGGTTTTGATTGATTAAGTGACAAATATGAATGCTAAAAGTGACAATTAGTAAATCTCCGTCCTTAATTATTCATAATCAATATAGGGTAATAAATCCTATCTTTTAGCATACCAATCGGAATCACACCATGTGCCCAGCCAACTATGGTTATTACGGGGAAAACTTGCATTCTCACTACCAGACTCAGAAAAACCCCCCACAAAACCTGGCAAAAAACCCAAAAAAGGATGAACATTCATCCTTCTTGTTCATCACCCAAAACCTAAAAAAGCAAAAAATAGAGTTAGTAATAAAAAGCAAAATCGGCGATCATAACGCCTCATTACCTGTTGTGATACTTGAAATGTTAAAGAATCCTTAAGATAGCACAGGAAAATGAGAACGAAAGAGTAGGCTAACACGAGAATAAGGTAAAAATTGAAGAGAAAAGAGGTTCGGTTGTAGATGAAGATTAAAGGAAAGTAAAAATTATTCAAAGGAAACCAACACCCTATTTATAGGAGAAGAAGAGAAGACGAAGGGGCCAATTTTTTAATTCAAAAAAGGGGAAGCTTCACAGGCAAGCTTTGCCTGAACCGGTTTCTAGCCAGGTCCGAGTCAAACCAAACGTCATGTCTCCCCCCCCACGCACAGTAGCCATCATTACCTGTTCATGGGGAAGTGCGAACGACATCATTAAACTCCCACTTGCAAGATCCAACTGTTATTTGGGTAACCGAACTGGTGCTCGCTATGTCGAACCTTGCAACAAGCAGCCAAAAGACCTCTCCACACTCTGTCTCTCATCACCACCGAAGTGGAGCTCGACCCAACGCCCTTATCAAGTCCGCATAAGGCAAGCAGTTTAAGACACCAGAAAATTTCAGTTACGTCGAAGTGAAAGAGGAGCCATTCTTCCACTTCGACGAGGGGTCACTGAGAAATAAAAAAATACCCCTATGTTGACATGGAATGAAAGAGGACATGGCAATTTGAAGTGTTTGCCCATCGAGCATGGTGGGGCCCACAACTCCTCCAAGTGTCCATGCACAAGCCCGACGGGGCCCGCAACTCTACCACGCAAGGCGCCAAAGTTCACGGTTACGCCTCTCAAGCAACCCACTTCACCCAAAGTCCAATTGCCAGCTAGGCAAACTATTTCTAGATATTTGCTCAAAAAGATATCATTTGACCAACAGTCAAGCCTAAAATGGCTCAATCAAAATCTCCGAAAATCGAAGGGACTTTGGATTTATCTACATAATTTGGTAACTACCAGATTCTATAGGTCACACCACCTGGCTTACCTATTTCCCAACGTGGCTTACATCTATAAAAACCACCCCCGTAAAGGTAAAAGGGTAAGGCCAGATTACTATAATAAAACTCTGCTAAATTAAATACTCTCTAGTCAAGATCAGAATACTGATTTTACCATCGGAGGGTTAATCAAAGTCCCTTCACCCTCTGTTATGAACTTTTCTTGTTTTGCAAGCATCGTAAGACAGAACCTCCATTCCAGCACAGATGCAACATCCATTGATGGCTTTCCAACTGATATGCTAAATAGGTGTTATTTTACCCTATGTTGATTATGAGTAATTAAGGACTGTGATTGACTAATTGTCACATTTAGTCTCTATGGTGTCACTTAATCAACCAGAACCTAAGGCAGAGTACCTATCGTGTAGCTAGTTTGTTGGAAAGTATCTACGATTTTATTAAATAAATATCGTATTCCCAGGGAAGTGGTAACGGCTTAGTAGTAGCTAGCCTTTTTATTCTAACTCTTATCTTATGATCCAGTTATGCAATCGTCATCAATAACTTTGATGAGAGGGTGATCCATTCTCCACTAGGTTTAAGTCTAATTAAGCCTAAAAGTATTTATAGACAAAGTCCTCATTCTATGTTATATTGTTTCTATATGTTGATTGACCTATCTTCGAGTATTTTAGATATATCTTAGCCTGGATTGCAACTATGTTCTGAATCTAAAGGTGTACCACATCTGAGTAATCTGATATACCGCCCCATCGCCAAGGTAAACGACCCTACTCACGGTTCGAACAAAAGACAGCTATGAAAGCCCTATGTCACTTAGGGGATCACGCCGCAGGCCCATAACCGCAGGCATAAACGCTCTACTCATCCTACCTAGACTACTCTAACAAACAAGGTGTTCCGCAAGTTATTTTATCTAGTATGGCAGACACCAATACTAATTGATGCCTGTTAAACTAAACAGGTTATGAATAGACCGTGGTTAGGAATTATCTATAACCCTAATTTTAGTTTAAAAGAAACTACATTAGACATGCAGACATAATGAATATTAAGCAAGTGGCTATTTCCGGAAAACATAATAACTTCAACATATATAATAAATATCCATAACAACCATAATCCAGTATTCATAATTGATATTTGGACAAACACAATAACAACATATAAGAGAGGGACAGGGGGACTGATGCCATAATGAAATCACCCTTTACGTAGTCTCGCCGATGGAGCGTACTGCTGTATATGCCGTATTGCTTGACCCGACTCTACTCGCCAGAACCTTCGGAGGATGCTTCCTCAGCCTAGTAGCTGGACTGTACCTTACGTCTAGCCTTAAGCCCAGCCCTGTGGACTGACTCTTCGAACGCCTAGAGCCCTCTTAGGATCTCCTAACAAAATCCCGGGTATTCTATGAATACCAGAAACGAACCTATCTATCGAACCCTAGGATATCAGACTATTTCTTAGAAACTAAGAAAAATGAAACACAAAAAGGAAAGAAAGAAAACTTATACTGAAATCTGAGTCTCCGAGTGAGTTGTGTACTCGAGAATTGTACACTGGAAACCACTGAATTACTCAAATCGAGTGGAGAGGGATGATTTCAATTGAGGAAGGCCTGGGGTATTTATAGCAGCTTTCTGGAGTGATTTTCTCTCAAAAATTCGATGTGGGATTTTGAATTCTGGTTCGGGACGCCCTTCCCAGTCTGTTGACCAGGTCAGGACGCCCGTCCCGAGTCCTGGATGCCCGTCCTGAACCAGGACGCCCTCCCCGAAGTCCGAACTTCTGAAAAATTGCATTTTTGCCCCGAAATTTGCCATTTTCTTCCACTTTTCACGTGACACTTCCAAAATCATAAAAACTGTGAAATTGAGTTAATAACGAGTAATTAAGACCGATTTTCCCTCAATTTCACCCTAGATTATGCCTAAAAACATGCTAAAAACGTGATATGATTTATGCATATCATCCATCTTGGCATTAACATTTGGCATAGATTATCAAACGACACCGTTTCAATGACAAGTGGCGTCAAACCAATTTCTAATGAATCAATATATAGTCTACATCCTTTTACCTAACGGGTAATTTAAGAAATTCATATTATTTTATTACTTATTTATTATTTAAAAGGGATATTATATCGGAAAAAAAAATTAGAATTCATGTTAAGTCTTAATTTATAAATATCCTCTCCTTTGATAGAAGAGGGGGAATGGGTTTAGGGATTCAAGAGCCCTAGGAACAATTATGAGGAAAATAATTTAGAAAATCTCTAATCCGACACATCAGTTGTATATATTTGCATATCCCTTTAATCATTCTTTGTATATATTTGTATATCCTAGATTATTTTATTACCTTTTAAACTTGTATATTACCATTTACATTTCCTAGAACTACCTTAATTATATAATAGTAATTTTAACTAGTCGTTAGGAATATAGTGTATTTATATTCTTGTTTATTTATGAGAAAATACAACCATTTTCTTCAATCATAATATGGTATCAGAGCCTCCAACAATGGAGACAAATGATTCTAAATTTTCATCCAAAACAGAACCTGATTTTTCATCTCCATATTTCATACATCATTCAGACAGTCTAGGAATCATTCTAATCACTCAACAATTGAATGGTGATAACTATCCTACATGGAGTAGTGCAATTACCATGGCTCTTGAAGCCAAGAATACACTTGGTTTTGTTAATGGAACTATTAACAAACCATCTCAAAACTCCCATCTTTTTTCTTATTGGAATCGCTACAACAATATTGTTCTTTCATGGTTTCTTAATGTTGTAACAAGAGACATAGCCAACAGTGTCATTTACATGACGATGGCTAGTGAAGTTTGGAATGATCTTCATGATAGATTTTCTCAAGAAAATGCACCACGCATTTTTGAAATTCAAGGAGCTATTGCAAATCATACACAAAGGAATGACTCAATTGCTACTATTACACTACTCTAAAGGGATTGTGGGATGAGCTTTCTACCTATAATAACTATACTGCACGTACATGTAGTAGTGGTCAAGAGATCAACAATCTTGAACAAAGAGACCGTTTGATTTAATTTGTATGGGTCTTAATGAATCATGTAATAATATTCGAAGTTAAATTCTCCTTATGAATCCACTACCTTTTGTTTCTGGAGCTTACTCTCTTTTATTGCACGAAGAGAGACAAAGATCAATTTTCACAATCAATCCTATTGTTCATCAAGATCAATCACCGTTGGCTGCCTTTCAAAATAGATCACGTGGAAAACCAAAATACCATTGTGATTATTGTGGACATGATGGTCATTTTAAATCACGATGTCGGAAGAAACCTGGAAATCCAAAATTTTGACACGATGTAGTTCAATATCATTGATATGCACAAATCATATCACTTTTCTAGCATGTTTTTAGGCACAAATTAAGGCAAAATGAGAACCAAATTGATATTAATTGATTGATATTAACACATTTTTGCAGAATTTGTGATTTTGGAAGTTACAGGTGAAATGTGCAAGAAAACAGCAAATATTGGGGTAAAAATGTAATTTTTAGATTTTCTGAGTTCGGGACGGGCGTCCTGACCCAGTCAAACCACCGGGATGAGTGTCCTGACCCTGTCAAACCACCGAGATGGGCGTCCCAGACTCAGGATGGGCATCTCAAACCACAGAATGCTGTCCCACATTGGAAATTTCAAAGAAAATCACTCATTTCCCCTACTATAAATACCCCAAGCCTTCCTCAGGTGTAATCATCCCTCACCACTCAATCTGAGTCATTTTGTGACTTCGAGTGATCCCTCATCACTCGATCTAAGTCATCTAGTGACTTCAAGTGTATATTTTTACACTCGATATAAGTCATTCAGTGACTCAAGTGCATCTTTTGTACTCACACAAGTAGATAGTAGTATAAAAGCGTCTCGTTTTCTTTGTTCCCTGAGTGTTTATCTCAGGTTCTTAGAATTCGATTAGATAGGGTTTGTCATTGGTATTCATAGAATACCTGAGATTTCGTTAGGGGGTCCTAAGAGGGCATTAGATGAGCGAAGAGCTAGTCAACAGGGCATTGCTTAAGCCCAGGATGTAAGGTAAAGCAATAGCTACTAGTCTAAGGAAGCGTTCTTCGAAGGTTCTACTGTTCAGAGTCAGGTCGAGCAACCCAGGGTATACAAGTAGTCGCTCTGCCGGCAGACCTGATAAAGGGTGAATACTTTATGGTTGTGGTCCCCTAGATCCTCTCTGTATAGTTTATGATGTGTTCGTCTAAATACTAATTTGAATACCAAATTATGATTGCTCTGTTATATATGTTGTGCATGTTGAAGTAATGTTCATTTTTCGGGAAGGGTCACCTGCTGAATTTACATTATGACTAAATTATCTGCTTGCTCTTTTAAACTAAATGAATGGTTATAGATAATTCCTAACCATGGTCTAATCATAACCTGTTTAGTTTAACAGACCTTAATTTAGGATAAAAATGCATTAAGGTCTGCCATATTACGTAAAATAACTTACAGATCACCATGTTTGTTAGAGTAATCTAATGAGGTTGAGTTTGTTCTCTATGCCGACGTTAGGGTGAGTGGCATGAATTCTTGAGTGACACGGGTTTTCATGGATACCTTTAACTCGAACCGTGACTAGGGTCATCATTAAGGTAGGGTGATTTGTCAGGTAACTCAGATGTGGTACACAGGCAAGATACAGTACATAATTGCATTCTAGACCAAGATATATCTAAAATAATCGAAGGTAGGTCAATAAACATGTAGAAACATTAAAACATACATCAGAACTTATGTCTATTTGATACTCTTGCATGCTAAATACTTATGTGCTACGTGTGGTTGGGATCACCAATCAATCTCAAAGATATTGATTAAATGATTGATTAATTGCATGATAAGATAAGTGTTAGGGTTAAGGGATAGTTACTACTAAGCCGTTACTAGTTCCCTGGGAGTACGATATTAATAAATTAAAATCATAGATACTTTCCAAAGAACTAGCTACACGATAGGTACTCTGCCTTAAGTTTTGATTGATTAAGTGACAACAATTATTGCTAAAAGTGACAATTAGTAAGACTCGGTCCTTAATTATTCATAATCAACATAGGTTCATAAATCCTATCTTTTAGCATACCAATTGGAATCGCATCAGATTTTTGGCACCGTTGCTGGGGAAACATATCATAAAATTTTAGGATTCCTGATTAAAATTCTGGAGGCTTATGATAGGTAACGATAGTAATCTATACTTTAGTTAACAATTATGCTTATTCTAATTAGTCAATCAATTTTCCTAAAATACAGGGTTACCTTAAACAATTAATTTTAGAAATTATCTAAATTTAAGAAATATAGGTTAATCAAATTTTAGAAAATCATTCTAAAACCATACTAAGGAAATCAAACTGAAAAACAAAATATAAAAAGTTAAAAAGTTAAAAATAAAATATTTTTCCTGTTTACAGCTTTCTTATTTGTTTGTTAAATTTTTGAAAATATTATTTTTAGAAATTGACCTAATCCAGACTTTGCACTTATAGATGAAGAGAACAAGAGCAGCTACCAATAAAGTAGTAGACCCAGTAGAAAATCCCGAAACTCTTTTTGGGAAGAAAATGAAACCTGAAGGACCATCATATCCCATAAAAGAGGCACCTCTGAGAATTAACCCTCCACAGGTAATAGAAATAAACTCAAGCCAGGACACTAGTGCTCTAGTGAATAAATTTTTGAATGCCTGTGTACCTAGCTCTGTGGAAGATGCGGAAGAGGAAGATCCGTCCGAAGATACTTTTCCTCCAAGAGATGAACCACCAAAATCTCCAGTTCATACTCTAATCCAAAGAGTTCCTCGAAAATCTACCAACTTTCGATCACACCCCAAATTCACCCACATCTCCTGACTTTTCCCCAGGGGAAGCACTAACGGTTTTCAGTCAATTTTAGCTGTGCAGATAGACAATCTGACTAACAGGATCTACTCCATAGATCAGACGATAGCAGGCAGATTTTGTCATCCAGATCAAGTGGTATTGAATGTCACCGCTAGTGTAGATCAACTCAGAGCCATGGTGAATCTCCAAGAAGATTAAAATGCACTCATACTAAGGGAGTTAAGCGAAATCTAAGACGAGCAAAGGAGGCAGTGAGAAGAGATGAGAGCGATAAGAGTCGAACTGCGAGAAATGAGGAATAAAGGCAACTAAAAAGGGAAGGTTTTTTTTCTCAACAAATAAATTATTTGTTTAGAAGTATGACATGAATTAATAATTTACCCATTTTCTTAAGTGTTATTTCAAAAATAATAATTGGGTTTTTATTAATTTTATTTCCAAATTCTATTCAAATAATTTTTACTCTTTATGAAAAATTTATATGAAAGATTTTCATTTTTGAATTATTTTTTCAAATTTATTTTTCAAATACAAGAATATTTGTTGTATGAAAAGTGCAGAATGATTATGGCAAAGGAAATTTTTGATCTGAAAAAAAAGAGAGAAACAAGAATTTTTTTTTCTTTTTCGAGAATATTCCAAACAAATTCTATGTTAATTTGAGCCAATGTAAAAATTTGTTTGAACTTGGAATATGATTTTTTTTTCATGTAAAAGAGTTTGCAGGGCATTGCAAAATAAAAAGAAGCTTGAAAATTTGATGGAAATCGAAAACGAGCATGGCACACATACGAGGCAATCGGGATGGGCGTCCCGCCGTCTGGACGGCAGTCCAGAACGGGACAGGTGTCCAGACCTTGGGACGGGCGTCCCGAGGAGAGTAAAAATGTTTATAAATATAACACTCCCCCTCAAAAAATTTTACACCAAAAAAAAATTATTTTCCCTTTCTCTTAAAATTCTCTCTCTATAATTTTTCCTCCAAAATTTTGAAATTTGAAATTTTCAAATTTTCCCTCCAAAAATTTGAATTTTTGAATTAATTCAAATTTTCCTGCCAAAAGTCAAAATCTTCACCCAAAGCAATTCTTTCCCTCTGAATTCGAATTTAAAACTTTTTCCCGCTAATTCTTGATTTTTCTCGCCAAATTTGAATGTTTCATAAAAAGTTCCAATTTCTCATATGGCTCCCAAACGTGCATGTGGCACTCCATCCATGACTGTCATAGCTGTGACACATCCTTTCACACTCTTCCCTATTGTCCCGGCTTATCGGGAGAGCAGCTAGGGGTTGATTGGTCGTAGTATTCTAGCAGGCAGAACACTGGACTGGACTATAGTCAGGATATTCGGAGTAGAGTAGGAGATTCGATGCATGCTCGACGTCCTACCCTACAGCCGAGTCTTCATCGTCATTGAGCCTACCTACTTAGAGCTGGTATGTGAGTTCTACGCCTCTTCTACATTCTAGCATGAGCATGTTACATTCCGACTGGGTGGAATAGACCGGTCGATGAGCATGGCTGAGTTTGACATAGCACTCAATGTCTGGCAGCGGGAGGAGCTCGGATATCAGGGGTTCAGATTTGACCCAAATAGCTCCGACTACCATCCCCACCGATTTGATTATTCTACAAACATGGGGATGGTAGTATGAGATGCAGAGGGAAGATACTCCATCCACACCAAGCAGCCAGGGGAGTCATTGGCAGGATCAGCTACACATCAGACACCTCCGACCCTGACTTATGTACCACACACCGCATTCGAGCAGCACATGACACAGGGGCTGGCAGATCTGCAAGCCAAGCATAGCATGAATATGGCAAATATCCAGCGACAGTTGATGATGTTAGACGACAAGGTCAGCAGAAACAACAGCCAACTAGAGGAGATGTATCAGCATTATGCCAGTAATCAGGACAACAACAAAGTTTACTTCTTTGCGCCAGATGATGATTCGGGTTCTTAGTTTCTTTTCTTTTCTTTTCTTCCCTAGTTATTAACATGATTATATGATAGTCTGGGCTATATGACATAATCTCACTGTATGACAAACTTGATGTATATGATATAACAACATTGTTATTTTTATTTCTTGTTGTTTTTATTTATTTATTATTTTTCAAATAAGTGTGGGGTGATAGGATATGCATGAACACCGAGGACAGTGTTAATCTTAAGTATGGGGTAGTAGTGTAGAGTGCACTCAAGTAAAAATTTGCATGTTTTCCATACTTTTTTACTAAAATTGCACCCTTCCAATATTTTTTCAAAATTTTTCACTCTTTCATACCTCAAAATCAGTATTGATTGATTGAAGAACTGCTTATGTCTGTGATATATGTTCAGTGAAGTGTTAGGACCATTAGGAAACAATTTGGTAACTTTATTGAATTCATCACTTAGAAGTAGGGAATTCCTGATTTTCTTGAGCACAACTTAGTTTGGATTAGAAAAATGAACCCAATATCTTTTCAAACCGAAGTTAAATCATATTAGACAGGTCGAGAATGTGTTAGCAACTTGAATGACAAGATGATATTCTAAGCTGAAAGTGTAAAAGCTTAAAAGTAAAAATGGGTAGTTTGAAAGCGTCCTTTACTACTCGAGCACCCCTTCTGAAGGGAATTTAATGCCTGATGCCCTAAGGTCGTGTAGATCTGGGAGTCATCGGGGTGGGGCTTGATACCGGGGTAGTTAAAATTGATGTGTGAAATCAAACAAAACAAATACCCTGGAAAATCAATTCAAAAATTGATGCTGCTCCGACTGATATGCTAAATAGGTGTTGTTTTACCCTATGTTGATTATGAGTAATTAAGGACTTAGATTGACAAATTGTCACTTTTAGTCTCTATGTTGTCACTTAATCAGCCAGAACCTAAGGCAGAGTACCTATCGTGTAGCTAGTCTGTTGGAAAGTATCTATGATTTTATTAAATTAAATATCGTACTCCCAGGGAAGTGGTAACGGCTTAGTAGTAACTAGCCTTTATTCCTAACTCTTATCTTATAATCCAGTTATGCAATCTTCATCAATAACTTTGATGAGAGGGTGATTCATTCTCCACTAGGTTTATGTTTATTTAAGCTTAAAAGTGTTTTATAGATAATGTCTTGATTCTATGTTATAGTGTTCCTACATGTTGATTGACCTATCTTCGAATATTTTAGACATATCTTGGCCTGGATTGCAACTATGTACTGAGTCTAAAGGTGTACCACATCTGAGTCAACTAATAAACCGCCCTACCTTAATGACGGCCCTACTCACGGTTCAAGCTAAAGGCATCCATGAAAGCCCTATGTCACTTCGGGGATCATGCCGCTAGCCCTAACGCCGGCATAAATGCTCAACTCAGCCTACTTAGACTCTCTAACAGACAGGGTATTTTGTAGGTTATTTTATCTAATATGGCAGACACCAATACTAATTGATGCCTGTTAAACTAACAGGTTATGAATAGACCGTGGTTAGGAATTGTCTATAACCCTAAATTTAGTTTAAAAGAAACTACATTAGACATGCAGACATAATGAATATTAAGCAAGTGGCCATTTCCGGAAAATCATAAGAACTTCAACATGTATAACAAATACTCAAAAATCATAATCTAATAAACATAATTAGTATTTGGACGAACACAATACAAACATATAAAGAGAGGGACAGGGGGACTGATGCAATAAAGAATTCACCCTTTACTTAGTCTCGCCGATGGAGTAACTGCTTGTATATGTTGTACTGCTCGACCCGACTCTGCTCGACAGAACCTTCGGAGGACGCTTCCTCAGCCTAGTAGCTGGACTTTACCTTAATACCCAATTTAAGCCCAGCCATGTGGACTGACTCTTCGAACGCCTAGAGCCCTCTTAGGATCTCCTAACGAAATCCTGGGTATTCTATGAATACCAGAAACGAACCTATCTATCGTAGCCTAGGATCTGAGACTAATTCTTAGAAACAAAGAAAACGAGACACTATCTAAGAAAAAATAAACTTCTACTGAACCCGAGTCTCTAAGTGACTTATGTACTCGAGAAAAATGTACAACTGAAGTTACTAAATGACTCAGATCGAGTGGAGAGGAATGATTTCAACTGAGGAAGGCCTGGGGTATTTATAGCAGCTTTCTGGAGTGAATGTTTCCAATAATTTCGATGTGGGACTTGGACCAAGCACCCGGGACGCCCGTCCTGGATTGGGACGCCCGTCCCGGCCTGTTGACCAGGTCAGGACGGCTGTCCCGAGTCCTGGACGCCCGTCCTGGCCTATTGACTAGGTCAGGATGCCCATCCTGATTCGGGACGCCCACCCCGACGTCTGAATTTCTAAAAATTACATTTTTGCCCCGAAATTTGCCATTTTCTTCTACTTTTCACCTGACAGTTCTAAAATCACAAAACCTGTGAAATTGAGTTAATAACAAACAATTAAGACCGATTTCCTATCAATTTCTCCCTATATTATGCCTAAAAACATGCTAAAAATGTGATATGATTTATGCATATCATATAACCCCACACTTAGCTTTTTGCTTGTCCTCAAGCAAAGTCTACCTGAAGTTAGTGATTTTTAAATCGTATGTGCAGTCGCTTAAATTTCTTAGTCATGTTTTTATTCCAAAAATTACTCAGACAATTCACAACACAGGTCTGACTGGTTAGGTTGCTATGACAAGGTCTCAAATGTCTCTAGTAGATTGTTATAATCAAGCAGGTCTAACAACTTAACAACTAGGTTGAACTTTTCTCTTAGTCACAAGGTCTTCCTGATGTGTAGTGTGTGTACTAGTCTAGACCAGATAGTCAACACAATATACTCTCGTCTTAACTACTACCAGATAACACTTCGACCTGTCGCTAGACATACTAACAACAGACAACTTTCTGAGTTTTGAGCCTTGGTGATTAGATTTTTAATTATTTAGCTTCTATTGATTTCTTCTTTTATAGATTTTTTTCAGGGTATTCTGAGTCTCCTTTAACACATCAACTTTAACTACCCATGTAACGAGTCCCACTCCGATGACTCCCAGACCTACACGACCTTAGGGCATCAGGCTTTAAGTTCCCTTAAGGAGTGGTGCTCGAGTAGCAAAGGCCGCTAGCAAACTACCCTATTTAATTAACTCCCTTTTTTTCCTTTTCACTTTCAGCTCAGAGCCACATCTAGTCATTCTAATTGTCAATGCATCCTCAACTGATATAATCTTATCTAGTTAAGTTTTGAAAAGGTAATTGGCTGAGGTCTCTAATCCAGACTAAGTTGTGCTCAATTATCAGGAATTCCCTATTCCTAATCAATAAGTTCAAAATAATCATCACATTGTCTCCTACTAACCATAACATTCTACCTACATATCATAGACATCAGCAAATGTTTTACCAATCATACTGCATTTTGAAGTCTGAAAGAATGAAGAATTTTGAAAATTTTTGGAAGGGTGTGAAAATACGGGGAAAAACATGCAAAATCATGCAAACATTTTCTCAATCTACTACAGTGCACCATGCACTGCTACCCCACACTTAAGTCTGACATTGTCCTCAGTGTTCATGCATATCTAAACTATCCCACACTTATTTGAAAACAAGAAACAAAAATAAAACAAAAAAGACTTGATATGCATAAATCATATCACATTTTTAGCATGTTTTTAGGCATGATTTAGGGTGAAATTGAGGGCAAATTGGTCTTAATTGTTTGTTATTACCTCAATTTCACAGTTTTTATAATTTTGGAAGTGTCAGGAGAAAAGTAGAAGAAAATGACAAATTTCAGGGCAAAAACGCAATTTTTTAAAAGTTTGGATTTCGGGGAGGGAGTCCGAATCAGGACGGGCGTCCTGACCTGGTCAACAGTCCAGGATGGGCGTCCCAATCCAGGGCGGGCGTCCCGAGCTGTAATTCCAAGTCCCACATCAAATTTTTGAAGAAACATCACTCCAGAAAGCTGCTATAAATACCCCAGGCCTTCCTCAGTTGAAATCATTCCTCTCCACTTGATCTGAGTCATTTAGTGACTTCAAGTGTTGATACGCTAAAATCGTATCACATTTTTAGCATGTTTTTATGTATGTTTTAATGTGAAATTGAGAGTAAATTGACATTAATTGTTTACTATTTACTTGATTTCACGGTTTTTATGATTTTGGAAGTGTCAGGTGAAAAGTAGACGAAAACAGCAAATTCTGGGGCAAAAACGCAGTTTCTGGAAATGTTGACCCGGTCAAAGGTCCGGGACGGGCGTCCCGAACCCCGGACGGGCGTCCCGACCCGGTCAAACCGCCAGGACGGGCGTCCTGAACGGGGACGGGCGTCCCGAACCTGGTCAACGAATCAGGACGGGCGTCCCGAACCGGGACGGGCGTCCCGAGCCGCCAGAAGTTGTCCCACATCGAATTTTTCAGAAGTTTTCACTCCGGGAAGCTGCTATAAATACCCCAGGCCTCCAGCAGTTGAATTCATCCCTCTCCACTCGATCTGAGTCATTAAGTGGTGTCTAGTGTACAATTCTCTAGTACACAACTCACTCAGAGACTCGGATCTCAGTTTTCTTTCTTATTAGTGTTTTGTTTTAGTTTCTGAGAAATAGTCTCAGATCTTAGGCTTCTATAGATAGGTTCGTTTCTGGTGTTCATAGAACACCCGGGATTTCGTTAGGAGATCCTAAGAGGGCTCTAGGCGTTCGAAGAGTCTGTCCACAGGGCTAGGCTTAAGCCCAGGATGTAAGGTAAAGTCTAGCTACTAGGCTGAGGAAGCGTCCTCCGAAGGTTCTGGTGAGTAGAGTCGGGTCAAGCAATACGGCATATACAGCAGTACGCTCCATCGGCGAGACTTCGTAAAGGGTGAATTCTTTATGGCATCGGTCCCCCTATCCCTCTCTTATATGTTGTTATTGTGTTTGTCCAAATAACAGTTCTGAATACCAGATTATGATTTTTATGAATATTTGTTAGATATGTTGAAGTTATTATATTTTTCTAGAAATAGCCACCTGCTAAATATTCACTATGTCTGCATGTTTAATGTGCTCTTTTAAACTAACGTTAGGGTTATAGACAATTCCTAATCACGGTCTAATCATAACCTGTTTAGTTTAACAGGCATCAATTAGTATTGGTGTCTGCCATGCTAGATAAAATAACATGCTGAACACCCTGCTTGTTAAAGTAGTCTAGGTAGGAGTCGAGCTGAGTCCGATTATGCCGGCGGCTAGGGCAAGCGGTATGATCCCCGAAGTGACATAAGGCTTTCATGGATGCCTTCGTCCCGAACCGTGAGTAGGGCCGTCATTAAGGTAGGGCGGTTTATTAGAGACCTCGGATGTGGTACGCCTTTAGACACAGAACATAGTTGCAATCCAGGCTAAGATGCATCTAAAATACTCGAAGATAGGTCAATCAACATATAGGAACAGTATAGCATAGAATCAGAACTCATCTTTAAAACACTTTTAGGATTAATTAGACTTGAACCTGGTGGAGAATGGATCACCCTCTCATCAAAGATATTGATGAAGATTGCATAACTGGATCATAAGATAAGAGTTAGGATAAGAGGCTAGTTACTACTAAGCCGTTGCCACTTCCCTGGGAGTACGATATTTATTTAATAAAATCGTAGATACTTTCCAATAGACTAGCTACACGATAGGTACTCTGCCTTAGGTTCTGGCTGATTAAGTGACACCATAGAGACTAAATGTGACAATTAGTCAATCACAGTCCTTAATTATTCATAATCAACATAGGGTAAAATAACACCTATTTAGCATGTCAACCGGAATCGCATCAAGTGTACATTTTTCTCGAGTACATAAGTCACTGAGAGACTCAGGTTCAGTATAAGTTTTCTTTCTTTCTAGTTAGTGTTTCGTTTTCTTAGATTTTGAGAATTAGTCTCAGAACTTAGGTTTCGATAGATAGGTTCGTTTATGGTATTCATAGAATACCTGGGATTTCATTAGGAGATCCTAAGAGGGCTCTAGGCGTTCGAAGAGTCAGTCCACAGGGCTAGGCTTAATCTGGGTATTAAGGTAAAGTCCAGCTACTAATCTGAGGAAGCGTCCTCCGAAGGTTCTATCGAGCAGAGTCAGGTCGAGCATACGACATATACAAGCAGTTGCTCCATCGGCGAGACTAAGTAAAGGGTGATTTCTTTATGGCATCAATCCCCATGTCCCTCTCTTTATATGTTTGTATTATGTTCGTCCAAAGATTTATTATGAATACTGGATTATGATTTTTATGAGTATTTGTTTTATATGTTGAAGCTTTTATGATTTTCCGGAAATAGCCACCTGCTTAATATTCATTATGTCTGCATGTCTAATGTAGTTTCTTTTAAACTAAAATTTGGGTTATAGACAATTCCTGACCATGGTCTATTCATAACCTGTTTAGTTTAATAGGCATCAATTAGTATTGGTGTCTGCCATATTAGATAAAATAACATGCGGAACACCCTATTTGTTAGAGTAGTCTAAGTAGGCTGAGTTGAGCATTTATGCCGGCGGTTTGGGGCGAGCGGCATGATCCCCGAAGTGACATAGGGCTTTCATGGATGTCTTTAGCTCGAACCGTAAGTAGGGCCGTTAACCTTGGCGATGGGGCGGTTTATCAGATACTCAGATGTGGTACACCTTTAGACTCAGAACATAGTTGCAATCCAGGCCAAGACATGTCTAAAACACTCGAAGATAGGTCAATCAGTATATAGGAACAGTATAACATAGAATCAGGACATTATCTATAAAACACTTTTAGGCTTAAAATAGACTTAAACCTAGTGGAGAACGAATCACCCTCTCATCAAAGTTATTGATGAAGATTGCATAACTGGATCATAGGATAAGAGTTAGGGTAAAAAGCTAGTTACTACTAAGCCGTTACCACTTCCCTGGGAGTACGATATTTAACTTAATAAAATCGTAGATACTTTCCAACAGACTAGCAACACGATAGGTACTCTGCCTTAGGTTTTGGCTGATTAAGTGACACTATAAAGACTAAACATGACAATTAGTCAATCTCAGTCCTTAATTACTCATAATCAACATAGGGTAAAATAACACCTATTTTAGCATATCAGTCAGAGCAGCATCAGATTTTTGGCGCCATTGCCGGGGAAATATCATAATGAATTTAGGATTCCTGATCAAAATTCTAGAGACTTATGATAGGTAACGGTAGTAACCTAGACGTTAGAACCAACACTTATTTTATGCTAGTTAGACAATCAATTTCCGAAATATAGGGTTATCATAACTAATTGATTTTAGATATTATCTGGAATTAAGACACTTAGGATAATCAAATTTTAGAAAATTATTCTAAAACCGTGTTGAGGGAATTTAATTGCTTTCGAAATAAAATATAAAAAGAAAAAAAATTTTAAATTTAAAAACCCGAAAAAAAATTGTATTTTTCTTGTTCAAATGGTAAGTTGTTCTTTTTCCTATCTCTTGTATTGTTTGCTCTTGAACATTTGTATTTTTTTCTTTTCTTTTCTTTTCTTCTATAAAATGTTCTGAAAAATATTATTTTCCAGAATATAAAAGAAATAAATTTTTCGTGTTCACAGTTTTCCTGTCTATTTGTTTTTTTCGAAAAACAAAAGTTTGGAAGTGAGAAAAAAATATATTTTCTTCTGAGTTGTAAAATTTTGGCTTAGATTTTTATCGGGAAGAAATTCCATTTTAGAATTTTCTTAGAGTCATGCCGGCTTTATTAGGACGAGTTATGAAATAATTTTTCCTTAATAGTCAGACCTTTGAATGTTCTATTGAAAAAAGGATGTTCCTTTTGTTTTACTGATAATTGCATGAGATCTTTTAAACCAAAAGGAATTACTGCACCCATTATGGCATCACCTGGTTGGAATCTGGTTTTGAATTAATATGTGATGTATTGATGTAGTAAGAATTGTTTTAGGACAGAAACATGATAAGAAAGTTCATGTATGATAAATTCCGATCTTATCTAGTCTTGTCTAAAAACAATAGGTTACACTGATCACTCTGTGATATTTGTGTTCAATAAAACTAATGCTGAACCATAATTGACTAAGTTAAGTTTTATTGTTACTTGAATTTGATATAGAATGAAAGGATAAGAAAAAGGGTTGAAAATCTAGAAAGCAAACCATTTGTCTAGATTAGAAAACCCTGAGTTAGAGGCTATTGTAATACTGATAAATTTTTGGATGAAAACCTATTTGCATTGTTTGCTATGTATAATACTTCTCATCTCTAGTTTATTGTTGTTACAAATTATCTAGTCACTGAATGAGTTCCAAGTGATATGACTTATCAGCAAAAGAAGAAATTCTTCGCTGATTTGAAATATTACTACTGGGCAGATTTCTCTTCTAATTCAAATTTTTGCAGAGCAGTTGATCAGAAGATGTGTCTCGAAAGACAAAGGCCACAAAATTTTGGAGCATTGTCATCGACGATCTACGAGAAGCTATTTGACTGCTAGCAACACTGTCTGGAAAGTGTGAAAGCATGATATTACTGGCCCACTATTCGAAGATTTTGTATCCTTGATACAGTCCGATGATGCTGGAAAAATAACAGGTTACGTCTTTACAAAGATCGTCTACCCCAGCAACGTATATAGAGTGTGGCAATATTTCGATATCTGGGTCATGTGTAGATTCTGTGAGAAAATGTTTTCTAGATTCAGATGTGCCTATGTATCTAATCTGTGAAGTCTGCCAAGTACCACACTTTAGCAAGGATTGCTATGGGAAAGAAATACGAACCATTCCAAAAAGAGGTAGGAGTAGGTTACTGCAGAATGCTACTCCAATGGGAAATGCATACAATCCCAACTAGAGGAATCATACGGGATTTAGTTGAGGAATAATACGAAAGCTGGAAACTTTCAGAAGATACTACAACAGCAAAACCCGTACCCGCAGAATCAACAGATGAGATACTGGCAACAATTAAAGCAACTAGTGCAAGCAAGTGATCTACCAAGTGGTATCGAACGGTCGAGGGATATAGAGGAATTTGGCGTTGTATCAGGAGCATAGCAATGGAGGAGCTTGCATCCCCTGCATACCAATCAGCTGTGAGAAACTTCCTTGAAGAAGTTTCAAATACTTGGGCCCAGATCTACACCACTGGAGCCTACTACCACCACGGCTTCGCCAAAGCTTCAGGTATCTTTTCTGCCATTCCAAAATTGCATACAATACCTTTACTGACACTGGCAGGTAAGCACACCAATCCAAAGAAGTCTCATTCCTAGACACGTCCCTTCTGGACACGTTTCTACGATTACGAGAAACTTTGCAAATGATTCGAGGAAACAGTCCTTGGGGCTTGAGTCATTCATCAAATGGATAGGCCACTACCTGGAGCTCAACAATGAAGGATCGAAGCTGACGTCATCCGTTCCAGTATCTAGAGCTTACAGAGTCAAGAGCGCCTCCGCAATAGCACATGGCTAAGGTGAAGAGCCAATTGACAGCCCAGAGAAAACCCTTCTGCTCGAGGCAAGAAGGGAGTTTTTCTAATCTTAATCTTCCTCTACTTTGTGTTCTTTTAATTTTTATCTTCATTTTACGTTCTGTTATTTCTATTACCTTCCTGTTTTGATTTCTTCCATTGCTTTATTTTCCTTCTTACCCTTAGTTAGTCAAATAAGTGTGGGGTAAGACGTTTCTATTCTGTTTCTATTTCTTCTTGTTTTCAAATAAGTGTGGGGTAACTTAGAAATGCATGAACACTGAGGACAGTGTCAGACTTAAGTGTGGGGTAGCAGTGCACGGTGCACTGTAGTAGTTTGAGAAAATTTTTGCATGATTTTGCTTGTTTTCCCCGTATTTTCACACCCTTCCAAAATTTTTCAAAATTTTTCATTCTTTCAGACTTCTAAATGCAGTGTGATTGGTAAAACATTGCTGATGTCTATGATATGTAGGTAGAATGTTATGGTTAGTAGGAGACAATGTGATGACTATTTTGAACTTATTGATTAGGAATAGGGAATTCCTGATAATTGAGCACAACTTAGTCTGGATTAGAGACCTCAGCCAATTACCTTTTCAAAACTTAACTAGATAAGATTAGATCAGTTGAGGATGTATTGACAATTAGAATGACTAGATGTGGCTCTGAGCTGAAAGTGAAAAGAGAAAAAGAAAAAAAGAGAGAATTAATTAAATAGGGTAGTTTGCCAGCGGCCTTTGCTACTCGAGCACCACTCCTTCGGGGAACTTAAAGCCTGATGCCCTAAGGTCGTGTAGGTTTGGGAGTCATCGGAGTGGGACTCGCTACATGGGTAGTTGAAGTTGATTTGTTCAAAGCAGACTCAAAACACCCTGAATCTATAAAAGAAAGAAAATCAATAAATGCTAAATAAT
Organism: Asclepias syriaca; assembly: GCA_027405835.1. Classification (NCBI taxonomy): domain Eukaryota; kingdom Viridiplantae; phylum Streptophyta; class Magnoliopsida; order Gentianales; family Apocynaceae; genus Asclepias; species Asclepias syriaca. The sequence goes on from CM049930.1 coordinate 10,688,179, forward strand.
TAAAAATCTGATCACCAAGGCTCAGAACTCAGAAAGTTGTCTGTTGTTAGTATGTCTAGCGACGGGTCAAAGTGTTATCTGGTAGTAGTTAAGACGAGAGTATATTGTGTTGAATATTTGGTCTAGACTAGTACACACACTACACATCAGGAAGACCTTGTGACTGAGAGAAAAGTTCAAACTAGTTGTTAAGTTGTTTTCTGCTTGATTATAACAATCTACTAGAGACATTTGAGACCTTGTCATAGCAACCTAACCAGTCAGACCTGTGTTAAGAATTGTCTGAATAATTTTTGGAATAAAAACATGACTAGGAAATTTTAAGTGACTGCACATATGATTTAAAATCACTAACTTCAGGTAGACTTTGCTTGAGGACAAGCAAAAAGCTAAGTGTGGGGTTATCTGATATGCATAAATCATATCACATTTTTAGCATGTTTTTAGGCATGATTTAGGGTGAAATTGAGGGCAAATTGGTCTTAATTGTTTGTTATTAACTCAATTTCACAGTTTTTATGATTTTGGAAGTGTCAGGTGAAAAGTAGAAGAAAATGGCAAATTTCGGGGCAAAAATGCAATTTTTTAGAAGTTCGGACTTAGGGGAGGGCGTCCCGAATCAAGACGGGCGTCCAGGACTCGGGACGGCCATCCTGACCTGGTCAATAGTCCAGGACGGGCATCCTGAGCTGTAATTCCAATCCCACATCGAATATTTGAAGAAAAATCACTCCAGAAAGCTGCTATAAATACCCCAGGCCTTCCTCAGTTGAAATCATTCCTCTCCACTTGATCTGAGTTATTTAGTGACTTCAAGTGTACATTTTTCTCGAGTACATAAGTCACTGAGAGACTCGGGTTCAGTATAAGTTTTCTTTCTTTCTAGTTAGTGTTTTGTTTTCCTAGATTCTGAGAATTAGTCTCAGAACTTAGGCTTCGATAGATAGGTTCGTTTCTGGTATTCATAGAATACCTGGGATTTTGTTAGGAGATCCTAAGAGGGCTCTAGGCATTTGAAGAGTCAGTCCACAGGGCTGGGCTTAAGCTGGGTCTTAAGGTAAAGTCCAGCTACTAGGCTGAGGAAGCATCCTCCGAAGGTTCTGTCGAGCAGAGTCGGGTCGAGCAATACGACATATACAAGCAGTTGCTCCATCGGCGAGACTAAGTAAATGGTGATTTCTTTATGGCATCAGTCCCCCTGTCCCTCTCTTTATATGTTTGTATTGTGTTTGTCCAAAGATTTATTATGAATACATGATTATGATTTATTTGAGTATTTGTTTTATATGTTCAAACTTTTATGATTTTCCGGAAATAGCCACCTGCTTAATATTCATTATGTCTGCATGTCTAATGTAGTTTCTTTTAAACTAAAATTAGGGTTATAGACAATTCCTAACCATGGTCTATTCATAACCTATTTAGTTTAACAGGCATCAATTAGTATTGGTGTTTGCCATATTAGATAAAATAACCTACGGAACACCCTGTTTGTTAGAGTAGTCTAAATAGGCTGAGTTGAGCGTTTATGCCAGCGGTTAGGGGCGAGCGGCATGATCCCTGAAGTGACATAGGGCTTTCATGGATGTCTTTAGCTCGAACCTTGAGTAGGGCCGTTAACCTTGGCGATGGGGCGGTTTATCAGATACTAAGATGTGGTACACCTTTAGACTCAGAACATAGTTACAATCCAGGCCAAGACATGTCTAAAACACTCGAAGATAGGTCAATCAACATATAGGAACAGTATAACATAGAATCAGGACATTATTTATAAAACACTTTTAGGCTTAAAATAGACTTAAACCTAGTGGAGAACGAATCACCCTCTCATCAAAGTTATTGATGAAGATTGCATAACCGATCATAGGATAAGAGTTAGGGTAAAAAGCTAGTTACTACTAAGCTGTTACCACTTCCCTAGGAGTACGATATTTAACTTAATAAAATCGTAGATACTTTCCAACAGACTAGCTACACGATAGGTACTCTGCCTTAGGTTCTAGCTGATTAAGTGACACTATAAAGACTAAACATGACAATTAGTCAATCCCAGTCCTTAATTACTCATAATCAACATAGGGTAAAACAACACCTATTTTAGCATATCAGTCTGGAACGCATCAAGACTCTTACCCCACACTTATTCGAATAACTATGGGTAAGAAGGAAAATAAAGCAATCAAATAAAATAACAAGATAAAATAGAGGAAACAATGTTGTTATGTCATATCAATCAACGTTATACAGAGATTCATATTTCATACAGTCCAGACATGATCACACATATAGAACAAAAACAACAAAAGAAAAAGAAAAGGAAAAGCAAAGCTAAGAACCTGGCTCGTCGTCGTCAGGTGGACCGAAGTCTGCTGGAAAGTAGACATCTGTGTTTTCCACCAGTTGGGAGGTATGTTGATAAATCTCCTCGATCCTGCTGGTGTTCATAGCGATTCTGTCATCCATCATCGTCATCAGTCTCTCAATTCTTTCCATATCCCGGCTATATCGGGCTGAAAGTTCTGCCAATCCATGCGACATATGTTGTTCAAAGGCAGTTCGTGGAACGAATATCTCAGTCGGAGGTATATGTGCTGGAACTGCTCCTGGTGTCGATGCCTGTCCTGGCTGCTCCGTGTGGATGGAGTAGCGCCCATTTGCATCCCGTACGACCATCCCCATGTTCCGTAGAATGGTAAGGTCCGTAGGAATGGTGGTCGGGGCAACCTGGGTCAGCTCCGAGCCCTCGATGTCTAACTCCAAGTAGTGGGCTATCTTGGTGATGAACGATCCGAGCCCCAGACACTGTTTCCGAGTGTCCGTAGTGAAACCCCGCATGATGACAGTGATGAGTCGAGCCATCTCCACTGTAGAACCCATGTGCATGTTGGCCAGGAGGAATGTCTCCATTTGGGTGACATTCCTGGGGGCCGCCTGACGTCCTGACAGAGTGTGTGCTATAATGGCATGTAAATAGCAAAGGGCAGGATAAATACCTGTGGCTTTTGCAATGCCATGCTGGTAGGGAACACCCGTTGTACAGATCTGAGCCCAAGCAGTGGAGACGTCTGTAGAAGTGAAGTCTCGAACTGCTGTGGTGTAGGTGGGCGTATCCAGCTCGTCTCTCTGCCAGATACCCAAGGCGATGCCAAACTTGGCCATGCTCATCGTTCGATCTATTCCGCCCAAGCAAAACGTGATATGCTCCTGATGGAATGTAAACGAAGCATAGAACTCACATACCAGCTCTAGGTAGGTCGGCTCAGTGACGATGAAGACTCGACTGTAGGGTAGTACGTCGAGTATGCGTCGGACTTCCTGCTCAACCTCTAATGTCTGTACTGCTACCCAGTCAAGCATTCTACCAATCAGTATGGTGCGTCCGATATATCCATGACATCTCTCCTGGTATGCTGGACTGGAGGGGAACAACATGAAAGGATGTGCCACCGATGTGACGGTCATGGTAGACATGATATGAGTGCGTTTGGGAGCCATTTGGTTGAGAACGTTCAAGAGACTTTGAGAATTTAGGTGGGAAGGAAGACTTGAATTCGAATTTTGGAGGTGAATTTGAATTCGGAAGGATGGATTTTGGTTAGGGAAGGATTTTGAATTTTTGGCGGGAAATTCGAATTTTGGAGGGAAATTCGAATTTTAGAAGGAAATTTAAAATTCAAATTTTGGAGGGAAATTCGAATTTTGAAACTTTGGGGAGTTGCCAAAAATTTGTAGAGAGAAGGTAGAGAGAATTTGTTTTTTTAGAGAGATGAATTTTTGGTGGTTGGTTTGAGAGAAAATGAAAAAAATGGCATATTTGTAGGAGGGGCGGCCTTCGGGACGCCCGTCCTGGGTTGCTTTGGGATGCGTGCCACTTCCGAATTTTTTTTCATTTTTTTTTCATAATTCCCTGCAAATCTCCGTACACAAAAAACAATCATAATATATAACAGGTCTTCATGTTTAACCTATCAAATTCAGAAGCTGTTAAAAACTCTTTGCAAAACTTTCTCAATCTTTTTCGAAAATCATATCTACCCTAATCTTATCCTAACTTCTATTCAGAAAGAATTTCAAAAAAACAAAAAAAAAACTGAGTTTATACAATTTAATTTGTGAAAAATAAACTGCATTTGCAATACCTTTGTTTTTCATAAAAATTTGAGAAATAAAATGTCTGAAGAAAAATTGCTGAATAAAATAAGAGACCCTTTTAAAAAGTTTGAAAACAAAAAAAAGTAGGGGTCAATTATTTATTTTTAGTTCAAACAATTTATTTGCTGAAAAGAATAGTGAAAAGAATCTTCCCTTTTTCAATAGCCCTTATTTCTGAGCTCTCGTATCTCTGCTTGTATGTTTCGCATCTCTATGCGCATGACTCTCATCTCATCCCTTTGCCTGCCCTGTTCACTTCGCAAGTCAGCTAACTCCCGGAGTATCTGTGCATTTTGGTTTTCCTGGAGACTAACTGTGGCTCTGAGTTGGTCCATGTTGGTTGTGATATTCAGACTAACTTGGTCTGAATGACACAATCTGCGTGCAATTCCTTGATCCATCTCATAGATCCTTTGAGCCAAAGTATCTATCTGCACGGACAACACTGAATGAGAACCATTAGTACTTCCCCCGGATGAAGGGGTGTGCTCGTTAGGCGTTGGAGTGTACTTAGGAGATGTTGGTGAGTTTTGGGTTTGGTCAAGGGGTGGTGGATTTATAGGAACTTTCTGGGCAGGAGTGTGAATTGGAGATCTTTGAGGTTGATACGCGAAAATCGTATCACCTTTTTAGCATGTTTTTATATATGATTTAGGGTGAAATTGAGGGTAAATTGATCTTAATTGTTTATTATTTACTTAATTTCACAGTTTTTATGATTTTGGAAGTGTCAGGTGAAAAGTAGATGATACGCGAAAATCGTATCACATTTTTAGCATGTTTTTATATATGTTTTAATGTGAAATTGAGAGTAAATTGACATTAATTGTTTACTATTTACTTGATTTCACGGTTTTTATGATTTTGGAAGTGTCAGGTGAAAAGTAGACGAAAACAGCAAATTCTGGGGCAAAAACGCAATTTTTGGAAATGTTGACCCGGTCAAAAGTTCCGGACGGGCGTCCCGACCCAGTCAAACCGCCAGGACGGGCGTCCTGAACCGGGACGGGCGTCCCGAGCCGCCAGAAGCTATCCCACATCGAATTTTTCAGAGATTTTCACTCCGGGAAGCTACTATAAAAACCCCAGGCCTCCAGCAGTTGAATTCATCCCTCTCCACTCGATCTGAGTCATTAAGTGGTTTCCAGTGTACAATTTTCCAGTACACAACTCACTCAGAGACTCGGATCTCAGTTTTCTTTCTTATTAGTGTTTGTTTTAGTTTCTGAGAAATAGTCTCAGATCTTAGGTTTCTATAGATAGGTTCGTTTCTGGTATTCATAGAATACCCGGGATTTCGTTAGGAGATCCTAAGAGAGCTCTAGGCGTTCGAAGAGTCAGTCCACAGGGCTAGGCTTAAGCCAGGACGTAAGGTAAAGTCTAGCTACTAGGCTGAGGAAGCGTCCTCCGAAGGTTCTGGTGAGCAGAGTCAGGGCGAGCAATACGACATATACAGCAGTACGCTCCGTAGGCGAGACTTCGTAAAGGGTGAATTCTTTATGGCATCGGTCCCCATGTCCCTCTCTTATATGTGTTATTGCTTTGTTCTAAATATGAATTATGAATATCAGATTACGATTTTATGAATAGTTATGTTATATGTTGAAGTTTTTATGTTTTTCCGGAAATAGCCACCTGCTAAATATTCATTATGTCTGCATGTCTAATGTAAGTCTCTTTTAAACTAAAACTAGGGTTATAGACAATTCCTAACCTCGGTCTATTCATAACCTGTTTAGTTTAACAGGCATCAATTAGTATTGGTGTCTGCCATACTAGATAAAATAACCAACGGAACACCTTGTTTGTTAGAGTAGTCTAGGTAGGCTGAGTAGAGAATTATGCCGGCGGTTTTGCGACGAGCAGCATGACCCCGAAGTGACATAGGGTACCGTTCATTGCTGACTTTAGTCCGGGCCGTGAGTAGGGCCGTTTACCTTAACGACGGGGGTAGTGTAGGCGGTAGTGTAGAGACCTCAGATGTGGTACACCTTTAGACACAGAACATAGTTGCATTCCAGGCTAAGATATATCTAAAACACTCGAATATAGGTCAATCAACATATAGGAACAGTATAACATAGAATCAGAACTCATCTTTAAAACACTTTTAGGATTAATTAGACTTAAACCTAGTGGAGAATGGATCACCCTCTCATCAAAGTATTTGATGAAGATTGCATAACTGGATTATAAGATAGGAATTAGGATAAAAGGCTAGTTACTACTAAGCCGTTGCCACTTCCCTGGGAGTACGATAATTAAATTAATAAAATCGTAGATACTTTCCAATAGACTAGCTACACGATAGGTACTCTGCCTTAGGTTCTGGCTGATTAAGTGACAACATAGAGACTAAATGTGACAATTAGTCAATCACAGTCCTTAATTATTCATAATCAACATAGGGTAAATAACACCTATTTAGCACGTCAACCGGAATCGCATCAGATTTTTGAGATAACCCCACACTTAGCTTTTTGCTTGTCCTCAAGCAAAGTCTACATGGAGTTAGTGATTTTAAACCGTAGTGCAGTCACTTAAATTCCTATCATGTTTTTATTCCAAAAATTCTTCAGACAATTCTTAACACATGTCTGACTGGTTAGGTTGCTATGACAAGGTCTCAAATGTTTCTAGTAGCTTGTTATGATCAGGCAGAAAACAAATCAACAACTAGGTTGGACTTTTTTCTTAGTCACAGGGTCTTCCTGATGTGTAGTGTGTGTACTAGTCTAGACCAGATAGTCAACACAACGAACTCTTATCTTAACTGCTACCAGATAATACTTCGACCTATCGCTAGACACACTGACAACAGATAACTTTCTGAGTTATGAGCTTTGGTGATAAGATTTTTAATGTTTTAGCACTTAGTTATTTTCTTTATAGATTCAGGGTATTTCGAGTCTGCTTAGAACACGTCAACTTCAACTACCCATGTAGCGAGTCCCACTCCGATGACTCCCAGATCTACACGACCTTAGGGCATCAGGTTTTAAATTCCCCGAAGGAGTGGTGCTCGAGTAGCGAAGGCCGCTGGAAAACTACCCTATTGTAATTAACTTCCTTAATGTTCCTTTCACTTTTAGCTCAGAGTCTCATCTAGTTATTCTAACTGCCAATATATCCACAATTGGTCTGATTTTATCTAGTTAAGTCTCGAATAGGCAATTGGTTGAGGTCTCTAATCCAGACAAAGCTGTGCTCAGTTATCAGGAATTCCCTATTCCTAATCAATTAGTCCAAGATAGCTATCAACTATCTCCTACTAACCATAGCATACTACCTACATATCATAGACATAAGCAATTGTTTAACCAAGCATACTGCATTTAGAAGTCTGAAAGACGGAAAAATTTTGAAAAAATTTTGGAAGGGTGTGAAAATACGGGGAAAACAAGCAAAAGCATGCGAAATTTTTTTCAAACTGCTTCAAACTGCTACAGTGCACCGTGCACTGCTACCCCACACTTAAGTTTGGCACAGTCCTCAGTGTTCATGCATAGCTAATTACCCCACACTTATTTGAAAACAAGAAATAAAACACAATTAAAAGATCCTTACCCCACATTTATTCAACTAACTACGGGTAAGAAGGAACATAGAAATAACAAAAACAAGAAATAAAATGAAAGAGATACTCCCTTAGTCTGTGAAGTCCACAATCTGCTCGGACGAGTCAAACGGCTCTCTGTAAATCTTTAGGCGTTGTCCGTTTACTTTTTGAATAATACCGTCAGAATCTATGATGTCACATGCTCCGAAAGGTGATACTTCCTTGATTGTGAACGGTCCTGACCAATAGCTACGCAGCTTTCCTGGGAAAAATTTTAAACGTGAGTTGTACAACAATACCTTATCACATGGTTCAAAATTTTTCTGGGCTCTGAGTCGTCTGTCATGCCGGAGTTTACTTGTCATTTTGAACTGATGTGAGTTCTCACAGGCTTTGAGCCTCCACTCATCCAATTCGTTGAGCTGTAAAATCCGGTGTTCCTTAGTCAAATTATCGTCGAGATTGCATTTTCGTACTGCCCAGTAAGCTCTATGTTCAAGTTCAACCGGAAGGTGGCATGCTTTTCTGTAGACTAGTCGATAGGGTGAGAACCCCGTAGTGGTCTTGTATGCTGTACGGAAGGCCCATAATGCATCCTCCAGTTTATTGGCCCAATCCTTACGGTTAACACCCACGGTCTTTTCTAGGATTCTCTTTATGCCCCTATTGGTTACCTCAGCCTGCCCGTTGGTTTGAGGATGGTAGGCTGTGGAAATGCGATGCTGAATTCCGTACTGCTGGAGTACTTTCTACAATTGCTTCCTGAATCTTTCTGTTGGACTCTATCATTTCCTTGTTGGAGTCGGAAATGCTCTTCAGCATGTCTCTAAATTCTTGCATGGGATCAGCTGGAACGATGTAGTTCCTTGGTGCAGGCAGAGCGACTTGCTGGTTCTGCGGATATGGCAGTTGCTGAGGTACTCTTTTCTGAAAGTTAGTAGTCCCGGGATTGTTTCTCCAACTAAATCCCGGATGGTTCTTCCAAGTGGGATTGTAGGTATTTCCTATAGGAGCAGAATTTACTGCGTCCACTTGTTCCATCTCTTCTGGGACAGTTAATATCCCATTACCATAACAATCACCACTGAAGTGTGGTCCTTGGCAAAACTCGCAGACTTGGTATACTGACTGAGTGTTTTTCCCTTGTTGGAAAGCATTCAGCTGATTAGTAATGCTGGCCTTCAGTGCCTCAAATTGATCATCAGTGGATGTAACGACCGTATTTACTGGTTGCTTCTTAGCTCGGCCACTTGTGCGCCAATTCTTGCTGTTCCTGTAGAGTCTCTCCAGAGCGTTTCTAGCATCTACATCACTCATTCCATTGAAACCGCTCTGGGGATTGAGTCCATCGAGAATTTGCTTACCCATGTCTGACATACCCCCGTAAAATTGCTGAATCAGCAATGCCTCGGTAAGTCCATGTTGGGGGTAGAGCCTGAGTAGTTCTTTGAATCTGTCCCAAGCTTCGATCACTGTCTCATCAGCAGCTTGAGTGAAACTAGACAGAGCCCTTCGATATTCTAGGACTCTTGCTGCAGAGTAGTACTCTTCTAGGAAGGCTTTGCTTAACTCGTCCCAAGAGGTGATGGAATTAGTAGGTAGCTGGGCCAACCATCTCTTAGCTCTGTCCCTAAGTGAGTAGGGAAAAAGGTTGAGTTTGGTTATTTCTGCAGTATGATCTCCCTTGAGGCCTTCGCAGAGAGAAGAGAAATCAGATAGGTGTTCTAGCGGATTCTCGGCTGCAGTTCCTCCAAACTGAACTCGATTTATAATCAGCTGGATCACATTAGGTTTAAGATCATAGCGAGGGTTCCCAGGGATTCGGATGGCAGATGAGACTGGGATAGTCTGTGGCTGGATGTAGGATTCTAGGGTAGGTCTTTCAGCAGCCATTTCTGTTCTTCGCCTATTAGCTGTGCGAATGATTCGTTCAGGATTCTCAACTGGTGTTTCAAGGTTAGCTTCTGAAGATCGAGTCATGCAACTACAGAGAAGAACACGTTTTAGCCTGAGCAAACTGGTTAGTGGGGTTACAGGGAGAGTGAAAACTTAAAAAAAAACTTGGAAGAAAGAGAAAACAAAACAATACAACTATTCAAAAGAAGAAAACACAAAGGATAGGGAAAAGAGAATAACTTACCATTTAAACAAGAAAAAGTACAATTTTTTTTCGGATTTTTAGATTTTTAAAATTTTTTTTTCTTTTAATATTTTGAAAGCACGTAAATTCCCTCAATATGGTTCTAGAATAATTTTCTAAAATTTGATTATCCTAAATGTCTTAATTTCAGATAACATCTAAAATTAATTAGTTATGATAATCCTATATTTCGGAAACTGATTGTCTAACTGGTATAACATAAGTGTTAGTCTAAGGTCTAGATTACTACCGTTACCTATCATAAGCCTCTAGAATTTTGATCAGGAATCCTAAATTCATTATGATATTTCCCCGGCAACGGCGCCAAAAATCTGATGCGATTCCGGTTGACGTGCTAAATAGGTGTTATTTACCCTATGTTGATTATGAATAATTAAGGACTGTGATTGACTAATTGTCACATTTAGTCTCTATGTTGTCACTTAATCAGCCAGAACCTAAGGCAGAGTACCTATCGTGTAGCTAGTCTATTGGAAAGTATCTACGATTTTATTAATTTAATTATCGTACTCCCAGGGAAGTGGCAACGGCTTAGTAGTAACTAGCCTTTTATCCTAATTCCTATCTTATAATCCAGTTATGCAATCTTCATCAAATACTTTGATGAGAGGGTGATCCATTCTCCACTAGGTTTAAGTCTAATTAATCCTAAAAGTGTTTTAAAGATGAGTTCTGATTCTATGTTATACTGTTCCTATATGTTGATTGACCTATATTCGAGTGTTTTAGATATATCTTAGCCTGGAATGCAACTATGTTCTGTGTCTAAAGGTGTACCACATCTGAGGTCTCTACCTACCGCCCCATCGTTAAGGTAAACGGCCCTACTCACGGCCCGGACTAAAGTCAGCAATGAACGGTACCCTATGTCACTTCGGGGTCATGCTGCTCGTCGCAAAACCGCCGGCATAACTCTACTCAGCCTACCTAGACTACTCTAAAAAAACGGTGTTCCGTGGTTATTTTATCTAGTATGGCAGAATATAATTGATGCCTGTTAAACTAAACAGGTTATGAATAGACCGTGGTTAGGAATTGTCTATAACCCTAGTTTTAGTTTAAAAGAGACTTACATTAGACATGCAGACATAATGAATATTTAGCAGGTGGCTATTTGGAAAAACATAAAAACTTCAACATATAACACAACTATTCATAAAATCGTAATCTGATATTCATAATTCATATTTAGAACAAAGCAATAACACATATAAGAGAGGGACATGGGGACCGATGCCATAAAGAAATCACCCTTTACGAAGTCTCGCCTACGGAGCGTACTGCTGTATATGTCGTATTGCTCGCCCTGACTCTGCTCACCAGAACCTTCGGAGGATGCTTCCTCAGCCTAGTAGCTAGACTTTACCTTACGTCCTGGGCTTAAGCCTAGCCTTGTGGACTGACTCTTCGAACGCCTAGAGCTCTCTTAGGATCTCCTAACGAAATCCCGGGTATTCTATGAATACCAGAAACGAACCTATCTATAGAAACCTAAGATCTGAGACTATTTCTCAGAAACTAAAACAAACACTAATAAGAAAGAAAACTGAGATCCGAGTCTCTGAGTGAGTTGTGTACTGGAAAATTGTACACTGGAAACCACTTAATGACTCAGATCGAGTGGAGAGGGATGAATTCCACTGCTGGAGGCCTGGGGTATTTATAGCAGCTTCCCGGAGTGAAAATCTCTGAAAATTTCGATGTGGGACAGCTTCTGGCGGCTCGGGACACCTGTCCCGGTTCGGGACGCCCGTCCTGATTCGTTGACCAGGTTCGGGACGCCCGTCCCTGTTCAGGACGCCTGTCCTGGCGGTTTGACTGGGTCGGGACGCCCGTCCTGGGTTCGGGACGCCCATCTTGGGTTCGGGACGCCCGTCCCGGACCTTTGACCGGGTCAACATTTCCAAAAATTGCGTTTTTGCCCTAGAATTTGCTGGTTTCGTCTACTTTTCACCTGACACTTCCAAAATCATAAAAACCGTGAAATCAAGTAAATAGTAAACAATTAATGTCAATTTACTCTCAATTTCACATTAAAACATATATAAAAACATGCTAAAAATGTGATACGATTTTCGCGTATCAGTAGACGAAAACATCAAATTTTGGGGCAAAAACGCTATTTTTTGAAATGTTGACTTGGTCAAAGGCTCAGGACGGGCGTCCCGACCCAGTCAAAGCACCGGGGCGGGCATCCAGGACTCGGGACGGGCGTCCCGACTTGGTTAACAGACCAAGAAGGGCGTCCCGAACCCCCAGATCAAGTCCCACATCGAATTTTTGATGAAAAATCACCCCGGGAAGCTGCTATAAATACCCTAGGCCTCCAGCGGTTGAAATCATTCCTCTCCACTCGATCTGAGTCATTCAGTGGTTTCCAGTGTACAATTCTCTAGTACACAACTCACTCAGAGACTCGGATTTCAGTAGAAGTTTTCTTTCTTTCCTTTTTTTGTTTTTCGTTTTTCTTAGTATCTGAGAATTAGTCTCAGATCCTAGGGTTCAATAGATAGGTTCGTTTTTTGTATTAATAGAATACCCGGGATTTCATTAGGAGATCCTAAGAGAGCTCTAGGCGCTCGAAGAGTCAATCCACAAGGCTGGGCTTAAGCTGGGTATTAAGGTAAAACCCAGTTACTAGGCTGAGGAAGCGTCCTCTGAAGGTTCTGGCGAGCAGAGTCGGGGCGAGCAATACGACATATACAGTAGTACGCTCCATCGGCGAGACTACGTAAAGGGTGATTTCTTTATGGCATCAGTCCCCATGTCCCTCTCTTATATGTTGTTATTGTGTTGTTCCAAAAATTGATTATGAATACGAGATTACGATTTTTTATGAATATTTGTTTTATATGTTGACGTTGTTATGTTTTTCCGGAAATGGCCACCTTCTTAATATTCACTATGTCTGCATGTCTAATGTGCTCTTTTAAACTAAAGTTAGGGTTATAGACAATTCCTAACCACGGTCTAATCAAAACCTGTTTAGTTTAACAGGCATCAATTAGTATTGGTGTCTGCCATGCTAGATAAAATAACCTGTTGAACACCTTGTTTGTTAAGAGTAGTCTAGGTAGGCCGAGCTGAGTCCGATTATGCCGGCGGCTAGGGCAAGCGGTATGATCCCCGAAGTGACATAGGGCTTTCATGGATGCCTTCGTCCCGAACCGTGAGTAGGGCCGTCATTAAGGTAGGGCGGTTTATTAGAGACCACGGATGTGGTACGCCTTTAGACACAGAACATAGTTGCAATCCAGGCCAAGACATGTCTAAAATACTCGAATATAGGTCAATCAACATATAGGAACAGTATAACATAGAATCAGGACTCATCTATAAAACACTTTTGGGATTAATTAGACTTAAACCTAGTGGAGAACGGATCACCCTCTCATCAAAGTTATTGATGAAGATTGCATAACTGGATCATAAGATAGGAGTTAGGATAAAAGGCTAGTTACTACTAAGTCGTTACCACTTCCCTGGGAGTACGATATTTAACTTAATAAAATCGTAGATACTTTCCAACAGACTATCTACACGATAGGTACTCTGCCTTAGGTTCTGATTGATTAAGTGACAGTTAGTAAGACTCAGTCCTTAATTACTCATAATCGACATAGGTAAATAAAGCATATCTTTTAGCATACCAATCGGAACGCATCAGAGGTTCTTCTCTATGAGGAAAGGTATCTTCAGAAGGATCTTCTTCAGTGGGACTAGGCTCACGGGTGTTCAGTAATCTTCTCACTAAGTCATTGGTGTCTAGGCTTGAGCTTATTTCTATAGGTTATGGAGGAGGATTCTCCCGAGGTATTTCTGGTTCAGGCCTAGATGGTCCTTCTGGTTTGGTCTTCTTTGGTCCTGGAGTGTCAGGGTTTTCTGTTTTCTTTGTTTGATTTGTAGCTGCTCTTGTTCTCTTCATCTATGAGTGCAAAGTCTGGTTAGGAATAACAATTAACAAAAACAGAAATAAAACAAGATAGAAAAAGTAAGAAAGATATTTTTTTTGGGATTTTAAATTTTTAACATTTTTTTCTTTTATATATTATTTAGAAAGCATATAAATTTCCTCAATATGGTTTTATAATAATTTTCTAAAGTTTGATTATCCTAAATGTCTTAATTTCAGATAATATCTAAAATTAGTTAGTTATGATAACCCTATATTTCGGAAATTGATTGTCTAACTAGCATAAGATAAGTGTAGGTCTAAAGTCTAGGTTACTACCGTTACCTATCATAAGTTTCTAGAATTGTGGCCAATAATCCTAAATTTATTATGATATGTCCCCGGCAACGGCGCAAAAAATCTGATGCTGCTCCGACTGATATGCTAAATAGGTGTTGTTTTACCTTATGTTGATTATGAGTAATTAAGGACTTAGATTGACTAATTGTCACTTTTTGTCTCTATGCTGTCACTTAATCAGCCAGAACATAAGGCAGAGTACCTATCATGTAGCTAGTCTGTTGGAAAGTATCTACGATTTTATTAAATTAAATATCATACTCCCAAGGAAGTGGTAACGGCTTAGTAGTAACTAGCCTTTTACCCTAACTCTTATCTTCTGATCCAGTTATGCAATCGTCATCAATAACTTTGATGAGAGGGTGATTCATTCTCCACTAGATTTAAGTTTATTCAAGCCTAAAAGTGTTTTATAGATAATGTCCTGATTCTATGTTATACTGTTCCTACATGTTGCTTGACCGATCTTCGAATATTTTAGACAAAGCTTGGCCTGGATTGAAACTATGTACTGAGTCTAAAGGTGTACCACATCTGAGTCAACTAATAAACCGCCCTACCTTAATGACGGCCCTACTCACGATTCGAGCTAAAGGCATACATGAAAGCCCTATTCACTTCGGGGATCATGCCACTCACCCTAACGCCGGCATAAATGCTCAACTCAGCCTACTTAGACTCTCTAACATACAGGGTATTCTGTAGGTTATTTTATCTAATATGGCAGACACCAATACTAATTGATGCATGTTAAACTAACAGGTTATGAATAGACCGTGGTTAGGAATTGTCTATAACCCTAAATTTAGTTTAAAAGAAACTACATTAGACATGCAGACATAATGAATATTAAGCAGGTGGCCATTTCCGGAAAATCATAAGAACTTCAACATGTATAACAAATACTCATAAAAATCATAATCTAATAAACATAATTAGTATTTGGACGAACACAATACAAACATATAAAGAGAGGGACAGGGGGACTGATGCCATAAGGAATTCACCCTTTACTTAGTCTCGCCGATGGAGTAACTGCTTGTATATGTTGTACTGCTCGACCCGACTCTGCTTGACAGAACCTTCGGAGGATGCTTCCTCAGCCTAGTAGCTGGACTTTACCTTAATACCCAGCTTAAGCCCAGCCCTGTGGACTAACTCTTCGAACGCCCAAAGCCCTCTTAGGATCTCCTAACGAAATCCTGGGTATTCTGTGAATACGAGAAACGAACGTATCTATCGTAGCCTAGGATCTGAGACTAATTCTCAGAAACAAAGAAAACGAGACACTATCTAAGAAAAAATAAACTTCTACTGAACCCGAGTCTCTAAGTGACTTATGTACTAGAGAAAAATGTACAACTGAAGTCACTAAATGACTCAGATCTAGTGGAGAGGAATGATTTCAACTGAGGAAGGCCTGGGGTATTTATAGCAGCTTTCTGGAGTGAAGTTTTCCAAGAATTTCGATGTGGGACTTGGACCAGGCATCTGGGACGCCCATCCCGGCCTGTTGACCAGGTCAAGACGGCCGTCCCGAGTCCTGGACGGCCATCCTGGCCTGTTGACCAAGTCAGGACGCCCATCCTAATTCGGGACGCCCACCCCGACGTCTGAATTTCTAAAAATTTGCCTTTTCTTCTACTTTTCACCTGACACTTCTAAAATCACAAAAACTGTGAAATTGAGTTAAGAACAAACAATTAAGACCGATTTCCTATCAATTTCACCCTAAATTATGCCTAAAAACATGCTAAAAATGTGATATGATTTATGCATATAAAAATACACCTAGTGTATTCTTTTATTGGGAATCGTAACTAGAAAGCATTGGCACCAAAAGCTCAGAACCTGGAAAGTCGTTTGTTTTGCTATTATATTCAAAAAATGGTCAAATTATTATGTGGTAAAAGTTTAGGAAAGTTTATTTCGAGTTGACAATCGAGTCTAGACCAGTTCACACACTACACCTCAGGAAAACCTTATGACTAAGTGAAAAGTTCAATCAGGTTATTGAAATGTTTTAGCTACATAGTCATGACACACTTACTAGGACATTTGAGACCTTTCAACTCGATCGGTTCATGTTTGTTTTCTGAATCATCTGACTTAGTGAGAAATTTTGCTAAAAATATTGTTAAGGCCATTGTGTGATTGCACCTATGATTTAGCATTCCTTAATTTCATATAGGTTTTGCTTGAGGACAAGCAAAAAGATAAGTGTGGGGTTATATGATATGCAGAAATCATACCACTATTTTAGCATGTTTTAGGCACAAATTAAGGTAAAATGAGAACCAAATCGATATTAATTGATTGATATTAACACATTTTTGCAGAATTTATGATTTTGGAAGTTTTAGGTTAAATGTGCAAGAAAATAGCAAATATTAGGATAAAAATGCAATTTTCAAACTTTCTGAGTTCAGGATGGGCGTCCCGACCCAGTCAAACCACCAGGACGGGCGTCCCAGACTCGGGACGGGCATCCCAAACTCGGGATGGGCATCCTAGACTCAGGACAAGCATCCCGAACTGGAGAATGTTGTCCCACATTGGAAATTTTAGAGAAAATACTCATTTCCCCTACTATAAATACCCTAAGCCTTCCTCAGTTGTAATCATCCCTCACCACTCAATCTGAGTTATTTAGTGACTTCGAGTGATCCCTCATCACTCGATCTAAGATATCTAGTGACTTCAAGTGTTTATTTTTACACTCGATATAAGTCATTCAGTGACTCAAGTATATCTTTCTGCACTCACACGAGTAGATAGTAGTATAAGAGCGTCTCGTTTTCTTTGCTCCCTGAGTGTTTATCTCAGGTTCTTAGAATTCAATTAGATAGGGTTCGTCTTTGGTATTCATAGAATACCTGGGATTTCGATAGGAGATCCTAAGAGGGCATTAGGTGAGCGAAGAGCTAGTCAATAGGGCATTGCTAAAGCCCAGGATGTAAGGTAAAGTAATCGCTACTAGTCTAATGAAGCGTTCTTCGAAGGTTCTACTGTTCAGAGTAGGTCGAGCAACCCATGTATACAAGTAGTCACTCCGCTGGCGGACCTGATAAAGGGTGAATACTTTATGGTGGTGGTCAGATCCTCTCTGTATACTTTATGTTGTGTTCGTCTAAATACTTATTTAAATACCAAATTATGATTGCTTTGTTATATATGTTGTGCATGTTGAAGTAATGCTCATTTTTCGGAAAGGTCACCTACTGAATTTACATTATGACTGAATTATCTGCTTGCTCTTTTAAACTAAATGAATGGTTGTAGAGAATTCCTAACCATGGTCTAATCATAATCTGTTTAGTTTAACAGGCCTTAATTTAGGATAACCATATTAGCTAAAATCACTTACAGATCACCATGTTTGTTAGAGTAATCTAATGAGGCTGAGTTTGTTCTCTATGCTGGTGTTAGGGTGAGTGGCATGAATTCTTGAGTGACACATGTTTTCATGGATACCTTTAACTCGAACTGTGAGTAGGGTCATCATTAAGGTAGGGTGATTTATCAGGTAACTCAGATGTGGTACACAAGCAGGATACAGTACATAATTGCATTCTAGACCAAGATATATCTAAAATAATGAAGATAGGTCAATCAACATGTAGAAACAATAAAACATACATTAAAACTTATGTCTATTTTATACTCTTGCATGCTAAATACTTATGTGCCATGTGTGGTTGGGATCACCAATCAATCTCAAAGATATTGTTTAAATGATTGATTAATTGCATGATAAGATAAGTGTTAGGGTTAAGGGATAGTTACTACTAAGTCGTTACTAGTTCCCCAGGAGTACGATATTAATAAATTAAAATTGTAGATACTTTCCAAAGAACTAGCTACACGATAGGTACTTTGCCTTAGGTTCTGACTGATTAAGTGGCAACAATTATTGCTAAAAGAGACAATTAGTAAGACTCGGTCCTTAATTATTCATAATCAACATAGGTTCATAAATCCTATCTTTTAGCATACCAATAGGAAACTCATCAATCATTGTGATTATTGTGGACTTTATGGCCATTCAGAATCAAGGTGTCGTAAGAAACCAAGAAATCCAAATTTTCATTCAGATGGAAATCACACAAAACGTGACACTGGTAATAAGCCAATTGTTGTTGTTGTTGAAACCAACACAATGGATCAATTCTAACCTTTACCCAAGCTCAAATTTAACAACTTCTTGTTCTAATCCAACCAAGTGCTTCTACTCCTCTTGTCAACTTCGCAGGTATGACTTTAAACTTGTACTTTAAATATGATAATTGAGTTATATATTTTGGATGTACAGATCACATGACATATGATTTGAACACTTTAAATAATATAAAGACTCGATTACCAAGGATCTCAATTCTGTCATTCAAGTTTTTCTAACTATTGTATATTTTAGGACCTACAAACGAAGAAAGTGATTGGAGTGGGTAGAGAATATAATGGTCTTTACTATATCAATACTACCCCTTGCACATGTTACCTCTTGCTACTATCTCTCATCATGTGGATTTATGGCATTGATGTCTTGGTCATCCAAGTTCTAGTACTTTATCTATGTTTTTAAATTTAGATTCTAATATTTCATTATCTAATAAAAATCCATGCACTATATGTCCTTTATCTAAACAATGTTGTTTACCTTTCTCTAATAGTAATACTAAATATAATGTTTTCTTTGATTTGGTTCATATTGTTGTTTGGGGACCTTTCTCCACACCTACAGTTACGGGTGCAATATTGTTTTAACTATAATAGATGATTTTTCACGTGTTTTTATGAAGATATTTAATGCAACAAAAATCTCAGGCATTTTCATATCTTTAAAATTTCTTTTCAATAGTTAGAACTCAATTTGGTATTTTTATCAAGTACATAGTGATAATGGTCTTGAATTTTTCAATACTATTAGTAATAATTGTTTTCCTTCTCTTGGTGTTATTCATTAGCATAGTTGTGCTCACACCTCAACAAAATGGGGTGGTGGAGTGCAAACATTGTCATTTGTTTAATGTTGCCCGAACTCTTCAGTTTCAAGCTAAATTACCATTAAATTTTTGGGTTGAGTGCATTCTTACTGCAGCTTATTTAATTAATCGAACTCCTTCTCAAATGCACCATGACAAAACACCACATGAGTTATTATTTAACAAATTACCCACTTATCAACATTTGTGTGTTTTTGATTGTTTATGTTATGCTCATAATACACATGTTCAACATAAGTTTGATAGTCGAGCTCTACCTGGTCTTTTTATTGGATATCCATTTGCTCAAAAAGGTTATAAAAGTTTTTACCTTCAAACACAAAAGATTTATGTAAGTCGTAAGGTTATTTTTCATGAAAATATATTTCCTTCTAAAATAATTGATACCAATAATACTTCACCTATACCAATAGCCATCAAAGATTTTAACTTTTCTTCTCAAAAAATTCAATCACCACCTGATGCCCAACCTAATACATCTTCTTCACCAACAATTTTTTATTCTAACTCCAAGACAAAACTTGCACATATTTCTCCAATTGATTCGATTTCTCCTCATGCCCAAACTAAGACTAGTCACCTACAAAGGACTATAAAAAAACCTAGAAAAACTAATGATAATCATTGTTATAATGCTCAAACATCTTCACCACATGCCAAATATTCTTTGCACAATTTTCTTTCTTATAGCAAATTTTTAAAATCTGATTATACTATTCTCAGTTCCTTATCTTCTATTGGGGAACCTACTACTTTTTCTCAAGCTGTACAAGTTCCTGAATGGCAAAAGGCAATGGAAATTGAGCTTCAAGCATTGGAACACTCTAATATTTGGTCTTTAGTTCCTTTACCAACCAACCAAAGACCAATTGGTTGTAAATGGGTCTACAAGATTAAAAGACATTCAGATGGTAGTTTTGACGCTATAAGGTCCGTCTCGTTGCTAAAGGATATACTCAAACTGAAGGCATTGATTATCATGAGACTTTTGCTCCTCTTGCTAAATTGGTAACAGTTCGAACCTTATTGGCAGTAGTTGCGGTCCAGACATGGCCGTTATATCAATTTGATGTTCAAAATGCATTTTTACATGGTGATTTACAATAAAATATATACATGTTATTACCTCCAAGACATCCACGAAATGGGGAGAAAAATCTTGTTTGCAAACTTAACAGATCTCTTTATGGACTCAAACAAACCCCTAGAAGCGGGTTTGTCAAATTTTCCAATGCTTTAATTTATATTGGCTTCACTCAATCTCATGTTGACCACTCTCTTTTTATATTAAAACAAGGACAATTATCTCCGTTTATCTTGGTTTATGTTGATGACTATATGCAAAAATCATATCAAAATTTTAGCATATTTTTTGACACAAATTAGGGCAATATTAGAACCTAATTGATCATAATTGATTCATATTAACATTATTTTGCTTAATTTGTGATTTTGAAAGTCACAGGAGTAAATTGCATAAAAATAACAAATATATGGGCAAAAGTGTGAATTTTGGAAGAGTTGAGCTCGGGGTGGCGTCCCAGAGGTCGGGACGCCCACCCTGACCTGGTCAAAGATCAGGACGGGAGTCCCGAGCAGCAGAACAGTGTCCAACAGTGGTTTTTCAAGAGATATTCACTCCTTTCACCCCTATAAATAACCCAAGGTCCAGAAGGTTGAATTTATCTCTCAGCACTCAATGCAAGTCAGCTAGCAATGGTGTGAGAAATTCTGATTGACGTGCTAAAAGATAGGATTTATTTACCTATGTTGATTATGAATAATTAAGGACCGAGTCTTACTAATTGTCACTTTAGCATTAATTGTTGTCACTTAAGCATTAATTGTTGTCACTTAATCAATCAGAACCTAAGGCAGAATACCTATCGTGTAGCTAGTTCTTTGGAAAGTATCAACGATTTTAATTTATTAATATCATACTCCAGGGAACTGGTAACAACTTAGTAGCAACTATTCCTTAATCCTAACATTCATCTTATTTATTTAATTAGTCAATCGTTTAATCAATATCATTGAGACTGATTGGTGATCAAAATCACACATAACAAGCAAATAGCATTCAAGAGTAGACATGCATTCATCAAATAAGCTCAGTTATTACAACTTGTTTGACCTTATCTTCAAACAGTTTAGATATATCTTGATCTCTAAGGAAATTATGAAATGTAACCATCTATTTACCATATCTGAGTTACCTGGTGTATTCACCCCTACCATGTGAT
This sequence comes from Asclepias syriaca, assembly GCA_027405835.1. Lineage (NCBI taxonomy): Eukaryota > Viridiplantae > Streptophyta > Magnoliopsida > Gentianales > Apocynaceae > Asclepias > Asclepias syriaca. The sequence continues at coordinate 10,709,552 of CM049930.1, forward strand.
GATCCTTCTCAACTGTCGGATTAAAGTATCCATTTATGGTCCCCTATGTCACTTCGGTATCATGCCACTTAACCCTAGATTGGCCTAACTGATACGCAAAAATCGTATCACATTTTTAGCATGTTTTTATGTATGAATTTGGGTGAAATTGAAGGTAATTTGATCTTGATTGTTCATTATTTACTTAATTTCACGGTTTTTATGATTTTGGAAGTGTCAGGTGAAAAGTAGATGAAAACAGCAAATTTTGGGGCAAAAACGCAATTTTTGGAAATATTGACTTAGTCAACGGGTCAGGACGGGCGTCCAGGACCCGGGACGGGCATCCAGGACTCGGGATGGGCGTCCCGACCTGGTCAACAAATCAGGACGGGCGTCCCAATCCGAGACGGCGTCTGAACCCCCAGATCCAGTCCCACATCGAATTTTATCTGAAAAATCACCCCGGGAAGCTGCTATAAATACCCCAGGCCTCCAGCAGTTGAATTCATTCCTCTCCACTCGATCTGAGTCATTTAGTGGTTTCCAATGTACTTTTCTCTAGTACACAACTCACTTAGAGACTCGGATCTCAGTTTTCTTTCTTATTAGTGTTTTGTTTTAGTTTCTGAGAAATAGTCTCAGATCTTAGGTTTCTATAGATAGGTTCATTTCTGGTATTTAGAGAATACTCGGGATTTCGTTAGGAGATCCTAAGAGGGCTCTAGGCGTTCGAAGAGTCAGTCCACAGGGTTGGGCTTAAGCTGGGTATTAAGGTAAAGCCCAGTTACTAGGCTGAGGAAGCGTCCTCCGAAGGTTCTAGCGAGCAGAGTCAGGACGAGCAATATGACATATACAGCAGTACGCTCCGTCGGCGAGACTACGTAAAGGGTGATTTCTTTATGGCATCAGTCCCCATGTCCCTCTCTTATATGTTGTTATTGTTTTGTTCTAAATACTTATTATGAATACAAGATTACGATTCTTTATGAATAATTGTTTTATATGTTGACGTTATTATATGTGTCCGGAAATAGCCACCTGCTTAACATTCACTATGTATGCATGTTTAATGTGCTCTTTTAAACTAAAGTTAGGGTTATAGACAATTCCTAACCACGGTCTAAACATAACCTGTTTAGTTTAACAGGCATCAATTAGTATTGGTGTCTACCATGCTAGATAAAATAACATGTTGAACACCCTACCTGTTAAAGTAGTCTAGGTAGGGGCCGAGCTGAGTCCGATTATGCCGGCGGCTAGGGCAAGCGGTATGATCCCCGAAGTGACATAGGGCTTTCATGGATGCCTTCGTCCCGAACCGTGAGTAGGGCCGTCATTAAGGTAGGGCGGTTTATTAGAGACCTCGGATGTGGTACGCCTTTAGACACAGAACATAGTTGCAATCCAGGCTAAGACATGTCTAAAATATTCAAATTTAGGTCATTCAACATATAGGAACAGTATAACATAGAATCAGAACTCATCTATAAAACACTTCTAGGATTAATTAGACTTAAACCTAGTGGAGAATGAATCACCCTCTCATCAAAGTATTTGATGAAGATTGCATAACTGGATCATAGGATAGGAGTTAGGATAAAAGGCTAGTTACTACTAAGCCGTTGCCACTTCCCTGGGAGTACGATATTTAACTTAATAAAATCGTAGATACTTTCCAACAGACTAGCTACACGATAGGTACTCTGCCTTAGGTTCTGGCTGATTAAGTGACACCATAGAGACTAAATGTGACAATTAGTCAATCACAGTCCTTAATTATTCATAATCAACATAGGATAAAATAACACATATTTAGCACGTCAACCGGAATCGCATCAGATTTTTGGCGCCGTTGCCGGGGAAATATCATAATGAATTTAGGATTATTGGCCACAATTCTAGAGACTTATGATAGGTAACGGTAGTAACCTAGACTTTTGAATCACACTTATCTTATACTAGTTAGACAATCACTTTCCTAAATATAGGATTATCATAACTAATTAATTTTAGATAATATCTGGAATTAAGACACTTAGGATAATCAAATTTTAGAAAATTATTCTAAAACCATATTGAGGAAATTTACCCGCTTTCTAAATAAAAATCAAAATCCATAAAAATATCTCTCTTGCTTTATTATTTCACTGTCCTACTTTTTGCTATTTGTTATTTCCAACCAGACTTTGCACTCAAAGATGAAGAGAACAAGAGCAGCTACTAACCAGGCAAAGAAAACCGAAAACCCTGACACTCTAGGACCGAAGAAGACAAAGCCAGAGGGCCCCTCTAGGCCTGCACCAGAAATACCACGGGGGACTCTTCCTTCACAACCAGTGGAAGTAAACTCAAGCCCTGATGCCAGTGAACTAGTGAGACGATTCCTGAACACCCGTGAGCATAGTCCCACGGAAGAAGATCCTTTTGAGGATACCTTCCCTCCTAGAGAAGAACCCCAAAGATCTCCAATTCACCCTCCTGCCCAGAGAGTTCCTATAAATCCACCCCATACTGACCAAACCCAAAATTTACCAACCTCTCCTGCATATACCCCAACACCTAACGAGCGCACCCCTTCATCTGTGGGGAGTACTAACGGTTATTATTCAATGTTGTCCGTGCAGATAGACACGTTAGCTCAAAGGGTCTATGAGATGGACCAAAGGATTGCCAGTAGACTGTGTCATTTAGACCAACTCAGTCTGAATATCACAACTAACGTGGACCGACTCAGAGCCACAGTCAATCTTCAGGAGAACCAAGGTGCACAACTACTCCGAGAGATGGCTGATTTACGCAGTGAGTAGAACAGGCAGAGGGATGAGATGAGAACCATACGCATAGAAATGCGAAGCATTCGAACAGAACTACAGGAGATCAGAGATAGGAGTCGTTAAAAAGGGAAGATTCTTTTACTCTCAACAAATAATTCGTTTGAACTGAAACTTGAATAATTGACCCATATTTTTCTATTTTTCAAACATTTTTAAAGGGTCCTTTATATTCAACAATTTTCTTCAGACATTTTATTTCGAATTTCTATGAAAAACAAGAGTTTTGCAAATACAGTTTATTTTCCACTAATTACATTGCACAAACTCAGTTTTTGTTTTTCTAAAATTCTTGCTGAATTTAAGTTAGGATAAAATCAGGGTAGTCATGATTTTTGAAAAATGAGACTGAGGAATTTTTGCATAGAGTTTTTAACAACTTCTGAATTTCATTGGATAAACATGAAGCCTTGTTAAGAATTATGATTATTTTTGGTATCTAGAGATTTTCAGGGAATTACGAAAAAAAAAATTCGGAATTGGCACGCGTCCCGATGCAACCCGGGACGGGCGTCCAGCGGGACGGGAGTCCTGCCTCCGGGACGGGCGTCCCGAAGGCCGCCCCCTCTATAAAAGCTCAATTTTTTTCATTTTCTCTCAAATCTAAAACCGAAAATTCATCTCTCTAAATATTTCTCTCTACCTTCTCTCTACAAATTTTTGGCAAACTCTTCAAAGTTTAAAAATTCAAATTTCCCTCCAAAATTTGAATTTTAAACTTCACCCAAAAATTCGAATATCCCTCCAAAATTTGATTTTCCCGCCAAAAATTCAAAATCCTTCCCTAACCTAATTTCATCCTTCTGAATTCAAATTCACCTCCAGAATTTGAGTTTAAAGTTTTCTTTCCCACCTAAACTCTCTCGTACATTTCAATGGCTCCCAAACGTGCTCGTACCACATCTACCATGACAGTTACCTCAGTGGCACATCCGTTTATGCTGTTTCCCTCCAGCACAGTATACCAAGAAAGATGCACTGGGTACATCGGGCGTACGATACTGACGGGCAGAACACTGGATTGGGCAGCAGTACAGACGCTGGGAGTAGAGCCGAAAGTCAGACGCATACTCGACGTGCCACCTTACAGTCGAGTATTCATCGTCACAGAGCCCACATACCTGGAGCTGGTATGTGAGTTCTATGCGTCTTTTACTTACCACCAGGAGCAGATCACATTCCGTTTAGGCGAAATAGATCTGTCGATGAGCATGGCCGAGTTCGGAATCGCCCTAGGTATCTGGCAGAGAGATGAGCTGGATACGCCCGCATACACCACAGCAGTTCGAGACTTCACGTCTGCAGACGTCTCCACTGCTTGGGCTCAGATCTGCATGACGGGTGTCCCATACCAGCATGGCTTTGCGAAAGCCACAGGTATTTATCCTACTCTTTGTTACCTGCACGCTATGCTATCATTGCACACACATTGTCAGGACGACTGACAGCACCCGGAACTGTCACCCGGATGGAGACATTCCTTCTAGCCAACATGCACATGGGATCTACAATAGAGATGGCTAGACTCATAGCAGTCGTCATGCAAGGATTCGCTACAGACACCAGGAAACAGTGTCTGGGGCTCGGACCATACATCACCAGGCTAGCCCGCTACCTGGAGTTGGACATAGAGGGCTCGGAGCTTACTCTGGTCGCCCCGACCACCATTCCCACAGATGTTACCATTCTACGGAACATGGGAATGGTTGTCCAGGATGCGAATGGCCGCGACACCATCCACACGTAGCAGATAGGATAGGCATCGGCATCGGAAGCATTTCCAGCGCATATCCCTCCATCCGAGACGTTCGTGCCACGTACTGCCTTCGAACGACACATGTCGCACGGATTGGCAGAACTATCGGCCCGATACAGTCAAGACATGGACAGGATTGACAGACGGCTGACGATGATGGAGGACAGGATTGACAGACGGTTGGCGATGATAGATGACAGGATCGCCATGAACACCAGCACGATTGAGGAGATACATCAGCAGACTTCCCGAGTGGCAGAAAACTTTGAGTTTGACTTAGCAGACTTAGGTCCACTGGACGACGATCCGCCGGGTTCTTAGTCTCTCTCTCCTTCTTTCCTTTCTTTTGTTTTTGTTTTTCTTGTTCTATGTGTATAAACATGTCTGGGCTGTATGACGTATGAATCTATGTACAAAATTGATCTATATGACATACAGAATTGTTTGCATTATTTTTTTTTATGTCTTACTTACCCATACAGAATCCTTTCTTTTATGTTTTACTTCTTATTTTCAAATAAGTGTGGGGTAAGAATCTTTTCTGTTTTATTTCTTATTTTCAAATAAGTGTGGGGTAGCTAGATATGCATGAACACTGAGGACAGTGCCAGACTTAAGTGTGGGGTAGCAGTGCACGGTGCACTGTAGCAGTTTTTGTATGCTTTTGCTTGTTTTCACGTATTTTCACACTCTTCCAAAAAATTTCAAACATTTTTCCGTCTTTCAGACTTCTAAATGCAGTATGCTTGGTTAAACAATTGCTTATGTCTATGATATGTAGGTAGTATGTTATGGTTAGTAGGAGATAATTGATAGCTATCTTGGACTAATTGATTAGAATAGGGAATTCCTGATAACTGAGCACAACTTTGTCTGGAGTAGAGACCTCAACCAATTACCTATTCGAGACTTAACTAGATAAAATTAGACCAATTGTGGATATATTGGCAGTTAGAATGACTATATGAGACTCTGAGCTAGAAGTGAAAAGAAATTAAAGAAAGTTAATCAAATGAGGGTAGTTTGCCAGCGACCTTCGCTACTCGAGCACCACTCCTTCGGGGAACTTAAAGCCTGATGCCCTAAGGTCGTGTAGATCTGGGAGTCATCGGAGTGGGACTCGCTACATGGGTAGTTGAAGTTGACGTGTTCTAAGCAGACTCAAAATACCCTGAATCTATAAAGAAAATAACTAAATGCTAAAACATTAAAAATCTGATCACCAAAGCTCAGAACTCAAAAAGTTGTCTGTTGTTAATATGTCTAGCGATAGGTCGAAGTGTTATCTGGTAGTAGTTAAGACAAGAGTACATTGTGTTGACTATCTGGTTTGGACTAGTACACACACTACACATCAGGAAGACCCTGTGACTAAGAAAAAAGTTCAACCTAGTTGTTAATTTGTTTTCTGCCTAATCATAACAAGCTACTAAAAACATCTGAGACCTTGTCATAGTAACCTAACCAATCAGACCTGTGTTAAGACTTGTCTGAAGAATTTTTGGAATAAAATAGGAATTTAAGTAACTTCAGGTAGACTTTGCTTGAGGACAAGCAAAAAGCTAAGTGTGGGGTTATCTGATACGCGAAAATCGTATCACCTTTTTAGCATGTTTTTATGTATGAATTTGGGTGAAATTGAAGGTAATTTGATCTTGATTGTTCATTATTTACTTAATTTCACGGTTTTTATGATTTTGGAAGTGTCAGGTGAAAAGTAGACGAAAACAGCAAATTTTGAGGCAAAAACGCAATTTTTGGAAATATTGACTTAGTCAACGAGTCAGGACGGGCGTCCCGACCCAGTCAACCCGCCGGGACGGGAGTCCAGGACCCGGGACGGGCGTCCCGACCTGGTCAACAAATTAGGACGGGCATCCCGAACCCCCAGATCCAGTCCCACATCGAATTTTTGTTGAAAAATCACCCCGGGTAGCTGCTATAAATACCCCAGGCCTCCAGTAGTTGAATTCATTCCTCTCCACTCGATCTGAGTCATTTAGTGGTTTCCAGTGTACTCTTCTCTAGTACACAACTCACTTAGAGACTCGGATCTTAGTTTTCTTTCTTATTAGTGTTTTGTTTTAGTTTCTGAGAAATAGTCTCAGATCTTAGGTTTCTATAGATAGGTTCGTTTATGGTATTCATAGAATACCCGGGATTTCGTTAGGAGATCCTAAGAGGGCTCTAGGCGTTCAAGAGTCAGTCCACAGGGCAGGGCTTAAGCTGGGTATTAAGGTAAAGCCCAGTTACTAGGCTGAGGAAGCGTCCTCCGAAGGTTCTAACGAGCAGAGTCAGGACGAGCAATACGACATATACAGCAGTACGCTCCGTCGGCGAGACTACGTAAAGGGTGATTTCTTTATGGCATCAGTCCCCATGTCCCTCTCTTATATGTTGTTATTGTTTTGTTCTAAATACTTATTATGAATACAAGATTACGATTCTTTATGAATAATTGTTTTATATGTTGACGTTATTATATGTTTCTGGAAATAGCCACCTGCTTAACATTCACTATGTCTGCATGTTTAACGTGCTCTTTTAAACTAAAGTTAGGGTTATAGACAATTCCTAACCACGGTCTAATCATAACCTGTTTAGTTTAACATGCATCAATTAGTATTGGTGTCTGCCATGCTAGATAAAATAACATGTTGAACACCCTACCTGTTAAAGTAGTCTAGGTAGGGGCCGAGCTGAGTCCGATTATGCCGGCGGCTAGGGCAAGCGGTATGATCCCCGAAGTGACATAGGGCTTTCATGGATGCCTTCGTCCCGAACCGTGAGTAGGGCCGTCATTAAGGTAGGGTGGTTTATTAGAGACCTCGGATGTGGTACGCCTTTAGCACAGAACATAGTTGCAATCCAGGCTAAGACATGTCTAAAATATTCGAATTTAGGTCATTCAACATATAGGAACATTATAACATAGAATCAGAACTCATCTATAAAACACTTCTAGGATTAATTAGACTTAAACCTAGTGGAGAATGAATCACCCTCTCATCAAAGTATTTGATGAAGATTGCATAACTGGATCATAAGATAGGAGTTAGGATAAAAGGCTAGTTACTACTAAGTCGTTGCCACTTCCCTGGGAGTACTATATTTAACTTAATAAAATCATAGATACTTTCCAACAGACTAGCTACATGATAGGTACTATGCCTTAGGTTCTGGCTGATTATGTGACACCATAGAGACTAAATGTGACAATTAGTCAATCACAGTCCTTAATTATTCATAATCAACATAGGATAAAATAACACCTATTTAGCACGTCAACCGGAATTGCATCACTAACATACAAACTCAGCTTTATTAGGGTACTCTAACAAACATGGTGATCTATTTTGTTATTTCTTCCTAATCTGGCAGACCTTTTACAATTTGTTAAACTAAACCGGTTATGATTCAGACCTTGGTTAGGAGTTCTCTATAACCTTAGTTTAATCTAAAGGACGCGACAGTTCAACATTCATAATGATAATTCTAGCTCTATGATCTTCCCGGGAAAATGGATAGCATCTCGAATTGTAAAACATGTATGATATATGAATTCAGTATCAAATATTTATCCAGAAAAACAAATCATAAACATATAGAAACTCGTCTAAGGGACCCAATATTGGGGCAAAAATGTAATTTTTGGAACTTCTGAGTTCGGGACGGGCGTCCTGACCCGGTCAAACACTCAGGACGGGCATCCCAAGCAGCAGATTGTTGTCCCACATCGAATTTCCAAAATAACAGGCCTTAAATTAGGCTAAATTGAATTAAGGTCTGCATATTAGGCAAAATAACTTATAGATCACAATGTTTGTTAAAGTAACCTAATGAGGCTGAGTTTGGTCTCTATGCCGGCGTTTGGGTGAGTGGCATGAATTCTTGAGTGACACGGGTTTTCATGGATACCTTTAGTTCGAATCATGAGTAGGGTCATCAATAAAGTATGGTGATTTATCAGGTTACTCAGATGTGGTACACAGGCAAGATACAGTACATAATTGCATTCTAGACGAAGAGATATCTAAAATATTCGAAGATAGGTCAATCAACATGTAGAAACAATAAAACATACATCAGAACATATGTCTATTTGATACTCTTGCATGCTAATTATTTATGTGCTATGTGTGGTTAGGATCACCAACTCATCAAAGTTATTGATGAATGATTGATTAATTACATGATAAGATGAATGTTAGTGTTAAGGGATAGTTATTACTAAGTTGTTACCAGTTCCCTGGGAGTACGATATTAATAAATTAAAATCGTAGATACTTTCCAAAGAACTATTACACGATAGGTACTCTGCCTTAGGTTCTGATTTATTAAGTGACAACAATTAATGCTAAAGTCACAATTAGTAAAGACTCGGTCCTTAATTATTCATAATCAACATAGGTAAAATAATCCTATCTTTTAGCATGTCAATCAGAACGCATCAACATTCATGATGGGCACAAATCATATAACTTTTTAGCATATTTTTAGGCACAAATTAAGGCAAAATGGGAACCAAATCGATCTTAATTGAATGATATTAACATATTTTTGCATAATTTGTAATTTTTGAAGTTTCAGGTGAAATGTGCAAGAAAATAGCAAATATTGGGGTAAAAACATAATTTTTAGAACTTTTGAGTTCAGGATGGGCGTTCCAAGCTCGGGACAGGCGTCCCGAGCACCAGAGCTGAATCCCACATCTGAAATCCAAGAGAAATTCACTCCTTTCACCTACTATAAATACCTCAGGCCTCCAACAGTTGAAATCATCCCTCAACACTCAATACAAGTCAATTAGCAACTTCAAGTGGATCATTTGATCCCTCACCACTCAATAGAAGTCATTTAGTGACTTTGAGTGTACCATTTTCTCTTATCTCTGAGTGTTTATCTCATTATTCAAGAATTCGATTGGATTAGTATTCAGTTTTTGGTATCACAGAATACCGGGATTTCGTTAGGAGATCCTAAGAGAGCGATAGGGTACGTGTTCTTAGTTAGATTAGGGCAATTTACTTAAGCCCGGGATGTAAGGTAAAGCAATTGCTAATAGGTCTAAGAAGCGTTCTCCGAAGGCTCTGCCGAGTAGAGTAGGATCGAGCAATCAAAGACATACATGAGCTACAACGCCGATTGGACCTGCATAAAGTGGTGACTATTTTATGATATTGGGTCCCTTAGACTAGTTTCTATATGTTTATGATTTGTTTTATCTGGATAAATATTTGATACTGAATTCATATATCATACATGTTTTACAATTTGAGATGCTATCCATTTTCCTGGGAAGATCATAGAGCTAGAATTATCATTATTAATGTTGAATTCTCGTGTCCTTTTATATTAAACTAAGGTTATAGACAACTCCTAACAGGTCTGAATCATAATCGGTTTGGTTTAACAGACTATAAAAGGTCTTCCAGATTAGGAAGAAATAACAAAACAGATCACCATGTTTGTTAGAGTATCCTAATAAAGTTGAGTTTGTACGCTAGGCCAATCCTAGAGTTAAGTGGCATGATACTGAAGTGATATAGGGGACCGTTCATGGATACTTTAATCTAACAAATGAGAAGGATCATCTCAAGGTAGGGGTGAATACACCAGGCAACTCAGATATGGTAAACAGATGGTTACATTACATAATTGCCTTAGAGATCAAGATATATCTAAAATATTCGAAGATAAGGTCAAACAAGTCGTAATAACTGAGCTTATTTGATGAATGCATGTTGATGTGCATAAATCATATCACTTTTTTAGCATATTTTTAGGCACAATTTAGGGTAAAATTGGAGATAAATCATTCTTAATTGACTATTATTAATACAATTTTGCAGTTTTTGTGAATTTGGAAGTTTCAGGTGAAATGTGCAAGGAAACAACAAATTTCAGGGCAAAAGCATGATTTTCGGAAGTTCGTGGATCAGGACGGGTGTCCCAAGGTCTGGACGGGCATCTCGAACTCGGGATGAGCATCCTGACCTGGTCAGAGCACCGGGATGGGTGTCCTAACCCAATCAACAAATCGGGACGGGCGTCTCGAGCCCCCTGCCAGAATCCCACATCAATTTCTGCATCAAAAATCACTTGGCTTCCCTGCTATAAATACCCTAGGCCTTCCTCAGTTGAAATCATCCCTCTCCACTTGATCTAAATCATTTAGTGACTTCAAGTATACATTTTCCTACTGTATACGAGTTATTTAGTGATCTCAGGTGTTTTCATTCAAGTAGTTTAGTATATGAGAGTTTCTCGTGTTCTTTGCCTTCTGAGAGTCTGTCTCAGGATCTCGGAATATGACTAGATATGGTTCATTTTTTGTATTCATAGAATACTCGAGATTTTGTTAGGAGATCCTAAGAGGGCATTAGGTGAGTGATGCGTTCCGATTGATATTCTAAAAATAGACTTTATTTACCCTATATTGATTATGAATAATGAAGGGCTGAGACTTACTAATTGTCACATTTAGCATCTATGTTGTCACTTAATCAATCAAAACCTAAGGTAGAGTACCTATCGTGTAGCTAGTCTGTTGGAAAGTATCTACGATTATAATTTAAGAATTTATCGTACTCCCAAGGAAGTGGTAACGGCTTAGTAGAAACTATACTTTTGCCCTAACTCTCATTTTATTACTTAGTTATGCAATCATTCATCAATATCTTTGATGAGAGGGTGATCCTTTCTACACAAGATTCAAGTTCATTAGGCATGCAAGAGTATTTTCAAGACAAGTGTTCTGATGTATGTTACAATGTTTCTACATGTTGACTAACCTATCTTTGAGTATTTTAGATATATCTTGGTCTAGATTGCAATAAAATATTGATTCTACTTGTGTACCACATCTGAGTTATCTGATAAACTGCCCCATCACCATTGACGGTCCTACTCACGGTTCGAGCTAAAGATATCCATGAAAGTCCTGTGTCACTCAAGAGATCATGCCGCTCGCCCTAACGTCGGCATAAACACACGAACTCAGCCTCATTAGACTACTCTAACAAACATGGTGATCTATAGGTTCTTTTATCTAATATGGCAGACCTTAATGCTTCCGTCCTCACACAAAGCTCTAAATTAAGGCATGATAAACTAGACAGGTTATGATTAGATCGTGGTTAGGAATTGTCTATAACTGTTCATCTAATTTAAAAAGGCAAGTAGACATGCAGTCATAATGATAATTAAGCTGGTGACCTTTCCAGAAAAATGTAAATAGCTTCAGCATGCAAAACACATATTCATAACATCATAATTTAATATTCAAATATATCTTTGGACAAACACAGTACAGAATATATAGAGAGGGACAAGGGGACAACCACCATAAAGTATTCACCCTTTATTAAGTCCGCTGATGGAGCAACTACTAGTATATCCTGGACTGCTTGACCCGACTCTGCTCGACAGAACCTTCAGAGAACGCTTCCTCAGCCAGCTATTGCTTTACCTTACATCTCGGGCTTAAGCAAAGCCCTGTTAACTAACTCTTCGCTCACCTAATGCTCTCTTAGGATCTCCTAACGAAATCCCGGGTATTCTATGAATACCAAAAATGAACCCTATCTAGTTGTATTCTAAGATCCTGTGATAGACTCTCAAAAAGCAAAGAACACGAGAAACTCTTGTATACTAAACCTACTTGAAAGAAAACACATGAGATCACTAAATGACTCGTATACAGTAGGAAAATGTATACTTGAAGCCACTGAATGATTCAAATCAAGTGGAGAGGGATGATTTCAATTGAGGAATGCCTGAGGTATTTATAGCAGGGAAGCTGAGTGATTTTTGATGCAGAAATCAATGTGGGATATTGTTCAGGGTTCGGGACACCCATCCCGATCTATTGACCGGGTTAGGACGCCCGTCCCGGTGCTTTGACCAAGTCGGGACGTCTGTCCTGATTCTTGAACTTCCAAAAATCACGTTTTTGCCTCGAAATTTGCTATTTTCTTGCACATTTCACCTGAAACTTCCAAAATCACAAATACTGCAAAATTGTATTAATATCAATCAATTAAGAACGATGTATCTCTAATTTTGCCCTAATTTGTGCCTAAAAACATGCTAAAAAGTGATATAATTTATGCACATCAGTGAGCGAAGAGTTAGTCAATAGGGCTTTGCTTAAGCCCGGGACATAAGGTAAAGCAATAGTTGCTAGGCTGACGAAGCGTTCTCCGAAGGTTCTGTCGAGTAGAGTCAGGTCAAGCAGTCCAGGATATACAAGTAGTTGCTCCATCAGCAGACCTAATAAAGGGTGAATACTTTTTGGTGGTGGTCCCCTTGACCCTCTCTATATATTCTGTACTGTGTTTGTCTAAAAACCTATTTGGATATTAAATTATGATGTTATGAATATGTGTTTTGCATGTTGAAGCTATTTACATTTTTTCGGAAAGGTCACCAGCTTAATTATCATTATAATTGTATGTCTACTTGCTCTTTTAAATTAGATGAACGGTTATAGATAATTCCTAACCACGGTCTAATCATAACCTGTCTAGTTTAACCGGCCTTAATTCAGGGCTTTGTGTGAGGACGGAAGCATTAAGGTCTACCATATTAGATAAAATAACATATAGAACACCATGTTTGTTAGAGTAGTCTAATGAGGCTGAGTTCGTGAGTTTAAGCTGGCGTTAGGGCGAGCGGCATGATCTCCTGGGTGACACAGGACTTTCATGGATGCCTTTAGCTCGAACCGTGAGTAGGGACGTTAATGGCAATGGGGCAGTTTATCAGATAACTCATATGTGGTACTGATAACGCTAAAATAATAGAGTTATTCACATCTAAATTGCCACATTTTATTCGGGAATTAATTGACTTTATTTGGAAAATGGAATAAAAATGTGTTGATTTGATACTTTCTCTCTTTTTACCTAAAAATGTGGATTTATTGTTAAAAGTCAATTTAATTGAATAAATTTCTCAACATGTGGATGAGCTGTATTATTTGTTATTATTTGGGAATTTATTTGAATTGACTTATTGTGACAAGGGTAAAAAGGGAATGTGGATGGTTGACATTATTGAAAGAAAGTTGGATAAAAGTGACCGAGAAGGAAGTGAAGAATGTGTGGATAATTTGCATCTATACATATATATATATATATAATATATATATACATCTATATCTATATATATATATCTATATGTATATATATATATATATAATACACACCCACACACTATTTGTCACTCAAAATCCAGCTGGACACTTGTGGACATACTATGCATATTATTCCTTTTGTCCTATCCATTATATATATATATATATGTTGTTTGTAGACAAGGTGGACAAGAAAGTAGAAGACAAGACAAGAATTTCAGGAAAGTAGCTGAAATGTGCTGCTGGAATCCTGCAGCAATCATAGGAAAAAAACAAGAATTTCAGGAATGTGCTGCTGGAATATGCTGCTGAAATCCTGCAGCAATCATAGGAAAAAGACAGAATTCGGCTGCAAATGCTACAGCATTCAGCGGAAGATGACAAGAAAATTCCAGAAGACAGCTGCAAATTATTTTTTTATTTGCTGGAATTTTTGGAAAGAAAAATAAGGGAATTATGGACAGTGGGCACGGTAGAGAGTAGTTCAGTTTTGGCTTTTGGCCATTTGAGAATAGGATAGGTCTTCTTCTTAGTTTTTTAGACTAACTTTTGAGAGGGAAGAACCCAAGAGTGAGCAGGGTGACTTGCTGCAGCATTCATCAGCTGAGCAGTAGAGACGCAACAGCATCAAGCAGAGGAAACGTAGGGCAGCAGTACGTTGATTAAACCGATTTGGGCAGTAGGGTGATCTCCGATCCAGAGTAATCCTCTCTCCATTTCTTCAAGTTACTACTGTTTTGTAATCAAATGTTCTTTGTAATATGAGAATGTTTACATGTATTCAAGGATTGATTAAAAATGTTTTGGGAGTAATATGTTTTCCGTCTTAGGCTTGACTCCGTTGATTGGTGTCACTAAGGACCTAGGGACTGTTTTTCCTATTACTTTAGTCCTTGTCTTTCATGATTCTTGGTTCAAGGGTTAATTAAAAATGTTTTGGGAGTGATTTGTTTTCCGTCTTAGGCTTGACTCCGTTGATTGGTGTCACTAAGGACCTAGGGACTATCTTTCCTATTACGTTGATTCTTGTTTTCCATGATTCGTTTCAGCATAATATATATCTTTAACCTGACGATGTTGTGGTGTAGTTAAGTATGAGCATGTTGAATACACTGTTTTGACTATGATGATAAGTATGCTGCAGCATTACTTTCTGTTTTTATGTTTAATGCTTGTATGGGGCAATGCTTGGTTTATTCATGTAATTGCATTAGAATTATGTGGCGCTATATTTGAGAACTGCGTGAACAGCGGTAATCATATAGTGGATTTGAGAACTGCGTGAACAGCGGTACATTCACTGCCTAGCGTTGCGCTAGGTCCACGGTATGTTATCGGGGATCTAGACTAGTAGATCAAGTAGTTTGGGTGAAACCAGACATGCTATAGCATTGATATGGAACTGAAAGCATGCTTTGTATACTTAGATTCATCTTTGGCTTGTACTTACATTTTTGGCGTAAATGCCGCATTGTATTACCTGCAGT
Organism: Asclepias syriaca; assembly: GCA_027405835.1. Taxonomy (NCBI): domain Eukaryota; kingdom Viridiplantae; phylum Streptophyta; class Magnoliopsida; order Gentianales; family Apocynaceae; genus Asclepias; species Asclepias syriaca. Next base: position 10,724,747 of record CM049930.1, read on the forward strand.
ACTCTTGTGGTAATTTCCAGTAGGCTGACTTTTAACTGTTAACTGTAGTTAGGAGTAGGAATGCCGTAGCATTAGACCACTCTCCATTCATGATTCATCATTCTTTATTCTTTTATTCTTTTAACCATTTGTACAATCGTATTTGCATTTGTAATTGGCATACATAGTCCCTGTGGGATCGATAATCTTGTACTTAGGTACATATATTACTTGTTGACCGGTGTATACTTGCACTTGTTAAGATTGCATTGATTTATTCTATTTTCTTTACAAATTGAGACACACGCACCAACGCAACAAGTTTTTGGCGCCGTTGCCGGGGACTTTGGAGTCAATTTGATTGTAAATATTGATTGTTTGCATTTGGTTACTTTTATTTTTCAGTTTGTTTTTATACTCATTCTTGAGCTTATGAGATTATTTAGATGATTGTATGAGGTACAAATAAAATATGCATGAGCTGAACTATTTTGTGGATTTATTGACTTGAATTATTTGCTAAATTTCAGCTTGTGTCTCATTCCTTCCTTAACGTGTGCTGTTTTGCATGAGTAAAACGCGCAAGGGCTCTCAAGCTTCATTGCTGCCACTTGATCCAGAAATTCAGAAAACAGCCAAGGCGTTAAAGAAGAAGAAACAAACCACGGATAAGGCAGTCATGGCGGACCAAGAGAGGGAAATTCAACATGAGCCTGCCCATAATCTAGTGGTGATGGCGGACGATAGGGATCATGCCATTCGGCAGTATGCAGTCCCTATGTTTAATGCATTGAAACCAAGTATTGTGCAACCGGAAATTGCTGCAGCACAGTTTGAGCTGAAACCAGTGATGTTTCAAATGTTGCAAACAGTAGGGCAGTTTAGTGGATTACCTGCTGAAGATCCACACATGCACCTACGGTTATTCTTGGAGGTAAGCAATGGTTTTAAGCTAACAGGGGTGACGGACGAAGCTTTGAGGCTGAAATTGTTTCCATATTCTCTGAGAGACAAAGCTAGAGAATGGCTTAATTCTCTACCCTCTGGTAGTGTGACTTCATGGCAGCAGCTTACCGGGAAATTTTTGATGAAATATTTTCCCCCAACGAAAAATGCTAAGTTGAGAAATGAAATCACCTCTTTTCAACAATTAGAAGATGAATCATTGTATGAGGCATGGGAACGATTCAAAGAGTTGTTAAGGAGATGTCCACATCATGGAATCCCACACTGCATTCAAATGGAAACATTTTACAATGGGTTGAATGCACACACCAGAATGATAATTGACGCTTCAGCAAATGGAGCACTTTTGGCAAAGACATACAATGAACCCTATGAACTAATTGAGAGGATTGCCAACAACAACTATCAATGGCCTACAACAAGACTGCCAACCAGAAGAAGAGTGGTTGGAGTGCTGGAATTAGACCCAATAACTTCACTTTCAGCCCAAGTATCATCCATGTCTAATATGCTGAAGACACTGACGATGCCGCAGCATAGCGGGTAGACTGCTGATCAACCAAACCAGTCCAATGTAAGCCAGGTGCAAGCTGTGTGATGTGTTTATTGTGGAGAGGGGCATCTATTTGAGGATTGTGCTCACAATCCCGCATCAATCTGCTACATGGGAAATCAAAACTGGGGTAATGGTCTTCAATCAAACACTTACAACCCTACTTGGAGGCAGCATCCAAATTTTTCTTGGAGCAATCAAGAGATGCACCCCACGCAAGGTATGAACCCAAGACCAATGCTCCAGCAGCAACAACAGTACCCCCAGCAGCAGCAACAACAACTCCAAAATCAACAAAGGCCTCTGCAACAACAACCACCTTCAAATGCTTTAGAGAACATGATGAGAGATTTTATGGCAAGAACAGAAACAACCATGCAAGGACTATCATCTACTGTTCGTAACTTGGAAAACCAGGTGGGGCAGCTAGCCCAAGAGATGAGGAGCAGGCCACAAGGATCACTTCCGAGCGATACAGAAAATCCAAGAAGAGAAGGAAAGGAACATTGCAAGGCAGTTACATTGCGGAGTGGTAGAATACTGGACTAGCCAAAAATGAAGTCTGGAGCAGCTGGGAATACCAGTGAGTCCAGCCAGAATGCAGAAATTCCAGTAGCTGAAAAAGAAGCAGTGGAGCCAAATGATGCAGCATCTCAAATGCTGCAGCAAAACAGTGTTCCAGAACAGCCGAATGCTGCAGCAATGCAAAATTCCAGAGAGCAAACCAGTACAACCACGCATGCCTTTTCCACAGAGGTTTGCCAAAAAGAAACAAGATGAGCAGTTCAAGAAGTTCTTGGACATTTTAAAGCAGCTGCACATCAACATTCCATTGGTAGAAGCAATCAAAGAAAATCCCAACTACGCCAAATTTATGAAGGATATCCTTACAAAGAAGAGAAAGTTGGGAGAATATGAAATTGTTGCACTAACCAAAGAATGTAGTTTCTTTTTGCAGGATAAATTGCCCCCTAAAATGAAAGATCCGTGGAGTTTCAATATTCCTTGTTCTATTGGAGAATCCTATTGTGGTATGGCCTTGTGTGATCTTGGTGCTAGCATCAACTTGATGCCTATGTCAGTTTTCAAACAATTGGGCATAGGAAAGGTAAGACCTACGACGATAACTTTGCAATTGGCGGATAGGTCTCTAGCTCACCCTGATGGGAAAATTGAGGATATCTTTGTAAGAGTGGATAAGTTTATTTTTCCAGCTGACTTTATTGTTCTTGATTATGAAGCAGACATGGAAGTTCCCATTATTTTAGGAAGACCTTTCCTAGCTACATGAAGGACTCTTATTGATGTGCAGAAAGGGGAGCTAACCATGAGATTTCAGAACAAAAAAGTCACATTCAATGTATTCAAAGCCATGAAATTCCATGATGAAGGTGAGGAGTGTTTTCAGATTTCCACCCGTGATTCTTGGGAAGAAAAAGATGAAGAGCAAGGTGAGGATGTAACGGATGCATTAACGGAGGAAAGTTTGCACGAGGATGGAAATATGGAGACCAAAGCACATTCAGCTTGGGTAGAAGGAAGCCCCCAAAGGTTCAGATTTCGAGCTCAATATGAATCCTTGGAGCTGTCTTCTAGAGATTTAAAGATAACAAAACCTTCAGTTGAAGAACCACCACAGTTGGAATTGAAGCAATTGCCGCATCATTTGAAGTACGGTTCTTAGGGGCAGATTCAACACTGCCTGATCATTTCAGCCTTCCTTGATGCTGCACAAGAGAGAAATTGCTTGGAGTACTAAGGCAACACAAGAGAGCTATGGGCTGGACCTTAGCTGACATTAAAGGCATAAGTCCAACCTTATGCATGCACAAAATCAGTTTGGAAGAAGCTTCCAAAAATTCCATAGAAGGGCAGCGAAGATTGAATCCAATTATGAAGGAAGTGGTGAAGGAACAAATCATCAAGTGGCTGGATTTTGGAATCATCTACCCCATCTCTGACAGTTCTTGGGTAAGTCCTATTCAATGTGTGCCCAAGAAAGGAGGAATCACTGTGGTAACAAATGAAGACAACGAATTGATTCCTACAAGAACAGTCACGGGATGGCGCATATGCATTGATTATAGGAGACTCAACAAAGCCACGAGGAAGGACCACTTTCCATTGCCTTTCATTGACCAAATGTTGGACAGGTTAGCTGGACATGAGTATTATTGTTTTCTGGATGGTTATTCAGGGTACAACCAAATTGCTGTGTCACCGGGAGACCAAGACAAAACAACCTTCACTTGTCCCTACGGCACATTTGCATTCAGAAGAATGCCATTCGGACTTTGCAATGCTCCAGCAACATTCCAGCGCTGCATGATGGCCATTTTCACTGATATGAGAGCAGTATTTAGAAGTGTTTATGGATGACTTTTCCATATTTGGGGATTCTTTTGATAAGTGTTTAGAAAATTGGCCAATACTTAAACGTTGTGAGGAAACCAATTTAGTCCTCAATTGGGAGAAGTGTCACTTTATGGTTAGAGAAGGAATTGTGTTGGGTCACAGGATTTCAAAGAAAGGTCTTGAAGTAGACCGAGCAAAGATAGAAGTGATTGAAAAGCTACCAACCCCAACAACCGTGAAACACATTCGAAGCTTCTTGGGACATGCGGGCTTCTACCGGAGATTCATCAAGGACTTTTCTAAGGTATCTAAGCCTTTATGTCAATTATTAGAAAAAGATAATGTGTTTTCTTTTGATGCAGCCTGTGCCGCAGCATTTGAGGAAATCAAACAAAAGCTTATTTCAGCCCCCGTTATCATAGCACCTGACTGGAATTTACCATTTGAGCTAATGTGTGATGCAAGTGACTATGCAGTAGGTGCTGTTTTGGGGCAGCGGCATAAAAATTTTTTCATTCCATCTATTATGCCAGCAAGACACTCACGGAGGCTCAGGTAAATTACACTGTTACTGAAAAAGAGTTACTTGCTGTTGTGTTTGCCTTTGATAAATTCAGGTCCTATTTGGTGGGCACAAAAGTCATAGTCTACACCGATCATTCTGCCATCAAATACCTACTTGCAAAGAAGGACTCAAAACCAAGGCTTATTAGATGGATTCTACTCCTACAAGAATTCGATGTGGAAATCAAGGACAAAAAGGGAGTGGAAAACCAAGTGGCTGATCATTTGTCTCGATTGGAGCAACAAGGGGGATGTCAAATCCCAATTAATGAACATTTTCCGGATGAACAGCTGCTGGAAATTTCAGAAGACATGAAACTGCCGTGGTATGCAGATTATGCCAACTTTCTGGCCAGTGGTGCAATGCCGCCAGATTTTTCATACCATGAAAGGAAGAAGTTTCTCCATGATGTCAAAAGTTATTTTTGGGAGGAACCCTTTTTGTTCAAGCAATGCAAAGACCAAGTGATTCGGAGATGTGTAAACGATGATGAAATTGAGGACATCATTTTTCAATGTCACAACTCACCATGTGGAGGACATTTTGGAGGGTCAAGAACTGCAGCAAAGGTACTACAATCTGGTTTCTTTTGGCCTTCATTATTTAAAGATTGTTATGAGTTTGTGGCAAGGTGTGATCGCTGCCAACGAGTGGGTAACATCTCAAGAAGAAACGAAATGCCTCTCACAAACATTTTGGAAGTGGAACTTTTTGATGTATGGGGTATTGATTTTATGGGACCTTTCCCACCTTCTTTTGGGAATTCATACATTTTAATGGCAGTAGATTATGTGTCTAAGTGGGTGGAAGCTGCAGCATTCCCCACTAATGATTCCAAAGTGGTGATCAATTTCCTTCGAAAGAATATTTTCTCACGTTTTGGAACACCTAGAGCAATCATCAGTGATGAGGGTTCTCATTTTGTCAACAAATGGCTAGGAGCCTTACTAGCCAAGTACCATGTTCATCACCGGGTTGCCTTGCCATACCATCCTCAAACAAATGGGCAAGTTGAATTGTCCAACCGAATCATCAAAGGTATCCTTGAGAAGGTGGTTAACCCAAACCGAAAAGATTGGTCAAGAAGGTTAGATGACGCTCTATGGGCCTACAGGACAGCTTTCAAGACTTCAATAGGTATGTCTCCTTATAGACTAGTTTTTGGGAAAGCTTGTCACTTACCCGTTGAGCTAGAGCACAAAGCATACTGGGCGCTGCAGCATCTCAACATGGACATGAATGCTGCTGGAAACAAGAGAATGCTGCAGCTTTCTGAACTGGATGAGCTGAGATTATTTTCTTATGAAAATGCCAAGTTATACAAGGAAAAAAGAAGAGGTGGCATGATAAACACATCCAGCCAAGAAATTTTGAAGTTGGACAACAAGTTTTGATTTTTAATTCAAGATTGAGACTATTTCCAGGCAAATTGAAATCGAGATGGACCGGACCATACACAATTGAACAAATTTATCCTTATGGAGTGGTCTCGGTTGTGGATAAAAAGGGGATCAAATTTAAAGTCAATGGGCATAGACTCAAACTCTACAAAGATGGAGACCAAGAGCAAACCGTTGCATCTCTATCTTTGGTCAATGCTGAAGAATTAAATGGACCCAAAACAAGTGACAAATTCAAGTGAACACTTTTTATTTTTGCTTTATTTTATGTTTTTCCTTTCTTTCTGTTTATTTATTATTTCCTGTTTTTCTTTCTTTCTGATTACTTATTATTTCTGTTCTTTTTGTTTTATTAGGTGTCGGGTACCCCTGTACCCGACCACTGTTAGTTTTTTTTCTGTTTTGTTGTTTTCTTTGTTTTTATTTCAGTTTGGGGGATGCTCCAGCATCGACCTCTACAGATGCCGCGGCAACGACAACGTGCTGGAAATCCTTGGCCCTGTTTCCCGACCAACTCCTACCTTGAGGATCCCAACAGAATGGATGACGATGTCATCATCACCCCTTGATGCACTCCCATCGAGACGGGAGTAGTTCTTAACCTTACCCTCCTTTACTTTTATGTTTTTGGGATTGTACTTCAATTGCCTGCTGTGCAGGTCTTGAACACCTTTACTTGTCTTTTGTTTTATTTTGTTTTGTTTTGACTCCTTTTGTTTTGTTTTGTTCTGTTTGGTTACATTGCTTTGCCTGCCATCTGAATTAAAGCAATGAGGACATTGCTTCCCTTTAAGTTTGGGGGAGGGTGTCCTTTTAGGGCAAAAAGTTCAAAAATGGTGCTAATTTTCAAAATTTTTCCTGCTGTCTTTTGAATGCATGAACATCCTCTGTGCTGAAATTCTGAGTGATCTATTTGAATGCATAGATGCCTTGTCTGAAAAACTGTTTTAGGATGCCTTATAAATTGATTGATCTGGCATAGAAGACCTGTTTGCATGAATGTGGCAGCATTTTTCATATGACCCAGTAGAACCTTAGTTTTAGCAGGATTAGCGTAGACTTTTGGGACCCGATTTATGATGATATCTTTAAAACAAAAGTACATTCTCGTAGACTTTGTACCTTCTTTTAATTTAGTATTGTATTGACTTTATAAAAATTATTTCTAACTCCCTATCTTTTGCACATAGTCTTACTTGGAAATTTCATGTTTATAAAAAAGAGTTAGCTTTGGTATGAAGGTTCAGAATCTTTAGACTCGTTTGTTATATTCCTTGAGGCGAAATCCTAGTAGATTTGGTACTAAAGAAATGATTGAGGCATGTTCTTGAACCGTTTGAGCCTTTCTAGCTTAACCCTAATGCATTTACTTCCTTAGTTAACCCAAGTTGAGCCTAAGCCTAATTTCTTGACACCCTTATTAAATAGCCACTCATCCTAAATGCTTTGCATGTATCCATTCTTTGTTTTCCCTAAACTTGATCTTAGTCTGCAATGAACACTGTTAACATAAGTTTGGGGTATACTAAGAATGCTATGAGGAGAAACATAGGAATGCCGCAGCTCAATGCTGCATCATATCATTTTTTTTTGGGTAGTGTGTTATAAAAATTTAAATCATGATATAATGCTCTACGATTGAGGGATGTGTATGACATGTGTGAAAAAATGAAAGCACCCTCGTTACTTAAGGAATACGTTTATGCTTCTTTGAGGTCAAATGTTATATGTTGATTGTGGTTAAATGTTTCACGTATTTCTGAAATAGGGTATGAAATTTTTATGCTCCTTGGATGACATTAAAAAAAAAGAAATGTTGTAGAATTGCTGCAGCATTGGTGTTGCTGCAGCATTTTGATTCAAAAAAAAAACTTTTGGGAAGTGATAGCATGGAGTAGAAGCTCATGGCAGACTAGGACTAAGTTTTGAGCCTACTTTTTATCCATATTTTTCTTACCTTAGCCCTAGCCTACATTAACAACCAATTAAGACCTCTTTGATCTTTATTACTGAATTTGCAACATTAGTGGAGAGGGGTGTAATAGATTAGTTTGAGGATGCAAATGAACCTTAGGATTACCATATGTTGACTTATGAATGAGAAATTGAAAAGGAAAGACTATTCACACAACACTGGAGTGGAAATTCTTTGAGCTTGGGTTAGTTAATATTTGGTTATTCAACTAAGCTGGAACATTATGTCTACTTGAATTTTGCATTTTTCTCTCTGAAATCACTGGTCCCAGGTTTGGCTGAAACTGCTGAACAAAGTTTTTATTTGGGTATGTATATTCTTGGTTGCTTCTGCATTGCTGCAGCATTACCCGGTACGAGCAATGACCTAAGTTTGGGGTGTGATAACTCTAAAATAATAGAGTTATTCACATCTAAATTGCCACATTTTATTCGGGAATTAATTGACTTTATTTGGAAAATGGAATAAAATGTGTTGATTTGATACTTTCTTTTTTACCTAAAATGTGGATTTATTGTTAAAAGTCAATTTAATTGAATAATTCTCAACATGTGGTGAGCTGTATTATTTGTTATTATTTGGGAATTATTTGAATTGACTTATTGTGACAAGGTAAAAAGGGAATGTGGATGGTTTACATTGTTGAAAGAAGTTGGACAAAGTGACCGAGAAGGAAGTGAAGAATTTGGATAATTTAGATCTATACACATATATATATATATATACATCTATATCTATATATATATATATCATATGTATCTATATATATATATATAGATATATAATACACACCCACACCTATTTGTCACTCAAATCCAGCTGGACACTTGTGGACATACTATGCATATTATTCCTTTTGTCCTATCCATTATATATATATATATATATATATATCTATATATATATATATATGTGTGTGTGTGTGTGTGTGTTGGTGTGTGTGTGTGTGTGTGTGGTGTGTTTTTGTTTGTAGACAAGGTGGACAAGAAAGCAGAAGACAAAGATAAGAATTTTAGGAAAGTAGCTGGAATGTGCAGCTGGAATATGTTGCTGGAATCCTGCAGTAATCATAGGAAAAAAACAAGAATTTCAGGAATGTGCTGCTGGAATATGATGCTGAAATCCTGCAGCAATCATAGGAAAAAGACAGAAATTCGGCTGCAAATGCTGCAGCATTCAGTGGAAGATGACAAGAAAATTCCAGAAGACAGCTGCAAATTATTTTTTTATTTGTTGGAATTTTTGGAAAGAAAAATAAGGGAATTATGGACAGTGGGCATGGCAGAGAGTAGTTCAGTTTTGGCTTTTGGCCATTTGAGAATTGGATAGGTTTTCTTCTTAGTTTTTTAGACTAACTTTTGAGAGGGAAGAACCCAAGAGTGAGCAGGGTGACTTGCTGCAATCATTCATCAGCTGAGCAGTTAGAGACGCAACAGCATCAAGCAGAGGAAACGAAGGGCAGCATTACGTTGATTAAACCGATTTGGCATTAGGGTGATCTTCGATCTAGAGTAATCCTCTCTCCATTTCTTCAAGTTACTATTGTTTTGTAATCAAATGTTCTTTGTAATATGAGAATGTTTACATGTATTCAAGGATTGATTAAAAATGTTTTGGGAGTAATATGTTTTCTGTCTTAGGCTTGACTCCGTTGATTGGTGTCACTAAGGACCTAGGGACTGTTTTTGCTATTACTTTAGTCCTTGTATTTCATGATTCTTGGTTCAAGGGTTAATTAAAAATGTTTTGGGAGTGATTTGTTTTCCGTCTTAGGCTTGACTCCGTTGATTGGTGTCACTAAGGACCGATGGACTATCTTTCCTATTACGTTGATTCTTGTTTTCCATGATTCGTTTCAGCATAATATATATCTTTAACCTGACGATGTTGTGGTGTAGTTAAGTATGAGCATGTTGAATGCACTGTTTTGACTATGATGATAAGTATGTTGCAGCATTACATTCTGTTTTTATGTTTAATGCTTGTATGGGGCAATGCTTGGTTTATTCATGTAATTGCATTAGTATTATGTGGCGCTATATTTGAGAACTGCGTGAACAGCGGTAATCATATAGTAGTGGATTTGAGAACTGCGTGAACAGCGGTACATTCACTGCCTAGCGTTGCGCTAGGTCCACGGTATGTTATCGGGGATCTAGACTAGTAGATCACAAGTAGTTTGGGTGAAACCAGACATGCTATAGCATTGATATGGAACTGAAAGCATGCTTTGTATACTTAGATTCATCTTTGGCTTGTACTTACATTTTTGGCGTAAATGCCGCAGCATTGTATTACCTGCAGTACTCTTGTGGTAATTTCCAGTAGGCTGACTTTTAACTGTTAACTGTAGTTAGGAGTAGGAATGCCGTAGCATTAGACCACTCTCCATTCATGATTTATCATTATTTATTCTTTTATTCTTTTAACCATTTGTACAATCGTATTTGCATTTGTAATTGGCATACATAGTCCCTGTGGGATCAATAATCTTGTACTTAGGTACATATATTACTTGTTGACCGGTGTATACTTGCACTTGTTAAGATTTCGTTGATTTATTCTATTTTATTATCTTCTCAATTTGTGACACACGCACACAACGCAACAGGTACACAAGTAGAATCAGTATATAATTGCAATCTAGACCAAGATATATCTAAAATACTCAAAGATAGGTCAGTCAACATGTAGAAATAATATAACATACATCAGATCACTGTCTGTAAAATACTCTTGCATGCTTAATGAACTTGAATCTTGTGTAGAATGGATCACCCTCTCATCAAAGAATTGATGAACGATTGTATAACTAGGTAATAAAATGAGAGTTAGGGTAAAAGGATAGTTGCTACTAAGCTATTACCACTTCCTTGGGAGTACGATATATTCTTAAATTAAAATCGTAGGTACTTTCCAACAGACTAGCTACACGATAGGTACTCTGCGTTAGGTTCTGATTGATTAAATGACAACATATATGCTAAATGTGACAATTAGTAAATCTCAATTTGCCTCCAGAATTCGATTTTGAATTCTCTTTCCCGCTAAATTTTCAAACCTTTACAAACTCTTTCAGTCAAATGGCTCCGAAATGCGCACATATCACCTCTTCCATGACTGTCACATATGTGGCACACCCCTTCATGCTCTTCCCGTCCATCCCGGTGATGCGATTCCGGTTGACGTGCTAAATAGGTGTTATTTACCCTATGTTGATTATGAATAATTAAGGACTGTGATTGACTAATTGTCACATTTAGTCTCTATGTTGTCACTTAATCAGCCAGAACCTAAGGCAGAGTACCTATCGTGTAGCTAGTCTATTGGAAAGTATCTACGATTTTATTAATTTAATTATCGTACTCCCAGGGAAGTGGCAACGGCTTAGTAGTAACTAGCCTTTTATCCTAATTCCTATCTTATAATCCAGTTATGCAATCTTCATCAAATACTTTGATGAGAGGGTGATCCATTCTCCACTAGGTTTAAGTCTAATTAATCCTAAAAGTGTTTTAAAGATGAGTTCTGATTCTATGTTATACTGTTCCTATATGTTGATTGACCTATATTCGAGTGTTTTAGATATATCTTAGCCTGGAATGCAACTATGTTCTGTGTCTAAAGGTGTACCACATCTGAGGTCTCTACACTACCGCCCCATCGTTAAGGTAAACGGCCCTACTCACGGCCCGGACTAAAGTCAGCAATGAACGGTACCCTATGTCACTTCGGGGTCATGCTGCTCGTCGCAAAACCGCCGGCATAATTCTCTACTCAACCTACCTAGACTACTCTAACAAACAAGGTGTTCCGTTGGTTATTTTATCTAGTATGGCAGACACCAATACTAATTGATGCCTGTTAAACTAAACAGGTTATGAATAGACCAAGGTTAGGAATTGTCTATAACCCTAGTTTTAGTTTAAAAGAGACTTACATTAGACATGCAGACATAATGAATATTTAGCAGGTGGCTATTTCCGGAAAAATATAAAAACTTCAACATATAACACAACTATTCATAAAATCGTAATCTGATATTCATAATTCATATTTAGAACAAAGCAATAACACATATAAGAGAGGGACATGGGGACCGATGCCATAAAGAAATCACCCTTTACGAAGTCTCGCCTACGGAGCGTACTGCTGTATATGTCGTATTGCTCGCCCTGACTCTGCTCACCAGAACCTTCGGAGGACGCTTCCTCAGCCTAGTAGCTAGACTTTACCTTACGTCCTGGGCTTAAGCCTAGCCCTGTGGACTGACTCTTCGAACGCCTAGAGCTCTCTTAGGATCTCCTAACGAAATCCCGGGTATTCTATGAATACTAGAAACGAACCTATCTATAGAAACCTAAGATCTGAGACTATTTCTCAGAAACTAAAACAAACACTAATAAGAAAGAAAACTGAGATCCGAGTCTCTGAGTGAGTTGTGTACTGGAAAATTGTACACTGGAAACCACTTAATGACTCAGATCGAGTAGAGAGGGATGAATTCAACTGCTGGAGGCCTGGGTATTTATAGCAGCTTCCCGGAGTGAAAATCTCTGAAAAATTCGATGTGGGACAACTTCTGGCAGCTCGGGACGCCCGTCCCGGTTCAGGACACCCGTCCTGGCGGTTTGACTGGGTCGGGAAGCCCGTCCTGGGTTCGGGACGCCCGTCCCGGACCTTTGACCGGGTCAACATTTCCAAAAATTGCGTTTTTGCCCCAGAATTTGCTGTTTTCGTCTACTTTTCACCTGACACTTCCAAAATCATAAAAACCGTGAAATCAAGTAAATAGTAAACAATTAATGTCAATTTACTCTCAATTTCACATTAAAACATATATAAAAACATGCTAAAAATGTGATACGATTTTCGCGTATCAGATAACCCCACACTTAGCTTTTTGCTTGTCCTCAAGCAAAGTCTACATGGAGTTAGTGATTTTAAACCGTAGTGCAGTCACTTAAATTCCTATCATGTTTTTATTCCAAAAATTCTTCAGACAATTCTTAACACAGGTCTGACTGGTTAGGTTGCTATGACAAGGTCTCAAATGTTTCTAGTAGCTTGTTATGATCAGGCAGAAAACAAATCAACAACTAGGTTGGACTTTTTTCTTAGTCACAGGGTCTTCCTGATGTGTAGTGTGTGTACTAGTCTAGACCAGATAGTCAACACAACGAACTCTTATCTTAACTGCTACCAGATAATACTTCGACCTATCGCTAGACACACTGACAACAGATAACTTTCTGAGTTCTGAGCTTTGGTGATAAGATTTTTAATGTTTTAGCACTTAGTTATTTTCAACTGCTGGAGGCCTGGGGTATTTATAGCAGCTTCCCGGAGTGAAAATCTCTGAAAAATTCGATGTGGGACAGCTTCTGGCGGCTCGGGACGCCCGTCCCGGTTCGGGACACCCGTCCTGGCGGTTTGACTGGTTCGGGACGCCCGTCCTGGGTTCGAGACGCCCGTCCCGGACCTTTGACCGGGTCAACATTTCCAAAAATTGCGTTTTTGCCCCAGAATTTGCTGTTTTCGTCTACTTTTCACCTGACACTTCCAAAATCATAAAAACCGTGAAATCAAGTAAATAGTAAACAATTAATGTCAATTTACTCTCAATTTCACATTAAAACATATATAAAAACATGCTAAAAATGTGATACGATTTTCGCGTATCACCCGGCGTAGCAGGAGAGGTGCCATGGATACATTGGACGCAGTATACTAGTAGGCAAAATGCTCGACTGGGCACCAGTTCGGACACTAGGAGTCTAGTGGGGGATTCATCGCATACTCGACATACTACCATACGGTCGAGTCTTCATCATCACCGAGCCAACTAACCTCCAGTTGGTGTGTGAGTTTTACGCATCCTTCACTTTCCAGCGAGAGAAGATCACATTTCGACTAGGTGGAATAGACCGGTCGATGAGCATGGCCGAGTTCGACATTGCTTTGGGTATCTGGCAGAGTGAGGAGCTGGACACGCCCACCTACACCACAACAGTACGAAACTTCACCTCTGCTAACATCTCCGCCGCTGATATGCATATATCATATCACATTTTTAGCACGTTTTAAGGCTTAATTTAGGGTGAAATTGATGGTAAATCGGTCTTAATTGATTGTTATTAACTCAATTCACAGTTTTTGTGATTTTGGAAGTGTCAGGCGAAAAGTAGAAGAAAATGCCAAATTTCGGGGCAAAAACGTGATTTTCATAAGTTCAGAAGTCGGGGTGGGCGTCTCGAAGTCAGGATAGGCGTCCTGACCTGGTCAACAGGCCGGGACGGGCGTCCCGAGCCGCAGTTCAGAATCCCAGATCGAATTTTTGAGAGAAAAGCACTCCAGAAAGCTGCTATAAATACCCCAGGCCTTCCTCAGTTGAAATCATTCCTCTCCACTCGATTTGAGTCATTTAGTGACTTCAAGTATATAGTTTTCCATAGTATACAATTCACTTAGCGACTCAGGTTTTAGTATAGGTCTATTTATATTCATAGATAGTGTCTTGTGTTCTTTATTTATGAGAGTCTGTCTCAGATCCTAGGATACGAATAGATAGGTTCGTTTATAGTATTCATAGATGTTGCGTTGTGTGCGTGTGTCACAAATTGAGAAGATAAGAATATAGAATAAATCAACGCAATCTTAACAAGTACAAGTATACACCGGTCAACAAGTAATATATGTACCTAAGTACAAGATTATCGATCCCACATGGACTATGTATGCCAATTACAAATGCAAATGTGATTGTACAAATGGTTAAAAGAATAAAGAATAATAAAAGAATAAAAGAATAAAGAATGATAAATCATGAAACTGAGATTGGTCTAATGCTACGGCATTCCTACTCCTAACTAAACTAACAGTTAAAGGTTAGCCTACTGGAAATAATCATAAGAGTACTGCAGGTAATACAATGCTGCGGCATTCACGCCAAAAATGTAAGTACAAGCCAAAGATGAATCTAAGTATACAAAGCATGCTTTCAGTTCCATATCAATGCTACAGCATGTCTGGTTTCACCCAGACCACTTGATCTACTAATCTAGATCCCCGATAACATACCTTGGACCTAGTGCAACGCTAGTCAGTGGAGGTACCGCTGTTCAAGCAGTTATCAATCCACTACTATATGAGTTACCGATGTTCACGCAGTTATCAATCCACTACTATATGAGTTACCGCTGTTCACGCAGTGCTCAATCTAACGCCACATAATTCTAATGTAATTACATGAATAAACCAAGCTTTGCCCCACACAAGCATTAAACATAAAAACAGAAAGTAATGCTACAGCATACTTATCATCATAGTCAAAAAAATGTATTCAACATGCTCATACTTAACTACACCACAACATCTTCAGGTTAAAGATATATATTATGCTGAAACGAATCATGGAAAACAAAGAATAACGTAATGGGAAAAACAGCCCCTAGGTCCATAGTGACACCAATCAACGGAATCAACCCTAAGACGGAAAGCATATCACTCCCAAAACATATTTAATCATTCCTTAAACCAAGAATCATGAAATACAAGGATTAAAGTAATAGGAAGCATAGTCCCGAGATCCAAAGTGAAACCAATGAACGGAGTCAAGCCTAAGATGGAAAACATATGACTCCTAAAACATATTTAATCAATCCTTGAATCCATGTAAACATTCTCAAAATACAAAGAACATTTAGTTACAAAAAATAGTAGCAAATTGAGGAAATGAAGAGAGGATTACTTCTGGCTGGAAGATCACCCACTGCCCAAATCAGTTTAATCAATCTGCTGCCCTTCGTTTCCTCTGCTGGATGCTGCTGCTTTGCTGCTGCTCACTGATGAATGCTGCAGCAAGTCACCCTGCTCACTCTTGTGTTCTTCCCTTCCTAAAGGTCAGCCTAAAACTAAGAAGAAAAACTAAACTATCCTAAGAAAAACTAAGAAGAAAAGCCTACTCTCTATCTCGGCCAAGAGCCTTCTAATCTCTACAAATGACTTACCTTCCAAACTCTCCAAAAACTCTCTCTTTTCTCTCGGTTTGCTACATACATATATAATCTCTTTGTGAACCAAGAGCCATTACCGAGCTGCCACGTGTCTATAATTTCTGGAATTTTCTCCAAAAATTCTAGCAAAAATCAAAAATAAATCCCAGATGACTTCTGGAGTTCTTGTCTTCTTCCTCTGCATATTGCAGCCACTTCAGCTGGTCTTCAGCTGCATTCTGTGTTCTTCTGTCGTTTCCTCCCAATGCTGCAGCATTTCCTGCAGAGTGTTTGTCTCTTTCTTCTGACAGCCGCAGGTTTTTGCAGCAGAACATCAGTACTTTCTGCAGGTCTTTGTCTTCTTCCTCTGGCGGCTGCAGGGATATCAGCAACATCTCAGCTGCCATGTCTGAAATTTTGACTTTGTCTTCAACATTTTTGTTCCCTTGTCGCCATACTAAGAAGCAAACACACACATATATATATATATATACAAGTATACATATATATATATGTGTATATATACATGTAAAACAGATAGGACAAAGGGATTAAATGCATAGTACCGCAGGTTTGACCTTTAACATGTCCAGCTGGATTTGTGCATGACCGAAAGGTGTGTGGGTGTATAATATACATATATATACATATATACATAGAGATATATATATATATATAGCTGCCAATTTTCACACTTGTTTCAAGCTAGTCACGGTCAACTTGCATCCAACCAAAATAAAAAATCCCCTCATTGCCCTTGTTCCGCCAATTTAATTCAATTAATTCCCAAGTAACAACAAACAATACAACTCGTCCTTAATTTGAGAAATTAATTCAAATAAATTGACTTTTAGCAATAAATCCACATAAAAAGGCAAAAAGAGAGAAAACATTAAATCAACACATTTTTATTCACTTTTCCAAATAAAGTCAATTAAATCCCGAATAAAATGTGGAGAATTAGAGGTGAATAACTCTATTATTTTAGAGTTATCAATAGAATACCCGGGATTTCGTTAGGAGATCCTAAGAGGACTCTAGGCATTTGAAGAGTCAGTCAACAGGGCTGGGCTTAAGCTGGGTATTAAGGTAATGTCTAGTTACTAGGCTGAGATGCATCCTCTAAAGGTTCTGTCGATCAGAGTCTGGTCGAGCAGTCCAACATATACAAGCAGTTGCTCCATCAGCGAGACTTCGTAAAGGGTGATTACTTTATGGCATCGGTCCCCCTGTCCCTCTCTTTATATGTCTGTACTGTGTTCGTCCAAACATTTGTTATGTTTATTGGATTATGATTTTATGAATATTTGTTATGCATGTTGAAGTACTTTATGATTTTTCGGAAATGGCCACCAGCTTAACTTTCATTACGTTTGCATGTCTAATGTAGTTTCTTTTAAACTAAATGTAGGGTTATAGACAATTCCTAACCATGGTCTAATCATAACCTGTTTAGTTTAACATGCATTAATTTAGGACATCCCCGTTGGGTTGCATTAATGTCTGCCATATTAGATGAAATAACCTATAGATCACCATGTTTGTTAGAGTAGTCTAAGTAGGCTGAGTTTGTGTGTTTATGCCGGCGTTAGGGCGAGCGGCATGATCTCCTAATTGACATAGGTTTTCATGGATGCCTTTAGCTCGAACCGTGAGTAGGGCCATCATTAAGGTAGGGCGGTTTATCAGGTAACTCAGATGTGGTACACCTTTAGACTCAGTACATAATTGCAATCTAGGCTAAGACATGTCTAAAATACTCGAAGATAGGTCAATCAACATGTAGGAACAGTATAACATAGAATCAGGACATTATCTGTAAAACGCTCTTAGGCTTAAATAGACTTAAACCTAGTGGAGAATGAATCACCCTCTCATCAAATATATTGATGATCGATTGCATAACTGGATCATAAGATAAGAGTTAGGGTAAGAGGATAGTTACTACTAAGTCGTTACCACTTCCCTGGGAGTACGATATTTGATTTAATTAAAATCTTAGATACTTTCCAACAGACTAGCTACACGATAGGTACTCTGCCTTAGGTTCTGATTGATTAAGTGACAGTATAGAGACTAAATGTGACAATTAGTCAGGATAAGTCCTTAATTACTCATAATCAACATGGTAAATCAACACCTATTTTAGTATATCAGTCGGAACGCATCAGATTTTTGGCGCCGTTGCCGGGGACATATCATAATGAATTTAGGATTCTTGATCAAAATTCTAGAAGCTTATGATAGGTAACAGTAGTAACCTAGACCTTAGACCTAACACTTATCTTTTGCTAGTTAGACAATCAATTTCTGAAATATAGGGTTATCATAACTAATTATTTTAGATATTATCTGAAATTAAGACATTTAGGGTAATCAAACTTTAGAAAATTATTCTAAAACCATATAAAGGAAATTTAACTGCTTTCGAAAAAATGTAAAGAAAAAAAATTGAAAAATAATTCAAAACCCGAAAAAACTTGTATTTTTCTTGCTCAACAGTAAGTGTTCTTTTTCCCTATCTCTTGTATTATTCATTTTTCTTTCTCTCTCATAATTGAATATTTGTTTTTCTTTCAAATTTTTCTAATCTTTCACTTCTTGTGTTACTCCACTAACCAATTTGCTCAGGCTTAAACGTATTCTTCTCTGTAGTTGCATGACTCGAACTTTAGAAGCTAACCTTGAAACCCCAGTTGAGAATCCCAAACGTCTCATCCGTACAGCTAATAGGTGAAGAACAGAGATGGCTGCTGAAAGACCTCCTCTCGAATCCTACATTCAGCCACAGACTGTTCCAATATCATCCGCCATTCAAATCCCTAGAAACCCTTGCTATGATCTTAAATGAATGTGATCCAGTTGATTATTAATCGGGTTCAGTTTGGAGGAACTTCAACCGAGAATCTGCTAGAACACTTATCCGACTTCTCTTCTCTTTGCTAAGGCCTCAAGGGAGATCATACTGCAGAAGTAACCAAACTAAACCTCTTTCCCTACTCATTGAGGGACAGAGCTAAGAGATGGTTGGCCCAGCTACCTACTAAATCCATCACCTTATGGGATGAGTTAAGCAAAGCTTCTTGGAAGAATACTACTCTGCAGCAAGAGTCTTGGAATATCGAAGGGCTCTATCTAGTTTTACTCAAGCTGCTGGCGAGACTGTGATCGAAGCCTAGGACAGATTCAAGGAGTTAATCAGGTTCTGCCCCCAATATGTACTTACCGAAGCATTGCTAATTCAGCAATTCTATGACAGACATGGGCAAGCAGGTTCTTGATGGACTCAATCCCAGAGTGGTTTCAATGGAATGAGTGATGTAGATGCTAGAAACGCTTTGGAGAGGCTCTATAGGAATAGCAAGAACTGGCGCACAAGTGACCGAGCTAAGAAGCAACCGGTAAATGCAGCCCTCGCCTCCACTGATGATCAATTTGAGGCACTGAATGCCATCATTACTAATCAACTGAATGCTTTCCAACAAGGGAAAAGCGTTCACCAGTGTATCAAGTCTGTGAATTTTGCCAAGGACCGCATTTTAGTAGAGATTGTTATGGTAATGGAATATTGACTATTCCAGAGGATATGGAACAAGTTGATGCAATTAACTCTGCTCCTATAGGAAATACCTACAATCCCACTTGGAAGAACCATCCGGGATTCAGTTCGAGAAATAATTCCGGGACTGCTAACTTCCAGAAAAGGGTGCCTCAACAGCTGCCATATCCATAGAATCAGCAAGTCGCTCTGCCCGCACCAAGGAACTACATCGTTCCAGTCGACCCCATGCAAGAATTCAGGGATATGCTAAAAAGCATTGCCGACTCTAACAAGGAAATGATAGAGTCTAACAGGAAAGTCCAGAAGCTCATGCCGAAAGAATCAAACAGAACGAGAACAGACAGAAGCATACTGAGCAAATAGTCAGAAATACACAAGCTGCTATAAAAACCTTGGAGAGACAAATGGGACCAGCTATCCACCCATCTCTCTCACAGGTCTCAGGGAACACTACCAAGCAATACTGAGACCAACCCCCAAACTGAATGCAAGACCATCACTCTAAGATCTGGTAAAGTTCTATCTCCATCTCCGTCCAAACCATCTGGCCCTCCTATTCTTGTGCAGGAACCAGAAGAAGGCTCCAAGGATCCAACGCCGATGGATGTCGAAATCGAAGTAGCAAGGAAAGGAAGACGGAGTTTATTCCTAAGTACCGGCCAAAAGTACCTTACCCTGCCAGACTTATGCAGAATAAAGATAAGGAGCAATTTGAAAAGTTTCTTAAGAATTTTAGTCAGATTCATGTTAATTTGCCTTTACTTGATGTTATTTCTGAAATGCCTAAGTATGCTAAGTTTTTAAAAGAAGTCGTTAGTAATAAAAGAAAATTTGACATGGACAAGGTGCTTCTTAATGAAGAGTGTTCGGCAGTTTTGGTGAATAAACTGCTGTCTAAACAGAAAGATCCTGGTAGCTTTACCTTGCCATGTACAATTGGAAATATTACTAACATGCATGCATTAGCAGACTTAGGAGCTAGTATTAATCTCATGCCATCTAGTTTATTTGATAAATTAGGATTGCATGATTTGAAAATGACTAGGATGTGCATACAGCTTGCAGATAGGACAGTTAAAATCCCTAAAGGAATAATTGAAGATCTCTTAGTAAAGGTCGGAAAATTTGTGTTCCCCGTGGACTTTGTTGTCATGGATATGAATGGGGAAGGAGGAGTACCCCTGATCCTAGGTCGACCATTTCTAGCTACCTCAAAAGCATTAATAGATGTCAGTAATGGTCAAATCAAGTTGAGGGTAGGTAATGAGGACATCATTTTTTATCTGAATGAAACCCTTAGGTATCCCATGCATTTAGATGATACTTGCTTATGTGTGGATGCTATTGAGCACTTGATTGCAATTAATGTGACAGACCTATGCTCAAACTATCAAGTCTTGAGTGAGGACTCCCTAGAATTAGGGGAGACTGAACTCAGCTCTTCCAAATATGAAATTAATTCTGATAGTTTCTGATGCGTTCCGACTGATATACTAAAATAGGTGTTGATTTACCCTATGTTGATTATGAGTAATTAAGGAATTATCCTGACTAATTGTCACATTTAGTCTCTATGCTGTCACTTAATCAATCAGAACCTAAGGCAGAGTACCTATCGTGTAGCTAGTCTGTTGGAAAGTATCTACGATTTTAATTAAATCAAATATCGTACTCCTAGGGAAGTGGTAACGTCTTAGTAGTAACTATCCTCTTACCCTAACTCTTATCTTATGATCCAGTTATGAAATCGATCATCAATATCCTTGATGAGAGGGTGATTCATTCTCCACTAGGTTTAAGTCTATTTAAGCCTAAGTGTGTTTTACAAATAATGTCCTGATTCTATGTTATATTGTTCCTACATGTTGATTGACCTATCTTCGAGTATTTTAGACATGTCTTGGCCTAGATTACAATTATGTATTGAGTATAAAGGTGTACCACATCTGAGCTACCTGATAAACCGCCCTACCTTAATGACGGCCATACTCACGGTTCGAGCTAAAGGCATCCATGAGAACCTATGTCACTTAGGAGATCATGCCGCTCGCCCTAACGCCGGCATAAACACACAAACTCAGCCTACTTAGACTACTCTAACAAACATGGTGATCTATAAGTTATTTCATCTAATATGGCAGACATTAATGCAACCCAACGGGGAAGTCCTAAATTAATGCTTGTTAAACTAAACAGGTTATGATTAGACCATGGGTTCTTCAACATGCATAACTAAACTACATTAGACATGCAGACGTAATGAAAGTTAAGCTGGTGGCCATTTCTGGAAAATCATAAAGTTCTTCAACATGCATAACAAATATTCATAAAATCATAATCCAATAAACATAACAAATGTTTGGACGAACACAGTATAGACATATAAAGAGAGGGATAGGGGGACCGATGCCATAAAGTAATCACCCTTTACGAAGTCACGCCAATGGAGCAACTGCTTGTATATGTTGGACTGCTCGACCCAACTCTGCTCGATAGAACCTTTGGAGGACGCTTCCTCAGCCTAGTAACTGGACTTTACCTTAATACCCAACTTAAGCCCAGCCCTGTTGACTGACTCTTCAAACGCCTAGAGCCCCCTTAGGATCTCCTAACGAAATTCTGGGTATTCTATGAATACCAGAAATGAACCTATCTAGTCGTATCCTTGGATCTGAGACAGACTCTCAGAAACAAAGAACACGAGACACTATCTAAGAATATAAATAGACCTATACTAAAACCTGTGATACGCGAAAATCGTATCACCTTTTTAGCATGTTTTTATGTATGAATTTGGGTGAAATCGAGGGTAATTTGATCTGGATTGTTCATTATTCACTTAATTTCACAGTTTTTATGATTTTGGAAGTGTCAGGTGAAAAGTAGATGAAAACAACAAATTTTGGGGCAAAAACGCAATTTTTGGAAATGTTGACCCGGTCAAAGGGTCGGGACGGGCGTCCCAACCAAGTCAAGGCACCTGGACGGGCGTCCAGGACCCGGGACGGGCATCCCGACCTGGTCAACTGACCAGGACGGGCGTCCCGAGCCGCCAGAAGCTGTCCCGCATCGAATTTTTCAGAGATTTTCACTCCGGGAAGCTGCTATAAATACCCCAGGCCTCCAGCAGTTGAATTCATTCCTCTCCACTCGATCTGAGTCATTTAGTGGTGTCCAGTGTACAATTCTCTAGTACACAACTCACTCAGAGACTCGGATCTCAGTTTTCTTTCTTGTTAGTGTTTTGTTTTAGTTTCTGAGAAATAGTCTCAGATCTTAGGTTTCTATAGATAAGTTCGTTTCTGGTATTCATAGAATACCCGGGATTTCGTTAGGAGATCCTAAGAGGGCTCTAGGCGTTCCAAGAGTCAGTCCACAGGGCTGGGCTTAAGTTGGGTATTAAGGTAAAGCCCAGTTACTAGGCTGAGGAAGCGTCCTCCGACGGTTCTGGCGAGCAGAGTCGGGTCAAGCAATACGGCATATACAGCAGTACGCTCCATCGGCGAGACTTCGTGAAGGGTGAATTCTTTATGGCATCGGTCCCCCTGTCCCTCTCTTATATGTTGTTATTGTGTTTGTCCAAAGAACTGTTTGAATACCAGATTATGTTTTTATGAATAATTGTTATTTATGTTGAAGTATTATGTTTTTCTAGAAATGGCCACCTGCTTAAATATCCATTATGTCTGCATGTTTATTGTCGTTCTTTTAAACTGAAATTAGGGTTATAGACAATTCCTAACCACGGTCTATTCAACTGTTTAGTTTAACAGGCATCAATTAGTATTGGTGTCTGCCATACTAGATAAAATAATCTGCGGAATACCCCGTTGGTTGAAAGTAGTCTAGGTAGGCTGAGAGGAGTTTATGCGGAGGTTTATGCGACGAGCAGTATGATCCCCAAAGTGACTAGGGCGGTCATTGCTGACTTTAGTCCGAGCCGTGAGTAGGGCCGTTACCCTTAACGATGGGGCGGTAGCGTAGAAACTCAGATGTGGTAGCCTTTAGACACAGAAAAATTGCAATCCAGGCCAAGACATGTCTAAAACACTCGAATATAGGTCAATCAACGTATAGTAACAGTATAACATAAAATCAGGATCTAATCTTTAAAACACTTTCAGGTTTGCTAGACTTAAACCTAGTGGAGAATGAATCACCCTCTCATCAAAATTATTGATGAAGATTGCATAACTGGATTATAAGATAAGAGTTAGGAAGAAAGGCTAGTTACTACTAAGTCGTTGCCACTTCCCTGGGAGTACGATATTTATTAATAAAATCGTAGATACTTTCCAACAGACTAGCTACACGATAGGTACTCTGCCTTAGGTTCTGGCTGATTAAGTGACACCATAGAGACTAAATGTGACAATTAGTCAATCACAGTCCTTAATTATTCATAATCAACATAGGGTAAAATAACACCTATTTAGCACATCGGTCGGAAACCGCATCAGATTTTTGGCGCCGTTGCCGGGGAATATCATAATGAATTTAGGATTCCTGATCAAAATTCTAGAGGCTTATGATAGGTAACGGTAGTAACCTAGACTTAGACCCAACACTGTCTTATACCAGTTAGACAATCAATTTCCGAAATATAGGGTTATCATAACTAATTAATTCTCGATGTTATCTGGAATTAAGACATTTAGGATAATCAAAATTTAGAAAATTATTCTAAAACCATATTGAGGGAATTTAATTGCTTTCGAAAAAGAAAAAAAAAATTAAAAATTTAAAAATCTGAAAAAATTGTACCTTTTCTTGTTTAATGGTAAGTTGTTCTCTTTTCCCTATCTTTGTGTTTTCTTCTTTTTGTTTGTTTTCTCTTTCTTCTTCCAAGTTTTTTTAAGTTTTCACTTTCCCTGTAACCCCACTAACCAGTTTGCTCAAGCTAAAACGTGTTCTTCTCTGTAGTTGCATGACTCGATCTTCAGAAGCTAACCTTGAAACACCAGTTGAGAATCCTGAACGAATCATTCGCACAACTAATAGACGAAGAACAGAAATGGCTGCTGAAAGACCTACCCTTGAATCCTACATCCAGCCACAGACTATCCCAGTCTCATCTGCCATCCGAATCCCTGGGAACCCTCGCTATGATCTTAAACCTAATGTGATCCAGCTGATTATAAATCGAGTTCAGTTTGGAGGAACTGCAGCCGAAATCCGCTGGAACACCTATCTGATTTCTCTTCTCTCTGCGAAGGCCTCAAGGGAGATCATACTGCAGAAATAACTAAACTCAACCTTTTTCCCTACTCACTTAGGGACAGAGCTAAGAGATGGTTGGCCCAGCTACCTACTAACTCCATCACCTCTTGGGACGAGTTAAGCAAAGCCTTCCTAGAAGAGTACTACTCTGCAGCAAGAGTCCTAGAATATCGAAGGGCTCTGTCTAGTTTCACTCAAGCTGCTGATGAGACAGTGATCGAAGCTTGGGACAGATTCAAAGAACTACTCAGGCTCTGCCCCCAACATGGACTTACCGAGGCATTGCTGATTCAGCAATTTTACGGGGGTATGTCAGACATGGGTAAGCAAATTCTTGATGGACTCAATCCCCAGAGCGGTTTCAATGGAATGAGTGATGTAGATGCTAGAAACGCTCTGGAGAGACTCTACAGGAACAGCAAGAATTGGCGCACAAGTGGCCGAGCTAAGAAGCAACCAGTAAATGCGGTCGTTGCCTCCACTGATGATCAATTTGAGGCACTGAAGGCCAGCATTACTAATCAGCTGAATGCTTTCCAACAAGGGAAAAATTCAGTCAGTATACCAAGTCTGCGAGTTTTGCCAAGGACCACATTTCAGTGGGGATTGTTATGGTAATGGGATATTAACTATCCAGAGGAGATGGAACAAGTGGACGCAGTAAATTCTGCTCCTATAGGAAATACCTACAATCCCACTTGGAAGAACCATCCGGGATTTAGCTGGAGAAACAATCCCGGGACTACTAACTTCAGAAAAGAGTACCTCAGCAACTGCCATATCCGCAGAACCAGCAAGTCGCTCTGCCTGCACCAAGGAACTACATCGTTCCAGCTGATCCCATGCAATTCAGAGACATGCTGAAGAGCATTTCCGACTCCAACAAGGAAATGATAGAGTCCAACAGAAAGATTCAGGAAGCTCACGCAGAAAGAATCCAGCAGAACGAGAATAGACAGAAGCAGACCGAGCAAACAATCAGAAACACACAAGCTGCTATACAAACTTTAGAGAGGCAGATGGGTCAACTATCCACCCATTTCTCTCACAGGTCCCAGGGAACGCTACCAAGCAACACTGAGACCAACCCTCAAACTGAATGCAAGACCATCACTCTAAGATCTGGTAAAATTCTATCTCCATCTCCACCCAAACCATCTGACCCTCCTATTCTTGTGCAGGAACCAGAAGAAGGCTCCAAGGACCCAACGCCGACGGATGTCGAGATCGAAGTAGCAAGGAAAGGGAAGACGGAGTTTATTCCTGAGTACCGGCCAAAAGTACCTTACCCTGCCAGACTTATGCACAATAAAGATAAGGAGCAATTTGAAAAGTTTCTTAGGAATTTTAGTCAGATTCATGTTAATTTACCTTTACTTGATGTTATTTCTGAAATGCCAAAGTATGCTAAGTTTTTAAAAGAAGTTGTTAGTAATAAAAGAAAATTTGACATGGACAAGGTGGTTCTTAATGAAGAATGTTCGGCGGTTCTGTTGAATAAACTACCGTCTAAACAGAAAGATCCTGGTTGTTTTACCTTGCCATGTACAATTGGAAATATTACTAACATGCATGCATTAGCAGACTTAGGAGCTAGTATTAATCTTATGCCATCTAGTTTATTTGATAAATTAGGATTGCATGATTTGAAAACGACTAGGATGTGCATACAACTTGCAGATAGGACAGTCAAAATCCCCAAGGGAATAATTGAAGACCTCTTAGTAAAGGTCGGAAAATTTGTATTTCCTGTGGATTTCGTTGTCATGGACATGAATGGGGAAGGAGGAGTGCCCCTGATCCTAGGTCGACCATTTCTAGCTACCTCAAAAGCATTAATAGACGTCAGTAATGGTCAAATCAAGTTAAGGGTAGGAAATGATGACATCACTTTTGATCTAAATGAGACCCTTAGGTATCCCATGCATTTAGATGATACTTGTTTTTGTGTGGATGCCATGGAACACTTGATTGCAATTAACGTGACAGACCTATGCTCAAACTATCAAGTTCTAAGTGAGGACTCCCTAGAATTAGAGGAGTGAACTTAGCTCTTCTGAAAATGAAATTACTTCTGATAGTTTCACTGAGATAGGTGATGATGAGATGAAGAAAGAACGAACCTCGTTTGAAGATCCACCAGACTTGGAACTGAAGGAACTACCCACTCATCTGTGCTACGAATTCCTAGATGACAACAAGAAACTTCCCATTATTCTTGCAGCTGATCTGACTGCAGAACAAAGGAAGCTGACTGTGGACATGTGCAGAAAGCATAGAAGAGCCTTTGCCTACAAAATTGCAGATATCCCAGGTATTAATCCAAGCTTTTGTTCGCATAAGATTCTTCTAGAAAATGAGTATAAGCCATGTGTGCAACCTCAAAGGAGGTTGAATCCTAATGTGTGTGATGTTGTTAAGAAAGAAGTCATTAAACTGTTAGATGCAGGACTTATCTACCCTATCTCAGATAGTGAGTGGGTAAGCCCGGTGCAGGTAGTACCTAAGAAAGGCGGTATAACAGTTGTTAGGAATGAGCATAATGAACTAATCCCTACAAGAACTGTAACTGGTCATCGTGTATGCATAGACTATAGAAAATACGGCCACACGAAAAGATCACTTTCCCCTTCCTTTTATTGACCAAATGTTAGAAAGATTATCTGGACACATGTTTTATTGCTTTCTTGATGGGTTTTCTGGTTATTTTCAAATTCCTATTTCCCCTGAGGACCAGCATAAAACTACATTCACATGCCCTTTTGGAACATTTGCATATAGAAGGATGCCTTTTGGTTTGTAATGCACCTGCTACATTTCAACGTTGTATGACTGCTATCTTTGAGGACATGTTAGGAAAATCTATGGAAGTATTTATGGATGACTTTTCTGTTTTTGGTAATTCATTTGAGGTTTGTCTAAAGAACTTGGAGTTAATGTTGAAACGTTGTATAAAATCTAACCTGGTTTTAAATTGGGAAAAATGCCACTTCATGGTAAAAGAGGGAATCGTTTTAGGACATAAGATCTCACACCTAGGTATGGAAGTAGATAAGGCAAAAATTGAAGTTATTTCAAAACTACCTCCTCCCAAAAATGTGAGAGCCGTTAGGAGTTTTTTGGGACACGCTGGCTTCTATCGTAGGTTTATAAAAGATTTTTCATTAATAGCCAGACCGTTGACCAATTTACTCGGAAAAGATGTTCCATTTGTCTTTGATGAGAAATGTCTAAAAGCTTTTAATAGACTTAAGGAACTCTTAACTACTGCACCTATTATGACGTCACCAGACTGGAGTCTACCTTTTGAGCTTATGTGTGATGCTAGTGACTATGCAGTAGGAGTAGTTTTAGGACAAAGACATGATAAGAAATTCCATGTAGTATATTATGCTAGTAAAACCTTAACGGACGCTCAGGAAAATTACACTACGACAGAAAAGGAATTATTAGCAGTAGTATATGCATTTGATAAGTTTCGATCTTATCTAGTCCTATCTAAAACTATTGTTTATACTGATCATTCTGCACTAAAATACTTATTCAATAAAACCGACGCAAAACCAAGATTGATTAGATGGGTTTTATTGCTTCAAGAATTTGATATAGAAATTCGGGATAAGAAAGGGGCAGAAAACTTAGCCGCAGACCACTTGTCTAGGCTAGAAAATCCGACCCTAGAAGCCATTGATGAGACAATCATATCTGATAAATTCCCGGATGAGAATTTGCATTGTTTGCTGTCTTCTCACCCCCTTGGTTTGCAGATATAGCAAATTACTTGGCAGCCCGGACTCTCCCTAGTGATATCACTGCTCAACAAAGAAAAAAGTTCTTTACTGACCTGAAATATTACTATTGGGAAGATCCTTTTCTATTTCGAATATGTGCAGATCAGATGATCAGAAGGTGTATCTCAAGAAGAAGGTTTCCAAATTCTGGAACATTGTCACTGCGGACCAACAGGCGGTCACTTAGCTGCAGCTAATACCGCCCGAAAAGTATTAGAAGCAGGCTTTTACTGGCCTACATATTCAAAGACGCCGCAGCATTTACAGGATCGTGCGACGCCTGTCAGAAAGCGGGAACCACATCTTCTCGAGACAGTCTACCCCAACAGGTAATCCAAAGTGCAGAAATATTTGACATATGGGGTATAGATTTCATGGGTCCGTTTCCTTCCTCTTTTGGTATGAAGTACATCATAGTAGCTGTAGAATATTTTTCAAAATGGCCTGAGCACAGGCCCTACCTACTAATGATTCTAGAGCCGTATGCAGATTCCTTAAGCAGATTTTCGCCAGGTTTGGATGTCCAAAAGCCCTAATCAGTGATCGAGGTACGCACTTCTGCAACTCTCAATTGCAGAAGGTACTCTCAGCAGTACGGAGTTCAGCATCGCATTTCCACAGCCTACCATCCCCAAACCAATGGACAGGCTGAGGTAACCAATAGGGGAATAAAGAGAATCTTAGAAAAGACTGTGGGTGTTAACCGTAAGGATTGGGCCAATAAGCTGGAGGACGCATTATGGGCCTTCCGTACAGCATACAAGACCACTACAGGATTCTCACCCTATCGATTAGTCTATGGAAAAGCATGTCACCTTCCAGTTGAACTTGAACACAGAGCTTATTGGGCGGTACAAAAGTGCAACCTCGACGATAAATTAACTAAGGAACGCCGGATTCTACAACTCAATGAATTGGATGAGTGGAGGCTCAAAGCCTATGAAAACTCACACCAATTCAAGATGACAAGTAAACTCCGGCATGACAGGCGACTCAGAACCCAGAAGATTTTTGAACCATGAGATAAGGTATTACTATACAACTCACGGTTAAGATTGTTCCCAGGAAAGCTGCGTAGCTGCTGGTCAGGACCATTCACAATCACGAAAGTATCACCTTTCGGAGCATGTGACATCATGGATTCTGATGGCATTATTCAAAAAGTAAACGGACAACGCCTGAAGATTTACAGAGAGCCGTTTGACTCGTCCGAGCAGACTGTGTACTTCACAGACTAAGGGAGTATCTCTTTCATTTTGTTTCTTGTTTTGTTATTTCTATGTTCCTTCTTACCCGTAGTCAGTTGAATAAGTGTGGGGTAAGAATCTTTGTGTTTTATTTCTTGTTTTCAAATAAGTGTGGGGTAATTAGATATGCATGAACACTGAGGACAGTGCTAGACTTAAGTGTGGGGTAGCAGTGCACGGTGCACTGTAGCAGTTTGCAAAATTTTTCGCATGATTTTGCTTGTTTTCACATACTTTCACATCCTTCCAAAAAAAATTTCAAAATTTTTCCGTCTTTCAAACGTCTAAATGCAGTATGCTTGGTTAAACAATTGCTTATGTCTATGATATGTAGGTAGTATGCTATGGTTAGTAGGAGATAATTGATAGCTATCTTGGACTAATTGATTAGGAATAGGGAATTCCTGATAACTGAGCACAACTTTGTCTGGATTAGAGACCTCAACCAATTACCTGTTCGAGACTTAACTAGATAAAATTAGACCAGTTGTGGATATATTGGCAGTTAGGATGACTAGATGAGACTCTGAGCTAGAAGTGAAAAGAAATTAAAAGAAGTTAATCAAATAAGGGTAGTTTGCCAGCGGCCTTCGCTACTCGAGCACCACTCCTTCGGGAATTTAAAGCCTGATGCCCTAAGGTCGTGTAGATCTGGGAGTCATCGGAGTGGGACTCGCTACATGGGTAGTTGAAGTTGACGTGTTCTAAGCAGACTCAAAATACCCTGAATCTATAAAGAAAATAACTAAATGCTAAAACATTAAAATCTGATCACCAAAGCTCAGAACTCAAAAAGTTGTCTGTTGTTAATATGTCTAGCGATAGGTCGAAGTGTTATCTGGTAGTAGTTAAGACAAGAGTACATTGTGTTGACTATCTGGTCTGGACTAGTACACACACTACACATCAGGAAGACCCTGTGACTAAGAAAAAGGTCCAACTAGTTGTTGATTTTTTCTGCCTGATCATAACAAGCTACTAGAGACATTGAGACCTTGTCATAGCAACCTAACCAGACAGACCTGTATTAAGACTAGTCTGAAGAATTTTTGGAATAAAAACATGACTAGGAATTTAAGTAACTTCATGTAGACTTTGCTTGAGGACAAGCAAAAAGCTAAGTGTGGAGTTATCTGATACGCGAAAATCGTATCACCTTTTTAGCATGTTTTTATGTATGAATTTGGGTGAAATCGAGGGTAATTTGATATGGATTGTTCATTATTCACTTAATTTCACAGTTTTTATGATTTTGGAAGTGTCAGGTGAAAAGTAGACGAAAACAACAAATTTTGGGGCAAAAACGCAATTTTTGGAAATGTTGACCCGGTCAAAGGGTCGGGACGGGCGTCCTGACCAAGTCAAGGCACCTGGACGGGCATCCAGGACCCGGGACGGGCGTCCCGACCTAGTCAACTGACCAGGACGGGCGTCCCGAGCCGCCAGAAGCTGTCCCACATCGAATTTTTCAAAGATTTTCACTCCGGGAAGCTGCTATAAATACCCCAGGCCTCCAGCAGTTGAATTCATTCCTCTCCACTCGATCTGAGTCATTTAGTGGTGTCCAGTGTACAATTCTCTAGTACACAACTCACTTAGAGACTCGGATCTCAGTTTTCTTTCTTGTTAGTGTTTTGTTTTAGTTTCTGAGAAATAGTCTCAGATCTTAGGTTTCTATAGATAGGATCGTTTCTGGTATTCATAGAATACCCGGGATTTCGTTAGGAGATCCTAAGAGGGCTCTAGGCGTTCGAAGAGTCAGTCCACAGGGCTGGGCTTAAGCTGGGTATTAAGGTAAAGCCCAGTTACTAGGCTAAGGAAGCGTCCTCCGACGGTTCTGGCGAGCAGAGTCAGGTCAAGCAATACGGCATATACAGCAGTACGCTCCATCGGCGAGACTTCGTGAAGGGTGAATTCTTTATGCATCGGTCCCCCCTGTCCCTCTCTTATATGTTGTTTATTGTGTTTGTCCAAATAACTGTTTGAATACCAGATTATGTTTTTATGAATATTTGTTATTTATGTTGAAGTATTATGTTTTTCTAGAAATGGCCACCTGCTTAAATATCCATTATGTCTGCATGTTATTGCCGTTCTTTTTAAACTAAAATTAGGGTTATAGACAATTCCTAACCACGGTCTATTCATAACCTGTTTAGTTTAACAGGCATCAATTAGTATTGGGTCTGCCATACTAGATAAAATAATCTGCGGAACACCCCGTTGGTTGAAAGTAGTCTAGGTAGGCTGAGTAGAGTTTTATGTCGGCGGTTATGCGACGAGCAGTATGATCCCCAAAGTGACATAGGGCGGTCATTGTTGACTTTAGTCCGAGCCGTGAGTAGGGCCGTTACCCTTAACGATGGGCGGTAGCGTAGAAACTCAGATGTGGTAGCCTTTAGACACAGAACATAATTGCAATCCAGGCCAAGACATGTCTAAAACACTCGAATATAGGTCAATCAACGTATAGTAACAGTATAACATAAAATCAGGATCTAATCTTTAAAACACTTTCAGGTTTGGCTAGACTTAAACCTAGTGGAGAATGAATCACCCTCTCATCAAAATTATTGATGAAGATTGCATAACTGGATTATAAGATAAGAGTTAGGAAGAAAGGCTAGTTACTACTAAGCCGTTGCCACTTCCCTGGGAGTACGATATTTATTTAATAAAATCGTAGATACTTTCCAACAGACTAGCTACACGATAGGTACTCTGCCTTAGGTTCTGGCTGATTAAGTGACACCATAGAGACTAAATGTGACAATTAGTCAATCACAGTCCTTAATTATTCATAATCAACATAGGGTAAAATAACACCTATTTAGCACATCGGTCGGAAACCGCATCAACCTGAGTTGCTAACTGACATGTATACTATGGAAAATTGTATACTTGAAGTCATTAAATGACTCATATCGAGTGGAGAGGAATGATTTCAACTGAGGAAGGCCTGGGGTATTTATAACAGCTTTCTGGAGTGATTTTCTCCCAAAAATTTGATGTGGGATTCTGAACTGCGGCTCGGGACGCCAGTCCTGGATTTGGGACGCCCAACCCGACCTGTTGACCAGGTCAGGATGGCCGTCCCGAGTCCTAAACGCCCGTCCTGGCCTGTTGACCAGGTCAGGACGTCCATCCTGACTTCAGGATGCCCACCCCGACTTCTGAACTTTTGAAAATCACGTTTTTGCCCTGAAATTTGCCATTCTCTTCTACTTTTCACCAGACACTTCCAAAATAACAAAAACTGTGAAATTGAGTTAATAACAATCAATTAAGACCGATTTACCATCAATTTCACCCTAAATTATGCCTAAAACATGCTAAAAATGTGATATGATTTATGCATATCATATAACCCCACACTTAGCTTTTTGCTTGTCCTCAAGCAAAGTCAACTTGAAGTTAGTGATTTTAAATCATAAGTGCAGTCACTTAAAAATTCTTAGTCATGTTTTTACTCCAAAATTTATCACTGAATCAAATAATTCACAACACAGGTCTGACTGGTTAAGTTGCTATGAAAAGGTCTCAAATGTCTCTAGTAGATTATCATAGTCAAGCAGGTACAACTTAATAACTAGATTGAACTCATCTTTCAGTCACAAGGTCTTCCTGATGTGTAGTGTGTGTACTAGTCCAGACTATATTATCAACACAATATACTCTCATCTCGACTCTTACCAGATAATACTTCAACCTGTCGCTAGACATACTAACAACAAACAACTTTCTGAGTTCTGAGCCTTGGTGACAAGATTTTTAATTAAGCATTTATTGATTTTTCTTTTATTGATTTTTCAGGGTATTTTGTGTCTACTTTCACACGTCAACTTCAACTACTCATGTAGCGAGTCCCACTCCGATGACTCCTGACCTACACGACCTTAGGCATCAGGCTTTAAGTTCCCCGAAGGAGTGGTGCTCGAGTAGCAAAGGCCGCTTGCAAACTACCCTATTTAGTTAACTTTATTTATTTTTCTTTTCACTTTCAGCTCAGAGCATTATCTAGTCATTTTGATTGCCAATACATCCTCAACTGGTCTAATCTTATCTAGTTAAGTTTTGAAAAGGTATTTGGCTGAGGTCTCTAATCCAAACTAAGTTGTTCTTGATAATCAGGAATTCCCTATTTCTAATCGATAAATTCAAGAAAGTCATCAAGTTGTCTCCTATTGATCATAACATTCTACACACATATCATAGACATCAGCAATGTTTTTACCAATCATACTGCATTATGAAGTCACTAAAGGAGTGAAAATTTTTGAAAATTTTTGGAAGGGTGTGAAAATACGGGAAAACATGCAAAGATCATGCAAAACAATTTCTACTACAGTGCACTGTGCACTGCTACCCCACACTTAAGTCTGACACTGTCCTCAGTGTTCATGCATAACTAAATTACCCCACACTTATTTGAAAACAAGAAGAGATAAAAACAAAATATAAACCTCTTACCCCACACTTATTCGACTAACTAAGGGTAAGAAAGCAAATAGAACAATAAACGAAATAACAAAATATAGTAAAAGAAATAAATGATGTTATGTCATATCAATCAATGTCATACAGAGATTCACATTTCATACAGCCCAGACATGATCACACACATAGAGCAAAAGCAACAAAAGAAAGAAAAAGAAAAGAGAAAAGAAAAGAAAAAACTAAGAACCCGACTCATCGTCATCAGGTGGACGGAAGTCTGTTGAAAAGTAGACCTCTGGGTCTTTAGCTAATCGAGAAGTCTGCTGAAAGATTTCCTCGACCCTGCTGCTGGTCATGGTGATTCTATCTTCCATCATCAACATCCGCGTCTCGATGTTTTCCATATCCCGGCTGTGTCGGGCTGTTAGTTTCGCCAATCCTTGCGACATATGTCGCTCAAAAGCAGTGCGTGGAATGAATGTCTCGGTCGGGGGTATATGTGTTGGGACTGATACTGGTGTCGATGCCTATCCTTGTTGCTCTGTGTGGATGGAGTAGCGCCCAGTTGCATCCTGTATGACCATCCCCATGTTCCGTAGATTGGTAAGGTCCGTAGGAATGGTGGTCTGGGCAACCTGGGTCAGCTTTGAGCCCTCGATGTCCAACTCCAAGTACTGGGCTATCCTGGTGATGAATGGCCCGAGCCCCAAACACTGTTTTCGAGTGTCCATAGCAAAACCCCTCATGATGACAGTAATGATTCGAGCCATTTCTACTGTGGAACCCATATGCATGTTGGCCAATAGGAATGTCTCCATCTGGGTGACATTCCTGGGGGCCGCCCGACGTCCTGACAGAGTATATGCTATAATGGCATGTAAATAGCGAAGAGCATGATGAATACCTGTGGCTTTCTCAAAGCCATGCTGGTAAGGAGTACCCGTCGTACAAATTTGAGCCCAAGCGGTGGAGACGTTTGCAGAAGTGAAGTCTCGAACTGCTGTGGTGTAGACGGGTGTATCCAGCTCGTTCCTCTACCAGATACCCAAGGCTATGCAGAACTCGGCCATGCTCATCGACCGATCTATTTCGCCTAGACGGAATGTGATATGCTCCTGCTGGAATGTAAATGAAGCATAGAACTCACATACCAGCTCTAGGTAGGTAGGCTTAGTGACAATGAAGACTCGACTATAGGGTAGTACGTCGAGTATGCGTCGAACCTCCTGCTCAACTCCCAGTGTCTGTACTGCTGCCCAGTCAAGCGTTCTGCCAACCAGTATGGTGCGTCCGATATATCCATGACATCTCTCCTGGTATGTTGGAATGTAGGGGAAAAGCATAAAAGGGTGTGCCACAAATGTGACGGTCATGGATGAAGTAATATGAGCATGTTTAGGTGCCATTTGGTTGAGAACGTTTGAGAGAAATTGAGAATTTAGGCGGGAAAGAAGATTCGAATTCGAATTCTGAAGGTGAATTTGAATTCGGAAGGATGGATTTTGGTTAGGGAATGATTTTGAGTTTTTGGCGGGAAATTCAAATTTTGGAGGGAAATTCAAATTTTGAAATTTCAAAAGGTTGCCAAAAATTTGTAGAGAGAAGGTAGAGAGAATTTTTTTAGAGAGATGATTTTTGGTGGTTGGTTTGAGAGAAAATGAAGAAAAATGGCATTTTTGTAGAAGGGGGCGGCCTTCGGGACGCCCATCCCGAAGGCAGAATGCCCGTCCCGGCTGGACGCCCGTCCTAGGTTACCTCGGGATGTGTGCCTCTTCCGAAATTTTTTTTTCATAATTCCCTGCAAATCTCAGTACACCAAAAACAATCATATTATTTAACAAGTCTTCATGTTTAACCTATCAAATTCAGAAAAAAACTCTTTACAAAGATTCTCAATCTTTTTTTTCCAAAAATCATATACCCCAATCATATCATAACCTCTATTCAGCAAGAGTTATAGAAAAACAAAAGACTGAGTTTATACAATTTAATTAGTAAAAAATAAACTGTATTTGCAACACCTTTGTTGTTCATAACAATTTGAAAAATAAAATGTCTGAAGAAAAATTACTGAATAAAATAAAAGACCATTTTTAAAAAAAATTTGAAAATAGAAAGTAGGGGTCAGTTATTTAATTTTAGTTCAAATAATTTGTTTGCTGAAAAGTAAAAAGAATCTTCCCTTTTTTTTCAACGACCCTTTTCTCTGATTTCTCGCATCTCCATGCGCATGACTCTAATCTCCTCCCTTTGCCTGCCCTGCTCACTTCGTAAGTCAGCTAACTCCCGGAGCATCTGGCTTTCCTGGAGACTTACTGTAGCCCTGAGTTGGTCCATGGTAGCTGTGAGATTCAGAATGCTCTGTTCTGAATGACACAGTCTGCGTGCAATTCCTTTATCCATCTGATAGATCCTTTGAGCCAAAGTGTCTATCTGCATGGACAAAACTGATTGAAAACCGTTAGTACTTCATTCGGATGAAGGGGTATGCTCGTTAGGCGTTGGAGTGTACTCAGGAGATGTTGGTGAGTTTTGGGTTTGGTCAAGGGGTGGTGGATTTATAGGAACTCTCTGGGCAGGAGTGTGAACTAGAGATCTTTGAGGTTCTTCTCTCAGAGGAAAGGTATCTTCAGAAGGATCTTCTTCTGTGGGACTAGGCTCACGGGTGTTCAGTAATCTTTTCACTAAGTCACTGGTGTCTAGGCTTGAGTCTATTTCTATAGGTTGTGGAGGAGGGTTCTCCCGTGGTATTTCTGGCTCAGGTCTAGATGGTCCTTCTGGTTTCGTCTTCTTTCGACCTGGAGTGTCAGGGTTTTCTGCTTTCTTTGCTTGGTTTGTAGCTGCTCTTGTTCTCTTCATCTATGAGTGTAAAGTTTGGTTAGGAATAACAAATAACAGAAAGGAAAACAAACAAGAGAAATATTTTTTTCGGGATTTTAAATTTTTAATATTTTTTTTTCATTTTATATTTTATTTCAAAAGCAGTTAAATTTCCTCGATATGGTTTTAGAATAATTTTCTAAAATTTGATTATCCTAAATGTCTTAATTTCAGATGATGTCTAAAATTAATTAGTTATGATAACCCTATATTTTGGAAATTGATTGTCTAACTAGCAAAAGATAAGTGTTAGGTCTAAGGTCTAGTTACTACCGTTACCTATCATAAGCTTCTAGAATTGTGGCCAATAATCCTAAATTCATTATGATATTTCCCCGGCAACGGCGCCAAAAATCTAATGCGTTCCAACTGATATACTAAAATATGGGTTGATTTGCCCTATGTTGATTATGAGTAATTAAGGACTTATCCTGACTAATTGTCACATTTAGTCTCTATGTTGTCACTTAATCAATTAGAACCTAAGGCAGAGTACCTATCGTGTAGCTAGTCTGTTGGAAAGTATCTACGATTTTAATTAAATCAAATATCGTACTCCCAAGGAAGTGGTAACGTCTTAGTAGTAACTATCCTCTTACCCTAACTCTTATCTTATGATCCAGTTATGCAATCGATCATCAATATCCTTGATGAGAGGGTGATTCATTCTCCACTAGGTTTAAGTCTATTTAAGCCTAAGTGTGTTTTACAAATAATGTCCTGATTCTATGTTATATTGTTCCTACATGTTGATTGACCTATCTTCGAGTATTTTAGACATGTCTTGGCCTAGATTGCAATTATGTACTGAGTATAAACGTGTACCACATCTGAGTTACTTGATAAACCGCCCTACCTTAATGACGGCCCTACTCACGGTTCGAGCTAAAGGCATCCATGAGAACCTATGTCACTTAGGAGATCATGCCGCTCGCCCTAACGCCTGCATAAACACACAAACTCAGCCTACTTAGACTACTCTAACAAACATGGTGATCTATAGGTTATTTCATCTAATATGGTAGATATTAATGCAACCCAACGGGGAAGTCCTAAATTAATGCCTGTTAAACTAAACAGGTTATGATTAGACCATGGTTAGGAATTGTCTATAACCCTACATTTAGTTTAAAAGAACCTACATTAGACATGCAGACATAATGAAAGTTAAGCTGGTGGCCATTTCCGGAAAATCATAAAGTACTTCAACATGCATAACAAATATTCTCATAAAATCATAATCCAATAAACATAACAAATGTTTGGACGAACACAGTACACACATATAAAGAGAGGGACAGGGGGACCGATGCCATCAAGTAATCACCCTTTACGAAGTCTCGCCGATGGAGCAACTGCTTGTATATGTTGGACTGCTCGACCCGACTCTGCTCGACAGAACCTTCGGAGGACGCTTCCTCAGCCTAGTAATTGGACTTTACCTTAATACCCATCTTAAGCCCAGCCCTGTTGACTGACTCTTCGAACGCCTAGAGCCCTCTTAGGATCTCCTAACGAAATCCCGAGTATTCTATGAATACCAGAAATGAACCTATCTAGTCGTATCCTAGGATCTGAGACAGACTCTCAGAAACAAAGAACACGAGACACTATCTAAGAATATAAATAGACCTATATTAAAACCTGAGTCGCTAAGTAACTTGTATACTTATGGAAAACTGTATACTTGAAGTCACTAAATGACTCAGATCGAGTGGAGAGGAATGATTTCAACTGAGGAAGGCTTGAGGTATTTATAGCAGCTTTCTGGAGTTATTTTCTCTCAAAAATTCGATCTGGGATTCTGAACTGCGGCTTGGGATGCCCGTCCTGGCCTGTTGACTAGGTCAGGACGCCCATCCTAACTCGGGACGCCCACCCCGACTTCTGAACTTCTGAAAATCACGTTTTTGCCCCGAAATTTGCCATTTTCTTCTACTTTTCACTTGACACTTCCAAAATCACAAAAACTGTGAAATTGAGTTAATAACAATCAATTAAGACCGATTTACCATCAATTTCACCCTAAATTATGCTTAAAAACATGCTAAAATGTGATATGATTTATGCATATCAGTTTCACTAAGATAGGTAATGATGAGATGAAGAAAGAACAGAATTCATTTGAAGATCCACCAGACTTGGAACTGAAGGAATTACCCGCTCATCTGTGCTATGAATTCCTAGACGACAACAAGAAACTTCCCATTATTCTTGCAGCTGATCTGACTGCAGAACAACGGAAGCTGACCGTGGACATGTGCAGAAAGTATAGAAGAGCCTTTGCTTACAAAATTGCAGACATTCCAAGTATTAATCCAAGCTTTTGTTCGCATAAGATTCTTCTAGAAAATGATTATAAGCCATGTGTGCAACCTCAAAGGAGGTTGAATCCTAATGTGTGTGATGTTGTTAAGAAAGAAGTAATAAAACTGTTAGATGCAGGACTTATCTATCCTATCTCAGATAGTAAGTGGGTAAGCCCGGTGCAGGTAGTACCTAAGAAAGGTGGTATAACAGTTGTCAGAAATGAACATAATGAACTAATTCCTACGAGAACTGTAACTGGTCATCGTGTATGCATAGACTATAGGAAACTAAATACGGCCACACGAAAAGACCACTTCCCCCTTCCTTTTATTGACCAAATGTTAGAAATATTATCTGGACATATGTTTTACTGCTTTCTTGATGGGTTTTCTGGATATTTTCAAATTCTTATTTCCCCTGAGGACCAGCATAAAACTACTTTCACATGCCCTTTTGGAACATTTGCATATAGAAGGATGCCTTTTGGTTTGTGTAATGCACCTGCTACATTTCAACGTTGTATGACTGCTATCTTTGAGGACATGTTAGTAAAGTGTATGGAAGTATTCATGGATGACTTTTCTGTTTTTGGTAATTCATTTGAGGTTTGTCTAAAGAATTTGGAATTAATGTTGAAACGTTGTATAAAATCTAACTTGGTTTTAAATTGGGAAAAATGCCACTTCATGGTAAAAGAGGGAATCGTATTAGGACATAAGATCTCACACCGAGGTATGGAAGTAGATAAGGCCAAAATTGAAGTTATTTCAAAATTGCCTCCACCCAATACTGTGAGATCTGTTAAGAAGTTTTTTGGGACATGCTGGCTTTTATCGTAGGTTTATAAAGGATTTCTCCTTAATAGCCAGGTCGTTGACCAATTTACTCGGAAAAGATGTTCCATTTGTCTTTGATGAAAAATGTCTGAAAGCCTTTAATAGACTTAAGGAACTTTTAACTACTGCACCTATCATGACGTCACCTGACTGGAGTCTACCTTTTGAACTAATGTGTGATGCTAGTGACTATGCAGTAGGAGTTGTTTTAGGACAAAGACATGATAAGAAGTTTCATGTAATATATTATGCTAGTAAAACCTTAACTGATGCTCAGGAAAATTACACTACGATAGAGAAGGAATTGTTAGCAGTAGTATATGCATTTGACAAATTTCGATCATATCTAGTCCTGTCTAAAACCATTGTTTATACTGATCATTCTGCATTAAAGTACTTGTTCAATAAAACCGATGTAAAGCCAAGATTAATTAGATGGGTTTTATTGCTTCAAGAATTCGACATAGAAATTTGGGATAAGAAAGGGGCAGAAAACTTAGCCGCATACCACTTGTCCAGGATAGAGAATCCGATCCTAGAAGCTATTGATGAATCATTATATCTGATAAATTTCCGGATGAGAATTTATGTGCACTGTTTGCTATTTTCTCACTCCCTTGTTTTGCAGATATAGCAAATTACTTGGCAGCTCAGACTCTTCCTAGTGATATCACTGGTCAGCAGCGAAAAACATTCTTTGTTGACTTGAAATATTACTATTGGGAAGATCCTTTTCTGTTTCGAATATGTGCAGATCAGATGATCAGGAGATGTGTCTCTCAAGAAGAAGGTTTCCAAATTCTGGAACATTGTCACTTAGCTGCAGCTAATACTGCCTAGAAAGTATTAGAAGCAGGCTTCTACTGGCCTACCATATTCATGGATGCCGCAACATTCACAGGATCGTGCGATGCCTGTCAGAAAGCTGGAAACATATCTTCTCGAGACAGTCTACCCCAACAGGTAATTCAAAGTGTAAAAATATTTGACATATGGGGTATAGATTTTATGGGTCCGTTTCCTCCCTCTTTTGGTAAGAAGTACATCATAGTAGCTGTAGAATATTTTTCAAAATGGCATGTGCCTACTAATGATGCTAGAGTCGTGTGCAGATTCCTTAAGCAGATTTTCGCCAGATTTGGATGTCCGAAAGCCCTAATCAGTGACCGAGGTACACACTTCTGCAACTCTCAATTGTAGAAGGTACTTCAGCAGTATGGAGTTCAGCATCGTTTTTCCACAGCCTACCATCCTCAAACCAATGGGCAGGCTGAGGTAACCAATAGGGGAATAAAGAGAATCCTAGAAAAGACTGTGGGTGTTAACCGTAAGGTTTGGGCCATAAAGCTGGATGATGCATTATGGGCCTTCTGTACAACATACAAGACCACTATGGGGTTCTTGCCTTATCGGCTAGTCTATGGAAAAGCATGCCACCTTCCGATTGAACTAGAACATAGAGCTTACTGGGAAGTGCAAAAATGCAATCTAGACGATAACTTAACTAAGGAACACCGGATTCTACAACTCAACGAATTGGATGAGTAAAGGCTCAAAGCCTATGAAAACTCACATCAATTCAAGATGACGAGTAAACTCCGGCATGACAGGCGACTCAGAGCCCAGAAGAATTTTGAACCAGGAGATAAGGTATTGCTATACAACTCACGTTTCAAAATTTTCCCAGGAAAGTTGTGTAGCTGTTGGTCAGGCCCGTTCATTATCACAGAAGTATCACCCTTTGGAGCATGTGTCATCATGGATTCTGACGGCACTATTCAAAAGTGAACGGGCAACGCTTAAAGATCTACAGAGAACCTTTTGATTTGTCCGAGCAGACTATTGACTTCGCAGAATAAGGGAATATCTCTTTCATTTTATTTTGTGTTTTGTTATTTGTTATTTCTTTCATCATTCTATTTTCTTTCGTACCCTTAGTTATTCGAATAAGTGTGGGGTAAGAGTTCTATGTTTTGTTTTTATATTTCTTGTTTTCAAATAAGTGTGTGGTAAATTAGATATGCATGATCACTGAGGACAGTGTCAGACTTAAGTGTGGGGTAGCAGTGCACAGTGCACTGTAGTAGAAAAACTTTTGCATGATCTTTGCATGTTTTCCCGTATTTTCACACCCTTCCAAAATTTTTCAAAATTTTTTTACTCCTTCAGTGACTTCATAATGCAGTATGATTAGTAAAAACATTACTGATGTCTATGATATGTGTGTAGAATGGTATGATCAATAGGAGACAACTTGATGACTTTCTTGAATTTATCGATTAGAAATAGGGAATTCCTGATTATCGAGCACAACTTAGTTTGGATTAGAGACCTCAGCCAAA
This sequence comes from Asclepias syriaca, assembly GCA_027405835.1. Taxonomy (NCBI): domain Eukaryota; kingdom Viridiplantae; phylum Streptophyta; class Magnoliopsida; order Gentianales; family Apocynaceae; genus Asclepias; species Asclepias syriaca. Next base: position 10,767,159 of record CM049930.1, read on the forward strand.
TACCTTTTCAAAACTTAACTAGATAAGATTAGACCAGTTGAGGATGTATTGGCAATCAAAATGACTAGATAATGCTCTGAGCTGAAAGTGAAAAGAAAAATAAATAAAGTTAACTAAATAGGGTAGTTTGCAAGCGGCTTTTGCTACTCGAGCACCACTCCTTAGGGGAACTTAAAGCCTGATGCCCTAAGGTCGTGTAGGTTGGGAGTCATCGGAGTGGGACACACTACATGGGTAGTTGAAGTTGACGTGTGAAAGTAGACACAAAATACCCTAAAAATCAATAAAAGAAAAATCAATAAATGCTTAATTAAAAATCTTTTCACCAAGGCTCAGAACTCAAAAAGTTATTTGTTGTTAGTATGTCTAGTGACGGGTCGAAGTATTATCTAGTAAGAGTCGAGATGAGAGTATATTGTGTTGATAATCTAGTCTGGACTAGTACACACACTACACATCAGGAAGACCTTGTGACTGAAAGATGAGTTCAATCTAGTTATTAAGTTGTACCTGCTTGACTATGATAATCTACTAGAGACATTTGAGACCTTGTCATAGCAACTTAACCAGTCAGACCTGTGTTGTGAATTATCTAATTCAGTGATAAATTTTGGAGTAAAAACATGACTAAGAATTTTTAAGTGACTGCACTTATGATTTAAAATCACTAACTTCAGGTAGACTTTGCTTGAGGACAAGCAAAAAGCTAAGTGTGGGGTTATATGATATGCATAAATCATATCACATTTTAGCATGTTTTTAGGCATAATTTATGGTGAAATTGATGGTAAATAGGTCTTAATTGATTGTTATTAACTCAATTTCACAGTTTTTGTGATTTTGGAAGTGTCAGGTGAAAAGTAGAAGAAAATGGCAAATTTCGAGGCAAAAACGTGATTTTTAGAAGTTCAGAAGTCTGGGTGGGCTTCCCGAAGTCAGGATGGGCGTCCCGAAGTCAGGATGGGCGTCCCGAAGTCAGGATGGGAGTCCTGACCTAGTCAGCAGGCAAGGACGGGTGTCCAGGACTCAGGACGACCGTCCTAACCTGGTCAACAGGCCGGGACGGGCGTCCCAGATCCAGGACATGCGTCCCTAGCCCCAGTTCAGAATCCCACATCGAAATTTTGAGAGAAAATCACTCTAGAAAGCTGCTATAAATACCCCAGGCCTTCCTCGGTTGAAATCATTCCTCTCCACTCAATCTGAGTCATTTAGTGACTTCAGGTATACAGTTTTCCATAGTATACAAGTCACTTAGCGACTCAGGTTTTAGTATAGGTCTATTTATATTCTTAGATAGTGTCTCGTGTTCTTTGTTTCTGAGAGTCTGTCTCAGATCCTAGGATACGACTAGATAGGTTCGTTTCTGGTATTCATAGAATACCCGAGATTTCGTTAGGAGATCCTAAGAGGGCTCTAGGTGTTCGAAGAGTCAGTCAACAGGGCTGGGCTTAAGCTGGGTATTAAGGTAAAGTTCAGTTACTAGGCTGAGGAAGCATCCTCCAAAGGTTTTGTCGAGCAGAGTCGGGTCGAGCAGTCCAACATATACAAGCAGTTGCTCCATTGGTGAGACTTCGTAAAGGGTGATTACTTTATGGCATCGGTCCCCCTGTCCCTCTCTTTATATGTCTGTACTGTGTTCATCCAAACATTTGTTATGTTTATTGGATTATGATTTTATGAATATTTGTTATGCATGTTTAAGTACTTTATGATTTTTCAGAAATGGCCACCAGCTTAACTTTCATTATGTCTGCATGTCTAATGTAGTTTATTTTAAACTAAATGTATGGTTATAGACAATTCCTAACCATGGTCTAATCATAACCTGTTTAGTTTAACATACATTAATTTAGGACTTCCCCGTTGGGTTGCATTAATGTCTGCCATATTAGATGAAATAACCTATAGATCACCATCTTTGTTAGAGTAGTCTAAGTAGGCTGAGTTTGTGTGTTTATGCCGGCGTTAGGGCGAGCGGCCTGATCTCCTAAGTGACATAGGTTTTCATGGATGCCTTTAGCTCGAACCGTGAGTAGGGCCGTCATTAAAGTAGGGCGGTTTATCAGGTAACTCAGATGTCGTACACCTTTAAACTCAGTACATAATTGCAATCTAGGCCAAGACATGTCTAAAATACTCAAAGATAGGTCAATCAACATGTAGGAACAGTATAACATAGAATCATGACATTATCTGTAAAACACTCTTAGGCTTAAATAGACTTAAACCTAGTGGAGAATGAATCACCCTCTCATCAAAGATATTGATGATCGATTGCATAACTGGATCATAAGATAAGAGTTAGGGTAAGAGGATAGTTACTACTAAGCCGTTACCACTTCCCTGGGAGTACGATATTTGATTTAATTAAAATCGTAGATACTTTCCAACAGACTAGCTACACGATAGGTACTCTGCCTTAGGTTCTGATTGATTAAGTGACAGTATAGAGACTAAATGTGACAATTAATCAGGAGAAGTCCTTAATTACTCATAATCAACATAGGGTAAATCAACACCTATTTTAGTATATCAGTCGGAATGCATCAGCCGCTTGGGCCCAGATCTATACGACTGGCGCCCCCTACCAGTTTGGCTTCACGAAGGCCACAGGTATCCATCCAGCCCTTCGTTATTTACATACTATAGTTGCGCATACTCTGGCAGGACGACGTACTGCTCCAAGGAATGTCACCTAGATACAACATTCCTCCTGGCCAATATGCACAAAGGCATCACTGTGGATATGGCCAGGCTCATTACTGTCATCATGCGGGGCTTTGCGACAGACACTCGAAAGCAGTATCTCGGGCTCGGGCTATTCATCACCCAGATAGCCCACTATTTGGAGCTGGACATTGAGGGCTCGGAGTTGACCCAAATTGCTCCGACCACCATTCCCACTAACTTGACTATTCTACGGAACATGGGAATGGTCATATGAGATGCAGATGGACGATACTCCATCCATACAGAGCAACATGGGGAGTCATCGGTACCAGGACCGACAGCATAGCAGGCACCACCGATTCAGACGTTCATACCACGCACCACCTTCAAGCGACATATGTCGTAGGGATTGGCGGAACTCGCTGCCCGACATAGCCGGGATATGGATGGCAATGATGGATGACAGAATCAACAGGACCAGCAGTTGGGCCGACAAGAATTATTAGCAGACCGCCTGATTTACTGAAGACCCCGAGGTCTACTTCTGGCCACCTAATGATGATGATCCCGGTTCTTAGTTTTTCTTTCTCTTTCTTTTGTTTTTCACTTTATGTGTGATTATGTGATAAATCTAGGCTGTATGAAATATGAATCTTTGTATGCAAAATGTTGATCTGTATGACATAGCAGCATTGTTTCCTTTATCTCATTTGTTTTGTTATTTCTATTACCTTTTTGTTTTAATGTTTTATTTTCTTTCTCTTCCCCTTAGTCAGTCAAATAAGTTTGGGGTAAGAGTTTTATGTTTTCCAACTCTTGCTTTTCAAATAAGTGTGGGGTGAAAGGATATGCATGAACACTGAGGACAGTGTAAACCTTAAGTGTAGGGTAGCAGTGCACAGTGCACTATAGTAGTCATAATTTGCTTGTTTTCCCATATTTCTCACTAAAATTGCACCCTTCAAAAAACAATTCAAAAATTTTCACTCTTTCAGACTTCAAATACAGCATTGATTGGGTAAAGAAATGCTTATGTCTATGATATATGTTGAGTAGAGCATTATGATCAGTAGGATACAAGTTGATAACTTTACTGAATTCCTCGATTATAAATAGGGAATTCCTGATAATTGAGCACAACCTAGTTTGGATTAGAGACATCAACCAAATACCTTTTTGAGACTTAACTGAATAATATTAGACCGGTTGAGGATGTATTAGCAATTTGAATGACTAGATGATGCTCTGAGCTGGAAGTGAAAAAGTTAAACAAATAGGGTAGTTTGCAAGCGTCCTTTGCTATTCGAGCACCACTTCTTAAGGGAACTTAAAGCCTAATGCCCTAAGGTCGTGTAGATCTGGGAGTCAGAGTGGGACTCGCTACCTGGGTAGTTAAAGTTGATGTGTGAAAGCGAACACAAAAATACCCTGAATAATCAATCTAAAAATACATTGCCCATTGTGTTCTTTTATTGGAAATTTTAATTGAAAAGCCTTGACACCAAAGCTCAGAACTCAGAAGGTTGTTTGTTGCTGTTATGTTCAGCGATTGGTCGAAGTATTATCTGGTAAGAGTTAAGAGAAGACTATATTGTGTTGACAGTCTAGTCTAGACTAATACATACACTACACATCAGGAAGACCTCGTGACTAAGAGTAGAGTTCAGTCTAGTTATTGAATTGTTATACCTGCATGACCATGATAATCTACTAAGATATTTGAGACCTTGTCATAGCAACTTGACCAGTCAGGCCTGTTTTGTGAATCATCTGACTCGGTGATTAATTTTGCCTAAAAACATTGTTAGGACCTTTGAGTGATTGCACCTATGATTTAGAATGTCAATGACTTCATATAGACTTTGCTTGAGGACAAGCAAAAAGCTAAGTGTGGGGTTATATGATGTGCATAAATCATATCATTTTTAGCATGTTTTAGGCACAATTTAGGGCAAAATTGGAGATAAATAATTCTTAATTGACTATTATTAATAAAATTTTCTAGTTTTTGTGATTTTGGAAGTTTCATGAGAAATGTGCAAGAAAACAGCAAATTTCGGGGCAAAAATGTGATTTTCATAAGTTCGTGGATCAGGACAGGCGTCCCAAGGTCAAGACGGGCATCCCGACCCGATCAAAGACCCGGGTTGGGCATCCCAACCAGGTCAAAGCACTGGGACGGGCTTCCCAGACCTGGTCAATAGATCGAGACAGGCATCCCTAGCCCCCTGCCAGAATCCCACATCAATTTTTGCATAAAAAATCACTCAGCTTCCCTGCTATAAATACCCCAAGCCTTCCTCAGTTGAAATCATCCCTCTCCACTTGATCCGAATCATTCATGACTTCAAGTATACATTTTCCTACTGTATACGAGTCATTTAGTGATTTCAGGTGTTTTCATTCAAGTAGTTTAGTATACGAGAGTTTCTCGTGTTCTTTGCTTTCGGAGAGTATGTCTCAGGATCTCAGAATACGACTATATAGGGTTCATTTTTAGTATTCATAGAATACCTGGGATTTCGTTAGGAGATCCTAAGAGGGCATTAGGTGAGCGAAGAGTTAGTTAATAGGGCTTTGCTTAAGCTTGGGCCGTAAGGTAAAGCAATAGCTGCTAGGCTGAGGAAATATTCTCCAAAGGTTCTATCGAGTAGAGTCAGGTCAAGCAGTCCAGGATGTACAAGTAGTTGCTCCATCAGCGGACCTAATAAAGGGTGAATACTTTATGGTGGTGGTCCCCTTGACCCTCTCTATATATTATGTAATGTGTTTGTCTAAAAACCTATTTGGATATTTAAATTATGATGTTATGAATATGTGTTTTGCATGTTGAAGCTATTTACATTTTTTTGGAAAGGCCACCAGCTTAATTATCATTATGACTGTATGTCTACTTGCTCTTTTAAATTAGATGAACAGTTATAGATAATTCCTAACCACAGTCTAATCATAACTTGTCTAGTTTAACAGGCCTTAATTTAGGGCTTTGTGTGAGGACGAAAGCATTAAGGTCTGCCATATTAGATAAAATAACCTATAGATCACTATGTTTGTTAGAGTAGTCTAATGAGGCTGAGTTCGTGTGTTTATGCCGGCATTAGGGCTAGTGGCATGATCTCCTGAGTGACACAGAACTTTCATGGATGCCTTTAGCTCGAACCGTGAGTAGGGTTGTCAATGGCGATGGGGCGGTTTATCAGATAACTCAGATGTGGTACACAAGTAGAATCAGTATATAATTGCAATCTAGACCAAGATATATCTAAAATACTCGAAGATAGGTCAGTCAACATGTAGAAACAATATAACATACATCAGAACACTATTTGTAAAATACTCTTGCATGCTTAATGAACTTGAATCTTGTGTAGAATGGATCACCCTCTCATCAAAGAATTGATGAACGATTGCATAACTAGGTAATAAAATGAGAGTTAGGGTAAAAGGATAGTTGCTACTAAGCAGTTACCACTTCCCTGGGAGTACGATAAATTCTTAAATTAAATCGTAGGTACTTTCCAACTGACTAGCTACACGATAGGTACTCTGCCTTAGGTTCTGATTGATTAAGTAACAACATAGATGCTAAATGTGACAATTAGTAAATCTCAGTCCTTAATTATTTATAATCAATATATGGTAAATAAAACCTATTTTTAGCATATCAATCGAAATCACACCACATGTTTACTCTTGAATGCTATTTGCTTGTTATGTGTGATTGGGATCACCAATCAATCTCAAGGATATTGATTAAACGATTGACTAATTAAATAAATAAGATGAATGTTAGGATTAAGGAATAGTTGTTACTAACCGTTACCAGTTCTTTGGGAGTACGATATTAATTATTTTAAAATCGTAGATACTTTCCAAGGACTAGCTACACGATAGGTACTCTGCCTTAGGGTCTGATTGATTAAGTGACAACAATTAATGCTAAAGTGACAGACTCAGTCCTTAATTACTCATAATCGACATAGGTAAATAAAAGCTTATCTTTTAGCATACCAATCGGAATTTCCACATCAGATTTTTGGCGCCGTTGCCGAGGAACATTCATAAAATTTTAGGATTCCTGATCAAAATTTTAGAAGGTTATGATAGGAAACGATAGTAATCTATACCTTAATAAACAATTATTCTTATTTGAATTAGTCAATGCATTTCCTGAACTATAGTGTTATCTTGAATAATTAATTTTAGAAATTATCTGAAATTAAGAAATTTAGGTTAATCAAATTTTAGAAAATTATTCTAAAATCATACTAAGGAAATTAAATTCGAAAATATATATATATTATTTTCTTGTTTAATATTTTTTTCTTTTCTTGTTTACACTTTTTCTTTTCTTTTATAAATTTTACTTATTTCTGAAAATTATTATTTTTCAGAAATTAATAAAAAAAATTCCTATTTATCGTTTTCTTGGTTGTTTGTTATTTTTTTTATTTAAGTTCTGAAAATTTATTTTTATTTTCCTTCTATACCTTTTCCAAGTTTATTTTCTTTGATCATTTACTCCACTAATTTCTTTCTCAGACTTAACGTGTGCTTTTGTAGTTTTATGACTCGAACCTCAGAAACTGACCTTGAAACCCCAGTTGAAAACCCCAAAAACCGCATCTATACAGCTAACAGAAGAAGAGCAAAAATGGCTGCCAAAAGACCTCCACTCGAGTCTTACATCCAGCCACAAACCATTCTGATGTCCTCCGCTATCAGGATTCCTGAAAGTCCTCGTTATGACATAAGCCAAATGTGCTCCAATTGATAATAAATTGGGTTCAGTTTGGAGGAAATGCTGCCGAGAATCCTCTTGAGCACTTGACCGAATTTTGGCTCTATGCTAAGGTCTTAAAGGAGACAACACTACGGAGGTGACTAAGCTGAACATCTTTCCCTATTCACTTAGGGACAGAGCTAAGAGATGGTTGGCATAGCTACCTACTAACTCAATCACAACTTGGGATGAGTTAAGTACGACATTCTTGGAGGAGTACTATTCTGCAGCAAGAGTTTTAGAATATCGCAAAGCTCTTTCCAATTTCACTTAAACTACAGATGAGACGGTGTTCGAGGCTTGGGACATATTCAAGGAACTTATCCGGCTCTACCCTCAATATGGACTTACTGAAGCTTTGTTAATCCAACAATTTTTATGGGGGTATGACAGAAATAGGCAAGCAATTTCTTGATGGACTCAATCCTTAGTGCGGTTTCAAAGGCTGATGTGCATAAATCATATCACTTTTTTAGCATATTTTTAGGCACAAATTAGGGCAAAATTGGAGATAAATCATTCTTAATTGACTATTATTAATACAATTTTGAAGTTTTTGTAATTTTGGAAGTTTCAGGTGAAATGTGCAAGAAAATGGCAAATATTGGGGCAAAAATGTGATTTTTGGAAGTCCTTGGTTCAGGACGGGCGTCCCAAGATCAGGGCGGGCGTCTCGACCAGGTCAAAGCACCGAGGCGGGCATCCTGACCCTGTCAAAGCACCAGGGTTGGCATCCCGACACGGTCAAAGTACTGGGACGGGCGTCCTGACCAGGTCAACAGACTCGGGACAGGCGTCCCGACCCCGGGGTGGGTATCCCGAGCACCATGCCAGAATCCCACATCAAATTTCACAGAGAAAAATGCTCAGGTTCCCTACTATAAATACCCCAGGCCTTCCTCAGTTGAAATCTTCCCTCTTCACTCGATCTGAGTCATTTAGTGCCTTCAAGTATATATTTTCCTACTGTATACAAGTTATTTAGTGATCTCAGGTGTTTCACACAAGTAGTTTAGTATACGAGAGTTTCTCATTTTCTTTGCTTTCTGAGTGTTTATCTCAGAATCTTAGAATTCGACTAGATAGGGTTCTTTTTTGTATTCATAGAATACCTGAGATTTCGTTAGAAGATCATAAGAGGGCATTAGGTGAGTGAAGAGCTAGTCAACAGGGCTTTGCTTAAGCCCGAGACGTAAGGTAAAGCAATTGCTACTAGGCTAAGGAAGCGTTCTCTGAAGGTTCTGTCAAGCAGAGTCGGGTCAAGTAGTCCTGGATATACAAGTAGTCGCTCCATCGGCGGACCTAATAAAGGGTGAATACTTTATGGTGGTGGTTCCCTAGAATCTCTCTCTATATTTTGTACTGTGTTTGTCTAAAGATTTATTTGATTACCAAATTATGTTGATATGTATATATGTTTTGCGTGCTGAAGTTCTTTACATTTTTCCGGAAAGGTCACAAGCTTAATTAATCATTATGATTGCATGTCTACTTGTTCTTTTAAATTAGATGAACGGTTATACACAATTCCTAACCACGGTCTAATCATAACCTGTCTAGTTTAACAGGCCTTAATTTAGGGCTTTTGAGAGGACGGAAGCATTAAGGTCTGCCATATTAGATAAAATAACCTATAGATCACCATGTTTGTTAGAGTAGTCTAATGAGGCTGAGTTCGTGTTTTTAAGTCGGCGTTAGGGCGAGCGACATGATTTCCTGAGTGACACGGGCTTTCATGGATACCTTTAGCTCGAACCGTGAGTAGGGCCGTCAATGGTGATGTGGCGGTTTATCAGATACCTCAGATGTGGTACACAAGTAGATACAGTACGTAATTGCAATCTAGACCAAGATATATCTAAAATACTCAAAGATAGGTCAGTCAACATGTAGGAACAATAGAACATACATCAGAATACTTGTCTGTAAAATACTCTTGCATGTCTAATGAACTTGAGTCTTGTGTAGAAATGATCACCCACTCATCAAAGATATTGATGAATGATTGCATAACTAGGTAATAAAATGAGAATTAGGGTAAAAGGATAGTTGCTCCTAAGTCGTTACCACTTCCTTGGGAGTACTAGCTACACGATAGGTACTTTGCCTTAGGTTCTGATTGATTAAGTGACAACATAGATACTAAATGTGATAATTAGTAAGTCTCCGTCCTTAATTATTCATAATCAATATAGGGTAACAAAAACCTATTTTTAGCATACCAATCGGAACGCATCAGATTTTTGGCGCCTTTGCCGGGGACATATCATAAAATTTTAGGATTCCTGATCAAAATTCTAGAGGCTTATGATAGGTAGCGGTAGTAATCTATACCTTAAACGAAACACTCATTTTATTCTAGTTAGACAATCAGTTTCCTGAAATATAAGGTTATCATAACTAATTAATTTAAGAAATTATCTGAAATTAAGAAATTTAGGATAATCAAATTTTAGAAAATTATTCTAAAACTTTATTAAGGAAATTTAAATTGCTTTCGAAAAAACCCCAAAAATTGTTTTCTTTTTGTTCCAAAGTTTCTTCATTCTTTGATTCACTCTTTTGTTTATATTTTATTATTCTACAAATTTGTTTCATTATTGTTCTTTAATTCTAACAAGACTGTGCACTTATAGATGAAGAGAACAAGAGCAGCTACTAACAATGTAGTAGAAAAACTAGAAAATCCAAAAGCTCTAGTTTGGAAGAAGAAGAAACCAGAAGGACCACCTAAACCCAAGCCAGAAGCACCACGGGAGAACAATCCTCCACAACCCATAGATATTAACTAAAGCCTAGACACTAATGATATAGTGAACAGATTCTTGAATGCCCGTGTACCCAGTCCTATGGAAGAGGAGGACCCTTCTGAAGAGACCTTTCCTCCAAGAGAAGAACCTCAGAAATCTATAGTTCATACTCCTGTCCAAAGGGTTCCCGAAATTCCACAACCCTTCGACCAGACTCCGAACTCACCAACATCTCCTGAATTTACCCCAACACCTAACGAACAAACACCTTCATTCGGAGGAAGCACTAACGCTTTTCAGTCAGTTTTGTCTGTGCAACTAGATAATCTGACTCACATGATCTACTAGATGGATCAAACAATAGCAAGCAGATTCTGTCACTCAGATCAAAGTATTCTGAACATCACTGCTAACGTGGACCAACTCAGGGCCACAGTGAACCTCCAGGAAAATCAAGGTACACTCATACTACGGGAACTAGCCAGAATCCGAGATGAGCCAGGAAGGCAGCAGGATGAGATGAGAGCTAATCGAGCAGAAATGCGAGAGATGAGAAATAAAGGCAATTAAAAAGGGAAGGTTTCTCTTTAAATTCTAGCAAATAAAATTATTTGTTTAAATAACTGACTTGATAAGTTATCCAACTTCTTTTGAGATAAATAGTTGGGATTTTATTTACAAGTTTTATCCAAATAATTTTTTATTCTTTATGAAATATTTATGCGAAATAATTTCATTCTTGAATTATTTTTCAAATTTATCTGTCAAAGAACATTTGTTGTATTGAGAGAATGGTTTTGACATAAGAAATTTTTGAAAAAGAGGAAAAAGATAGAGAAGCAAAAAAATTATTTGAAACAAATTCTGTGTCCAATTGAGCTACTGTAATTTGTTCGAATATAACTTTTTGTATAAAGGTTTGCAAGTGATTGTAAAAAGGAAAAATTTTTCAGAGCAGCACGCATCCTGATGTAGCCGTGACGGGCGTTCCAGTGTGGAAGGCCAACTATAAATAGCCCTCTTTCCCTCATAATTTCCACTCCACAACTCAAAAAATTCTCTCTCCACAAATTTTCTCTCTCAAATTTTAACTCCAAAACTTTGAATTTTGAATTTCTTCCCAAAATTCGAATTTTCCTCCAAAATTTGAATTTTCCCGCCAAAAACTCAAATTCCTTTCCTAAGCAAATTCCCTCCTCCTAAATTCGAATTTGCCTCCATAATTCGAATTTAAATTCATTTTCTCGCCAAATTTTCAAACTTCTCGAATTCCTTCAGTTAAATGGCTCCAAAACGCGCACATATTACCTCATCCATGACTGTCACAACTGTGACACACCCCTTCATGCTCTTTCCTACCATCCCAGCATATTAGGAGAGGAGCCAAGGATTCATTGGACGCTGTATATTAGCAGGCAGGACGCTCGACTGGGCAATAGTTCAGACACTCGGAGTCGAGCAAGAGATTCGTTGCATGCTCGACACTCCTCCATATAGCTGAGTTTTCATCATCACCGAGCTGACCTACCTCTAGCTGGTATGTGAGTTTTATGCTTCTTTTACATTCCAGCAAGAGCAGATTATATTCCAACTGGGTGAAATAGACTGGTCGATGAGCATGGCTAAGTTTGATATTGTATTGGGTATCTGGCAGAGGGAGGAGTTGGACACACATGCCTATGCTATAGCCATGCGAGATTTCACCTCGCTGATGTCTCCATTGCCTGGGCCCAGATCTGTACCACTGGCACCCCCTACCAGCACGGCCTCACGAAGGCCACAGGTATCCTTCTAGCCCTTCGCTATTTGCAAACTATAGTAGCCCATACTCTAGCAGGACGACGTACTGCTCCAGGGAATCTCACCTAAATGGAGACATTCCTCCTGGCTCATATGCACAGAGGCATCACTGTGGATATGGCTAGGCTCATTACCGTCATCATGCGGGGCTTTGCGACAGATACCCGAAAGTAGTGTCTAGGGCTCAAGCCATTCATCGCCCGGATAGCCTACTACCTGGAGCTGGACATCGAGGGCTCGGAGTTGACCCAAATTGCTCCAACTACCATTCCTACTGACTTGACTGTTCTACGGAACATGGGGATGGTAGCGCGAGATGTAGATGGTCGATACTCCATCCATGCTGAGCAATCAGGGGAGTCATCAATACCAGGACCTGCGGCACAGTAGGCATTACTGACCCCGACGTTCATATCACGCACCGTCTTCGAGCGACATATGTCACAGGGGTTGGCAGACCTCACTGCCAGACACAGCTGGGATATGGAGAACATCCAGAGGTAGATGGCAATGCTGAATGACAGAGTCGGTATGACCAACAGTCGGGTAGAAGAGCTTTGTTAGTATCAGACCACTCGATCTACCGATGACCGAGAGGTCTACTTCTTTGTGCCTGATGATGATCCCAGTTCTTAGTTTTCTCTTTCTTTCTTTCGTTCTTCGTTTTATTTGTGAATATGTGATAAGTCTAGGCTGTATGACATATGAATCTTTGTATGCAAAATGTTGATCTATATGACATAACAACATTGTTTCCTTGATTTTATTTTTGTTATTTATATTACCCTTGTTGTTTTGTTGTTTCTTTTCTTTCTCTTCCTCTTAGTTAGTCAAATAAGTGTGGGGTAAGAGTTTTATGTGTTTTTCCAACTTTTGTTTTTCAAATAAGTGTGGGGTAATAGGATATGCATGAACACTGAGGACAGTGTAAACCTTAAGTGTGGGGTAGTAGTGCACTATGCACTATAGTAGTCATAATTTGCATGTTTTCCCACATTTCTCACTAAAATTTGCACCCTTCCAAAAAAATTCAAAATTTTCACTCTTTCAAACTTCAAATTCAGTATTGATTGGTTTAAGAAATGCTTATGTCTATGATATATGTTAAGTGAGCATTATGATCAGTAGGAAACAAGTTGATAACTTTACTGAATTCCTTAATTAGAAATAGGGAATTCCTGATAATTGAGCACAACCTAGTTTGGATTAGAAACATCAACCAAATACCTTTTCGAGACTTAAACTAAATAATATTAGACCGGTTGCGAATGTGTTAGCGATTTGAATGACTAGATGATGCTCTGAGCTGGAAGTGAAAACGTTTAAACAAATAGGGTAGTTTGCAAGCGTCCTTTGCTACTCGAGCACCACTTCTTAAGGGAACTTAATGTCTGATGCCCTAAGGTCGTATAGATTTGGGAGTCATCGGAGTGGGGCTCGCTACCTGGGTAGTTAAAGTTGATGTGTGAAAGCGAACACAAAAATACCATGAACAATCAATCTAAAAATACATTGCCCAGTGTGTTCTTTTATTGAAAATTATAAATGAAAAGCCTTGACACCAAAGCTCAGAACTCAAAAGGTTGTTTGTTGTTATTATATTCGACGATTGGTCGAATTATTATCTGGTAAAGGTTAAGAGAAGACTATATTGTGTTGACAATCTATTCCAGATTAGTTCACACACTACATATCAAAAAGATCTCAAGACTAAGAGTAGAGTTCAGTCGAGTTATTGAGTTGTTACATCTGCATGACCATGAACTAGACATTTGAGTCTTGGTCATAGCAACTTGACAAGTCATGCCTGTTTTGTGAATCATCTGACTCAGTGATAAATTTTTGCTAAAAATATTGCTAGGCCCTTGAGTGATTGCACCTATGATTTAAAATATCAATAATTTGGTATAGACTTTGCTTGAGGGCAAGCAAAAAGCTAAGTGTAGGGTTATATGATGTGCAAAAATCATATCACTTTTTTAGCATGTTTTTAGGCACAAATTAGGGTAAAATTGGAGATAAATCATTCTGAATTGACTATTATTAATACAATTTTGCAGTTTTTGTGATTTTGGAAGTTTCAGGTGAAATGTGCAAGAAAATGGCAAATATTGGGGCAAAACGTGATTTTTGGAAGCTCTTGGTTCAAGATGGGCGTCCCAAGAACCCGGTCAAAGCACCGGGATGGGCGTCCTAACCTAGTCAACAAACTCGGGACGACGTCCTGACCTCGGGGTGGGCATCCCGAGCACCCTGCCAGAATCCCACATCAAATTTCACAGAGAAAAATGCTCAAGTTCCTTGCTATAAATACCCAGGCCTTCCTCAGTTGAAATCATCCCTCTTCACTCGATCTGAGTCATTTAGTGACTTCAAGTATACATTTTCCTACTGTATACATGATACAACAACAATTCAAGAACTGAGCAAGAATCACCTCTGAATCAAAAATTGTCCCTGATCTAAACTCAATTTACCCTTGGTAAACTCCCCGAATCTCTTGACCCCCAAATCAGCAAGGAAATGGTAACAAAGAGAAAATCAAAGAGAAAGAGAATTGAATTAACTCCACAAGTTTACTTACTTGATAAGTTGAATCAATCCTTAAGGTAATAAACTCCCTGAATCTCTTCACCCCCAAATCATCAAGGAAATGGTAACAAAGAGAAATCAAAGAGAAAGAGAATTGAATTAACGCCACAAGTTTACTTATTGATAAGTTGAATCAATCCTTAAGGTAAAACAAATCTGAATCTGATTTGTTTAAAAAAAGACTCACAAATTTCATTTTTCTCTCCTTCCCCAAAATAGCACCATCTTATTCTATTTATAGAGGAGAAGATGACCTAATTCTACAATAGATATGTTGGGCTGAGTCTTTTAGTAAAGCCCAGTAAAAATAGAATTTAAAAACCCACTAAAAATAGAATTTAAACATATTCCCAAACAAGGCCCTTCCTTTTAAAACGTTGGGCCTAAAACAAGCAGCCCAAAATAAGGCTTTAACTTCTTGAATTATGCCCATTTATTAGCCTTCAAGACTTGAGTGCTCTAATGTGCATAAGTATGTTGGTATCTCCTTAAACTCTTCTCACGCTTGACCAATGTGATTTCTTGAAGTTCTTGAGAAATCAAAGATTGAACATAATTCTGAAATTGTGCTTTAAGCTTGTTGGAGTGTGACCTTGTAATTGGACCCAATGGCATCTTCAAGTATCCATCTCCATAGTTGCCTTGGTGAGTTGCATCAATACAAGTCATTTAGTAATCTCAAGTGTTTCACACAAGTAGTTTAGTATACGAGAGTTTCTCGTTTTCTTTGCTTTCTGAGTGTTTATCTTAGAATCATAGAATTTGACTAGATATGGTTCATTTTTTGTATTCATAGAATACCCGGGATTCTGTTAGGAGATCCTAAGAGGGCATTAGGTGAGTGAAGAGCTAGTCAATATGGCTTTGCTTAATCCCAGGACGTAAGGTAAAGCAATTGCTACTAGGCTAAGGAAGCATTCTGTCAAGCAGAGTCGGGTCAAGCAGTCCAGGATATACAAGTAGTCGCTCCATCGGCGGACCTGATAAAGGGTGAATACTTTATGGTGGTGGTTCCCTAGATCCTCTATGTATATTCTGTACTGTGTTTATCTAAAGATTTATTTGATTACTGAATTATGTTGATATGTATATATGTTTTGCATGCTGAAGTTCTTTACATTTTTCCAAAAAGGTCACCAGCTTAATTAATCATTATGACTGCATGTCTACTTGCTCTTTTAAATTAGATGAACGATTATAGATAATTCCTAACCACGGTCTAATCATAACATGTCTAGTTTAACTTAATTTAGGGCTTTTGAGAGGACAGAAGCATTAAGGTCTACCATATTAGATAAAATAACACATAGATCACCATGTTTGTTAGAGTAGTCTAATGAGGCTGAGTTCGTGTTTTTATGCCGGTGTTAGGGCGAGCGACATGATTTCCTGAGTGACACAAGCTTTCATGGATGCCTTTAGCTCGAACCATGAGTAGAGCCGTCAATGGCGATGGGGCGGTTTATCAGATAACTCAGATGTGGTACACAAGTAGATACAGTACGTAATTGCAATCTAGACCAAGATATATTTAAAATACTCGAAGATAGGTTAGTCAACATGTAGGAACAATAGAACATACATCAAAATACTTGTCTGTAAAATACTCTTGCATGCCTAATGAAATTGAGTCTTGTGTAGAAAGGATCACCCACTCATCAAAGATATTGATGAATGATTGCATAACTAGGTAATAAAATGAGAGTTAGGGTAAAAGGATAGTTGCTACTAAGCCGTTACCACTTCCCTGGGAGTACGATAAATTCTTAAATTAAAATCGTAGGTACTTTCCAATAGACTAACTACATGATAGGTACTCTGCCTTAGGTTCTGATTGATTAAGTGACAACATAGATACTAAATGTGATAATTAGTAAGTCTGTCCTTAATTATTCATAATCAATATAGGGTAACAAAAACCTATTTTTAGCATACTAATTGGAACACATCAATGGCCTTAACGAAATAGATGCTAGAAACGCCCTGGAGAAACTCTACAAGAACAGTAAGAATTGGCACACAAGTGGTCGTGCCAAGAAATAATCAGTAAATGCGGCTAATGCTTCTATTGATGAGCAGTTCAAGGTAATCATGCTTAGTGTCACTAGTCAGTTAAATACCTTCCAACAAAGAAAAAGCATTCAGCCCGTATATCAAATTTGCGAATTCTGCCAAGGACCACATTTCAGTGGGGATTGCTATGGAAATGGAATATTAACTATTCCAGCATAAATGGAACAAGTTGAGGCAGTTAACTCTGCCCTTATGGGAAATACATAGAATCCTAGCTAGAAGAACCATCTGGGATTTAGCTCGAGAAACAATTCTGGAAATACAAATTTCTAGAAACGAACACTGTAGTAAATACCTTATCCAGAGAACCAGCAAATCGCTCTACCTGCACCAAGGAACTATGTTGTTCTAGTCGACCCCATGCAAGAATTTCGAGATATACTAAAGGGCATTGCAGACTCCAACAAGGAAATGATGGCGTCTAACAAAAAGGTTCAAGAAGCACATGCAGAAAGAATTCAGCAGAATGAGAATAGGCAGAAGCAGATTGAGCAAACAGTCAGGGACATACAAACCTTCTTGCAGACATTAAAAAAATAAATGGGACAGTTATCAACTCATCTATCTCATAGGTCACAAGGAATGCTGCCTAGCAACACTGAGACCAACCCATTAAATGATTGCAAGACCTTAACTCTGAGATCTGGTAAAATTATAACTCCTTTCCCAAAATCTTCTCACACTCCTAATTTTGTACATAAAAAAGAAGATAGCTCCAAGAAATCAACTCCAACAGTAGTCGAAAACAAAGTAGCAAGGGAAGAGAAGGAGTTCTTCCCTGAGTACCGGCCAAGAGTACCTTACCCTACAAGACTGATGCAGAATAGAGATAAGGAGCAATTCAAGAGGTTTCTCAAAACTTTTGGTCAAATTCATGTTAATTTACCTTTTCTTGATGTTATTTCTGAAATGCCTAAATATGTTAAATTTCTGAATGATATTATTAGTAATAAAAGAAAGATTGACATGGACAAAGTGATTCTTAATGAAGGATGTTCGACAGTTCTCTTGAACAAATTACCTTCCAAAAAGAAAGATCCAGGTTTTTTCACTTTGCCATGTACAATAGGCAATATTACTAATATGCATGCTTTAGCATAAATTTAATGCCATCTAGTTTATTTGATAAATTAGGTTTGCATGATTTAAAAACAACTAGAATGTGCATACAACTTGCTAATAGGACAGTAAAAATTCCTAGGGGGGATAATTGAAGATCTCTTAGTAAAGGTTGGAAAATTTGTCTTTCCTATGGATTATGTTGTCATGGATATGAATGGTGAAAGTGATGTACCCTTGATTCTAGGTCGACCTTTTCTAGCTACCTCTAAGGCAGACGTCAACAACGGACAAATAAAACTAATGGTAGAAAATGAAGATATGACTTGCAACCTGAATGAAACACTTAAGTATCTTATGCATTTAGATGATAATTGTTATTCTATGAATGCATTTGACCATTGGATTGAAATTAACATGTTGGAATTAATCTCTGATTATCCAGTCTTAAATGTTGACTCTTTGGCCCTGGAAAAACCTAACTTTGACTATTCTAATTACGATATTAGTACTAACAATTTCATTGAGATAGGTACTCATGAGATGAAACGAGAAAAGACCTCTTTGGAAGAGCCCCCAGAAGTGGAATTGAAGGAGTTACCAAGCCATCTGTGTTACGACTTCCTAGACGCTGAACAAAAGCTTCCCATTATTCTTGCATCAGACTTGACTACAAAATAAAATAAGTCAATACTGGACATACTCAGAAGGTATAAAAGAGTCTTTGCATACAAAATTACGGATATACCAAGTATAAATCCTAGTTTTTGTTCACATAAGATTATTTTAGAAAATGAGTATAAGCCTTGTGTGCAACCTCAAAGGAGGTTGAATCCTAATGTGTGTGATGTGGTGAAGAAAGAGGTAATTAAATTACTAGATGCCGGACTAATCTATTCGATTTTTGATAGTGAATGGGTTAGCTCATTGCAAGTAGTACCCAAAAAGGGAGGAATAACAGTTATTAGGAATGAAAATGATGAACTAATTCCTACTAGAACTATCACTGGTCATCGTGTATCATTGATTATAGGAAACTAAATATAGCCACATGAAAAGATCACTTCCCCCTTCCTTTTATTGACCAAATGTTAGAAAGGTTATTGGGACACATGTTTTATTGCTTTCTTGACAGATTTTCTGATTATTTTCAAATTCTCATCTTTCCTAAAGATCAGCATAAAACTACGTTTACTTGCCCTTTTGGAACATTTGCATATAGAAGGATGCCTTTTGGATTATGTAATGCACCTACTACATTTCAGCGTTGCATGACCTCTATTTTTGATGACATGTTAGGAGAGTCTATGGAAGTATATATGGATGATTTCTCAGTGTTTGGTGACTCATTTGTTATTTGTTTGAATAACCTGGAATCCATGCTTAAACGTTGTATAAAATCTAATTTGGTTCTAAACTGGGAGAAATGTCATTTCATGGTTAAAGAAGGAATTGTTTTAGGACATAAGATTTCACAGAGAAGTATGGAGGTAGATAAAGCTAAAATTGAAGTGATCTCAAAACTACCTCCACCCAAATATGTAAGGTATGTGATAAGTTTCTTAGGTCATGCTGGTTTTTATAGGCGTTTCATAAAAGATTTTTCATAAAAGATGTTCCTTTCGTTTTTGATGAGAATTCCATGAAATCATTTAATAAACTTAAGGAACTGTTAACTACTGCACCTATTATGACATCACCTAATTGGAGGATGCCCTTCAAATTGATGTGTGATGCTAGTGATTATGCAGTAGGAGTTGTTTTAGGACAAAGACATGATAAGAAATTTCACGTAATTTACTATGCTAGTAAGACCTTAGCTGATGCTCAGGAGAATTACACAACTACTAAAAACGAATTACTAGTTGTAGTATATACTTTCAATAAAATTAGATCTTATCTAGACTTGTCTAAAATAATAGTTTACACTGATCATTCTGCTTTGAAATACCTATTCAATAAAACTGATGCAAAACCAAGATTGATTATGGGTTTTATTGCTATAGGAATTTGATATAGAAATAAGGGATAAGAAAGGGGCTAAAAATCTAGCTGTAAATCATTTGTCTAGATTAGAAAACCCTGGATTAGGAGCAATAGATGAAACAGTAATATCAGATAAATTTTTGGATGAGAACTTATTTGCATTATCTGCTATCTTTTCTCCTCTGTGGTTTGCTGACATTGTCAATTATTTAGTTGCTCAATCTCTCCCGAGTAATATGGATAAGCAGCAAAGAAAGAAATTCTTTGCTGAATTGAAAAATTACTACTAGGAAGATCCTTTTCTATTTCAAATTTGTAAAGATCAAATTATCAGAAGGTGTGTCTCAGAAGAAGAAGGATATAAGATCTTGGAGCATTGTCATTGTGGACCTACTGGAGGCCACCTGGCTGCCACCAACACTGCTAGGAAAGTGTTGGAAGCAGGATTCTATTAGCCTACTATTTTCAAGGATGCAACAGCATACATTAAGTCTTGTGTGCTTGCCAGAGAACAAGTAATATTTCTTCTAGAGACGGTCTACCCCAGCAGGTGATACAAAGTGTCGAAATATTCGATATCTGGGGTATTGACTTCATGGGTCATTTTCCTTCTTCCTTTAGCAAAAATTACATCATAGTAGTTGTAGACTATTTTTCAAAATGGCCTGAAGCACGGGCATTACGTACTAATGATGCTAAAGTTGTGTGCAGATTCCTTAAGAAATTATTTTCTAGATTTAGATGTCCCAAAGCCCTCATAAGCGACAGAGGCGCGCACTTATGCAACTCACAATTGCAGAAAGTACTCAAGCAATATGGAGTTCATCATCACTTTTCCACGGCCTATCACCCACAGACCATTGGGCAGGTTGAGGTAACCAATAGAGGTATCAAAAGAATTTTGGAAAAAACTGTAGGAGTTAACCGTAAAGATTGGGCCATAAAATTAGATGATGCCTTATGTGCCTTTCGTACGGCGTATAGAACCTCTATAAGATTTTCACCTTACAAATTGGTCTATGGAAAAGCATGCCATTTGCTTGTTGAACTAGAGCATAAAGTATTTTGTGCTTTGTAGAAATGCAATCTAGATGACAATTTGTCTAAGTAAATAGGATTTTACAACTCAATGAATTGGATGAGTGGAGGTTTAATGCATATGAAATTCTCTCCAATTTAAAATGAAGAGTAAAATTCGACATGATAACAAACTTAGATCCAGAAAAATTTCAAACCAGGTGATAAAGTGTTATTATACAACTCACATTTGAAATTATTTCCAAGAAAACTAAAAAGTTATTGGTCAGGTCCATTTACCATTACAGAGGTGTCGCCATTTGGAGCAGTCGTCATTGTTGATCAAGATAACATCTCTCTGAAAGTAAACAGACAATGTTTAAAACCATACTGAGAGCCAATGCACATTTGAGAAGGTCTTTCTGCTCAACGAGCAAATGGAGTATATTTTATTATTTTTTTATTGTTTCCATTTCGTGTTTTGTTTGTTTTTCTTGCTTTTTGTTTTTCTTAAATTCTTATTTTTAAAATAAGTGTGGGGTGATAGGATATGCATGAACACTGAGGACAGTGTTAATCTTAAGTGTGCGGTAGTAGTGCACACGTAAATATTTGCATGTTTTCCATATTTTTCACTGAAATTGCACCCTTCCAAAAAAAATTCAAAACTTATCACACTTTCAGACTTCAAAATTAGTATTGATTGATTGAAGAACTGCTTATGTCTGTGATATATGTTCAGTAGAGTGTTATGACCATTAGGAAACAATTTGATTACTTTACTGAATTCATCACTTAGAAGTAGGGAAATCCTGATTTTCTTGAGCACAACTCAGTTTGGATTAGAAAAATCAACCCAATATCTTTTCAAGCTAAAGACAAATAATATTAGACCGGTCGAGAATGTGTTAGCAACCTAAATAACTAGATGATATTTTGAGCTGAAAGTGTCATAACTTAAAAGTAAAAAAAAGGGTAGTTTGCTCCTTTGCTACTCGAGCACCCCTTCTAAAGGGAATTTAATGCCTGATGCCATAAGGTCATGTAGATCTGGGAGTCATCAGAGTGGGGCTCGATACCTAGGTAGTCAAAGTTGATGTTTGAAAGTGATAACTCTAAAATAATAGAGTTATTCACATCCAATTTGCCTAGTTTTATTTGGGAATTAACTGAATTTATTTGGAAAATAGAATGAAAATGTGTTGATTTGATATTTTCTCTCTTTTTGCCTAAAAACGTGGATTTATTGTTAAAAGTCAATTTAATTGAATTAATTTTCAAAATGTGGACGAGCTGTATTTATTTATTATTATTTGGGAATTAATTTGAATTGATTTATTGTGATAAGGGTAAAAAGAGAATAAAAATTTAGTTCTATTATTGAGCCATTTTCTTTATAGTTTATTTTATTTGAAATGTGGCAGAAAAAATACAAGAAAATTCAGAAAGCATCTGAAATTCTGCTACTCATCATGCGGCAGTCAGAAGAAAAAGACAAAAATTCGGTTGCTAATCCTGCGGCAGTCAGAAGAAGAAGAAGACAAAAACTCTACATAAGATCCTACGGCAATCAGAGGAAAAAGACAAAGATTTCAGAAAGCAACTGGAATTCTGCTGAAGGTCCTGCAGCAATCAGAATAAAACAACAAAGACCTCAGAAAGCAGCTGGAATTCGGTTGAAGATCCTGTAGCAAACAGAGGAAGAGGACAAAAGACTTCAGATGGCAACTGGAATTTATTCAATTATTTGCTAGAATTTTTGGAGAAAATTCCAGAATTATGGACATATGGCAGCTTGGTAATGGCTCTCGGTACACAAAGAGGCTCTATATATATATGTGAAAAACCGAGAGGATTGAGGTTGGCTAGGTAGTTAGTTTAGTTTGGCTTTTGGCCATTTTATCATTTTAGAGAGATTGGTTTTCTTCTTAGTTTTCTTAGGCAGTAGTGTTTCGATAGGATAGTTTAGCTTTTCTTTTTAGTTTTAGACTAACTCTTAGTATGGAAAATGATACGCGAAAATCGTATCACCTTTTTAGCATGTTTTTATGTATGAATTTGGGTGAAATCGAGGGTAATTTGATCTTGATTGTTCATTATTCACTTAATTTCACAGTTTTTATGATTTTGGAAGTGTCAGGTGAAAAGTAGACGAAAACAGCAAATTTTGGGGTAAAAACGCAATTTTTGGAAATGTTGACTCGGTCAAAGGTTCAGGACGGGCGTCCCGACCAAGTCAAGGCACCGGGACAGGCGTCCAGGACCCGGGACGGGCGTCCCGACCTGGTCAACTGATCAGGACGGGCGTCCCGAGCCGCCAGAAGCTGTCCCACATCGAATTTTTCAGAAATTTTCACTCCAGGAAGCTGCTATAAATACCCCAGGCCTCCAGCAGTTGAATTCATTCCTCTCCACTAGATCTGAGTCATTTAGTGGTGTCAGTGTACAATTCTCTAGTACACAACTCACTCAGAGACTCGGATCTCAGTTTTCTTTCTTATTAGTGTTTTGTTTTAGTTTCTGAGAAATAGTCTCAGATCTTAGGTTTCTATAGATAGGTTCGTTTCTAGTATTCATAGAATACCCGGGATTTCGTTAGGAGATCCTAAGAGGGCTCTAGGCGTTCGAAGAGTCAGTCCACAGGGCTGGGCTTAAGCTGGGTATTAAGGTAAGCCCAGTTACTAGGCTGAGGAAGCGTCCTCCGAAGGTTCTAGTGAGCAGAGTCAGGGCGAGCAATACGACATATACATCAGTACGCTCTGTCGGCAAGACTAAGTAAAGGGTGATTTCTTTATGGCATCAGTCCCCATACCCCTCTCTTATATGTTATTATTGTTTTGTCCTAAATACTTATTATGAATATCAGATTACGATTTTTATGAATAGTTGTTTCATATGTTGACGTTATTATGTTTTTCCGGAAATAGCCACCTGCTAAATATTCACTATGTCTGCATGTTTAATGTGCTCTTTTAAACTAAAGTTAGGGTTATAGACAATTCCTAACCACGGTCTAATCATAACCTGTTTAGTTTAACAAGCATCAATTAGTATTGGTGTCTGCCATGCTAGATAAAATAACATGTTGAACACCCTGCCTGTTAAAGTAGTCTAGGTAGGGGCCGAGCTGAGTTCGATTATGCCGGGGGCTAGGGCAAGCGGTATGATCCCCGAAGTGACATAGGGCTTTCATGGATGCCTTCGTCCCGAACCGTGAGTAGGGCCGTCATTAAGGTAGGGCGGTTTATTAGAGACCTCGGATGTGGTACGCCTTTAGACACAGAACATAGTTGCAATCCAGGCTAAGATATATCTAAAATACTCGAATATAGGTCAAACAACATATAGGAACAGTATAACATAGAATCAGGACTCATCTATAAAACACTTCTAGGTTTAATTAGACTGAAACCTAGTGGAGAATGAATCACCCTCTCATCAAAGTATTTGATGAAGATTGCATAACTGGATTATAAGATAGGAGTTAGGATAAAAGGCTAGTTACTACTAAGCCGTTGCCACTTCCCTGGGAGTACGATATTTATTTAATAAAATCGTAGATACTTTCCAACAGACTAGCTACACGATAGGTACTCTGCCTTAGGTTCTGGCTGATTAAGTGACACCATAGAGACTAAATGTGACAATTAGTCAATCACAGTCCTTAATTATTCATAATCAACATAGGGTAAATAACACCTATTTAGCACATCGGTCGGAAACCCATCAAATTTTTGGCGCCGTTGCCGGGGAAATATCATAATGAATTTAGGACTCCTGATCAAAATTCTAGACACTGATCAAAATTCTAGATACTTATGATAGGTAACGGTAGTAACCTAGACTTTAGACCTCCACTTATCTTACGCTAGTTAGACAATCAATTTCCAAAATATAGGGTTATCATAACTAATTAATTTTAGATATTATCTGGAATTAAGACATTTAGGATAATCAAATTTTAGAAAATCATTCTAAAACCATATTAAGGAAATTTAACTGCTTTCGAAAAAAAAATTTAAAAATTTAAAAACCGAAAAAAATGTATTTTTCTTGCTCAATGGTAAGTTGTTCTTTACCCCATCTCTTGTTCTTTCTTAATTGTTTTCTTAGTTGCTCTTTTTCGTGTTTTTCTTCTATTATTTAATTTCGAATAAAAATGGAAATGAGGATAAAATATGTTTTCTTCTGAGTTGTAAAATTTTGGCTTAGATTTTTATTGGGAAGAAACTCCATTTTAGAATTTTCTTAGAGTCATACCGGCTTTATTAGGACGAGTTATGAAATAATTTTTCCTTAATAGCTAGACCTTTGAATGCTCTATTGAAAAAAAAAGATGTTCCTTTTGTTTTGTTGATAATTGCATGAGATCTTTTAAACCAAAAGGAATTACTGCACACATTAGGGCATCACCTGATCAAAATTTGTCTTTTGAATGAATATGTGATGTAGTGATGTAGTAAGAATTGTTTTAGGACAGAAACATGATAAGAAAGTTCATGTATGACAAATCCTGATCTTATCTAGTCTTGTCAAAAACAATAGGTTACACTGATCACTCTGAGATGTCTGTGTTCAATAAAACTGATACTGAACCATAATTGATTAAGTTAGGTTTTATTGTTACTTGAGTTTGATATAGAATGAAGGGGTAAGAAAAAGGGTTGAAAATCTAGAAACCAAACCATTGGTCTAGATTAGAAAACCCCGAGTTAGAGGCTAGTATAATACTGATAAATTTTTGGATGAAAACTTATTTGCATTGTTTGCTATGTATAATAATTCTCATCTGTGGTTTATTGCAAATTATCTAGTCACTGAATAAGTTCCAAGTGATATGACTTATCAGCAAAAGAAGAAATTCTTTGCTGATTTGAAATATTACTACTGGGCAGTTTCTCTTCTATTTCAAATTTTTGCAGAGCAGTTGATCAGAAGATGTGTCTCAGAAGATGAAGGACACAAGATTTTGGAGCATTGCCCTAAAGAATCTACGGGAGACCAATTGATGGCTATCAACACTGTCCGGAAAGTGTTGAAAGCAGGATTTTGTTGACCCACTATATTCAAGGATTTTGTATCTCTGATACAGTCTTGCGATGCTTGCCAAATAACAGGTAACACATCCTTCAGAGATCATCTACCCCAACAAGGCACACAAAGTCTTACAATCTTTTTGATATCTGGGGGTATTCATTAAATCCTTACTTTTTCTTTCCTTTGAAAATAATTACATCATAGTAGTCGTGGAACACTTTTCGAAAATAGCCTGAACCACAGGCATTACCTACTAATGATGTTAAAGTCATGTGCAGATTCTAGTTGTTTTCCAGATTCAGAGTGCCGATATCTTAGGAAGAAATGTTCAGCCTGTGTATCAAATCTGTGAAGTCTGCTAAGTACCACACTTTAGCAGGGATTGCTATGGGAATGACTGACCATTCCAAAAGAGGTAGGAGTAGGTTACTGCAGAATACTGCTCCAATGGGAAATGCATACAATTCCAACTAGAGGAATCATACGGGATTTAGTTGAGGAGTAATTCGGAAGCTGGAAACTTTCAGAAGACACCACCACAGCAAAACCCCTACTCGCAGAAGCAATAGATGAGATACTGGCAACAATTAAAGCCAGACCAGTGCAAGCAAGTGATCTACCAAGTGGTATCGAACGGTCGAAGGATATAGAGGAATTTGGCATTGTATCGGGAGCATAGCAATGGAGGAGCTTGCATCCCCTGCATACAATCAGCTGTGAGAAACTTCCTTGAGGAAGCTTCAAATATTTGGGCCCAGATCTACACCACTGGAGCCTCCTACCACCACGGCTTCGCCAAAGCTTCAGACACGTTCCTTCTGGACACGTTGCTACGATTATGAGAAACTTTGCGAATGATTCGAGAAAACAGTCCTTGGGGCTTGAGTCATTCCTCAATTGGATATGCCACTACCTGGAGCTCGACAATGAAGGATCGGAGCTGACGTCATCCGTCCAAATATCTAGAGCTTGCAAAGTCAGAAACACCTCAGCAATAGCACATGGCTAAGGTGAAGAGCCAATTGACAGATCAGAGAAGACCCTTCTGCTCGCGACATGAAGGGAGTTTTTCTAATCCTCATATTCATTTTATTTTATTTGTTTTGTGTTCTGTTTTGCTATCCTTCTTGGTTTGTTGCCTTATTTTCTCTCTTACCCTTAGTTAGTCGAATAAGTGTGGGGTAAGAGTTCTTTGTTTTATTTTTCTTCTTGTTTGCAAATAAGTGTGGGGTAGTTTAGGTATGCATGAACACTGAGGACAGTGCCAGAATTAAGTGTGGGGTAGCAGTGCACGGTGCACTGTAGCAGTTTGCAAAATTTTTTGCATGCTTTTGCTTGTTTTCCCCATATTTTCACACCCTTCCAAAAAAAATTTCAAAATTCTTCAATATTATCTTTACAAATTGTGACACACGCACACAACGCAACAAGTTTTTGGCGCCGTTGCCGGGGACTTTGGAGTCAATTTGATTGTAAATATTGATTGTTTGCATTTGGTTACTTTTATTTTTCAGTTTATTTTTATACTCATTCCTGAGCTTATGAGATTATTGAAATGATTGTATGAGGTACGAATAAAATTATGCATGGGCTGAACTATTTTGTGGATTTATTGATTTGAATTATTTGCTAAATTTTAGCTTGTGTATCATTCATTCCTTAACGTGTGCTGTTTTGCATGAGTAAAACGCGCAAGGGCTCTCAAGCTTCATTGCTGCCACTCGATCCAGAAATTGAGAAAACATCCAAAGCATTAAAGAAGAAGAAACAGACCACGGATAAGGCAGTCATGGCGGAACAACGAGAAATTCAACCTGAACCTGCCCATAATCTAGTGGTAATGGCAGACGATAGGATCATGTCATTCGGCAGTATGCAATCCCTATGTTTAATGAATTGAAACCAGGTATTGTGCAACCGGAGATTGCTGTAGCACAGTTCAAGTTGAAACCAATGATGTTCCAAATGTTGCAAACAGTAGGGAAGTTTGGTGGATCACCTGTTGAAGATCCACATTTGCACCTACGGTTATTCTTGGAAGTAAGCGACTGTTCTAAGATACCAGGGGTATCGGACGATGCTTTGAGGCTGAAATTGTTTCCATATTCTCTGAGAGACAAAGCTAGAGAATGGCTTAACTCGCTACCCTCTGGTAGTGTGACTACATGGCAGCAGCTTACTGAGAAATTTTTGATGAAATATTTTCCTCCAACGAAAAATGCTAGGTTGAGAAATGAAATCACCTCTTTTCAACAATTAGAAGATGAATCATTGTATGAGGCATGGGAAAGATTCAAAGAGTTGTTAAGGAGATGTCCACATCACGGAATCCCACACTGCATTCAAATGGAAACCTTTTATAATGGGTTGAATGCACACACCAGAATGATAGTTGATGCTTCAGCAAATGGAGCACTTTTGGCAAAGACATATAATGAGGCCTATGAACTAATTGAGAGGATTGCCAACAACAACTATCAATGGCCTACAACAAGACTGCCAAGTGGAAGAAAAGTGGCTGGAGTGTTGGAGTTAGACCCATTAACTTCGCTCTCAGCCCAAGTATCATCCATGTCTAATATGCTGAAGACATTGAGTATGCAGCAGCATAGTGGGCAGACGGCTGAGCAACCAAACCAGTCTAATGTAAGCCAGGTGCAAGCTGTGTGTTGTGTTTATTGTGGAGAGGGGCATCTACTTGAGGATTGTGTTCACAATCCCGCATCAATCTGCTACATGGGGAATCAAAACAGGGGTAATGGTCTTCAATCAAATACTTACAACCCTACTTGGAGGCAGCATCCAAATTTTTCTTGGAGAAATCAAGGGATGCATCCCACTCAAGGTGTGAACCCAAGACCACTGCTCCAGCAACAACAGCAGTACCCCCATCAGCAGCAACAACAACTCCAACATCAACAAGGACCTCTACAACAACAAACACCTCCAAGCGCTTTAGAAAACATGATGAGAGATTTCATGGCAAGGACGGAAACAACCATACAAGGACTATCATATACTGTTCGAAACTTGGAAACCCAGATGGGGAAGTTAGCCCAAGAGATGAGGAGCAGACACAAGGATCACTTCGGAGCGATATAGAAAATCCAAGAAGAGAAGGAAAAGAACATTGCAAGGCTGTCACATTACGAAGTGGCATAATACTGGACGAGCCAAAAATGAAGTCTGGAGCAGCTAAGAAGACCAGTGAGCCCAGCAAGAATGCAGAAATTCTAGTAGCTGAGCCAGAACCAGTGGAGCCAAATGCTGCAACATCGCCAATACCAAAGCAAAGCACCATTCCAGAACAGTCGGATGCTGCAGCATCAACAATGCCGCAACAATGCAATATTCCAGAGAGCAAACTAGTACAGCAAAGAATGCCTTTTCCACAGAGGTTTGCTAAAAAGAAACAAGATGAGCAGTTCAAGAAGTTCTTGGACATTCTGAAACAGCTGCACATCAACATTCCATTGGTGGAGGCAATAGAACAAATGCCCAACTATGCGAAATTCATGAAGGATTTCCTTACAAAGAAAAGAAAGTTGGGAGAATATGAAATTGTTTCACTAACCAAAGAATGCAATTTCTTTTTGCAGGATAAGTTGCCCCCTAAAATGAAAGATCCAGGGAGCTTTAACATTCCTTGTTCTATTGGAGACTCATATTGTGGTATGGCCTTGTGTGATCTTGGTGCTAGTATAAACTTGATGCCTATGTCAGTTTTTAAGCAATTGGGCATAGGTAAGGTAAGACCTACGACGGTAACCCTACAATTGGCAGATAGGTCTATAGCTCACCCAGATGGAAAGATTGAAGATGTCTTGGTAAGGGTTGATAAATTTATTTTTCCAGCTGATTTTATTGTTCTTGATTATGAAGGAGATAGAGAAGTTCCAATTATTTTGGGGAGACCTTTCCTTGCTACGGGAAGGACCCTTATTGAAGTTCAAAAAGGAGAACTCACCATGAGGTTTCAAGATGATAAAGTCACGTTCAATGTATTCAAGGCCATGAAATTTCATGATGAAGGTGAGGATTGTTTTCGCATATCCACTTTTGATTCTTTGACATGTGAAGATGAAGAATGGATGAACTATGGAGATGATGCATTGGAAAGAGTGTTGATGGAGGAAATGTTGAGCTCCATATTGCTGAAGTACCTTCTGCAATTGAGAGTTGCAGAAGTACGTACCTCGGTCACTGATTAGGGCTTTTGGGCATCAGAATCTAGCGAATAGCTATTTAAGGAATCTGCACACGACTGTAGCATCATTAGTAGGTAGGGCCTGTGCCTCAGGCCATTTTGAAAAATATTCTACAGCTACTATGATGTACTTCTTACCAAAAGAGGGAGGAAATGGACCCATAAAATCTATACCCCATATGTCAAATATCTCTACACTTTGAATTACTTGTTGGGGTAGACTGTCTCGAGAAGATATGTTTCCAGCTTTCTGACAGGCATCGCACGATCATGTGAACGTTGCGGCGTCTTTGAATATGGTAGGCCAGTAGAAGCCTGCTTCTAATACTTTTCGGGCGGTATTAGCTGCAACTAAGTGACCGCCTGCTGGTCCGCAGTGATAATGTTCCAGAATTTGGAAACCTTCTTCTTGAGAGACACATATCCTGATCATCTGATTTGCACATATTCGAAACAGAAAGGGATCTTCCCAATAGTAATATTTAAGGTCAGTAAAGAATTTTCTTCTCTGCTGAATAGTGATATCACCAGGAAGAGTCTGAGCTACCAAGTAATTTGCTATATCTGCAAACCACGGGGGTGAGAAAATAGCAAACAGTGCAAATAAATTCTCATCCGAAAATTTGTCAGATATGATTGATTCATCTATAGCTTCTAGGGTCAGATTCTCTAGCCTTGACAAGTGGTTTGCTGCTAAGTTTTCTGCCCCTTTCTTATCCCGAATTTCTATGTCAAATTCTTGAAGCAATAAAACCCATCTGATTAATCTTGGCTTTGCGTCGATTTTATTGAACAAGTACTTTAATGCAGAATGATCAGTATAAACTATGGTTTTAGACAGGACTAGATAAGATCAAAATTTATCAAATGCGTAAACTACTGCTAATAATTCCTTTTATGTCGTAGTGTAATTTTCCTGAGCATCAGTTAAGGTTTTACTAGCGTAATATATTACATGAAATTTCTTATTATGTCTTTGTCCTAAAACAACTCCTACTGCATAATCACTAGCATCACACATTACTTCAAAAGGTAAACTCCAGTCTGGTGACGTCATGATAGGTGCAGTAGTTAGAAGTTCCTTAAGTCTATTAAAGGCTTTTAGACATTTTTCATCAAAGACAAATGGAACATCCTTTCCTAGTAAATTGGTCAACGGCCTGGCTATTAGTGAAAAATCCTTTATAAATCTACGATAAAAGCCAGCGTGTCCCAAAAAACTTCTAACCTCTCTCACAGTATTGGGTGGAGGTAGTTTTGAAATAACTTCAATTTTGGCCTTATCTACTTCCATACCTCGGTGTGAGATCTTATGTCCTAATATAATTCCCTCTTTTACCATGAAGTGGCATTTTTCCCAATTTAGAACCAAATTAGATTTTATACAACGTTTCAATATTAATTCCAAGTTCTTTAGACAAATCCCGAATGAATTTCCAAAAACAGAGAAGTCATCCACGAATACTTCCATAGACTTTCCTAACATGTCCTCAAAGATAGCAGTCATACAACGTTGGAATGTAGCAGGTGCATTACACAAACCAAAAGGCATCCTTCTATATGCAAATGTTCCAAAAGGGCATGTGAAAGTAGTTTTATGCTGGTCTTCTAGGGAAATAGGAATTTGAAAATATCCGGAAAACCCACCAAGAAAGCAGTAAAACATATGTCCAGATAATCTTTCTAACATTTGGTCAATAAAAGGAAGAGGGAAGTGGTCTTTTCGAGTGGTCGTATTTAGTTTCCTATAGTCTATGCATACACGATGACCAGTAACAGTTCTCGTAGGAATTAATTCATTATGTTCATTTCTAACAACTGTTATACCGCCTTTCTTAGGTACTACCTGCACCGGGCTTACCCATTCACTATCTGAGATAGGATAGATAAGTCATACATCTACAGTTTGATTACTTCTTTCTTAATAACGTCACACACATTAGGATTCAACCCCCTTTGAGGTTGCACACATGGCTTATAATCATTTTCTAGAAGAATCTTATGCGAACACAAGCTTGGATTAATACCTGGAATATCTACAATTTTGTAGGCAAAGGCTCTTCTATACGTTTTGCACATATCCACGGTCAACTTTCGTTGTTCTATAGTTAGATCAGCTGTGAGAATGATGGGAAGTTTCTTGTTGTCGTCTAGGAATTCATAGCACAGATGAGTGGGCAATTCCTTCAGTTCCAAGTCTGGTGGATCTTCAAATGAATTCTGTTCTTTCTTCATCTCATCATCACCTATCTCAGTGAAACTATCAGAGTTAATTTCATACTCGGAGGAGCTGAGTTCAGTCTCCTCTAGTTCTAGGGAGTCTTCTCTCAAGACCTGATAGTTTGAGCATAGGTCTGTCACGTTAATTTCAATCAAGTGTTCAATAGCATCCACACAAAAGCAAGCATCATCTAAATGCATAGGATACCTAAGGGTTTCATTTAGCTCAAAGGTGATGTCCTCATTACCTACCCTTAACTTGATTTGACCATTACATACGTCTATTAATGCTTTTGAGGTAGCTAGAAATGGTCGACCTAGGATCAGGGGCACTCCTCCTTCCCCATTCATATCCATGATAACAAAGTCCACGGGGAACACAAATTTTCCGACCTTTACTAAGAGATCTTCAATTATTCCCTTGGGGATTTTGTCTGTCCTATCTGCAAGTTGTATGCACATCCTAGTCGTTTTCAAATCATGCAATCCTAATTTATCAAATAAACTAGATGGCATGCGATTGATACTAGCTCCTAAGTCTGCTAATGCATGCATGTTAGTAATATTTCCAATTGTTCATGGCAAGGTAAAGCAACCAGGATCTTTCTGTTTAGACTGCAGTCTATTCAGCAAAACTGTCGAGCATTCTTCATTAAGAACCACCTTGTCCATGTCAAATTTTCTTTTATTACTAACAACTTCTTTTAAAAACTTAGCATACTTTGGCATTTCATAAATAACATCAAGTAAAGGTAAATTAACATGAATTTGACTAAAATTATTAAGAAACTTTTCAAATTGCTCCTTATCTTTATTCTGCATAAGTCTGGCAGGGTAAGGTACTTTTGGTCGGTACTCAAGAATAAACTTCGTCTTCCCTTTCCTTGCTACTTCAATTTTGACATCCGTCGGTGTTGGATCCTTGGAGCCTTCTTCTGGTTCCTGCACAAGAATAGGAGGGTCAGATGGTTTGGGAGGAGATGGAGATAGAACTTTGCCAGATCTTAGAGTAATGGTCTTGCATTTAGTTTTGGGGTTGGTCTCAGTGTTGCTTGGTAGCGTTCCCTGTGACCTGTGAGAGAGATGGGTGGATAGTTGGCCATTTATCTCTCCAAGGTTTGTATAGGAGCTTGTGTATTTCTAACTGTTTGCTCGGTCTGCTTCTGTCTGTTCTCGTTCTGCTGGATTCTCTCTACATGAGCTTCCTGGACTTTCCTATTGGACTCTATCATCTCTTTGTTAGAGTCGGCAATGCCTTTAAGTATGTCCCGGAATTCTTGCATGGGGTCGATTGGAACGATGTAGTTCCTTGGTGCGGGCAGAGCTATTTGCTGGTTCTAAGGATAGGGCAATTGCTGAGGCACCCTTTTCTGGAAGTTAGCAGTCCCATAATTGTTTCTCCAACTAAATCCCGGATGGTTTTTCCAAGTGGGATTGTAGGTATTTCCCATAGGGGCAGAGTTAACTGCGTCCACTTGTTCCATATCTTCTGGAATAGTTAATATTCCGTTACCATAACAATCTCCACTAAAATGCGGTCCTTGGCAAAATTCGCAGACTTGATATACTGGTTGAATGCTTTTCCCTTGTTGGAACGCATTCAGTTGATTAGTAATGCTGGCCTTCAGTACCTCAAATTGATCATCAGTGGAGGTGAGAGCAGCATTTACTGGTTGTTTCTTAGCTCGGTCACTCGTGCACCAGTTCTTGCTATTCCTATAGAGCCTCTCCAGAGCGTTTCTAGCATCTACATCACTCATTCCATTGAAACCGCTCTAGGGATTGAGTCCATCAAGAACTTACTTGCCCATGTTCGTCATACCCCCGTAGAATTGCTGGATCAGCAGTACTTCGGTAAGTCCATGTTGGGGGCAGAGCCTGAGTAGCTCCTTGAATCTGTCCCAAGCTTCGATCACTGTCTCATCAGCAGCTTGAGTAAAACTGGATAGAGCCCTTCAATATTCTAGGACTCTTGCTGCAGAGTAGTATTCTTCTAGGAAGATTTTGCTTAACTCATCCCACGAGGTGATGGAGTTAGTAGGTAGTTGTGCCAACCACCTCTTAGCTCTGTCCCTGAGTGAGTAGGGGAAGAGGTTTAGTTTGGTTACTTATGCAGTGTGATCTCCCTTGAGGCCTTC
This sequence comes from Asclepias syriaca, assembly GCA_027405835.1. Classification (NCBI taxonomy): domain Eukaryota; kingdom Viridiplantae; phylum Streptophyta; class Magnoliopsida; order Gentianales; family Apocynaceae; genus Asclepias; species Asclepias syriaca. The sequence continues at coordinate 10,801,494 of CM049930.1, forward strand.
GCAAAGAGAGGAGAAGTCAGATAAGTGTTCTAGCGGATTCTTGGCTGCAGTTCCTCCAAACTGGACCCGATTGATAATCAACTGGATCACATTCGGTTTAAGATCATAGCGAGGGTTTCCAGGGATTTGCATGGTGGATGATACTGGAACAATCTGTGGCTGGATGTAGGATTCGAGGGGAGGTCTTTCAGCAGCCATCTCTGTTCTTTGCCTATTAGCTGTACGGATGAGACGTTCGAGGTTCTCAACTGGGGGTTCAAGGTTAGCTTCTGAAGTTCGAGTCATGCAACTACATAGAAGAATATGTTTAGCCAGAGCAAACTGGTTAGTGGAGTAACACATGAAGTGAAAGATTAGAAAAATTGAAAAAGAACAACAAATGTACAACTAAGAAAGAACAAATAAGTCAAGAGATAGGGAGGAGAACAACTTACTGATGAGCAAGAAAATACATTTTTTCGGGTTTTAAATTTTTAACATTTTTTTTCTTTTTATATTTTATTTCGAAAGCAGTTAAATTCCCTCAATATGGTTTTAGAATAATTTTCTAAAATCTGATTATCCTAAATGTCTTAATTTCAGATAATGTCTAAAATTAATTAGTTATGATAACCCTATATCTCAGAAACTGATGTCTAACTAGCATAAAATAAGTGTTAGGTCTAAGGTATAGATTACTACCGTTACCTATCATATGTCTCTAGAATTTTAATCAGGAATCCTAAATTCATTATGATATTTCCCCGACAACGGCGCCAAAAATCTGATGGGTTTCTGATTGATATGCTAAAATAGGTGTTATTTTACCCTATGTTGATTATGAATAACTAAGGACTTAGATTGACTAATTGTCACATTTAGTCTCTATGTTGTCACTTAATCAATCAGAACCTAAGGCAGAGTACCTATTGTGTAGCTAGTCTGTTGGAAAGTATCTACAAATCAATTATCGTACTCCCAAGGAAGTGGTAACGGCTTAGTAGTAACTATCCTCTTACCCTAACTCTTATCTTATGATCTAGTTATGCAATCGTTCATCAAATTCTTTGATGAGAGGGTGATTCATTCTCCACTAGGTTTAAGTCTATTTAAGCCTAAAAAGTGTTTTACAAATAATGTTTTGATTTTATGTTATATTGTTCCTTCATGTTGATTGACCTATCTTCGAGTAGTTTAGATATATCTTGGTCTAGATTGCAATTATGTACTGAGTCTAAAGGTGTACCACATCTGAGTTACCTGATAAACTGCCCTACCTTAATGACGGCCCTACTCACGGTTCGAGCTAAATGCATCCATGAAAGTCCTATGTCACTTAGGAGATCATGCCGCTCGCCCTAACGTCGGCATAAACGCACAAACTCATCCTACTTAGATTACTTTAACAAACATGGTGATCTATAGGTTATTTCATCTAATATGGCAGACATTATGCTTCCTGACGGGGAAGTCCTAAATTAATGCCTGTTAAACTAAACAGGGTATGATTAGACCATGGTTAGGAGTTGTCTATAACCATTCATCTTGTTTAAAAGAAACTACAGTAGACATGCAGTCATAATGATAGTTAAGCTGGTGACCATTTCTGGAAAAATATAAATACTTCAACATGCATACCACATATTCATATAATCATAGTTCAATATTCATAATATTTATTTAGACGAACACAGTACAAACATATAAAGAGAGGGACAAGGGGACCGATGTCATAATGTATTCACCCTTTACGTAGTCTGCTGATGGAGCAACTACTTGTATATGTTAGACTACTCGACCTGACTCTGCTCGACAGAACCTTCAGAGGACGCTTCCTCAGCCTAGTAGCTATGCTTTACCTAAATACCCAGCTTAAGCACAACCCTATTAACTGACTCTTTGAACACCTAGTGCCCTCTTAGGATCTCCTAACGAAATCCTGGATTCTATGAATACCAAAAACGAACCTATCTAGTCGTATTCTAAGATCTGAGACAGACTCTCAGAAACGAAGAACACGAGACACTCTCTAAAACTGTTAATATACCTATACTAAAACCTGAGACCACTAAGTGACTTGTATACTATGGAAAATTGTATACTTGAAGTCACTAAATGACTCAGATCGAGTGGAGAGGAATGATTTCAACTGAGGAAGGCCTGGGGTATTTATAGTAGGGGAACTGGGTGAATTTCTCTCAAAAATTCGATGTGGGACTTTGACCAGGCATTCGGGACGCCCGTCCCGGCCTGTTGACCAGGTCAGGATGGCCGTCCCAAGTCCTGGACGCCCGTCCTATTCTGTTGACCAGGTCAGGACGCCTGTCTTGGATTCTGGAAGCCCATCCCGACTTCCGAACTTCTGAAAATCACGTTTTTGCCCCAAATTTTGCCATTTTCTTGCACTTTTCACCTGACACTTCCAAAATCACAAAAACTATGAAATCGAGTTAATAACAGTCAATTGATAACGATTTAACACCGATTTCGCCCTGAATTATGCCTAAAAATATGCTAAAAAAAGTGATATGATTTATGCATATCAATCTAAGTCTCCTATCATGCTGGATTTTTCTTGTCATTTTGAATTGGTGTGAATTTTCATAGGCTTTTAGCCTCCATTCATCCAACTCATTGAGATGTAAAGTCCGGTTTTCCTTAGTTAAGGTATTATCTAGATTACATTTTTGTAATGTCCATTATGCTATATGTTCAAGTTCGACTGGTAAATGGCATGTTTTTCCATAGACCAATCTATATGGTGAAAATCCTGTAGATGTTCTATATACCGTACGGAAGGCCCATAAGGCATCATCAAGTTTTATAGCACAATCCTTATGGTTAACACCTATAGTTTTTTCTAATATTCGTTTAATTCCCCTATTTGTTACCTCAACTTGCCCATTAGTCTGTGGGTGGTATGCTGTGGAAAAGCAATGCTAAACTCCATATTGTTGAAGTACTTTCTGCACATGACTCTGGCATCATTAGTAGGTAATGCCTGTGCCTCAGGCCATTTAGAAAAATATTCTACAACTACTATTACATATTTATTTCCATAGGAGGAAGGAAACGGACCCATAATGTCTATACCCCATATGTCGAATATTTCGACACTCTGGATCACCTGTTGGGGTAGACCGTCTCGAGAAGATATGTTTCCAGCTCTTTGACAGGCATCGCAGGATCTCACATAAAATGTAGCATCTTTAAAATATTGTGGGCCAGTAGAATCCTGCCTCTAACACCTTCCTGGCGGTGTTAGCTGCCGCTAAATGGCCTCCCGTAGGTCCGCAATGGCAATGTTCCAAAATTTGGAAGCCTTCTTCTTCAGAGATGCTTCTCCTAATCATTTGATCTGCACATATTCGAAACAGAAAAGGATCCTCCCAATAATAATATTTTAGTTCAACAAAGAATTTCCTTCTTTCCTGAGCAGTAATATCACGTGGGAGAGTTTGAGCCACCATCTTTTAGCTCTATCCCAAAGTGAATAAGGGAAGAGGTTTAGCTTAGTTACTTTTGTGGTATTATCTCCCTTAAGACCTTCGTAGAGAGCTAAAAATTTAGTCAAGTGTTCGAGAGGATTCTAAGCACTAGTTCCTCCAAACTGCACCCGATTTATGATCAGTTGGAGCACATTTGGCTTAAGGTCATAACGAGGATTTCCAGGAATCCTGATAGCAGAAGACATCGGAATGGTCTGTGGCTGGATGTAAGATTCAAGTGGAGGTCTTTCAGCAGCCATTTCTGCTCTTCTTCTGTTAGTTGTTCGGATGAGGTTTTCGGGGTTTTCAACTGGGGGTTCAAGTTCAGCTTCTGAGGTTCGAGTCATATAACTACAAAAACACACGTTAAGTCTGAGCAAAAGGCTAGTGGAGTTTTAAAGTAATTTAAATAGTTCAGGGAAAGAAAAATTCAAAAGAAACAGAAAAGGAAAAATTGTAAACAGGAAAAAGATTTTTCTGGAAAATAATATTTCTCAGAAAAGAAAAGAATTTATTTTATTTTTCAACTTTTTTTATTTTATATTTTGTTTTTAAATTTGATTTCCTTAGTATGGTTTTAGAATTTATTTTCTAAAATTTGATTAACGTAAATTTCTTAAGCTTAGATAATTTCTAAAATTAATTATTTAAGATAACCCTATATAGTTCAGGAAATTGATTGATTAATTAGAATAAATAGATTTGATTAGAGTATAGATTACTACCGTTACCTATCATAAGCCTCTAGAATTTTGATCGAGAATCCTAAAATTTTATGATATGTTCCCCGGCAACGGCGCAAAAAATCTGGTGTTTTCCAATTGGTATGCTAAAAGATAAGCTTTTATTTACCTATGTCGATTATGAGTAATTAAAGACTGAGTCTTACTAACTGTCACTTTAGCATTAATCGTTGTCACTTAATCATTAGAACCTAAGGCAGAGTACCTATCGTGTAGCTAGTCCTTGGAAAGTATCTACGATTTTAAAATTATTAATATCTTACTCCTAGTGAACTGGTAACAGCTTAGTAGCAACTATCCCTTAATCCTAACAATTATCTTATCATGCAATTAATCAATCAGTTAATCAATTCTTTGAGATTGATTGGTGATCCCAATCACACATAACGGCAAATTGCATTCAAGAGTAGACATGCATTCATCAATTTAAGCTTAGTTATTACAATTTGTTTGACCTTATCTTCGAACATTTTAGATATATCTTGATCTCTAAGGAAATTATGAAATGTAACCATCTGTTTACCATATCTGAGTTACCTGGTGCATTCACCCCTACCTTGAGATGATCCTTCTCATCTATCGGATTAAAGTATCCATGAACGGTCCCCTATGTCACTTCGGTATCATGCCACTTAACCCTAGGATTGGCCTAGCGTACAAACTCAGCTTTATTAGGGTACTCTAACAAACATGGTGATCTTTTTGTTATTTTTTCCTAATTTGGCAGACCTTTTACAATTGGTTAAACTAAACCAGTTATGATTCAGACCTTGGTTAGGAGTTTTCTATAACCCTAGTTTAATTTAAAAGGACATGACAGTTCAACATTCATAATGATAATTCTAGCTCTCTGATCTTCCCGAGAAAATGGATAGCATCTCAAATTGTAAAACATGTATGATATATGAATTCAGTATCAAATCAATATCCAAATAAAATAATTCATAAACATATAGAAACTCGTCTAGGGGACCCAATATCATAAAGTAGTCACCACTTTATGTAGGTCCAACCGGCACTGCAACTCCTGTATACTTTTGATTGCTCGATCCTACTCTACTCGACAGAGCCTTCAGAGAACGCTTCCTAGACCTAATAGCAATTACTTTACCTTACATCATGGGCTTAAGCAAATTACCCTAATTTGACTAAGAACAAGCATCATATCTCCCTCTTAGGATCTCCTAATGAAATCCCGATATTCTGTGATACCAAAAACTAAATACTAGTCTAATTGAATTCTCAAATACTGAGATAAACATCAGAGATAAGAGAAAACGATGCACTCGAAGTTGCTAAATGACTTATATTGAGTGTTGAGGGATGATTTCAACTGAGGAAGGCCTGGGGTATTTATAGTAGGTGAAAGGAGTGAATTTCTCTTGGAAATTCGATGTAGGACTTGTATCTGCCACTCAGGACACCCGTCCCAAGTCCAGGAAGCCCGTCTCGAGTCAAGACGCCCGTCCCGATACTTTGATCGGGTCAGGACGCCCGTCTTGAGCTTGGGACGCTGTCCTGATCTGAGAAGTTCCAAAAATCGCATTTTTGCCTCAATATTTGCTATTTCCTTGCACATTTCACCTGAAACTTCCCAAATCACAAATTCTACAAAATTATGTTAATATCAATTAATGAAGGTGGATTTGGTTCCAATTTTTCCCTAATTTGTGCGTACAAACATGCTAAAAAGTGATATGATTTGTGCATATCACTTCCTTATAGACACGGGAGAGACAAATGGGGCAGTTATCCACCCATTTATCTCATAGGTCACAAGGAGCATTGCCAAGCAACACTGAGACCAACCCACTGAATGAATGCAAGACCATTACTCTAAGATCTGGTAAAATTCTAACTCCTTCTCTTTTGAAATCTTCTGGCACTCCCATTCTTGTGCAGGAAAAAGAAGATAGCTCCTAGGAACCAGTGTCGACGGTGGTAAAAAACAAATTAGCATGGGAAGAGAAGAAGTGGTTTGTCCCTGAGTACCGACCAAGAGTACCTTACCCTACAAGACTGATGCAAAATAATGATAGGGAGCAATCTGAGAAGTTTTTCAAAACCTTTAGTCAAATTCATGTTAATTCCTTTGCTTTATGTTATTTCTGAAATGCATAAATATGCTAAGTTTTTGAAGGAAATTATTAGTAATAAAATAAAATTTTACATGGACAAAGTGGTTCTTAATGAAGAATGCTCGGCAATTCTTTTGAACAAACTGCCTTCCAAACAGAAAGATCCAGTTTGTTTCACTTTGCCATGTACGATAGAAAATATTACTAATATGCATGAGTTAGTAGACTTATGAGCTAGTATCAATTTGATGTCATCTAGTTTATTTGATAAATTAGGTTTGCATGATTTGAAAACGGCTAGAATGTGCATACAACTTGCTGATAAGACAGTGAAAATTCCTAAGGGAATAATTGAAGACCTCTTAGTAAAGGTTGGAAAATTTGTCTTTCCTATGGATTTTGTTGTCATGGATATGAATGGTGAAAGTGGTGTGCCCTTGATTCTAGGTCGACCTTTTATAGCTACCTTTAAGGCGTTGATTGATATCAGCAGTGGTCAAATAAAACTAAGGGCAGAGAATGAGGATATTACTTTTGATCTAAATGAAATCCTTAAGTATCACATGCATCTAGATGACAATTGCCTTTCTATGGATGCTATTAACCATTTAATTGAAGTTAACACGACAGATCTGATCTTTGATTATCCAGTCTTGAATGAAGACTCTTTGGGCTTGGAAAAATATAACTTTGATTTTTCCAATTACAAAACTAGTTCTAACCGTTTCGTTGAGATAGTTGCTCACAATCTGAAAAGGAACAAACCTCCTTGGAGGATCCCCCAGATTTGGAGCTGAAGGAATTACCAAAACATTTGTGCTATGGATTCCTAGACGACAATAAGAAGCTTCACATCATTCTTGCAGCAGACCTAACTGCAGAACAACGAAAGTTGACATTGGACATACTCAGAAGGTACAAAAGAGCCTTTGCATATTGCAGATATCCGAGGTATAAATCCAAGCTTTTGTTCGCATAAGATTCTTTTAGAAAATGAGTATAAGCCATGTGTGCAACCTCAAAGGAGGTTGAATCCTAATGTGTGTGATGTAGTTAAAAAGGAGGTAATCAAATTACTAGATGTTGGACTTATTTATCCTATCTCTGATTGTGAATGGGTAACCCCAATACAGGTGGTACCTAAGAAAGGCAGAATAATAGTCATCAGGAATGAGAACAATGAACTGATTCCTACTAGAACTATCACTGGTCATCGTGTTTGCATTGATTATATGAAACTAAATACTGCTACGAAGATCATTCCCTCTTTCGTTTATTGATCAAATGTTAGAAAGGTTATTTGGACATATGTTTTATTGCTTTCTTGATGGATTTTCTAGGTATTTTCAAATCCCGATCTCTCTGGAAGATCTGCATAAAATTACATCACATGCCCTTCTGGAACATTTGTATATAGAAGAATGCCTTTCGGTCTGTGTAATGCACCTGCTACTTTTCAACATTGTATGACCTCTATTTTTATGACATGTTAGGAGAGTCTATGGAAGTGTTCATGGATGTTTTTTCAGTTTTTGGTAATTCATTTGTGGTCTGCCTGAAAAACTTGGAATCAACGCTTAAACGTCGTATAAAATCTAATTTGGTTTTGAACTGGAAAAATGTCATTTTATGGTAAAAGAATGAATTGTTTTAGGACATAATATCTCACAGAAAGGTATGGAGGTAGGCAAAGCAAAGATTGAAGTGATTTCAAAAGTACCTCTGCCTAACTCTGTAAGATCCATTAGAAGTTTTTTGGGTCATGCTGATTATTACATGCGCTTTATAAAAGATTTTTCTCTAATAGCCAAACCTTTGACCAATTTGTTAAGTAATGATGTTCCTTTTTTCTGATGAAAAATGCATGAAATCTTTTAACAAACTTAAGGAACTATTAACTACTGCACCCATTATGACATCACCTGATTAGAGCTCACCCTTTGAGTTGATGTGCGATGTTAGTGATTATGCAGTAGGGGTTGTTTTGGGACAGCGGTATGATAAGAAATTTCACATGATATACTATACTAGTAAAACCCTGACTGATGCTCAAGAGAATTACACTACCAATGAAAAGGAATTACTAGCCGTAGTATATGCTTTTGATAAATTTCGATCTTATCTGGTTTTATCTAAAACAATAGTATACACTGATCACTCTGCACTAAAATACTTGTTCAATAAAACTGTTGCCAAACCAAGACTGATCATATGGGTTTTATTGTTACAGGAATTTGACATAGAATTAAAGGATAAGAAAGAGGCGGAAAATCTTGCTACAAATCATTTGTCTAGATTAGAAAACCCTACATTAGAAGCTATAGATGAATCGATAATATCAGACAAATTTCTAGATGAGAGCTTATGTGCTTTATTTTCTATCTATTCTCCTTCACGGTTTGATGACATTGCGAATTATTTGATAGCTGAAACCCTTCCGAGTGATATCACAGTCCAACAAAAGAAGAAATTCTTTGCTGGCCTGAAATATTACTACTGGGAGGACCCTTTTCTGTTTCGAATTTGTGCATATCAAATGATCAGGAAATGCGTCTCACAAGAAGAAGGTTTCCAAATTTTGGAGCATTGCCATTGTGGATCCACTAGTGGCCTTTTGGCTACAGCTAACACTGCCAGGAAGGTGTTAGAAGTAGGATTCTTCTGGCCCACTATATTCAAAGATGCAATATCTTACGTAAAGTCTTGCGATGCTTGTTAGAGAGCAAGTAACATTTCTTCTCTAGACGGTCTACCCCAACAAGTGATACAAAGTGTTGAAATATTCAACATATGGGGTATAGACTTTATGGGTCCTTTTCCTTCTTTCTTTGGTAATAATTACATCATAGTAGTTGTAGATTATTTTTCAAAATGGCTTGAAGCATAGGTATTACCTACTAATGATGTTAAAGTCGTGTGCAGATTCTTTAGACAATTATTTTCTAGATTCGGGTGTCCAAAAGCCTTAATAAGTGGCAAGGTACACATTTCTGCAACTCACAATTGCAGAAGGTGCTCAAGCAATATGGAGTTCAACATCGCTTTTCCATAGCATACCACCCACAGACCAATGGGCAGGTTGAGGTAACCAATAGGGGTATTAAAGGAATCTTAGAAAAGACTGTAGGTGTTAACTGTAAGGATTGGGCTATAAAACTTGATGCCTTATGGGTCTTCCGTACGACATATAGAACATCTATAGTTTTTCCCTTATAGATTGGTTTACGGAAAAGTATGTCATTTGCCTGTCGAACTTGAACATAGAGCATACTGGGTTATATAGAAATGCAATCTAGATAACACTTTGATGTGTTCCGATTGATATGATAAAAATAAGCTTTATTTACCCTATATCGATTATGAATAATTAAGGACTGAGACTTACTAATTATCACATTTAGCATCTATGTTGTCACATAATCAATCGGAACCTAAGGCAGAGTACCTATCGTGTAGCTAGTCTATTGGAAAGTATCTACGATTTTAATTTAATAATTTATCGTGCTCCCAAGGAAGTGGTAATGGCTTAGTAGCAACTATCCTTTTACCCTAACTCTCATTTTATTACCTAGTTATGTAATCATTCATCAATATCGTTGATGAGAGGGTGATCCTTTCTACACAAGACTCAAGTTCATTAAGCATGCAAGAGTATTTTACAGACAAGTATTCTTATGTATGTTCTATTGTTTCTACGTGTTGACTGACCTATCTTCGAGTATTTTAGATATATCTTGGTCTAGATTGCAATTACATACTGATCTACTTGTGTACCACATCTAAGTTATCTGATAAACCACCCCATCGCCATTGACGGCCCTACTCACGGTTCGAGCTAAAGGCATCCATGAAAGTCTTGTGTCACTCAAGAGATCATGCCGCTCGCCCTAACGCCGGCATAAACAGACGAACTCGGCCTCATTAGACTACTCTAACAAACATGGTGATCTATAGGTTATTTTATCTAATATGGCAGACCTTAATGTTTCCGTCCTCTCATGAAGCCCTAAATTAAGGCCTGTTAAACTAGACAGGGTATGATTAGACCCTGGTTAGGAATTATCTATAACCATTCATCTAATTTAAAAGAGCAAATAGACATGTAGTCATAATGATTAATTAAGCTGGTGACCTTTCCGAAAAAATGTAAAGAACTTCAGCATGCAAAACACATATACATATCATCATAATTTGGTATTCAAATAAATCTTTGGATAAACACAGTACAGAATATACAGAGAGGATCTAGGGAACCACCACCATAAAGTATTCACCCTTTATCAGGTCCACCGATGGAGCAACTACTTGTATATCTTGGACTGCTTGACCCGACTCTGCTTGACAAAACCTTCGGAGAACACTTCCTTAGCCTAGTAGCAATTTTTTTACCTTACGTCATGGGCTTAAGCAAAGCCCTGTTGACTAGCTCTTCCCTCACCTAATGCCCTTTTAGGATCTCCTAACGAAATCCCAGGTATTCTATGAATACCAAAAATGAACCATATCTAGTCGTATTCTAAGATTCTGAGACAGACTCTCAGAAAGCAAAGAAAACGAGAAACTCTCGTATACTAAACTACTTATGTGGAACACCTGAGATCACTAAATCACTTTTATACATGATATGAATAAATCATATCACATTTTTAGCATGCTTTTAGGCATAATTTAGGGTGAAATTGAGGGCAAATTGGTCTTAATTGCTTGTTATTAACTCAATTTCACAGTTTTTATGATTTTGGAAGTGTCGGGTGAAAAGTAGAAGAAAATGGCAAATTTCGGGGTAAAAACGCAATTTTTCAGAAGTTCAGACGTCGGGGAGGGCGTCCTGACCTGGTCAACAGTCCAGGACGGGCGTCCCAATCCAGGACGGGCGTCCCAATCCAAGACGGGCGTCCCGAGCTGCAATTCCAAGTCCCACATCGAATTTTTGAAGAAAAATCACTCCAGAAAGCTACTATAAATACCCCAGGCCTTCCTCAGTTGAAATCATTCCTCTCCACTTGATCTGAGTCATTTAGTGACTTCAAGTGTACATTTTCTCGAGTACATAAGTCACTGAGAGACTCGGGTTCAGTATAAGTTTTCTTTCTTTCTAGTTAGTGTTCCGTTTTCTTAGATTCTGAGAATTAGTCTCAGAACTTAGGCTTCGATAGATAGGTTCGTTTATGGTATTCATAGAATACTTGGGATTTCGTTAGGAGATCCTAAGAGGGCTCTAAGCGTTCGAAGAGTCAGTCCACAAGGCTGGGCTTAAGCTGTGTATTAAGGTAAAGTCCAGCTACTACGCTGATAAAGCATCCTCCGAAGGTTCTATCAAGCAGAGTCGGGTCAAGCAGTACGACATATACAAGTAGTTGCTCCATCGGCGAGACTAAGTAAAGGGTGATTTCTTTATGGCATCAGTCCCCCTGTCCCTCTCTTTATATGTTTGTATTGAGTTTGTCCAAAAATTTATTATGAATATGAGATTATGATTTCTATGAATATCTGTTTTATATGTTGAAGTTCTTATGATTTTCCGGAAATAGCCACCTGCTTAATATTCATTATGTCTGCATGTCTAATGTAGTTTCTTTTAAACTAAATTTAGGGTTATAGACAATTCCTAACCACGGTATATTCATAACCTGTTTAGTTTAACAAGCATCAATTAGTATTGGTGTTTGCCATATTAGATAAAATAACCTGCGGAACACCCTGTTTGTTAGAGTAGTCTAAGTAGGCTGAGTTGAGCGTTTATGCCGGCGGTTAGGGGTGAGCGGGATGATCCCCGAAGTGACATAGGGCTTTCTTGGATGCCTTTAGCTCGAACCGTGAGTAGGGTCGTTAACCTTGGCGATGGGGCGGTTTATCAGATAACTCGGATGTGGTACACCTTTAGACTCAGAACATAGTTGCAATCCAGGCTATGATATATCTAAAATACTCGAAGATAGGTCAATCAACATGTAGGAACAGTATAACATAGAATCAGGACATCATCTATAAAACACTTTTAGGCTTAAATAGACTTAAACCTAGTGGAGAATGAATCACCCTCTCATCAAAGTTATTGATGACGATTGCATAACTGAATCATAAGATAAGAGTTAGGGTAAAAGGCTAGTTACTACTAAGTCGTTACCACTTCCCTGGGAGTACAATATTTAACTTAATAAAATCATAGATACTTTCCAATAGACTAGCTACACGATAGGTACTCTACCTTAGGTTCTGGCTGATTAAGTGACAGCGTAGAGACTAAAAGTGACAATTAGTCAATCTAAGTCCTTAATCACTCATAATCAACATAGGGTAAAACAACACCTATTTTAGCATATCAATCGGAGCAGCATCAATACAATAGAAAAATGTATACTTAAAGTCACTAAATGACTCAAATTGAGTGAAGAGGGATGATTTCAACTGAGGAATGCCTGGGGTATTTAGAGCAGGGAAGCTAGTGATTTTCTCTACAGAAATTGATGTGGGATTCTGGTAGGGGGCTCGGATGCCCATCCCGATCTATTGACGGGGTCAGAATGCCCGTCCCGGTGCTTTGACTGGGTCGAGATGCCCGTCCCGAGTCTTTGATTGGGTCGGGATGCCCGTCCTGATCCAAGAACTTCCGAAAATCACGTTTTTGCCCCGATATTTGCTATTTTCTTACACATTTCACCTGAAACTTTCAAAATCACAAATACTACAAATTATGTTAATAATTTGTGCCTAAAACATGCTAAAACGTGATATGATTTATGCACATCATATAACCCCACACTTAACTTTTTGCTTGTCCTCAAGCAAAGTCTATATGAAATTATTGAAATTCTAAATCATAGGTGCAATAACTCAAAGGTCCTAGCACTGTTTTTAGCCAAAATTAATCACTGAGTCAGATGATTCACAAAACAGGCCTGACCGGTCAAGTTGCTATGACAAGGTCTCAAATGTCTAGTAAGTTATCATGGCCATGCAGGTGTAACAACTCAATAACTCGACTGAACTCTACTCTTAGTCACGAGGTCTTCCTGATGTGTAGTGTGTGAACTAATCTAGACTAGATTGTCAACACAATATAGTCTTCTCTTAACCTTTACCAGATAATACTTCGACCAATCGTCGAATATAATAGCAACAAACAACCTTCTGAGTTCTGAGCTTTGGTGCCAAGGCTTTTCAATTATAATTTTCAATAAAAGAATACACTGGGCAATGTATTTTTAAATTGATTGTTCATGGTATTTTTGTGTTCGCTTTCACACATCAACTTTAACTACCCAGGTAGCGAGCCCCACTCCGATGACGCCCAGGTCTATATGACCTTAGGGCATCAGGCATTAAGTTCCCTTAAGAAGTGGTGTTCGAGTAGCAAAGGACGCTTGCAAACTACCCTATTTGTTTAAGCTTTTTCACTTCCAGCTCAGAGCATCATCTAGTCATTCAATCACTAACACATTCGCAACCAGTCTAATATTATTTAGTTTAAGTCCCGAAAAGGTATTTGGTTGATGTTTCTAATCCAAACTAGGTTGTGCTCAATTATCAGGAATTCCCTATTTCTAATTGAGGAATTCAGTAAAGTTATCAACTTGTTTCCTACTGATCATAATGCTCTACTCAACATATATCATAGACATAAGCATTTCTTTACCCAATCAATACTGAATTTGAAGTCTAGAAGAGTGAAAAAAATTTGAAAAGTTTTTGGAATGGTGCAATTTTAGTGAGAAATATGGGAAAACATGCAATTATGACTACTAAAGTGCACAGTGCACTGCTACCCCACACTTAAAGTTTACACTGACCTCAATGTTCATGCATATCCTATTACCCCACACTTATTTGAAAAACAAAAGCTGAAAAAAAACACATAAAACTCTTACCCCACACTTATTTGACTAACTAAGAGGAAGAGAAGTAAAAGAAATATCAAAACAAAAAAAGGTAATAGAAATAACAAACATAAAATCAAGGAAACAATGTTGTTATATCATATAGATCAACATTTTGCATACAAAGATTCATATGTCATACAGCCCAGACTTATCACATAATCACAAATAAAACGAAGAACGAAAGAAACAAAAGGAAAAACTAAGAACCGGGATCATCATCATCAGGTGCACAGAAGTAGACCTCGGGGTCTTTGGTAGACCGGGCGATCTGATACTGATAAATCTCCTCGACCCGACTGCTGGTCATGCTGATTCTGTCATTCATCACTGCCATCTGCCTCTAGATGTTCTCCATATCCCGGCTGTGTATGGCAATGAGTTCTGCCAACCCGTGTGACATATGTCGATCGAAGGCGGTGCGTGGTATGAATGGTTGGTGATGCAAGCTCTGCTGTTGGTCCTGGTACCGATGACTCCCCTTGCTACTCAGTGTGGATGGAGTATCGACCAGTTGCATCTCGTACGACCATTCCCATGTTTCGCAGAACAGTCAAGCCAGTGGGAGTGGTGGTCAGAGCAATCTGGGTCAACTCCGAGCCATCGATGTCTAGCTCCAGGTAGTGGGCTATCCGGGTGATGAACAGCCCGAGCCCTAGATACTATTTTCAGGTGTCTGTCGTAAAGCCCCGCATGATGACGGTAATGAGCCTGGCCATATCCACAGTGATGCCTCTGTGCATATGAGCCAGGATGAATGTCTCCATCTGGGTGACATTCCCTGGAGCAGTACGTCGTCCGGCTAGAGTATGAGCTACTATAGTATGTCAATAGAGAAGGGCTGGATGGATACATGTGGTCTTCGTGAAGCCATGCTGATAGGGGACACCAGTCGTGCAGATCTGGGCCCAGGCGGTGGAGACGTCAGCGGAGGTGAAGTCTCGCACGGCTGTAGCGGAGGTGAAGTCTCGCACGGCTGTAGCGTAGGTGGGTGTGTCCAGCTCTTCCCTCTGCCAGATACCTAAAGCAATGCCAAACTCAACCATGCTCATCGACAGGTCTGTTCCACCCAGTCAGAATGTGATCTACTCTCGCTAGAATGTGAAAGAAGCATAAAACTCATATACCAGCTCGAGGTAGGTCGACTCGGTGATGATGAAAACTCGACTGTATGGTAATACATCGAGTATGCGCTAAATCTCTCGCTCAACTCCTAGTGTCTAAACTGCTGCCCAGTTGAGCGTCCTGCCTGCTAGGATGTAGCGTCCAATGTGTCCGTGGCTCCTCTCCTGATACGCTGGGATGGAAGGGAAGAGCATGAAGGGATGTGTCACAACTATGATAGTCATGGATGAGGTAATACGTGCGCGTTTTGGAGCCATTTAGCTGAAGGAATTTGAGAAAGTTTGAAAATTTGGTGGGAAATCGAATTCAAATTCGAATTCTAGAGGAAAATTCGAATTCAGAAGGAAGGAATTTGCTTAAGAAAGGAATTTGAGTTTTTGGCGGGAAATTCAAATTTTTGGAGGGAAAAAGTTGAAATTTTTTAAAATTCAAGAATTTTTCAAATTTTTGGGGAGAATATTTGAAGAGAATTTTGGTAGAGAGAGGATTTTTTATATAGGATTTTGAAGAAATATGGAGAAATTGGGTATTTATTGAGAAGAAGCCTTCCTCTAGACGCCCGACCCGGCTGCCTCGGGACGTGTGCCACTTTCGGAAATTTATTATTATTATTATTATTATTTCCTTTTTTCGCAATTTCCTGCAAATCCTTATACACAAAAATAATTATATCGTCATAGTTTTCAACAAATCATCATAGTTCGCCTATGTAATGCAGAAGTTGTTAAAAACCTTTGCAAAATTCTCAGTCTATTCCCTTTTCAAAAATTATATTTGCCCTAATCATATCCTTACGTTTTATGCAGCAAAAGTTCTAGAAAAATAAAAAACTAAATTTACACATTTTAATCAACGAAAAATTGTATTTCTAACACATTTTTTTTTCGCAAAGAATTGAAAATTGTCTGAACAAAATAAAAGACCCATTTAAATTTGGAAAGTAAAAAGAAGGGGTCAGTTATTAAACTTTTGTTCAAACAATTTATTTGATGAAAGTAAAAAGAAATCTTCCCTTTTTAATTGCCTTTATTTCTTATCTCCCGCATCTCTACTCGCATAGCTCTCATCTCATCTCGTTGCCTTCCTTGCTCATCTCGTATTTCAGCTAACTCCCGTAGTATCAGTGTACCTTGACTCTCTTGGAGATTTACTGTGGCCCTGAGTTGGTCCACGTTAGCTGTAATATTCAGAATGCTTTGGTCTGAGTGGCAAAATCTGCTTGATATCGTTTGATCCATCTGGTAGATCATGTGAGTCAAATTATCTATCTGCACAGACAAAACTTACTGAAAACTGTTAGTACTCCCTCCGGATGAAGGTGTTCATTCATTAGGCGTTGGGGTAAACTCAGGAGATGTTGGTGAGTTCTGGGTCTAGTCAAAGGGTTGTGGATTTTTGGGAACCCTTTGGGCAGGAGTATGAACTGGAGATTTCTGAGGTTCTTCTCTTGGAGGAAAGGTCTCTTCAGAAGGGTCCTCCTCTTCCATAGGACTAGGTACACGGGAATTCAAGGATCTGTTCACTATATCACTAGTGTCTAGGCTTGAGTTAATATCTATGGGTTGTGGAGGATTGTTCTCTTGGGGTGCCTCTGGTTCGGGCCTAGATGGTCCTTCTGGTTTCTTCTTCTTTCTAACTAGAGCTTTGGGATTTTCTAGTTTCTTTACTACTTGGTCTGTAGCTGCTCTTGTTCTCTTCATCTATAAGTGTAGAGTCTGGTTAGAATAAATAACAATAAAAATGATTGAAACAAATTTGTAAAATAATAAAAATAAAATAACAAAAGAGTGAAACAAAAGAACGAAGAAAAATTTTGAACAAGAAAATATTTTTCGGGTTTTTTTTTCTTTAAATTTCCTTAATAAAGTTTTAGATTAATTATCTAAAATTTGGTTATCCTAAATTTCTTAATTTCAGATAATTTCTAAAATTAATTAGTTATGATAACCCTATATTTCAGGAAACTGATTGTCTAACTAGAATAAAGTGAGTGTCATGTCTAAGGTATAGATTACTACTGCTACCTATCATAAGCCTCTAAAATTTTGATCAGGAATCCTAAAATTTTATGATAGTTCCCCGGCAACGGCGCGAAAAATCTGATGCGTTCCGATTGATATGCTAAAAATAGGCTTTATTTACCCTATATCGATTATGAATAATTAAGGACTGAGACTTACTAATTACCACATTTAGCATCTATGTTGTCACTTAATCAATCAGAACCTAAGGTAGAGTACCTATCGTGTAGTTAGTCTGTTGGAAAGTATCTACAATTTTAATTTAATAATTTATCGTACTCCCATGGAAGTGGTAACGGCTTAGTAGCAACTATCCTTTTACCCTAACTCTCATTTTATTACCTAGTTATGCAATTATTCATCAATATCTTTAATGAGAGGGTGATCCTTTCTACATAAGACTCAAGTTCATTAAGCATGCAAGAGTATTTTACAGACAAGTATTCTTACGTATGTTCTATTGTTTCTACGTGTTGACTGGCCTATCTTCGAGTATTTTAGATATATCTTGGTCTAGATTGTAATTACGTACTTATCTACTTGTGTACCACATCTGAGTTATTTGATAAATTGCCCCTTCGCCATTGACAGCCCTACTCACGGTTCGAGCTAAAGGCATCCATGAAAGTCCTGTGTCACTCAAGAGATCATGCCGCTCGCCCTAACACCGGCATAAACACATGAACTCAGCCTCATTAGACTACTCTAACAAACATGGTGATCTATAGGTTATTTTATCTAATATGGCAGACCTTAATGCTTCCGTCCTCTCACGAAGCCCTAAATTAAGGCCTGTTAAACTAGACAGGTTATGATTAGACCATGGTTAGGAATTGTCTACAACCGTTCATCTAATTTAAAAGAGCAAATAGACATGCAGCCATAATGATTAATTAAGCTGGTGACCTTTCCGGAAAAATGTCAAGAACTTCAGCATGGAAAACACATTTACATATCATCATAATTTGGCATTCAAATAAATCTTTGGACAAACACAGTACAAAATATACAAAGAGGATCTAGGGAACCACCACCATAAAGTATTCACCCTTTATCAGGTCCGCCGATGGAGCGACTACTTGTATATCCTGGACTACTTGACCCAACTCTGCTTGATAGAACCTTCGGAGAACGCTTCCTTAGCCTAGTAGCAATTGCTTTACCTTACGTCCCGGGCTCAAGCAAAGCCCTATTGACTAGCTCTTCGCTCACCTAATGCCCTCTTAGGATCTCCTAACGAAATCCCGGGTATTCTATGAATACCAAAAACGAACCCTATCTAGTCGTATTCTAAGATTCTGAGACAGACTCTCAAAAAGCAAAGAAAACGAGAAACTCTCGTATACTAAACTACTTGTGTGGAACACCTGAGATCACTAAATGACTTGTATACAGTAGAAAAATGTATACTTGAAGTCACTAAATAACTCAGATCGAGTGAAGAGGGATGATTTCAACTGAGGAAGGTATTTATAGTAGGGAAGCTGAGTGATTTTCTCTGCAGAAATTTATGTGGGATTTTGGCAGGGGGCTCGGGATGCCCGTCCCAATCTGTTAACCGGGTCAGGATGCCTGTCCTGATCTGTTGACCGGGTCAGGACGCCCGTCCCTGTGCTTTGACCGGGTTGGGACACCTGTCCTGATCCAAGAACTTTCAAAAATCACGTTTTTACCCCGATATTTGCTGTTTTCTTGCACATTTCACCTGAAACTTCCAAAATCACAAATACTGCAAAATTGTGTTAATATCAATCAATTAAGAATGATTTATCTCCAATTTTGCCCTAATTTGTGCCTAAAAACATGCTAAAAAAGTTATATGATTTATGCACATCACACTTTATCTAAGGAAAATCGGATTTTACAACTCAATGAATTGGACGAATGGAGGCTTAAACATATGAGAATTCGTATCAATTCAAAATGGACGAGTAAACTCCGACATGATAGGTGACTTAGATCTAGAAAAATTTTGAACCAAGAGATAAAGTCTTGTTATACAACTCACGTTTAAAATTGTTTCCAGAAAGTTACGAAGTTACTGGTTAGGTGATATGCACAAATCATATCACTTTTTTAGCATGTTTTTAGACACAAAATAGGGTAAAATGGGATCCAAGTCGATCTTAATTGGTTGAAATTGACATATTTTTGCATAATTTGTGATTTTGGAAGTTTTAGGAGAAATGTGCAAGACAACAGAAAAATATCAGGGTAAAAGTGAGATTTTTGGAAGTTCTGAGCTCGGGGCGGGTGTCCTGGAGCTAGAATGCCTGCCCTGACCGAGTCAACACGTCAGGATGGCCGTCTTGACCCGGTCAATAGCCCATGACGAGCATCCCAAGCAGTGAGTTTGAGTCCCACATCGAATTTCCAAGAGAAATTCACTCATCTCTCCTGCTATAAATACCCTAGGCCTCCAACAGTTCAAATCATCCCTCTACACTCAATACAAGTCATTTAGTGACTCTGAGTGCATTCCTCAGCACTCGATACAAGTCATTTAACATCTTTGAGTGTATCATTTTCTCTAGTTCTGAGTGTTTATCTCAAATTGTGAGAATTTGACTAGATAGTGTTCATTTTTTATATTCATAGAATACCTAGGATTTTGTTAGGAGATCGTAAGAGAGCATTAGGTGAGCGAATAGCTATTTAACATGGCATTGCTTAAGCCCAAGATGTAAGGTAAAACAATCGCTACTAGTCTAAGGAAGCTTTCTCCGAAGGTTCTGATGATCAGAGTCAGGTCGAGCAACTTAGAGTACACAAGTAGTCTCTCCGCCAGCTGACCTGATAAAGGGTGAATACTTTATGGTGGTGGTCCCCTAGATACTCTCTGTATATCTTTGTATTGTGTTCGTCTAAATAATGATTTGAATACTAAACTATGATTGCAATGTTATATATGTTTCGCATGTTGAAGTTCTGCTCATTTTTCTAGAAAGGTCACCTGCTAAATTAACATTATGACTAATTATATGTTTGCTCTTTTAAACTAAATGAACAGTTATAGACAATTCCTAACCATGGTCTAATCATAACCTGTTTAGTTTAACAGGCCTTAAGTTAGGATAAAATGTATTAAGGTCTACCATATTAGGTAAAATAACCTACAGATCACTATGTTTGTTGAAGTAACCTAATGAGGCTGAGTTTGGGCTCTATGTCGGCGTTAGGGTGAGTGGCATGATTTCTTGAGTGACACAAACTTTCATGGATACCTTTAACTCGAACAGTGAGTAGGGTCATCATTAAGGTAGGGTGAATACATCAGGTAACTCAGATGTGGTACACACAGATACAGTACATAATTGCATTCCAGACCAAGATATATCTAAAATATTCGAAGATAGGTTAATCATCATGTAAAAACAGTAAACATACATCAAAACATATGTCTATAAGATAGCTCTTGCATGCTTAATGAATATGTGTTATGTGTGGTTTGGATCACCAATCAATCCAAAGTATTGATTATCGATTGATTAATTAAATAAATAAGATGAATGTTAGGATTAAGGAATAGTTGCTACTAAGTCATTACATGTTCCCTGGGAGTACGATATTAATAATTTTAAAATCATAGATACTTTCCAAGGACTAGCTACACGATAAGTAATCTGCCTTAGGTTCTGATTGATTAAGTGACAACAATTGAATGCTAAAGTGACAATTAGGAAGACTCGGTCCTTTGGCACATGTGTGATAATGGATTGCAACGGCACTACTCAAAAAGTGAACGGGCAACGTCTGAAGTTTTACAAAGAGCCGATTGACATATTCGAGCATACTCTTTTGCTTGACGAATAAGGGAGTATATTTTCTTTGTCTTTGTTTCTTGTTTTGCTTTGTTTAGTATTGTTGTTTCCAACTTTTTGTGTTTGTTTTGAATTTTTCCTATTTTTTGTTTTTATTTTTAAATTCTTATATCCCGAATAAGTGTGGGGTTACATGACCTGCATGAACACTGAGGACAATATTTATCTTAAGTGTGAGGTAGTAGTGCACAGTGCACTCAAATTTAAAATATTTGTCATGTTTTCCTTTGTTTTTCACTGAGATTGCACCCTTTCCAAAAAAAATCAAAATTTTTCACTCTTTCAGACTTCAAAAACTATGTTGACTGATTAAAAATTGTTTTGTCTGTGATATGTATTCAGTAGAGTGTCGTGACCATTAGGAACATTTCTTCTGCTTTACTTAATTCATCACTTAGAAATAGAGAATTCCTAATTTTTTAGCACAATTTAGTTCTGGTTAGAAAAATTAACCGAATACCTTTTTTGAGTTGAACTAAATAATACCAAACTATTTGAGAATATGATAGCAGTGAATGACTAGATGAAATTCTAAGCCGAAGTGCCATAATTTAAATGTCATAAGGGTAGTTTGCAAGTATCCTTTGCTACTCGAGCGCCCCTTCTGAAGAGAACTTAATGCCCGATGCCCTAAGGTCTTGTAGATCTGGGAGTCATCCGAGTGGGGCTCGATACCTGGGTAGTTAAAGTTGATATGTGAAACCAAACATAAAAATGCCCCGAAAGTCAATTAAAACATACACTTAGTGTATTTTTCTTTGAAAATCTCAAAAGTAAAGTGGTGGCACCAAAGCTCAGAACCTAGAAAGTTGTTTATTATGCTATTTGTGTTTATCATAACTGGTCGAATTATTATTTAGTGACTGCTTGAGAAGCTTATTTTGAGTTGATGATCTAATAAGAACTATTTCACACACTACACATCAAGAAGATCCTATGACTAAGATAGAGCTAGAACTCAGTAAAACTTTTGAACCGTTTTCCATCCTATACGACCATGATACATTTGCTGAATTTTTGAGACCTTTACATAGCAGCTTAATTAGTCTATGCATGTTTTCTGAAATATCTCGATCAGTGAGGAATTTTTCTAAAAACATTGTTGAAAACTATTTTGTGATTGCACCTATGATTTAGTGATTCCTTAATCTCATTTAGGTTGGCTTGAGGACAAGCAAAAAGCTAAGTGTGGGGTTATATGATATGCACAAATCATATCACATTTTTAACATATTTTTAGACACAAATTAGGGAAATATTGGAACCTATTTGATCATAATTGATTCAAATTAACATTATTTTGCGCAATTTGTAATTTTGGAAGTCTCATGAGTAAATTGCATAAAAACAGCAAATATTGGGGTAAAAGTGCCAATTTTGGAAGAGCTGAGCTCAGGGTGGTCGTCCCAAAGGTCGGGACGCCCACCCTGACCGAGTTAAGGCTCGGGGTGGCCGTAGTAGAGGTCAAGACGCCCACCCTGACCTTGTCAAAGCTCAAGAAAGGCGTCCCGAGCAGTAGAACAATGTCCCACATCGGCTTTTCAAGAAAAATTCACTCCTTTTCACCCCCTATAAATACCCTAGGGTCTAGAAGGTTGAATTTATCCCTCAACACTCAATACAAGTAATCTAGCAACATAGAGTGTCTCATTTTCTCTGTTCTCTGAGTGTTTATCTCAGATTTTGGGAATTCGATTAGATTAGTGTTCGTCTTTGGTATTCATAGAATACCAAGATTTCGTTAGGAGATCCTAAGAGAACAATAGATTAGCATAGACTTAGTCCACAGGGAATTGCTTAAGCCCAGGACGTAAGGTAAAGTAATTACTACTAGGTCAAGGAAGCGTTCTCCGAAGGTTCTGCCGATCAGAGTAGGATCGAGCAACACAAAGGATACACGATTGGCAATGTCGGCGGACCTCATAAAGTGGTGACTACTCTATGGACATGGTTCCATAGATCCTTTCTATATATCTTTGAGTTGTGTTCATCCATATACATATTTGAATACTGAATTATGATTGTTATGTTATGCATGTTTTGCAAGTTGAGGTTCTGTTCATTTTTCCGGAAAGGTCACCTGCAAAATTAACATTATAATATATTTGCTCTTTTAAACTAAATGCATGGTTATAGACAACTCCTAACCAAGATCTAAATCATAATGATAACTCTAAAATAATAGAGTTATTCACATAAACTTTGCCACGTTTTGCTTTTAAAATGACTGAATTTGTACGTGAATTGGAGTTAAAATGCGTCTAGTTGGTTATTCTTTCCCTTTTTACGAAAAATATGGTTTTAATATCAATAAGTCGATTTAATTTAATTAAATTCCAATTTTTGTTACGAATTGATTTTATCTAATTATTATTTGGGATTTGGTTCGAATTGATTTATTGTGACAAAGGTAAAAAGGGGAATGAAATGAAGAAATTAATTTACCGATTTATTATTCAGTTATTTTCAGAAATTATTATGTTATATTTTAATTAATTAAATACGTGGTAGCTGTAGCTTGAAACCCGAGAGAATCCGGCAACAAGGAAGAACACGACAAAGAAATCAGAAGGCAACTGGAATTAATTTTTGGATTATTTAGATTTTATTTACTGATTATTAAATGAAAATTCCAGAAATCTGGACAGATGGCGGGATCAGGCTGAATCTCGGGAGCAAGGAGAAATACTATATATATACTTGAAGAACCGAGAGAAAAAGGGACTTTTGGGAAAGAGGAGAGATTGGTACTCATTTTAGTATAGTAAAAAATCGGCAGTAGTGTTTTAGCATTTCTTTTTAGCATTAGATTAATTATGTAGGGAAAAACCCGAGAGGAAGCAGGGTGACTTGCTGAGTATTCATCAGCTAAGCAGAAAGGACGTCGCGGCATCAGTCAGAAGGGAATAACAGTAGGCAAGCGTGATTAAACAGATCTGGGTAGTAGGATGATCTCAGACCCGAGTAATTGATACGCGAAAATCGTATCACATTTTTAGCATGTTTTTATATATGTTTTAATGTGAAATTGAGAGTAAATTGACATTAATTGTTTACTATTTACTTGATTTCACGGTTTTTATGATTTTGGAAGTGTCAGGTGAAAAGTAGACGAAAACAGCAAATTCTGGGGAAAAAACGCAATTTTTGGAAATGTTGACCCGGTCAAAGGTCCGGGACGGGCGTCCCGACCCAGTCAAACCGCCAGGACGGGCGTCCTGAACCGGGACGGGTGTCCCGAACCTGGTCAACGAATCAGGACGGGCGTCCCGAGCCGCCAGAAGCTGTCCCACATCGAATTTTTTGGAGATTTTCACTCCAGGAAGCTGCTATAAATACCCCAGGCCTCCAGCAGTTGAAATCATCCCTCTCCACTCGATCTGAGTCATTAAGTGGTTTCCAGTGTACAATTTTCCAGTACACAACTCACTCAGAGACTCGGATCTCAATTTTCTTTCTTATTAGTGTTTGTTTTAGTTTCTGAGAAATAGTCTCAGATCTTAGGTTTCTATAGATAGGTTTGTTTCTGGTATTCATAGAATACCCGGGATTTCGTTAGGAGATCCTAAGAGAGCTCTAGGCGTTCGAAGAGTCAGTCCACAGGGCTAGGCTTAAGCCCAGGACGTAAGGTAAAGTCTAGCTACTAGGCTGAGGAAGCGTCCTCCGAAGGTTCTGGTGAGCAGAGTCAGGGCGAGCAATACGACATATACAGCAGTACGCTCCGTAGGCGAGACTTCGTAAAGGGTGATTTCTTTATGGCATCGGTCCCCATGTCCCTCTCTTATATGTGTTATTGCTTTGTCCTAAACATCAATTATGAATATCAGATTACGGTTTTTATGAATAGTTGTTTTGTATGTTGAAGTTATTATGTTTTTCCGGAAATAGCCACCTGCCAAATATTCACTATGTCTGCATGTTTAATGTGCTCTTTTAAACTAACGTTAGGGTTATAGGTAATTCCTAACCACGGTCTAATCATAACCTGTTTAGTTTAACAGGCATCAATTAGTATTGGTGTCTGCCATGCTAGATAAAATAACATGCTGAACACCCTGCTTGTTAAAGTAGTCTAGGTAGGAGTCGAGCTGAGTCCGATTATGCCGGCGGCTAGGGCAAGCGGTATGATCCCCGAAGTGACATAGGGCTTTCGTGGATGCCTTCGTCCCGAACCGTGAGTAGGGCCGTCATTAAGGTAGGGCAGTTTATTAGAGACCTCGGATGTGGTACGCCTTTAGACACAGAACATAGTTGCAATCCAGGCTAAGATGCATCTAAAATACTCAAAGATAGGTCAATCAACATATAGGAACAGTATAGCATAGAATCAGAACTCATCTTTAAAACACTTTTAGGATTAATTAGACTTGAACCTAGTGGAGAATGGATCACCCTCTCATCAAAGATATTGATGAAGATTGCATAACTGGATCATAAGATAAGAGTTAGGATAAGAGGCTAGTTACTACTAAGTCGTTGCCACTTCCCTGGGAGTACGATATTTATTAATAAAATCGTAGATACTTTCCAATAGACTAGCTACACGATAGGTACTCTGCCTTAGGTTCTGGCTGATTAAGTGACACCATAGAGACTAAATGTGACAATTAGTCAATCACAGTCCTTAATTATTCATAATCAACATAGGGTAAAATAAACACCTATTTAGCATGTCAACCGGAATCGCATCAGATTTTTGGCGCCGTTGCCGGGGAAATATCATAATGAATTTAGGATTAAAGGCCACAATTCTAGAGACTTATGATAGGTAACGGTAGTAACCTAGACCTTAGACCTGCACTTATCTTATACTAGTTAGACAATCACTTTCCTAAATATAGGATTATCATAACTAATTAATTTTAGATAATATCTGGAATTAAGACACTTAGGATAATCAAATTTTAGAAAATCATTCTAGAACCATATTGAGGAAATTTACCTGCTTTCCAAATTAAACATATAAAGAAAATAAAAATGTTAAAAATTTAAAATCCCAAAAAGAATGTATCTTTCTTGCTCAACGGTGAGTTGTTCCTTTTCCCTATCTCTTGTTTTTTTTAGTTGTTTTCTTAGTTTCTCTTTTTCGTGTTTTTCTTCTATTATTTAATTTCGAATAAAAATGGAAATGAGGATAAAATATATTTTCTTATGAGTTGTAAAATATTTGGCTTAGATTTTTATTGGGAAGAAATTCCATTTTAGAATTTTCTTAGAGTCATGACTGCTTTATTAGGATGAGTTATGAAATAATTTTTCCTTAATAGCCAGACCTTTGAATGTTCTATTGAAAAATGATGTTCCTTTTGTTTTGCTGATAATTGCATGAGATCTTTTAAACCAAAAGGAACTACTGCACCCATTATGACATCACCTGATTGAAATATGCTTTTTGAATGAATATGTGATGTAATTATGTAGTAAGAATTGTTTTAGGACAGAAACATGATAAGAAAGTTCATATGTGATAAAATTCCGATCTTATCTGGTCTTGTCTAAAAACAATAGGTTTCTTATGGAAATAATTACATCATAGTAGTCGTGGAACACTTTTCGAAAATACCCTGAACCACAGGCATCACCTACTAATGATGTTAAAGTCATGTGCAGATTCTAGTTGTTTTCCAGATTCAGAGTGCCAATGTTTTAGGAAGAATTGTTCAGCATGTGTATCAAATCTGTGAAGTCTGCTAAGTACCACACTTTAGCAGGGATTGCTATGGGAATGACTGACCATTCCAAAGGAGGTAGGAGTAGGTTACTGCAGAATGTTGCTCCAATGGGAAACGCATACAATCCCAACTAGAGGAATCGTACAGGATTTAGCTGAGGAGTAATTCGGAAGCTGGAAACTTTCAGAAGACACCACCACAGCAAAACCCACACTCGCAGAATCAATAGCTGAGATACTGGCAACAATTAAAGCCATATCAGTGCAAGTAAGTGATCTACCAAGAGGTAACGAACGGTCGGCAGATATAGAGGAATTTGGCATTGTGTCGGGAGCATAGCAATGGAGGAGCTTGCATTCCCTGCATACCAATCAGCTGTGAGAAACTTCCTCGAGGAAGTCTCAAATACTTGGGCCTAGATCTACACAACTGGAGCCCCCTACCACCACAGCTTCGCCAAAACTTCAGGTATCTTTTCTTCCATTCGAGACTTGCATGCAATACCTTTACTAACATTGGCAGGTAGGCACACCAATCCAAAGAAGTCTCATTCCTAGACACGTTCCTTCTAGACACGTTGCTACGATTACGAGAAACTTTGCAGATGATTCGAGGAAACAGTCCTTGGGGCTTGAGTCATTCATCAAATGGATATGCCCCTACCTAGAGCTTGACAATGAAGGATCGGAGCTGGCGTCATCCGTTCCAGTGTCTAGAGCTTGTAGAGTCAGAAACACCTCAGCAATAGCACATGGCTAAGGTGAAGAGCCAATTGACAAATCAGAGAAGACCCTTCTGCTCGCGACAGGAAGGGAGTTTTTCTAATCCTCATATTCCTTTTATTTTATTTGTTTTGTGTTCTGTTTTGCTATCCTTCTTGTTTTGCTGCCTTATTTTCTTTCTTACCCTTAGTCAGTCAAATAAGTGTGGGGTAAGAAATTTCTGTTTTGTTTTTGTTTCTCCTTGTTTTCAAATAAGTGTGGGGTAATTTAGATATGCATGAACACTGAGGACAGTGCCAGCCTTAAGTGTGGGGTAGCAGTGCACGGTGCACTGTAGTAGTTTTTGATAAACTTTTTGCATGATTTTGCTTGTTTTCCCCGTATTTTCACACCCTTCCAAATTTTTTCAAAATTTTTCATTCTTTCAGACTTCTAAATGCAGTATGCTTGGTTAAACAATTGCTTATGTCTATGATATGTAGGTAGTATGTTATGGTTAGTAGGAGATAATTGATAACTATTGCTGAACCCATTGATTAGAAGTAGGGAATTCCTGATAATTGAGCACAACTTAGTCTGGATTAGAGACCTCAACCAATTACCTTTTCAAAACTTAACTAGATAAAATTAGACCAGTGCAGGATGCATTGACAATTGGAATGACTAGATGAGACTCTGAGCCAAAAGTGAAAAGGAAAAAAAATGAGCTAATTAAAATAGGGTAGTTTGCCAGCGGCCTTCGCTACTCGAGCACCACTCCTTCGGGGAACTTAAAGTCTGATACCCTAAGGTCGTGTAGATCTGGGAGTCATCGGAGTGGGACTCGCTACATGGGTAGTTGAAGTTGACGTGTTCTAAGCAGACTCGAAATACCCTGAATCTATAAAGAAAATAACTAAGTGCTAAAACATTAAAAATCTTATCACCAAAGCTCAGAACTCAGAAAGTTATCTGTTGTCAGTGTGTCTAGCGATAGGTCGAAGTATTATCTGGTAGCAGATAAGATAAGAGTTCATTGTGTTGACTATCTGGTCTAGACTAGTACACACACTACACATCAGGAAGACCCTGTGACTAAGAAAAAAGTCCAACCTAGTTGTTGATTTGTTTTCTGCCTGATCATAACAAGCTACTAGAAACATTTGAGACCTTGTCATAGCAACCTAACCAGTCAGACCTGTGTTAAGAATTGTCTGAAGAATTTTTGGAATAAAAACATGATTAGGAATTTAAGTGACTGCACTACGGTTTAAAATCACTAACTCCATGTAGACTTTGCTTGAGGACAAGCAAAAAGCTAAGTGTGGGGTTATCTGATACGCGAAAATCGTATCACATTTTTAGCATGTTTTTATATATGTTTTAATGTGAAATTGAGAGTAAATTGACATTAATTGTTTACTATTTACTTGATTTCACGGTTTTTATGATTTTGGAAGTGTCAGGTGAAAAGTAGACGAAAACAGCAAATTCTGGGGCAAAAACGCAATTTTTGGAAATGTTGACCCGGTCAAAGGTCCGGGACGGGCGTCCTGAACCGGGACGGGCGTCCCGAACCTAGTCAACGAATCAGGACGGGCGTCCCGAGCCGCCAGAAGCTGTCCCACATCGAATTTTTTGGAGATTTTCACTCCAGGAAGCTGCTATAAATACCCCAGGCCTCCAGCAGTTGAAATCATCCCTCTCCACTCGATCTGAGTCATTAAGTGGTTTCCAGTGTACAATTTTCCAGTACACAACTCACTCAGAGACTCGGATCTCAGTTTTCTTTCTTATTAGTGTTTGTTTTAGTTTCTGAGAAATAGTCTCAGATCTTAGGTTTCTATAGATAGGTTCGTTTCTGGTATTCATAGAATACCCGGGATTTCGTTAGGAGATCCTAAGAGAGCTCTAGGCGTTCGAAGAGTCAGTCCACAGGGCTAGGCTTAAGCCCAGGACGTAAGGTAAAGTCTAGCTACTAGGCTGAGGAAGTGTCCTGAAGGTTCTGGTGAGCAGAGTCAGGGCGAGCAATACGACATATACAGCAGTACGCTCCGTAGGCGAGACTTCGTAAAGGGTGATTTCTTTATGGCATCGGTCCCCATGTCCCTCTCTTATATGTGTTATTGCTTTGTCCTAAACATCAATTATGAATATCAGATTACGGTTTTTATGAATAGTTGTTTTGTATGTTGAAGTTATTATGTTTTTTCGGAAATAGCCACCTGCCAAATATTTACTATGTCTGCATGTTTAATGTGCTCTTTTAAACTAACGTTAGGGTTATAGGTAATTCCTAACCACGGTCTAATCATAACCTGTTTAGTTTAACAGGCATCAATTAGTATTGGTGTCTGCCATGCTAGATAAAATAACATGCTGAACACCCTGCTTGTTAAAGTAGTCTAGGTAGGAGTCGAGCTGAGTCCCATTATGCCGACGGCTAGGGCAAGCGGTATGATCCCCGAAGTGACATAGGGCTTTCATGGATGCCTTCGTCCCGAACCGTGAGTAGGGCCGTCATTAAGGTAGGGCGGTTTATTAGAGACCTCGGATGTGGTACGCCTTTAGACACAGAACATAGTTGCAATCCATGCTAAGATGCATCTAAAATACTCGAAGATAGGTCAATCAACATATAGGAACAGTATAGCATAGAATCAGAACTCATCTTTAAAACACTTTTAGGATTAATTAGACTTGAACCTAGTGGAGAATGGATCACGCTCTCATCAAAGATATTGATGAAGATTGCATAACTGGATCATAAGATAAGAGTTAGGATAAGAGGCTAGTTACTACTAAGTCGTTGCCACTTCCCTGGGAGTACGATATTTATTTAATAAAATCGTAGATACTTTCCAATAGACTAGCTACACGATAGGTACTCTGCCTTAGGTTCTGGCTGATTAGTGACACCATAGAGACTAAATGTGACAATTAGTCAATCACAGTCCTTAATTATTCATAATCAACATAGGGTAAAATAAACACCTATTTAGCATGTCAACCGGAATCGCATCAGTAATTCTCTGCCCATTTCTTCATTATTGTTCATTGTCTTGTATAAACTCTTGCTTGCATGTTGGGTATGAGTTGAAGGTGAATTTAAGGATTAATCAAACTTGTTTTGTAATAGAATTATTCACTATGACCATAGGAGCATTTTATTACATTACTTTAATTCCTAGATTTCGTTATTCCCAGTACTGAATATATATTTATAACCTGAAGTTGCTATTGCTTAGTTAAGTATGAACATGTTGTTGACACTATTTGAATACGATGATGAATATGTTGTAGCATTGCTCTCCATTTTTATGATTGATGCTTGTATGGGGCATGCTTGGTTTACTCATTTAATTACTTAAATAGACTTAGTATAAATTGCGGTTACGACTGTCCAGTTTATGCATCGAACTAGTATCTTGCTTTCTAACCGAAAGGGAGCTAGTTGACAAGATAATTAAGTGGCACTAGATTGAGATGCATGACCGTGCGCTCAACATTGCAGGGGACATGACCAAATTCACTGACTAGTGTTGCTCTAGACCAACGGTACTTCATACTCCATGAGACGATGATATCGGGGATCTAGACTAGTAGGTCAAGTAATCTGGGTAGAACCAGATTGCTGTAGCATTAATCTGGAAACTGAAAGCAAGTTCTGTGTGTTTAGATTCATCTCTGGTTTGTATTTACATTTTGGGCGTGAATGCCGCAACATTGTATTACCTGTAGTACTCTTGTGGTTATTTCCAGTTGGCTGACCCTTAACTGTTAGTTTAGCTTTACCGTAGCAGTAGCATTGCCGTAGCATAAGACTAATCTCTATTCATTTTTCGTCATTCTTTATTCTTTTATTCTTTTAACCAATTGTACAATCGTATTTGCATTTGTAATTGGCACACTTAGTCCCTGTGGGATCGATAATCTTGTACTTAGGTACATATATTACTTGTTGACCGGTGTATACTTGCACTTGTTAAGATTGCATTGATTTACTTCATTTTCTTATCTTTACAAATTGTGACACACGCACACAACGCAACACATAACCTGTTTGGTTTAACAGACCTTAAGGTCTGCCAAATTAGGTTAAAAAAGAATACAAATCACCATGTTGTTAGAGTAACCTAATGAGGCTGAGTTTGTGCGCTAGGCCAGCCCTAGGGTGAGTGGTATGATTTCCTAAGTGACATAGGCTTTCATGGATACTTTAAGTCAAAATGTGAAAAGGATCATCCTACAGTAGGGATGAATACACTAGGTAACTCAGATATGATACACAAACAAATACAGTTATAATTGCATTCCAGACCAAGATATATCTAAAATATTTGAAGATAGGTCAACCAAATTGTAGAAATATGAGTATACATCAGAATACATGTCTATGTGATAACTCTTACATGTTTGATACTTATTTGTGCTGTTGTGATAAAACAAACTCCAACTATTGATAATCAATTGATTGATTCTATAATAAGATGATTGTTAGGATTAAGTGATAGTTACTACTAAGTCATTGTCAGTTCCTTGGGAGTACGATATTATTATTTTAAAATCGTAGATACTTTCCAACAACTAGCTTGATGCAGTTCCGATTGGTATGCTAAAAGATAGGCTTTATTTACCTATGTCGATAATGAGTAATTAAGGACTGAGTCTTACTAACTGTCACTTAGCATTCAATTATTGTCACTTAATCAACCAGAACCTAAGGCAGAGTACCTATCGTGTAGCTAGTCTGTTGGAAAGTATCTACGATTTTATTAAGTTAAATATCGTACTCCCAGGGAAGTGGCAACGGCTTAGTAGTAACTAGCCTTTTATCCTAACTCCTATCTTATGACCCAGTTATGCAATCTTCATCAATGATTTTGATGAGAGTGTGATCCATTCTCCACTAGGGTTAAGTCTAATTAATCCTAGAAGTGTTTTATAGATGAGTCCTGATTCTATGTTATACTGCTCCTATATGTTGATTGACCTATATTCAAGTATTTTAGACATGTCTTGGCCTGGATTGCAACTATGTTTTGTGTCTAAAGGCGTACCACATCCGAGGTTTCTAATAAACCGCCCTACCTTAATGACGGCCCTACTCACAGTTCGGGATGAAGGCATCCATGAAAGCTCTATGTCACTTCGGGGATCATACCGCTTGCCCTAGCCGCCGGCATAATCGGACTCGGCTCGACTTACCTAGACTACTCTAACAAACAGGGTGTTCAGCAGGTTATTTTATCTAGCATGGCAGACACCACTACTAATTGATGCTTGTTAAACTAAACAGGTTATGATTAGACCGTGGTTAGGAATTGTCTATAACCCTAACTTTAGTTTAAAAGAGCACATTAGACATGCAGATATAGTGAATGTAAAGCAGGTGGCTATTTCCGGAAAAACATAACAACGTCAACATATAAAACAACTATTCATAAAAATCGTAATCTCGTATTCATAATAAATCTTTAGAACAACACAATAACAACATATAAGAGAGGGACATGGGGACTGATGCCATAAAGAAATCACCCTTTGCGTAGTCTCGCCGACGGAGCGTACTGCTGTATATGTCGTATTACTCGCCCTGACTTTACTCGCCAGAACCTTCGGAGGACGCTTCCTCAGCCTAGTAACTGGGCTTTACCTTAATACCCAGCTTAAGCCCAGCCATGTGGAGTGATTCTTCGAACGCCTAGAGCCCTCTTAGGATCTCCTAACGAAATCACGGGTATTCTATGAATACCAAAAACGAACCTATCTATAGAAGCCTAAGATCTGAGACTATTTCTCATAAACTAAAACAAAACACTAATAAGAAAGAAAACTGAGATCCGAGTCTGGAGAAGTGTACACTGGAAACCACTAAATGACTCAGATCGAGTGGAGAGGAATGATTTCAACTGCTGGAGGCCTGGGGTATTTATAGCAGCTTCCCGGGGTGATTTTTCATCAAAAATTCGATGTGGGACTGTATCTGGGGATTCGGGACACTCGTCCCAGATTGGGACGCCCGTCCTGGTCTGTTGACCAGGTCAGGACTCCCGTCCCGAGTCCTGGACGCTCGTCCTGGTGCTTTGACTGGGTCGGGACGCCCGTCCCGGGTTCGGGACGCCCGTCCTGACCTTTGACAAAGTCAACATTTCCAAAAATTGCATTTTTGCCCCAAAATTTGCTGTTTTCGTCTACTTTTCACCTAACACTTCCAAAATCATAAAAACTGTGAAAATTAAGTAAAAAATAAACATTTAAGATCAATTTACTCTCAATTTCACCCTAAATCATATATAAAAACATGCTAAAAAGGTAATACAATTTTCGCGTATCAGATAACCCCACACTTAGCTTTTTGCTTGTCCTCAAGCAAAGTCTACTTGAAGTTAGTGATTCTAAACCGTAGTGCAGTCACTTAAATTCCTAGTCATGTTTTTATTCCAAAAATTCTTCAGACAAGTCTTAACACAGGTCTGACTGGTTAGGTTGCTATGACAAGGTCTCAGATGTTTTTAGTAGCTTGTTATGATCAGGCAGAAAACAAATCAACAACTAGGTTGAACTTTTTTTCTTAGTCACAAGGTCTTCCTGATATGTAGTGTGTGTACTAGTCCAGACCAGATAGTCAACACAATGTACTCTTGTCTTAACTACTACCAGATAACACTTCGACCCATCGCTAGACATATTAACAACAGACAACTTTTTGAGTTCTGAGCTTCGGTGATCAGATTTTTAATGTTTTAGCATTTAGTTATTTTCTTTATAGATTCAGGGTATTTTGAGTCTGCTTAGAACACGTCAACATCAACTACCCATGTAGCGGGTCCCACTCCGATGACTCCCAGATCTACACGACCTTAGGGCATCAGGCTTTAAATTCCCCGAAGGAGTGGTGCTCGAGTAGCGAAGGCCGCTGGCAAACTACCCTTATTTGATTAACTTCCTTTTGTTTCTTTTCACTTTTAGCTGAGAGTCTCATCTAGTCATTCTAACTGCCAATATATCCACAACTGGTCTAATTTTATCTAGTTAAGTCTCGAACAGGCAATTGGTTGAGGTCTCTAATCCAGACAAAGTTGTGCTCAGTTATCAGGAATTCCCTATTCCTAATCAATTAGTTCAGCAATAGCAATCAATTATCTCCTACTAACCATAACATACTACCTACATATCATAGACATAAGCAATTGTTTAACTAATCATACTGCATTTAGAAGTTTGAAAGACGGAAAATTTTGAAAACAAATTTGGAAGGGTGTGAAAATATGGGGAAAACAAGCAAAAGCATGCAAAACATTTTGCAAATTGCTACAGTGCACCGTGCACTGCTACCCCACACTTAATTCTGGCACTGTCCTCAGTGTTCATGCATATCTAATTACCCCACACTTATTTGAAAACAAGAAATAAAACACAAAGAAAAGATGCTTACCCACACTATGGGTAAGAAAGACATAAAAAAATAAAATAAAAAACAAAATAATGCAAACAATTCTGTATGTCATATAAATCAACTTTGTACATAGATTCATACGTCATACAGCCCAGACATGTTTATACACATAGAACAAGAAAAAAAAAGCAAAAGAAAGGAAAGGAAAGAAGGAGAGAGAGACTAAGAACCCAGCGGGTCATCGTCCAGTGGACCTAAGTCTGTTGTAAAGTCAAACTCGAAGTTTTCCGCCAGTCGGGAAGTATGCTGGTGTATCTCCTCAATCCTGATGGTGTTCATGGCGATCCTGTCATCCATCATCGCCAGCCGTCTGTCAATCCTGTCCATGTCTCGACTATATCGGGCCGATAGTTCTGCCAATCCGTGCGACATATGTCGTTCGAAGGCAGTACGTGGCACGAACGTCTCGGACGGAGGGATATGCGCTGGAAATGCTTCCGATGCTGATGCATGTCCTGGCTGCTCCGTGTGGATGGTGTAGCGGCCATTCGCATCCCGGACAACCATTCCCATGTTCCGTAGAATGGTAAGATCAGTGGGAACGGTAGTCGGGGCGACCAGGGTCAGCTCCGAGCCCTCTATGTCCAACTCCAGGTAGCGGGCTAGCCTGGTGATGTACTGTCCGAGCCCCAGACACTGTTTCCTGGTGTCTGTAGCGAATCCTCGCATGACGACCGCGATGAGTCTAGCCATCTCTACCGTAGATCCCATGTGCATGTTGGCCAGAAGGAATGTCTCCATCTGGGTGACAGTTCCGGGAGCCGTCCGTCGTCCTGACAATGTATGTGCAATGATAGCGTGCAGGTAACGAAGAGTGGGATAAATACATGTGGCTTTTGCAAAGCCATGCTGGTATGGGACACCCGTCATGCAGATCTGAGCCCAGGCAGTGGAGACGTCTGCAAACGTGAAGTCTCGAACTACTGTGGTGTATGCGGGCGTATCCAGCTCATCTCTCTGCCAGATACCTAGGGCGACGCCGAACTCGTCCATGCTCATTAACCGATCTATTCCGCCCAAGCGGAATGTGATCTGCTCCTGGTGGCATGTAAAAGATGCATAGAACTCACATACCAGCTCCAGGTATGTGGGCTCTGAGACGATGAATACTCGACTGTAAGGTGGCACGTCGAGTATGCGTCTAACTTCCGGCTCTACTCCTAGCGTCTGTACTACTGCCCAATCCAACGTTCTGCCAGTTAGTATCGTACGCCTGATGTACCAAAGGCATCTTTCTTGCTATGCTGTGCTGGAGGGAAACAGCATAAAAGGGTGTGCCACTGAGGTAACTGTCATGGTAGATGTGGTACGAGCACGTTTGGGAGCCATTAAGAACGTACAAAAGAGTTTATGTGGGAAGGAAAGCTTTAAACTCAAATTCTGGAGGTGAATTTGAATTCAGAAGGATTAGGTTAAGGAAAGATTTTGAATTTTTGGCGGGAAAATTGAATTTTGGAGTGAAATTCGAATTTTTGAGTGAAGTTCAAAATTCAAATTTTGGAGGGAAACTCGAATTTTTTTAAACTTTGGAGAGTTTGCCAAAAATTTGTAGAGAGAAGGTAGAGAGAAATATTTTTAGAGAGATGAATTTTTGGTTGTAGATTTGAGAGAAAATGAAAAAAAATGAATTTTTATAGAAGGGGCGGCCTTCGAGACGCCCGTCCCGGAGGTAGGACTCCCGTCCCGCTGGACGCTCGTCCAGAATAGGGACGCGTGCCAATTCCGAAAAAGAAAATTTTTTTTTTCGTAATTCCCTGCAAACCTCAAGATACCAAAAATAATCATAATTTTTAACAAGGCTTCATGTTTATCCAATCAAATTCAGAAGTTGTTAAAAACTCTATGCAAAAATTCCTTAGTCTCTCTTTTTTTTCGAAAATCATGACTACCCTAATTTTATCCCAACTTAAATTCAGCAAGAATTTCAGAAAAACAAAACTGAGTTTATACAATTTAATTAGTGAAAAATAAACTGTATTTGCAAAACTTTTGTTTTTCATAGAAATAAAATGTCTGAAGAAAATTGTTGAATATAAAGGACCCTTTAAAAAGTTTGAAAATAGAAAAATATGGGTCAATTATTCAGGTTTAGTTCAAACGAATTATTTGAGAATAAAAGTAAAAGAATCTTCCCTTTTTCAACGACCCTTATCTCTGATCTCCTGTAGCTCCGTCTGAATGTTTCGCATCTCTTGTAGTTCTGCTCGTATGTTGCGCATCTCCTCCTGCTGATTCCTTTGTTCCTTTAAGATTTCCATCATCTCTCGGAGTATTTGCACATTTTGGTGTTCTATTGTGGTTCTGAGTTGGGTTACTTCAGAACTTAAGGTTAGAACAGCCTGATATGACCGTCTTAGTCCGCCTGGTATTGTCTGAGTCATAGCGCTTATCTTGTGAGATATATCATCTACCCGGGCAGCCAAGGCTGATTGAGAACTGTTAGTGCTGTCCCCTGATGAAGGTGGTTGGTTGTTAGGTGCGGGGGATGCAGGAGTATACTCAAGAGATTTTGGGGTGTATTCGGGGGATTCAGGAGTATATTCGGGAGAAGCAGGAGTATATTCGGGAGAAGCAGGAGTATATTCGGGAGAAGCATGAGTATATTCGGGAGAAGCATGAGTTGTTTGGATCTCTGGGGAAGTGTTATTTTCTACTTCGTCCAGAATATCCTGGGCTCTTGTTCACTTCATCTCTGAGTGCAAAGTCTGGTTAGAAATAACAAATAACAAAAATAGGAAAGTAAAATAAGAAAGCAAGAAAAATATTTTTAGGGATTTTAAATTTTATTTAGAAAGCAGGTAAATTTCCTCAATATGGCTTTAGAATAATTTTCTAAAATTTGATTATCCTAAGTGTCTTAATTTCAGATATTGTCTAAAATTAATTAGTTATGATAATCCTATATTTAGGAAAGTGATTGTCTAACTAACATAAGATAAGTTTAAATCAAAAGTCTAGGTTACTACCGTTACCTATCATAAGTCTCTAGAATTGTGGCCAATAATCCTAAATTCATTATGATATTTCCCCGGCAACGGCGCCAAAAATCGGATGCAGTTCCGATTGGTATGCTAAAAGATAGGCTTTATTTACCTATGTCGATTATGAGTAATTAAGGACTGGGTCTTACTAACTGTCACTTAGCATTCAATTATTATCACTTAATCAACTAGAACCTAAGGCAGAGTACCTATCGTGTAGCTAGTCTGTTGGAAAGTATCTACGATTTTATTAAGTTAAATATCGTACTCCCAGGGAAGTGGCAACGGCTTAGTAGTAACTAGCCTTTTATCCTAACTCCTATCTTATGACCCAGTTATGCAATCTTCATCAATGATTTTGATGAGAGTGTGATCCATTCTCCACTAGGGTTAAGTCTAATTAATCCTAGAAGTATTTTATAGATGAGTCCTGATTCTATGTTATACTGCTCCTATATGTTGATTGACCTATATTCGAGTATTTTAGACATGTCTTGGCCTGGATTGCAACTATGTTTTGTGTCTAAAAGCGTACCACATCCGAGGTTTCTAATAAACCGCCCTACCTTAATGACGGCCCTACTCACGGTTCGGGATGAAGGCATCCATGAAAGCTCTATGTCACTTCGGGGATCATACCGCTTGCCCTAGCCGCCGGCATAATCGGACTCGACTCGACTTACCTAGACTACTCTAACAAACAGGGTGTTCAGCAGGTTATTTTATCTAGCATGGCAGACACCAATACTAATTGATGCCTGTTAAACTAAACAGGTTATGATTAGACCGTGGTTAGGAATTGTCTATAACCCTAACTTTAGTTTAAAAGAGCACATTAGACATGCAGACATAGTGAATGTTAAGCAGGTGGCTATTTCCGAAAAAACATAACAACGTGAACATATAAAATAACTATTCATAAAAATTGTAATCTCGTATTCATAATAAATCTTTAGAACAACACAATAACAACATATAAGAGAGGGACATGGGGACTGATGCCATAAAGAAATCACCCTTTACGTAGTCTCGCTGACGGAGCGTACTGCTGTATATGTCGTATTGCTCGCCCTGACTTTGCTCGCCAGAACCTTCGGAGGACGCTTCCTCAGCCTAGTAACTGGGCTTTACCTTAATACCAGCTTAAGCCCAGCCATGTGGAGTGATTCTTCGAACGCCTAGAGCCCTCTTAGGATCTCCTAACGAAATCCCAGGTATTCTATGAATACCAGAAACGAACCTATCTATAGAAGCCTAAGATCTGAGACTATTTCTCATAAACTAAAACAAAACACTAATAAGAAAGAAAACTGAGATCCGAGTCTCTGAGTGAGTTGTGTACTGGAGAAGTGTACACTGGAAACCACTAAATGACTCAGAT
Source organism: Asclepias syriaca (assembly GCA_027405835.1). NCBI lineage: Eukaryota > Viridiplantae > Streptophyta > Magnoliopsida > Gentianales > Apocynaceae > Asclepias > Asclepias syriaca. The sequence goes on from CM049930.1 coordinate 10,840,820, forward strand.
CAAGTGGAGAGGAATGATTTCAACTGCTGGAGGCCTGGGGTATTTATAGCAGCTTCCCGGGGTGATTTTTCATCAAAAATTCGATGTGGGATTGGATTTGGGGGTTCGGGACGCCCGTCCCGGATTGGGACACCCGTCCTGGTCTGTTGACCAGGTCGGGATGCCCGTCCCGAGTCCTGGACGCCCGTCCCGGTGCTTTAACTGGGTCGGGACGCCCGTCCTGACCCTTTACCTAAGTCAACATTTCCAAAAATTACATTTTTGCCCCAAAATTTGCTATTTTCGTCTACTTTTCACCTGACACTTCCAAAATCATAAAAACTGTGAAATTAAGTAAATAATAAACATTTAAGATCAATTTACTCTCAATTTCACCCTAAATCATATATAAAAACATGCTAAAAAGGTGATACAATTTTCGCGTATCATAGCTGCACGATAGGTACTCTATCTTAGGTTTTGATTGATTAAGTGACAACCAATAAATACTAAAGTGACAGTTAGTAATGCTAAAGTCCTTAAGTATTCATAATCAACATAGGTGAATAAACCCTATCTTTTAGCATATAGATCAGCACGCATCAATGACATTATTTTTACAGGAAATAATTCTAATGCAATTGTTGAGCTTAAGAGATTTCTCTTTAGTCAATTTCGGAGTAAAAATTTGGGTCTCCTTAAATATTTCCTGGAAGTTGCTTGCTCACCAACATGTATCTATTTAAGCCAGAGGAAATATGTAATTGATTTGCTTCATGATTATGGCCTCACAGGTGTTCATATTGCTGACACTCCTATGGAACAACATATCATACTTAATACCAAAGATGGTATCCTCCTAGAAGATCCTTTACTTTATAGACGCCTTGTTGGACGCCTCATCTATCTTACAATTATAAGACCCTACATCACCTTTACAAACAATGTTTTAAGTCAATTTATGCATCAACCTCGTAAACCTCATATAGATGCTACTTATCGCCTATTACGGTATCTCAAAAAAATATCAGGTCAAGGGATTCTTTTGCCTTCTAATAGTTCTTTGCATCTTACAACTTATAGTGACTCTGATTGGGCAAGTTGTCCAATGACACGACACTCTACCACTGGATTTTGTATCTTTCTTGGCTCTAGTCTCATATCATGGCAAAGTAAGAAACAATCAACTGTCTCTCTCATTCCTCCGCAGAAGCTGAATATTGATATGCATAAATCATATCACATTTTTAGCATGTTTTTAGGCATAATTTAGGGTGAAATTGATAGGAAATCGGTCTTAATTGTTTGTTATTAACTCAATTTCACAGTTTTTATGATTTTGGAAGTGTCAGGTGAAAAGTAGAAGAAAATGGCAAATTTCGGGGCAAAATGCAATTTTTTAGAAGTTCAGACGTCGGGGTGGGCGTCCCGAATCAGGACGGGCATCCTGACCTGGTCAACAGGCCAGGACGGGCGTCCAAGACTCGGGACGGTCGTCCTGACCTGGTCAATAGGCTGGGACGGGCATCCCGGGTGCCTGGTCCAAGTCCCACATCGAAATTCTTGGAAAATTCACTCCAGAAAGCTACTATAAATACCCCAGGCCTTCCTCAGTTGAATTCATTCCTCTCCACTCGATCTGAGTCATTTAGTGACTTCAAGTGTACATTTTTCTCAAGTACATAAGTCACTTAAAGACTCGGGTTCAGTAGAAGTTTCTTTTATTTCTAGATAGTGTTTCGTTTTCTTTGTTTCTGAGAATTAGTCTCAGATCTTAGGTTACACTAGATAGGTTCGTCTATGGTATTCATAGAATACCCGGGATTTCGTTAGGAGATCCTAAGAGGGCTCTAGGCGTTCGAAGAGTCAGTCCACAGGGCTGGGCTTAAGTTGGGTATTAAGGTAAAGTCCAGCTACTAGGCTGAGGAAGCGTCCTCCGAAGGTTCTGTCGAGCAGAGTCGGGTCGAGCAGTACAACGTATACAAGCAGTTGCTCCATCGGCGAGACTAAGTAAAGGGTGATTTCTTTATGGCATCAGTCCCCATGTCCCTCTCTTTATATGTTTGTATTGTGATCGTCCAAAAATTATTTATGTTTATTGGATTATGATTCTATGAGTATTTGTTATACATGTTGAAGTTCTTATGATTTTTTTGGAAATGACCACCTGCTTAATATTCATTATGTCTACATGTCTAATGTAGTTTCTTTTAAACTATATTTAGGGTTATAGACAATTCCTAACCACGGTCTATTCATAACCTGTTAGTTTAACAGGCATCAATTAGTATTGGTATCTGCCATATTAGATAAAATAACCTACAGAACACCCTGTTTGTTAGAGTAGTCTAAGTAGGCTGAGTTGAGCGTTTATGCCGGCGTTAGGGCGAGCGGCATGATCCCCGAAGTGACATAGGGCTTTCATGGATGCCTTTAGCTCGAACCGTGAGTAGGGCCGTCATTAAGGTAGGGCGGTTTATTAGTTGACTAGGATGTGGTACACCTATAGACTCAGAACATAGTTGCAATCCAGGCCAAGACATGTCTAAAATACTCGAAGATATGTCAATCAACATGTAGGAACAGTATAACATAGAATCAGGACATTATCTATAAAACACTTTTAGGCTTAATTAAACTTAAACCTAGTGGAGAATGAATCACCATCTCATCAAAGTTATTGATGACGATTGCATAACTGGATCATAAGATAAGAGTTAGGGTAAAAGGCTAGTTACTACTAAGCCGTTACCACTTCCTTGGGAGTACGATATTTAATAAAATCGTAGATACTTTCCAACAGACTAGCTACACGATAGGTACCTTGCCTTAGGTTCTGGGCTGATTAAGTGACAGCATAGAGACTAAAAGTGACAATTAGTCAATCTAAGTCCTTAATTACTCATAATCAACATAGGGTAAAACAACACCTATTTAGCATATCAGTCGGAAGCACATCTGATTTTTGGCGCCATTGTCGGGGAAATATCATAATGAATTTAGGATTATTGGCCACAATTCTAGAAACTTATGATAGGTAGCGGTAGTAACCTAGACTTTAGACCTACACTTATCTTATGCTAGTTAGACAATCAATTTCTGAAATATAGGGTTATCATAACTAATTGATTTTAGACATTATCTAAAATTAAGACATTTAGGATAATCCAATTTTAAAAAATTATTCTAAAACCATATTGAGGAAATTTATCTGCTTTCTAAAATATAAAAGAAAAAAAATTTAAAATTTAAAACCCGAAAAAAATGTACTTTTCTTGCTCAACAGTAAGTTGTTCTTTTTCCCTATCTCTTATATTATTTGTTCTTTCTTAGTTGTTTTCTTAGTTGTACATTTGTTTCTCTTTTTCGTGTTATTTATTTTTTTAATTTCGAAAAGAAAAAAAATGGAAATGAGGAAAGAATATTTTTCTTTTGAGCTGTCAATTTTTGGCTTAGGTGTTAATTTGGAAGAAATATCGTTATAGAATTTTCTTAGGTCATGCTAGGTTTATTAGACGAATCATGAAATAAAATTTTCTTTAATAGACAGACCTCTGAGTATTCTAATGAGAAAGGATGTTCCTTTTGTTTTGCTAATAATTGCATGAGATCTTTTAAACCAAAAGGAATTACTGCACCCATTATGGCATCACCTGGTTGGAATCTGCTTTTTGAATTAATATGTGATGTAATGATGTAGTAAGAATTGTTTTAGGATAGAAATATGATAAGAAAGTTCATGTATGATAAATTCTGATCTTATCTAGTCTTGTCTAAAAACAATAGTTTACACTGATCACTCTGAGATATCTGTGTTCAATAAAACTAATGTTGAACCATAATTGATTAAGTTAAGTTTTATTGTTACTTGAATTTGATATAGAATGAAGGGATAAGAAAAAGGGTTGAAAATCTAGAAAGCAAACCATTTGTCTAGATTAAGAAACCCCGAGTTAGAAATTATTGTAATACTGATAAATTTTTGGATGAAAACTTATTTGCATTGTTTGCTATGTATAATAATTCTCATCTGTGGTTTATTGTTGTTGCAAATTATCTAGTCACTGAATGGGTTCCAAGTAATATGACTTATCAGCAAAAGAAGAAATTCTTTGCTGATTTGAAATATTACTACTAGGCAGATTTCTCTTCTATTTCAAATTTTTGCAGATCAGTTGATCAGAGGATGTGTCTCGAAAGACAAAGGCCACAAAATTTTGGAGCATTGTCATCAACGATATACGAGAGGCTATTTGACTGCTAGCAACACTGTCCGGAAAGTGTTGGAAGCATGATATTATTGGCCCACTATTCAAAGATTTTGTATCCTTGATACAGTCCGATGATGCTTGAAAAATAACAAGTAACACGTCTTCCCAAGATTATCTACCCCAGCAAGGTATACAGAATACTAAAATCTCTTATATCTGGGGTACTGATTAAATCCTTTTCTCTTTCTTCCTGTGAAAATAATTACATCATAGTAGTCGTGGAACACTTTTCAAAATGGCCTGAACCACAGGCATTACCTACTAATGATGTTAAAGTCATGTGCAGATTCTATGAGAAGTTGTTTTCCAGATTCAAAATGCCAATGTCTTAGAAAAAAAACGTTCAGTCTGTGTATCGAATCTGTGAAGTCTGCCAAGTACTTCACTTTAGCAGGAGTTACTATGTGAATGGAATACTGACCATTCCAAAAGAGGTAGAGTAGGTTACTGCATAATGCTACTCCAATGGGAGACACATACAATCCCAACTGGAGAAATCATATGGGATTTAGCTGAGGAATAATTCGGAAGTTGGAAACTTTCAGAAGATACCACCACAGCAAAACCCCTACCCGCAGAATCAACAGATGAGATACTGGCAACAATTAAAGCCAGACCAGTGCAAGCAAGTGATCTACCAAGTGGTATCAAATGGTCAAGGGATATAGAGGAATTTGGCGTTGTATCAAGAGCATAGCAATGGAGGAGCTTGCATCCCTTGCATACCAATCAGCTGTGAGAAACTTCCCCGAGGAAGTCTCAAATACTTGTGCCCAGATCTACACCACTGGAGCCTCCTACCACCACAGCTTCGCCAAAGCTTCAGGTATCTTTTTTTCCATTCAAAACTTGCATGCAATACCTTCACTGACATTGGCAGTAGGCACACCAATCCAAAGAAGTCTCATTCATAGACACGTTCCTCATGGACACGTTGCCATGATTGTGAGAAACTTTACAAATGATTTGAGGAAGCAGTCCGTGGGGCTCGAGCCATTCATCAAACGAATAGGCCACTACTTGGAGCTCGACAATGAAGGATCGAAAATGACGTCATCCGTTCCAGTATCTAGAGCTTACAGAGTCAAGAACGCCTCAACAACAACACATAGCTAAGGTGAAGAGCCAATTGACAGATCAGAGAAGACCCTTCTGCTTGAGACATGAAGGGAGTTTTTCTAATCCTCATCTTCCTTTACTTTTATTTTATTATCTTCATTTCATGTTTTGTTTGTTTGGTCTTGTTTGTGTTGTTATTTCTATTACCCTTCTTTTTTTGTCATTTTATTTTCTTTCTCTTCCCTTTAGTTAGTCAAACAAATGTGGGGTAAGACATTTCTTTTCTGTTTTGTTTATGTTTCTTGTTTTCAAATAAGTGTGGGGTAGTTTAGATATGCATGAACACTGAGGACAGTATCAGACTTAAGTGTGGGGTAGCAGTGCACGGTGCACTGTAGTAGGTTGAGAAAATTTTTGCGTGATTTTGCATGTTTTCCCCGTATTTTCACACTCTTCCAAAAATTTTCAAAATTTTTCATTCTTTCAGACTTCAAAATGCAGTATGATTGGTAAAACATTTGCTGATGTCTATGATATGTAGGTAGAATGTTATGGTTAGTAGGAGACAATGTGATGGCTATTTTGAACTTATTGATTAGGAATAGGGAATTCCTGATAATTGAGCACAACTTAGTCTGGATTAGAGACCTCAGCCAATTACCTTTTCGAAACTTAACTAGATAAGATTAGATCAGTTGAGGATGTATTGACAATTAGAATGACTAGATGAGGCTCTGAGCTGAAAGTGAAAAGAAAAAAAGAGAGAGTTAATTAAATAGGGTAGTTTTCTAGCGGCCTTTGCTACTCGAGCACCACTCCTTAGGGGAACTTAAAGCCTGATGCCCTAAGGTCGTGTAGGTCTGGGAGTCATCGGAGTGGGACTCGTTACATGGGTAGTTAAAGTTGACGTGTTAAAGCAGACTCAAAATACCCTGAATCTATAATAGAAAAAAATCAATAAATGCTAAATAATTAAAAATCTGATCACCAAGGCTCAAAACTCAGAAAGTTGTCTATTGTTAGTATGTCTAGCGACGGGTCAAAGTGTTATCTGGTAGTAGTTAAGACGAGATTATATTGTGTTGACGATCTGGTCTAGACTAGTACACACACTACACATCAGGAAAACCTTGTGACTGAGAGAAGAGTTCAATCTAGTCGTGAAGTTGTTAACCTGCTTGATTATAACAATCTACTAGAGACATTTGAGACCTTGTCATAGCAACCTAACCAGTCAGACCTGCGTTATGAATTGTCTGAATAATTTTTGGAATAAAAATATGACTAGGAAATTTAAGTGACTGCCCATATGATTTAAAATCACTAACTTCATGTAGACTTTGCTTGAGGACAAGCAAAAAGCTAAGTGTGGGGTTATGTGATATGCATAAATCATTGATGCGGTTTCCGACAGATATGCTAAATATGTGTTATTTTACCCTATGTTGATTATGAATAATTAAGGACTGTGATTGACTAATTGTCACATTTAGTCTTTATGGTGTCACTTAATCAGCAAGAACCTAAGGCAGAGTACCTATCGTGTAGCTAGTCTATTGGAAAGTATCTACGATTTTATTAATTTAATTATCGTACTCCCAGGGAAGTGGCAACGGCTTAGTAGTAACTAGCCTTTTATCCTAACTCCTATCTTATAATCCAGTTATGCAATCTTCATCAAATACTTTGATGAGAGGGTGATCCATTCTCCACGAGGTTAAGTCTAATTAATCCTAAAAGTGTTTTAAAGATGAGTTCTGATTCTATGTTATACTGTTCCTATATGTTGATTGACCTATATTCGAGTGTTTTAGATATATCTTAGCCTGGAATGCAACTATGTTCTGTGTCTAAAGGTGTACCACATCTGAGGTCTCTACGCTACCGCCCCATCGTTAAGGTAAACGGCCCTACTCACGGCCCGGACTAAAGTCAGCAATGAACAGTACCCTATGTCACTTCGGGGTCATGCTGCTCGTCGCAAAACCGCCGGCATAACTCTCTACTCAGCCTACCTAGACTACTCTAACAAACAAGGTGTTCCGTTGGTTATTTTATCTAGTATGGCAGACACCAATACTAATTGATGCCTGTTAAACTAAACAGGTTATGGATAGACCGTGGTTAGGAATTGTCTATAACCCTAGTTTTAGTTTAAAAGAGACTTACATTAGACATGCAGACATAATGAATATTTAGCAGGTGGCTATTTCCGGAAAAACATAAAAACTTCAACATATAACACAACTATTCATAAAATCGTAATCTGATATTCATAATTCATATTTAGAACAAAGCAATAACACATATAAGAGAGGGACATGGGGACCGATGCCATAAAGAAATCACCCTTTACGAAGTCTCGCCTACGGAGCGTACTGCTGTATATGTCGTATTGCTCGCCCTGACTCTGCTCACCAGAACCTTCGGAGGACGCTTCCTCAGCCTAGTAGCTAGACTTTACCTTACGTCCTGGGCTTAAGCCTAGCCCTGTGGACTGACTCTTCGAACGCCTAGAGCTCTCTTAGGATCTCCTAACGAAATCCAGGGTATTTTATGAATACCAGAAACGAACCTATCTATAGAAACCTAAGATCTGAGACTATTTCTCAGAAACTAAAACAAACACTAATAAGAAAGAAAACTGAGATCCGAGTCTCTGAGTGAGTTGTGTACTGGAAAATTGTACACTGGAAACCACTTAATGACTCAGATCGAGTGGAGAGGGATGAATTCAACTGCTGGAGGCCTGGGGTATTTATAGCAGCTTCCCGGAGTGAAAATCTCTGAAAAATTCGATGTGGGACAGCTTCTGGCGGCTCGGGACGCCCGTCCCGGATTGGGACGCCCGTCCTGGTCTGTTGACCAGGTCGGGACGCCCGTCCCTGGTTCTGGACGCCCGTCCCGGACCTTTGACCGAGTCAACATTTCCAAAAATTGCGTTTTTGCCCCAAAATTTGCTGTTTTCGTCTACTTTGCACCTGACACTTCCAAAATCATAAAAACTGTGAAATTAAGTGAATAATGCACAATCAAGATCAAATTGCCCTTGATTTCACCCAAATTCATACGTAAAAACATGCTAAAAAGGTGATACGATTTTCGCGTATCAGATAACCCCACACTTAGCCTTTTGCTTGTCCTCAAGCAAAGTCTACCTGAAGTTACTTAAATTCCTAGTCATGTTTTTATTCCAAAAATTCTTCAGACAAGTCTTAATACAGGTCTGTCTGGTTAGGTTGCTATGACAAGGTCTCAGATGTTTTTAGTAGCTTGTTATGATCAGGCAGAAAACAAATCAACAACTAGGTTGGTCTTTTTTCTTAGTCACAGGGTCTTCCTGATGTGTAGTGTGTGTACTAGTCCAGACCAGATAGTCAACACAATGTACTCTTGTCTTAACTACTACCAGATAACACTTCGACCTATCGCTAGACATATTAACAACAGACAACTTTTTGAGTTCTGAGCTTTGGTGATCAGATTTTTAATGTTTTAGCATTTAGTTTTTTTTATAGATTTAGGGTATTTTGAGTCTGCTTAGAACACGTCAACTTCAACTACCCATGTAGCGAGTCCCACTCCGATGACTCCCAGATCTACACGACCTTAGGGCATCAGGCTTTAAATTCCCCGAAGGAGTGGTGCTCGAGTAGCGAAGGCCGCTGGCAAACTACCCTTATTTGATTAACTTCTTTTGTTTCCTTTCACTTTTAGCTCAAAGTCTCATCCAGTTATTCTAATTGTCAAAACGTCCACAACTGGTCTAATTTCATCTAGTTCAGTCTTGAAAAGGTAATTGGTTGAGGTCTCTAATCCAGACAAAGTTGTGCTCAGTTATCTGAAATTCCCTATTCCTAATCAATTAGTCCAAGATAGCTATCAACTATCTCCTACTAACCATAGCATACTACCTACATATCATAGACATAAGCAATTGTTTAACCAAGCATACTGTATTTAGAAGTCTGAAAGACGGAAAAAATTTGAAAAAAAATTTTTTTGGAAGGGTGTGAAAATACGGGGAAAACAAGCAAATTCATGCAAAAAATTTTGCAAACTGCTACAGTGCACCGTGCACTGCTACCCCACACTTAAGTCAGGCACTGTCCTCAGTGTTCATGCATATCTAATTACCCCACACTTATTTGAAAACAAGAAATAAAACACAATTAAAAGATCCTTACCCCACACTTATTCAAACTAACTACGGGTAAGAAGGAACATAGAAATAACAAAAACAAGAAATAAAATGAAAGAGATACTCCCTTAGTCTGTGAAGTCCACAATCTGCTCGGACGAGTCAAACGGCTCTCTGTAAATCTTTAGGCGTTGTCCGTTTACTTTTTGAATAATACCGTCAGAATCCATGATGTCACATGCTCCGAAAGGTGATACTTCCTTGATTGTGAACGGTCCTGACCAATAGCTACGCAGCTTTCCTGGGAAAAATTTTAAACGTGAGTTGTACAACAATACCTTATCACCTGGTTCAAAATTTTTCTAGGCTCTGAGTCGTCTGTCATGCCGGAGTTTACTTGTCATTTTGAACTGATGTGAGTTCTCATAGGCTTTGAGCCTCCACTCATCCAATTCGTTGAGCTGTAAAATCAGGTGTTCCTTAGTCAAATTATCGTCGAGATTGCATTTTCGTACTGCCCAGTAAGCTCTGTGTTCAAGTTCAACCGGAAGGTGGCATGCTTTTCCGTAGACTAGTCGATAGGGTGAGAACCCCGTAGTGGTCTTGTATGCTGTACGGAAGGCCCATAATGCATCCTCCAGTTTATTGGCCCAATCCTTACGGTTAACACCCACGGTCTTTTCTAGGATTCTCTTTATGCCCCTATTGGTTACCTCAGCCTGCCCGTTGGTTTGAGGATGGTAGGTCGTGGAAATGCGATGCTGAATTCCGTATTGCTGGAGTACCTTCTGCAATTGAGAGTTGCAGAAGTGCGTACCTCGCTCACTGATTAGGGCTTTTGGACATCCAAACCTGGTGAAAATCTGCTTAAGGAATCTGCATACGGCTCGAGCATCATTAGTAGGTAGGGCATGTGCCTCAGGCCATTTTGAAAAATATTCTACAGCTACTAAGATGTACTTCATACCAAAAGAGGAAGGAAACGGACCCATGAAATCTATACCCCATATGTCAAATATTTCTACACTTTGAATTGCCTGTTGGGGTAGATTATCTCGAGAAGATATGGTTCCCGCTTTCTGACAGGCATCGCACGATCCTGTAAATGCTGCGGCGTCTTTGAATATGGTGGGCCAGTAAAAGCCTGCTTCTAATACTTTTCGGGCGGTGTTGGCTGCAGCTAAGTGACCGCCTGTTGGTCCGCAGTGATAATGTTCCAGAATTTGGAAACCTTCTTCTTGAGATACACATCTTCTGATCATCTGATCTGCACATATTTTAAATAGAAAAGGATCTTCCCAATAGTAATATTTCAGGTCAGCAAAGAATTTTTTTCTTTGTTGAGCAGTGATATCACTAGGGAGAGTCCGGGCTGCCAAGTAATTGCTATATCTGCAAACCAAGGGGGTGAGAAAATAGCAAATAATGCACATAGATTCTCATCCGGGAATTTATCAGATATGATTGTCCTAACTCCTATCTTATAATCCAGTTATGCAATCTTCATCAAATACTTTGATGAGAGGGTGATCCATTCTCCACTAGGTTTAAGTCTAATTAATCCTAAAAGTGTTTTAAAGATGAGTTCTGATTCTATGTTATACTGTTCCTATATGTTGATTGACCTATATTCGAGTGTTTTAGATATATCTTAGCCTGGAATGCAACTATGTTCTGTGTCTAAAGGTGTACCACATCTGAGGTCTCTACGCTACCGCCCATCGTTAAGGTAAACGGCCCTACTCACGGCCCGGACTAAAGTCAGCAATGAACGGTACCCTATGTCACTTCGGGGTCATGCTGCTCGTCGCAAAACCGCCGGCATAACTCTCTACTCAGCCTACCTAGACTACTCTAACAAACAAGGTGTTCCGTTGGTTATTTTATCTAGTATGGCAGACACCAATACTAATTGATGCCTGTTAAACTAAACAGGTTATGGATAGACCGTGGTTAGGAATTGTCTATAACCCTAGTTTTAGTTTAAAAGAGACTTACATTAGACATGCAGACATAATGAATATTTAGCAGGTGGCTATTTCCGAAAAAACATAAAAACTTCAACATATAACACACTATTCATAAAATCGTAATCTGATATTCATAATTCATATTTAGAACAAAGCAATAAACATATAAGAGAGGGACATGGGGACCGATGCCATAAAGAAATCACCCTTTACGAAGTCTCGCCTACGGAGCGTACTGCTGTATATGTCATATTGCTCGCCCTGACTCTGCTCACCAGAACCTTCGGAGGACGCTTCCTCAGCCTAGTAGCTAGACTTTACCTTACGTCCTGGGCTTAAGCCTAGCCCTGTGGACTGACTCTTCGAACGCCTAGAGCTCTCTTAGGATCTCCTAACGAAATCCAGGGTATTTTATGAATACCAGAAACGAACCTATCTATAGAAACCTAAGATCTGAGACTATTTCTCAGAAACTAAAACAAACACTAATAAGAAAGAAAACTGAGATCGAGTCTCTGAGTGAGTTGTGTACTGGAAAATTGTACACTGGAAACCAAATGACTCAGATCGAGTGGAGAGGGATGAATTCAACTGCTGGAGGCCTGGGGTATTTATAGCAGCTTCCCGGAGTGAAAATCTCTGAAAAATTCGATGTGGGACAGCTTCTGGCGGCTCGGGACGCCCGTCCCGGATTGGGACGCCCGTCCTGGTCTGTTGACCAGGTCGGGACGCCCGTCCCTAGTTCTGGACGCCCGTCCCTCTGGCTTGGCTTGGTCGGGACGCCCGTCCCGGACCTTTGACCGAGTCAACATTTCCAAAAATTGCGTTTTTGCCCCAAAATTTGCTGTTTTCGTCTACTTTGCACCTGACACTTCCAAAATCATAAAAACTGTGAAATTAAGTGAATAATGCACAATCAAGATCAAATTGCCCTTGATTTCACCCAAATTCATACGTAAAAACATGCTAAAAAGGTGATACGATTTTCGCGTATCAATCATATCACATTTTTAGCATGTTTTTAGGCATAATTTAGGGTGAAATTGATAGGAAATCGGTCTTAATTGTTTTTTATTAACTCAATTTCACAGTTTTTATTATTTTGGAAGTGTCAGGTGAAAAGTAGAAGAAAATGGCAAATTTCGGGGCAAAAACGCAATTTTCAGAAGTTCAGACGTCGGGGTGGGCTTCCCGAATTAGGACGGGCGTCCAGGACTCAGGACGGGTGTCCTGACCTGGTCAACAGGCCGGTACGGGCGTCCCAATCCAGGACGGGTGTCCCGGGTGCCTGGTCCAAGTCCTACATCAAAATTCTTTGAAACATTCACTCCAGAAAGCTGCTATAAATACCCCAGGCCTTCCTCAGTTGAATTCATTCCTCTACACTCGATCTGAGTATTTAGTGACTTCAAGTGTACATTTTTCTCGAGTACATAAGTCACTTAGAGACTCGGGTTCAGTAGAAGTTTCTTTTATTTCTAGATAGTGTTTCGTTTTCTTTGTTTCTGATAATTAGTCTCAGATCTTAGGTTACGATAGATAGGTTCGTTTCTGGTATTCATAGAATACCCGGGATTTCGTTAGGAGATCCTAAGAGGGCTCTAGGCGTTCGAAGAGTCAGTCCACAGGGCTGCGCTTAAGTTGGGTATTAAGGTAAAGTCCAGCTACTAGGCTGAGGAAGCGTCCTTCGAAGGTTCTGTCGAGCAGAGTCGGGTCGAGCAGTACAATGTATACAAGCAGTTGCTCCATCGGCGAGACTAAGTAAAGGGTGATTTCTTTATGGCATCAGTCCCCATGTCCCTCTCTTTATATGTTTGTATTGTGATCGTCCAAAAATTAATTATGTTTATTGGATTATGATTCTATGAGTATTTGTTATACATGTTGAAGTTCTTATGATTTTCCGGAAATGGCCACCTGCTTAATATTCATTATGTCTGCATGTCTAATGTAGTTTCTTTTAAACTAAATTTAGGGTTATAGACAATTCCTAACCACGGTCTATTCATAACCTGTTAGTTTAACAGGCATCAATTAGTATTGGTGTCTGCCATATTAGATAAAATAACCTACAGAACACCCTGTGTTAGAGTAGTCTAAGTAGGTTGAGTTGAGCGTTTATGCCGGCGTTAGGGCGAGCGGCATGATCCGCGAAGTGACATAGGGCTTTCATGGATGCCTTTAGCTCGAACCGTGAGTATGGCCGTCATTAAGGTAGGGCGGTTTATTAGTTGACTCGGATGTGGTACACCTTTAGACTCAGAACATAGTTGCAATCCAGGCCAAGACATGTCTAAAATACTCGAAGATAGGTCAATCAACATGTAGGAACAGTATAACATAGAATCAGGACATTATCTATAAAACACTTTTAGGCTTAATTAAACTTAAACCTAGTGGAGAATGAATCACCATCTCATCAAAGTTATTGATGACGATTGCATAACTAGATCATAAGATAAGAGTTAGGGTAAAATGCTAGTTACTACTAAGCCGTTACCACTTCCCTGGGAGTACGATATTTAATAAAATCGTAGATACTTTCCAACAGACTAGCTACACGATAAGTACTTTGCCTTAGGTTCTGGCTGATTAAGTGACAGCATAGAGACTAAAAGTGACAATTAGTCAATCTAAGTCCTTAATTACTCATAATTAACATAGGGTAAAACAACACCTATTTAGCATATCAGTCGGAAGCACATCAAATATCGTGTCATGGCTATAACAACTCGAGAAATTGTATGGCTTCACACATTACTTCAAGATCTTGGCATTGTCCTTACAACCAACACTATGCTCTATTGTGATAACTAGGTTTGCTCGTCATATTGCTGCAAATCTAATTTTTTACGAATGCACTAAACATATTGAAATTAATTGTCACATTGTTCGTGAAAAGATTCAAAAAGTCAACTCAAACTTCATCCGATCTCCACTAATAATCAAATCGCTGATATATTTACAAAAGCTTTAAGTAAAGATCAATTTCTTAAACTTCACACCAAGTTGGGCATTCTCAACTTACATGCTCCAACTTGAGGGGGAGTATTAGTTGTATATATTTACATATCCCTTTAATAACTCTTTGTATATATTTGTATATCCTAAATTATTTTTATTACCTTTTCAACTTGTATATTACCATTTACATTTCTTAGATCTACCTTAATTATATATAGTAATTATAACTAGCTGTTACAAATATTGTATATTTATATTCTTGTTTATTTCAATGATAAAATACAACTATTTTCTTCAATCATAATAAGTAGTGAGAACCAAGGTCATATGTAGAGAGGTGTGAGCCACAAGGAGGTGTCGAGTGCACAAGGTTCCAAAGCTCATCTTCCAGCTTTTGGGTTTCGGAGCGAGAAATTTGCTGATGAAGTACTATTAAGATGTCACAAAGTGGCAACTACAAAGTATGCGCTGCCTTTTAGTCTATTTTGACCTTGACCTATGACACAGAGACATCATTATTCTGTGTCACGTCAATACCATATTAAATGCTTCAAAAGATTAAACCAATTTCAATTTGACAAATGGCTCGATTCAGAGTCCACTTGGCATGTGAACCCGTATAAATAAGATGGGTTTCGGGTAATCAATTTCTACTCAAATAAATACTCTTTGCATTTACTCTTTCTCTAGGTTCATAACAAGCTTGTGTCTCAAGCCCTAATTTTCTTGTGAAAAAAAATTTATACAAAATCAGATCTTCACTTCTTGAACCTTTTAAAAAAAATTGTCTTTATTATCGGAAGAGTCAAACAAAAATATTCATTCTACGTCATAGATATCCATTTACTGATTCACAGACCAACCTCATATATATATATATATATTAATTAGAAATTATTTTTTATAAATAAAAAGAATTTGATTTCATTTAAAAAATAAATAAATATACTAAGATCGAATTTTGTTTATAAGGAAATATGTATAAGGGAACTTCTAATTAAAACGAATTTAATACAATTTAATTTTAAATTAATGGAGATTTAAAATAAATAATTAATATGAAATATTATATTTATATATTATATGTACCCACATGTTATTCTCGGTTGTTACAGCCTTTATTTGGTTTTGATGGTCTGCCGAATGCAGTGGATTTAGCTGGCAAAATGATTAATGTACATATTGTTAGTAGACAATTTTTCTGTTTTCAAGAAAGAATATGGAAAACATAGCTCATTATTTCAAAATATAAAAATTTAGTACAAATATGAAAGTAAATTTTGTGTCATATAAGAATTATAATGATTCTTTTTTAAAAAATAAAAATTATATTTTACAAGCATATTAAAATTATGATGATTATTTATTATAATCAAAATATAAAAAATTTATTATTATGTTTTTTTAGGAGTTATATAACTTTAAAATGATAGTAATTTGCATTTTAATTACTGTCTAAACTCGTCTTTAGTTAATTTTTGTATGGTTATCAACAAACTATTACAAAGGTTATTTTAAAATATTTCATATTTATTAGGTTGAATTAGATAGTATTAAAAAATTAATAGCTTAATATTTAAGCACTTTAGAAGTGAATCTATTTACAGACATGGAAAAGAAAAAATTTGCAAGAATAGAGAAATCAATTCTTCCAACAACCTACGCACCTTCTAGAAGTTCGCCCTCAACTCTCACCAATCACAAACCAACTCCTTGCTTGCTACAAAAAAAAAAAAAAAAAAAAAAAAAAAAAAACTGTCGTAATAAATACAAATTTTGGCTACAGTTATACTTAATGTTGTCACTTACTGTAATAAATAATTTTGTTCCCAATGTTGTAGAGAAAGGTTTCAAAAAAGTTTGGGTCAAAAATCGAATTGATTAAAGATTGTACAATTAGTAACAATCCTTTATTGGTCTTAACTACGTTAATCCTTTGAGACAATTTTTGTTGTGATGAATAAATAATAGTGATGATCACAATTATGAGAAGGACGAATGTCCAAATAATTTTTCCTATATAATATTTTATTTTTATACTATTTGTTTTCTAATATATTTTTCTTTCTTTAGTATTATTTTTAATTTTTTATATTTTTTGTTTATATATATATATATATTAGAGTTTCTCTTAATTCAGAATTTTATTATTTAGTTTTTATTATTTTTGTAATATAAAAAAATAAATCAACATTATATAATATTTATAATATATTTTTTATTATATCAAATTAAATATTTAGTATATTTAATTTATTTATTTTTGAAATTATTCAAAACCTTCAAAACAATTTCAAAGTTTCTTCATTTTTTCTTTTTTCCTTTCTTTTTATTTAATACTTCACTAAGATGGATCGACATATAGTGTTATAATGGCATAAATAGTAATTTTAAAAAATTTTAAAAAATTTTGATTCAAATGAGACTTTTCATACTTTTGACTTGGACCGCTTACCCAACTTGGATTTGTAGATACTCGATATTGACTGGATATTAATATTATATATTTCTTTTTGGAAATTAAATCAATATATAATTTGGAAACTAAAACACATAAATTTTTTTTTTAAAAAAAATCAAATATATTCTATTATATATATATATATTTGGAAAAATGATTCTCAAATTCTTATTTGCATTGTTCCTTTTTAACTAACTATTGTTGTTTTGAAAATTCAAAATTACTTTTTAAAGTTGAATAATATATGTTAAAAATGTGACTTATAGATATTTTATTATAATTTTTAGGAATGCTTTAGAGATAAAAAATTAATGTATTTTTAAAATATAAATACTTAAATTTAAATTCAAAAATATTTAAATGTTAAAATTTGTAATAAAGATTAGAACACTTCACCTCATCACAATAAATTTGAATAGTTCTTATAAGAACAATTTTTAGACGTAAATTTTCATTTTATTTTTGTTTTGTTAAAAAAACCCAAACATGAGGCCAAAACAAATATGACAGATTTTAAAACGACCTCCTTAAACACAAATAAATGAATTTAAATTATGAATAGCTTGGGAAGGATCCTACACTTTATTTTAAACAACTTGTAACTTATAAATAAAAAGTCAAACCTTTAAATATATATATATATTGATTCTAAAACATTTATTTTAATAAGTAATAAAATTTTGAAAATTATATACTTTTTTTTTTGCCATTTAATTTTATTATTATTATATAAAATGTTATTATTCTATAACTTAGTATATTCGTCAATTACATTCGAAAGAAATAAGAGAAAAAACTCTTAAAATTACAATACATAGATATAATAGACTTATATCCATGAAAAGTCAAATTAACGGAAATATCACAATTTTTAATTTATTTATTTTTTTAAGTACGAGAGACAAAATAATATAAAAATCCACATCATATGATGAAAAATTATTAAACAAAAGAAAACCTCACGTTCAAACCCCCTGATTCTGCCAAGTTTACCCTTATAATTTTCAAATTCATACTTTCCTGATATTAGAGGTCCACCCGACCGACACGACAATAACGTGGCACGGGCTTGGAGGTAAAAACGCGTGATGCAATTTACGAAGCACGTTAGGGGCATTTCCGTCCGTTAAATGAGAAACTCTCCCGCTTTCATGTTAACTACCCCGGCACCCCCAACTTTCTATCTCTATTTTTTTTCTCGTTCTTCCCCCATCTGCAGTGAAAAACTTCTCTCTCTAAAAGTTAAGCTTTTCAGTGCATGTGTGTATATATATAGAGAGGAGAGACGTTGTATTGACTGTACCTCTCTCTTTGCTATCATTTCGCATCTTACGTTTCATTCTCTGTCTCCATTTCCTTTCTCTCTCTCCATTTCCTTTCTCCACTCTATAAGGTTTCTTGCACTGCTCGATCTTGATCTGAATCCTGCTCCGCCTCTGTAAGTTTTTTTTCTTCTTCTAACTTCCTTCTCTCTGATTTTGTTTTTCCCCTTTTCTTCCACTGTTATTAGTAGATTAATGAGTTGAAGTCCGTTTCTGGTGATGCGTAGATCTGTGGTGAATGTTCTAATAATTTTTATCCTCTTTTTGAGGTTTTGATCGTGATCTCTGTTATTCGCATTGACATCGTTGATCTGGATCTTATATGTTTGTATTTCCATAATTGTTTATGTACGTGTATTACGGCGTAATGGAATTTCTTGGTAATTTAATTAATGGTAATTTAATTAATTGTTGATGACTAAAATTATCTTAATGTGAGGGGACGTGGAGATTTGGTTTTTCTCTCTCTGTTTTTGTTGGATCTCGTAGCTTTATATGTATTTTCATTTGAAAATTATGATTTTGAACTTACTTCTTAGTTTCGTAAATCTGGAAATAATTGTTGGTTGGCATTGATATTTCATTTGATTGCTCTTCATTCTTCGAGTTGGTTTAAATTTAGTTAGTTTATCAGCTTGTCCTCAATGCTTTTGTTCCTTCTCGAGTATTCATTTAGCATCCTCGATTAAAGGTTTTCTTGATCTGCTAAAATCATTTGGTCATGTGCGCTTGACAACACTTATATGGCTCCTGAATACCTTTGGATCAAAGGTCTTAAACTTCTGTTCGTGCACTCCCTTGATTTGTTATTGTTTCTCGACTTTTCTTTTTAGTGCAATTGGCTCGGTCATTTGGTCATTTGAACCGAAGAATTGACAATGAGCGAAAATCTGTGTCACAGAAGGGCCTTTTATAAGTTTTCTGATACTTTTTAGTATTTGTATAAGAGCTTTGGCTTTATTTACTTAATTAGACTTTTGGCATTGCACAGGCCACTAAAATGGCAACGCACACCCCAAAGAATATTCTTATTACTGGAGCTGCTGGATTCATTGCATCTCATGTTGCGAACCGGCTCATTCGGAACTACCCCGAGTACAAGATTGTTGTCCTTGACAAGCTTGACTACTGCTCAAGTCTGAAGAACCTCTCTCCTTCCCATTCATCCCCTAGTTTCAAGTTTGTCAAGGGGGATATTGCTAGTGCTGATCTTGTCAACTACCTTCTCATCACAGAGTCCATTGATACAATAATGCACTTTGCTGCGCAGACCCATGTTGATAACTCGTTTGGTAATAGCTTTGAGTTCACCAAGAACAATATTTATGGCACACATGTGCTATTAGAGGCTTGCAAAGTTACTGGCCAGATCAAGAGGTTCATTCATGTGAGCACAGATGAGGTTTATGGAGAGACAGATGAAGATGCTTTGGTGGGAAACCATGAAGCCTCACAGCTCCTGCCCACAAACCCATATTCAGCTACCAAAGCTGGAGCTGAAATGCTTGTTATGGCTTATGGTCGGTCATACGGGTTACCAGTAATAACAACACGAGGGAACAATGTTTATGGTCCTAATCAATTTCCTGAAAAGTTGATCCCAAAGTTCATTCTTTTGGCCATGAGAGGGAAACCTCTACCAATTCATGGGGATGGTTCAAATGTGCGCAGTTATCTATATTGCGAGGATGTTGCAGAAGCATTTGAGGTTATTCTTCATAGGGGAGAAGTTGGTCATGTTTACAACATCGGGACAAAGAGGGAAAGAAGAGTTATTGATGTCGCCAAAGATATATGTAAACTTTTTAACATGGATTCTGAAACCAGCATTAAATTTGTTGAAAATAGACCATTTAATGATCAGAGATATTTCCTAGATGATGAGAAGCTGAAGAATTTAGGCTGGTCAGAGAGGACAGTTTGGGAGGATGGACTAAGAAAGACTATGGAATGGTACATTAACAATCCGGATTGGTGGGGAGATGTTTCAGGAGCATTGCTTCCTCACCCTAGAATGCTGATGATGCCTGGTGGGGTAGAAAGGCATCTTGATGGTTCTGATAAGGATGACTCTGAATCGTCCGAATACTCAGAGAAATCTAATCAGGAGCAAAGGGTTCTACCAAATGCTAAGAGTCCACCCATCAAGCCATCTTTGAAATTTTTGATCTATGGAAGGACTGGATGGATTGGTGGTCTTTTAGGCAAATTGTGTGAGAAACAAGGAATCTCATATGAGTATGGACGTGGAAGGCTGGAAGATCGTTCACAACTTTTGGCAGACATCAAACTTGTTAAGCCCACTCATGTTTTTAATGCTGCAGGTGTGACTGGTAGACCCAATGTTGATTGGTGTGAATCACATAAGACCGAAACAATCAAAACAAATGTTGCTGGGACTTTGACATTGGCAGATGTTTGCAGAGAGCACGGTCTGTTGATGGTGAACTTTGCAACTGGGTGTATATTTGAATATGATGCTGCCCATCCAGAAGGGTCTGGAATTGGGTACAAAGAGGAAGATAAACCTAATTTCACTGGGTCTTTTTATTCAAAGACCAAGGCCATGGTATTTAAATTCTATTTCTTGCAACAATTACATTGTTTATTTGACAATACATAAATCTTATGGATAGCTGATTTTGTTTTTGACAGGTTGAGGAACTACTGAAAGAGTATGACAATGTTTGCACACTTCGGGTTCGAATGCCAATCTCTTCGGACCTCAACAACCCACGAAATTTCATCACCAAGATTTCTCGATACAATAAAGTGGTTAACATTCCCAACAGCATGACCATCTTGGATGAACTCCTGCCCATATCCATTGAGATGGCAAAACGAAATCTGAGGGGCGTTTGGAACTTCACAAATCCTGGGGTCGTAAGCCATAATGAGATTTTGGAGATGTACCAGAAATACATTGATCCAGGATTTAAATGGGCTAACTTCACACTTGAGGAGCAAGCGAAGGTAATAATTGCTCCCCGATCCAATAATGAGATGGATGCCTCCAAGTTGAAGAAAGAGTTTCCTGAGTTGCTGTCTATCAAGGAATCATTGATCAAGTATGTCTTCGAACCTAACAAGAAAATATCTGCATGAAGAATCTCCCGTTTAAGTTAAACTTTTGGGGTCAAAATTTACATATATATGTTTTATCGGGTTGTATGATGTGTTAGTCATTACTTATTAATGATATGATTAGATTCAGCTCATTCTTTTGTATTGTTTTAGAAGCTGGACAGTGATTGGGGTTTTACCGGACTATTTTTATTTCTCCATTCTCTCTTTTTTTATAAGTGTTATAGTTCAACAGTAATTTGGGAGATCAACAATATAGATTTAGTACATATGCTCCCGTATGCAGGATTGTAAAATTTGGAACCATTGTCATATGAATTCATTCTATGGCCATTTTATTTCCATTACTTGTTTTGCTAGATTCCAGAATATGAATTTTGTTGACCAGTGTGTTAATCTTAATTTTTAAGAAATGTGTGCAAGTCTTCTCTTCCCAAAAAAAAAAAAACAAGGTCCCCTTTCCAGTCGCAAGTAGAGACTCGAGACAGAGTAGTAGTGCCGATACTCAATAATGTACCAACTGCTGATGTAAATCAATTGAACTTTTCTTCTTTGGGATAGTAAAACTTAAAAAGGAATTAACAGTTAGGTGGCATATTTTTAGCATTGCAAACAAATCGATAGACAGATTTTTTTTTTATATATAAATTTTTAACAGGGTATTCATGCATAAAATATGCTAGATATTTTTTATTAAAAAGCTGATCGAGGTTTGTTAGGAGAGAGAGAAACATTTCTATTTGAATTTCTATTTCAGTTGACAAAATTAATATCCCCACCTTTAAAAGATAGAATAAATAGCTAGTGCAGAGATTCAAGTCAAGGTGAGATGGAGTTGTGTTCCGCTAATTCCTTTAGCAATGCAACAACTTGATCCGTCGACTTTAGGAGATATCTAGCACTTGTTCTACTTCGATTCACAGCACAGGAAAAGTAATTTTCCTTTTTTAGATCAAGCACATTCCAGGAGGTGGTTTCAGGGGATGACCGACGCCCAGCGCCTGAGTTTTGAGTAGGTCGTTGAGACTTGCTGTGAGATGATTTTGTGTTGCTTTTGCTATTTGAAAGTTTTGTAATTGCCCGCCTCTCTTCGTGAAGTCTTCCTCCATCAGTTGGCTTCATTTTAGGGATGCAAAGCGCATCAGAGGGAGGAAGTTCTGGCTCAAAAAATGAGTACACATCTTCGTCCTGAAGCAGCAGCAGAGAAAAGCATTACTAACAAACAAAGAGACAACATACACACATGCAGGCGGGGTATAATGTTTTTTAACATATGCTGCTGCTACTTTGCCACCAGAGAATCCTTTATGTTTCCTTTCACCCCAAAACAAATACTTACTCCTGGTTTATGCTTTTACAAAAGCTAGTATTTTTCTTACATAAAAAAAGGCCAGATATGCAACATATACAAAACAGAATAGAAAGTGGAGGGTCAGAAAAAAAAATAATAATAATAATAGAAAACACAGAAGAATGCAGGAATCAGCTTTACCAAATATACAAGTTAGGGACTAAGTTCACCAGTTTTCATATCTCAACAAATCCAGACATAAAACAGGAGAGCAAAGTTCATCAATCAATCAATATGCAAGAGAAATTGACATGTAGGTTTTCCTGAATCATCATCATTCACTTCAGTGGACATCCTCCAATGTAAACCTAAAAATTCTCAGTACATCATTATTATAACCATTTCAGAATAACAGATCTTTTCCCATCCTTATCCTCCATTAATAACTTATGCACATCATCGAATAATGATATACTATAAAAAAATCTTTTCCTAATCCTTACTGTATGCCCATACCATAAAATGCCAGCTAACCACAGTTCGAAAGTAAATTCACCAACTAAGCAACAACATTCCAGCATAACAAACCTCATAATATGGTCAATTTAGGCCTTTATTTGATTGTACAACTAAAACCAATTAAATCATTTTCTAATGCATCACAAAGACTAGAGGTAGAGGAGTCTGTTCATGGAAAATTCTAAGCCACTCTGGTAAAAAGAAGCCACCATTTGGCCACAACAGTCATGATTGTAATCCTAGAGACTTTGGTTCAACAATGATAATCCACATTATATCCCACATCCAAAACAGCAGAAGAATAGAAAATTTGTGATCAGCTTTATCTTTCCTTTTTCAACAAAATAAAGATGCAACACCTTCTTGAGTATTTCATGTTAAGTCACATCACATCCACTGTACTTCGGGAGGAGTATAATAACCAAAACATGCAAAGAAAAATAGCGTCTAATGTATGGAAAATTGGTAACTGTTTTCCTGTCCTGGAAGGGAGCAACCCCAAAATCCTTTCTTAATGACAATGACAGTAGCCCAACACTGTCAATGAATATTTTTCTCTCCTACAACATAATTTAATTTTGGCATATATATATTGCCAATTGACAAAAAAATCCAATAACTAATTAAGCGCCCTAGGCAAACAAAAAAATATCATTGCACTAATAAACATAAACTCATTAAAGTGAGAACAAAGTTGTAAAATATTGGACAGCAAAATTTTATAAATTTACCTTTTGTAGGAAATGACCTATACATAAGACATAGTCAATTGGCGTTATAATTGATTTACTATGTACTATCTCCCCCAAAATACGATCAATTGCAGCTCCCTGTATGAAGAGGGCAGATAATGGAATAAGTAAAGGTGTTCAATAGTACTTAATAAGAGAATTACTTGAAACATTTCTAACATGAACAATGCTCACCTTAGTTACTCCAACAGCTCGTACCTCAACTGACCTGCTTCCTTGGACAACATCAACAGATGCATTTGATATTGGGCCAGTCCAGAGATGCTGAAGCATATCTCTTGCTTGCAATCTTCCAAATTCAATATCTAATGTAGAGGGATGACAAGAACATAAAAGAAAACAGAAAATATCAATGTTAGTTTCAGTTAAACCATCTTCATAGGAGAATTAGATTTACAAAGAAGGTACCTGCATACTTGTAGTTCCAGACTAGTGAAGTTTCACGAAGTTCGAAGTGAGAGCGGGGTGTCCTTTCGGTAAAATACTCAAAAACATGCTGATAATCAGTCAACAGAAACTGAATCAGAAACGAGAAGATGCTATAAATGGTCCAAATAAAAATTTACATACCTAGAGAGATAATGGGGTTTACATACCTTCACACTAGCAACCCAATCCATATTTAAATGCTCAGGCATTGTTGTCATCCATTTTCCATTTGTAGATCGCAGAAACATTCCATTCTCAGCAGCTAACCACAGGTTGTACTCACCAAAATTCTGCAAAGAGATATTTACTTTAGAAGGAGATGTAAGTGTAACCACACAAAAAAAAAAAAAAAACAAGGCTTAATGAAGTACATCATCCAGAACGCTTCTTTCACTTCCACTGAGGACAACAATGGTGGTCTTTGGATCATTACATAGTGCCATCAGTGACCCTTTCAGCTCAGGATGCAATTTAAGTTCCATGTCTTTTATTTGATCTCCACCTCGCCCTCCAGGTGTATCCATCAACTCGGTTAGGGTAGAATTGAAACCCTATCATTTGAAATGTTGGCAACACCATAAAGATAGAAATGTAAGGAAGTTCAGTTACTTGCAGAAATTTCATTTCACAACATTAAAAGGGAATGCAAAACAAATAAAGAAATAGAGGAGTAAATAGCCAAGCCGAAATCCAATCCTGAACCCACTCAAAACATGTGGTGCTTGTTCCACCCATAAACATGGGACTAGTTGGGATATATTAAGATCATATTATAATTATCTCATGGGTAGCCCCCCAACTTTATATTTCTTTGTAGTGTTTGGAGGGGTAGAAATGAAACAATAATATGAAAATTGAGAGCCAATTATTCAAGAAACCAGAAAAAGAAAGTTACAAACACGTCATTCAAATTTAACGCAGCCATTTCAGGTAAATTATGCTCTTTACCTTTTTTATATAATCATAATCATTATTATAAATGCAATTGTTAGACATCAAAAGTCATAACCAAGATGTATGTTAACCTAAGAGGTTAAATTTTCAAGGTTAATAAAACAATATGCTAGTTCATGTCAGTGCCTGCTAAATGTATCCCCTAACTAGAAGTTAATATTCTACCATATGAGATGAAGGCGTTTCCAAAGAATCCATAGACATGAAAATTCTGAAAGCATGCTCAAAGAAGTCAAGGACTCTGTCTGGAAAGATAAATAGACAAAGAAGCAAGAATTGGGTATATGAACAACAGACATCAATTTTCTACTAATGGTTGTGGAACTTCAAAATTGGCAACATATGGCAAGAAAACAGACAAAAAAACAACACTTTGACTTTGCCAGAAAAGAGGAAAATAGGTGAGAAAATAGTGATTACCAGAATCAGTAACCGATTATTAGACATCAAAAAGCGTTTAACTGCCTCATTAGTGTTCAGCAGGGGTGGACCACTTGTTATCCTTTGTTGAGCTTCAATTACAGTGTCATTGAGTTCACTGCAAACAAAAATTAAGAGAAGCTCAAAATGTCAGTGATCACTTTATTCAAATCAAGTTTAAGAATTTAAACCAGAAGAAAATCCTATTATTCAAAATTAGTTACAAAATAAACACATGCGCCAGTAGGAATCTAAGCTCTTCTTAAATCTTTGTCCAAGAAGATATCAAAAAGAATACATATATATATATATATTTCCTATTAGATGTGTATTACAAACTAATAGCAAGCTTTGATGCAACTTTGTATGGTATGTTCATCAATTACATGTCAAACTACTAACAAATAGATCAGCTTAACCCTTGTCATATTGAAGAAATTGATCAATGTATAACAAAATTATACCAGGTACAAGTAGAGCTTGTTATAGAATCCCGCATAGTACACTAGGGAGAGAGGTTTTTATATGCAATAAATTAAGTTCTAAGAGAAGTAGCTTCCAAAGGACAATCTGTAGTAGGGTTAATTTGCAGAAAATATAAGATTTCAAGGCAACATGAATTACACTGATCTAATAAATTTCATAAAATAATTGTAGCAGGACGAAGTAATGGAGCCCTAGTCCTTAACATGAATTTTCCTATGAACTATGCCCAAAGCATTCAAAGAGTAAGGCATGGGAAAGCAGTGCAGCCTAAGGTAATGCAATTGTGGAATGGCGTTTAATATAAAGCTTTTGGCCAGGTTTTTTACCATGCTCTCATTTTATGATAGATATAAATTCTATAACCAAGGCTGGCTGGAGAGTTCAGGCCATCGTAGAATATTGTTGTTCCTTTTAAAACCTACTACAGAAGTAATTCTTTCCAAGTCTACCAACTATTCTCCATCTTGATCCCCATAACTGAAGATCAATACTTCCCCTATCCTCCTTTCTACTCCCTGTCCTAACGTATCATCAGATAGTGTGTTTAGGCTGAGACAAGTCTTTCACTCCTAAATGAGGGGCCACAAAGAACCTTACCACCGGACAAACTCATTATCAACTTCTCTATGACTATTTGACTACTAGCGGATTTTGGTCGACTTATACACTTGAACTTCGGTTGACCCAAGGGAATATTATTTTATGTGGTGAAACACCTCCCAACATAAAATACTTGGACATCCAAAAACAGAGCCATATTCATCCTCTTAATTAAGTAGAAGTTTTAACCTAACTAACTAATCAGAAATATTAGTAATAAACACATCAAATAAGAACCCATGAAAGACATTTTGAAACAAATACATAATTCACTGAGCATAATTTCTCTTTTCACAAGACTTTTCACTAAACCTCAACAGTCATATTATATTTCTGACACTGTTAACATTTTTGCATATACAAAACACAAGACTTTGGTCTTCAGAAGACTTTACACATTCAAAACATATCGCAAAGAAAAAGTTGGAAATTGAAAGTTCTCCAGTGTCAACTAGATCTTATTATTTAAAATACTCCAAACAAAAGCTGCATAAAAGACAGCAGCGCTAGCACATTTCTGACTGAGATCTAATTTTTCAGAATCTACACGCAGAGGCATATGCTAACATGCAAAATGGGATGCTTGCATCAAAATGGCATTTATTGATTGCTTTTGATGTCTTTTCTTTTAAAAAACAACACAAAAAGTGATTTATTGAGGTCTTAACGTCATGAATTCTGAAATAAGCAAAGATGCTTGTAATGCTCACTGCAAGTCTACAAACCTAACGAAAGTTTCAGCCCATTCTTGAGCAGTGTGCGTAGTCACATGTGAAAAGTTATGTCGATGACGTTTCTCTCTTTCCTCAGCAGACATATTAAGAGCTTGACCAATTGCAGCAGCAACCTCAGTAATATTCCAAGGATTCACCAGAATCGCTCCAGCACCCAAAGACTGCGCAGCACCGGCAAACTACAAGCATATGCAATTGTAACTAATATCATGAGACACAAGAATATATCAAAGTTCATGGTTGACATTGTAAGAAATTATTATCTATGACTTGTACGAGCATGGATATATCAATAGATAAAGGAAAAGTCTGTTGATGGCGGGTGGGTTGGGTGGTGGGAATGATGATGAAGAGAAAATGTAATCAGAATTCACATGATGCAGCATTTAACACAAACAGACCATTGATATACCACATATATTACAGAATCTTGGAACCCAGGATGCCACTTGCCCAATCAGTAGCCCCCAGCCATACAAAGGAAACAAATAACTCTGGACTTTTTTACTTTAATGGGAGCCTATGTATTGGATAGAGAATCAAAATAAGATGAGACACCATCTAGAAGTAAAAGTCATCTATAAGAAAAATGTTATGAAGTTTACTAAAGAATCCTATTTCCTAATGGCCTGATAAGGGTATCTCTAGTTCAGCATCATGACAACTCAGCACCTGAAGTGAATGCCTTTCACATACATTAACCATGCACATATTTGCCTTTCAAACAGGTAATAAAGAATTAGCATGAGAGGGTATTAATTACAGAGGTTATGGATAGGAATGACAAAAAAAACAACAATTTCGAATATTTATGCAAAGGATTACAGGGAAACTTGTATCCACACAAGCAAGACTTGCAAACAGCAAGAGATAATTTTATTCAAATAGGATGCTTCTAAAATAAGGAAAATTAATCGATTTGATCCTTCATCTACTTCCAGTTGACCACTATTTTAACATTTTTCATTGTTAAACAAAATACAAATATTTTGTCTTTAGCCTGTTGAATTCCACATGGTCATTTTTAATTGGAAAACTTGGCGAATTTTGTTTCAGTTGGTTCCTCTATAAGCCACTTTGGTCCTTAATCTTTCTTTTAATTTCCCTGCACTTGCAATGTAAGTGATGCTTTTCTAAGCACAAATGGGTAATTCATTTGGTACCATGTGTTACTCCAGTTTTACCCTAATAAATCCATCATGTTACGTGTGCACTTTATACTTGTATTGGGAAGAAGAAAAGAGTTCAACGACTAAATAATTTAGCTGTACTGTTTTTCTTTAAACACAAAAAAAAAAAAATGAAATAAAACAATAACAATATTGCAATTAGAAATTTTTTTATAGTGAATCATAAAACAATAATAATATTGCAATAATAATATAAATCTCAAATAGTGAATCATAACTAGTTTAGGGGAATGAAATTGGTTACCGCTTTCAGATTAAAAATAACCAAATGCAAGTTAATTGCACATTTTGTTTAGGAATAATAAAAGAAAAACACTTTCCAAATAAACAAGGATAAATGCATGAATGCTCTCTAAGAAGGATAGACCTGCAGAAAAAATTGGTGAAGAAAATAAATTTGAAAGACAGACAAACTGATTTTCCTTTTTAGTGTCGGGGAAGGGTGGGAGCAGACATTGAGAGACCTTTATAAACCAATAGACGAACAAAGAAAATTCTATGAAGTTATAAATAAAAGAAAGCTACCTATCTTGAGTAGAAATTAAGTAAAGAAATGGTAGATTCACACAGAAGAAACGAACTTTTATCAAATCATCATACATAATGTTATAGCAACAGAAATGGTGCATTAAATGGTTAACATTAATAAAAGGCAAAAAATTGTGCTTTCAATACAGTACTTACTTCACTAAGAATGAGGACCCCTTTTTTGAAATCTTGGCATGCCACAAACTCATAGCTCACAAGATTCATTCCATCTCGCAAGGATGTGACAAGTGCTACATCTAATCACCAAAATAACATCAATCCAATATCATAAAAGCTATAACAAGATTCTTCTGCATATTTTTTTTCTAGACAATATAAGAAATTTTATTAGCCAACTAGGAAGTAAATTTATATCTGAGCATAAGGAAACATAAAAAAGAAAAAAAGAAAAAAACTTAAAAGGGATTGCATTATCCTGAAGTGTATGATTATTTTATCTAAGAAACATCAGCAAAGAAGCCTCTATAAGCATAAAATAATATACAATGAATTTTTCTTACAAGGAAAAGCATGTCTTGTATGATTAAGTCCTCCAATGCACAGATAAAAACATTGCCATTCTACAATTCTATTAATGGACTCAGTTGCTCAGGGAGATATTATGACATGTTTTGGATATTAATTGGAATATGGAACACTAATTATATCTAAGAATTGTCTTCCAGATATTTAATATTCAGTGTCTCGTATCTTAAATTTCCTCTTCAAATGCATTTCATTCATAAATCATAATGCACCAAATCACCTCACCTCATGTTCAGAGTTTTTCTTCTGCTTCTTCTTCTTTTTTTTATTTTTATTAATTTTTTTTATTTTCTCCTTTTCAGGCATCAATATCTTTTGCATGAATATCCTGCATCTATAAGCTTATTCACAAGATCTCAGCCAAAACTTGTTCAGTACTACAACAACAGGCTCTTCCTCCAGAGTCCAGTCCGACAAAAAAAAAAAATAATAAAAATAGAACTTCCTTTTTTTTTTGTTGATTGTTAAGGTAGATCTATATTTAATCTAAAAACAATTACACAGGATGCAAGGATAGGGAAACACCATCAATGCCTTGGCTAAATGAGTCGGTGATCTCCATAGCTCCATGTGGTACAAACAGATTATGGTAATGAAAAATATCCATCTCTAAGATTCAAACAGACCTCAAATATATATCTCAATAGTTATATAAGGGTAATATCACGACCTAAAGGAGACTATGGTGTACAACAGCATTGTCAAGTGAAATTCGTAAGAAAACAATAAAATATAATATATATATATATGTGTATATATATATTCATGCCTTGCTTATTCAATCTGACACATGACAACTAAAGAGAGGAAATGGTAATCTATCTATAAACTACTTGCTTTCTTCAAAAACTAATTCAAGACTAAGACAAATGGTATTTCTTCAGTGAATATAGAGTTTTCCAAATATATTAAACATGTTTGCACTTCTCCATTTACAAGTTTATCCACAAACCATCTCAAGCATGGATTCTCTTAGAAATTTACCCTTTTCTGACAGTACTATAAACAATATGTGTACCAACAAAAGCAAACTTATAATTTAAAAGTATAAAAATTAAAAAATAATAGCTACCAGAAGATAGTGGAAGTAGTAAAAAGAACATGCCTTTTTAGGTCTAGAACATCAAATATTCACACAAACCAAAAATCCAAGAAAATTTGGTGAAATATTAAAAGGAAACTAAAGAACATGAGGAGCAAATAATTTTTACCAGTGACAGCATATAGTGCACATAGCTTGTGGAAGTCCAGAGATCTATCCTGCAAAGTGACAAATTTTCCTTAAAGAGTAAAATACATAGAATTGGAGTTAATACTCACTCACAACTGTAATGGTAATTGACATTCTGATTATCATTAAATGAGCACAGGAGATAGAGAAGTGTGCAGAAGTGGAAATAATGCATGCATAACATATATTTTTCATTTCAACTTACACAAACACTAAAAGAGAGAAATTGATTATCCTGGTTCTTACTAGAACTCTGGAAAGAAGATTCATTTAAATTTTGCTCACAAATAGAGCTATATAATGAACTCTTGAGACTCAGAACTAATGTCCTGAATCTTGCACAAAACTTATGGCAGGAAATGTTAGCTAGCAAGCAAAATCTAGAGTACTACTGATGAGTATCTATATTAGAATAAGGTTCGAAATATACAACAAAAAATGCTCCCCTCTGGTACAAATATGTTTTCAATGTTACCTATTTCTGTTGGTCCAATTTTCTTGTTTATACCATAAATCAATGAAGTTAATGTTTTTATTCCTCTTTTACCCTAGAAACAATTGATAAATAGTCAGTTCAAATAAACAGATATAGAGGTCAATTTAACTTCGTCTTTTATAAATTTGAACCATGTGCCAAGTCCAAAATTGACAACATTATTATTATTATTATTTTGACTGGAGGGAATAGATAAAAAAAAACAACAGAAATTGGTAAAAGATGAATGTCCTAATTTTGAGGTAATTGTTTATACAATGCACAATACAACTTATGGCCATCCCAGATGGCTACAATTCTATTATTTGGTAATACCTAAATTAAACTCTGAAGCAAATCTAAACTCCATATAAATGGTAAAAAGGTTATTAAATCTCCCAATTCTAATAAAATTTGTCTCCACTAGCCAATACTGAGAAAGCTACTAACCAGATGGTGAATTGGTACAGCAGTCAGAGTTCCAAATCTTCCATTGATGCGCCCAACAATTTCATGAACCTGGCTTGTAAGCTTCTGATCTATGTTTCCAAAGAGGAAAACCATTTAACACGTCATTTTCTTAATAAAAGAGATGCATATAAAGTACAAAATGTCAGTAATAAAAAAAAAGGGAATGGCTAAGACCACTTTAGAACGCATACATTCAGGTACGTCAGTTCTTGTTGGCACAGCAATTTGAAGCAAAACAACTTTATCACGCCAATATGAATTTTCTTCAAGAAATTTTTCAAATGCTAGGATTTTCTGAGGAATTCCTTTAATCATATCAAGCCGATCAACCCCAAGCATAACCTGCACAAGAAGAGGCACTCCACACAATTAGTCAAGCCAGAACTAAAGCGATGCAAATCACTGAAGAAATTTGAGTTTAACTTCTCATAAAAGCACAAAAGTAGCAGGTCAATTATACATTTTTTTACTTTCCAGGAGATGTCATCTAAAAGGCTCAATGCACCACATTCACAGCAACCAGATAAAATTGAAGTAACTAATCAACTAAAACTTAAGGGCAGAAATCCCAAGGTGGGAGAAATACTTAATTAGACCAGTTCAAAATGTACATTGCACAAAGCTTCCAACAAATAATTCTAAAAAATTTGTACATGTACAGATGAGGCCTCTAAGGACACAAACACACACACATATATATATTCATATACAGGCCTATGTGAATGTGAGTACAAAGCTGGAGTCAATCAGTGTTGTCAAGGGCAATAGGTGTGACCAAGGCACATAGGGCCCTCATATAGGCTCAAAAAGGTCCTTCGCTTACTAAAGTAACATATACATATAAATATTTCTAAATATTATATTATAAGTTTAAAAAAAGGTTAACAATTCTATTAAATGAACTTAAAAAAAAAGATTAATAAGATAGTTCAATGATCCCATAATCTCTTCAAAAGACCAATTATGAACTATGGAAGTCAGACAATGATGGGCAATGCAGGGAGGTGTCAATTTACAAACTCTTCAAGAGAATTTTTCCTTCTACTTTCAAGGATATTTAATTGATTTCCTTGTTCTATTTCCAAGAGAAAATGAAAGATTATAGGACAAATTTTAGCAAAAGTTTCCAAAATAAAGAGACATCACGCCTGAAAGATATTGAGGCACCTTTCTTAAACATGCCTATTCAGTTTGGTCTGAGTTTTTTCATCACCAGGATCAAGTTATACCTTGATTATGCTTAATCGAACCTACAGATAATGAAGATTCAGTGCATTTTGAGATTTTAAAAATGTCCACTGCCTTCAGAATCTAAAAGTTAACAAAAGCAACATATTGAATCAGGCAGAAGTAAATATTGTTGCAGATTTCCCATGTTTTCATTACATTACTTAGACTAATTTTTTTTTCAGATTATTAGATATGTTTAGTGGGTATGATAATATTGTAATATTACTATATTAGAGGATCCTACTATTAACAAAGTTAGACTGGAAATTTGTAATTAGAAGGTGTTTGTACAATATGCATATGCAAGTAAGCTTGCTCCTTGTGCATTATCTGTGTTTACATGCTTCCATTTAACTTATCCATGTTGTGTTCAAGCACACACAAATAAAAGGGAACAGAATATGCCACTCCCACGAATAAGTATACTCCCATATGAGAAATTAGTTAATCAATTTATGACTAAATCAAACAGAAATGGAGACAACTATGCAAAGAAAACACTAAACTTGGTAAAATCTGAGCAAGGAGTTTTCATGTGAAGAAAAACAAATACCATAAGAGAGTACCTTTCTTCCAGCAAACCTTTCTTTCAATTCTTTGATGTGTTCCTGTACTTGAGGAAGTTCAAGTGCTCTAATGAATCGCTCTGAATCAATGCCAATAGGAAACTGAATTCCAGGAAAACAGAACATAATTAGGACCTACAAGAACAAAATGTCTAAAACTAATTGCATAATTCTGTCAAGATCAACTGTAACACATGTGGAGGAGGAACGTTTTGTAAACAGAAACTCATGGACCAAGTTATCATACTGCAGCTACACGAGTGAGCCTTCCCTGATCCTCCACTCCTTCAGGGGTTCCTTCTAGTCCAAGTATACGAGTACAAGCACTAACAAAATGCCTTGCATAGTCGTAGGTGTGGAAACTGGAAAATAAATAAAGCATATCATCAATTTGTAGGTTCCATAAACTGAATGTTTTAACTAAGGAGTCTCAATGAATAAGTACTGGCAAACATGCAATAATACTCAAGTGAATAAAACTAAATAAACTGTGTAATCTAGCAGATTCCATAGATAGTTTAAAATAGAAGCATTAGTAAACTCAAGAGGCATACACTTATACTGCAATACCATATTTTTCACGAGAAACATCTGACATTATCCTGTTATATTCATGTTAGCGCACATGTTCCAAAAGTTAAGGCAGAAATTAGAGTATTTTGTGGTTAAAAAAAAAAAAAAGTAAATTACTGCAGAAGATATATACTTTGGTTGCGTAGAATGCTAAATATACACTTGATATTTTAATGAAATATCTTGAAACAAACACATCAATTCACAGTTCTATCACATATCTCTAGCTTATCATCAGAGCTGACATCAAACCAATAGGAAAAATCAATAAACACTTATCATAGACCTTCAACCATCTCAGAACATGTAAAGTTAATTTGTTCACTAAAGAGCCTTGACAAAAACAACAAAAAGTGAAAAAACACGCGAGAGGAAAAAAATAAAATCGCACAGATAAATTGACATATACAGACAGAACATAATTTGAAGGTAAAAAATCTTCCTATGCCAACAGTGGCTATCTAAAAACAGAACAAATTACCTACATGAAAAAATAAAAAAATAAAAAACCCCAAAAACAACATATTGAAATTTTAAGTTGATATATCAGGATAAAAACAGAAAATGAACCCTGCCTCTTAGTTTGTGTAAATGCATTATGCTAGTCAAAGTAATTGAAATTGACAAAGCTAGCTCATAGTAAAGCATTTTCTGTAGGGACAATATCCTTCTTTACTGCACAACTGACACCAAATCCCAGCTGTAAATTTCATTCAAAGAGCTCCATTTATTTACTTGGATTTTTCTGCAGACAATTGCACAGGTTAATTATCTTTAAAGACCAGTGTTATGCTCTCTCCATTTACTTTTAATGTTTTGTATATGCATTCAGACCAGTGAAAAAGGGACTACTTCACATGACTTTAAAGTGTGTGAAATTGATGGTGCAATATGGCTATAACCATTTAAATAAAAGTTGCAAATTTATATGATGAAATATTGCTGTCAGAGAGTGTTTCCTACCCAACTAGATCGGCAGCAAGGACAGCATGCAACAGCTCTGAACGAGATGGCAAGGTCCTGTGAATCTCAGAAGATGGGAAAGGTGTATGCAGAAACCAACCCACTTTCATTTTCCTGTTATAGTCCTTCAGACATTGTGGTAGGAACATGAGATGATAATCGTGACACCAAACGACATCTCCCTCTTCGTAATGCTTGTTTACAACATCTGCAAACATTTTATTTGCTTTCTTGTATGCAGCAAACTGAGATTGAAAACTTCGGGTAGTTGCCAAACGGTCTTCTTGTGGAAGTCCAAGATAATGGAAAAGTGGCCATAATATATTGTTGCAATACCCATTATAGTACTGATGAACAATCTCTTCATCCAAAAACACAGGTATACACCTCTGTAATACATAGATAGATAAATAGGAAATAAGATAAACTCTCTGTCCATAAGGGGCTAAATTTCTAGGGAAACATACCAAAGAGTATATAGTGATTGAAGTTAGGTTGAATTTAAAAAGTTTGTTCAAGCCTAAAGAAACCACATAGCCTTTAGTATTTCACCTTCTCAGCTAATGCTTTTGTAAGGGCCTTTTGCCCAGCTTCATCTGGAACATTTACACCAGCCCAACCAATCCATCTTGCTTCGAATTCTTTCACACCTTAAGAAATTTGAAATTGCAGCAATAAATTTCTCGTTGTTCTTAATGTAGATACATATAGAAATAATGATGAAAAATGCAGAACATAAACCAGTAAACAACATCAAGGTCTCCAAATTGAAGGACTAGAAAAAGAAAAATAGAAAAAAAAAAAAAAAGGAATGCTTACCCAGTAATGCACTCACCAAACCACCTGCACTGATCTCTAGTGACCAAGCCTCCTCACCTCTCCTAACTGCAGAGACAGGCAGCCGATTAGCCACCACCAGAAGCCGTTGTCTGAGAGGCCTTACCTCATGCCATTCCCATCCTTCATTAGTTGTTTGACTTTGTGCATCCAAGGAATCTCGCAGATACTGTTCCATGGAAACACCAGAGTCATGACCATCTCTCTGGCGCAAATCATTCTCAGATAGCTGATGCCCTCTGTTATTCTCAGCAGAATCATTTGAAAGAGAATTTCTATTGCTTTTTCTCAATTCTCTCTGTCTCAAAAGCCTCTCTATTCTATTAGGGAAGGTAGAATTGCCATTGTACTTGTTTCCAGGCATATGGGGCAGTCTAGAACTAAACCCCTACGACCAAATTTAATAGCGTTAAAAGGGTGTCCTTGGGAACAATTGTCCTGCATTTCAATAAAAATAAACTGAGACATATCATGGCAGAATTTCCTTCAAATATGATCACTTTTAATAGTCAACTGATTAGAAAACTGTAGTGTATTTCATAATTGCATTTTGTATTTTTTTGGGAAAGGCAATGTACTATGCATATATAAGAAAACCCATAAAAACAAGTTGAAAGAACGACAAGCATGAAGAAAGAGATAACAAAGAGAATGGGATCCACAGAATTGAGTGAGGGCTAAAATGGGGTCTACCATTGAAGTCCTCTATTAGTAAGTGTCCAGTAGTTTTAAAGTCCACAATTTAATATGGAAAAATCCCAACTCGAGTTCAAGAAACAAGAGGAAGCAATGGAAATGACATATAACATTAGCGCAAACACTAATAATATTTCGACCCTCCCGATGATCTGAGTTGAACAATGACATGAAAAGCAAAAAGAATCAAGAGGTTTCGATCAGCAACTGTAAAGTTAAAAAAAAAAAAAAAGATTGGAATAAAACACATTGCATGCAAGAAATCATGTGCAAACTATGTCGAACTGGTATTTAGTTTATAAATTAATTGACACAAAAACCACTTCAAAGAAATCCTACTCCAGCAAAAACTCAGAACTAAGTCCCAATTGGAGATTGCAGAAAACTTAGAACAAATAAATAGAATCCTGAAACTAAATTCAACATCGGAAAAATGGGTCTCACCTAAATCGCAACAAACCCCAAGGAGCAAACTGATAAACTCAAATTCCAAGAAGTGAATAAATACAATAGCCTCAACTCACAACGAAAAAAAGAAACAAAAGAAAGAAAGAAAGAAAAAGCAACGGTTGAGCGAGAAAGCGGGAAAAGATTCCTCCGGTGCCAAAGAATCATCAGGGTGAGAGAAAAAGAGAATCCTCGTGTAAGTTTTCCGAGGCACACAAAGCATTCCAGCCATGCATATGGCACCAAAAAAAAAAACAAAAGTGATCGGTAAAGCAGGAATGACTTTGTTTATTAATACTAAAAATAAAAACGCTGCCTGCTATGAGAGAGGCAAATTCCTCACTCACTGCAGGTTTCTGGCTACTCTTTTGTAATGTACTATTATTAGCATGCAATTAAGAGAAATTATTTCGGGTGATACCAAATTTTATATATATATATATATATATATATATATATAGAAGTATAAAAATCAGGAATTCTTTGGGAATGCTCCCTTGCAGATACATATTTTTCTTCATTTCCAACTTATCTCTTACTATTCTGGGAATACACCCATCCATACTCATCGCTGTATATATATTAATATAAATGCTCACCATCTCAAAAAATTAATTAAAAAATCATATTTATGAGTTTGGTCCATTTGTATTTTCATTACTTTTATATTAAACCCTTAATTTTGAGATATCTACAACACGAATTAGTCAAAAACAGTATTTTCGAGATATTGTATTATTCAATAGAAGAAAAAAAATTAATAATAAAAATTACATTATTTTTTTTCCTTTACAACTGTAATTTCATAAATGACAGAGGAAGAATAAAGATTTCAAAAAACTTCGAGGGCTTAGATTTGCAATTAGAACAAAATCAAACCCCTGCCAGCCTGGAAACTACACAAACATGCTTCTACAAGATACGCAATAAACAGTAAATGCCCCTTTTAAAAACAAAACACCTGTATCCAGACACAAATATATATTTTTTATTATTTATTTAAATTTCGAATTATTTTCACAGTCTGGAACTTATAAACTCATAACCTAGTAACTTCTAAGTAAGTAAAACGTCTATTAAGCCAATACAAGAAAGAAAAATCAACTATTCGATCAAAACATGTGTAAATTATTTAAAATTTTTCCAGAACTTTCACGAACTCACGAAACTAGTTTGATTCATTCTTTTTTTTTTTTTTTAATTTTTAAAAAGGCTATCATGATTCATCATCATCATCATATACGTGAGTGATGTAGGGAGAAAAATACACATGAGAGAGAGGGAAAGAAAGCTTACAGGTGGCCTGATCGGCGGCGAACGGTTCAAAACCGCGTTGAGGAGGAAAGAGAGAATCGAATCGAGGCGCACTTTCCCCCCTGCTGCGCTGGATTCTGGAATTGAGAAGTGGAAGAGTTTCCTGAGAAGAATGATGGAAAGGTGCTTTATTATATATATATATATACAACGTCCTTTGCTTCCCACAATCACATTCATGTGTGTATGTATATATATATATATATATATGTAATACAGTATGTTTTTTTGAGGATATATGATGAAGTAATTTTGGATATATATACGTGACTGTTTGTATATAAGAAATATTCCCACAAAATTTATAATTGTTTCTGTCAATAAAAGTTTCATTTATAATTTTAAAAAGTTATAAATTTAAAATTCTATATAATAAGATTTAAAATGTCTTAAATTTTTTTTTAAAAAAACATTTTTTATTCATTATTTATTGTGAAATTATATAGAAACAATAAAATAAGAAAGATAAAAAAGCAAACAAGATATGTATAGAATAGAAAAAATATTATTATGAGATTTTTTGTTGGTTGTTGATTATTTATTTAAAAAAAAACATAGGACCCTCTATTTATAGGGGTGAATAGAGGATAAGGATAAGCACTAAGGTCACTTGTCACCCGATATTAAGTACTAGGTGACACTTGTCACCAAAGTCATAAGTACTATGTGATATGTGTCATATTAGAGATAGACATCAGATGATACTTATCACCTTTCATTAAGTACGTAATTATCCCGATATTAAAGGATAATCACGATTATACGATGGACATCTACTAATTTAATGAATCTTCGGGATTCATAACACTCCCCCTTGTATGTCCATTACATAAAGAATATGTCTCGTTAAAACCTTATTAGATAAAAACACAGTGGGAAAAAATTCTAGTGAAGGAAAAAGAGTACACTATTCTTTATGTTAAGATTTCTTCCCCTGATGAGATGATATCTCGAAATCTTTAAACCGACGCAAACCAATTTTATATCTCAATTTCTCAAAGGTTGCAGTCAGAAGAGCTTTAGTGAATATATCTGCAAGATTATCACATGATCGAATTTGGAGCACATCAATTTCATATGTTCAATTTGAAGCCCAAGACAAAACTTGGTTTTTCCAAAATCTTTAACTTCAAATTCTCATTTCAAACAATCTATTCTTCTTCTCGAAACTCTTCTGGAGTTTCGATGAGATTGATATCGTCAACATATATAGCAAGAATCACAAAACCAAAATCTGTTTTCTTAATAAAAACACATGGAGAGATTTGGTTATTCTTATATCCTGAATTCAATAATAATTCACTAAGGCGATTGTACCACATGCATCTAGATTGTTTAAGCTCATATAATGCCTTTTGTAATTTTATAGAATAATTTTCACGAATGCCTTTAGAAGCCTTTGGTAATTTGAATCCTTCAGAGATTTTCATATAAATCTCATTTTCAAGGCTTCCATAAAAATAAGTTGTAACAACATCCATTAGACGCATGTCCACATTTTCATGAACTGCCAAACTTATAAGATATGAGAGTGTAATAGCATCAATAACGAGTGAATAAGTTTGATCATAATTAATTCCTGGCTTTTGCAAAAAGTCTTGTGCGACGAGTCGTGCTTTATATCTTACGACTTTATTATTCTCATTTCATTTTCTCACAAACACCCATTTATAACCAACAAATTTTATACCCTTTGACGTTTGGACTACAAGTCAAAAAATTTCTCGCTTCGCAAGCGAATTTAACTCCAATTGAATCGCATCTTTCAATTGAGGCCAATCAATTCTATGTCGACATTCTTCAACTGATGAAGGATCTAAATCCTCATTATCCTTGAAAATATCAAGGGCTACGTGGTATACAAAAGCATTATTAATAACAACGTTCCTTTGATCCCAACCTTTATTCGAAGTGGTATAAATAATAGAGATTTTAGAATTCTCTTCATCATTTGTATTTGAAATCTTTTCATTAGTTGTCCCTTGGTTTTCTATTTTTGTTTCATCAATATGATTTTCTGGATCATTTAATCCTCTTTCTTTTCGAGGATTTTTATTTTTGGAACCAAGGGGTCGACCACGCTTCTGACGTGTTTTTGATTCAACAACTATAGGATTTACTTTCTGTCCTTCAGAGACTTCTATCCGTATAGGAGTATCTATAGCTGAAATATGCGATTTAGTGACTCTGCTGGAGTCAGCAAAAGAATCTGGCAGTTGATTTGTAATTTGTTGCAAATGTATAATCTTTTGAACTTCAAGTTCACTCATATTTGTGCGTGGATCTAAATGATTCAAAGATGTTTTCCACGCAAGTTCAATCTTATGCCATTTATTCTCTCCCCCTAATTTGGGAAACAAATTTTCATCAAAATAGCAATCAGCAAATCTTGCTATAAACACATCCCCTGTCAAAGGTTCAAGATACTTTGTAATGGACGGGGAGTCATACCCAACATATATCCCCAATCTTCTTTGCAGACCCATCTTTGTCCGTTGGTGGTTCAATTGGAACATATACAGCACACCCAAAATTTTTCAAATAAGAGATATTTGGCTCTGAACAAAAATCCAACTGTATGGGAGAAAACTTATGGTAACTCGATGGTCTTAAACGCACAAGTGCTGCAACATACAAAATTGCATGTCCCCAAGCTACTGTAGGGAGATTTGTTTTCATCAATAATGGTCTAACAATTAATTGTCGTCTTTTAATAAATGATTTAGCTAGACCATTCTATGTGTGAAAATGAGCTACAACATGTTCAACAATTATTTCAATCGACATGCAATAAGAATCAAATGCATGCGGAAAAAAATCATCAACATTGTTTAGATGGATTCGCTTAATAGGATAATCAGGAAATTGCACTCTTAAGCAAATTATTTGGGCAAGTAATCTCGCAAACGTCAGGTTACGAGTTGATAATAAATAAACATGCGACCATTGGGTCGATGCATCAATCAAGACCATGAAATATCGAAATTGCCCACATAGTGGACTAATCGGTCCACATATATCTCCATGAATCCGTTCTAGAAATGTAGGACTTTCAGCTCCTACTTTCAATAGTGATGGTCTTATAATCAATTTCCCTTTGGAACATGTAAAGCTTATCGGAAGTCAAAATCTTTTGATTTTTTAAAGGATGATCGTGCGTTGTTTCGATAATTTTTTGCATCATAATTGATCCCGAATGACCCAAACGGTCATGCCAAACTCTAAAAGTAACGAGATTAGTAAAATTCTGGTTTACTAAATGATGCACCTCAATAGTATTTATTTTCACATAATATAGGCCAGAGGATAGAGATGATAGTTTTTCCAACAAAAACTTATTACCATAGGTCACTTTTGTGATACCCAAATATTCATGACCATTATCCTCCTTAGTCTTAACATGATATCCATTACGTCGAATATCTTTAAAACTCAATAAATTTCTTTGAGACTTTGAGGAATATAATGCTTTATCAATAGCAATCATAGTTCCTCCCGGTAATATTATATTAGCTCTTTTGGAGCATTCAATAAGTTTTGCACTACCATTTATTATGGTAACACTTGTTTCTCCCACATTCAAATGAGAAATATATTTCTCGTATTTCAATATGGTGTGGGCAGTTCCACTTTCAATAAGATAGACACTTCCGATATTGTTATTCATACCAGAAAATTGAACAATAGTCATCTGTTTTATTAACAAAATATTTACAGACATAAAAATTAAACATATTATATTATAATATTTAAAAATAAAAGATAATATATAACACAATATAATATTCTAATTATTTTAGACACTTTCATTTCTAATTAAGTGGTCAATTCTTCCTTATGGATGTTCAAAAAAAGCAACAACATCTAGGTGAGCCACACTAACATCAACATTTTCAAAATCGTTGTCAACTTCATTTCTTTCATGAGATAAATTTTGAGAAGTAAAATTTGTCTCAGCATCTTTGCCTTTCTATTCAATAGATGCTTGATATAAGTCAACAAGATGTTTTGTCGTGCGACAGACACAAGACCAGTGACCTTTCATGCCACAACGATAATATTTGTCTTCATAATTTTTTGAAACAATATTTCCTTTCTCGTTATATTTTGTCCACTTCAGGTGGTCATGAATATTTTTTGCACATAAATTATTATTACGATTATAAGGGTCAAATTTATCACGATGTCCATGATTATATTTTCGACCACGACCACGACCGTGATCTCTTCTGGGATCATGATTTCTAACAGCATTCACTTTTGGGAATGGAGTAGAGCCAGTAGGTCGAGTCTTGTGATTTTTCATCAGTAGTTCATTATTTTGTTTCGCAACAAGAAGACAAGAAATTAATTCAGAGTATTCTTTAAAACCTTTCTCATGATATTGTTGCTGCAGGATAATATTCGTGGCATGAAAAGTGGAATATGTTTTCTCCAACATATCATCATCCGTTATATCAACTTCACATAGTTTCAACTGCGAAACTATTTTAAATATTGCGGAGTTATACTCACTCACGAATTTGAAATATTGCAACCTCAAGTGCAACCAGTCATACCGTGCTTTTGGGAGAATGACCATCTTCTGGTGGTCGAATCTTTCTTTCAAATTTCCCCACAAAATAAGAGGATCTTTCACGGTAAGATATTCATTTTTCAAATCCTCATGAAGATGATGATGGAGAAATATTATAGCTTTGGCACGATCTTGTGTTGATAATACATTATTTTGCACAACGATGTCTACCAGACCCATTGCAGCAAGATGCAATTCGGCATCTAGTGTCCATGATAAATAGTTCTTTCTGGTGACATCAAGAGCCACAAATTCGAGCTTAGTAAGATTTGCCATAATAATAGAAAACGTACCTATAGAAAACGTACATGTTTGATCTTCAAATAAACTTCAAAAATACTTTACCCGGTGGTAGAGACTCGAGCTAATAACGTATTGTGAAATTACATAAAAACAATAAAATAAGCAAGATGAAAAGTAAACGAGATATGTAGAGAATAGAGAGAATATTATTATGAGATTTCTTGTTTTTGTTGGTTGTTTATCTACAAAAGGGCATAGGGTCCTCTATTTATAAGGGTGAATAGGGGATAAGGATAAGCACTAAGGATGACACTTGTCACCCAGTATTAAGTGCTAGGTGACACTTGTCACCAAAGTCATAAGTACTAGGTGATATGTGTCACATTAGAGATAGACATAAGGTGATATTTATCACCTTTCATTAAGTACGTAATTATTTCGAGATTAAAGGATAATAACGATTATACGATGGACATCCACTAATTTAATGAATCTTCGGAGTTCATAACATCATTTAAATTTAAATTTTATTTTTTACCTCGTTGATTTGAATTATTTATCACATGATTGATTTTTAAAAATAAAAAATAAAAAATAAATTAACTAATTAAAATAAGTTTAGAAAATCACCAATAATTTTTTTAATGATGTTTGTAAATGTCTATGGAATAATTATTATTATCTTTTAATGTCAAAATAATGACATAAATAATAAAAAAGTATATTTATCACATGATGTAATTTATTTCTAAGGTGAACATGTGTTACTTACACATTTAATTATGAGTAATAATTGTCACTTTTGGCGCTTATCCCCTCCCTTTTCTATCTCTAGAGGACTTGTGAACATTTGTAAAAACATACAAAGGAAAACTATCGAAATAATTATAATAATATTCTCTTTATTACCTAAATTTGTTTTTTTACTTTTTATTTCATTAGTTTGTTTATTTTATATTTATATAATTTTATAATACATTATTAACACGAGTTTTTATTATTAGGTAAAGTGTTTTTGAAAAATAAATAAGTACGCTATCTACTCTTATGTCAAATCTCAGTAAACTCGAATTTGTGACTTTTGATGTTACCGAAAATAACTATTTATCATCTACATTAGATGTTGAGATACATCTTACTACAATAGGTCTGGCAATACCATTGTACAAAAAAATGTATCATTGACACAAGATCGTGCAAAGTCATAATTTTTCTCAGTGATTATCTTCATGAGGATAAGAAAAATGAATATCTTATCTTGAAGAATTTCCTTGTTTTATGAGAAAATTTGAAAGAAAGATTTGACCACTAGTAGATGGTCGTTCTCCTTAAAGCACGGTATGATTGAATGTACCTAAGGTTGCAAGAATTCAAATCCGTTATGCAAAATTATTTC
Source organism: Asclepias syriaca (assembly GCA_027405835.1). NCBI lineage: Eukaryota > Viridiplantae > Streptophyta > Magnoliopsida > Gentianales > Apocynaceae > Asclepias > Asclepias syriaca. The sequence goes on from CM049930.1 coordinate 10,885,538, forward strand.
ATAGTTAAAATTATATGGAGTTGATATAACATATGATGATATTTTTGAAAAAGCATTATCTACTTTTCATGTCACGAATATTCTCCTACAATAACAATATCGTAAAAAAATTCTTAAAAGATATTTTAAGTTGATTTTTTGTCTTTGTGCTAAAAGACAAAATAATGAATTATTGATAAAAAAAATCATGAAACTCGACCAACACACTCTACTCCATTTCTGGAAGTGAACGTTGTTAGAACCCATGATCCTAGTAAAGATTGTGGTCATGGTTGTAGTCATTACCATGGTCGTGGTCGTAAATATGATCATGGACATATTCGTGATAAATTTGACACTTATAATCATAATTATCAAAATAATAATTCAGGTGTCAAAAATGTCGATGACCACCACCCAAAGTGGACAAAAAATAATAGAAAAGAAATATAGTTTCACAAAATTATGAAGACAAATATTATCGTTGTGGCATCATGGTCATTGGACCCGTATATATCATACGACAAAACATCTACTTAATATATATCAAACATCAATAGAAAAGAAAATCAAAGATGTCAAAGTAAATTTTATTTCTCAAAATTTTACTCATAAATGAAAATATGATGATGATGACTATACACAATAAAATATTCATGGTCTTAAAGTCTTAAAGAAATTTTTGAGTTTTAAAGATATCTGACGTAATAGATATCATGTTGAAACTATGAAAGATAATGACCATGAATATTTGGGTATCATTAAACTGGCCTCTAGTAATAAGTATTTATTGGAAAAAACTATCATCTCTATCCTCTAACCTATATTATGCTAAAATAATGCTATTAAAGCGCATCATTTAGTAAATCAACCGTTTATTAATCCTGTTACTTTTAAAATTTAGAATGATCATTTGGGTCATTCAGGATACTGGAAAAAAAATTAAGACAACACATGGTCATCCTTTGAAAAATCAAAAATTTTGACTTCGAGAAAACTCTCATGTGTTACATGTTCCAAAGACAAATTAATTATAAAATTATCGTCATTAAAAGTGGGAGTTGAAAGTATCTAGATTTCTAGAACACATTCTTGGAGATATAGTCAAGAAGGCGTAACTCAATTGGCAGCACATTCAGCTATGATCTTGACAAATCACGAATTTGAGACATCGTAGAGTGAGAACGCTTCAAAATTTAAGTGTCAATTTACAAATTTTTAAAATAATCAATTTACAATAAATTTTTACATGTGCAACTTATATGGTAAAATCAAGGGTAAAATTATCTTAGTTGCACTTCTTAGATCTCAAAATCTAACTTCTGCACCTCAAATGTTTTTTTGCACTTATAGTGCCATTGAGGTTTTAAAACATCCCACTACATGCACCTCTGTTAAGCCAAACCGTTAAATCTTTAATTTTATCGTTAGTCAACTTTGTTTCACTATTTGACACTGTTCCAACTAGGGGCATTTTTGTCCAATTTTTCTTAATTTTTTTTCATTTTTCTTAATTTTTTCTCTCTCCTTCTTCTTCATCTTTTCTCTCTCTTCCTTCTTTCTCTCTCCATTAATTTAATTTTTTTTCTCTTCCACCTTTCTCTCTCTCTTTTCTACTTCCTTTATATCTCTTCCTTCTTTCTCTCTCCTTCTTCCTTCTTTCGCTGCCGAAACTCTCAAACAACTCATTCCTCCCCCTGGAATTTCTGAATATTCGGGTTTAGGTCTCTGCATTTGCATGCCCGGGCACCAATTCATTTCAGCCAAGCCAAGCCTAGCCACAGTACTACCAACCACCACCAAATCCACAAAAGAAAGAAACGTCTTCATCACTTCAGATCCTTTCATTCGATTGAAATTTGCAGAGGGATTCAGAGAAGAAGTATAAGGGAATTGATAAATCCCAGTGGGTAAAAAAATGAATTATCGTCTAACATCCCTCTTCACAAGATCGTCATTGAAATCCAAGAAATCCCCATATTTTCTGCTGCAATTCTTCTCCACCCTGAATTCTTCTCCGCCTACTCAGACTCCCAAATTCGCTCAGACTCTTGAAGGATTACGTCAATGGCTTGCTGCTAAATCACCCAATCTAGCTGATTTCACTAAGTTGTAGACTGAAAACGAGTATTCTGTGGTGGTTGGTACCAAGAAGAAGCCATTACCAAAGCCTAAATGGATGAAGGAATCCATTCTCGAAGGTGAAAAGTATACACATATTAAGAAGAAGTTGAGGGAATTGAAACTTCATACTGTTTGTGAAGAAGCTAAATGCCCCAATTTAGGGGAATGTTGGTCTGGTGGTGAGACGGGGACGGCTACGACAACCATTATGATAATTGTTTGTCTTTGTTTATTTGTGAATTTAATGCTACTTTGTAAAGTGCAGAGAAAAAATTTAACAGTCATATTATCTAAATAATCTTTGAATCTCTTGTATCCCGGGCGTGCAAATGCAGAGACCTGAACCCGAATGTTCAGAAATTCCAGGGGGAGGATTGAGTTATTTGAGAGTTCCGGCAGCGAAAGGAGGAAGAAGGAGAGAGAAAGAAGGAAGAGAGAGAAAGGAAGAAGAAAAAGAGAGAGAAAGGAGGAAGAGAGAAAAAAATATTAAATTAATGGAGAGAAAAAGAAGGAAGAAAAAGAAAAGAGGAAGAAGAAGAAGAGAGAAAAAAATTAAGAAAAATTGGACAAAAATGCCCTTAACTAGAACAATGCCAAATAGTGAAAAAAGATTGACGGAAAAATTAAAGACTTAACGATTTGACTTAACATAGGTGCATATATGGTGAGACGTTTTAAAACCTCAATGACACTATAAGTGCAAAAACAATTTTATGTACAAAAGTTGGATTCTGATATCTAAAAAGTGCAACTAAGATAGTTTACCCTAAAATCAATAAGTAGTTTTTAAGTGAACATTTTTTAAAACTTTTAGGTGTTATATTAATTTGAATTTTTAAAAATTACATTTTCATATGGTATTATATATATATATATATTGTAACAAAGTGAAGAGTTTTTTTTTAGAAACCTCGAGCTTTTTTTTAGCAAAAGTGCAGAGTTTTTTTTGTAGCAAAGCGCGGAGTTTTTTTTGTAGCAAAACGCGGAGTAGCAAAGTGCAAAACTTTTTTTTTAGGAAAGTACGGGTAGCAAAGTGCAAAGTTTTTTTTGTAGGAAAGCGCGGAGTAGCAAAGCGCGGAGTAGCAAAGAGCATAACTTTTTTTGTAGCAAAGTGCAAGGCTTTTTTTGTAGAAAAGCGTGGAGTAGCAAAGCGTGAAGCATTTTTTTGGGTAAATTATCTTACTAACACTTGAACTTTTAAAAAATTCAACTTTTGCACCTGTATTTATTTTTGCTTTGAACTGACACTTTAACTATAAAAAATCACCTCTTTTGCCCTTCCGTCCAAAATTTCCGTCAGATTTCATTTTTCATCCAATTCTTGGGGCACTTTCGTTTTTTAAAATCATTAATATTTTAAAATTATTAAGGTTTTATTTTTAGGGATAATTTTATCTTTTCATAAAATTTTAAAAAATTTGGGGCATTTTCATCTTTTAAAATCATTAATATTTTAAAATTATTAAGGTTTTATTTTTAGGGATAATTTTATCTTTTCATAAAATTTTAAAAAATCTAAAAAATCTTCTTAAATTGGAGGGATTCGATTCCTCAACCACACAAATGGCAAAATCATATTAACCCACTAAAGCAACTATTAACATGTTAACTTGTATGAAACTTATATTTTATATTGCATACTAGATGATGCCAAAATAAATTTAACATAATTATATTTGCGAAACCCTAGATTTGAACCACAATCGTATAAACAATAAATAAGCATTTACTATTTGGACAAATTGATGCGCTTCCGACTGATATGCTAAATATGTGTTATTTTACCCTATGTTGATTATGAGTAATTAAGGACTGTGATTGACTAATTGTCACATTTAGTCTTTACGGTGTCACTTAATCAGCCAGAACCTAAGGCAGAGTACCTATCGTGTAGCTAGTCTGTTGGAAAGTATCTACGATTTTATTAAATAAATATCGTACTCCCAGGGAAGTGGTAACGGCTTAGTAGTAACTAGCCTTTTATCCTAACTCTTATCTTATGATTCAGTTATGCAATCTTCATCAATAACTTTGATGAGAGGGTGATCCATTCTCCACTAGGTTTAAATCTAATTAAGCCTAAAAGTGTTTTATAGATAACGTCCTGATTCTATGTTATACTGTTCCTATGTCACTTCGGGGATCATGCCGCTTGCCCATAACCGCCGGCATAACGCTCTACTCAGCCTACCTAGACTACTCTAACAAACAGGGTGTTCCGCAGGTTATTTTATCTAGTATGGCAGACACCAATACTAATTGATGCATGTTAAACTAAACAGGTTACGAATAGACCGTGGTTAGGAATTGTCTATAACCCTACATTTAGTTTAAAAGAAACTACATTAGATATGCAGACATAATGAATATTAAGCAGGTAGCTATTCCCGGGAAAACATAACAACTTCAACATATAAAACAAATAATCTCATATTCATAATAAATTTTTGGACAATCACAATACAAACATATAAAGAGAGGGACATGGGGGACCCATGCCATAAAGAAATCACCCTTTACGTAGTCACGCCGTTGGAGCGTACTGCTTGTATATGTCGTACTGCTTGACCCGACTCTGCTCGACAGAACCTTCGGAAGACGCTTCCTCAGCCTAGTAATTGGGCTTTACCTTAATACCCAGCTTAAGCCCAGCCCTATGGACTGACTCTTCGAACACCTAGAGCCCTCTTAGGATCTCCTAAAGAAATCCTAGGTATTCTATGAATACCAGAAACGAACCTATCTATCGAACCCTAGGATCTGAGACTATTTCTCAGAAACTAAGAAAAACGAAACACAAAAAGGAAAGAAAGAAAACTTATACTGAAATCTGAGTCTCCGAGTGAGTTGTGTACTCGAGATTTGTACACTGGAAACCACTGAATGACTCAGATCGAGTGGAGAGGGATGATTTCAACTCTTGGAGGCCTGGGGTATTTATAGCAGCTTTCTGGAGTGAAAATCTCCAAAATTTCGATGTGGGACAACTTCTGGTGCTTCGGGACAGCCGTCCTAGATTGGGACGGTCGTCCTGGTGCTTTGACTGGGTCAGGACGCCCGTCCTGACCCGTTGACCAGGTCAGCATTTCCAAAAATTGCATTTTTGCCCCAAAATTTGTTGTTTTCGTCTACTTTTCACCTGACAGTTCCAAAATCATAAAAATTGTGAAATTGAGTAAATAACAATCAATTAAGAACGATTTCCTATCAATTTCACCCTAAATTATGCCTAAAAACATGCTAAAATAGTGATATGATTTATGCATATCAGATAACCCCACACTTAGCTCTTTGCTTGTCCTCAAGCAAAATCTACCTGAAGTTAGTGATTCTAAATCATATGTGCAGTCACTTTGATTTCCTAGTCATGTTTTTATTCCAAAAATTATTCAGACAAATTTTAACACAGGTATGACTGGTTAGGTTGCCATGACAAGGTCTCAAATGTCTTTAGTAGATTGTTATGATTGAGCAGAAAACAACTTAACAACTAGGTTGAACTCTTCTCTTAGTCACAAGGTCTTCCTGATATGGTCAACACAATAAACTCTCATCTTGACTGTTACCAGATAACACTTCGACCCGTCGCTAGACATACTGACAACAGACAACTTTCTGAGTTCTGAGCCTTGGTGATCAGATTTTTACTTATTTAGCGTTTATTGAGTTTTTTCTTTTATAGATTTTTTAGGGTATTTTGAGTCTGCTTAGAACACGTCAACTTCAACTACCCATGTAGCGAGTCCCACTCCGATGACTCCCAGACCTACACGACCTTAGGGCATCAGACTTTAAGTTCCCCGAAGGAGTGGTGCTCGAGTAGCGAAGGCCGCTGGCAAACTACCCTTATTTAATTAATTCTCTTTTGTTTCTTTTCACTTTTAGCTCAGAGTCTCATCTAGTCATTCTAATTGTCAATGCATCCACAACTGGTCTAATTTTATCTAGTTAAGTCTCGAAAAGGTAATTGGCTGAGGTTTCTAATCCAGACTAAGTTGTGCTCAGTTATCAGGAATTCCATATTTCTAATCAATAAGTTCAAGATAGCTATCACATTGCCTCCTACTAACCATAACATTCTACCTACATATCATCGACATAAGCAATGTTTAACCAATCATACTGCATTTAGAAGTCTGAAAGAATGAGAATTTTGAAATTTTTTTGGAAGGGTGTGAAAATATGGGGAAAACAAGCAAAATCATGCAAAAATTTTCTCACTACTACAATGCACTGTGCACTGCTACCCCACACTTAAGTCTGACACTGTCCTCAGTGTTCATGCATAGCTAAACTACCCCACACTTATTTGAAAACAAGAACAAAAACAAAAAAAAGAACTCAAGAACGAGACAGAGAACTCTCACCCCACACTTATTCGACTAACTAAGGGTAAGAGAGAAAATAAGGCAACAAAACAAGAAGGATAGCAAAACAGAACACAAAACAAATAAAATAAAAGGAATATGAGGATTAGAAAAACTCCCTTCATGTCGCGAGCAGAAGGGTCTTCTCTGATCTGTCAATTGGCTCTTCACCTTAGCCATGTGCTATTGCTGAGGTGTTTCTGACTCTGCAAGCTCTAGATATTGGAACGGATGACGTCAGCTCCGATCCTTCAATGTCGAGCTCCAGGTAGTGGCCTATCCATTTGATGAATGACTCGAGTCCCAAGGACTGATTCCTCGAATCATTTGCAAAGTTTCTCGTAATCGTAGCAACGTGTCCAGAAGAAACGTGTTTAGGAATGAGACTTCTTTGGATTTGTGTGCCTACCTGCCAATGTCAGTGAAGGTATTGCATGCAAGTTCCGAATGGCAGAAAAGATACTTGAAGCTTTGGCGAAGCCGTGGTGGTAGGAGGCTCCAGTGGTGTAGATCTGGGCCCAAATATTTGAAACTTCCTCGGGGAGGTTTCTCACAGCTGATTGTATGCAGGGGATGCAAGCTCCTCCATTGCTATGCTCCCGATACAATGCCAAATTCCTCTATATCCTTCGACCATTCGATACCACTTGGTAGATCACTTGCTTGCACTGGTCTGGCTTTAATTGTTGTCGGTATCTCATCTGTTGATTCTGCGGGTAGGGGTCTTGCTGTGGTGGTATCTTCTGAAAGTTTCCAACTTCCGAATTATTCCTCAGCTAAATCCCGTATGATTCCTCCAGCTGGGATTGTATGCATTTCCCATTGGAGTAGCATTCTGCAGTAACCTACTCCTACCTCTTTTTGGAATGGTTCGTATTTCATTCCCATAGCAATCCCTGCTAAAGTGTGGTACTTGGCAGACTTCACAGATTTGATACACAGACTAAACGTGTTCTTCCTAAGATATTGGCACTCTGAATCTGGAAAACAACTTCTCATAGAATCTGCACATGACTTTAACATCATTAGTAGGTAATGCATGTGGTTCAAGCCATTTTTTGAAAAGTGTTCCACGACTACTATTATGTAATTATTTTCACAGGAAGAAAAAGAAAAGGATTCGATACCCCAGATATCAAAGGTTGCAATACTCTGTATACGTCGCTGGGATAGACGATCTCTGGAAAGACGTGTTCCCTTTTATTTTGCAAGCATCGCAGGACTATATCAGAGATACAAAATCCTTGAATATGGGGGTCAACAAGATTCTACTTCCAACACTTTCCAGACAGTGTTGATAGCAATTAATTGGTCTCCCATAGATTCTTGCAATACTTCAGAATCATGTGGCCTTCGCTTTCCGAGATACATCCTCTGATCACTTTACTCTGCAAAAATTTGAAATAGAAGAGAAATCTGCCGAGTAGTAATATTTCAAATCAGCAAGGAATTTCTTCTTTTGCTGATAAGTCATATCACTTGGGAATAATTAGCAGCTAGATAATTAGTAATATCAGTAAACCACGGAGGAGAATCATTACTCATAGCAAACAATGAAAATAGATCCTCATTCAGAAATTTATCAGATACTACTGTCTCGTCAATAACCTCTAACTCAGGGTTTCCTAATCTAGACCAAAGGTTTGCTTTCTAGATTCTTAACCCTTTTTCTTACTCCTTCATTCTATATCAAACTCAAGTAATAATAAAACCTAACTTAATCAATTATGGTTCAGTATCAGTTTTATTGAACACAGACATCTCAGAATGATCAGTGTAACCTATTGTTTTAGACAAGACTAGATAAGATCAGGATTTATTATACATGAACTTTCTTATCATGTTTCTGTCCTAAAACAATTCTTACTACATCATTACATCACATATTCATTCAAAAAGCAGATTTCAATCAGGTGATGCCATAATGGGTGCAGTAATTCCTTTTGGTTTAAAAGATCTCATGCAATTATCAGCAAAACAAAAGGAACATCCTTTTTTTCAATAGAACATTCAGAGGTCTGGCTATTAAGGAAAAATTATTTCATAACTCGTCCTAATAAAGCCGGTATGACTCTAAGAAAATTCTAAAATGGAGTTTCTTCCCGATAAACATCTAACCCAAAATTTTACAACTCAGAAGAAAATATATTTTGTCCTCATTTCCATTTTTATTCGAAATTAAATAATAGAAAAAAACAAAAAGAGCAACTAAGAAAACAACTACGAACGAACAAGAGATAGGGAAAAGAACAACTTACCATTGAGCAAGAAAAATATATTTTTTTCGGGTTTTAAATTTTAAAATTTTCTTTTTTTTTTTTTTTTCAAAAGCAGTTAAATTTCCTCAATATGGTTTTAGAATGATTTTCTAAAATTTGATTATCCTAAATGTCTTAATTTTAGATAGTGTCTAAAATTAGTTAGTTATGATAATCCTATATTTCGGAAATTGATTGTCTAACTAGCATAAGATAAGTGTTGGGTCTAAGGTCTAGGTTACTACCGCTACCTATCATAAGTCTCTAGAATTGTGGCCTTTAATCCTAAATTCATTACGATATTTCTCGGGCAACGGTGCCAAAATTCTGATGCGTTTCCGACTGATATGCTAAATAGGTGTTATTTTACCCTATGTTGATTATGAGTAATTAAGGACTGTGATTGACTAATTGTCACATTTAGTCTTTATAGTGTCACTTAATCTGCCAGAACCTAAGGCAGAGTACCTATCGTGTAGCTAGTCTGTTGGAAAGTATCTACGATTTTATTAAATAAATATCGTACTCCCAGGGAAGTGGTAACGGCTTAGTAGTAACTAGCCTTTTATCCTAACTCTTATCTTATGATTCAGTTATGCAATCGTCATCAATAACTTTGATGAGAGGGTGATCCATTCTCCACTAGGTTTAAATCTAATTAAGCCTAAAAGTGTTTTATAGATAACGTCCTGATTCTATGTTATACTGTTCCTACTTGTTGATTGACCTATCTTCGAGTATTTTAGATGCATCTTAGCCTGGATTGCAACTATGTTATGAGTCTAAAGGTGTACCACATCTGAGTCTCTATGCTACCGCCCCATCGCCAAGGTAAACGGCCCTACTCACGGTTACTACTAAAGACAGCTATGAAAGCCTTATGTCACTTCGGGGATCATGCCGCTTGCCCATAACCGCCGGCATAACGCTCTACTCAGCCTATCTAGACTACTCTAACAAACAGGGTGTTCCGTAGGTTATTTTATCTAGTATGGCAGACACCAATACTAATTGATGCCTGTTAAACTAAACATATAAAGAGAGGGACAGGGGGACCCATGCCATAAAGAAATCACCCTTTACGTAGTCACACCGTTGGAGCGTACTGTTTGTATATGTCGTACTGCTTGACCCGACTCTGCTCGACAGAACTTTCGGAGGACGCTTCCTCAGCCTAGTAACTGGGCTTTACCTTAATACCCAGCTTAATCCCAGCCCTATGGACTGACTCTTCGAACGCCTAGAGCCCTCTTAGGATCTCCTAACGAAATCCCAGGTATTCTATGAATACCATAAACGAACCTATCTATCGAACCCTAGGATCTGAGACTATTTCTCAGAAACTAAGAAAAATGAAACACAAAAAGGAAAGAAAGAAAACTTATACTGAAATCTGAGTCTCCGAGTGAGTTGTGTACTCGAGATTTGTACACTGGAAACCACTGAATGACTTAGATCGAGTGGAGAGGGATGATTTCAACTCTTGGAGGCCTGGGGTATTTATAGCAGCTTTCTGGAGTGAAAATCTCCAAAACTTTCGATGTGGGGCAACTTCTGGTACTTCGAGACGGCCGTCCTGGTGCTTTGACTGGGTCAGGACGCCCGTCCTGATTCGGGATGCCCGTCCTGACCTGTTGACCAGGTCAGCATTTCCAAAAATTGCATTTTTGCCCCAAAATTTGCTGTTTTCATCTACTTTTCACCTGACACTTCCAAAATCATAAAAATTGTGAAATTGAGTAAATAACAATCAATTAAGACCGATTTCCTATCAATTTCACCCTAAATTATGCCTAAAAACATGCTAAAAAAGTGATATGATTTATGCATATCACAAATACAAAAATTCATATTATTTAAAAATTATATTAAATATAAAGATTCTAAAAAAATATTATCCAAACAGCACAATTTAAACCATATGTCTTCGTAGTCATTTCCTTCCTCAAACCTTGAATTTTTCTTTTAAACTTTGAATTCTTTGCAAAATACAAATTTTGAGTTTTTTTACAATGGCATTATTACATTATTAGTGTCAGCAATGACATTGTATTAAAAAATACCTCAAAATTCATGTTATGCGATGAATTCGAAATAAAAAAGTTAAAAAGAACTTCAGTGCAAGGTTTGAGGAATGTGACAATAACAAAAACTTGTGGTTTGAATTGTGTCATTTGATAATATTTTTTTAGAATGTTTATATTTAATATAATTTATATTTAAAATATAAAATGTAATCACAATATAAAATGCGTATTTATTATTTTTGTAATTATAATATAAAATATAAGTTCCAAACAAATTTATATATTTATAGTTGTTTGAGTGGGTAGATATGGTTTAATTAGGCGCGTGGTTGTAAGATCAAACCTTTGAGATTACAAAAAAATATTTTTCAAATTTTTAATAATAAAGTGAAATGACAAAATTACCCTTGAAAATAAAATCTAATAATTAAAAAATAGTCATAATTGCAAAAAGACCAAAATGCACTTGAAAATTGGACGGAAAATAAAGTATGACAGAAATTTTGGACGGAAAGGCAAATTAGGTGATATTTTATAGTTCAAGTGTCAGTTCAAAGAAAAAATAAATACAGTTGCAAAAGCTGAATTTTTGAAAAGTTCAAGTGTTAGTAGGATAATTTATCCTTTTTTTTAGCAAAGCGTGGAGTCCTTTTTTTTGTAGCAAAGGGCATAACCTTTTTGTAGCAAAGAGCGAAACTTCTTTTGTAGGAAACCGTTGAGTAATAAAGCGTGGAGCTTTTTTTTGTAGCAAAGCATGAAACTCTTTTTTGTAGCACAGGGTGAAGCTATTTTTTGTAGCAAAGTGCAGAGTAGAAAAGCACGGTGCTTTTTTACTGTAGCAAAGCGCGAAACTCTTTTTGTAGGAAAGCGCAAAGTAGCAAAGCGCAAGCTTTTTTTTGTAGCAAAGCATGGAGGCTTTTTTGTAGTAAAGCGCGCATCCTTTTTTTGTAACAAAGAGTTTTTGCAGCAAAATACAGAGTTTTTTTTCAGCAAAACACAAAGTAGCAAAGTGCGAAGCTTTTTTTGTAGGAAAGCGCAGAGTAGCAAAGTGTGAAGCTTTTTTTTTTGTAGCAAAACACAAAATTGTTTTTTGAAGCAAAGCACGAAGCTCTTTTTTGTAGCAAAACGCGTAGTCTCTTTTTGTAGCAAAGTGCGAAGCTTTTTTGTAGCAAAATGCGAAGCCTTTTTTTGTAGCAAAATGTGGAGTTTTTTTTTTTGTAGCAAAGTGCAGAGTAACAAAGCGCGAAGCTCTTTTTTGTAGCAAAGTGCAGAGTAGCAAAGCACGAAGCTCTTTTTTGTTGCAAAGCGCAGAGTAGCAAAGCATGAAACTTTTTTGTAGCAAAGTATGAAGCCCTTTTTTGTAGTAAAACGCGCATCTTTTTTTTGTAATAAATTTTTTTTGTAGCAAAACACAGAGTAGCAAAGTACAAATTTTTTTTTGTAGCAAAGTGCGGAGTAACAAAGCGCGAAGCTCTTTTTTGTAGCAAAGAGCGAAACTTTTTTTTGTATCAAAGAGTAGAGTAGCAAAGCGTAAAGCTTTTTTTCGTAGTGAAGCGCGGAGTAGCAAAGTGCAAAGTTTTTTTGTAGCAAAATGCGGAGCCTTTTTTTGTAGTAAAATGCGAAACTTTTTTTGTAGCAAAATGCAGAGCCTTTTTTGTAGCAAAGTGTGAAGCTTTTTTTGTAATAAAGCGCAGAGTAGCAAAATGCAAAGCTTTTTTGTAGCAAAATGCGGAGCCTTTTTTTGTAGCAAAACGTGAGACCTTTTTTTGTAGCAAAGCGCGAAACTTTTTTTTGTAGCAAAAGCACGAAGCCTTTTTTTTTGTAGCAAAGTGCATAGTAGCAAAGCGCGAAGCTCTTTTTTGTAGCAAAACGCAAAGTTTTTTTGTAGCAAAGTGCAAAGTTTTTTTTTAGTAAAGCGTAGAGTAGTAAAGTGCGGAGCTCTTTTTTGTAAGAAAGTGCAGAGTAGCAAAGCGCAAAGTCTTTTTTTGTTTCAAAGCACAGAGTTTTTTTTGTAGGAAAGCGCAAAGTAGCAAAGTGCAAAGCGCAAAGCTTTTTTTTGTAGCAAAACATGGAACCTTTTTTGTAGCAAAGTGCAGAGCCTTTTTTTGTACTAAAGCGCGAAACGTTTTTTTGTAGCAAAGTGCAAAGCTCGTTTTTTTAGCAAAATGCAAAGTAAGTGTGGAGTCTTTTTGTAGCAAAGTGTGGAGCCTTTTTTGTAGCAAAGCTCGGAGCCTTTTTTGTAACACAACTTGGAGTTTTTTGTAGCAAAGTGAGGTGTTTTTTTTTTGTAGCAAAATGCAAAGTTTTTTTTGTAGCCAAGTATAAAGCTCTTTTTTGTAGGAAAGTGCAGAGTAGCAAAGCGCAAAGTCTTTTTTTGTTTCAAAGCACAAAGTTTTTTTGTAGCAAAGCGCAAAGCTTTTTTTTGTAGCAAAATATGGAGCCTTTTTTGTAGCAAAGTGCGGAGCCTTTTTTGTACTAAAGCGCAGAACTTTTTTTTGTAGCAAAGTGCAAAGCTCTTTTTTTTAGCAAAATGCAAAGTAAGCGTGGAGTCTTTTTTGTAGCAAAGTGTGGAGCCTTTTTTGTAACACAACTTGGAGTTTTTTTGTAGCAAAGTGAGGTGTTTTTTTTTGTAGCAAAAATGCAAAGTTTTTTTTTGTAGCCAAGTATAAAGTTTTTTTATAAGAAAGTGCAGAGTAGCAAAGCGCGAAGCTTTTTTGTAGGAAAACGTGGAGTAGCAAAGCACGAAACTTTTTTGTAGCAAAATGCGGAGTCTTTTTTTGTAGCAAAGCGCGGAACTTTTGTGCAGTAAGTGTGTGGCTTTATATAATAAATAACAATTGATCAATTAAATAGTTTACAGAAGCATACCTAAATAAAGGGCACTAATATGATGTTACATATTAGAGTTTCCCCAAATTTTTCTCTATGAGAGTCTATCCTCTCCTCATCAAAGAATTTGCCTTTAGACACGGTAGACACTATTATGATGTTGTTGAATTAAAAAAATTTCAAATCATTTTTCTTAAAATTGTCCTTCCCCCTCTCTTCATCGTCAAAGGATTATTTATAATTTAGGAATTAGAGTTATAATTGAATTCTAATTCTTTTTTTATAGGATAAACAATATATTTTTTGATATGGTTTTTCCAATTTACCCTTAGTGTTGAGGGATAAAACATAGAATCTTAATTAGATTCTAATTCTTATTTTGGATGGAAAAAATAATATATTTGTGATATGATTTTCTTAAATTACCCTTAGATTTAAGGAATATATCCCACTAGGAAATCAAAATTTTTGAAAAAGAAATAAATAAGTAAAAATGAAAGAATTTGAAAAAATAAAATAGTTTTAAAATTAATAAATATTTGATATCATATATAATATTTGGAAAATTCTAATTTTTAGAATTGAATAAAATTTTAAAAATACAAAAGATAAAATGTAAAAAGATTTAAATAAAAATAACGGACAAGAAATCAAAATTTTCAAAAAGAAATACATAAGTGGAAAATGAAATAGTTTGAAAAAATAAAATAGTTTTAAAATTAATAAATATTTGATATCATATAGAATTGGAAAAGTCTAATTTTTAGAATTGAGTAAAATTTTAAAAATACAAAAAATAAAACTTAAAAAAATTAAATAAAAATAACAGACAAGAAGCAGAAGATAAAGAAGCAATGTAGAATTTAACAAAAAAAAACTATGAAAAGTTAAATAAAATTACATAAAATTACAGATATAAAAGATGAAACTCTAAATAATAAATGCACATAAATACCACACACACACACACTATACATATACATATATATATATATATATAATATATATATATATATATATATTTGATTTTGCAAAAATCTGTTAAGGGTAAAAAAGTAATTTGAGAGATATTTGAATGGATTCGTCTTTGAGAGATTTTGACTTGGTCAAAGTCAATAAAATCAGTATTTCGAGGAGTACGCTATACTTCGAGGAGAGATACTTCGCGGAGTGGAGCTTGGATGGCTACACTTCGAGAACTCGAATACCTACAAAACAAGTAAGTTCGATGGGGAGGTATGTTCCCCATGAACTCTCCGATGCTTAAGTCAGAAGAGTATTATATGAATATTTTGGATATCTGGAACCTGTCTTACCTTTTGTTCAGATCCCCCTTTTATAAGGGTTTATTTTGAGGGTCACATTTATTCATGAGTTTCCCGTTGGGGTTTTGGGCCGTTTTGACCGTTGTAGAAAACGGGCCTTGAATGTGGTATTTAACGAGTGGTAACGTCTGCTCTTTATGAGGCCCACGAATTTGGACTTATAACATCCGGTGAGGTTAGGGGCAGTTATTACGTGGTAAAATTATTGTTTTGCCCTTGAGGTATTTTTCTGGATGTTCAGTGGCCCCTCATCGAAGTGCCACATGATGAAGTATGGGGGCTTCGGCGGAATAGTTGTATCTTGAGTACTTTGACTTGTGGCTGAAATTAGGGTCTTTGATTGTGACCGGCTGTCTTTTCGTTTTCTGCCTCTGTCATTAATGGCAGAATGTCAGCCAGCAGAAGCACCCCTTCACCTTCCCCGATGCATTAGTTCTGGCAAGTAATCATTCTGCTAAAAGCTCCTTTTCGGCTATTTAATAGTCCTTCTTCCACATACACCTCGCTTCCTTGCTTTATAACTTTCTGCCATTAACGTCTTTTGAAGATTCCTTCGCCTTTATTTTTGTCGCGAGTTCAGTCATATTTTTCAGACTTCCATCTCAGATTCAGATACTTAAAAAGGTATATTTTGTCTTTTAATTGATGACTGGTTTTTTGTTTATTCCACCATTGTTGATATGCCACCTTCGACTGCTTTTTATGCATCCTCTGTTTTATTCTGTGTGAAGGGTGTTTTTTGTTCTGTTTTTCTGTGGGATAGTAATGGTAGTATCATGTGTTCTTCTGGGTTGGGGTTCAGACATGATTTAGGTTTCTCTTACTGGGTAGCTTTTTGTTTGAATGGAGTTCTAAATGTTGAACTTCCGTTCGTAGGTAAGAAATGGCTGCCCAGAGAGAAGATGAAAGGGAGGTTGAGGAGCTCATGACTGAGGGTTTTGGTGATCCTCAGCCTGCCCAACCAGAGGTTACTATAGCGGTTAGGGAAGTCCAGGGTGAGGTTCTTGAGGGTGTCCCCTTTCAGCCGCCCATGCCTGCACCTCCTGCCTCAGATTTTGCTTTGGGGTGAAGTAGGATTACCCGTGAACAGGCGGAGTCCTTTGCCCGTAGGTATAGTGTAGATCCTAGGACTTACATGGTTTTTGTAGCTCCCGTGGTAGGAAAAATGTCAATCCACAACATCCCCCTTCCTTTAGCTCATTTTGAAGTGGGACTTCGACTTTCCATGGACCCTGCATTTGTAGATTTCTTAGTTTTTGCCCGAGTTCAACCTGGACAAATTCATCCCAATGATGTTCGTACCATTTTTTGCTTGCTCTATCTTTATCGTAGACTTGGTTTTGAACTTACCCCTAACATACTTAGGATGTTCTTTTCTTCTCTTCGAATGTCAGACAATACTCTTTCTCTTCGTCCGCGTCGAAATAAAGTTCTTCTTTTTTATTCTCCGCCCAATAAGATAGACTTCAAGGGGAGGTGGTTAATGGTAGAGTCCCGAATAGGTTTCCCTTCCGTCCCTATGTTAGCGAGGACTATCAATGGTCCAAAATCCAAAATCTTTCTTCGCTCATCCATTCTGAAAAAAGTCTTCCTAGAAACCATTACCCGAGATTTATGAGATAGTCGCCAAACCAATCCCGGGTATACTCTTCTGTCGATTTACTTAGTGAGTCCAGTTTAAAGTGGTGTGGCATAGGGGCTGGTTTGAAGAGCAGAAGAAAGAGTTGGGTTTTGAGGAGGAGAGACCGAATCGGGACTGGACCATACACCCCGGGGGTGTTTTTTCCTTCCAGTGTGACTTGTGTATTTCCACTGCCCGTGGATGTCGCAATGGCCGGGGTAACTAGATTTTCTTTTTTTTTTGTACTTCGTAAAGATTCTAACTTGGTTATTTTGTCGCAGATCCCACTATGTTTAGCAAGGCTTGGGGAAACCGCGTGGAGGGTAGGGATGTCCGCCAATCACACTTGGACTTCTTACCCCGGTTTCCTCCCCGTTTCATAGATCGGGGTGCAGCGGGGGATACTCCTCTCACTTATCCATCCTCTGCCGGTCCTTCGCCTGGGCGAAGTAGAAATCTTCATCGAGCAAGGGATGAGGGAGTGAGAGGCAGGACTCCCGGCTCTGCTCCTGAGCCTCGCAAGGAAGCAACTCCCGAGGTTTCGGTGGGGGAAGATGAAGAACAGCTCCGCCCACGTCAAAGGCAGAGGACTTCTCCTCGGCGCCCCTCCACCGAATGTGCTGCAATCTCTCCGGCATCTTCACCCACTCCGATGGATGCTTTGGATATTGTGCCCTTGGCGGCTCAAAGAAATCCTGAGCCCATTCCTGCCATTGAGGCTGAGGCCATTCTTGTCGCCGAAGCTGAGGTGGACATTGGGAGTCTCGGCCCTTCATGGCTTCGGCCGGGGTTCGAGCTGCCTACTGAGGAGGAAGCCTTACGAGCATTGGATTTTGAAATTTTTGCCAGGACCCCTCTCCTCAACAACCTTCGTTTCAACAATATGTATGCTGCATCTTTTCTTGGAGGTACCATCCTAAACCGAGCTGCGGACGCAGAGAGCTTGGTCGAGATGGGTGAGATGGGAGTTGAAGATGCTACTAACCGAGTTGGTACTCTGATAGCTCGGGTAAGTGTCATCCTTCATCTTTTGTTTCTCTTTTTCCTTAAGCGTTATGAAGTATCTTTTATAACCCTTTTTTTAACAGGTTTCCTCCTTAATTCTTTACATTTCCAAGTCTCAAACTTCGGAGCAAACCGAGCGAGTAGCAGCCAATGAAGAGTGGCGGGTGGTCAACGAGCCTCGCTTGGCTGCTCTAGAGTCAGAAGTGGCTAGTCAAGCTTCCCGTTTGGAGTTGGCCAATTCTGAGAAGCTCCAGATGGCTAGCGAGATGGCAGAGTTGAGGGAACGGCTGATCATGGCAGAGGAAAGGAATGCAGAGTTGCAGGCTGCCAACAATGATTTGAATTCAGCTAGGGATGAGGCAGTGGCTAGTCGGATCTCCATGCATGAGGAGTTGGAGCATTGCCGATCTGAAGATTTCAAGAAGAAAATAATTGATGACATCAAGAGTTCTCCTGCATACCATGAAGAGATTGGTCGTGAGGTCGGTTCCTTTTTGGACAAATGATGCATCCATGTCATCCGGCAGCTTCATCCTTATTTTGAGGACAAGTCCCTTCTCCTGCAGGCCTTTAAATCGAATTTTGACAATGATCTGTGTAGGAAAGGAGCAGACTTCGTTCCCTTTACTGCCGAAGAATTGGAGGCACTCCGGGAATAGGATGAAAAAAGAGGGAAGCCTTTTTGGAAGCCGCCTCAGCCTACCACTCCTTCCTTCTGGGATATGTTGGACGAGGGTTCAAGTTCTGCTGCTCCTTGAAGACCTTGTACTTAGATTTTTTATTGTAGATTTTTGCTTCTTTGTAAACTTTGTATTGTCTTGAAAACTTCAATAGAATACTCAAGTTCTTTATGCCTTTGTTTAATTTTTCCTAATTTGTCGAAACTTTTTAACTTGATACTTTGCAATCGCAAGGCTGCGTACTTGATGATTTTAATTCCTCTAAGTTCTTCAACTCGCCACTTCGTAACCGCAAGCCATTACATGGCATTTTAATTTTTCTAAGTTTTTTCAACTTAGTACTTCGTAACCACGAGCTTTTACTTGTGGTAGCTTTTTCTTCCGAGATTTGTCCTCGATACTTCATAACCACGAGATTTGACTCGATGGTGATTCATTTTATTTCGAGATCGTCCTCGATACTTCGTAACCATGAGATTTTACTCAAATGGTAATTCATTTTCTTTCGAGATCGTCCTCAGTACTTCGTAACCACGAGATTTTACTCAAATGGTAATTCATTTTATTCCGAGATTGTGCTCGGTACTTCGTAACCAAGAGATTTCACTTGTGGTAATCTTTATTTCGAAATTTCAACAGAGTGCTTTCTGAAGCTGTTCAAAAAACCTGTTTCCAAGATGACTTGGTATTCAAAACAATGCTTTCTAGGTGCTATTTATACATAGTACCTTTTCAAGTGATTTGCGTGCCATGGGTTTGGTAGGAGAATGCCGTCTTTGTTCATGAGCTTGTAAGTGCCGGATCTTACTTCATATTTCACGAGGTACGGTCCTTCCCAGTTCAGAGTTAATTTGTTTGTCTTTATATGCCTCGTCATGCCTTCTATCTTCCGAAGTACCCAATCCCCAATTTTTATTGGTCGCTTGAATGCTTTTTATCATGGGCTTTTTTGGCTTTTTGCTTGAATGATTGCGATCTTAAGCAACTTGCTATTCTCCTTTCCTCTACCAGATCTAGTTCCATGCATCTTCTTTCTTTGTTGACATCTTCGTTGTACATCGACACTCTTACTGTGGGTAATGCGACTTCGGCTAGTGCTACTGCTTTGGAACCGTACACCAGTGCATATGCCGTTTCTCCTGTGGGGCCCCTAGTCGAAGTGCGAATTGCCCATAGAGCTGGATTCAACTCATCAGCCCATTTGTTGGATTTCCCTTCCAAATATTTTCTTAGGGCCATTAGTACTAGTTTGTTAGCAGCTTCCGCTTGACTGTTCCCCTGAGGGTGTGCTACTGATGATTTCCAATGTTTGATGTACAACATTTGACATTCTGCGGTGAACTTGGTTGAAAATTAAACTCCGTGATCAGTAATCACTGCCCTAGGTATTCCAAAGCGGCATAGGAATTTTCCCGGAAGAACTTAGAAATATTTTCCTCTGTTGGATGTGTAAGGGCCTTTGCTTCTACCCATTTTGAGAAATAATCCACCACCACTACCAAGTATTCATAGCCATTCCTTGTTTTTGGGAACTTCCCATTAGATCCATACCCCACATGTCGAATGGCCAGGCTACCACCACCGGGGTTTGTTCAATGGAAGGTAGTTGTGGAATGGTTCCAAAAATTTGGCATGTCTCGCATTTCTTGACATATTTTTTGGCATCTTCTCTGAGCGTTGGCTAGTAATACCCTTGGTTGATTACTCTTTCAGCTAGAGCTCGGGCACCGGGGTGTCCCCCACATACTCCCTCATGTATCTCGGCAAGTAGCTCGTTGACTTGAGGTGGAGGAACGCAATGAAGTAGAGGCCTTGAAAAAGACCGTCTATACAATACATCTTCATGAACTGTGTACCTGGCAGACTGACGTCTTATTTGCCTGGCCCGAGTAGCATCATTTGGGAGGCTCCCTTGCTGAATGAAATTATTTATTTCCTTATCCCAATTTTCCGAAGTAGAACGTAGGCATTGAATTAAGTCCGTTCCTTTCGAACTTGTTGCAGCTCTTTCTATAGGGATGCCTTCCTCGTTTGGAGTTTCTCCGGAGGCAATTTTTGCAAGTTTATCTGCTTGCTTATTTTCTTTTCTGCTGATCAAAGATAATGTGAAAGGGCAGAATTTCTCTCTCCATTTTCTGGCCTCATCCACATATGATTGTAGACCCTCCGATTGTACTGCATAGGTGCCTTGGACCTGATTTACTACCAATTGCGAATCGATGTATACCTTCAAAGTTTTTATGTTAGCTCCATGGGCCCACTCTAATCCAATCAGCAACGCTTCATACTCCGCTTGGTTATTCGAAAGATGGGGCTTTAACTTGATGGCCCGCATTTCGGTGTATTCTTTGTTGGGCGAAGTTAATACAATGCCTGCTCCGAATCCGCTGGAGTTGACCGCTACGTCCACCCTCAGTTCCCATTGTTCTTTTGTTGGCTCAGCCACTTCTATGCTCAATTCCGTGAAGGACCCTTCTGCGAGAAAGTCTGCAAGAGCCTGTACCTTAATTGCTATTTGGGGTTTAAATGTGATTTCTTGCCCGCATAACTCAATAGACCATCACAACATTCTTTCGGATTGATCCAGTTTATGAAAAAATTGCTTGAGCGGTGCATTAGTGTAGACCACAATAGGGTGAGATTCGAAGTATGGTCTAAGTTTCCATGTGGAAATCACTAGTGCGTATGCTAACTTTTCAATATTTGAATACCTGACTCAGCATCATTCAGCATTAAGTATACGGGATACTGCTTCATTCCTTCCTCTTTTATTAATATTGATGCTACGATCAAATCTGAGAAGGATAAGTATAGGAAGAGCGTTTCCCCTATATTTGGAGGTCGTAGCAGGGGAAGATCTAACAGATGGTCCTTCATGCTCCTCCAGGAGTGGCTGCATTCCGGAGTCCAAGCAAAGTCATTCTTTGAGTTTTTCAAGACTTTAAAGAATGGAAAACACTTTTCTGCCGATTTTGAAATGAAGTGTCCTAATGCAGCAATACATCCGTTTAGCCTCTGGATGTCTTTGACACGTCAGGGATCAGTGAGCCGAGCTATAACTTCCAATTTCTCATAATTTCCTTCGATTCCCCGCTCGGATGTCATGAAGCCTAGAAATTTACCAAATTTCACCCCAAACGTACACTTCGTTGGATTAAGCTTGAGGGTGAACTTCGCCAGGTTGGAAAAGGTTTCTTCCAGATCTTCTAGGTGCGAAGTGCCATGTTTGGTTTTGACAACCATATCATCGACATATGCTTCTATGTTCCTTCCAATTTGGCTTTGGAGGATGTGATTCATCATTCGTTGGTATGTGGCCCCTGCATTCTTCAATCCGAATGGCATAACATTATAGCAATATATGGCCCCTGTAGCTTGGAAAGAAGTGTGTACCTGATCGCTTGGCTTCATTTTTATTTGATGGTATCCTGAAAAGGCGTCCATGAAGCTTAGAAACTCGTATCCCACTGTTGAATCTACCAGTGCATCGATTCGAGGCAGCGGGTAGCAGTCTTTAGGACAAGCCTTGTTGAGGTCGGTATAATCAACACACATCCTCCATTTACCCGTAGATTTTTTGACCATTACTACGTTAGCCAGCCATGTGGGGTACTTTACCTCGCGTATGAATCCTGCTTTCAGAAGTTTATCTACCTCTTCCTTCATGCCTTGTAGTTTTTCCTCTCTGAATTGTCGGGATTTTTGTTTTATCGGGTGACACGTTGGGCTTATGTTCAATGCATGCTCGGCAATGGAGGTGTCAATACCTGGCATATCCTCTGTGCACCAAGCGAAGCTGTGTTGATGATCTTTTAAGAACTTGATGATGTCTTACCGGAGTTGATCCGGCATCTCCCTTCCAATTTTGACAAGTTGCTGAGGATAGTTCAGATTTATTGCTACTTCGTCAAACTCGCTCTCTCGCGATACTTCGATGACCAGGTCGCAGATTTTTTTTTCCAGTATTCTTTGTATCCTCAGGTCATGATCTTCTATCACTGAATTGATGTACCCGACTTTGGAGGGAGAATCTCTTTTCTTTTTTATCTTCATGATTTGCCCTAGCAGACTTCGTGGGCTGCTTTTCACAAAACCAACACCTCGCGAAATGTTGAACTTCACTTGTTGGTGAGATGTAGAAATTACTAAGTCAAAAGCTGCGTGGAAAGGTGTCCCCACTATGATATTATAGGGGGATTCCATGTCCACAACACAAAACTTGACTTCCTCTGTTCGTGCTTTGTCCCCTTCGTCGAGGGTGACTTGCATTCTTACTGTTCCTTTGACTGGTACCTTATGCGGCGTGAATCCCTCTAGTACCATTCTGCTAGTTTTGAGATGTTCTTCTTTCAAGCCCATTTCTTCGAAACATCGCAAGTACATAATGTTTTTTGTAGCTCCAGTGTCAACCAGAACTCTTTTCACTATACATTTGTCGATTCCTTCTCGTGTCATGTGCATTTTGAGGACAGTAGGAGTGACTTTGGCTTCCTCATTATTCTCTAATTCCTCATTCCTGAAAGTGATGACTTCCGTCTGTTCAAACTCATACTTCGGAACGAGGTATGATTTGGTAAGATTGTATATCCTCTTCTTGATTTTCTTGACAGAGGACAACTCCGGGTTAATCATATTGATCACCCTCTCCCCTTTATCCTTCTACTGCTGCATACCGGCAACATACTCTTTCAAACATCCTTCCTGAATGAGCTTTTCAATTGCTCTTTTTAGTTGGAAGCATTCATCCGTGGTGTGACCGTAGTCTCTGTGGAATCCACAGAACTTGATCTTATCCCACGTAGAGAAAGAATGAGACTTCATCAGGGCCGGATCCCTTACTTCGTATTTCTCTTTGATTACTGTTGTCAAACTTTCCTTTGGAACATTCAAAGGTGTGAAAGTTTTGAATTTCTTACCTCAATTTTTGTCTCTTCGTTCGGAGAAGCTCGAGGCGACATCCTTTGGATCCTCGTGTTGCTTATCCTTCCTTTTTGTGGTAGATTCGAGCGCACTGCTTTCAGTTAAAGCTACTTTTCGAGCAACCCTGAACATTTCACCAATGGTTTTCGGCTTTCTCAGCTGAAGCTCAGTGTATAGCATCCTAGATTTGAATCCTCCTTCGAAACAGGTGATGACAGTGTCTTGGTTGATTCCTTCGATGTCATCATAAGTCTTCTTGAATAGCTCCAAGAAGGAGAGTAGAGTTTCATCTTCTCGTTGTTTGATGTTAGCCAAGTACCCCCACATTTTTTGTATAGTTCCTACAGTATTGAATTTGTCCAGGAACACTTTCTCCAGGGTATGCCAAGAATCAATGGTACCTACTTTTAGAAATGTGAGCCAGGTCAGAGCTTTGTCGGACAGAGTGCTCGGGAATGCTTTGCATAGGATGGCTTCGTCATTTGTGACTAGCCCCATGGCCGATTTGTAGCGGCACACGTGCTCGAGGGGTCGAGATAGCCCAGAATATAGGACGAACTGCGGAATTTTGAGGCTTGGATCGGGGGAGACATTTTGGATCCACTTGGCGAAAGGTCCCAATTCAATCGACCTTGATTTATGAACTTTAGTCGTGTTCTTTCCTTTCTCTGGACTATATTCGGGGGAACACTTTCTGGCCCCTCTCTTATGAACAGGTTTCGAGGAATGATGACTTTCCCCTACTTCGCTGACCGTTTGTTTTCTGTCAGTTCGTGTTCCACACCTTTCATCTATTTTGGTGGTTGTTTGCGTTCGTTGTGGAAGTTCGGAGGGATTCCCTGAGAATCTTAGAGGGGGTCAATCCGCGCTGGCCTTCCGAAACTCAGCCCTCAACTTTAACCATTGTCGTGAAAGCTCTTGATCCTGTTTTAATTGTTCATTTTCTCTTTGCAACCTCTGCAACTCTTTTTCTGTATCCTCAATTCTCTTTGAATTGAGTTGTTCTCCCAGATCTTGAGAACTTTTGGAAGCTTCGGGCTGCGGTCCCAATCTTTCTGAGACTGGACGACGACTGGAACTAGGTGAGGACGAAGAATGTGATATCCTTGTCCCAGTTCCTCGGAATGATGATTGTCGGACAGTGCGTCCTTCTCCTGAATGTCTAGACATTTTGATCTGTGAAGGAAAGATGAATATCCTGGCTAAAAGTTCCCGGTAACGGAACCAAAATGATTCTGCAAAAATCTGTCAAGGGTAAAAAAGTAATTCGAAAGGATAGGAATTCGAGAGATATTTGAATGAATTCGTCTTTGAGAGATTTTGACTTGGTCAAAGTCAATAAAATCGGTATTTCGAGGAGTAGGTTATACTTCGAGGGGAGATACTTCGCGGAGTGGCGCTTGGATGGCTACACTTCGAGAACTCGAATACCTACAAAACAAGTAAGTTCGATGGGGATGTGTGTTCTCCGTGAACTCTCCGATGCTTAAGTCAGAAGAGTATTATATGAATATTTTGGATATTTGGAACCTGTCTTACCTTTTGTTCAGATCCCCCTTTTATAAGGGTTTGTTTTGAGGGTCACATTTATTCATGAGTTTCCCGTTGGGGTTTTGGGCCGTTTTGACAGTTGTAGAAAACGGGCCTTGAATGTGGTATTTAACGAGTGGTAACATCTGCTCTTTATGAGGCCCATGAATTTGGATTTATGACATCCGGTGAGGTCAGGGGCAGTTATTATATATATATTGAACATCTAGAAAATATTTCAGGGGCAAAACAGTAATTTTACCGTAATAACAATGGAAGGTTAGCTAATTGATACAAATAATTTAGGTATCATTAGCATAAAAAGCGTCCCATTTAGAAGTAGTTTACCAAATGGTTAATATATATATATATATATATATAGTTACATCAATTTAAAAATGTTTATATTAGTTTATATTAAATTTTAAGTGGAAATAATATTTTTTTTACCTATTACCAAACTTTTAAATTTTTTAAAAAATAAAATGATAAAATATATTTTTAATTTTTCCTTAGAAATATGTCTCAAATTTATAACTTTTCAAAGTCAGAAGTGATGTTGTCATCAACTGAATTACACATTCTTATCGTTGAGGACTACAGTAAAAAAAGTGTAATTTAATTAGTAACAAACTCACTTATAATTTTAAAATATTATGAATTCAAGATATGGTAAACGTATAAATTTAAAAAAAAAAAATTATTGTAATTTTATATGAAAGTTATTATTATGTAAGAACTAATTAAAAAGTATTATATATAAAAAAAGTTTGATATTACCAAAATCTCATTTGAATTACCCCTAAGTAATTAGCATTTAAGTAGTGTTTTCTCTCTTCAAATGATTCTTACAAAAGTAAATTTGGGGTACAGATACATTTCATCTAAACATTGTCATACTTAAGTTAGTATAAGTTTATAAGATATTTAAATAAGTATTTAAATATATTCACCCACATGTGTATGTTTTAAGAGTATAAAGAGAATACAAATGCTTAAGTATTATAATTTTCACTTTATAATATTTTTATCTATTTGAAATTATTTTATTTATATGAGACAGAATTTTGGTAATTAGAAATCACCATTACTAAACAAGAAGGCTGTCTTGAGCTAGATTCTGGTGACAAACCGTCAAAATTGTATTCATCGATATTTTTACACTGACGTTTGTTCATTTGGAATCTCGATTCTTCTACTTCATTTTTATTTAATATTTTTTCTCTCTTTTATCATTTCTTAAGTCCCATAGGTTTGATTCTGTATAATTTGACCTATTTCTCATTGAACGAAGGGTACAGAATAAATTTGATTGATTTTTCGATCAAAAGTATATGTGAAATCTTTGATTTTTCCTCTTCCTATATCCCTATCCCATAGGTATAGGTACAATGTTTGAATCAATAGAGAGCCTTTTCTTATGTATGAATCGATATTTCCATTCTAATTCCTTCCCGATACCTCTCAAGGAAAATCTCGAATTGGATCCCAAATTGCCGAGTTAGTGTGAGCTTATCCATGCTTATCCATGCTGTTATGCACTATTTCAATAGGAATCCGTTTTCTGAAAGATCCAGGTTTTTGTACTTTGGTGGGTCTCCAAGATCCTTTCGATGACCTTTGTTGTACTGTTGAAGGGATATCTATCTAATCCGATGATTGATTGTGTAAAGCCCGCGATAGAAACAGAACCAGAGAAAGTATACAGAAAAGACAATTATTTTCTATTATATTAGTATTTTCTATTCTATTAGATTAGTACTAGTTAGTTATCTTGGCTTAGTGAGTCCCTTCTTCCGTGATGAATCGTTGGCACCTGTCCTACATTTTGTCTCTGTGGACCAAGGAGAAAAAGGGCTAGGCGGGAAGAGGAGTGTGCCATGAGAGAAGCAAGGAGATTGCCCTCTTTCAAATATACAACATGAATTTTGGCAATGTAATGTAGTTGGACTCTCGTATTGATCCAAATGAATCATCTTTATTACGGAAGTCTTGTAGGACTAACATATTTGATCATTTAATATGTGTTAAGAGTGTGCTTCGAGTTATCTGTTTGAGGGGACCATATTGCAACTTTCCTATTTAAAGTATCCATTGTTCCGCTAGACAATGATGACATAGTCAGTCCAACGAAATACTATGAGAGGTTGAAATTTATTAAGTTAGGATGTATTTTGCGCTCTTCAAAAACATTAATAAATAATATAAAAATATTCACATTCGTATAATTAAAGAATTCATACAAATATATATATATACAAAGAGGAAGAGAGAGGGAGTGTGTGTTAAGGCATTTTGGAAAGGTGAATATTTTGTAAGTCATTGAAGGAGAGCCTTTAATGTTAGTGTAATAGAAATGAAGCAAAGAACGGAGTGGAATTACTTTTCCGTTGGCTTTTTAGGAATGCAAAAGATCGTTTCTTTTGTTTATTTCTTGATTTCTTTATTGTAAATTAGAAGTGACCAATCATTTGAAAAGATGAAAAAAGAAAAAAAAAAGAATTTATTCTATTGGTTTTCTATGATGATAAATTTGGTTGCTTCCCAAATTAAACGTGTGATTAAGTGGTATTTTTTTTAATGATTTTTTCACAATATTCTCCCGATAATAAAAAGATTGTGTTTGGATAATCAATTGCATATGTTGCCTAATGATCAGCACTTGTATATAAATACTGATAAATTTAAGAAATGATTAACCGGTAATTTAGGAAATTTATATTATTATATAATTTATAAATATTGATAAATTTTGAGATTAAAGAGTTTGATGATCAATTTTAAAAAAAATAATCTAGAAAACTTTTAATTCAACAATATTAACCACCAATTAATATGATAATATATATATATATATATATATATATATATATATATATATATATATATATATATATAATGAACGAATAAGATGGGAATCTCAATCTTTTTTTGCAAGTTGGTGTAGACAAAAGTGAAAAGACATGCTTTTTGTAAAGGTGTGTATGACATATTTCCATCTCCCCATTGTTATTTGCACTAATATATATATATATATATATATATATATTATATATATATATTGGTTATATAATTATATTTGTAATCCATTCAATTAATTCAAATTTAATTTGAATTAAATTTTAATAGACTTTAACTCTTATCTAAAAAAATATTTTATTCTAATTTTACATATATTTATATAGAGTGTGTTAAATTTTAATATTATATAATTTATAATACGTTTTTTTTATTATATGAAATAAATATTATATATATATATAGACACACATGGAATACACTAAGAATCTAAAGGTAAGCTACAAAAAGTATGAAGCAAATTGACAATAATTGGGAACCTAAAAATTATATTTTATTTGCAATCTCACGTGACAGCCGAGTCTTACAGCAATCTATGGCCACAAAGAATGGACACAGAATAAGTCTAAAGATATCCAATCGGACAATTCCTCAGGGAAAAAAAATCCCAATCTTTTGCTTTCTTTTCTTTTTCTTTTTGTACGGAAAATATTTGGTTGTTGACTCACTCCCATAGATATATATATATATATATATATTAATAATGACGGATGTGAAGTGAAGTAGTAAACTTGACATGATTATCTTTTATTTATAATATATAATTTTTAAATTACTCTTCAAATATATTATTTTATTATTTTTTATAAACACAATTTCAGCATAATCTTACTTACTATTAAGTTCTTAATAATACTTATTTCAGTCTCACAAATAAGTGATTAATATTTTTAAAAATAAATATCTAAAAATATGAAATTATTATCCGATAATATAGAATTAAATTGAATGTATATAATTTTTTCAACAGGACGATGAATATTCATCAAAGATGACTTGCATGAAGTCAATAATGGAGAGTGGTTTTTCTCTGTTACACCCTCCAACAATCAAATTACACAAATATTTTATAAACTTTGACATGCACGGTGTCAAATTATCACCTGAATTATCACATAATATAATAAAGCTATTGGTAGATGTATATATATATATATATATATATATATATATATATATATATAATTTTTGAATATTTGGTTGACCAATATTACTTTATAAAATTTCATAATAAATTACTTACCAATATTACTTAATAAAAATTCCCCTAAATAACCAAAATTTTAATAATATATATTAATTATTATAAAAAAAATTATAATAAAGGTAATGATTAATATTAATTCTTATTTAACCATACAAAAAATTCAATATATATATATATAAATTGCTTGTTCCAAAATTAATTTTTGTTGAAATACAGCCTACATTGGATAAAAGAAATGGGTAGTGGTGTGTTTGGTGGAGGGGAAGTGACACAAAGGAAGTATGATCATGCATGGTAATGTGATATGACATTTTGCCTCCTTTTACCAAACACCTCATACACAACCAAATTTATGTGTCCATCAACCTTTATCTAATATTATATCATCTTCACTAATACATATATAATTAAAAATTTCACGAATAATAAAAAATATATTTTTTAGATTAATCATTTAATAACTATGAATTATCAACTTCCATTTTAAAATAGATAGTTAAAGAACCTCAAGAAAACACAATGCAAAGAGATATATAGAGATAAGACTTATGGTAAATTGAATTATTATACACATAATTTTAAATTTTACATCAAAATAAAATTAAAAAAAATTAAATTAGGCAAAAGAAAAAGACGTATAATTAAAAGTTAGTTGAAGTTGTCTTTTGTAATGGTGGAATGATTGAATATATATATTTCAGGTAAGGAAAACATAATAATTGGAGGACGTCCATCCTGCAATCCAACTTTCAAACAGAATAATGCAACCAAAAAGGAAAGATTGTGTTAGTGGTTAAAGGTAGACATGTCCAGATTTTGTCACCATCATCAATATGCTTCCTTTCTTTTAATTCAGTAATTGTTTTTTCTTTTTAATTGGTCAATTTAGTCTATTTTTATCTTTTAAATTAATTATTCAAATAAACTATTCATTTTGTTGGTTATACTACATAAATAAATAATGGTTTATTACTTTACTTAGTAAAAGATAAACACAACCTAATTTTTCTTTTTCATTCAAATTTATATTTTTCTCTCTCTTATTTATTTATTTTTTTAATTTAAAATATTTTAAAACTTTCTCAAATTTATTTTTTTTTAATTATAAATAAATTGTTATCAAACGAACTATTATTTTTTACTTTTTTTTTATGTCCATAATTTTATTTTATTTTTAGATTAATTCATACTTGACCGAAAAGACTCATAAAATTTGACTCTTAGAATAAGGATGAGGACCTAACCTGACCCAGAGATTTTATATCTTTTTACTCTCTTCTATTTATTATTTGATTACAATTGAGCACAAGAATATTTAATTAATCAGTACAAAAAGATATATCATGCTACACAAATTAAAAAATAAAGAAGATTGGGCAAAGCCACGGGAGATTCTCCCATCTAAAGTTGCAATAAAATAAAGGCGGGATAGGCATCAGAGTTTCATTAAATATATAAAATATGGAAAGGGAAAGGAGTTCTAACCTAACTTTTGGAAGAAGGGACAAATAGAGGTGGAGATAATTGGTGTAAGGTGTCAACCATGAATGCCCTCACTCACACCCTTTCCCTTCACCACTAAGTAACTCCATATGCCCACCAATACCTAATACCTATTAGCTATTTCTTTCTGCAAAATCTTAACTTCAAAATCTTAACAAATAAATTTCTGCTTATATAAGCTAACTCAAATCTAATTTAATTTAAATAATTTAAATTAACTATGGATATAAATAAATTACTATCGTGATCGTAATTTTGTGTATATATATACAGTTCAACAAATAATAATAAT
Organism: Asclepias syriaca; assembly: GCA_027405835.1. Lineage (NCBI taxonomy): Eukaryota > Viridiplantae > Streptophyta > Magnoliopsida > Gentianales > Apocynaceae > Asclepias > Asclepias syriaca. The sequence continues at coordinate 10,916,064 of CM049930.1, forward strand.
AATAAATAATAATGAATTTGAATAATATATATATAAAGAAAGAAAATCTTAAAATTTAAAATATAAATTAAAAAAATGTAATAAATTTAATCTCAAACAAATTTATATTTAATAAATTAAGTCATAATTTTATTTTTTTTACTTGTAAAGTCCAATATTTTTGTACTTAGAAAAAATTATGTTCTTCTTTATAAATTCTGTCAAAACTAAACTCCTCCTCTGATTCTAACCAATATAAAAAAAATAATTAAATCATTTATATAATATATATATATACACACACATAGAGACACTCACTCATAAAATATTACTAAAAAAAATAACAAAATATATATTAAAATATATAAAATAACTTAATTAACCTTTCTTTATATTCTATAAACTACACAGACCATCAAATTTTTTTAAAAATTTTATTTTTCTAAAAACAATATTTTAAAAAAATTAAAATTAAAATTTTCAAACTTAAATTTATTTGAAAACAAATTTATCAATTACTCATATTTAAAAGTTATCAAAGATATATAAGCACACTTTAAAAATAAAATTAGAAGTTAAAAATTAATAAAATAAACTAAATCAACACCAAACTTGATCATTCATTTTATATGTGAAAAAAAAACTATATATTATTTATCAAATTATCTTTTTATAATATCTTAATTATGTATAATTATGTATTTATTTAACTGATTATCAATATTATAATTGTTATAACTCGTAGGGTCCAGCCATAATAAAATCAAACCTAAAAACAAAATTAAAAATAAAATCTAAAATTTTAATTAAGAATGCATCTTAAAAAATCTTATTCTTCATCAAATAACGCACACTCTGCCCCATCCTATCCCATCCCCAGAAATACGAGAGAAAAAAAAATTGGAGACTCAGGGAAATTATATGAACATAAATAAAAAGGGAAAAAAAAAAGGATAAGATGATGGGTTTTGAAGAGAGCAATGAAATAAAGAATGCCAGCTAAGTGTGTACCTGTTTCACATTTTTAAAAAGGTATGAAATCTGGCTAATAGTTGGCAGGCTGTCATGACTCATATGATATGCAGTGTCACGAGTTTGTAAAAGATATGGTTATTATCAAGAAATAAAGACACTTCAAAGGTGCAGAAACTAATGTATTCAACTTTCTTTGTCCATTCATTGTAAGGCAGAGAATTAATTAGTTTCTTTCCAATCCTAGTATTTACACTGTAAACGACCCTAGAGATCAATTTGCAAGGTTCCAGGGAAAATAATTGCCACTTTTACTATTTGTTCAATTTCACTAAATTAAGTATGGATAGGCAAGAATATGCAAGTTAAAATGGAAAGAAAAAATAAATTAACAAAGATGCGAATTAACAAATTTCTTTAGAAATGATACCGTGGACATAGATTTGCCTGTAATCTGTGAACTCATCTAGTTAACTTGAATGGGGCATTGCGGCTGACAAATTTGCCAGAAATCTACTAATCTTGTATGTGATAACAACACTAAGACAAACAACTATCTTTTTCCTCATTATTTCAATTCAAGATATGACATGGAATAGTATTTGGAACACAAACATGAAATTAATTTGCATTGGCAATAAATCCTGGTCTACGAAGTCAGATGTCTGATATAAGAGTTTATCTAACAAACTCCACATTAGAAACTAAAATCTCTAGTCAAAAGCATGGAAAGAATCAAAATACCTGTTTGCCTGACATGGACATCATTCTACAACCTTGCACAAAATGAAAATGAAAATCCACATATTAATGCTAATAGAATTAAAGATTAGTACCAAAATAGAAATTGTGAGGATAACGAAGGCAAAACTAACTTACCACCATTATTGCTATCTCAATTCTTTTCAACAAAAACTGACAGAGCTGAGCACATGGAAGGCATTGTATCTGACACAAGTGGTTCAAAAAAAGAAAGAAAAGAACTTACAAAAACTAGTATCCGAAGAAAATTATTAGAAACAAAATGAAAAAAGAAGCTTTGGTTCCACATGTTACCACCAATCATTACATGAAACAAGAAGAAATAGATACCTTCTGCTTCCATGCGTAACCAATCTTGACCACACATCAAAGCTTCACAAACATCTGGACTGAGAGAACTCCGATCAGAGTTAAGCAATCTACCTCGAGTGTTAAACACCAAATCACGTCCAAGTGTAGAAAAAGGAATTGCCAAAACATCCCGTGCCATCATGGATAATATGGGGTACCTTGGAGTGTGGACTTTCCACCAATTCAATATGTTGAAGTCACAGTTACGTGGAAATACAGGTTCCTCCAAGTATTTGTCAAGGTCAGATGCTGTACTCTGAATTTGTGATGTTTCATGAAGGAACTTATCAAATCCTCGAAATCTATCCCTACTTCCGCTTATAGCACTTGGCAAGCAACCATCAGGTAAAGAAGAATCTTGATCAACATTTGATGAGCTCATAGCATAGTCATTAAAAAGTTCCCTAATACCATCAGAAACCTCCCTGATGCGTTCAGGAGCATCTACATCATAAATCTGGGGATAGTAATACTCCACCACCTTCATCTTAAATCTGGGATCTAAGATTGTAGCTATTGCAACAGCCAAACTACACTTTTTCCAGTATTTGTCAAACTTTACTTTCATCTTTATTGCCATAGAACTTAAAATATCATCTGAACTTTTGCACCAATCAATTAATTGGATGTGAACATCACAGAGCAGAGGAAAGTATATGTTTGCAGTGGGATTTTTGCATACTACAAAGTCATTGGTAGCTTCAACAAAATGTTTCATGTAACTAGTAGCAGCAGTTGCCTGCTGCCACTCTGTTTCAGATAGAGCCATTGTGTAGGAAGGATCACGCTCTTGTAGGAGAGAAAAGGCACCCCTGTATTCGACTGCTGCCTCAAGCATCAAATAAGTTGAATCCCACTGCATGGGGCAATCAAGAAGCACATGTCTCTGAGCATCAATTCCTACCTGCTGAGCAATCTCATTGAATTTCCCAAGTGTTGTTAGTGAACTTCTGACATGCCTTATACTTTCCCGAATTTTATCTATGACATCCCGTAGAGCTTCCATAACATCTTGAACAATAGATCTCAGCATATATGCAGCAGAGTGTGCGCCAAATAATTCACCATTCTTTAGAAGAGGCTTATTTTGAGTTAACCAGTGCTTAATCCTACAAACCATATCGTCATAGTCAGAGAGTTCATCAAATGTCATAGAAAACAATTTCTTTTCAATGGCCCAGTCTGTCAGACATTTAATTACAACTTCAGAGAGAACATCATCAGTTTGAAATGGATCCAAGGTAATGAAATTCAGCATTCTTTTCTGCAGCTTCCAATCACCATCAACATAGTAGGCAGTTAAACACATATACCTTGTGTTATCAGATGAAAACCACATATCAGCAGCGACACTGATTCTGCTATGAAGATTGTGTATTCTTTCATATATTTTTTGTTTCTCTTTGCAATAAATTGTCATACAATCAAGTTCGATTGCATTTTTGCAGGAAACCTCAAAAAGTGGCTGCAGATTTTTCGCAAAGATATTGAACCCAACATGCTCAACCATGACAAGGGGATAACCATGAAGCATTATCATTCGAGCGAGATCCAATCTGCTACATTCTTGATCAAATTTAATACTTTCAAGGCTGATGGGTGGATCAGTTTCTTCCTTTTTCAGTTCATGATCAGTTCTGTAGGTAATGGAGCTGATAATTTCATCCTTTCTGATCCCTTCTTCATAGGTAAGATTTGCAATGCTTACAGTGGAGTCCTTTTTCTTTCTCTTTACTGCCAGTATCTGAGAAACATCTCCATTAGATCTCTTCAGACACCGCACCAAATGATTCCTCAGATGAGTAGTTCCACTGTTACTTGATCCACTAAGCTTCTTTTTGCAATGCACACAAACAGCATAACAAATGTCAGCCTTCTTGATTCTTTCAAAATGATTCCATACAACAGATGTCAGCCTTTTTGTCTTTTTAGCAGGGATCTCGGTTGTTATTTCCATAACATTGGTTTATGACCAGAAAATCTATATCTGCCATCCAGAACAACAAAAAGAAAGCCACAGTTAATGCTTTGATGCAAAAACTTCACAAACATCCACAACTAAGTTAGGACACAAAAAACAAAAAACAAAAAACAAAAAAAATGTACAAGAACAGCTAAGGAAAATAACCACTCAAGAAATTTCAGCAGCTAGTATGAACAAAAAAGGACATCAAACTCAAATTTTTTTTTTCCTTTTTTCTTCCAAAGGTAAACTTCACACATCTTTGCATGCCACAATGGCCAACAGATTAGAAGGGGGAAAGCGATGGCCCAACCCAATAATCCTTCCATGAAACCAATGTCGCATACAGGGTCTTTTTCTCATCACCTTTTTACTCAAAGAATTACAAGAATGTTTAAAAATAAGAAAATTTAAACACTAAGAGCAATATATCACACTGAAAATTAACCCAGAAAGTGTTAAAAAAAGTGCAAATTATGTTTCCTTTTGTTGTCTTTGAGACCCTAAATGACAATGTGTTTATAGTTGCAACTCCAATAATTAACATCACTGATAAGGTTGAATACACACTACTTACATAGTAAAATCTTCGTGATTTTAACTGTCTGAAATTGAAATTGCAACAGCTTAAAAAGACTTTGTACCCAAGAATGAAGTTATTCATCCTAACGATTCTTTTGATACACAAGCAGAAAGGTTTAATTTCTTACACTTCTGCATATAAATAAACACCAAGAATTGGATGAAATGTGAAGTTAATAAATCAATTTTTGCAATTAATTACAGGAAAGTTCATCAATATATGACAAATTAAAAAAAATTAAAAAAAAATTAAAAAAAAAAGCAAAAGTTTAACTATGCAGTAACGAAACACCAATTCGGGTTGAATCTTACCTGAATCAGGGAATTGCCGATTAGGTGGTGGTGAGGCTGAGCGTGAAGGTAGTGGAACTTACAGGAGGAATGATGGATCCGAGGGAAGGATCCGAGAGAGTAAGCGGTAAGGGGACAGGGTCAGGCGGAGGTGGATAATCTGATCCGACAATGGAAATCTGTGAATGGATTACACCCGATTGATATTGGTAATGGGTAAAGTCAATGACTCTCTGTATATGGTAGCTATAAACGGGTTAAAACCCCGATTAAGTTGGAATAGGGTTTGATTTGATTGAAAATTGTAGAAATCCGGAAAGCCCGGATCCGTCTATATGGTAGGAAACGCGACCTAAGCGAATTTGGTTAAAGTGTTCATACAAATAATACAAATTAAATAGATTTTTAAATAGTCTCTATATAAAAATTATTTGGTTAAAAAAATTCTTATATATATACATTAAAATAGAGACTGAATTTTAGATTTTTAAATAATAAAATAAAATAAAATATTTCTATTGATAATTTAGATTACTACATTAATTATAAACTTTACAATTAATATTTGTTATTTATTTCTATTGTCCGTCTCTTTCCGTCGAGATCTTCAATGGAGTCAAAGAAGGATATTAACAAAGTCGATTGAAAGAACGTTGTTGCAGACAATAGAATCAACAAAGTAGATTAAAAAATGGCGTTGCAAACAATAGCATCAACAAAGTTGATTCAAAGAACGTTGATGCAGACAATAACATGAACAAAGTTGATTCAAAGAACGTTATTGCAGATGATACCAAGAACAAAATTGATTCAAAGAACGTTGTTGTAGACCATAGCATCAACAAAGTTGATTCAAAGAACATTGTCGTAGACGATAGCATCAACAAAGTTGATTAAAAAAACGTTGTTGTAGACGATAACATCAACAAAGTTGATTCAAAGAACGTTGCTGCAGACGATATTATCAACAAAGTAGATTAAAAAATGTTGCAGACAATAACTGTTCAACAGATCGAGATCAAGCCAATGACCCTCGAAGTAGAATTCATTCCGAGATTAGCCCAAAATGCCTCTCGCAAAAATTCAAATTCATTAGATCGAGATCAAGCCCAGAAAAGCCCTCAAGCCCATGACGAATCGAATCAGCGGATTTATAGAAATATGACCCTATAAAAATGTTTTTAATTTATTTACACGTAATTTATTTTCTTTGTAATTTTAAATTTTACAAGAAATACAAAGAAATTTGTTTACAAAATTTGGAACGCCCAGTGGGACAATTTCTACCGCTCATCTTTTCTGTTAAGATCTTCCAATGGAGTCAAAGAAGGATGTCAACAAAGTTAATTCAAAGAACATTGCTACCAACGTGAGTGTTGGCATTCCGACGTTCAAAGCATATGTTGATCCTACCACTAGAAACAAAGGAAGAATGTTTGTTGACTTGTAGAAGAAATCAACTGGTGGTGCAAATGTCAAATACAATATTGATGTGGCTTCAATGCAAGATCAACCTCAAGATTGAAGGAGTAGCAAAGATGGTCATGAATATTCCTTTGCCAACATCTCTATCATGCTTATGACGATGACAAATGCGTCATCAATGAAAGAGAAGTTGGCAAATCAGTAAAGTTGGTGGAAGGTATCGCAATGTAGTCAACAAAGCAAGATTGCGTCTTCGCTCAATTGATGAACAACAATGGTAAGTCAAATTAACATGCACAAAAACGCGCGGAGGAGGCAAACAAAAGTGTTCCCTTCAATCAAAAAGAAGAATCCAATGATCTTGGAGCAGTCAAGAGAAACAATCTAAAGTTGTTGATAGATTCAAAATAAATCAAGGCGGAAAACAAAGTATTATCGTCAATCAAAAATAGAGTGGGGGCAACATTCCCACTGAAGATGAAAAGTTAACTTCAACTGTTGGCGATGCTTGAAACCAAATCATCAAAATCCTCCTAGACGCACGAGGTTAAACTGCATTGTTACTCCTTGATAAGAGTATAAACTATCTCTACGGTATTGATACAAAAAATCCTCCTAGACGCACGAGATTAAACTGCATTGTTATTCTTTGGTACGAGCATAAACTATCTTCGTTTTATTTATACGAGAACCTCATAGACGCATAAGATTAAACTGCATGTTACTCTTTGATAAGAGTGTAAATTATCTGCATCATCAAAGAAGACTCCTTGGCACGAGTATAAACTGTTGACCATTGATGAAAGAAGACTCCTTGACATGACATGAGTATAAATTATTTACAAGTTGAAAGAAAACGTTTTGGCATAAGTGTAAACTGTCTACATGATGAAGAAGGCTCCTTGGCACGAGTATTGTTGGAGTTGGTAAATATCTCGAGGACACTTCGGGGCGGAGCCCCCGCCCCCCCTCGGGGGTTCCAGTGATATGTAGGGTTTAGGCCTAGTGATATGAAGATAGGCCCAGTCATATGTAGATAGGGTTTAGACGCCTATATATAGGGATATCATTGTAACAAGTTAATTAGAACCAAGAAATAATAATTGAGAGTTCAGTTTGCAGGACGTAGCCCTAATTGGGGTGAACTTGGGTAAATCGTGAGTTCTTATTTTATTATTGTTTTCGATTTCATCTATCAAATTCATATTCTGCATCATTAAAATCCTACAAGTGGTATGAGAGCCAGGGTTTTATCAGAGATGTTAGGAGGGTTGCGAATTGAGATAGAGAAATTCGATGGAAAGCGGTTTGATCTGTGGAAGATGAAGATGGAGGATCTTCTTTGTGATCGAGATCTATGACCAGCAATTGAATCGGAAAGGCCTGTTGCTGAGGAAACGGGTTTGGCTTCTGAAAAGAGGGTTGAAGACTGGGATCGAATCGATCGGAAAGCAAAGGGCTTGATCCGACTTTGTCTCGCAGACAACATTCCGACGAACATGATGAGCGAACCAACAGCCAGGGCTTTATGGCGGAAATTGGAGTCGCTATACCAAAGTAAGTCACTCGTCAATAAATTATTCTTGAGGAAGAAGTTGTATAACCTTAGGATGTAGGAGGGTGATTTGTTCACCGCACATTTGAACGAATTTAACACATTGGTCGGTCAACTTGTATCTATTGGCGTTAAGTTTGAAAATGACGATAAGGCAATAACACTACTTTGTTCACTTCCGGATTCATGGGATAACCTCATTGTGGTTATTGGTGGTGGGAACAAAGAACTCTCGTATGAAACTGTGTGTGCGACCTTATTATCAGAGGAGACACGAAGAAGGGGATCAGGGAATTCCAGTAAAGAGGCTCTTGTAGCTAGGGGTAGACCTATAGAGAAATCTCAAAATTGGAAAGGGTCCCGATCTAAATCTCGTGGACGATCGAAGAGTAGAGAACATAAGGTAAAATGCTGGAAGTGTGAAGAGTGTGGCCATATGAAACGAGACTGTAAAAATAAGGCGGTTCATAAAAGGGAAGAAGATTCATCATCTGGAAAGGAAGTCGAGACGACAGGAGATATGTATGTGGCCACTGTGTGTATGGCGCAGTCAGACAAATACATCTGGTACATTGACACCGGTGCTTCATTCCATATGACACCTCATAGACACTGGTTTTGTGAATATGAGCAGTATGATGGTGGAGACGTCATGCTAGGAGATGATACTGCAATTCAAGTTATTGGGCATGGTCGCATGAAGCTGAGGATGAAAGACGGCACATTAAAAACTCTTCCGAATGTGATGCACATACCTTCTATGAGTAAAAATCTGCTATCAGTTGGCATGATGGCCGACTCAGGGGTTAACTTCAGTTACAATAAGGATTCGTGCAAGATGACTCGAGGTTCCATTCTAATTGCACGAGGAGTCTGTTATGGGATGTTATACAAATTGCTTGCGGAAACAGTTACTCTCAGTGGCAGTTTCGTGTCCAAAGAGGTGAAGGAAGATGAGCATGATACTTCTCTGTTGTGGCATCAGAGGATGGGGCACATTGGAGAAAATGGTTTATCTACCTTGTTTTCGAGCTAAATGGTGGAGGGAGTACCAGAGTGCTCTATGGGTTTCGGGTTTTGTGAACATTGCATTTATGGAAAACAGAATCGAGTTAGTTTTCCACAGAATGATGCAAAAACGTCAGAGCTTCTGGGACTAATCCACAGTGATGTTTTTGGACCTACTCCTACACCATCTATAGGAGGATCTAGGTTTTATGTATCTTTCATAGATGACCTCTTATGATACAGTTGGATTTATTTTCTTAAAAGTAAATCTGAGGTGTTTGGAAAATTTCAAGAGTTTAAGGCTTTGATTGAAAATCAATTGGGCAGGAAAATCAAAGGAGTTTGCACAGATAACGGAGGTGAATTCTGCTCAAACGAGTTCGAGCAGTTTTGTGTGAAGAATGGTATAGCAAGGCAAAAGACGACCCCTTATACGCCTCAGCAGAATGGAGTGGCCGAAAGACTAAATCGAACACTCATGGAAAAGGCGAGGTGTATGCTGAGTTGGGTAGGGTTTGAACCTGAATTTTGGGCAGAAGCAGTTGCCACAGCTTGTCACCTGAAGAACAAGTCACCAACCACATTAGTGAAGGATCGTACACCATACGAGGTAGTGTTTGGGAAGAAGCCAAACCTGTCATACCTTCGCGTGTTTGGTGTGATGCATACACTCATGTACCTAAGGAGAAGAGGGGGAAACTTGACAACAAGTCCGAGAAGAACATATTCATCGGATACAAGGAAGGGGTCAAAGGCTATAAGTTGTGGAATCTTGAAACAAAATCTATAGTCTACATCAGGGATGTTATCTTTCATGAAACTCAATCTCAAGCTGGTACACAGAAGCGGGATGAGCAAAACAAAGCAGTAGTGCTTGAAGAAGACATGAGAGATGGAGCTGAATAAGTGGTGACACAAAGCACATAAGTTGAGAATCATTCTGATTCTGATTTTGACTTTGATTCTGATCAAGTCAGCTTGGTTGATGATGTTGATGAAGCTCCTGATACAGGTAATACACCAGCTCTCAAGAGATCAACAAGGAACAGACGACCGCCTCTACGCTACGGGTCCAGTGCTTTGAGTACATGTGAAGACCCTACTTCTGTAAAAGATAAGAGATCAAGGGATGATGCAAATCAGTGGGAGCTCGCAATGATAGATGAGATACAGTCGCTTGATAAAAATGAGACATGGAGCTTGTGCAAATTGCCTAAGGATAGAAAGGCAATTGGATGTAAATGGGTATTCAAGCGAAAATTGAAACTAGATGGAACCGTGGAGAAATACAAGGCGAGACTGGTTGCAAAGGGGTATTCTCAAATCGAGGGAGTAGACTATGATGAGATCTTCTCACCAGTGGCAAAAGTGACCCCGATACGGTTTGTCCTATCCATAGCAGCGGCTTATGATCTTGAAGTGGAACAGATGGATGTAAAAACAGCATTCCTCCATGGTGATTTGGAGGAGGAGATTTATATGAGGCAACTAGAAGGATTTGAAACAAAAGGGAAGGAGAATCTCGTGTGCAGGTTAAAGAAGTCTTTATATGGACTGAAGCAGTCTCCGAGGATGTGGTACCAAAAGTTTGATACGCACATGCTTCAACTTAATTTTGCTAGTTTAAATTCTTATCACTGTGTCTACGTGAAGAGAGTAGGTGATGAATTTGTGATTCTTACTCTCTATGTGGATGATATGCTACTAATTGGAAATAGCATGAAGATGGTAAAATGGGTGAAGGGTCAGTTGGCCAAGAAGTTTGATATGAAAGACTTGGGGCCTGCAAATTTTATTATGGGCATGCAAATTAAGAGGAATCGCGAGAAATGGAAACTGTGGCTAGGTCAGGAGAAGTACATCGACGAGATTTTGAAGAAATTTGGTATGACAGACTGCCAACCTGTTGGTACCCCTATGTCTACAAGGACCAAATTGTCTATGGAACAGTGTCCAAAGACTAATGAAGCTGAGGTGATGGCTCGAGTGCCATACGCTAGTGCAGTTGGTAGTTTGATGTATGCTATGATATGTACACGTCCAGATATAGCTCATGCAGTGGGAGTCCTGAGTAGATATATGTCCAATCCAAGAAAAGAGCATTGGACTGTGATCAAGAGAGTTTTCAGGTTTCTTCGTGGAACTTCAAAATTGTCCTTGTGTTTTGAAGGAGCAGAAGTTGGAAAAGCTCTTGATATCATCGACCATGTAGACGCTAATTGGGGTGCAGATATAGATCGTAGGCGATTTACTAGCGGATATGTTTTCACACTATTTGGAGGTGCAGTGAGTTGGATGAGTAAGAGACAAAGCGTGGTAGCTCTCTCCTCAACAAAAGCTGAATATATGGCTCTTACTCATGCTGGAAAAGAAGCTATATGGTTACGTCGTTTGTGTATGGAACTTGGTTTTGAGTTAGGAGCCATGGAGGTGAGATGTGATAATCAAGGAGCTATTCATTTAGCTAAGAATCCGGCATTTCACTCAAGAACAAAGCATATTGACATTCAGTATCACTTCATTCAAGAGAAGGTGGAAAAGAAACTGATTCACCTTACAAAGGTTGACACGATGAAGAATAGTTCAGACTTTCTTACTAAGGTTGTCCCAAGTACAAAGTTTGAATGGTGTTCTACAGCGATTGGGTTGACGACGAATGACAACTAGAAGGCTCTCGCTTGCTCGATATATTCACCAAGTGGGAGATTGTTGGAGTTGGTAAATATCTCGAGGACACTTCGAGGGCGGAGCCCCCGCCCCCCCTCTGGGGTTTTGCTGCCCGGACAGCAGAAGGCTGCCCCGCTCATCGGTGAGCGGGCGGGGGAGCAGGGGCAGCGCCCCCGAGACACCAACGGGCTTAGGCCCAGTGATATGTAGGGTTTAGGCCCAATGATATGTAGGGTTTAGGCCCAGTGATATGAAGATAGGCCCAATCATATGTAGATAGAGTTTAGACGCCTATATATAGGGATATCATTGTAACAAGTTAATTAGAACCAAGAAAAAATAATTGAGAGTTCAGTTTGCAGGACGTAGCCCTAATTGGGGTGAACTTGGGTAAATCGTGAGTTCTTATTTTATTATTATTTTCGATTTCATCTATCAAATTCATATTCTGCATCGTTAAAATCCTACAAGTATAAACTATCTACACGATGAAAGAAGACTCACTGACACTAGTATAAATTGTTTACAAATTGAAAGAAGGCTCCTTGGCACGAGTGTAAACTGTCTACATGATGCAAGAAAACTCCTTGACACGAGTGTAAACTGTCTACATGATGAAAGAAGACTCATTGACACGAGTATAAACTGTCTAGAAAATGAAAGAAAATTCATTGACACGAGTATAAATTGTCTACAAATTGAAAGAAGCCTCCTTGGCACAAGTGTAAGCTGTCTACATGATGAAAGAAGACTCCTTGACACAAGTATAAATTGTCTGTCAATTGAAATAAGACTCCTTGGCATGAGTGTAAACTGCATGATGAAAAGATGAAGTAAAGACTCCTTGGCACGAGATTAACTGTTCATATGTTGTTACAAAAATACTCCTTGACGCACGAGCTAAAACTGTATTGTTGCTCCTTTGATGCATGAGTTTAAACTGTAACTTTAAACTATGTTCGACTTGATTCCTTCACAGGATAAGTAGGTAGTTTAGATAAATTATAAGTTTAGTCATAGCAAAAAAAAAGTATCAAGGTTGCTAAAAAAAGCCGTAAAAACTGCAAGGAAAAGTGAGCAAAAAAAAGTTGTAAAAAAAGTGTTGTAAAGAATTTCAAAGCAAAGTTGCGAGAAAAAGAGAAATTTTATTAGATCTCCATTATATATATATATATATATATATATGTTTATGAGATTAAATAAAAAAATTTCCAAATAACTAAGGGGCATGAAGCTAGTCTATCAACAAAGTTATTTTCAAATGGCTAAAGAATAGAGGATATGGTTGGTGCTGATAAAGATTAGCATTGTTAGCAATGATAAAGATCAACACCGTTAACGGCAATAAAGTTCAGCACTACTGGCGACGATAAAAAATAACATTTTTGGCAACGATAAAAAGCAACACTGTTGATGACCCTATCCACAAACTCAGCTGTATGGTGGAGTGAGTAGTAGGCGGCGGATCTCATCCTCGACACCTAAGGTCTGGACAGCTGTCCAGTCAAGGGTCCGATCAATTGCTAGCTCCTCTCTTGGTGTGCTTGTATGTCGGTAAAAGTGACAAACAGATGTCCGGTTTGAGTTACTTCCTTTGTTGTTGCGATCTTAGCACATTTTGGAGCCATTTCCTAAAAATTTGAAAATTTAAAATTTGGTGGAAAAATTATTACAATAATTTGAAATTTTTGAATTCCATTATATGGTTTTAGAATAATTTTTTAAGATTTGATTAACTTAAATTTCTTAATTTTAGATAATTTCTAAAATTAATTATTCAAGATAATCCTATAGTTCGGGAAATATTGATTAATTCTATTCAGAAAAAGTATTTACTAAGTCATAGATTACTACCGTTATCTATCATAAATTTCTAAAATTTTGATCAGGAATCTTAAAATTTTATAAGTGTTCCCCGACAATGGCGCCAAAAATCTGATGCGATTCCCTTATGATAGTGCTAAAAGATAAGGTTTTATTAACCTATGTTGATTAGGAATAATTAAGGACTTAGTGTAGTACTTGGTTGTCACTTAATCAAACTGAACATAAGGTAGAGTACCTATCTTGTAGCTAGTCTATTGGTAGCATCTACGATTTTACATTTGTAATTTATCGTATATCCCAATGAATTGGTAACGACTTAGTAGTAACTATTACTTAGTCTAACAATTTACTATCAGGAATTAATCAATTGGATTTCAATATTGGAGAGTTTGTGGATCACAACAACACATACAGGTATCTAGCATTCAAAGAGTATTTCGACAATCAAGCATTCATAAAGAGTTTATAAGCTCAGTTTAGACAACTTGTTTGACCTATCTTCGAAGTTTAGACATTTCTTGATCTAGGGCAATTATGAATTGTTATATGTTTGTTACCATATCTAAGTTATCTAAGTTACTTATCCCCGTTGTTCCTGACGTTGGTCAACGGTGATAATAATCCTACTCATCTTTCGAGTTGCTTAGCAGTATTCATGCTATTATGTCACTCTCGTAATCATGCTACTATCTCACTCTAGGACTGGCATAAAGACCAATCTCAACATTATTAGGCTTCTTTAACATACATGGTGTATGCCATGTTATTCCTCCTAATCTGACAGTATCTACAATATCCTTCCAGTCAGAGCTTAAGGTAGACTGTTAAGTTAACTTGGTTATGATTTGTCTATAACCTTAGGTTTAACTTAAAAGACAAACATTTAATCACAACATAATGATAAATCATGCTTCATGATCTTCCTGGGGAAAAAAAATTATAACCTCAAATTGTAAAACATGTATGATAAAACATCTTGAGTTCGATAAACATGTATGATAAAGCAATTCAAAAGCATAAAACAAAGACTCTAGGGAATAATTGACGTAAAGCTATTACTACTTTATGATATTCGTCGGTTGACGCTATGATCTTTTTCTGACTTCTAGAGGTTGATCCTACTCTGGACGTCAGGACTTTCGAGGAACACTTCTTTGACCTAGTAGCAATGCTTTACCTCCCGGTCAGGGCTTAAGCTCTTGCTCTATATGACTAAGAATAACCCTAACTTACAACTCTCGAGGATTTCCTATTGAAATCCCGGTATTATGTGAATACCGAACTCGAATACTTAACTAATCGAATTCCTGAATACTGAGATAAATACTTAAAAACGAGGGAAAATGAAACACTCGAAGTTGCTAGATGATTTGTGTTGAGTGTTGAGAGATGAATTGAACTCCATGGGACCTGGGGTATTTATAGTAGTGAACTGGAGTAAATTTCTCTGAAAATTTAGATGTAGGACAAATTCTGACGCCAGTCCTCAATGCAAGAAGGGGTCAGGTCAGGACATTTATTAATAGATTACAATTTCTTGCGTTTCACTCTTTCCTTCTCTTCTATGCAAACCCCACCATTTCTCCTCTTCTGAAAATTCTTTTCTGGCAGTTTCAATCGGATACATCATACAGGGCGCCGGACAAGTTACCGGTAAGTTCAACCCGCGAGATGAAGTATAATTTTGAATACTCCGGTGGGTTTTTTTTCCTTTTCTTTGTTTCTCTTTTGAATGTTTTCTTTTGTTCAATTTAACAATTCTTGGATTCTTTAGACAAAAATTATTGTGTGTATTCCTTTTTCATATCAGATCACAGCAGTAGTGAATGATGATTCTTGATTGATTACTGGACATTTACACTGATCAATCCAAGTAATAAAGATTCGTTCTGGTGGTTTTTTTTTTTTTAATTTTTTTCTTTTTAATGTTTTCTTTGATGTATCAAAGTATTGTTTTATTTGTAATTCTTTGGACATGAATTATTATTTTTCATCACAGATTGGGTTGTTCGTGATCGCATTGCAAGAGAGCGCTCAAGCAGAGTAAGTAATAAAGAAATCAGCAAAAAAAAAAAAAAAAAGGTTAGTCTTCCAATTTCCGGACTTAATTCTTTTGTCCTGAATTTTGTTGCAGCACTATTACAATTCATGAACATTTATGCATTCAAATTTTCTTGATTATTTGGTTTTGTAAAACTATTCTTTTTCCTCTGTTTTTTTCTTTCCAGTTAAAGAGTTTTTTTTTAAAAAAATATTTAACTTATATTTTCTATTTTTAAAATTTCAAAAAGCTTTTCCTTTTTTTTCTTATTTTTAAATTTTTTTTAAAAATTTATAAATCTTTTTTAACTTCCAATTTTTTTTACCTTTTTCTTAACTTCCAATTCTTATTAAATTATTTTTTATTTTTGTTTTCTATTTTAAAACCTCTATTTTCTATAATTTTCATATATTTCGATTTCAATTTTTTTTTTTTGAACTCTTCTTAACTTCCAAAATTTTTACTCCTCTATTTTCTAACTTTTAAAAAACTTTCAAAAATTAAGGTTTTTTTTTTCTTTCCCTCTTCCCTAAATTTTATTGTTTTATATTTTAAAATTTGAAATTTTTTTAAAACTTTTCTTAATTAAAAACTTTTCCCTCTATTTTCTATTTCTAAAATTTTTTAAAATTAATTACCAAAAAAAATTAAATTATAATTCTATTTCTTTCTTTTTTACAAAAGACTTTTTCCTGTTTCTAAAGTTTTTTTTAACTTCCATTTTTATTTCTTACTTTTATTTTCTAATTTAAAACGTCTATTTTCAACTTTTCTAAAATATTTCAAAAATCTATTTCAAAAGTCTTTTCTTTTTCTTTAATTTTGTTTTGTATCATATTTTTAAAATTTTTAAAAAGAATTAAACTGTTTTTTTATTAAAAAGACGTTGTTACGATGATAAATACTCTCACTTATAACTTAAAAGTTTTGAGATAGAGTAGAAACGAAATATTTCAAAAAAAAATATATAACTCTTTTTTTAACTTCCAAAAAACTTTTATTCTTCTATTTTCTATTTATAAAAATTTTCAAAATTGATTTGAATAACTTTTTCCTCTTCCTTAGCATTTTTTTAATATTTCAATATTTCAAAAAACATATTTCAAAAATATATTTAAAAAATTATTTCAATAACTTATTCCTCTAATTTTATTTTATTTTTAATTTTCAAAATTACTTTTTTTTTTTGAGTAAAAGAACAGTAACCAAATTTCATTGATTTTGTAACTAATCAACATGAAGAATATCCATACCAAGTAGATGTGAAGAAGACAACCAGATTACATCCTCAGTAAAAGAGTGTCCAAACTTAGCCAAATGATGAGCTACATGGTTCATCTCTCTAGGAAAGAATTTTAAAGTTCAATCCTTGGCTAAGCTAAACATCCTTTTCAAACTCTTAACAAGACCTCCCAATATTGAATAATTGTTATTTATTTGTTGGAAAGATCGTTCCAGACTTTGACAATCCGTCACCACCACCATTGGATACTCCCATAACTCTTGCACTAACATGAAACTCCGCCATACAGCCATCAATTCTCCATGTTTTGCAGATGATATCATGTTTAACGGTCCTGCACCTGACTTCCACACCACCCCTTGATGATCCTGCAGAACAAAACTATAATCCGCACATGTCACACTATATGATGCATCAACATTAAGCATCATGAGAGACCTATCGGGAGGCTTCCAGCGTGCCAGATGGTCCCTCTTCTTTGCAGTTTGGATTGGTTTAGTAGCTTAAAAATTCTAAAAAGCATTCAAGAAATCCAAACTACTGGTCATAACTTCCCGTGACAATGGTCTTTGTCCAAAGAAAATATCTCGATTCCTAACTTTCCAAAGCCCCCATAGACATATCACAATGAAAAGAAATAAAATACTTGCCACGTCATTATACAACTCACCTGATGGACCCGCTTTACGCCACATCATCAATGCGCGGAGTTAAGTGACCTTGAAATTCTACTACAAATAAAGGATGTACATCGAAGTCGAGCACTTCGACATATGAACTTCGACATTTCTGTTCTTATTCCCTCACATTATGGATGAGAACAAAAATTATATTTTCCCGTCACATTAATGTGTCTAAGATGCAGATTTGCACCTGTGGCCAGTGAATTGTGACATAATTACCATGTAAACACCTTCACCTTTGAAGGAAGACTGTACTTCCATATAATTTCCCAACTTTGCATCAGATTCAAACATGTTGTTGCTTTCTTAGCCATCTTCAGTTGAAAATCCATTTTATAGGCACAAGAGACAATGCAAATTTCTTTGGGTGTATAATGCCAAACCAAAGTGTCTTCACCTCTAGTTGGACATAGAGGAATAGACAATATGGCCTCTTTATCCCTATAAAAAAACAACACCTCCACTAGTTCTTTGTGCCACTGCCCATGTATGATAATATTAGAAACACGAACCTATTCACTTAAAAAGCATAATGGGGTTATTAGTTTGAATGTTTCCGGTATGGGTAGCCAAGCATCATGAAAAGCTCTAACATTCTCGCCATTACCAATTCTCCACCTTAAGCCTCTGTGCAATAAATCTCTACCATGAATGATGTATCGCCAAATATAGAAGGATAGTTGCCCACCTTAGCTACCAGAAAATCACGGGAATGATAATGATTCTGCACGAATCTGTTGAAGGGTAAAAAAGTAATTTAGGCTGCCGGGAACTCGGAGAGTTTAGTAATTGGGATGGCTAAGAAGGCTTTTCCGAGAAGGCGAAGTATGGATGTCAGGATATGGTACTTCGCTACGCGTATGCGGTACTTCGGGATAGCACACTTAGCGCCTGGTCAGCCTGCAAAACAAATAGGTTCAATGGGAGTTTGTACCCCGTGAACTCTCCGATGCTTAAGTCAGTGGAGAATTGATATACATAAATTATATCACATTTTTAGCATGTTTTAGGCATGATTTAGGGTGAAATTGAGGGCAAATTGGTCTTAATTGTTCATTATTAACTCAATTTCACAGTTTTTCTGATTTTGGAAGTGTCATGTGAAAAGTGGAAGAAAATGACAAATTTCGGGGCAAAAACACAATTTTTCAGAAGTTCGGACTTCGGGGAGGGCGTCTTGACCTGGTCAACAGGTCGGGACGGGCGTCCAGGACTCGGAACGGCCGTCCTGACCTGGTCAACAGACCGGGACGGGCGTCCCGAACCAGAATTCTGAATCCCACATCGAA
This sequence comes from Asclepias syriaca, assembly GCA_027405835.1. NCBI lineage: Eukaryota > Viridiplantae > Streptophyta > Magnoliopsida > Gentianales > Apocynaceae > Asclepias > Asclepias syriaca. The sequence goes on from CM049930.1 coordinate 10,934,702, forward strand.
TTTTTGAGAGAAAAATCACTCTAGAAAGCTGTATAAATACCTCAGGCCTTCCTCAGTTGAATTCATCCCTCTCCACTCGATCTGAGTCATTCAGTGATTTCCAGTGTACAATTCTCGAGTACACAACTCACTCAGAGACTCAGATTTCAGTATAAGTTTTCTTTCTTTCCTTTTTGTTTCGTTTTTTAGTTTCTGAGAAATTGTCTCAGATCCTAGGGTTCGATAGATAGGTTCGTTTCTGGTATTCATAGAATACCTGAGATTTCGTTAGAAGATCCTAAGAGGGCTCTAGGCGTTTGAAGAGTCAGTCCACATGGCTGGGCTTAAGCCCAGGACGTAAGGTAAAGTCCAGCTACTAGGCTGAGAAAGCGTCCTCCGAAGGTTCTGTCGAGCAGAGTCGAGTCAAGCAATACGACATATACAGCAGTACGCTCCATCGGCGAGACTACGTAAAGGGTGATTTCTTTATGGCATCAGTCCCTCTGTCCCTCTCTTATATGTTGTTATTGTGTTTGTCCAAATATCAATTATGAATACTGGATTATGATTGTTATGGATATTTGTTATATATGTTGAAGTTATTATGTTTTTCTGGAAATAGCCACCTGCTTAAATATTCATTATGTCTGCATGTCTAATGTAGTTTCTTTTAAACTAAAATTAGGGTTATAGACAATTTCTAACCACGGTCTATTCATAACCTGTTTAGTTTAACAGACATCAATTAGTATTGGTGTCTGCCATACTAGATAAAATAACCTGCGGAACACCCTGTTTGTTAGAGTAGTCTAGGTAGGCTGAGTAGAGCGTTATGCCGGCGGTTATGGGCCAACGGCGTGATTCCCGAAGTGACATAGGGCTTTCATAGCTGTCTTTTGTCCGAACCGTGAGTAGGGTCGTTTACCTTAGCGATGGGGCGGTAGTGATAACTCTAGAATAATAGAGTTATTCACATCTAATTTACCACATTTTATTGGGGAATTAATTGACTTTATTTGGAAAATGGAATAAAAATGTGTTGATTTGATATTTTCTCTCTTTTTACCTAAAAATGTGGATTTATGGTTAAAAGTCAATTTAATTGAATAAATTTCTCAACATGTGGATAAGTTGTATTATTTGTTATTTTGGAATTTATTTGAATTAACTTATTGCGACAAGGGTAAAAAGGGAATGTGGATGGTTGACATTGTTGGATAAAAGTGACCGAGAGGAAAGTGAAGAATGTGTGGAAAATTTGCATCTCTACATATATGTATCTATACGTATCTATATGTATATATATATTACACACCCACACACCATTTGTCATTTAAAATCCAGCTGGGCATATTTAAAGATGCACACTTTCGGTCCTATGTATTCATTTCTTTGGTCCCATCCATTATACACATATATATACATACATATATATATATATGGTACACATGTTGAAATCTTTGTTATATGTATATATATATATATATATTTGTGGGAGTACAAGTTGGCAAGGTAGACAAAAAGATAGAAGATAGTTGTTGTCCAACAATATATATATAAATATATATATACATATATATACATACATATGATGAGATTCCTCTCAATTTTCTGGCAGATTTTTAGGAAAAAAAAGGTGCAGTGGCAGCTGTATTATACAAAAAAGAAGAAGCATCTTTCCTAGTGGGTATATATATATATATGTATGTATATACATTCGCATGATGACAACTCTCAATTGTTGGCTGGTTTTGTGAGAGTAGGTGGAGAAAAGGGGCAGCATTCGGTGGAAGATTCCAGAAGGCAGCTGCAAAATTAATTTTTTATTTTGCTGGAATCTTTGGGAAGAAAAATAAGAGCATTATGGACAGTGGGAACGGCAGAGAGAGTGAGAGGGAGTGATAGAGTAGTTCAGTTTTGGCTTTTGGCCATTTGAGAATAGCTTAGGTTTTCTTCTTAGTTTTTAGACTAACTTTTGAGAGGGAAGAACCCAAGAGTGAGCAGAGTGACTTGCTGCAGCATTCATCAGCTGAGCAGTAGAGACGCAGCAGCATCAAGCAGAGGAAACGAAGGGCAGCAATACGTTGATTAAACCGATTTGGGCAGTAGGGTGATCTCCGATCCAGAGTAATCCTCTCTCCATTTCTTCAAGTTACTACTGTTTTGTAATCAAATGTTCTTTGTAATATGAGAATGTTTACATGTATTCAAGGATTAATTAAAAATGTTTTGGGAGTAATATGCTTTCCGTCTTAGGCTTGACTCCGTTGATTGGTATCACTAAGGACCTATGGACTGTTTTTCCTATTACTTTAGTCCTTGTCTTTCATGATTCTTGGTTCAATGGTTAATTAAAAATGTTTTGGGAGTGATTTGTTTTCCATCTTAGGCTTGACTCCGTTGATTGGTGTCACTAAGGACCTAGGGACTATCTTTCCTATTACGTTGATTCTTGTTTTCCATGATTCGTTTCAGCATAATATATATCTTTAACCTGACGATGTTGTGGTGTAGTTAAGTATGAGCATGTTGAATACACTGTTTTGACTATGATGATAAGTATGCTGCAACATTACTTTCTGTTTTTATGTTTAATGCTTGTATGGGGCAATGCTTGGTTTATTCATGTAATTGCATTAGAATTATGTGGCGCTATATTTGAGAACTGCGTGAACAACGGTAATCATATAGTAGTGGATTTGAGAACTGCGTGAACAACGGTACATTCACTGCCTAGCATTGCGCTAGGTCCATGGTATGTTATCGGGGATCTAGACTAGTAGATCAAGTAGTTTGGGTGAAACCAGACATGCTATAGCATTGATATGGAACTGAAAGCATGCTTTGTATACTTAGATTCATCTTTGGCTTGTACTTACATTTTTGGCATAAATGCCGCAGCATTGTATTACCTGCAGTACTCTTGTGGTAATTTCCAGTAGGCTGACTTTTAACTGTTAACTGTAGTTAGGAGTAGGAATGCCGTAGCATTAGACCACTCTCCATTCATGATTTATCATTCTTTATTCTTTTATTCTTTTAACCATTTGTACAATCGTATTTGCATTTGTAATTGGCATACATAGTCCCTGTGGGATCGATAATTTTGTATTTAGGTACATATATTACTTGTTGACCGGTGTATACTTGCACTTGTTAAGATTGCATTGATTTATTCTATTTTCTTTATCTTTACAAATTGTGACACACGCACACAACGCAACAAGTTTTTGGCGCCGTTGTCGGGGACTTTGGAGTCAATTTGATTGTAAATATTGATTGTTTGCATTTGGTTACTTTTATTTTTCAGTTTGATTTTATACTCATTCTTGAGCTTATGAGATTATTGTATGAGGTACAAATAAATTATGCATGGGCTGAACTGTTTTTTGTGAGTTTATTGATCTGAATTATTTGTCAAATTTTCAGCTTGTGTATATCATATATTTCTTAACGTGTGCTGATTTTTGCATGAGTAAAATGCGAAAGGACTCTCAATATACATTGCTGCCACTAGATCCAGAAATTGAGAGAACAACTAAATCGTTAAGAAAGAAGAAGCAAACTACAGATAAGGCGGTCATGGCAGAACAATGAGTTACCAAGCTGAACCCGTCTACAATCCTGTAGTAATGGCAGATGATGGGGACCATGCTATCTGACAGTATGTTGTCCCTATGTTTAATGAATTGAATCCAAGCATTGGAAGACCAGAGATGACTGCAGCCCAGTTCGAGCTGAAACCAGTGATGTTTCAAATGTTGAAAACGGGATAGCATATGAAGTGTAGAGGCTGAAATTGTTCTCGTACTCCCTAAGACTTCTACAACAACCACCACCTTCAAACGCTTTAGAAAACATGATGAGAGACTTCATGGCAAGGACAGAAACAACCATACAGGGATTATCCTCTACTGTGCGGAACTTGGAAAGCCAAATGGGGTAGTTAGCTCAGGAGATGAGGAGCAGACCACAAGGATCACTCCCAAGTGATACAGAAAATCCAAGGAGAGAAGAAATGAACATTGCAAAGCGGTAACACTACGAAGTGGCAGAATACTGGACGGGCAAAAAATGAAGTCTGGAGAAGCTGAGAAGACCAGTGAGTCCAGACAGAATGCAGAAATTCCAGTAGCTGAAAAAAAAATCAGGGGAGCCAAATGCTGCAGCATCGCAAATGCTGCAGCAAAACAGCATTCCAGAACAGCCGAATGCTGCAGCATAGAAAATGCTGCAGCAAAACAGTGTTCTAGAACAGCCGAATGCTGCAGCATCTCCGATGCTGCAGCAATGCAATATTCTAGAGAGTGCTGCAGGAATGACTCTTATTTATGTGCAGAAAGGGGAGCTAACCATGAGATTCCAGGACGATAAAGTCACATCCAACGTATTCAAAGCCATGAAATTCCATGATGAAGGTGAGGAGTGTTTTCAGATCACCACCAATGATTCTTGGGAAGAAAAAGATGAAGAGCAAGATGAGGATGCCAAGGATGCATTGTTGGAGGAAAGTCTACATGATGATGGCAATGTGGAGACCAAAGCACATTCAGCTTGGGTAGAAGCAAACCCCCAAAGGTTCAGATTTCGAGCTCAATTTGAATCCTTGGAGTTGTCTTCTCAAGATTTCAAGATAACAAAACCTTCAGTTGAAGAACCACCACAGCTGGAATTGAAGCAATTGCCGCAACATTTGAAGTATGGTTTTCTAGGGGCAGAATCTACACTGCCAGTAATCATTTCAGCACTGCTAAGTGCGAAACAGGAGGAGAATTTCTTGGAGCTTTGCAGCAGCATAAGCGAGTTATGTGCTGGATCATAGCTTACATCAAAGGTATATGACTAACCTTATGCATGCACAAGATAATTTTGGAAGACAATTCCAAAAATTTAATAGAAGGGCAGAAATGATTAAATCCAATTACGAAGGAAGTGGTAAAGGAACAAAATTATCAAGTGGCTAGATTTTGGTATTATTTATCCTATATCTAATAGCGCTGGGGATGGAGATTTTGCATGGATTACAAGAAGATAAACAAAGCCACAAGAAACGACCGCTTCCCACTGCCTTTTATTAATCAAATGTTGGATAGGTTGGCTGGATGGGATTCTTATTGCTTTCTGGATGGGTATTCTGGCTACAATCGGATTGCTATAACACTAGAGGACCAGAACAAAACGACCATCACTTGTCCTTATGGTACTTTAGCATTCAGAAGAATGCCATTCAGACTGTTTAATGCTCCAGCAATGTTCCAACGATATATGATGGCCATTTTCACAGATATGGTGAAGCAATATTTAGAGGTTTTCATGAATGACTTCTCCATATTTGGGGACTCTTTTGAAAAATGCTTAGAGAATATGGCCAAGGTGCTTAAACGTTGTGAGGACACCAACCTAGTCCTCAATTGGAAGAAGTGTCACTTCATGGTTAAAGAAGACATTGTGCAAAACTCTTCACTTATAATACTTATTGATGATAAGTAGTTAATTGAGCACGATCTATAAGTGAACACTTTCATCTATTATTTATTGCATTTCTTTTTATGTCGTTTTTCTTATTTCTTCTTGTTTGTTTTTTTTTCAGCTTTCGATTTCTTTTCTTTGTTTTGTTTTAATTGTTGTTCTTTTATTTTCAGGTGCCTCAATTCGGAATTAATGGTTGTTTACTCCTGAGTTTCTTTTAGAATTTTCAGAATTGGTTTTGAGACTTCAATTTCATATTGCACTGCCATTTTCTTTCTCTCTTATCAGTACTCTTCTGCTTGTTAATACAGGTATGCCTACGGTCAAAGAGCAAAAGGAATCAAGGCTATTTTATTAAAGAAATGGGACTTGCCACTGCCTCTCGACAGAAATGCTGTGACAACAGGCTGCCACACACCTACAAAGCCGTTCAAGGCAGCCTTAGTCTAATTTCAATTTCAAATTTCAAGCGGTGCAATTCAACAAGGGACTGCCATGAATTGACTACTTATGCAAGCAGCCCTAGTTCCTTTCAATTTCAAAATTTTCAATGTTTGGCATACAACTAGAACTTGTTGGGAAACCAAAAAGGTCAGTTTATTTTTTTTTTATTTGTGGAGAATGTGTGTGAATTGAAAAGATAAAGAGAGAGTGAGAAGGAGTGATAGAGTAGTTCAGTTTTGGCTTTTGGCCATTTGAGAATAGGATAGTTTTTCTTCTTAGTTTTTTAGACTAACTTTTGAGAGGGAAGAACCTAAGAGTGAGCAGGGTGACTTGCTGCAGCATTCATCAGCTGAGCAGTAGAGACGCAGCAGCATCAAGCAGAGGAAACGAAGGGCAGCAGTACGTTGATTAAATCGATTTGGGCAGTAGGGTGATCTCCGATCCAGAGTAATCCTCTCTCCATTTCTTCAAGTTACTACTGTTTTGTAATCAAATGTTCTTTGTAGTATGAGAATGTTTACATGTATTCAAGGATTGATTAAAAATGTTTTTGGAGTAATATGTTTTCCGTCTTAGGTTTGACTCCGTTGATTGGTGTCACTAAGGACCTAGGGACTGTTTTTCCTATTACTTTAGTCCTTGTCTTTCATGATTCTTGGTTCAAGGGTTAATTAAAAATGTTTTGGGAGTGATTTGTTTTCCGTCTTAGGCTTGACTCCGTTGATTGGTGTCACTAAGGACCTAGGGACTATCTTTCCTATTACGTTGATTCTTGTTTTCCATGATTTGTTTCAGCATAATATATATCTTTAATTTGACGATGTTGTGGTGTAGTTAAGTATGAGCATGTTGAATACACTGTTTTGACTATGATGATAAGTATGTTGCAGCATTACTTTCTGTTTTTATGTTTAATGCTTGTATGGGGCAATGCTTGGTTTATTCATGTAATTGCATTAGAATTATGTGGCGCTATATTTGAGAACTGCGTGAACAGCGGTAATCATATAGTAGTGGATTTGAGAACTGCGTGAACAGCGGTACATTCACTGCCTAGCGTTGCGCTAGGTCCACGGTATGTTATCGGGGATCTAGTCTAGTAGATCAAGTAGTTTGGGTGAAACCAGACATGCTATAGCATTGATATGGAACTGAAAGCATGCTTTGTATACTTAGATTCATCTTTGGCTTGTACTTACATTTTTGGCGTAAATGTCGCAGCATTGTATTACCTGCAGTAGTCTTGTGGTAATTTCCAGTAGGCTAACTTTTAACTGTTAACTGTAGTTAGGAGTAGGAATGCCGTAGCATTAGACCACTCTCCATTCATGATTTATCATTCTTTATTCTTTTATTCTTTTAACCATTTGTACAATCGTATTTGCATTTGTAATTGGCATACATAGTCCCTGTGGGATCGATAATCTTGTACTTAGGTACATATATTACTTGTTGACCGGTGTATACTTGCACTTGTTAAGATTGCGTTGATTTATTCTATTTTCTTTATCTTTACAAATTGTGACACACGCACACAACGCAACAGGTAGCATAGAGACTTAGATGTGGTACACCTTTAGACTCAGAACATAGTTGCATTCCAGGCTAAGATATATCTAAAACACTCGAAGATAGGTCAATCAACATATAAGAACAGTATAATATAGAATCAGGACTTTGTCTATAAACACTTTTAGGCTTAATTAGACTTAAACCTAGTGGGGAATGGATCACCCTCTCATCAAAGTTATTGATGACGATTGCATAACTGGATCATAAGATAAGAGTTAGAATAAAAAGGCTAGCTACTACTAAGCCGTTACCACTTCCCTGGGAGTACGATATTTATTTAATAAAATCGTAGATACTTTCCAACAGACTAGCTACACGATAGGTACTCTGCCTTAGGTTCTGGCTGATTAAGTGACGCCATAGAGACTAAATGTGACAATTAGTTAATCACAGTCCTTAATTACGCATAATCAACATACGGTAAAATAACACCTATTTAGCATATCAGTCGGGAAGCCATCAAGAATTTTGGTGGATATCTGGAAATTAGGAAATTCCTCCCTTACCTTCTATTCAGACCTCTCTTGTATAGGAGCCTGATTAATGGCTTACCGTTATGGTTTTGGACCGTTTCGACTGTTATGAGTAATGAATTACCGTTTCAACCGTTAGGGGTAACGGAGTATAAATGAGGGAGTAAATATGTAACGTCCCCTTTATGAGGCCTATAAATAGGTATTTATGTCTCGTATGGATCAGTTAAATTCCTTAGGGATTTATGTCGGCTCAGTGGCCCCTCATCGAAGTATTGTGAATCAGAGTGTAAGATGCTTCGGCGTATTTATCAACACTTAGCATTTTTGGCGTGGGAGTAGCTAGGGTTTCTGACGGTGACTAGCTGTCTTTTCGCTTCCTGCCATAATGGCAGAATGTCAGCCGGCAGAAAAAACTTTTTCTCTTCCCGATGCCTTGAATCTGGTAAGTAATCATTTCAAAGACTTTCTTCAAGGCTTTAAGTCTCTTCCTTCTTCTATATTTCTCCATTCGCATTCATTTGCAAAACTTTTCTGCCATTAACGCTCTGAAGACTCCTCTACTTTCTTTTCATCTGGTAGTTTCATCCTTTTCATTCAGTTTTTCTTCTTGGATTCAGACGCTCAAAAAGGTAAGTTTCATCCGTTATCGTCCAGCGGTTAGGATATCTGGCTTTCACCTAGGAGACCCAGGTTCGATTCCCGGTAACGAAACCAAACTGATTCTACACGAATCTGTCGAAGGGTAAAAAAGTAATTTAGGGTGCCGGGAACTCGGAGAGTTTGGTAATTGGGATGGCTAAGAAGGCTTTTCCGAGAAGGCGAAGTATGGATGTCAGGATATGGTACTTCGCTACGCGTGTGCGGTACTTCGGGATAGCACACTTAGCGCATGCGGTACTTCGGGATAGCACACTTAGCGCCTGGTCAGCCTGCAAAACAAATAGGTTCAATGGGGAGTTTGTACCCCGTGAACTCTCCGATGCTTAAGTCAGTGGAGAATTTTGGTGGATATCTGGAAATTAGGAAATTCCTCCCTTACCTTCTATTCAGACCTCTCTTTTATAGGAGCCTGATTAATGGCTTACTGTTATGATTTTGGACCGTTTCAACGGTTATGAGTAATGAATTACCGTTTCAACCGTTAGGGGTAATGGAGTATAAATGAGGGGGTAAATTGTAACGTCCCCTTTATGAGGCCTATAAATGGGTATTTATGTCCCGTACGGATCAGTCAAATTCCTTAGGGATTTATGTCGGCTCAGATAATATTTAGCTCGTAGTACTTTTTGCCACCAAAGTATTTGGAAATTTCAGTAATCTCCATGTTTGTTTGCTAACAATGCTTGGTTGAAAAGAATTTGATCTTTGAAACTCATCACACCTTGATTTTTTTGAGTACACACTCTGTCCCAAGCAATCCAATTTAAACCCCAATTTTTCTCCAAATTACGCCATCAATTTTTTTTTATGATGGAATGCATCTCCCGGCATAACATAATTGGTAACTTAAAAATGGACATCGCATAGGTTGAATAGCTTGACGGACTGCCTTTATCAATACTTCCTTTCCACCACGTGATAGCAATTTCTCCTTCCATCCTGAGCTTCTTCCAAAGTCTATCCTTTAGATAAGAGAATATTTCAGCCTTTGACCTTCCTATTAGATAAGGCAAATCCAAATATTTACCTCCACCAGTACTTGTGCTCATCCCAAAATTTCTAACCAATTCCATACATCTTGAGGGTCGTATATTCTTAGAGAAGAAAATAGAGGATTTAGCCATATTAACACGTTGCCCCGATGCCCTCTCATAATCCATTAAAACTTTTCTTAGAACATTTGCGCTATCCTTTGTATCTTGAAGAAACAACAAGCTATCATCAGAAAAAAAAAAAAAAAAAGATGTGATAAATTTGGTGCATGAGTCCCCATTTTATATATCATGCCATAAACCCCGGTTGACCGCATTATTAATCATTACAGAAAGACCTTCATCACATACAATAAAAATATAAGGAGAAAGAGGGTCTCTTTGTCTAAGTCCCCGTGAGTTGATAATGCAATGTGTCTCCATTGATCAAAATGCAAAATTTAAAAGTGGAGACACATTGCATTATCAACTCAATCAGCATAGGTAGAAAATTCATTTTATGAAGAAGCCATTCAAGTTATGCTTATTCCACTCTATCATACGCTTTGCTCATATCAATTTTAATGGCATAAGCTCCACCAAATGGAGCCCTCTTGTCACTCTTTAGCCAGTGAAAAACCTCATAAGCAATAATTATATTGTCCGTGATCAACTTGTTACTGACAAAAGCCAGTGAAAAACCTCATAAGCAATAATTATATTGTCCGTGATCAACTTGTTACTGACAAAAGCACTCTGTATTTTCCCAACCAAATTTCTAAGGATTGACTTAATCCTATTTATCAAAACTTTTGATAATACTTTGTAAATGACATTGCACAAACGGATAGGTCTAAAATCTACCATATATTCTGAATTTTTTATTTTTGGTATCAAAGTAATAAAAGTTCATTCAACTTTGCAATTGAAAATTTATTATTAAGACAATCCAAAATCAAATTGAATATAGAAGTACCTATTGTCCCCCAATGCTTTTTATAAAATTTTGCATGAATCCCATCTGATCTAGGGGCCTTAGTTGGATGCATATCCTTTAACGTCTTCCATATCTCATGTTCATGAAAAGGTGTTGTCAATTTAAGCTTCTCCTCATCTAACACCCGTGAGATATTCATCTCCCTGAATAAATCATCAAACTGTTGCCCTATTTGATCAAAACAAAGAATCAAAGAAACTCACAGCCACATCTGAAATAACCTGATGCTATGTTACAAACGTTCTTGAGGAAATAGACAGTGTTTCTATCTCCATTCATCAACCAATTTGACCTCGATCTTTGCCTCCAAAAGTCATCCTCCGCTTCGAGCAGGTGTTGCAGCCGCTTTTGTAGATTCCTAACAGCTATATCAGAATCAGCATGGCCTTCCAATTGTGTTAGAGCCTTCTGGACCTTCTGAATTTCTTTGGGAAGAGAACCGAATGTTTTCCTGCTCCAGTTGTGTAATTGAATCTTGACCTCTCCAACAAAGACAGTGTATGGATGGGATGATTTGAGTGTCCAAAGGACCAATTTTCTTCCACCAGCTTATTGCAATCCTCATGCTCCATCCACCATGGCTCTATCCGTAGTGGTTGAGCCGCACTCGATATAACTTGTTTATCACTTGCCTTCATCTGCAGACAAAGAGCATGGTGGTCTGATGTTACAGTTGGCAACACTCTGATAATCCCTTCCTACTGATGTTGGCAAAAAGTTGAGTTACCAAAGCCCCTATCCAATTTAACCCAAGTAGCATTATCTCCAGATCGCATGTTCGGCCATGTAAATACCGCCTTGTCCATATAGATCTCCATAAGATGAAGAAAATCCATTGCCTCCCGAAAACCCGCAATTTGATGTTGTGGCTGAGGTAAGTTGCTAGTTGATTATGATGAATGAAGTATTTCATTGAAATCTCCTAAAATACACCACGGAAGGGTTCACTACTCTTCAATTCTTTTGAGGAGCATCCACGAGTGTTTACGTAACAATACATTCAAATTACCATAAAAATTCGTAACAAAACACCCACCCCCCTAGCAGCTAATTCTCCACCCATACATCAATATGTCCCATTGAATAACTTTTTAGAGTAACAACAAGATCATCACGCCACAACATGATCAAACCACCTCCCATACCAACCCTGGTGGTATTATTTTAATTAAAAAATTGTCAGAATCTCAACTTCATCAGTATGAAAGTCTTCCATAAAAAACCACCAACTAGTTGCAAAATCCTCATTCAAAAATTACTATTAAAAAAATGAAGAAAAAGAAGACTGACATGAAAATTTGAAGTTATTTATATGAAACCCAAGTGAATTGGTATTTTAACATTTTTACCCTTTTAATATAATTATTTTTTTTTTAAAAAAAAAAGGTTGACTAATAGTTGACCGGATAAAATTTGTCAAAATTATAAAGATAATGGATGAAATTTGCCAAAAATTTAAAAAAGGGATAAAATCATAAAAATTATATAATTTAAGGAATGAAATTTGCTAATTTGCCAAAAACAATAATATTTAACCATTTTAAAGTTTTTCAAAAACTTGAGGGCTGAAATGATTAGTTTTTTAAAGATAAGGTACTTCTGGCGCATATAATTCTAATTCCTTTAACGTGCAGTTGCTGCTTAGAAAATTGAACTAACCACGTGTTCACCCCTCTTATAAATACCTGCGAAATGAACCTTTGGCGCGCGAGTGTTTCACTTGAATAATCATCTACATAGCAAAGACAGTTAACGAAGAAGCGAAGAAGTATCAGTATCAACCTCCAAATTCTTCACTTGAACAGGTCAATTTTTCTTCAAATTCTCTCTCCTTTGTGTCTGGGACTGAAATTTGAATCCTGGCTAAGTTATTTTCCGTATTTTTGGTTGATTAATCACTTCATGGTTGTACTTGTACTTCAATTAAATAGGTACGAACAATATAGATGGAAATTTTATTTTTTACTACGAGTTCATAAACTTCTGGCAAAACTTGGTGATCATTGGACAGGAAGGCCCATATTTATGCTTCGGGCTTATAGGATTGGTCAATTAGGGCATCTGATTTGTTAAATCGTTTGATATTCTGTGGTGATGAATTTTATTTATTTTTTATTTTTTTTAAGGTTATATTGTTTTGTTGCCTATATTGGTGAATCTTGTGTTTTTGAATCGCTATTGTGATATTTCTTGGTTACTTCGATGTAAATATTTAAAAGTTTTAAATTTTTAAATGTATTTACTTGATATTTGATTTCCATTATAATTTATTGCTTCGTGTTTGATTTCCACCTACAGTTTGTTAATTTGATGATTCACATCTGCTTACTTACTCCAGTTGTTTATTTGAATGGTAAATATCCAGATCTATAAAGCCACATTACTTGATATTTGGTCAGATAATTTATGGAGTCAAATAATGGTGTGTACTACTTTATAGATTACTAATATTACTAGAAAGGAAAATGTGTCACTTCGGACTGGCTAAGCTGGGCCAATACACGTGAAGAGTGTTGAGTGCTCCAAAACCATTATGACAGTTACCTAATTTTTTTACTTTGACATGCATTCTGTTATTGAACTGTCTCTTATTTCAATCTAGTTGTGTAATATAAGTAAATATGATAATTTTTCTCTATTACTCTTGAGTAAAGTATTGTTTCCTTTCTTTGTTTGACCTGTAGCTCCTTTCATGCAAGCAAACTAATCCTTGATATTTAAATTTTACTTCTTATTTCTGTAATATCCACTTTTCTTGGTGAACTAGAAAACTGAAGAGAAAATTAATAAAAGCTTCTACCTTTTTTGTTCTTTCCATACTCCACCTCAAAAAAGGTTGGTCTACTTTCTCAAAAACAAATGGAAAAGCCAAAATAAAGAAAAAGAAAGAAACGAGAAAGGGAAATTAAAGAGATGGTGACTGAAATAACACTCTGTTTAGATTAGTTTACTGCACCAAACTCTGAACGTGGAACCTTGTGGCACAATTGGATATTTCTTTCTGTTTGTAATTGCTTGTCCTATTTATTACTCCATTTTTTATTAGGATTTGTAAGCTATACTGAAGATTTGAAAACCTTAAAAGCAAAATGTACTAAGTTTTAGTGTCATGAACAGGATTTCTCATATGTACTGCTGATTTCAGTTTCATCTGTTAATATTGAAATGAGATGCAATGCTTGCTGGCGCGAATTGGAGGGGAAGGCTGTGGCCACCACTTGTGGCCACCTCCTTTGTATCCAAATCTAATTAACAGTAATGATCTTTGTACAATTGGTTAAATGCTTCTCTCAGAATTTACAAATAGAATGAGGTTTCTTTAATGATATCAAAAGGCACAGAAGATGCCAGTAAGATTCTCAGTGGTGATGCTGCTTGCCCAATCTGTGATCAGGTGCTTTCTAAGAGGTAAGTGACTGCTGATTTGCTGATGTTATTGCACCTTTCGATGCATCAGCTGCAAACCAGTGGTTAAAGTATTTCTCAACTTTACCTTTTGCTTATAGAATTGTTCATCTTTAGGACAAGCAGCTAAGTGCATTGTGCTTAGACCATCTCATGGATATGAAAACTTGAACTTTTGGCTGACTGATATTTTGGCAACATCAGCCATTTATCATGTGACATGCACTGCATCCTAGCAACTGAATAACTAAATCTGAGTTTTCATTTTACAGTCTTATGAAAGCAGTGGATATCAATCCAAATGATGAATGGATAAATGTATGCATTACAACCCAAAAACTTTTAATGCTTATGCATGACTTTATTTATATATCTCTGCTACTAATTGTTCTATGCACTTTGCTGCAGATGGTTATGGCTGGGGTATCCCCCCAGATATGTATCCTATGTAATTTCATCTGATACATTTATCTGACATGAATTGAAATTATTACCGGTTAAGGAAAAGACATGTAGAAATTGGAAGATTTACAGCTGATAGTTTTGCTTCTTGTTTAAGCAATATACTGGAGAAGTTTCAGGATATATATTATAAACTTTGCATCTTCTAACTCTAGACCTGGTTTATTGCAGAGTTACAGAGCAATTCATTTTCAATTTAAATCTTGTATATTATCTAATTTGGTCACTTAATTTGCATGCGTTAGCCAATTAGTTGCCTTTTGGTTTTCTAACCGACAAGGTCCTTTAACTTGGTAGTTTTTCCGAAAGAAAGTTCCTTTTTGTTTATTGTTAATAAGGGACCTTATTGGCTTAAAAAGATAATAATAAAATAAGGAACCTAGTTGGCCAAAGTAGCAAGGGATCCAATTGGCCGAACTTCTTTAAATCTTTGTGTTAGCTCCAATGTGTTATATTTGAAAGGTTTATTTGTTTGATATCCTTGATGTACAATTAGTAATGAAGACTGCATATAGAAGTGTGATGTTCTTCATTGGGCAAAAGGAATTAGAGATGCAATTTATGATGAACAGAGTAGTAGCACAATGCCGACAGAAGTGTGAGGTCATGCAAGAAAAATACACAGAAAAACTGGAGCAAGTGCATGCTGCATATCAGAAAATGGCTAAGAGGTGCCAGGTGATGGAACAAGAAATTGAAAGCTTGTCAAAAGACAAGCAAGAGCTCCAAGATAAATTTGCAGAAAAATCCAGGTTCTGTTTATCGTTGAAGTCTGTATCTGTGAAAATCTGTTCAATGACCCTTGTATGTTAAAAAGATTTGGCGCTACTTCCTTTTTCTTTTCCTTTTTTTCTGGTATCAGACAGAAGAGAAAGCTGGATGAAATGTATGACCAATTGAGAACCGAATATGAATCGGCAAAACGATCTACAACTGCACCGGCAAATAACTTCTATTCTGGGGTTGATCGTGATTTATTCTCAAATTCTGAGAATGTAATGATGGACGGCAGAGATACTGTGAGAAAAGGTAGAGTTATTCTGTTTAAAATATTCCGCAATCATCCTGATCAGACCTAGTTAGTTTTTATATTCAATATTGGAAAGAAACCCAAAGAAGTAAAGGCATGTCTTAGTTAACCTTAAGATAACACAAAAAGAATCACTAAAGCATTAGTCTGTTTATGTGTTTTTCTAGAAATTCCAGTTGACTTATTTGTTGCAGATGGGTGGATTCTCACTCCTGAAACTCCAGGACCCAGAGAGGATATTTGGCCACAGGCAAGGCAGAACAGTTCTAACTCTGGCCCATTCGACATCTCCAGTGGCTCACCTGCAAAACAAGCAGCAGTTCCATTAGTTGATATAGGAAACAGGAGGACAGGTGGTAGTCGCCCTGGTTTTGGTGCTGGGACAACAGCTGGAGCTACCACCACTTCGATGACGATAAGGAATCTCATCCTTTCACCAATAAAGCGACCTCAGCTCTCTTCTCGAAGCAGAGCTCATCTGTTTACGTAGGTTATTATTACCTGAAGTATGTTTTGAGTGGCTTGGCTTGGGTCTTCAGAATTTTTCGACTTACCTTCCTTGCTAATAATTTCAAAAATGTCCATGACAAAATGAGGGCCAGTTGCTGAGAGTGGAAGCTCTTTGTATTGATACAACCAAATAGGATAAAGATTTTTCTTTTTTTCTTTTTTTCTTCCCTTAAAAAATGTTCCAGTCTTCAATTATATACCTGAAACAGAATCTCTGTATATACGCATGATTTCCCACCGACAGATCTGTCAAATAGTATAATAGTTCTTCTTTGTAGTTCTTTAGGGCATTAAATTGTTTGATTGATTTTTCAGTCAGTCTCCGTTATGCTATGCGTACTATGGATTAATCATTTTAAAATGTTTTTCCATTTGTGTCTCCGCATTTGTTTCGGGCAATGGAGGAAATGGTTCACAATTAAATTGAGGATTGTTTACTGGTTCACTATAAAGAACACAGGGGAACAAGTGTCCCTCCAAATTATGCTAGAAGAGGAGCACAATAGTCTGCCCCTGGCAGAAAAGCGAAGTTGACTGATCCATAACCAAGTAGTAGAATCATTATTGGCTAAAGGAACACGACCAAAAACAATAATAAGAACAATAAAATATGGCATAATACAAAAGAAAAGGAAAAACAAACATGATGTTGAAGAAAAATTACTTTCAAATGATACAATTCAAAGAGCAACTATCGAACATTAGGTGAACGTAGGGATTTAGAGTGATTACTAGTTATTATACGTGTGTGTATATATATATATATATGATACACCAAAAATATCTTGGATTAACTGCAGCTAGACACTGTACAAATGACTTTTATAGAATATATATATATATATATATATACATGTATGTATGTATCTTGGATGTTTATGACAATTGAGAAGGCAAAAACAATTTCAGTGTTGGAGCTGTGGAAGACAGTTCAATTGTGTCTCCAAACTGAACAGAAAAGACAACATGAGATCCATCGACATAGATAAACCCTTCTTTTGAATAATATTTAATTTCCATTGATTCATCAAACCTTATGAATCCATGCATCAAGTCAGAGTTGGATCCAGGAGAAATAGGCTCCCTCACCATGTACTGGAGATCTTTGGATAGAATGGGCATTACCATCCCACCAGCTGACTGCATAGCAGCGGTTGATCCTGCTGCTGTCGATACTCTCAGACCACTGGATCTACTATGGACCAATGAAGACCCATGTTCCTCTTGTTTACAGGTTCTGTGTCAATAGAAAGAAAATCAATTAGCATTAAAAAATATGGCATTCTTTATATCCCAATAGCTATTAACCTGAAGGAGAATCTTGATACTGCAGCAGGACAGGGATGTGAAATTAAGACGTCATTAAGAGCAGAAGTGGCGAGTTGTTGAGAATTGATACTTATGGACATCCTGGAAACTTCAGATGGTATAATTCGATTCTCAAGGATGTCATCCAATATCTACAAGGACAGAAAACTAGTTTAGGATAGGCTGGCCATTTAAGCATCTTCTTGTTCTTAATGCATGTCATTTTTGCTATTTTTCTTAAAAGAAAATTAAAAATAATGCCCTAATAATAGTAATAAGAATAAAAGTCCAAAAGTCCGCTCAAAGAAGCTTTAGCAAAAACTCCAATGTATTAGGAAGCAGAAATTCAGGATCCCTTTTTTTCTTTTGGGAATAGAAACCCAAATGCTCTCTTCTCATGTAACATTTTGACACACCACGCAATAGATCTGTAGAAAAGATGACTAGAAAGTGAATGGTGAAAACCACAACGAGAGCACTAATTAGAAATTCAATGTTAGCCCAGTTTCTTCATTACTAAAGGTAAAATAAACAATTTTCAATGATACTTCAATGTGACAGGACTAACAGGGAAGCTTCTAAACTAACTCAATGAGAGTTAAGAGTCATGAGAAATTGCTTGCACACCGCCTTAAGTCTTAAATAAAGCAACCAAACAATTGAATTCTTGATCTTATTAAACACAGTTATGATTTTGACAATGCAGTAAAGGAAAGATGATGATATGATCTCACTTGTTCGAAGTTTTTAGAGGTTGTAGCACACAGATAGCCAGTGCTTCTTGTAGCATCAAATTCTTCATTGAATTTTTCAACCTGAACCAAATTAAGAAAGAAGTTTTAGCAATTGCTACTGCAAACATTTACAGTGTAGCACATTATTTTATTCAAGTAAGTAACCTCTTCGGCTTTAGTAGGGTCAGAATTAACCCCTAGAAGTGGAATTGAGTTATCCAAGAAATGACTTGCTCGTAGCAGTGTCCCATCCCCTCCTACCGTAACAACAAGATCAACATCACGTATTGACTCAGATAGATTACTCCAGGAAATAGTCTCCCAATTGATAAGATTTTTCCTCAAAATATTCTGACAAAAGTTTATTGTATCTTTGTGAACAGAGCGCCTATGTTCTAGATAACTTAGCATCTGAGATATCTTCAGCGGAAAGAGGAGAATAAGAAAACAGAAGTTCAATATTAATATCAAAATTCAATCTTTATGTTGAAAAAAAAACAAAAAATGCACCACAAAGTTGAAAAAAGAAAGAAGATTTTGATCATGCATTCCAAATGAAGGAGAAGGAAGATCCTTGACCAATTTGCACCTAAGCAATTAGAACCATATTAAGACTACTTTCCTAAACTCAAACATGTTTTATCACCATTTCTTAGTTTCCAAGGATCTGCAGGAAGATAATGGAAGAGAATACGAATCTCCTAGGCATAGCTGAATTCCTTCCGCAATCATTCAAAGAAACAGCTGAAGATCTTTATCGCACAATCAAGGTCTGCCAAATTTTTTTTGAAAAGAACTATTGACAGAACTCATGGTTAATTTCTATCTATCAAAGGGGGAAAGGAAAATGATGTTCCAAATCTATATCACAGCCATAAATCCCAGATAAACCTTTCATGCTCATCAAGTCAAGTCGAGGAAAACGTATTCAATTTTGGATCCAGGCACACAGAATTAATATAGTGGTTGCTGTTTCCATTCATATACAATTTCACAGTCAGATTGATAGGTTATTCATTCATTGAAGTTCTTGGTTCAAGCAAAAATCAAACCTTTCCGACTTAAATTCTACCATGACTCCCTCAATTCCTCAAAAAAGTGTCCAATATGTTTTGTGAAGATGTTCATAACGTATAAGAAGTACATTAAATTCAATCTTAATCATCAAACAAAATGTTTAATCAATTCGAACCAACTGCAAAATGAGAAAAAGAAAAATACTGCTTCACAAGATCAACATTCAGGGTAAAATAAATGTTAATCCATCAAAAATAAATAAGAACAATAAGAAAAAATGCAAAGCAAAAAAAAATCATATGACGGAGCCCTTGGGCGCTGTCTTGGACATATAACCGAGCATTTTGCAGGCAAATACAAAAGCAACAATAAATTAATAGAATAACAAATTAAAGGAATCAAGAACTCAAAGAATTACTCAATTCGCATCCCTTTTCTTTTCATTGAAAATTTACGGTAACATTTAAAGGGCTACGCACGTACTTTTGGACTGGTGAAGCGAGAAGCAGCGGCGGTTTGACAAGGAGGGTAAGCATCCAAAGGCTTCAAAAGCAGCAATAATCGCCTTCTCACCATTTCTCTCTTCCAGCAGTAATCTACTACTACTACCTGTAGATTCTAGTCAAGAACTGACTAATCTAAATAAAAAAAAAATGAAAAAAAGGAGAAACGTTCCGCTTGGTATTAATGGCGGGCAAAATAGAAATAGAATGCGACGGAGCTTTTCGGTTATAACGCTTTTCTTTTATGGGCTAATTAATTCATTTTATACATCCTTTATTAATGAGTATTTGTTCTAAATGACCTTTTAAATCATTGGCTTTTTTCTCTGAAATTATTTCACATTATGATTAAAAATTTAGGTTTTTCTTTCTCCACTTCTTCTCTTTCCTTTTATTTTATTTTATTTTATTTTATTTTATTTTAATTCATTACTATTAAATTTTATGGATAAAAAAAAATCAAAACAATAAAATTTTAAATGCCTTCTTGATTGGAGTGATAATCTTAAATCAATTGTGGGAAGGAAATTCTTATTAAATCAATAATTCAATCCTTATAATTTATGTAATATTTGTTTTTAAAATATTTAAATAAGCAAAAAATATATTTTACATTATAGCAAATTAAAAAAAATTTATTAACTGAAATGAATATAGAAAAAGTACTTGCATGAAAAATAACCCCTGATTTAAATATAAAATAATTAAATACAGTGCAACTTTCTTTTAAAAGTTTAAAAATCATATTTAATTGACAACAAGTTGAAACATTTTTAATTATTCTTATGTTTTTTAAATAAAAAAATTATAAATGTAAAAATATTTTGTGAATAAAGTGTGTTTATATTAATTAAAACTTATTTATTTATTATATAAATAAATTTAAATACTTTTTTTTTTAAATTTGAATATTATTCAAGTTTCTGCAAACAAATTATAATATTACAAATATAATTTAAATTGGAGTTCAAAATTATAATAGTTTGAAAGTTAAATGAATAATGAATGAACTCAATTAAAATTAAATCACATATTCAATTCGATAATTAAACGGTTTAAACAATGATTGTTTATTTAGGACTATTTAAAAATTCATTTAATTTATAAATACAAGTTGAACGGGTATAGTCCATAGATCAATTTTCCATTAACCAAATTTGCTTTAGTCGGGTTTCGACTATAGACGGATCCGGTGTTTCCGGATCTCTAAATTTTCTCAATCCCAATCAAATTACTATCACCTTAATCGGGTCTTAAACCCGTTTATAGCCACGCCATACAGAGAGCCATCGACTTTACCCATTACCAATACCAATCGGGTGTAATCCATTCCTTGATTTCCATTGACGGATCAGTTTATCCACCTCCGCCTTACCGCTTACTCTCTCGGATCCTTCCGTCGGATCCATCCATTCCTCCTGTAAGTTCCGCGCCTTCTTGCTCACCCTCAGAACCACCTAATCGGTAATTTCTTGACTCCTGTAAGATTCAACTCGAATTGATATTTCGTTACTGATTTTTTTTCCCTCTTTTATCATAAATTGATGAAATTTCCTGTAATTAGTTGCAAATGATTCATTAAAATACTTAATTTTCAATTTTTGGTGTTTATTTATATGCAGAACTGTAAAAAAAATTAAACCTTTCTTCTGCTTGTGTATCAAAAGAATCTTTAGGATGAATAGCTTCTCTTGTTCGGTACAAAGTTTTTGTTAGCGGTTCCAATTTCAATTTCAATTTCAATTTTGTTTTGTTTTGCTTTGGTTATTAATGCAAAGTTTGGTAAATCTCAAGCAGTTCAAATCAAGAGGATGTTACTATATAAGGAAGTGTGTATTCAAGCTTATTAGTGATGTTAATTATTGAACTTGCAACTATAAACACATTGTCATATAGGGTCTCAAAGACAATAAAAGGAAAAATGATATGCACGTATCTACCACTTCCTGGGTTAATTTTGAGGGCATTATGTTGCTTTTAGGGTTTGAAATTTTTTATCTTGTAAACATTCTTGTTATTCTTGAGTAAAAAGGTGATGAAAAAAAGATACCTGTATGCAACATTGTTTTCGTAGAAGGATTATTGGGTTGGGTCTTCATTTCCCTACCCCACTTCCACTTTTTATCTGTTGGATACTGTGGCATGCAAAGATATATGAAGTTCAACATTGGAGGAAAAAATATATGTGTATATTATATATGTCAAGTTTATATGCTTTTTGTTAATATCAGTTGCTGAAGTTTCTGTTCTCTTGTACATTTCTTAGTTTCCTAACTTAGTTGTGAATGTTTGTAAAGTTTTTGCATGAAAGCAATAACTGTGGCTTTCTTTTTGTTGTTCTGCACGGCAGATATAAATCTTCTGGTCTCAATCCAATGTTATGGAAATAACAAACGAGACCCCTGCCAAAAACACAAAAAGGCTGACGTCTGTTGTATGGAATCATTTTGAAAGGATCAAGAAGGCTGACATTTGTTATGCTGTTTGCGTGCATTGCAAAAAGAAGCTTAGTGGATCGAGTAACAGTGGAACTACTCATCTGAGGAATCATTTGGTGCGGTGTCTGAAAAGATCCAATGGAGATGTTTCTCAGATACTGACAGTGAAGAGAAAGAAAAAGGACTCTAGTGTAAGCGTTGCTAATCTTACTTATGAAGAAGGGTTAAGAAGGGATGAAATTCTCAGTTCCATTCCCTACAGAACTGATCAAGAACTGAAAAAGGAAGAAACTAATCCACCCATCAACCTTGAAAGTATTAAATTTGATCAAGAATGTAGTAGATTGGATCTTGCTCGAATGATAATGCTTCATGGTTATCCCCTTGCCATGGTCGAGCATGTTGGGTTCAATAACTTTGCGAAAAATCTGCAGCCGCTTTTTGAGGTTTCGTGCAACAATGCAATTGAACTTGATTGTATGACAATTTATTGCAAAGAGAAACAAAAAGTATATGAAAAAATACACAATCTTCAGAGCAGAATTAGTGTCGCTGCTGATATGTGGTTTTCATCTGATAACACAAGGTATATGTGTTTATCCGCCTACTATGTCGATGGTGATTGGAAGCTGCAGAAAAGAATGCTGAATTTCATGACCTTGGATCCATTTCAAACTGATGACCTTCTCTCTGAAGGTGTAATTAAATGTCTAACAGACTGGGCCATTGAAAGGAAATTGTTTTCTATGACATTTGATGATCTCTCTGACTATGACAACATGGTCTTTAGCATTAAGCACTGGTTATCCCAAACTAAACCTCTTCTAAAGAATGGCGAATTATTTGGTGCACACTCTGCTGCATATGTGCTGAGATCTATTGTTCAAGATGTCATGGAAGCTCTACGGGATGTCATAGATAAAATTCGGGAAAGTATAAGGCATGTCAAAAGATCACAAACAACACTGGGGAAATTCAATGAGATTGCTCAGCAGGTAGGGATTGATGCTCGGAGAGATCTGCTTCTTGATTGCCCTATGCAGTGGGATTCAACTTATTTGATGCTTGAGGCAGCAGTGGAATACAGGGGTGCCTTTTCTCTCCTACAAGAGCATGATCCTTCCTACACGATGGCTCTATCTGAAACAGAGTGGCAGTGGGCAACTGCTGCTACAAGTTACATGAAACTTTTTGTTGAAGCCACCAATGACTTTGTAGCATGCAGAAATCCCACTGCAAACATATACTTTCCTCTGCTCTGTGATGTTCACATCCAATTAATTGAATGGTGCAAAAGTTCAGATGATATTTTAAGTTCTATTGCAATAAAGATGAAAGTAAAGTTTGACAAATACTGGAAAAAGTGTAGTTTGGCTGTTGCAATAGCTACAATCTTAGATCCCAGATTTAAGATGAAGGTGGTGGAGTATTACTATCCCCAGATTTACGATGTAGATGCTCCTGAACGCATCAAGGAGGTTTCTGATGGTATTAGGGAACTTTTTAATGACTATGTTACGAGCTCATCTTCTGTTGATCAAGATTCTTCTTTACCTGATGGGTGCTTGCCAAGCACTAGTAGTGGGAGTAGGGATAGATTTCGAGGGTTTGATAAGTTCCTTCATGAAACTTCACAAATTCAGAGTACAGCATCTGACCTTGACAAGTATTTGGAGGAAGCAGTATTTCCCTGGAACTATGAGTTTAACATTTTGGATTGGTGGAAAGTCCAAACTCCAAGGTACCCCATATTATCCATGATGGCTCGTGATGTTCTGGCCATTCCTTTTTCAACACTTGGACGTGATTTGGTGTTTAACACTCGAGGTAGATTGCTTAACTCTGATCGGAGTTCTCTCAGTCCAGATGTTCGTGAAGCTTTGATGTGTGGTCAAGATTGGTTACACATGAAAGCAGAAGGTATCTATTTCTTCTTGTTTCATGTAATGATTGGTGGTAACATGTGGAACCAAAGCTTCTTTTTCCATTTTGTTTCTGATAATTTTCTTCGGATACTAGTTTTTGTAAGTTGTTTTCTTTTTCTTTTTTTGAACCCCTTATATCAGATACCATGCCTTCCATGTGTTCGGCTCTGTCAGTTTTTGTTGAAAAGAATTGAAATAGTGATAATGGTGGTAAGTTAGTTTTTCCTTTGTTATCCTCACAATTTCTATTTTGGTATTAGTCATTAATTCTATTAGCATTGATATGTGGATTTTCATTTTCATTTTGTGCAAGGTTGTAGAATGAAGTCCATGTGAGGCAAACAGGTATTTTGATTATTTCCATGCTTTTGACTAGAGATTTTAGTTTCTGATGTAGATTTTGTTAGATAAGCTCATATTTCAAACATCTGACTGCATAGTCCTTTATAGATCAGGGTTATTGCCAATGTACATTAGGTTCATGTTTATGAACTAAATATTTTGTTATCGTGAATGGAAATAATGAGGAGAAAAAAAGATAGTTGTTTGTCTTAGTATTATCAGCTACCAGATTTGTAGATTTCATGCAAATTTGAAAGCCGTGTTGTCCCATGACTTAACTCTTCGAGTTTATGTCTACCATATATATCATTTCTAAAGGAATTTGTTAAATCTCATCTTTGTTTACATTCCATTTTAACTTGTATATTATTGTCTATCCATAATTTAGTGAATTGAACAAATGGTAAAAGTGGCAATTATTTTTCCTGGAACATCTTCTTCTGTCATTAACCCTGCATTTCCAGGGTTCACTGCATATCATGACAGGGTGACAGGCTACTCGCCAAAGTTCATACCTTTTTAAAAATGTGAAACATGGGATACACTTAGCTGGCTTTCTTTATTTCATTGCTCCCTTCAACCCCTCCTGCAATATAACCCCATCATCTTATCCTTGTTATTCTTTTATTTATGTTCATATGATTGATTACCTGAGTGTCCTCTTTTTTTCTGGGGGTGAGTTACTTGACGAAGAAGAATAAGATTTTGAATATGTTAGGGCTGGACCCTGTGAGATTAAAAATTAGAAATGACTGAAAAGAAGAACCCTTTAATCCTTGGAAATGGAATTGTCTGACAGAATTATGGATTTTCTAAGCTTCCTGAACTTCTAAGAGAGAGACAACCAAAAAAAAAAATAATAATAAAAATAAAAAAATAAATTGGATATATAGAAATAACCCCAAACAGGCAAGATTTGAAGAAAGAAAACAAGAATATCGTCTTCAATTAAAATTAAAATTTTACATGAGAACATTGCAGGTTAGATCATCCCTATTTTTTTGTTTCAGTAATTTCATGATGACGGCTCTTCCTCCAGACTCCTGCTAAGACACTACCAAAGATGGAATGACATACACTGGAGACTGCACATGGTACAGCAGTCAAAGGATTTCCAAAGTGCTTTGTCGCAAGAACAACTCCAAGCACCGAATTCTGAAATAATAACACCATAAACAAAATTTAAAAGTTACTAAAACAACATCTTTTGCAGAGACCTTAAAAAAAACAATTCATGATTGAATTTATTTATATATATATATATATACCTGCATTCCAACCTCAATAGAAATGGTTCTAGATGATGAAATATCGATGCCTAGCAGCCTTGAGAGCACATACCCAAAGAAGAAACCACATGCATGAAGAAGAGCTGCAGCTAAAACCACTTGTTGACCAGAGATAAGAATTGTGGATGAACTCTGTGCAATCGCATTCCCACAGAGAACCGCCACAGTTATCACAGCAATTGGTGGCATCACTGGAGAAACAATCTTAACAATCCCTTGGAAATATTGATTCATAAAAGCACCAACCAGAACAGGAAGAAGCACAACCTGCATGATAACAAATGGTTCAAAACTGATGATAACAAAAAACTAATGCAAGAAGCAACCAATAGCGCACAGATTGAGTCAGTCACCTGCAAGGTTGATTTAAATAGGCCCGCCGCATCAACAGCTACATATTGGCCTGCAAGTTTCTGTGTAAGGAAAGGCGTCATAACCTGCAGCAGGGAATGCCAACATATAAGTAAAGCTTCTCACAAGATATTGTTTCAGAATTTGCATATTGTAATCTCATTCGTTTCATTAAAATTCAAGTTAAAAATAGTTCAGTCGAAAATTTCTGAGCAAATAATAAGAAAAAGGAACTTAAATACACGAGTCAGTTATTGACGCGGTAAATAAAAAATACCAACCACAGCAGACAGGGTGCTAGCAGCAGTCATCAGCACTGAAAGAGCTACATTTCCTCTGATATACAATTAAGTGATTCAGGATTGCCAACCATGTGATTTTCAGATATTTATATTAATGTCGACAATTATTACTTACCGTGCAATGTAAGTGACAATGTTACTAGCAGTCCCTGCAAAGAATGCAACATAAAATGGAAAAGTAAGATACCATGAGAGGATACCGACTCAAGATGACAGATACTGAAATTTAAAAACAAGCACATGCCTCCTGGACAGCAGCCAACCAAAATTAAGCCAGCTGCATAGTGAGATGGCAAATTTAAGAGCTTGCTGATGAAGAATCCCGATAGAGGCATGACCTACAAGCAGTTACATTCCAGATCTTCATTAGGGAATGCATACCGAAATGGTAAGCATAGGATACCACATCTATATCAAAGAGGCCATGGAGGTTTAGAAAGAGTATAAGACCATATTATGAATCACTTCCTCTTAAAGCATCCCGAAATAAAACACAATCCAATTAAACCATTCTTTCTATCCACGGTTATAAACTGATTATATTCAACCACAATCACTGGTATTAGTGTTTCAAGAGGTCTTTACTCTTTCCAGTTGCTTTGTTAAAAGCAAAACATGTCATTCACCAAGTCAAGGAATTATGTGGATAAACAATTTTGAGAAATAACTTCAGATGGCAACAAAGGGAGACCAGAAACAATCAGGATACTACCATGTTACTCAAAAGATTTCCTTCATTACTCTATGGTCGCAATTAAATTCATTTTATACAACTTGCAATTAAACTCCTCAAGTTAACATGGCAAGATAAACGTGCCTGTGTAAAGATTTTTAATCAGCAAGTATCCTTCTTCAACTCAGTGATACCCAGCCAGTACATTTTGTATTCTAATGATTAAATTTTTCCCCGAAAACATAAAATAGAATAAACAGATCACTGGATGTCTGAACTTCAAACTGAATCTCCACAAGTCAATGGTTAAAAACCTCAAAGCAATTCAAGTGAGTAAAATAATGCAGCGAACCAAAAGAATAGATTTCAAAAAAATAATCCCAATTCACCCAAAAATTAATAATACCTAATAAATGATAAGGAAAAAAAACTAAATAGAAGAATCTGAGAGAGCAAAGCAGACCGAGTATTGAAGCACGAAGCCAGCGCACAATTCCTTGGGCATAGCTAAAGCACCCCTAAGATCATCAAAGGTTAGGGTCATGCCCATGCCTAGCATAGTAAGAGTGATTCCCATCATAGTCCAACTGGGCTTCACCCAATCATAAGCAGTAGGCCTCAGCAGTCCCAATAAGCAACCTAAAGCAACCCATAAGGGGAAAGCAGTTGAAATGGCCTCCCCAGCAACCTCAATCCAACTTTTACTGGTACTAGTAACACTACCATCATCAGTATAGGCATTATCAGATGAATTGGCATACGGATGTAATCTTTCCCGTCTACATGGGATTATTGAAATGGGTTTTGTTAGTTGCAAGGTTTCTTGGAAGTTAGCATTACATGTTGGGATTGAAAGAGAGCGGTTAGAGAAATGGAATGGTTCCGTGAGGTTTCTTGGTTTGGGAAATTCTTTAGACCTGAAACTTTTTACACTTGTTCTTGGGAAGCACGTTCTTGTTCCATGTGCCATTGCCAATGAAGATTGCATCTTCTCCGCTCTCCTCCTAAGACTCCAAGAACATACAGAAGATAAAGATCCGAAAACCCGAGAATGGACAGATCAAGATTCGTCGGTAAATGGAGACAGTTTTTGTGTTTTTCTTTCAGTCCCTCTCAATACATGGTGAAACAAAGACGGGTATTCGTATCGGGTTACTAAATATTTTTTCATTTTTGGCATTAATGTGATTTAATACATAGGCATGTTATAAAACTAAGAGAAAGACAATATAGAAAATGAATAAAGAACATTCTATTGATATATTTGTAGGCATTTATATTTAATTATATATTTAAAATATATAATTAAATCTTATTTATCTATTTTAATAAATAAATATTTATATATTAAGATATTAAGAGATTTGATATGAGTGACCCTTTATAATAGACATTAATTGTCATCCTCTTCATCTATATAGATAACTAAATTCCCTTGAAATTTGAGAGAAAAAGTTGATATGGAAGCTAATAGAATCATATTGAAACTCTGTCAAATTCCACTTCGAGATAATCAAAGGCATCTAAAGAAAATTCTAGAAGCCCTCGGAAGAAATTCATTATTGGTCAATGAATCGAGATCAAAGCAACTACCATCGAAGAAATTCATTATTGGTCAATGAATCGAGATCAAAGCAACTACCATTGAAGTTGAATCAAATTGAATCCATTCCGCAATCAGCCCAAAACACTCCGTGAAGAAATTAGAATTCATTGGATTGAGTTCAAGCAAAAGAACCCTCGAGCTCACAACGGATCGAATCAGCGGATTGATAGAAATATGACCCATAAAAAGAAATTATTTCCAATTTTATTACATGTAACACATTTTCATTGTAATTTCAATTTTCAGGAAATATATGAAAGAAAATTTGTTTACAAATTGGCACACCCAATGAGACCATTTCTATCGCGCATCTCTTTCCGTCAAAAAAGGATGTCAGCAAAGTAGACTCAAAGAACGTTGCTGCAGACCATGATATCAGCAAAGTTGATTTAGAGAGCGTTGGTGTAGACGTGAGTGTCAACATTCCAACATTCAAAGCATATGCTGATCCTACCACTAGAAACAAAGGAAGAATGTTCATTGACCAGCAGAAGAAATCGGTTGGCAATGCAGATCTCAAGTACAAAAACGCATGCTTTGATGTGGCTTCAATGCAGGACCAACCTCAAAGTATTGTAGGTGGAATGTGGAATTATGCAAAAGAAGCTTGCAATGCTCGAAGGAAAATATAGTGAGGATAAGTCGGCATCCGAAAATGAAGATGTTGATTCCACAAGTGCCTCCCAACATGATCAGGTAAGTAGTGACGATAAATATGAAGATTCCTCTGCAAACATTCTGTGATATCTGTAATGATGGCTGATGCGTCGACAATAGAAGTGAAATTGGTAAAATTGATAAAATTAGTGGAAGGTCTGGCAATGCATTCAGCAAAGTAGGATCGTATCATCGCTCAAGTAAAAAAAGAGGCAAACAACACTGGCGAGTCAAGTCAAAAACGTGCAAAAGAGGTAAACAAAGGTGTTACCCTCAACCAAGGAGAAGGATCAAGTAATCCCGAATCTGTCAAAATTGCTGAAAATCAATCAAAATACGTTGGCAGATCTGAAACTGTCAAACAAGAAAGGACTATTCACGTTTTGCGAAACGAATTCATCCCTATTGATAAACTGAATAACTTCATCGAAGGGATAATAAAGGACAAGTACGAAGGAGTTCTAAATCTTCCTTTGTATATTCCAAACCTTATTCAAGGAGAATTGATAATTTGAAAATGTCGATGGGCGATCAACCTCCAAAGTTGCAGGAGTTTGATGGTAAAGATAATCCAAAGCAACATGTTGCTTATATTTGTTGAAACATGCAACAATGCAAGGACCGAAGGAGATCTCTTGGTCAAACAATTTGTCAAATCTCTCAAAGGAAACACATTCGATTGGTACATTAACTTAGCTCCATGATCAATTGACAGCTGGCATCAACTTGAAGCTGAATTTTTGAATCGCTTCTACAGCACCCGAAGAACTGTAAGTATGCTTGAATTGAGTCATACAAACAGTGGAAAGATGAACTTGTTGTTGACTACATCAATCGATGGAGGAGTTTGAGCTTGAATTGCAGAGATCGATTATGTGAGAAATCTGCAATTGAAATGTGCATTCAAAGGATGCAATGAAGCATTCAATACATCTTGAAAGGAATCCAACCAAATACGTTTGAAGAGTTAGCTACTCATGGCCATGACATGGAATTGAGTATCAAGACTCACGGGGATCAAGGGACCTTTGTTGCTGAACCTCGCAAAAGAGACGGAGCAGACTTCAAGAAAACAAGTAAGCAACTGTCTAAGCCATTTGTAAAAGAGTCATACGACGACTGTTGCTCCAGTTAAAATTGCAACAAAGGTAAGTAGGAACTCTAAAGAGAGAAACAACATTCTAACAAATTTACCAAGAAGGAGGCCGATGATGGGTTTCCGATTGATATGCTAAAAATAGGTTTTATTTACCCTATATCGATTATGAATACTTAAGGACTGATACTTACTAATTATCACATTTAGCATCTATGTTGTCACTTAATCAATCAGAACCTAAGGCAGAGTACCTATCGTGTAGCTAGTCTGTTGAAAAGTACCTATGATTTTAATTTAAAAATTTATCGTACTCCTAGGGAAGTGGTAACGGCTTAGTAGCAACTATCCTTTTACCCTAACTCTCATTTTATTACTTAGTTATGCAATCATTCATCAATATCTTTGATGAGAGGGTGATCCTTTCTACACAAGATTCAAGTTCATTAGGCATGCAAGAGTATTTTAGACAAGTGTTCTGATATATGTTATATTGTTTCTACATGTTGACTGACCCTATCTTCGAGTATTTTAGATATATCTTGGTCTAGATTGCAATTATATACTGATTCTACTTGTGTACCACATCTGAGTTATCTGATAAACCACCCCATCGCCACTGACGGTCCTGTGTCACTCAGGAGATCATGCCGGCGCCATAACGCAGGCATAAACACACGAACTCAGCCTCATTAGACTACTCTAACAAACATGGTGATCTATAGGTTATTTTATCTAATATGACAGACCTTAATGCTTCTGTCCTCACACAAAGTCCTAAATTAAGGTCTGTTAAACTAGATAGGTTATGATTAGACCGTGGTTAGGAATTGTCTGTAATCGTTCATCTAATTTAAAAGAGCAAATAGACATATAGTCATAATGATAATTAAGCTGGTGACCTTTCCAGAAAAATGTAAATATCTTCAACATGCAAAACACATATTCATAATATCATAATTTAGTATTCAAATATTTCTTTGGACAAACACAGTATAGAATATATAGAGAGGGACAAGGGGACCACCACCATAAAGTATTCACCCTTTATTAGGTCTGCTGATGGAGGAACTACTAGTATATCCTGGACTGCTTGACCCGACTCTGCTCGACAGAACCTTCGGAGAACGCTTCCTCAGCCTAGCAGCTATTGCTTTACCTTACGTCCCAGGCTTAAGCAAAGCCCTGCTGACTAACTCTTCGCTCACCTAATGCCCTCTTAGGATCTCCTAACGAAATCCCGGATATTCTATGAATACCAAAAATGAATCATATCTAGTCGTATTCTAAGATCCTGAGACAAACTCTCAGAAAGCAAAGAACACAAGAAACTCTCGTATACTAAACTACTTGAAAGAAAACACCTGAGATCACTAAATGACTCGTATATAGTAGGAAAATGTATACTTGAAGCCACTGAACGATTCAGATCAAGTGGAGAGGGATGATTTCAACTGAGGAAGGCCTGGGGTATTTATAGCAAGGAAGCTGAGTGATTTTTGATGCAGAAATAGATGTGGGATACTATTTAGGGGCTCAGGACGCCCGTCCCGATCTGTTGACCGGGTTAGGATGCTCGTCTCAGGTCTGGGATGCCTGTCCCGAGTCTGGGACGCCCGTCTCGGTGCTTTGACCGGGTCAGGACGCCCGTCCTGATTCTTGAACTTCCGAAAATCACGTTTTTACCCCGAAATTTTCCGTTTCCTTTCACATTTCACCTGAAACTTTCAAAATCACAAAACTGCAAAATTGTATTAATACCAATCAATTAAGAATGATTTATCTCCAATTTTGCCCTAATTTGTGCCTAAAACATGCTAAAAAAGTGATATGATTTATGCATATCATATAACCCCACACTTAGCTTTTTGCTTGTCCTCAAGCAAAGTCTACATGAAACTATTGATATTTTAAAGGGTAAACTATCCCAGATGCACCTCTTAAAGGTCAAAATCCAGCTTTTGCACCTCAAAATTTTTTGTACATAAAATACCCCTAACGTTTCAAAACGTCCCACTACATGCACTTCTGTTAAGTCAAATCGTTAGTGACTCAATTTTGCCGTTAGTCAACCTTTTTTCACTATTTAGTACTATTCCAGTTAAGGGCATTTTTGTCTAATTTTTTTAAATTTTTTAAAATTTTTTTTTTCTTTCCTTCTTCTTCCTTTTTTCTCTCTCTTCCTTCTTTCTCTCTCCATTAATATAAATTTTTTTCTCTCTCTTCCTCTTTTCTCTCTCTTCTTCTTTCTCTCTCCATTAATTTAATTTTTTTCTCACTCTTCCTCTTTTCTCTCTCTTCCTTCTTTCTCTCTTTATTAATTTAATTTTTTTTCTCTTCAGAAGTTAAATTAATTTAATTTGAACCGTTTTTGATGATTCCTCCTTTGATTCTGATCTTACTGCTATTCCGGGTAAGACTGTTTATCCTCAAATTCAACCTCAACAGCAGCAGCCGCCGCATGTGAGTAAAAGAATGAAACCCAATTCCCAAATGGGCGGCGTCTGGGGAGGTAATACTATTATTCCTAACGAGTCTTCCATCCAGACTTCCCGGCCGCCCCTTGATTCTTCAAGGCCGGTTGTTCTTGTAGATTCACAGGAAAATGGGATTAGGCTTGTCCACACTTTAATGGCATGTGCATAGGCTATTCAACAAGAAAACATGAAAGTAGCTGAAGCTTTGGTTAAACAAATTGGGTTCTTAGCACTTTCTCAAGCTGGGGCAATGCGTAAGGTAGCCACTTATTTTGCCGAAGCTTTGGCCAGAAGGATATACAGGTTGTATCCGACCACCAACCCTCATGATTTTGCTTTCACAGATTTGCTTCAAATGCACTTCTACGAGACTTGCCCGTACCTTAAATTCGCACATTTTATAGCAAATCAGGCAATTCTGGAGGCCTTTGCAGACAAAAATCGAGTTCATGTGATCGATTTTAGTATGAAACAAGGTATGCAATGGCCTGCTTTGCTACAAGCCTTGGCTTTAAGGCCCGGTGGTCCGCCCAGTTTCAGACTAACAGGGATTGGACCACCTTCACATGATAACACAGATCATCTTAAAGAAGTGGGTTGGAAATTGGCTCACTTAGCAGAAACCATTAATGTCGAATTCGAATACAGGGGTTTCGTTGCTAATTCTCTTGCCGATCTGGATGCATCCAGGTTCGACATTCGCGAAGGAGAATTTTTTTTAATGGAGAGAGAAAGAAAAAAATTAAATTAATGGAGAGTGAAAGAAGGAAGAGAGAGAAAAGAGTAAGAGAGAGAAACAAATTATATTAATGGAGAGAGAAAGAAGGAAGAGAGAGAAAAGAGGAAGAAGAAGGAAAGAAAAACATTTAAAAAAAATTTAAAAAATTGGACAAAAATGCCTCTAACTGGAATAGTACTAAATAGTGAAAAAAGATTGACTAACGGCAAAATTGAGTCACTAACGGTTTGACTTAACAGAGGTGCATGTAGTGGGAAGTTTTGAAACATTAGGGGCATTCTATGTATAAAAAATCTTTGAGGTGCAAAAACTAGATTTTGACCTTTAAGAGGTGCATCTGGGATAGTTTACCCTATTTTAAATCATAGGTGCAGTCACTTAAAATTTCTAGCAG
Source organism: Asclepias syriaca (assembly GCA_027405835.1). Classification (NCBI taxonomy): domain Eukaryota; kingdom Viridiplantae; phylum Streptophyta; class Magnoliopsida; order Gentianales; family Apocynaceae; genus Asclepias; species Asclepias syriaca. The sequence continues at coordinate 10,968,528 of CM049930.1, forward strand.
TGTTTTTTAGCCAAAATTAATCACTGAGTCAGATGCTTCACAAAACAGGCCTGAATGGTCAAGTTGCTATGACAAGGTCTCAAATGGCGTAGTAGATTATCATGGTCATGCAGGTTTAACAATTTAATAACTAGACTGAACTCTACTCTTAGTTACGAGGTCTTCCTGAGGTGTAGTGTGTGTATTAGTCTAGACTAGATTGTCAACACAATATATTCTTCTCTTAACTCTTACCAGATAATACTTCGACCAATCGTTGAACATAACAACAACAAACAACCTTCTGAGTTCTGAGCTTTGGTGTCAAGGGTTTTCAATTAAAATTTTCAATAAAAGAACACACTGGGCAATGTATTTTTAGATTGATTGTTCAGGGTATTTTTGTGTTTGCTTTCACACATCAACTTTAACTACCCATGTAGCGAGTCCCACTCCGATGACTCCCAGATCCACACGACCTTAGGGCATCAGGCTTTAAGTTCCCTTAAGAAGTGGTGCTCGAGTAGCAAAGGACACTTGCAAACTACCCTATTTATTTAACTTTTTCACTTCCTGCTCCGAGTATCATCTAGTCATTTAAATTGCTAATACATCCTCAACCGATCTAATATTATTTAGTTAAGTCTCGAAAAGGTATTTGGTTGATGTCTCTAATCGAAACTAGGTTGTGCTCAATTATCAGGAATTCCCTAGTTCTAATCGAGGAATTCAATGAAGTTATCAACTTGTTTCCTACTGATCATAATGCTCTACTCAACATATATCATAGACATAAGCATTTCTTTACCCAATCAATATTGCATTTTGAAGTCTGAAAGAGTGAAAAATTTTGTAAATGTTTTTTGGAAGGGTGCAATTTTAGTGAGAAATATGGGAAAACATGCAAAATTTTACTATATTGCAGTACAGTGTGCAATGCTGCCCCACACTTAAAGTTTACACTGTCCTCACTGTTCATGTATATCCTATTACCCCACACTTATTTGAAAAACAAAAGCTGGAAAAACATATAACTCTTACCCCACACTTATTTGACTAACTAAGAGGAAGAGAAAGAAAATAAAACAACAAAACAAAAAGGTAATAGAAATAACAAAATAGAATAAAAGAACAATGCTGTTATGTCATACAAATCAACATTTTGCATACAAAGATTCATATTTCATACAGCCCAGACTTATCACATAATCACACATAGAGCGAAAAATGAAAGAAAGAAAAAGAAAGAGAAACTAAGAACCAGGATCATCATCATCAGGTGCCCAGAAGTAGACCTCAGAGTCTTCAGTAAACCGGGCGATCTGCTGATAAATCTCCTCAACCCGGCTGCTGGTCATGCTGATTCTGTCATCCATCATCTCCATTCGCCTCTGGATGTTCTCTATATCTCGGCTATGTCAAGCAGTGAGTTTCGCCAACCCCTGCGACATATGTGGCTCGAAGGCGGTGCGTGGTACGAACATTTGGGTCGGTGGTGCCTGCTCTACTGTCGGTCCTGGTACCGATGACTCTCCTTGCTGCTCCGTGTGGATGGAGTATCGCCCAGCTGCATCCCATGTTTCATAGAACAGTTAAGTCTGTGGAAATGGTGGTCAGAGCAATCTGGGTTAACTCCGAGCCCTCGATGTCCAACTTCAGGTAGTGGGTAATCTGGGTGATGAACGGCCCAAGCCCCAGACACTGTTTCCGAGTGTCTGTAGTAAAACCCCGCATGATGACGATAATGAGCCTGGCCATCTCCACAGTGATGCCTCTGTGCATATTAGCTAGGAGGAATGTCTCCATCCGGGTGACATTCCCTGGAGCAGTACGTCGACCTGCCAGAGTATGTGCTACGATGGTATGTAAATAGCGAAGGGCTGGGTGGATACCTGTAGCTTTCATGAAGCCATGCTGGTAGGGGGCGCCAGTCGTACAATCTGGGCCCAGGCAGTGGAGACATCAACAGAGGTGAAGTCTCGTACTGCTATAGTGTATGCGGGCGTGTCCAGCTGATACGCAAAAATCGTATCACATTTTTAGCATGTTTTTATATATGATCTAGGGTGAAATTGAGAGTAAATTGATCTTAAATGTTTATTATTTACATAATTTCACAGTTTTTATGATTTTGGAAGTGTCAGGTGAAAAGTAGACGAAAACAGCAAATTTTGGGGCAAAAACGCAATTTTTGTAAATGTTGACTTGGTCAAAGGGTCAGGACGGGCGTCCCGACCCAGTCAAAGCACCGGGACGGGCGTCCAGGACTCGGGACGAGCGTCCTGACCTGGTCAACAGACCAGGACGGGCGTCCCGAACCCCCAGATCCAGTCCCACATCGAATTTTTGATGAAAAATCACCTCGAGAAGTTGCTATAAATACCCCAGGCCTCTAGCAGTTGAATTCATTCCTCTCCACTCGATCTGAGTCATTTAGTGGTCTCCAGTGTACACTTCTCCAGTACACAACTCACTCAGAGACTCGGATCTCAGTTTTCTTTCTTATTAGTGTTTTGTTTTAGTTTATGAGAAATAGTCTCAGATCTTAGGCTTCTATAGATAGGTTCGTTTCTGGTATTCATAGAATACCCGGGATTTCGTTAGGAGATCCTAAGAGGGCTCTAGGCGTTCGAAGAGTCAGTCCACAGGGTTGGGCATAAGCTGGGTATTAAGGTAAAGCCCAGTTACTAGGCTGAGGAAGCGTCCTCCGAAGGTTCTGGCGAGCAGAGTCAGGGCGAGCAATACGACATATACAGTAGTACGCTCCGTCGGTGAGACTACGTAAAGGGTGATTTCTTTATGGCATCAGTCCCCATGTCCCTCTCTTATATGTTGTTATTGTGTTGTTCTAAAGATCTATTATGAATACGAGATTACGAATTTTATGAATAGTTGTTTTATCTGTTGACGTTATTATATTTTTCCGGAAATAGCCACCTGCTTAACATTCACTATGTCTGCATGTCTAATGTGCTCTTTTAAACTAAAGTTAGGGTTATAGACAATTCCTAACCACGGTCTAATCATAACCTGTTTAGTTTAACAGGCATAAATTATTATTGGTGTCTGCCATGCTAGATAAAATAACCCGCTGAACACCTTATTTGTTAGAGTAGTCTAGGGTAAGTCGAGCCGAGTCCGATTATGCCGGCGGCTAGGGCAAGCGGTATGATCCCCGAAGTGACATAGGTCTTTCATGGATGCCTTCGTCCCAAACCGTGAGTAGGGTCGTTATTAAGGTAGGGCGGTGTATTAGAAACCACGGATGTGGTACGCCTTTAGACACAGAACATAGTTGCAATCCAGGCTAAGACATGTCTAAAATACTCGAATATAGGTCAATCAACATATAGGAACAGTATAACATAGAATCAGGACTCATCTATAAAACACTTCTAGGATTAATTAGACTTAAACCTAGTGGAGAACGGATCACCCTCTCATCAAAGTATTTGATGAAGATTGCATAACTGGATCATAAGATAGGAGTTAGGATAAAAGGCTAGTTACTACTAAGCCGTTGCCACTTCCCTGGGAGTACGATATTTAACTTAATAAAATCGTAGATACTTTCCAACAGACTAGCTACACGATAGGTACTTGCCTTAGGTTCTGATTGATTAAGTGACAATAATTGAATGCTAAGTGACAGTTAGTAAGACTCAGTCCTTAATTACTCATAATCGACATAGGTAAATAAAGCCTATCTTTTAGCATACCAATCGGAACTGCATCAGATTTTTGGCGCCGTTGCCGGGGAAATATCATAATGAATTTAGGATTATTGGCCACAATTCTAGAGACGTATGATAGGTAACGGTAGTAACCTAGACTTTTGAATTACACTTATCTTATACTAGTTAGACAATCACTTTCCTAAATATAGGATTATCATAACTAATTAATTTTAGATAATATCTGGAATTAAGACACTTAGGATAATCAAATTTTAGAAAATTATTCTAAAACCATATTGAGGAAATTTACCTGCTTTCTAAATAAAATTCAAAAACCATAAAAATATCTTTCTTGCTTTCTTATTTCACTTTCATATTTTTGTTATTTGTTATTTCTAACCAGACTTTGCACTCAGAGATGAAGGGAACAAGAGCCCAGGATATTCTGGACGAAGTAGAAAATAACACTTCCCCAGAGATCTAAATAACTCATGCTTCTCCCAAATATACTCCTGAATCCCCCGAATAAACCCCGAAATCTCCTGAGTATACTCCTGCATCCCCCGCACCTAACGACCAACCACCTTCATCAGAGGATAGCACTGACAGTTCTCAATCAGCCTTGGCTGCCCGGGTAGATGATATATCTCACAGGATAAGCGCTATGACTCAGACAATACCGGGCAGACTAAGACGATCATATCAGGCTGTTCTAACCTTAAGTTCTGAAGTAACCCAACTCATAACCACAATAGAATGCCAAAATGTGCAAATACTCCGAGAGATGATGGAAATCTTAAAGGAACAAAGGAACCAGCAGGAGGAGATGCGCAACATATGAGCAGAACTACAAGAGATGCGAAACATTCAGACGGAGCTACAGGAGATCAGAGATAAGGGTCGTTGAAAAAAAAGAGAAGATTCTTTTACTTTTATTCTCAGCAAATAATTCGTTTGAACTAAACCTGAATAATTGACCCATACTTTTCTATTTTTCAAAGGGCCTTTATATTCAACAATTTTCTTCAGACATTTTATTTTCAAATTTCTATGAAAAACAAAAGTTTTGCAAATACAGTTTATTTTTCACTAATTAAATTGTACAAACTCAGTTTTTGTTTTTCTGAAATTCTTGCTGAATTTAAGTTGGGATAAAATTAGGGTAGTCATGATTTTCGAAAAAAAAAAGAGAGACTGAGGAATTTTTGCATAGAGTTTTTAACAACTTCTGAATTTGGTTGAATAAACATGAATGCTTGTTAAAAATTATGATTATTTTTGGTATCTTGAGATTTGCAGGGAATTACGAATTTTTTTTTCGGAATTGGCACGCGTCCCAAAGCAACCCGGGACGGGCGTCCCTATTCTGGACGAGCGTCCAGCGGGACGGGAGTCCTGCCTCCGGGACAGGCATCCCGAAGGTCGCCCCTTCTATAAAAATTCATTTTTTTTCATTTTCTCTCAAATCATCAACCAAAAATTCATCTCTCTAAAAATATTTCTCTCTACCTTCTCTCTACAAATTTTTGGCAAACTCTCCAAAGTTTAAAAATTCGAGTTTCCCTCCAAAATTTGAATTTTAAACTTCACTCAAAAATTCGAATTTCCCTCCAAAATTCGATTTTCCCGCCAAAAATTTCAAAATCCTTCCCTAACCTAATTGCATCCTTCTGAATTCAAATTCACCTCCAGAATTTGAATTTAAAGCTTTCCTTCCCACCTAAATTCTCTCGTACGTTTTAATGGCTCCCAAACGTGCTCGTACCATATCTACCATGACAGTTACCTCAGTGGCACACCCTTTTATGCTGTTTCCATCCAGCATAGCATACCAAGAAAGATGCCTTGGGTACATCGGGCGTACGATACTGACGGGCAGAATGTTGGATTGGGCAGCAGTACAGACACTAGGAGTAGAGCCGGAAGTCAGACGCATACTCGACGTGCCACCTTATAGTCGAGTATTCATCGTCACAGAGCCCACATACCTGGAGCTGGTATGTGAGTTCTATGCATCTTTTACATGCCACCAGGAGCATATCACATTCTGCATGGGCGGAATAGATCGGTTGATGAGCATGGACGAGTTCGGCGTCGCCCTAGGTATATGGCAGAGAGATGAGCTGGATACGCCCGCATACACCACAGCAGTTCGAGACTTCACGAATGCAGACGTCTCCACTGCTTGGGCTCAGATCTGCATGACGGGTGTCCCATACCAGCATGGCTTTGCAAAAGCCACAGGTATTTATCCTACTCTTCATTACCTGCACGCTATCATTGCACATACATTGTCAGAACGACGGACGGCTCCCGGAACTGTCACCCAGATGGAGACATTCCTTCTGGACAACATGCACATGGGATCTACGGTAGAGATGGCTAGACTCATCACGGTCGTCATGCGAGGATTTGCTACAGACACCCGGAAACAGTGTCTGGGGCTCAGACCGTACATCACCAGGCTAGCCCGCTACCTGGAGTTGGACATAGAGGGCTCAGAGCTGACATCACGGTCGCCCCGACCACCGTTCCCACTGATCTTACTATTCTACGGAACATGGGAATAGCTGTCCGGGATGCGAATGGCCGCTACACCATCCACACGGAGCAGCCAGGACAGGCATCGGCATCGGCATCGGAAGCATATCCAGCGCATATCCCTCCATCCGAGACATTCGTGCCACGTACTGCCTTCGAACGACACATGTCGCACGGATTGGCAGAACTATCAGCCCGATACAGTCGAGACATGGACATGATTGACAGACAACTGGCGATGATGGATGACAAGATCGACAGACGGTTGGCGATGATGGATGACAGGATCGCCATGAACACCAGCAGGATTGAGGAGATACATCAGCATACTTCCCGAGTGGCGGAAAACTTCGAGTTTGACTTTACAGCAGACCTCGGTCCACTAGACGACGATCCGCCGGGTTCTTAGTCTCTCTCTCCTTCTTTCCTTTCCTTTCTTTTGTTTTTCTTGTTCTATGTGTATAAATATGTCTGGGCTGTATGACTATGAATCTATGTACAAAGTTGATTTATATGACATACAGAATTGTTGCATCATTTTGTTTTTGTTTTTTTTATGTCTTTCTTACCCATAGTGTGGGTAATAATCTTTTCTTTGTGTTTTATTTCTTGTTTTCAAATAAGTGTGGGGTAATTAGATATGCATGAACACTGAGGACAATGCCAAAATTAAGTGTGGGGTAGCAGTGCACGGTGCACTGTAGCAGTTTGCAAACTTTTTTGCATGTTTTTGCTTGTTTTCCCCATATTTTCACACCCTTCCAAATTTTTTTCAAAATTCTTCAAAATTTTCCGTCTTTCAGACTTCTAAATGCAGTATGCTTGGTTAAACAATTGCTTATGTCTATTATATGCAAGTAGTATGTTATGGTTAGTAGGAGATAATTGATGACTATTGCTGAACTAATTGATTAGGAATAGGGAATTCCTGATAACTGAGCACAACTTTGTCTGGATTAGAGACCTCAGCCAATTGCCTCTTCGAGACTTAACTAGATAAAATTAGACCAGTTGTGGATATATTGGCAGTTAGAATGACTAGATGAGACTCTGAGCTAAAAGTGAAAAGAAACAAAAGAAAGTTAATCAAATAAGGGTAGTTTGCCAGCGGCCTTCGCTACTCGAGCACCACTCCTTTGGGGAATTTAAAGCCTGATGCCCTAAGGTCGTGTAGATCTGGGAGTCATCGGAGTGGGACTCGCTACATGGGTAGTTGAAGTTGACGTGTTCTAAGCAGACTCAAAATACCCTGAATATATAAAGAAAATAACTAAATGCTAAAACATAAAAAATCTGATCACCAAAGCTCAGAACTCAAAAGGTTGTCTGTTGTTAATATGTCTAGCGATGGGTCGAAGTGTTATCTGGTAGTAGTTAAGATAAGAGTACATTGTGTTGACTATCTGGTCTAGACTAATACACACACTACACATCAGGAAGACCCTGTGACTAAGAAAAAATATCAACCTAGTTGTTGATTTGTTTTCTGCCTGATCATAACAAGCTACTAAAAACATCTGAGACCTTGTCATAGCAACCTAACCAGTCAGACCTGTGTTAAGACTTGTCTGAAGAATTTTTGGAATAAAAACACGACTAGGAATTTAAGTGACTGCACTACGGTTTAGAATCACTAACTTCAGGTAGACTTTGCTTGAGGACAAGCAAAAAGCTAAGTGTGGGGTTATCTGATACGCGAAAATCGTATCACCTTTTTAGCATGTTTTTATATATGATTTAGGGTGAAATTGAGAGTAAATTGATCTTAAATGTTTATTATTTACTTAATTTCACATTTTTTATGATTTTGGAAGTGTCAGGTGAAAAGTAGACGAAAATAGCAAATTTTGGGGCAAAAACGCAATTTTTGGAAATGTTGACTTGGTCAAAGGGTCAGGACGGGCGTCCCGACCCAGTCAAAGCACCGGGACGGGCGTCCTGACCTGGTCAATAGACCAGGACGGGCGTCCCAATCCGGGACGGGTGTCCCGAACCCCCAGATCCAGTCCCACATCGAATATTTGATGAAAAATCACCCCGGTAAGCTGTTATAAATACCCCAGGCCTCCAGCAGTTGAATTCATTCCTCTCCACTCGATCTGAGTCATTTAGTGGTCTCCAGTGTACACTTCTCCAGTACACAACTCACTCAGAGACTCGGATCTCAGTTTTCTTTCTTATTAGTGCTTTGTTTTAGTTTCTGAGAAATAGTCTCTGATCTTAGGCTTCTATAGATAGGTTCGTTTCTGGTATTCATAGAATACCCGGGATTTCGTTAGGAGTTCCTAAGAGGGCTCCAGGCGTTAGAAGAGTCAGTCCACAGGGCTGGGCTTAAGCTGGGTATTAAGGTAAAGCCCAGTTACTAGGCTGAGGAAGCGTCCTTCGAAGGTTCTGGCGAGCAGAGTCAGGGCGAGCAATACGACATGTACATCAGTACGCTCCGTCGGCGAGACTACGTAAAGGGTGATTTCTTTATGGCATCAGTCCCCATGTCCCTCTCTTATATGTTGTTATTGTGTTGTTCTAAAGATCTATTATGAATACGAGATTACGATTTTTATGAATAGTTGTTTTATATGTTGACGTTATTATATTTTTCCGGAAATAGCCACCTGCTTAACATTCACTATGTCTGCATGTCTAATGTGCTCTTTTAAACTAAAGTTAGGGTTATAGACAATTCCTAACCACGGTCTAATCATAACCTATTTAGTTTAACAAGCATCAATTAGTATTGGTGTCTGCCATGCTAGATAAAATAACCTGCTGAACACCCTGTTTGTTAGAGTAGTCTAGGGTAAGTCGAGCCGAGTCAGATTATGCCGGCGGCTAGGGCAAGCGGTATGATCCTCGAAGTGACATAGGTCTTTCATGGATGCCTTCGTCCCGAACCATGAGTAGGGCCGTCATTAAGGTAGGGCGGTTTATTAGAAACCTCGGATGTGGTACGCCTTTAGACACAGAACATAGTTGCAATTTAGGCTAAGACATGTCTAAAATACTTGAATATAGGTCAATCAACATATAGGAACAGTATAACATAGAATCAGGACTCATCTATAAAACACTTCTAGGATTAATTAGACTTAAACCTAGTGGAGAACGGATCACCCTCTCATCAAAGTATTTGATGAAGATTGCATAACTGGATCATAAGATAGGAGTTAGGATAAAAGGCTAGTTACTACTAAGCCGTTGCCACTTCCCTGGGAGTACGATATTTAACTTAATAAAATCGTAGATACTTTCCAACAGACTAGCTACACGATAGGTACTTTGCCTTAGGTTCTGATTGATTAAGTGACAATAATTGAATGCTAAGTGACAGATAGTAAGACTCAGTCCTTAATTACTCACAATCGACATAGGTAAATAAAGCCTATCTTTTAGCATACCAATCAGAACTGCATCACCAGCTCCTCCCTCCGCCAGATACCCAAAGTAAATCCGAACTCGGCCATGCTCATCGACTGGTCTGTTCCCCCCAGTCGGAATGTGATCTGCTCTAGTTGGAATGTGAAGGAAGCGTAGAACTCGCATACCAGCTCGAGGTAGGTCAGTTTGGTGATGATGAAAACTCGACTGTAGGGTAGTACGTCGGGTATGCGCTGAATCTCCCGCTCGAGTCCTAGTGTCCGAACTGTTACCCAGTCGAGCATTCTACCAACCAGTATACTGCATCCAATGTGTCCTGTGGCACCTCTCCTGATACGCCGGGATGGACAGGAAGAGCATGAAGGGGCGTGCCACATATGTGACAGTCATGGAAGAGGTGATACGTGCGCGTTTTGGAGCCATTTGTTTGAAGGAATTCGAGAAAGTTTGAAAATTTGGTGGGAAAGAGAATTCAAATTCAAATTCTGGAGGAAAATTCGAATTCAGAAGGATGGAATCTGCTAAGGAAGGAAATTTTAGTTTTGGCGGGAAATTCGAATTTTGGAATGAAATTCAAAAGTTCAAATTTTTGGAGGGAAAAGTTGAAATTTGAAAATTCAAGATTTTGTCAAATTTTTGGAGAGAATTTTTTGTAGGGAGAGGATTTTTGGAGGAAAATGAAAAAATTGGGGTTTTATAGAGAGGGGCCATCCTCGGGACACCCGTCCCGGCTGCCTCGGGATGTGTGCCGCTTTCGGAAATTAATTTTTTTAAAAATTTTTTTTTTCGAAATTCCATGCAAATCTTTATACACCAAAAACAATTACCCCGTCATAGTTTTCAACAAATCATCATGGTTAGCCTAGGTAATACAGAAATTGTTAAAAACCATTGCAAAAATTCTTAGTCTATTCCCTTTTCAAAAATTATATTTGCCATAATCGTATCTTTACTTTTTATGCAACAAACATTCTAGAAAAACAAAAGATCAAATTTACACAATTTAATCAATGAAGAAGAATTGTATTTTTAACATGTGTTTTTTTCAAAGAATTGAAAAATTGTCTGAAGAAAAATTTCTGAACAAAATAAAAGACCCAATTAAATTTTGAAAATAAAAAGAAGGGGTTAGTTATTAAACTTTTGTTCAAACAATTTATTTGTTGAAAAATAAAAAGAAACTTCCCTTTTTAATTACCTTTATTTCTCATCTCTCGCAGTTCAGCTCGTATAGCTCTCATCTCTTCCTGCTGCTTCCTTTGCTCTTTTAGGATTTCGTTAGCTCCCTGAGTATAAGTGCACCTTTACTCTCTTGGAGATTTACTGTGGTTCTGAGTTGGTTTACATCATAACTTACGGCTAAAACATTTTGATCTGAGCGACTGAATCTGCTCGCTATTGTCTAAGCCATTGCGCAGATCTTGTGAGTCATATCATCTACCTGGGCAGACAAGGCTGATTGGAAACCGTTAGTGTTGTCCCCTGATGAAGGTGTTTGATCGTTAGGCACTGGGGACGCAAGAGTGTACTCAGGAGATTTTGGAGTATACTCAGGGGATGCAGGAGTGTACTCAGGAGATTTTGGAGTATACTCAGGAGATGTAGGAGTGTACTCAGGTGATGCAGGGGCTGTTTGGATCTCTGAGAAAGTATCAAGGTTGTTCTCTAATTTGTCCAGAATATTTTGGGCTCTCATTCTAATGGTATCCAAGAATGTGAGTGTTTTTATTCCGCCTTCCTCATTAGAACTTTTTATTGGACTGGGGCATCTTTTTAATCTTTTGGCTCTACGGGAGAAGGTTTGTGGCTTACTTATTCTTTCTCTCTTCATCTATAAGTGTAGAGTCTGGTTAGAATAAACAATAATAAAACAAATAATGAAGAATAATAAAAACAAAATAAAACAAGCAAAAGAGTAAAACAAAATATGGAGAAAATTAAAAACAAGAAAATATTTTTCGGGGTTTTTTTCGAAAGCAATTTAAATTTCCTTAATAAAGTTTTAGAATAATGTTCTAAAATTTGATTATCCTAAGTTTCTTAATTTTAGATAATTTCTACAATTAATTAGTTATGATAACCCTATATTTCAAGAAACTGATTGTCTAACTAGAATAAAGTGAGTGTTATGCTAAGGTATAGATTACTACCGCTACCTATCATAAGCCTCTAGAATTTTAATTAGGAATCCTAAATTTGTTCTGATACTTCCCCAGCAACGGCGCCAAAAATCTGATGGGTTTCTGATTGATATGCTAAAAATAGGTTTTATTTACCCTATATCGATTATGAATAATTAAGGATTGAGACTTACTAATTGTCACATTTAGCATCTATGTTGTCACTTAATCAATCAGAACCTAAGGCAGAGTACCTATCGTGTAGCTAGTCTGTTGGAAAGTACCTACGATTTTAATTTAAGAATCTATCGTACTCCCAGGGAAGTGGTAATGGCTTAGTAGCAACTATCATTTTACCCTAACTCTCATTTTATTACTTAGTTATGCAATCATTCATCAATATCTTTGATGAGAGGGTGATCCTTTCTACACAAGATTCTAGTTCATTAGGCATGCAAGAGTATTTTAGACAAGTTTTCTGATATATGTTATATTGTTTCTACATGTTGACTGACCTATCTTCGAGTATTTTAGATATATCTTGGTCTAGATTACAATTATATACTGATTTTACTTGTGTACCACATCTGAGTTATCTGATAAACTGCCTCATCGCCATTGACGGCCCTACTCACGGTTCGAGCTAAAGGCATCCATGAAAGTCCTGTGTCACTCAGGAGATCATGCCGCTCGTCCTAACGCCGGCATAAACACACAAACTCAGCCTCACTAGACTACTCTAACAAACATGGTGATCTATAAGTTATTTTATCTAATATGGCAGACCTTAATGCTTCTGTCCTCACACAAAGCCCTAAATTAAGGTTTGTTAAACTAGACAGGTTATGATTAGACCGTGGTTAGGAATTGTCTATAACCATTCATCTAATTTAAAAGAGCAAGTAGACATGCAGTCATAATGATAATTAAGCTGGTGACCTTTCCGAAAAAATGTAAATAGCTTCAACATGCAAAACACATATTCATAACATCATAGTTTAATATTCAAATGGGTTTTTGGACAAACACGGTACAAAATATAAAGAGAGGGACAAGGGGACCACCACCATAAAGTATTCACCCTTTATTAGGTCCGTTGATGGAGCAATTACTTGTATATCCTGGACTGCTTGACCCGACTCTGCTCGATAGAACCTTGGGAGATCGCTTCCTCAGCCTAGCAGTTATTGCTTTACCTTACGTCCCGGGCTTAAGCAAAGTACTGTTGACTAACTCTTCACTCACCTAATGCCCTCTTAGGATCTCCTAACGAAATCTCGGGTATTCTATGAATACAAAAAATGAACCCTATCTAGTCGTATTCTAAGATCCTGAGACAGACTCTCAGAAAGCAAAGAACACGAGAAACTCTCGTATACTAAACTACTTAAAGAAAACACCTGAGATCACTAAATGACTCGTATACAGTAGGAAAATGTATACTTGAAGCCACTAAATGATTCAGATCAAGTGGAGAGGGATGATTTCAACTGAGGAAGGCCTGATGTGTTTATAGCAAGGAAGCTGAGTGATTCTTTATGCAGAAATCGATGTGGGATACTGTCAGGGGCTCAGGATGCCCGTCATGATCTGTTGATCGGGTCAGGATGCCCGTCTCGGTACTTTGACCGGGTTGGGGCGCCCGTTCTGAGTCCGGGATGCTCGTCCCAGTGCTTTGACCGGGTCGGGACGCCCGTCCTGTTTCCCAAACTTCCAAAATTCACGTTTTGCCCTAAAATTTTCTGTTTCCTTACATATTTCACCTGAAACTTCCAAAATCACAAAAACTGCAAAATTGTATTAATATCAATCAATTAAGAACGATTTATCTCCAATTTTGTCCTAATTTGTGCCTAGAAACCTGCTAAAAAGTGATATGATTTATGCATATCAGTCGACGCTAGAGGAAAGACAAAAGAAAACTAGTTATCCTTTCCTTGATTCAAATGTGTCAGAAATGTTCAATGATTTAATGATCGCCGGTTTGATTGAGTTGCCTAAAATGAAGCGACCACAACAAGCGAAGCAGGCAGATGATCCAAACTACTACAAATATCATCTTCTTGTCAGTTATCCTATTAAACAGTGTTTTATCTTAAAAAATAAAGTAATGGAGTTTGTCCGCAAAAGAAAAATAGTGTTGGAAGAAGAAAAGGTAACAACTAACAAAATCAATGCTTGTTTCACCATTCATGCAGAAAAGCCCACAATGTTGTGGGAATGCTGCTTGGAGAATGTTCAACAAAGAAGGATGATTCATCTCCAATAGTAGACACTTGTGTAACTACGATTAACTTCACAGATGATGACTTGTTACAGGGATCAAAGCCACATAATAGACTATTATTTATGTTTGGCTACGTACGACAAAAGAGGATGAATCAGATATTACTTACGAGGGCTCTATAGTTAATATTCTTCCATTGCGTATGTTGAAGGAATTCAATATTCCCACTGAAGAACTCTTGTTTAGGCTTCTCATGATTCAAGGCTTTAATCAAGGAGGGCAAAGAGTTGTTGGTGCAATACGACTTAACCTTCAGATAGAAGAAATGACTACAAGTGTGCTTCTACATGTAGTGGACTGCAAAACTTCTTACAACATATTACTAGGGAGACCATGGTTGTATGAAAATAGTGTAGTACCTTCAATATTGCACCAATGCTTCAAATATGTAAGTAATAGAGCAATAAAGAATGTTGTTGCAGATGATAAGCCTTTCACAGAAGCTGAAGCATACATTGCAGAAGCCAAATTCTACTCTCAAGATAAGGCTGCAACACCCTTCAGTGAATAGTTGATACCATCGGTAACAATGCATCAGAAAGACAATCCATCTTCCAACAAAGAAGCTTTGTCAACAAAGAAAGTTTTGAATGAACGAGCTTGCAAAAACAATGTGAGGATGAAAACGAAGTGTCTATTCCAAATGTCCTATGTTACATTCCTAAATCAAGAAGGAAGGAAGGACAATCACCTTTTACAAAGATCAAAGCATTGAAAGACCTTACTATACTGTTCATGAAAATTGCAACAATCAAGCAGACAAGTTCAACTTTGAAAGACTTCATACAACCTGTAGAAGGAGAAAGTTGAACATGGTCAATTACCTGATTGAAAAACCGAATAGGTGGCAAAAGCAGGATACAATGATGAATGTAAAGATATGTTAGGAAAACTTCCTATGGTGGCGATAGGTGTAGATATTCAAGGAGGCAGTCAAATGCAACATAATTCATGAATCGATCTTGGGTATGTTCAACCTCCTCTAGTTCAGATCATGATAAGACGTGTATCTAATTACTACATCTCTGTTGAAGATGAAGAGTCATGCATAGCAAGGAAGTCTGTCTTTGATCATTTGTGAGAAGTTAATTCATGAGCATCTTCGTTGAATAAAACAGTCTCAACAACAACTGAAAGAAACAAATGCAAGAAGTACGGAATATCTAACACTTCAAAGAAGATTCGAAAGTGTAAAAAAGTCACCTTGTTGGGATAAATTGCGTAGCATATTTCCTTCAAGAATGGTAATATGTCAAGTTCTCATCATGGATTGTGGTCCAATGTTAAAGGAGAAATTCCACATTGTAGTTATTACTAATCCAAGGGAGGAAGATGAAGAAAGTGTAGGGTCATCATACCACATTACCATCATTGACAAAAAAAATGCATTGAAGAAGAAGATGCAAGAGATGCTCCTTTCGAGCTTGAAGAAGGTGTGAAAGCTACTGTCAACGAGTTGAAAGAAATTAACTTGAGAACAGAGGAAGATCACAAGCCAATTTACATTAGTGCACTTCTGTCAGTAGAAAAGGAGATGAAGTATGTTGAACTTCTACAACAATTCAAAGATATTTTTGCTTGGTCATACAAGGAGATGCCTGGTTTAGATTGACGTTCATCATTTGGCTATTAAATGAGGGCAAGACCAGTGAAGCAAGCTCAACGATGCTTTCAACCTAAATTAGTCCTGTCAATAGAAAATGAGGTAAACAACGCCTTGATATCCAGCATTGTACCTGTTAGAAAGAAGAATGGACAAATTCTAGTCTGCGTTAATTTCAGAGACCTAAACAATGCTTGTCCAAAAGATGATTTTCCACTTCCTATTATAGAGTTGATGGTTGATGCTACAACTAGACGTGGAGCATTATCCTTCATGGATGGTTCATCCGGATACAATGAAATTTGCATGGCACTTGAAGATGAAGAGAAGACTACATTCAGAATACCTAAGGGAATTTACTGCTACAAGGTAATGCCATTTGGACTAAAAAATGCAGGGGCAACTTACCAAAGAGCAATGCAAAAGATCTCCGATGATATGTTACACAAACATGTTGAATGTTATGTAGATGACTTAGTTGTAAAATCAAAGAGACGACAAAACCATCTTGAAGATTTGAAGAGTGTGTTTGAGCAACTTTGTCGTTTTCAATTAAAGATGAATCCTTTGAAATGTGCACTTGGTGTTACCTCTAAAAAATTCCTTAGCTTTGTTGAACTACAAGCTAAAGTTGATGCAATTTTGAATACGTAAGAACCACCCAATGTACATGATGTGAGAAGTTTACAAGGCAGATTAGCATACTTGCACCGCTTTATCTTAAATTTGGTGGGTAGATGTCAACCATTTAGTTAATTGATGCAAAAGAACGGACCTTTTGAATGGGATGAAGCATGCAGCAATGCTTTTGAAAGCATATAGTCTTACCTAGTGAAATCTCTAGTACTTGCAGCACCAATTTGTGGAAAGCCGTTGTTACTCTACATTTCAGCCCAAGAACGTTCAGTTGGAGCTTTGCTTACACAAGAAAATAACAAAGACAAAGAAAGTGCATTGTATTATTAAAGTCGCATGATGACTCCCAATGAGTTGAATTATTCTTCAATTGAAAAGTTGTGTTTGGCTCTCATTTTTGTCATTCAGAAGTTGAAACACTACTTTCAAACTCACACAATGAAGTTAATTTCAAAAGCAAATTCGATCAAATATGTAATGACAAAACCAGTATTGTCTGACCGGTGAGCAATAGTTTGATATTACTTATGTACCTCAAAAGACTGTAAAAGGACAAGTCTTTGTGGATTTCCTTGTGGATCATCCCATGCCAGCTGAATGGGAGTTGACAGATGAGTTATCAGATGAAGATGCTCTTTTATTGAAGTCATGTCCCCATGGAAAATGTACTTTGATGGAGCAATGCAACAAAATAGCTTTGGTGCTGGAGTGATCTTCGTTACATCTGATGGGAATGTTCTACCTTACTCCTTCACATTAACGCAAAATTGTTCCAACAATGTGGTAGAATACCAAGCACTCTGATATACACAAATCATATCACTTTTTAGCATGTTTTTAGGCACAAATTAGGGCAACATAGGAACCACATCGATCTTAATTGATTGAATCAACATATTTTTGCATAATTTGTGATTTTGGAAGTTTCAGGTGAAATGTGCAAGAAAACAGCAAATATTGGGGCAAAAACATAAATTTTGGAACTTCTGAGTTCGGGACGGGCATCCCGAGCACCAGAACTTGTCCCACATCAGAAATTTTGGAGAAATTCACTCCAAAAACTTGCTATAAATACTCCATGCCTTCCTCAGTTGAAATCATCCATCAACACTCAATACAAGTCATTTAGCAACTTCGAGTGTATCGTTTTCTCTTATCTCTGAGTGTTTATCTCAGTATTTGAGAATTTTATTAGATTAGTATTTAGTTTTTGGTATCACAGAATACTGGGATTTCGTTAGGAGATCCTAAGAGAGAGAGGTGCGTGTTCTTAGTCAGATTAGGGTAATCTGCTTATGCTTGAGAATTAAGGTAAAGCAATTGCTACTAGGTCTAAGAAGCATTCTCCGAAGGCTCTGCTGAGTAGAGTAGAATCGAGCAATCAGAAACATACAAGAGCTGCAGTGCTGGCTGGACCTCCATAAAGTGGTGACTACTTTATGATATTGGGTCCCCTAGACGAGTTTCTATATGTTTATGATTTGTTTTATCTGGATAAATATTTGTTACTGAATTCATATATCATATATATTTTACAATTTGAGATATTGTTCATTTTCCCAAGAAGATCATAGAGTTAGAGCTGTTAACGAACCGAGTCGAACCGAACATCAGATAATTTGGGTTTGTTTGATTATTATTCGAGCATGTTTGAGTTCGCTCGTTTAATATTTCGAACAAAAAAAGTTGTTTGAATTTGTTTGACTATTTTTTTTATTGCTCGAGTTTGAGCTCGAGTTCGCTCGATTAAATTTAAAACAATTTCAAATTTAAATATTAATTTTTTTTTCAAAATTTCAAATTTATAAAAAAAATAGAATTTAAATATTTAACTATTTAATAATAATAATAAAAATAAAAGATTCTTTTAAATGATAAATCTAAATATAATAATTAAAATAATTAAATTTCAAACTAAAATAAAACAATTTCTTCAAAAGATAGATCATCATCATCTGTCCGCAAAAAAAATGTTAAATATATAAAGAATATTAAAGAAGGTAAGGGAAGGATAAACTTATTTTTTCAGTTGAGTCTAGACTTTGAGAAAGTAAGGAAAGGAGAACGGTCAACTTTTTAGGGTTTGTATAGAAAGAAAGTTGATTGAGTTTAGTTAGAATTCAAAAGTCTTTTTATGGTTCTGAGAGAAACAAATTGCTTTAACATTTTGAAAAACGTTGGGGAAGTTGAATCACATGTGGAAATTAGGGAAAAAAATTTAAAAAAACTCTAATTTAAATATTAAATATTATTTTTAATAATATATATAATATATTTATAATTTGTTCGCGAACGCTCGGTATGTTCACGAACAATGTTTGAATAAGCTTGAAATTTAATCGAGCTTAAAATTTTGTTCGTGTTTGTTTGTTTAATAAATAAATGAGCTCGAATTGAGTATAAATGAGCTCGAACGAGCTTTGTTCGCGAACCGTTTGGTTCGTTTACAGCTCTACATAGAGTTAGAATTATCATTATGAATGTTGAACTGTCGTGTCCTTTTAAATTAAACTAGGATTATAGACAACTCCTATCCAAGGTATGAATCATAACCGGTTTAGTTTAACAGACTGTAAAAGGTCTGCCAGATTAGGAAGAAATAACAAAACAGATCATCATGTTTGTTAGAGTACCCTAATAAAGCTGAGTTTGTACGCTAGGCCAATCCTAGGGTTAAGTGGCATGATACCGAAGTGACATAGGGGACCGTTCATGGATACTTTAATCCGACAAATGAGAAGGATCATCCCACGGTAGGGGTGAATACACCAGGTAACTCAGATATGGTAAACAGATGGTTACATTTCATAATTGCCTTAGAGATCAAGATATATCTAAAATGTTCGAAGATCAGGTCAAACAAGTTGTAATAACTGAGCTTATTTTATGAATGCATGTCTACTCTTGAATGCTATTTTCTTGTTATGTGTGATTGGGATCAGCAATCAATCTCAAGGATATTGATGAAACGATTGATTAATTAAATAAATAAGATGAATATTAGGATTAAGGGATAGTTGCTACTAAGCCGTTACTAGTTTCTTGGGAGTACGATATTAATAAATTAAAATCGTAGATACTTTCCAAAGAACTAGCTACACGATAGGTACTCTGCCTTAGGTTCTGATTGATTAAGTGACAACAATTAAGGCTAAAGTGACAATTAGTAAGATTCGGTCCTTAATTATTTATAATCAACATAGGTAAAATAAATCCTATCTTTTAGCATGTCAATCGGAATTTCGCACATCAGATTTTTGGCGCCGTTGATGGGGACATTCATAAAATTTTAGGATTCCTGATCAAAATTTTAGAGGCTTATGATAGGTAACGGTAGTAATCTATAACTTAATAAACAACCAGTTTTATTTCAATTAGTCAATCAATTTCCTGAACTATATGATTATCTTGAATAATTAATTTTAGAAATTATTTGAAATTAAGAAATTTAGGTTAATCAAATTTTATAAAATTATTCTAAAATCATACTAAGGAAATTAAAAACTAAAAAAAAGAGTATAAAAATTAAAAAAAAAATTTCTTTTCTTGTTTACACTTTTTCTTTTCTTTTATAAATTTTACTAATTTCTGAAAAATATTATTTTCGAGAAATTAATCTAATAATTTTTTCTTGTTTACAGTTTTCCTATTTGGTTGTTATTTTTTCTTTAAGTTCTAAAAAAAGTATGGAAGTGAGGAGAACATATTTTCTTCTGAGTTGTCAAATTTTGGCTTAGATTTTAATTTGGAAGAATGCCATTTTATGTTAGAATTTTCTTAGGTCATGCTAGCTTTATTAGACGAATCACGAAATAATTTTTCTTTAATAGCGAGGCCTCTGAATATTCTATTAAGAAAGGATGTTCCTTTTGTTTTTGATGACAAATGCATGGCATCTTTTGACAAACTAAAGGAATTGTTCATTACTGCACCCATTATGACATTACTGGAGTTTGCTTTGGAATTTATATGTGATGTTAGCAATTATGTAGTAAGAATTGTTTTAGGAAAAAGGCATGATTAGAAATTTCATATTATATACTATGCAAGTAAAACCTTTATTGATGCCCAGTAGAACGATACCACTACTGAAAAGGGATTACTAGTTGTTGTATATGTTGTTGATAAATTCATATCATACCTAGTTATTTCATCTAAAACAATAGTATACACTGATCACTCTGAGATATATGTTCAATAAAATTGATGCTGAACTAAGATTTGATTAGTTGAGTTTTATTGTTACAAGAATTTGATAAGGGATAAGAAAAGGGGCTGAAAATCTAGAAAGCAAACCATTGGACTAGAGAAGAAAACCCCAAGTTAGAGGCTATTGATGAGGCAGTAATACTGATAAATTTTTCGAATGAGAACTTATTTGCATTGTTTGCTATGTATGATAAATCTCCTCCGTGGTTTACCGATATTACAAACTATCTAGTCGCTGAAATGTTCCCAAGTGATATGACTTATCATAAAAAGAAGAAATTCTTTGCTGATTCAAAATATTACTACTGAGAAGATCCTTTTTCTATTTCGAATTTGTTGTAGAGTAATTGATCAGAAGATGTGTCTCAAAAGACAAAGGCCACAAGATTGTGGAGCATTGCCATAAAGAATCTACGGGAGACCAATTGACTGCTATCAACACTGTCCAGAAAGTGTTGGAAGCAGGATCTTATTGGCCCACAATATTCAAGGATTATGTATCCTTGATACAGTCTCGCAATGCTTGCCAGTTAACAGGTAACATGTCTTCTCGAGATCATCCTCCCCAGTAAGGTATACAGAGTAATAAGATCTTTTATATCCGGGGTATTGATTTCATGGATCCTTTTTTCTTTCCCCCGTTGGTAATAATTACATCATAGTAGTTGTAGAATAGTTTTCAAAATGGCCTGAAGCACAGACATAACCTACTAATGATGTTAAAGTCATGTGCAGATTCCTTCAGAAACTATTTTCCAGATTCAGATGTGTCAATATCTTGATAAGTGATAAAGGGTTGTCAACCAGTTAACACAGCTAAACGCTTCTTCTGATGAGCAATTGGAGGCATTAAAGGCTAATAACAACAGTCAAATTAATGTTTTTCAACAAGGAAGAAATGTTCAGCTCGTGTATCAAATCTTTGAAGTCTGCCAAGTACAACACTTTAGCAGGGATTACTATGGGAGTGGAATACTGACCATTCCAAAAGAGACAGGGGTAGGTTGCTGCAGTCAATGCTGCTCCAATGGGAAACACATACAATCCCTACTGGAGAAATCATCCGGGATTTAGTTGGAGGAATAATTTTGGAACTGAAAACTTCCAGAAGATACCACCACATCAATGTCCCTATCCGCAGAATCAACAGATGAGATATTGTTATTGGTCAAGCCCGTTTACTGTTACAGAAGTGTCACCATATGGAGCCTGCGTTATAATAGATCAAGACGACACTACTCAAACGAGCTACAATTAAAGTCATACCAGTGCAAGCAAGTGACCTACCGATCAAGTGGTATTGACCGGCCGATGGATATAGAAGAGTTTGGCATTGTATCAAGAGTATAGCAGCGGAGGAGCCTACGTCCCTTGCATACCAGTCAGTTGTACGAAACTTCCCCGAGGAAGTCTCAACTACTTGAGCCCAGATCTGTACTACTGGAGGCCCCTACCATCACGACTTCGCCAAAGCTTCAGGGAACGTCATACTCCTAGACACATTCCTCCTGGACACATTGCTCTGATTGCGAGAAACTTCACAAATGATTTGAGGAAGCAGTCCTTGGGGCTCGGGCTATTCATCACACGGATAGGCCACTGCATGCAGTTCAACATTGAGGAATCAGAGTTGATGATGATAGCTCCACCTACCATTCCCACCGACCTAACTATTCTTCAGAACATGGGGATGATAGGGTAGATACACCCTCCATATAGAGCACATTGCAGAATCATCAAGCCCAGAGCTTACAGAGTCGAGGACACTTCAACGGTAGTACATGGCTGAGATGAACATCCAATTGATAGATCAGGGCAGACCCTTCTGCTCGAGACATGAAGGGAGTTTTTCTAATCCTCATCTTCTTTTATTTTATTTTGTTCTATGTTTTCTTTTTCTTTTTATTTTTATTTTGTGTTTTGTTTGTTTTTCCTTCTTTTTGGTTTTTTAACTCTTATTTTTCAAATAAGTGTGGGGTGATAGGATATGCATGAACACTGAGGATAGTGTAAATTTTAAGTGTGGGGGTAGTAGTGCACAGTGTGCGCTCATATTTCAAATATTTGCATGTTTTTCCATATTTTTCACTGAAATTGCACCCTCCCAAAAAATTTTCAAAATTTTTCACTCTTTCGGACTTCAAAATCAGTATCGATTGATTGAAGAACTGCTTATGTCTGTGATATATGTTCAGTAGAGTGTTATGACCATTAGAAAACAATTTGATTACTTTACTGAATTCATCACTTAGAAGTAGGGAATTCCTGATTTTCTTAAGCACTACTCAGTTTGGATTAGAAAAATCAACCCAATATCTTTTCAAGCTAAAGCCAAATAATATTAGACCGGTCGAAAATGTGTTAGGAACTTGAATGACTAGATGATATTCTGAGCTGATGGTGTCATAGCTTAAAAGTAAAAAAGGGGTAGTTTGCAAGCGTCCTTTGCTACTCGAGCACCCCTTCTGAATGGAATTTAATGCCTGATGCCCTAAGGTCATGTAGATCTGGGAGTCATCAGAGTGGGGCTCGATACTTGGGTAATCAAAGTTGATGTGTGAAAGAAAACACAAAAATACCTTGGAAATCAATTTGAACATACACCTAGTGTATTATTTTTATTAGGGATCGTAACTAGAAAGTATTGGCACCAAAGCTCAGAACCCGGAAGGTCGTTTATTTTGCTGTTATATTCAAAAATTGGTTGAATTATTATTTGGTAACGGTTTAGGAAAGTTTATTTTGAGTTGACAATCTAGTCTAGACCAGTTCACACACTACACCTCAGGAAAACCTTGTGACTAAGTGCAGAGCTCAATCAGGTTATTAAACTGTTTCAACTACATGGTCATGACACATTTACCGAACATTTGAGACCTTTCCATAGCAACTCGATCAGTCCATGTCTATTTTCTGAATCATATGACTCAGTGAGAAATTTTGCTAAAAACATTACTAAGACCCTTGTTGTGATTGCACCTATGATTTAGCATTCACTAATTTCACATAGGTTTTGCTTGAGGACAAGCAAAAGGCTAAGTGTGGGGTTTTGATATGCACAAATCATATCACTTTTTTAGTATGTTTTTAGGCACAAATTATGGCAAAATAGGAACTAAATCGATCTTAATTGATTGAAATCAACATATTTTTGCATAATTTGTGATTTTGGAAGTTTCAGATGAAATGTGCAAGAAAACAACAAATATTAGGGTAAAAACGAAATTTTTGGAACTTCTGAGTTTAGGACGGGCATCCCGAGCACCAGAACTTGTCCCACATTGGAAATTTTGGAGAAATTCACTCCATAAACCTGCTATTAACACCCCAGGCCTTCCTTAGTTGAAATTATCCCTCAACACTCAATACAAGTCATTTAGCAACTTCGACTGTATCATTTTCTCTTATCTCTGAGTGTTTATCTCAGTATTTGAGAATTTCATTAGATTAGTATTCAGTTTTCGGTATCATAGTATATTGGGATTTCGTTAGGAGATTCTAAGAGAGAGATAGGGTGTGTGTTCTTAGTCAGATTAGGGCAATCTGCTTAAGCCCGGAATATAAGGTAAAACAATTGCTACTAGGTCTAAGAAGCATTCTCCGAAGGCTCTGCCGAGCAGAGTAGGATCGAGCAATTAGAGACATACAGGAGCTACAACACCGGTTGGACCTGCATAAAGTGGTGACCACATTATGATATTGGGTCCCTTAGACGAGTTTCTATGTTTATGATTTGTTTTATCTGGATAAATATTTGATACTGAATTCATATATCATATATGTTTTACAATTTGAGATATTATTCATTTTCCCGGGAAGATCATAGAGCTAGAATTATCATTATGAATGTTGAACTGTCGTGTCCTTTTTAAATTAAATTAGGGTTATAGACAACTCCTAACCAAGGTCTGAATCATAACCGGTTTAGTTTAACAGACTGTAAAAGGTCTCCCATATTAGGAAGAAATAACAAAACAGATCACCATGTTTGTTAGAGTACCCTAATAAAGCTGAGTTTGTACGCTAGGCCAATCCTAGGGTTAAGTGGCATGATACCGAAGTGACATAGGGGACCGTTCATGGATACTTTAATCCGACAGATGAGAAGGATCATCCCACGGTAGGGGTGAATACACCAGGTAACTCAGATATGGTAAACAGATGGTTACATTTCATAATTACCTTAGAGATCAAGTTATATCTAAAATGTTCGAAGATAAGGTCAAACAAGTTGTAATAACTGAGCTTATTTGATGAATGCATGTCTACTCTTGAATGCTATTTGCTTGTTATGTGTGATTGGGATCACCAATCAATCTCAAGGATATAGATGAAACGATTGATTAATTAAATAAATAAGATGAATGTTAGGATTAAGGGATAGTTGCTACTAAGCCGTTACTAGTTCCATGGGAGTACGATATTAATAAATTAAAACCGTAGATACTTTCCAAAGAACTAGCTACACGATAGGTACTCTGCCTTAGGTTCTGATTGATTAAGTGACAACAATTAAGGCTAAAGTGACAATTAGTAAGATTCGGTCCTTAATTATTCATAATCAACATATGTAAAATAAATCCTATCTTTTAGCATGTCAATCAAAAAATTTCACATCACACTCATTCTTGGTTTGGAGATGGCTGTTGATATGAAACAATTGCAACTTAAAGTTTACAGAGACTCGAAGTTAGTAATCAATCAACTTCTTGGTGATTATGAGGTAAGGAAAGATGAATTGATCCCTTATCATAAATATGCTAGAAGACTAATGGTATGGTTGGGTGATGTGTCCCTCGAACATGTGCCAAGAAAATATAATCAACAAGCAAATGAGTTAGCCAAATTAGCTTCAGTTCTTGCAATATTAGATTCAAGCATTCAAATTCTTGTTTATCAGAGTTGGGTTGTCCCTCCGTTATTCGATGACAGTGATGGGAGAGATGATGAGTGTTGATGTAAAATACGTGGTTAACGCGATTCCCGCTCTTGAGGAGAAAGATTGGCATTTACCAATTTATTACTTGGCCTACAATATTCTACCACCAAATGCAAAGAAAAAGAGTGAGATTCAATGATGTGCGCCAAGGTTTGTCTATTTCAAGCAAGTACTTTATCAATGATCATTTGAAGGAATATTGTTGCGATGTTTGGCAAATGATGAAATAAGACAAACATTATAGGAGGGCATGCTGGAGTCTGCGGAGCTCATCAATCTGGACCAAAGTTACATTTTCGAATAAAAATGATGCGATATTATTGGCCTACCATGTTAAAAGATTATTTGAATCATTCTCGAAGATGTAAAACTTGTAAATTCCATGCAAATTACCTCCATCAACCACTAGAACCATTGCATCCAACAGTTGCATCATGGCTATTTAACGCATGGGGACTTGATGTAGTTGGTTCGTTACCTCCACCATCTTATGGACATTTCTATATCCTTGCAGCCTCTAATTACTTCTCAAAATAGGCAGAAGCTATTGCAGTGAAGGAAGTGAAAAAGGAGGATGTTGTGAAATTCATTCGTGTAAACATCATATTTCGCTACGGAGTTCCAAGGTAATCATCATTGACAATTCTTCTCATTAATGTATTATGTGCCTGCCAATGGTCTTGTTGAGGCATTCAACAAAATACTTTGCAATCTATTGAAGAAGGTGATTGCAAAATCGAAGAAGGACTAGCATATGAGAATTGAAGAAGCTTTATGTGCATATCGTACAATATTTCGAACTCCTACGCAGTCAACTTCTTATGCATTTGTCTATGGTGTTGAGACTATTTTACCTCTGGAATGTCAAATACCTTCACTAAGGATAACAATTCAAGAAGAGCTTATCACTGAGGAGAATGCTTGTCTACGCTTTGATGAGTTAGAAGCCTTAGATGAGAAAAGATTGGAAGCTCAACAAAGGTTGGAATGTTATCAAGCTCGTTGTCGGAAGCCTTTTACAAAAGGTTTGCATTCGTTCCTTCCAAATTGGTGATATGGTACTTGCAGTTTGAAGGTCAATTATCATTCCACAAAAGATCAAGAAGTTTGAACCAAAGTGGGACGGTCCTTATGTTGTGATTGAAGTGTACTCAAGTGGTTCATATAAGCTCGCTGACAAAGATGGTGATGATGTTGGACCAATCAAGGGGAAGTATTTGAAGCTCTATTATGCTTGAAGTGAAAAATTCTCTTAGACGCACGGGGTTAAACTACACCTTACTCCTCGACATGAGTGTAAACTGTCTATAATTGAAGTAAAGACTTCATAATACGAGTGTAAACCGTATGTGTACACTATGAAAAGATGAAATGAAGTCTCCTTGGCATGAGTGTAAACTATCTGTGATGAAATGATGAAGTGAAGACTCCTCAACACGAGATCAAATTGTTTGCAAAAATGCTCCTTAACACACGAGCTAAAACTGCATTATCACTCCTTTGATGCATGAGGTTAAAATGCAATTCTAAACTACATGTGGCCTAATTATTTCGTAGAATACGTAAGCAACTTAGATAAATTCTAAGTTCAGTCATAACAAAAAAACATCATTTTTCATATTTTTTAAAAAAAACATAGCAAAAGGTTGTTAAAAAAAAGGTAAAAAAAAAAAAAAAGCACGCACGGTTAGAAAAAAAAGTAGTGGAAAGAATTGAAAAAAAAAGTGCAAAAAAAAAAAATGGTCCACATAAAAGAAGTTGGACTAAAAACAATTACTGCAGTAAAAAAATGAATGAATGATCTGTAAATGTAATTGAGTTTCATTACTCATCATAAATATTTATGGGAGCTGAAAAAAAATTAACTGCAATAAAAAAAATATAAGAGAAAGATCAGTAAATGTAAATTGTTATAAAATAACTATAACAATATAAAACAAGACTAAAGAAATAGACATCAAAATAGTGTAAAATTTTGTATATCTTTTTCTTGTAACAAAACATACAAAACTACCACATATTTATAGGGATACATATGTGTAACCTACATACCCATATACGTACTAATATAAATGCATACATATGATACAAATATAACTTCATGGAGATTACATGGAGGTTATATGGAGGTGGTGGAAATTATATGGAGATAGTGGAAGTAGTGGGAGTTATAGACATACAAAATATGATTTATAAAACTCTCCCTTTTGGATGTCCATTTTACAAGGAATATGTATCATTAAAACCTTACTAGAGAAAAACCCAGTGGGATAAAAAACCCTAGTGAAGGAAAAAGAGTACATAGTTCCTTGTACACTCCCCATGATCATTACATAATATCTTTGTATCGTCGCATTCCAATATTATGGATCAGTCTTTCAAATGTTGAAGTTGGTAATGCTTTTGTGAACAAGTTTGTCAAATTATCGCTTAAACGGATCTATTGTACATCAATATCACCATTTTTCTAAAGATCATGTGAAAGAAAATTTTTGGTGAAATATGCTTTGTGCGATCTTGTTTGATATATCATTCCTGTAATTGAGCTATACATACAGTGTTATCTTCATAAATTATTGTTGGAAGTTCTTTGACTGAAGATAAACCACATGTCTCTCGAATGTGTTGAGACATGGATCTTAACCAAACACATTCACGACTTGCTTCATGGATTGCTATAATTTCTGCATGATTTGAAAAAGGAGCAACTAATGGTTGCTTTGTAGAACACCATGAAACAACAGCTTTTCCACATGTAAAAACATAGTTTGTCTGAGATCTGGCTTTATGTGGATCAGACAAGTAACCAACATCATCATAACCAACAAGTTGTGGTTTAGAACTAGGAGGATATAACAATCCCATATCAATTGTACCTCGAAGGTGTCGGAAGACATGTTTACTTCCATTCCAATGTCTTCTAGTTGGACATGAACTAAATATTGCTAACATATTAACAACAAAAGCTATATCAGGTCTTGTATTATTAGCAAGATAGATTAGTGCACCTATTGCACTAAGATATGGTACTTCTGGACCAAGAACCTTTTCATTATCCTCACGAGGTCGAAAAATGTCCTTTTTCATATCAAGTGATTGAACAACCATTGGGGTACTCAATGGATGTGCCTTGTCCATGTAGAATTTTTTAATGACCTTTTTAGTATAATTTGATTGATGAACAAAAATTCTAATTTTATCTTTTAAATGCTCGATCTACAGGCTGAGACAAAACTTTATTTTTTCGAGATCTTTCATCTCAAATTCTTTCTTCAAAGAATCTACTGCTTTTAAAATTTCTTCAGGGATTCCAATGATATTTAAATCATCAACATATACAACTATTATAGCAAACTCTGAATTTTCTTTCTTGATAAATACACATGGACAAATTTGGTATTTTGATAACCTTCTTTCAATAAATATTCACTAGGACGATTGTACCACATTCGTCCAAACTGTTTTAAACCATACAAAGATCTTTGTAATTTTATTGAATAACCAACAAGTTGTGGTTTAGAACTAGGAGGATATAACAATCCCATATCAATTGTACCTCGAAGGTGTCGGAAGACATGTTTAATTCCATTCCAATGTCTTCTAGTTGGACATGAACTAAATATTGCTAACATATTAACAACAAAAGCTATATCAGGTCTTGTATTATTAGCAAGATAGATTAGTGCACCTATTGCACTAAGATATGGTACTTCTGGACCAAGAACCTTTTCATTATCCTCACGAGGTCGAAAAATGTCCTTTTTCATATCAAGTGATTGAACAACCATTGGGGTACTCAATGGATGTGCCTTGTCCATGTAGAATTTTTTAATGACCTTTTTAGTATAATTTGATTGATGAACAAAAATTCTAATTTTATCTTTTAAATGCTCGATCTACAGGCTGAGACAAACTTTATTTTTTCGAGATCTTTCATCTCAAATTCTTTCTTCAAAGAATCTACTGCTTTTAAAATTTCTTCAGGGATTCCAATGATATTTAAATCATCAACATATACAACTATTATAGCAAACTCTGAATTTTCTTTCTTGATAAATACACATGGACAAATTTGGTTATTTGATAACCTTCTTTCAATAAATATTCACTAGGACGATTGTACCACATTCGTCCAAACTGTTTTAAACCATACAAAGATCTTTGTAATTTTATTGAATAACCAACAAGTTGTGGTTTAGAACTAGGAGGATATAACAATCCCATATCAATTGTACCTCGAAGGTGTCGGAAGACATGTTTAATTCCATTCCAATGTCTTCTAGTTGGACATGAACTAAATATTGCTAACATATTAACAACAAAAGCTATATCAGGTCTTGTATTATTAGCAAGATAGATTAGTGCACCTATTGCACTAAGATATGGTACTTCTGGACCAAGAACCTTTTCATTATCCTCACGAGGTCGAAAAATGTCCTTTTTCATATCAAGTGATTGAACAACCATTGGGGTACTCAATGGATGTGCCTTGTCCATGTAGAATTTTTTAATGACCTTTTTAGTATAATTTGATTGATGAACAAAAATTCTAATTTTATCTTTTAAATGCTCGATCTACAGGCTGAGACAAAACTTTATTTTTTCGAGATCTTTCATCTCAAATTCTTTCTTCAAAGAATCTACTGCTTTTAAAATTTCTTCAGGGATTCCAATGATATTTAAATCATCAACATATACAACTATTATAGCAAACTCTGAATTTTCTTTCTTGATAAATACACATGGACAAATTTGGTTATTTTGATAACCTTCTTTCAATAAATATTCACTAGGACGATTGTACCACATTCGTCCAAACTGTTTTAAACCATACAAAGATCTTTGTAATTTTATTGAATAACCAACAAGTTGTGGTTTAGAACTAGGAGGATATAACAATCCCATATCAATTGTACCTCGAAGGTGTCGGAAGACATGTTTAATTCCATTCCAATGTCTTCTAGTTGGACATGAACTAAATATTGCTAACATATTAACAACAAAAGCTATATTAGGTCTTGTATTATTAGCAAGATAGATTAGTGCACCTATTGCACTAAGATATGGTACTTCTGGACCAAGAACCTTTTCATTATCCTCACGAGGTCGAAAAATGTCCTTTTTCATATCAAGTGATTGAACAACCATTGGGGTACTCAATGGATGTGCCTTGTCCATGTAGAATTTTTTAATGACCTTTTTAGTATAATTTGATTGATAAACAAAAATTCTAATTTTATCTTTTAAATGCTCGATCTACAGGCTGAGACAAAACTTTATTTTTTCGAGATCTTTCATCTCAAATTCTTTCTTCAAAGAATCTACTGCTTTTAAAATTTCTTCAGGGATTCCAATGATATTTAAATCATCAACATATACAACTATTATAGCAAACTCTGAATTTTCTTTCTTGATAAATACACATGGACAAATTTGGTTATTTTGATAACCTTCTTTCAATAAATATTCACTAGGACGATTGTACCACATTCGTCCAAACTGTTTTAAACCATACAAAGATCTTTGTAATTTTATTGAATATAATTCTCGAGAATCTGGTTTATATGCTCTAGGCATTTTAAATCCTTCAGGGATTTTCACATAGATATCACTATCAAGTAAGCCATGTAAATAGGTTGTAACTACATCCATAAGACGCATATCAAGTTTCTCATTAGCTGCCAGACTAAGGAGATAACAAAATGTAATTGCATCCACCACTGGAGAACAAGTGACCTCGTAGTCAATCCCGGTCTTTGAGAAAAATTTTGTGCAACAATACGTGCTTTATATCTCACAATTTCAATTTTCTCATTTCTTTTCCTTTCAAATACCCATTTATACCCTACAAATATGACATCTTCAGGTGTCCGGGCTATGGGTAAAAAAAAAACTTCACGTTTTTCAAGTGAGTTTAATTTTGCTTGAATTGCACCTTTTCATTTCAGCCAATCACTTCTATGTCGACATTCATCAATAGATGTAAGCTCATTATATAATAGTTGATGCTATATTATAATCATTTTCATTTTCATTATAATAGTTGATGCAATATTATAATCATTTTCATTTTCATTATAATATAATGTAAGCTCATTATAATCATTTTCATTTATAATAGTTGATGCTATATTATATACAAAAACACTATCGATAGTTATTTCTTCTTGGTTCAATCGTTTCCCCATCAAGACGTAATTTATTGAGATCTCATCATTATCTTTTTTTTCCAGATATTTTCAATATCTTTAGGTACCTGAACTTCTTATAGAGTTATTTTATTTATTATGTCTCTTGACTCTTCTGGAGTATTAAACCCGAGTTCATTATTAACATTTGCTCCCTTTTTTTACGGGGATTTTTATCTTTTGAACCAATTGGTCTACCATGCTTCTGGCGTGCTATAGAGTGATTTGCTATTTCATTTATAGATTGTCTTCTGGAACATCAATTTGTATTGGAGCATTTTCAGCTGATATATGTGACTTAGTCACTCTTTTTAGGTCGGTAAATTCATCTGGCAGTTAATTTACTATACTTTGCAAATGTATTATCTTTTCAAGTTCACATTTATTTGTACGAGTATCAAGATGTTGTAAAGTATTCCATGTAATATTTTTACCAAGCTGTTTTTCTTTTTCTCCCCCTAATCCAGGGAACATTGAGTCATCAAAATGACAATCGACAAATTATGGAAGGAGAATCAAAATCAACATATATTCCAAATCTTCTTTTAGGATCCATTTTTGTGTGTTGTGGTGGAGCAATAGAAACATATACCGCACATTCAAAAATTTTAAAATGGGAAATATTTGGTTCCAACCATAAGCCAATTGCAATGGGAAATATTTATGATAACTTGTTGGTCTAAGACATACAAGTACTTCTACATGCAAAATTGCATGACCCCATGCCGAAACAGGTAATTTAGTTCTCATAAGTATAGGTCTAGCTATCAATTGAAGTCTTTTAATAAAATATTCAGCTAACTCATTATGTGTATGAATATGAGCTACATGATGTTCAACACTTATATTAATAGACTTACAATAATCATTGAAAGCTTGAGATGAGAATTCACCAATATTATCCAGACATATTATTTTAATTGTATAACTTGGAAATTGTGCTCGTAATTTAATAATCTGAGCAAGCAATCTCACAAACGCCAGGTTGCGAGTTGATAGTAAGCTAACATGAGACCATCTACCAGATGTGTCTATTAGAGCCATAAAATATTGAAATGGTTCACATGATGGGTGAATTGGTCCACATGTCACCTTGAATTCTTTCTAAAAATGTTGGAGATTCAATTCCAACTTTAGCTGGTGATAGTTTAATAATCAAATTTCCTTAAAAACAAGCAGCACAAGAAAATTTTTTCGATTGAAAAATCTTCAGGTTTTTCAATGAGTGTACATGCGAATTTCAATAATATTTCGCATCATGCTTGAACCGGGATGCCCTGATCAATCATGCCAAATAATGAACATTTTTGAATCAATAAACTTCTGATATATTGAATGTATTTCAATTGCCTTTATTCTTGTGTAGTACAATCTCGAAGAAAACATATTCAATTTTGTTCCATTGGGTAACATTATAATGGCTCTTCGCCTTCAATTATTTTTGTACTCCCGAAATTGTAGTAACATATGCATTACTCATCTTTATAGCAATGAAATATTTTTTTATTTCTAAGAATAGTGTGAGTAATTGCACTATTGGCAAAACATATATCTTCATCCATATTCTTTAATTAAAAAAATAAAAAAATATTATAATTAAAGAATATATAATAAGATATAAGTAACATTGAAAATAATAATAATGTCAGCAATAAAATTGAGTTAAATAACATTTATTTAAAATAAATATACACTTCTTATTCAAATAGTAGAGTAATGCCTTATTTCAAAACTTGTTATATTATGCACTTGCTATATATGATTTATAACATACAAAATATGATTTACAGAATATGAACAAATTTTCTTTCTCATGTATTTCTTGAAAATTGAAAATTACAAGAAAATGAGTTACACGTAATATAATTACAATAATTTCTTTTTGAGTTCTATTTCTATCGATCCGCTGATTCGATCCATCGTGGGCTGGAGAGCCTTTTTGGGTTTGATCTCGATCCGGACTGGATCCAGCTTTGAGTCTCGATTCATTGAAAGATACAAATTTCTTCCGAGGGCTTCTAGATTTTTTTAGAGACCTTTAATCTTGTCAGCTTATTTTTCTCCCCTTTTTCATAACTTCTACATCTTAGCTCTCATTCCTTTCTCAGAAGAGAATTTAACCTTCTATTTATAGTTGGAGAGGATGACAATCAATGACAATTATGATGTCAAGTATCACTAATATGATATATAAATCTCTCAATATGTTAATATATAAATATTTATTATTTATATATTAAAATATTAAAATAAGATTTAATTATATATTTAAATATTTATATATTAAAATATTAAAATAAGATTTAATTATATATTTAAATGTTTAAATAAGATTTAATTATATATTTTAAATATATAATTAAACTTAAGTGTCTACATTATTACTATAATAGTAAAAAAAAGCAAGAAAAAAATTTGAAATTCATTAAACATTAATTAAAAGTAAAACATAAAAAAAATCTTAAAAGTTAATTTAATTAGAATAACGTGATTAGAAACTTGTAATAATATTTTTTCATTTACATTTGTCTTTTTCCATACATTTCTTTAAGATATGCATTAATTCCACCATAAATAAATATTTGTACTAGACCTCTCCTCTTCTTGCTTGCATGTAGAACATTTTGCCGTATATAATAACCGGGTTGCACCATTCAACTTTCTTCACATCCCTTCTCTAATACAGCATATCATATAATAATAATGGCTATCGAGAAAAGCAGTCTTCTCAGTTTTTATCTTCTGTCTCATGCAAAATTCTTCTTTTTTCTCAGCCGAGAGATACTAATGACTGCCAAACACGAGCAAGCAGGCGGCCACCAGCTGTGGAGGAGGAATGGTGGAGTGCTGGAAAGCATTGGGAGAGCTAAAATCATGTTCCAACGAAATAAAGACTTTCATCAAAGAAGAGAAAAATATTAGTTTGTTAAATATTATTTATTTAAAATGCCTATTGAGTTACTAAATTAATTATTAGGCTTAATATTTTGTGTATTAATTTAGATTTTTTATTGGATAGATTATTTGAAGTTTTATATAGAAATGCATTGGACTTATATTAAATGGTAAATTAGGTTATATATAATATTTTTAGGTTTTATTAGGCATTTTATTGGAGTTTTTGTTAAAATTTAGATTTTTTATTGGATAGATTATTTGAAGTTTTATATAGAAATGCATTGGACTTATATTAAATGGTAAATTAGGTTATATATAATATTTTTAGGTTTTATTGGGCATTTTATTGGAGTTTTTGTTAAAATTTGTTGGGCCTTATTTATAAGACCTATTGGTTTACTAAATTAATGTTTGGGCTTAATATTTTAAAAATTTTATAAGATATAATATTAGGTTTTTCATTCAAATGTATTGAGTTTTTTATTAAATAATAATTTGATTATATATAATATTTATGGATTCATTTTTTGGGCCTTTTCTGATAATTTTATTGAGTGGATTATTTGAGTTTTTGTTAAAATTCGATGAACTTTAGTTAAAAAGACTATTAGATTACTAAATTAATGTTTCGGCTTAATATTTTGAGTTTTTTATATAGGTTTGTATATAGTTTTTTTACAACAAATCTAACTTGTTCACTTAAGCTTGGCCGACAAAAGACTTTTTTTTCGTAAATTTGTAAATGAATAATAAAAGTCAATAAAAGTCATTTATTTTATAAATCATATTTTGTACGTTATAACAATTGCATAATATAACAAGTGCATAATATAAATAGTAGAGTAATGCCTTGTTTCAAAACTTGTATTTTATGTATATATATATATATGTATAACAAGTGCATATATTATTATGCATCTATATATATAACAAGTGCATATATATCATTTATATTAGAATAGTAATTGATAATGAACAATATACAAGAAATAATAATTTTATCAACACATATATACATTGTTATTTATTCCAGTAATTAATATTATTTGACATTTAGATCAAATTTATCGCGATCATATGATCTTTTCATATCGAAAATCATTACCATGAAAACAAACATGACCACTTCTAATATCATATATAGTAGCATTTTCTTCGAGAAATGCATTAAAATATGTTTGCCAACTCCTTATTTTGTTCCTTATGATCATGAACATTCTACAAGTAGTATTATTTATCTCACTTCTAGTGATTATTAATATTTGATATTTTTTAATCAAATTTATTACAATTATATGTATTTTTTCATACCAACAACCGTTACCATGAATACAGCTCCCTCAAAAACCACCTTAAACTACTAAAAAAACCTTGTTGATCTTGTGTTTTTTACCTAAAATATGCAACTTTTGTTCAAAAACGCATATTCCCTCTTAAGAAAGGGGCAAAGACCCAGAAAATGGCTTAAACGATGAACACCACCCCTCACGGTGTTCATCCGAAACAAAAAAAAAATAAACAACAAACAATATGAATGGCGAGCAAAGCGCCTTACATTACCTTCTTTGAAGCTTGGAAGTGATTAAAAGTTGTTGATGAGTACAATTACTTGGTAACGGCACGAAGGAAGAAGAACATGAGAACTTTTTTTGAAAGTTGAAGAAGTTTTTGAAGAACACAGAGAGAAAGAGGAAGCTTTTCTTTCTTGCAAGGAAATTTGAGGAAAAAACGTAAAGAGGAGGAAGAAGCAAAAATTGAAGCATTTATAGGGGAAGAGGGGAAGCTAAAAGGCTTATTTTTTAATATTAAATGAGGAAGCTTCTCGAGCAAGCTTCGCTCAAAAGTCGTATCTCTTCATATACCCATCACACCAAGAATCAATTCTTACCCCTTAGACCCAGATAGCCATCATTACTCTCTTATGGGAAAGTGCGAATGCAATGTTGATAATTTATATCTCTCTCTCCTCACTTATAGAATCTAACTATCATTTCGGTAACCGAACCGCCATCCGACGTTTCTCATTCCACTACAAAACCATCAAAGTCTCATCCGACTCTTCAAACTCCGAACTTAATCACAGACTTTGAAGGGCAAACGCACATCTTGCTTTTCCAACAACCGAGGCCCAAGTTGGACTAATAGGACTTTACCAGGGAATCGCTAAAATGGATAATGCGACTCCAAGTCCCACGTCATGCTGCATAATGGCATTGAAGTGAAAAGCTCGGTCGCTCTTCCACTTCGATGAGGACCCACTGAAGAGTAAAAATATTTCCAAGCTGACGTGGCAAGTAAGCTTACGTGGCAAGATGTAGAAAGTAAGCTAACGTAGCAAGTGGGCTTGCTACGTAGGTGGGCTAATGTGGCAAGTGCTCCCCACTTCCGACACGGCTGGCGAAGTGGAATACCCACTCCCGATGCTCTAAGCGAAGTACTCCGGCAGCTGAGTACCAAGCCCGAAGCTCGACCTCGAGCTTCGAGACATAGTTCCAGAAGCTTTCTAATATTTCTTCTGGCTAAAATCAAGCCACGAACGGCTCTGAGAATATCTCTAAAATCCCCCTATATCCGAGGGTGATCAAATTTGGATACATAATTTGGTAATTACCATTATATTCAAGATTTCATTACCCAAGTTACCTATTCTTTAGCATGACTTACAACTATAAAAGCCACCGTCGTAAAGATAAAAGGATAAGACTAGTTATTATACTAAAAACTCTGATAACACATTTCTTCCTAGAAAAGACTAGACGACTGACTTTATCATTAGAGTCCCTTCACTCTTTGTTTGAACTTATTTGTTTTGTCGGCACTCTTCGATGGATCGTTCGAATGACACGTGGCATATCACTGATTTGAGACACATCAATATATTCTAGATAAATTTGTTTATGGTGTAACAAATTTTTGAATTTTATTCTTAATATGATAAAATTTTTAGCAATAGAAGGAGAACAAAAAATATTATAAAGACCATAGTAAAAAAAAAAAATTCATCCTTACATAATTGGAGTAACAACATAAAGTAAAATATTAGAAAGGGGCAGTAGTAATATCTCTTGATTTATTTTATTTTTTTTGGTAAATGGATTGAGATTTATTTATATATATATATGAAAATACGGACAAATAATTATCTGCACATATTGGACAATCATTTTAGTTTCTAGATATGATAACGACTCACTTTTAGTGTCAGCTTAAATCCTAAGTGAATAATATATGTAGTTTAATTTGGGTTTACAATAGGAAGTTGGAGGATTTATAACAACACTAATAGAGAACATGAATTTACTGTGAAAGGGAAGGAAGTGGAAGATGTTGTATATCTCTTTAAATTCATTAAAAAGTATATATGTTTTCGATGAAGAAAAAAATTTTAAATTATATTTCTATTTTTTTTAAAAAATGATAAAATTACAATGTGTCATCAATTTTTATAATATAAGATATAATATAGAAATTAAAATTTCATATATAAATTTTATTTTTTATTCTTTAATTTGTGATTAAAATATATTAATAATTTACTAAACTTTATCACTTAAATTAATTTTAAAGATAACCCATTATTTAGATTAATTTTGTATATGTATATAAATTTTTTATTATATAGTATTATATATGAAGGGAGGAAAATAAAACTTTAGTATACATGCATTCCTATTGGGGGCACAATATTTCTTTACTATATATGTATATATATATTTCAAAGATGATAAGTCAAATTGAATTAAAATTTAAAATAATGTATTCATTTTTAAAAAATATTTATTTATTTATTTATTTGAAATTACAAATATTTATTTGATGAAAATATTAAATAATTGTTTTTTTTATTATTATAATTTTAAAAAATATCCATACATTCCAACCTGTTCTTAATCGTGACTCTTGAAGCATCAACCAGATTGTTTCAGGAGATCCATTCCCTGTGAATGAATCTCTTTGATAGATATCAATTTAATCTTAATGGTTCTTTTCGAGAAAAAAATAAAAATAAAATTACAAATTAAAAGGAAAAAGAAGAAAGAAAAATGATCTCGATGTATTGTTTTGAAATTCATTTATATATTATTCTAATATTTAATTATTTTGAAGGAGTAAAATTCAATTTTAGGTGTTACACATTGGGAGTTTTTCTCTGGAACGTACTCTTTTAATTAAAATTAATTTTTACTTTAAAATTTGAGAAGGAAGAAAAAGTAAAAAAAAAAAAAAAAAAAAAAATCCTCCTGGAAGCGCCTTCTTCAACCAGCTCAGCAGGTCAGCTCCGTACCCAATAACCATTAAACCCAACACGTATTCAACCGCCTAACCCTTCCAAGACATCGAAAATATCCCAAGCATTTTTTGTGCTGGTATCACCACTTCTTATCATTTCCTTTCTTTCCTTCTCCTCAGCTACCTCTTTGTCCCCTGTCTCTCTCTCTCTCTGCTCTTTATTCTCTTTTCTTGCCCTGCACGCAGAAAGGAAGTATAGGTATAAGAAAGAGAGTTGGGAATTTTGGAGTAAGTTGTTGGTTGGTTTTTTTTTTTTTTTTTTTTTTTTAAAGATTAGAGAGTAGAAGGAGGGAAGGTATGAAGATTCAGTGTAACGGTTGTGAAGTAGCGGAGGCTAATGTGTTTTGCTGTGCCGACGAAGCGGCGCTTTGTTTGAGTTGTGATCAGAAGATTCATGCTGCTAACAAGCTTGCTAGTAAACACCCAAGATTTTCTCTTACTACTACTTCCACGCAGATGCCAAAGTGTGACATCTGTCAGGTCTGCTCTCTGCTCTATTTATTTATTTATTTAATTTCTTATTTCCTGTGTGTGTGTGTGTGTTTTTTTTTTTTTTTTTTTTTTGGAGTTTACTTCAACTTGGGGATTTCTTTGAGCTATGGTAGAAAGTTACAGAGGATTTGATAGTGGAATAAATTTCAGGATTGATATTTGGATTCTTCTGGAAAATATCTCTAGAATATATATATATATTTGTTTTCGCTATCATTTTGCCATGATTTTTCTTATAGACTGTGATTGTGAAATGTCATTGTACTCGTTCACTTTATAAGGTATTTTTTAGACTGCTTAATTGAAAAAAAATAAAAGGAGTAGGTTGGATAGGGTTGGAGAAAGAACCACTGATTTTATTTGTTCTTGTGGAGTTGATAATATCCCCATGGATTTGGAAAGAGTTTTTCTACTGATATTACCTTCTGAAGGAAAACAAAGCAGAGAATGACCATTAGGATGCTTGAACATTGGTAATGTAAAGGGTTACAACATCATATTTGATCTTTTAATAGCTTTACATTCTTCATTCAATTATTTTGGTCATTCTTTGCATTGATCTCTATATAACTTTCCTCATTTCCTGAGATTATGTAATTTTTTTATTTCTTTATTTCTGAATGGACAATGTTGATAAGAAAATATTTCCAAGTGGTTAGCAATGAGTTAAATATTGCAATTTCTTAGTAGAGATAAATTTTGATATATTGTACAGGAGACAGTTGGTTATTTCTTCTGCCTTGAGGATCGAGCTTTGCTATGTCGGAAATGCGATGTTGCCATCCACTCAGCGAATACCTATGTTTCTGCTCACCAGAGGTTCTTGCTTACTGGAGTTAAAGTTGGACCTGAAACTACAGGACCTGGTGCATCATCATCCTCAGGGATGACTCAGTTCAGTAAAAAGATTTCAGAACCAGATTTTCATTCTATTTTGAAAAGGACTGCTCCTGTGCCATCAGATGGCCAATTTAACAAGATATTACCTGCACAAGCTGGTACAGTTGGGAATATTTTGCCAATGAATACTCCTGTGGCTGGAGGTTCTGGTAGCATTCCACAGTGGCATTTGGATGAATATCTTGACATAAACAACTTCAACCAGACTAATACTTATGCAGATAATGGCTCATCTAAGGTATGATATTAGGTGTTACTGGGGTTTTCTCTTAGCATTTCGTACAGGTCATTTGTCTAGTTACTTTTGGGTATTGCATCAATGTGTAAATTGGAAAACTTCTTCCATAAGGGGAAAAACTTGATAAATAACAAGTTCTTTTGAACTCTGGGGTCAGAATTTTTGAAATTAGGAATTATGTATATGCATGCACCTCTCTGGTCGTGTGCATGATTATCTTCTGTTCACTTTTGAAATACTGCATTGAGGATTGGAGATCAACTAAATTGAGTACATATATGTAAAGAAATATTTTAATGGTCCCCTGGAGAGAACAGCTGTGCAACTGATTTCACTTCTGAGATTATTTGCTTTTTTTAATCTCAGAATTTGAGGTTGTAAGCAGATAAAATTTTCATTGTTGTTGAGAATCTCAGTAATCCTTGGTGTTATGCTGAGAAGTGAATAAATACAATGCTTTGGAATCATGGAATGGCGTGTAAAGTTCTATAGGTTATAATGTGTCTGTGTTTCTTGGTATTTGGAGCTCAGACTTCTCTAGTCTGGATTGCTTTGTAAGACAAGGTCAGTGGTCAAGTTTTTTGCAACTATCCAATATTAAGACACAGATAGGTAAGGTTGCTCTGGCTTCCATTTGTTAATTGCATACCTGGTTTTGGAGGATGGAAACCGGTTCACCGAAGTGCATTCTTTGTTGCCTCTGTCTTCTTCTACAGTAAAAATGTGCATTCACATTTCTTTTCTTCTGTTGTTTATCAACTTTTCAGTATGGAGTTGTAGTTTAATCCTACTGTCATCCTATTGAGTGCTTACTATCAGTTCACATTCATTTTTCTGACATGTATATTGTGGAGGCCACCACCTTTAAGATACTTCGGATCAAGTGTGGTTTAGAAGTTACTGAATTACTTGGCTCTTGCCATATTTCACTAGATATTTTGCCAAAACTATACTGGAAAATTTCCTTGTACAACAATTGAGGGTTTTCCATTACTTCAGCTGAATGTCTGAAATTGTCTTCTCTTAAGGAGTTTTCATCGGTGGTTGTGTAATTCTACTTTCTTATATTAATATCTATCTGTTGCTGAAAATCTGTTGGCAGTAGTCAATGCAGTCCTAAATCAGTATATTGTTTCCAATAATTTCCCAGGCTGATTATGGGAGGCTTGGAGACTCAGACTGCTCCCCGATCTTAAGAGCTGGTGAAGAAGAATTAGATGGCGATGATTGTTTGGGTGAGGTTCCAGAGACCTCCTGGGCAGTTCCACAAATTCCTTCTCCACCTACTGCCTCGGGACTTCATTGGCCCAAGGATTATCAGAATCTTCCTGATTGTGCAGTCTATGTGCCTGATGTATGTAGCTCGCCACTTCAGCACTTCAATCAATCACAAAGTCCTAATCTGAAAAGGTGAAAGCAGCAAGTCTGACGTTTTCTTCCTCTTCCTCAACTTCAAAGGTTAAGTCCTAATATGAATTTCAATTGGTAGTAGATGGTGTTTGCTCTTCAGTTTAGCGGTCAGTCATTTTATCAAGTTAAGAGTTTGAGTAACAGAGTTGAAATTGCTTCTTGCTTTCAAATAAGACTTTTCTCTCATGTATGTAAATATAGTGTACCATCATCTGTGATGTGTAGGGGATACCAAAATAGAAGGGAAGATGTATTTTTTAGTTGTCAGGGGAGCATTCAGCAGATATGTTGAATGTCAGTTTCCCTTTTATGCCTTTTTCCACTTAGCATTCAGCAATTTGTTATCAGAACGTGTGCATTATGTTCTTAGCATCTTTCCTATTACTCTACAACATCTCGAGAGGCGGGCTAATATTGGATTCACATCCCTTAGTTTGACCTGTCGGAGAATAGAGTTTGTCGGAAAATCTTTGCATAATATCTAGTTACAACGGAAAAATCAATCAAACATTGTTGTTTTAGTATAAACTCTTCATTCACTCTTTTGCGCTTTATATAATTTTTTTAATTTCCATTTTACAATAGTTATTATTTTATATTCTTCTTTATTTATTATTATAAACAATGACTATTTTTTTATTATTATTTTCAAATTGTCATACAAAAGCACTTGTTTGAAGAGTAGATAAAGGATGTGGTAAAAAGGAATTTGGAAATTTCTCTTTAGAATATTTCTCTCTAGGATCTTTCAACACAGCAACTCTGACACTAGATATCAGAAAGTAATTGCACAGATAATCTGGAGCGAGAAAGATGGAGTCCCACATTATCGAGAAGTAACAAGAAACACAAGGGCATTGGTGACTATGTCATAGACATACACCATGAATTCGGAGATGTTGGATGAGGTTGTGGGAGGACTCATTCGCTAATGTTGTGCAGGATCAACAAGAGAAACCAACGTTGAGAGAGTTGGAGCATCTTGCAAATCTATGTGAAGCTATGGTCAACTAGAAAGTTGATATGATGGGGAAGAATCCTGTGGTACCCATTACAACAAAGAAATATCATAGTCTATTTAGACCATGGCGAGGGAGCAGAGAATTCGTAACCTATGGAAGTTGGAGTGGGGCTTTGAGCTCATAGATCTTGAACATGAGTACTACCTTGCGAGGTTTTATTCAAGAGAAGACTACTATTGTGTCCTTAAAGGGGGACCCTGGATAAGTATGGTTCATTACTTAATGGTTTACCAAATGAAGATCAAATTTTCGTCCCTCTTCACACAAAATCCAATCTACTATGGTTTGGGTACGATTTCTAGAATTTTCGAACTCTATGATGAGGAAGTCTTGTATGCTATAGGAAACACAGTAGGATGTACTGTCCACATTGATGGAACTACGTTGGCTGCAACACGAGAGAAATATGCAAGAATTTGTATTGAAGTGGATCTGGCGCAACTGTTACTGCCATTTATTATAATACTTGGATGTCTGCATAACATTGAATATGAGGGCCTATTTATGATATGTTTTGACTGTGGTAAATATAGTTATAAGGTGGCCGATTGTCCGGGGAAACAGAAGGAAACTGCGGAGGTTGACTCTACACAACCAATGAATTTGGAGAAGGACACAGAGAATAACAGTGACAAGTGGAGCTATGGGCCTTAGATGATGCCCAAGTATCATCGGAAAAAAGTTTTTCGAAAGGAGAATAGTCGACGGAATGCTTGGGTGGCAATTGGAAATAGAGAAATGGAGGAAACCCTACTGGAGACGGGCTCAAGGGATCAGGCCCCAGAAAATTCAATGTAGGACCCAGACCTGAGTATCCAAACTGGATCAAGGATCCATGGTAAGGAAAAAGCCACAATCTCTGTTTTGGGCCAGACTAGATTTGAGGTTCTACGGAATAATGAGGAGGATAATGG
Source organism: Asclepias syriaca (assembly GCA_027405835.1). NCBI lineage: Eukaryota > Viridiplantae > Streptophyta > Magnoliopsida > Gentianales > Apocynaceae > Asclepias > Asclepias syriaca. The sequence continues at coordinate 11,012,246 of CM049930.1, forward strand.
ATGGGAGAACTAGATCCAAGCTCTTAAGGCTAAGGTCCAAGCAATGCATGGCCCAAATGCAATTCTGAAATTGGGCCTGACCCATGAAAAAGGGGAGGTGGACCCAAGAGGCACCAAGAAAATTGGACTTAAGCTAGGGGGTGACAGACCCAGATCAAGGACACAAAAACAAAATGAAAACATCAAGGGTCGATTCAAATTGGGAAGGGGAACGAACTGGATGGAGAGAGTCAACTGTTCAGAGGACTGAATCGATCGAATGCGGATGAATGACCTAAATTAGGTTCATCTAAGAGGACTCGACCAACACCTGAGATAGTGGATACATCATAGGGTCGGAAGTAGACAAACCAAGAAAAATTGGACATGACTATCCGGAAAGTGTTGGCGAGAATTGGCAGTCAGATGGGAGAGGAGAGGTTGAGCAGCCTCCTGATCGAGGTAATTAATGTCTTGCCCCTCTATTCTGATGTGGAACTTTCGTGGTGCAGTGTCCAGTAGGTTCCGTAGACATTTGAAGTTTTTGTTGTCGGTGAATAATCCTTCTTTTTTAATTTTAGTGGAGACTAGAGTCTCTAGTTCATGTATAGGTTCCTTGCTTAGGAAATCTGCTTTGGATTCTTATTTTGCTTTGGAGGCATGTGGCTTTGCCAATGGAATTTCAGTGTGTGGAATTCTGGCGATTATGAGTGTGAATTAATCACACTGGATGAGCATCTGCTGAATGTAATTGTGAGAGGACATCGTAGAAGAAAATGGATGCTTACGACTATTTATGCTTCTCCCAAACTGCATTATCGAGAATCCCTTTGGGAGTTTTTGAAACAACTGGGAGATCAACATGGACTTTATCAAGTGCTGAAAGCTTCTGAGAAAAAAGGTGAGAAGGGGGTAAATCAGAATAGGGTTAGGCAACTGTAGGAGATGGTTGACTCGTGTGCTATGATTGACATGGGGTCCATGGGACTGAAGTTTACCTGGTCAAACATGAGGAGTGGTCTAGCACGAATCTAAGAGAGGTTAGACCGCTGCTTTTGTAATCAAACATGGATGAACATGTTCCCAAACAATGTGGTAATTCATTTGTCGAGAACCACATCAGACCACTTGCCGATATTGATTAAGTCCAACAGAGGTAGGGATAGATGAGGCCACACCCAATTCCGAATGGTGGAAGCATGGTACACTCATGAGCAATTTCCTACGGTGGTGGAGAAAGCTTGGGAATATTATAATTATGAAATTATGGTGGCTATGAGACAATTCAAAATTTTGGCCACACATTGGAATACAAAAAGCTTTGGTAATATTATGGGGAGAAAGAAAGTCCTTCTTGTAAGACTGGATGAAATTCAACGCAATTGGAGAAATGACATTCGTCTTATTTGGAGAATCTAGACCAGGAGCTAAGAGAGGAATTGAATTGTATTTTACATCAAGAGGAATGTCTATAGAGACAAAAATTTCGAATCAAATGGCTAAAGGAAGGGGAAAGAAATACGAAGTTCTTCCACTTATCGACTGCGATCCGTAGAAGGAAGAGTCACATGGCACAAATGAAATCTACCTCGGAAGAGTGGATCTCAGACAGGAAGTACTGAAAGGACATGCAAGAGAGTTCTATAGAAATCTATACAAGAAGGAAGATTGCCAACTATCGAATACAATAGATTGGGACTTTCCGGAGGTCTTCTGTTGGGATAGACTTTGGTTAAACAGGCAGGTGATAGCAGGCAAAGTGAAGAAAGCCCTTTTTCAAATGGGAGTGTTATGTTGGGATAGACTTTGGTTAAATAGGCAGGTGATAGCAGATAAAGTGAAGAAAACCCTTTTTCAAATGGGAGGTAACAAAGCATCGGGACTGGATGGATTCCCGACGATTTTTTTTCTAAAGTACTAGACAATAGTGGGGGAATCAATTACAACTTTTATCTTGCAGATTTTTATCACGGGTAGTTTTCCTCTAGAGTTGAATTGAGTTCTGATTTGCTTAATACCAAAAGTCAAGGAAGTAGCAAATGAGTTGGTCCACATCAGTCCGGTTTGATCAAATGAAGACTTGATGTGGATAATATCCTAACAGTACAGGAGGTAATCCACTCCTTGAGACACAAGAAAGGTAGGAAGTGTGGAATGGTGACCAAGATTGATTTGGAGAAAGCATATGACCGTATTGATTAAGAATTTCTGAGGGTTGTACTGGAGAAGACGGGGTTTAATGCTCACATAAAACAATTAATCATGAAAACCATCACATCCATGGAACTGCAAGTTTGTTGGAATGGAGAAGCCTTAGAAGCTTTTCTACCCTCTAGAGGCTTAAGGCAAGGGGATTCACTCTCTCCATACCTATTTCTTTTATATATGGAGGTGTTGAATTTCAAGATAAGGAAAACAGTGTGTGAGAAGCAATGACAGCTGGTTCAGATCTCAAAATAGGGTCCCTTTATGTCCCATTTGTTCTTTGAGGAAGATTTACTCCTATTGGGTGAAGTGTCTTTTACACAAGCTCAGGTCTTGGAATTCACCCTCAAAGCCTTTTGTGATGAATCGAGTCAGAAGGTGAATCGAGGGAAATCCCAAATATGATTTTCATCTAAAACTCCTATCTCTCTAAGGGAGCACATTTGCTCAAGTATAGGGATGAAAATCTCGTTGAACTTGGGGAGATATCTAGGAGTGCGTATTCATCATGGGGAATCCCCTAGTTGAATGTATCAATTCTTGACTGATAAAGTGAGGACAAAATTTTTCAGTTGGAAGATGAAGCTTTTGTCTCGTGCAACCAGAACATTACTCACACGAACAACACTAGGGGCCCTTCCCATTTATACTATGTAGTCAGAAATGCTCCTTATAAAAATAATTAACATCTTGGACAAGATAAATCACAGCTTCATATGGGGAGAGGAGTTGGCGGAAAGACGGCTATACATAATTAAATAACAAAAAAATTATTGTGCTAAGGAAGAGGGGGGCCTTGGAGTTCTAAATCTGAGAGAGATGAATGGTGCCTTGATGGCTAAACTCGGTTGGAGATGCATATCAAGAACCGAGTTGCTAGGAAGCACAGTTGTTGAAGCTAAATATGGGGGATGGGAGTCCTTAAGGGACAACAAAAAACCAAGAGTAGCATCTAGAATTCGAAGGGGGATTCAAGCTATGGCAAAAATCATAAGGAAGGGTACAAGATGGAAGTTGGGAAATGGCAGGAGAGTGCTCTTCTGGATAGATATTTGGCTAGGGGATGAGCCACTAATTCAAAAATGTATACAACCTCTCTTGGATGAGGATGCTTAGAACATGGTGGCTGAATATTGGACATCTAGTGGACTTGAGACTGTCAGAGGCTGGGCAGATTCTTACAAAGGGAGGATATAGAGCTATTGCAATTACTGTCTCTCCAAGAAGATCAGGAGGATGAGATGTATTGGCATCTCAATAACCATGGGCATCTTGTTCTGAAGTCTGTAAGAAAACTCATGCGAGGTGCTAGACAGAAAAAGACCACTACTAAATGGATGGTACTATGGGAGTTCAAAGGACCTTTAAGGGCATTTGTTATGCTCTAACAGATATTACATCACACTCTACCAACGAAACTACTCTAGCAATGGAAAATTGTAGATTCTTCAGGATGTTCTTGTGATTTAGAGAAAGCATATGACCGTATTGATTAGGAATTCTTGAGGGTGGTATTGAAGAAGACGGGGTTTAATGCTCACATGAGACAATTAATCATGAAAACCATCATATCCATGGAACTGCAAGTTTGTTGGAACAGAGAAGCCTTAGAAGCTTTTATACCCTCTAGAGGCTGAAGGCAAGGGGATTCACTCTCTCCATACCTATTCCTTTTATGTATGGAGGTGTTGAATTTCAAGACAAGGAAACTAGTGTGTAGAGCTGTAAACGAACCAAATTGTTCGCGACCAAAGCTTGTTCGAGCTCGTTTATACTCGGTTCGAGCTCGTTCATTTATTAAACAAACAAACACGAACAAAATTTTAGGCTCGATTAAATTTCAAGCTTATTCAAACATTGTTCGCGAGCAAATTATAAATATTTATATATATTATTAAAAATAATATATAATATTTAAATTAGAAATTTTTTAATTTTTTTTCCTAATTTGTAGAGGTGATTCAACTTTCCCAACGTTCTTCAAAGTGTTAAAGCAATTTGTTTCTTTCAGATCCATAAAAAGACTCTTGAATTCTTACTCAATCAACTTTCTTTCTATACAAACTCTAAAAAGTTGACCGTTCTCCTTTCTTTACTTTCTCAAAGTCCAAACTCAACTGAAAAAATAAGTTTAAAGGTAAGTATATTATTTTTTTACCATATTTATTTTATTTTATTGGAATAATAGATTATATTTATTTGATATTTTAAATTTTGAAAATTATATTATTCTTGATCGCTATCAAACTTTATTTGAATTGTTTTTTTTCTTACCCTTTAATTAGTATATATAAAAATAATAATTAATATATTTAAAAATATTCTTTATATATTTAACTTTTTTTTGCAGACTGAGGATGATGATTTATATTTCAAAGAAATTGTTTTATGTTAGTTTGAAATTTAATCATTTTAATTATTATATTTAGATTTATCATTTAAAAGAATTCTTACTTTTATTATTATTATTATTATTAAATAGTTAAATATTTATATTCTTTTATATATATATATATATAAATTTGAAATTTTGAAAAAAATATTAATATTTAAATTCAAATTTAAATTTGAAAATTTTTTAAACTTAATCGAGCGAACTCGAGCAATAAAAAAAATCGAACAAACTCAAACAATTTTTCCTGTTCGAAATATTAAATGAGCGAACTCAAATATGCTTGAATAATAATCAAACAAATTCAAAATATCTGATGCTCTGTTCGACTCGGCTCGTTAACAACTCTACCAGTATGTGGGAAGCAATGACAGTTGGTTCAAATCTCAAAATAGGGTCCTTTTGTGTCCCATTTGTTCTTTGAGGAAGATTTACTCCTATTCGGTGAAGTGTCTTTTACACAAGCCCAGGTCAGGAATTCACCCTCAAAAGTCTTTTGTGATGAATCAGGTCAGAAGGTGAATCGAGGGAAATCCCAAATATGGTTTTCATCTAAAACTCCTAGCTCTCTAAGGGCGTCCATTTGCTCAAGTATAGGGATGAAAACCTCGTTGAACTTGGGGAGATATCTAGGACTGCGTATTCATCATGGAAAATCCCTTGGTTGAATGTATCAATTCTGGATTGATAAAGTGAGGACAAAACTTGTCAATTGGAAGATGAAGCTTTGGTCTCGTGCAACCAAAATATTACTCACACGAACAACACTAGGGGCCCTTCCCATTTATACTACGCAGTCAGAAATGCTCCCTATGAAAATAACATCCTGAACAAGATAAATCACAACTTCATATGGGGAGAGGAGCTGGCGAAAAGACGATTATACATAATTAAATGACAAAATATTTGTTGTGCTAAGGAAGGGGGGGGGGGGCCTTGGAGTTCCAAATCTGAGAGAGATGAATGGTGCCTTGATGGCTAAATTTGGTTGGAGATGCATATCAAGAATTGAGTTGCTAGGAAGCAAAGTTGTTCAAGCGAAATATGGGGGATGAGAGTCCTTAAGGGACAACAGAAAACCAAGAGTAGCCTCTAGAATTCGGAGGGGGATTCAGGCTATGACATAAATCATTAGGAAGGGTACAAGATGGAAGTTGGGAAATGACAGGGGAGTGCTCTTCTGGATAGATATTTGGCTAGGGGATGAACCACTAATTCAAAAATGTATACAACCTCTCTCGAATGAGGAGGCTTAGAACATGGTGGCTGAATATTGGACATCTAGTGGAGGTCAGACTGTAAGAGGTTGGGCAGATTCTTACAAGGGAGGATATAGAGCTATTGCAGTTACTGTCTCTCCGAGAAGATTAGGAGGATGAGATGTACTAGTATCTCAATAACCATGGGCATCTTGATCTGAAATCTGTAAGAAAACTCATGTGAGGCGCTGGACAGACAAAGACCACTACTAAATGTATGGTACTATAGGAGTTCAAAGGACCTTTAAGGGCATCCGTTATGCTCTGACAGATATTACACTGCGCCCTACCAATGAAACAACTATTCTAGCAATGAAAAATTGTAGATTCACCAGGATGTTCTTGGTGTGGAGCTGATACACATACTAACATCCACCTATTGCGGGATTCCAACTTAGCAAGGGAGGCTTGAAGCATGTTAATTCCAAGACATAAGGAAGCTGATTTTTTTGCTTTTGAAAATGGAAACCACTGGGTTAAAGCTAATCTTTGTACGGATTTTGTCTATAGTAAGAAGATGAAACACTTGGGGTATATTTTTAGACATGTAATGCATGAGCTTTGGATGACTCATAATAGTAGACTGCACAATTCTTTTGGTTGCTTGGAGGCTAAGGTCCTTGTAGGGAGAAGTCCCCCAACTTGTGTGAAACTCCTCTCTCCATGAATTTTAGACTAGGGCATTTTTATTTTGTATGTGGTTCACTGTGATCTTGATGTACTTTGTACATGTTGTTTTGCTTATATACATGAAAATTCGGTTTAAAAAAAAGAAAGAAAAAGAAGAAGAGTAGATAAAGAATCTATTCTTGTGTGGCGACGACCGCAACTTAAAGAAGAAAAATTAAAAAATTAAAAATTTTAAATTATTAATTTTTTTTTTAAAATCCTACTATTGTTTTGCATGTCCATATAACTTCCCACTACCTCTATTATCTTCATATAACATCTACTACCATCATATAACTTCCACTACCTCCATATAACTTCCACTACCTCCACATAACCTCCATGAATTAAGTTTGTAACACCTTTAGTATAATGGATAGTTATGTATATGTATGTATGTGGGGATATAAGTTACATATGATTCATCCCTATAAATAGGGGTTATTTTGTATGTTTTGAGAGAATTGAAATATACAAGAAGAGAAAAAATGATATCTTTCTTTTGATTTCTATATTATTTGTCTTACTAATTTACTTTTGTTAATAGTAGTTTTATAACACGTTATCAGCACGAAGCTCTACCGGTTATTGTTTGAAGTTGAACTCGAGAATAAATAGGTATGTTATTTCTTCTACTATAAATTCTTATTAATCTTGAATTTATAATTCTTGAAGTTAGTAGATGAAATAATTTGTTATGAAAATTAGATCTCGGGAATCATCTAGCTATGATGGGTCTGGAAGACACCACCGATGTAAAATATTTAATTATCGGGAATATTATTTAAAAAACAATTGACCACTTAAAGATGGTTTTTTTTCCGGAAAGTTTGAGATTACGAGATGATGATCCGTAAATGAACAAATCATGCCATGTTAGAGAAAAAAAATTGGACTTGAAAAGTCATGCAACATATTCATTTCTCGAAGAAAATATTTTTATAACTCGTTATCCCAGAAGAGATCATGTATATATAATCATGATAATAGTTATTGGTATTGAAAAATACATATAATCGTAATAAATTTGATTAAAATGTCAAATATTAATAAACACCAGAAGTGGGATATATAATATTTCTTATATATTGTTCATAATCATTTATTTTTCTAGTATAAATTTTTTATATATATATGCTATTGTTTATATTGCTCTATGGTGTAGTATTGTTATTTTGCTATCTATTAAAGATTATAGTGGAAATATATTTATTGTTCACTAAATTAAGTAAATTTACTTTATTATATGTAGAATGATAGATACACTATATATGTATATATATATGCTAGTGTTTATATTGCTTTATGGTGTAGTATTGTTATTTTGCTATGTATTAAAGATTAGAGTGGAAATATATTTATTGTTCACTAAATTAAGTAAATTTGCTTTATTATATGTAGAATGATAGATACACTATATATATACATAATGCATAATTTAATATGTATAAATCTATAACTAAATGTTCTTAAAGAATCAAATATAACATATATTATATTTATTAAAAATATAATGGATTATGCATGTATATATCTATAAGCACAATATATTTTCACAAATATTATACACTACTTTAAGTTGTAAATTTATATTTGTTGTATATAGTTGATCCACTGTTCACTGGATATATATAGTGAAGAGTAAAAAATACTCCCAAGCTGACGTGGCAAGTAGGCTGACGTGGATGGCAAGACCTAAGCTCATCCAAACGATACGGGCGAAGCACCAACAGACATCACTCTGGTGAAGTACTTCGCCAATTGAAGCCAAGCCCGAAGCACGACTTCGAGCTTGGGGATTTAATTCTAAAAACTTCCTATAAGCACCGTTGACTAAAATTAAGCCTCAAAAGGTTCGGAGAGAATCTCTAAAATTCCCCTAAATACGAGGGCAATTATATTTAAATACTGAATCTGGTAATTACCAGATCTTCCGGATCACACTACCCAAGTTGCCTATTCTTTAGCGTGGTTTATAACTATAAAAGCTACCCCCGTAAAGGTAAAAGGTAAGACCAGTTATTATACTAAAAACTCTGAAAACACATTCTTTCCTAGCCAAGAATAGACGACTAACTTAAGTATCGGAGGGTTCATCAGAGTCCCTTCACCCACTGTTTGAACTTATTTGTTTTGCAGGCACCCTCAGATGAATCGTTCAAGTGACACATGGCATATCGCCAATTTTTGACGCATCAATTTGGTTCCATTATCGGGAATGATTTCTTTTCCCAACAAATCATGTCACGACACTCAGACGATACTGACACAACAATCTCCTCATGATATTCATGACCTGACAATTGAATGAAAAGAAATCCAACGAGACTGATCGGTTGAGGAAAATATGAGGATCCTTAAAGAAGGCTGAAGGTGGGCGGTACGATATCATCACCGGACACAAATACGAAAGAAAAAGCTGAGATGTAGAAGCTCTGAAAACAGAAGCTGAAAAGTTTGAAAGAGCTATACCAAGAAACTGGAAGTGCAGTAGATACAACTAATAAGAAGAATCTAGAGCTCGTGGAAATAATACAAGCCTCTAGTGCTGTTGCAGATGAAGCAAAATCACAAATGAGAGAACTTGAGGAAAAATATATTGCTACTGAGCAAAGGAAATTAGAGTTAGAGCAAGAACCAAGTCGTGTAGAAGTAAGATCTATTGAGGCTGAAAATGGTTTGAGTGAGTCTTCACAGAAAGTCTTAGAACTTAATGCTACAATCGAATAATTTCTAGAAGAAAAAAAATCAATTAAATAGCCAATCTCAAGAATACCTGAATAAGTGTGACAAGCTAGAAGCTGACATGAGACAATCAATCAAGAGAAATTCAAAGCCTGAATTGGACTTAAAGAATGCCAAGGACAAGAGTGCTGAAACACGAGGGATTGGCTAACAGTATCCATTAATCCAACCTTAAACTTGAAGATCTGATGCAGGCATCTCATTCTAGAGTAGACTACGCTGGGAAAAAGTGAATGATTTAGAAACAAGATTGTCAGCAGTCCTTTCTGAAAAGGGTGAAGCAATTGAGGAGCTTCAATCTTCAAAGAAAACTATAGAAGCCTTAACACATCAACTAAACTTCAGAAAGCGAGAGACTTCAATCTCAGATACCTTCTGTCATGAAATAGAATAACACGTTTTGGACAATTAGAACCTCGGCTAGGGGCCCCATAGGTGAATAACATGCTTTGGGCAATCCGAACTTCGGATAGGGGTCCCACAGGCGAAATAACTCATAACATTTCGAGTCAATCTCGGAGTTTCATTCGAGTTATACTTGGATAAATATGAGTTAATCTCAGTTTTAAACATTTTGAGTTAATCTCGGAGTTCCATTCGAGTTATACTTGGATAAATATGAGTAAATCTCATAATATTTCTAGTCAATCTCGGAGTTTCATTCGAGTTATACTTGGACAAATATGAGTAAATCTCATAACATTTCGACTTAATCTCGGAGTTTCATTCGAGTTATACTTGGATAAATATGAGTAAATCTCATAACATTTCTAGTCAATCTCAGAGTTTCATTCGAGTTATACTTGGATAAATATGTGTAAATCTCATAACATTTCGAGTCAATCTCGGAGTTTCATTCGAGTTATACTTGGATAAATATGGGTTAATTAATGAGAGTATTTTAGCCTACATTTTCTTAGATTATGTTGAGGCTTATATATGTTTTGATTATCATTCTAAGAGAAGGATTAAACATCATTGTTTTAAAAATTTATAAATTGTTTCCCAAGGAAGTTAGGATTCCTCTACTAATAATGGCCTTAGAGAAAACTAAAGTTTAGGTTCCAACAAATGAAGATAGGAAAAAGTCTAATCTAAAAAGCAAGTAAAGAAAGCAATAAAAGAAAGCAATAAAAGAAAGCAATAGAGGACAAACAATCTTAGGACCTTTAAGAAATCAAGCAAGCACACATAACTATTGAGAGATTCTTAGCATAATAAACTCTCTTGAATTGAGAGTCTCCATGCTTAGGTCTAAGGGATAGATATCCAACCTCAAGGTTGTATTGACCTCTACCCTTAGAGCTCGCCAAATTGCCCTCATAGGGATATGGTAGCCTATATCAAAATTTCTAAAGAAGTTCACATCTATTAAGATGGAATCCTTTAAACACATAGATGCAAAAATCAAAGAACAATTGGTATAGATTAACATGAAGATATTCAAACATGAAACATCAAAGAGTTCTCAACAATTATTCCTAAAATAATGTAGAACAATCAGAGATCCTAAATGAGAATTAATGTTGAAACACATACATACAACATCAATAGAAAATCAAAGAGGTAAGAGATGTGTACAAGTAAAACTAGGACTCTTTGAAATCTCCAAACTCTTGTATATGTTCTTATTCCACCTTTTCTTCAACACATCAACACACTCCTCCAAGGGAAATTAGCTCCTTCAACTCTGTATGGTCGCGGACTATCCAACTCACTAATCTTTAAGAGGAGGTTTGATATTGATTACCAACCTCACTCCAAGAACTTGAATGTTTAACCTCTTGGTGTATGAGTCTCAAACACTCAACCTCTCAAGAGAAGATTGGACTTTCACTCTCAACTTGAAGCACTCTCTAACCTCTTTCCTTGGTGTATGAACAAGAATTCAAAGAGAAATAGAAGAAGAGAATGACTATGAAAGTAAAATTAATCTTGTATTGAGAAGTTTCAAAGTACAAAGAATACAATGAAACAAAACCTATAATTCTCTCTATGATTTGTCGTTCTACACATATTACATCTGTGGAAAAATTTCACTATTTATAGATACAAAACGTGGGGGTAAATTAGGAAATTTACAAATAAAAAAAATCTGATGATGAGATCTTGACGGCCGTCAAGAACAAGGTGTTGACGGGGGTCAAGAAGCAACGTGTAAAATATCTTCATATTCTGCAATTGAATCCCTGAATTTGTAATTTCTCGCGTTTTTGTCCCAAAAACTTCCTGAAATTAATTTAATCAAAGAATTAGCAAAATTAAACCAAAATTAATTATTTATCAACAATTGGATCAACAATTAAGCACAAATTGTCATTAAAATACTTAAATATTTTAGTGTTATCAAATATCCCACACTTAGACTTTTGCTTGTCCCCAAGCAAATAACAAGTACGGAAGAAAAGAAAGAACAATCAACACTAAAATATTTTTGAGAAACAATTAAATCAAAAAGTGACAAGTTTTTAAAATCTCTAACTCTCTCAAACTATCCAAATTACTCCTCAAGATTTTCTCCCTCAATCCTCGGAAATTAACAATCATCCCCTAGTGCCTCACTGACTATTCTCACACAACTCCTGAAGATGTGACTCACAAATTTCTAAATTCATCCAAGACTCGCGAAGATCATAGAATTTCCCTAAATGTGTGTGTGTCTACTCATAGTTCATCACTCAACTAACAAATTTCCTCTCAAAACAGTCCAATTGTCAAGAAATTTGATCGATTCTATAAATCGCAACAATTGTTCCTAAACACGTTTTCGGAGCTAAAGAACAGATGACCACTTCTTATTGTTTTTGTTGTGTTTTTTTCGTAGGGTTGATTACATTCACGTACACATGTCAACCTCAACTACTCATGTAGCAAATCTCACTCCGAAGACTCCCAGATCTCGGGGAAGGGCATCAGGCATTAAGTTCCCATAAGGAGTGATTTTTAAGTAGCGAAGGACACTTATAAAATACCCTTTTATTGATTGATTTTAGTAACGGTAGTCACTGTCCCTCAAACTCCTATAAGCACGTCGGACAATCATCACAAAAAACGGATGATCAGAGCACCAATAATCAAGAAAGTCCAAGAGTCCATCCATCGATCAAATAACTAGTAAAAGTAGTGTGCTCAAAGATTGTTAAGAATTTCCTATAATAGTGTCCATCTTAGATTTCAATAGTTCATTGAGTTTATATCACAAGAATCATGCAATAGCCATCATTACTATCATTGGCGGGACAAAAGTCAAAATCTAAGAAATAAAGAAAAATTATCTTTTTAGAATAAAACGAACAAGTTCGAAAAAGGTTTGAATTTTTTTTTAGAAATTTTGAAACTTTTGGGCAAAAAATGTTCATCAAAAAAATGAAAAGTACTAAGATAAATCCACACCCCCACACTTAAGATTTACAATGTCCTCAATGTGGAAATACCCCACACTTAAATAAAGAACAAAGGTAAATAAAACAGAAGAGAGAAAGTAGGGCAAATAATTAATAAATAATAAATATGTAAAATAAATAATAAAGACATAAATACAATAAATAAGCTAAATAAATAAAAATAAATAAACCAAATAAAGAATAGATTAAAATAAATAGACCACATAAATAATAAAGAGAGTAAATTAAACTAAATAGGCAACATAAATAACAAATAGAATAAAATAAAATAAATAGCCCAAATAAATAATAAAGAAATTAAATTAAAATAAATATGCAACATAAATAATAAAGAGAATAAAATAGAATAAATAGGTCAAATAAATAATAAAGAAAATAAATATGCAACATAAATAATAAAGAGAATAAAATAGAATAAATAGGCCAAATAAATAATAAAGAAAATAAATATGCAACATAAAAAATAAAGAGAATAAAATAAAATAAATAGACCACATAAATAATAAAAAGATAAATTAGAATAAATAGGTCAAATAAATAACAAAAAGATAAGTTAAAATAAATTGGCCAAATAAATAATAAAAAGATAAGTTAAAATAAATAGGCCAAATAAATAATAAAAAGATAAGTTAAAATAATCTTAAGACAATAAAATATTTTAAGATAATTAAAATAAAATAGAATAAATTTATTAAATAAAAATAGATAAGAAATAATTATTTTTTAAAAAACACAATAAAGAAATTAATTAGAAGAATAATTTTTAGAAAAAATATTAAAGAAATATTTTAATAAAACAAGGAATTAAAACGAATAAAGGGAGTTAAAATAAAAATAAAAGAAAAAAATTAATTAAGTCAAAGAAAATGGATTAGATAAACAAAAAGAGATAATAGCTGGCGGAGGATCAGATTCTTTGTATAATTTCAACCGCTGACCATTTACCTTAAAAATCGATCCACTCTCATAAATAATTTCACAAGCTCCATAAGGTGATACATATTTAATGGTGATGGGACCGCTCCAAAAGCTCTTAAACTTTCCTGGGAAAATTTTAAACTAGAATTGAATAACAAAACTTTATCACCCGGTTGAAAACCCTTAGGAAAACTAAGGTGTCTATCATGCCAAAGTTTACTATGCAATTTGAAGTTAATTGAGTTTTCATAGGCGTTAAATCTCCATTTATCGAGTTCATTTAATTGCAAAGTTCTTTCCTGTAGGGATAAGTCATCATCTAAATTGCACTTCTTAAGAGCCCAGAAGGCTTTATGTTCAATTTCAACACGTAAATGGCATGCTCTTCCATAGACAAGTTTAAAGGGAGAAAAACCCGTAGATGTTCTATAAGCAGTCCTAAATGCCCATAATGCGTCATCAAGCTTTAAAGACCAATCTTTTCTATTGACCCCTGCGGTTTTTTCTAAAATTCTCTTAATACCTCGATTCATTACCTCAACTTGTCCGTTAGTCTGTGGGTGATAAGCTGTTGAAATTCTATGTTGAATTCCATAACGTTGAAGAACTTTCGTAAGTTGAGTATTGCAAAAATAAGTCCCTCGATCACTAGTCAGAGCTCATGGAAATCTAAACTTGGAAAACAACTTTTTCAAAAATTTACACACCACTTTAGCATCGTTAGTGGGAAGAGCTTGAGCTTCAGGCCACTTAGAAAAATATTCTATGACGACTAAAATATATTTATTTCCAAAAGATGAAGGACAAGGACCCATAAAATATATTCCCCAAATATCAAAGATTTCAACGACTTGAATACCTTTTTGTGGAAGTTCATTCTTGTAAGAAATTCTACCTGTTCGTTGGCACGCATCACAGGTTTTTATGTAATTAATAGCGTCTTTAAAAAGAGTTGGCTAATAAAATCCAACTTCTAGAACTTTTCGAGTTGTGCTATTTGCTGCCAAATGTCCTCCTGTAGGTCATGTGTGACAGTGACAAAGGATCTTACCGCATTCACTCTCGGATATACATTTTCGAATAATTTGATCTGCACAAATCTTAAACAAGAAAGGATCTTCCCAAAAATAATTTGCTATATCTGCATACCAAGGGTGAAATTTATCAGTATAGTTTAGAATTTCTAACAAATTTAAATGTTCATCTAGAAAGGTATCGTGAATAATTGTTTTATCAATAACCCCTAATTCTAGATTTTCTAATCGGGATAGGTGATCTGCAACTAAAATTTTAACTCCCTTTTTATCTTTAATCTCAATATCAAATTCCTATAAAAGAAGTACCCAACGAATAAGTCGGGGTTTAGCATTAGTTTTACTAAACATGTATTTTAAAGCAGAATGATCAGTATAAATAATAGTCTTGAAGGCATACACTATTGCTAATAACTCCTCTGTAGTAGTGTAATTCTCTTGTGTTGCAGTTAGAGTTTTACTAGCATAGTAGATTACTCTGAACTTACCTTCGATTCGCTGGCCAAGAACTACTCCTATTGCAAAATCGCTAGCATCACACATAAGTTCGAAAGGTAAACTCCAGTCAGGTGATATCATAACAGGAGTAGTTGTAAGTAATTCCTTCAATTTATTGAAAGCATGTAAACAAGTAGTGTCGAAAACAAAAGGAACATCTTTCCCTTGAAGATGACTCAGAGGATGAGCAATTAGAGAAAACTCTTTTATGAATCTTCGATAAAATCCTGCATGACCAAGAAAACTTCTAATTGCTTTGACAAAAGTAGGAGGTGGAAGTTTAGAAATTACTTCTATTTTGGCTTTATCTATTTCCATTCCTAAATTTGAAAATTTGTGTCCTATTACTATTCCTTCTTCTACCATAAAATGACATTTTTTCCCAATTTAAAACAAGTTTAGCACAGATACAACAAATAAGCATAAGTTCTAGTTTTTTCAAACATAATTCGAAGCTATCACCAAATACTGAAAAATCATTAATGCATTCCGATTGATATGCTAAAAATAGGCTTTATTAACCCTATATCGATTATGAATAATTAAGGACTTAGAATTACTAATTGTCACATTTAGCATCTATGTTGTCACTTAATCAATCAGAACCTAAGGCAGAGTACCTATCGTGTAGCTAGTCTGTTAGAAAGTACCTACGGTTTTAATTTAAGAAATTATCGTACTTCCAGGGAAGTGGTAATGACTTAGTAGCAACTATTCTTTTACCCTAACTCTCATTTTATTATCTAGTTATGTAATCATTCATCAATATCTTTGATGTAATTGTGATCCATTCTACACAAGATTCCAGTTCATTAAGCATGCAAGAGTATTTTATAGACAGTGTTATGATGTATGTTATATTGTTTCTACAAGTTGATTGACCTATCTTCAAGTATTTTAGATATATCTTGGTCTAGATTGCAATTATATACTGATTCTACTTGTGTACCACATCTGAGTTATCTGATAAACCGCCCTATCGCCATTGACGGCCCTACTCACGGTTCGAGCTAAAGGCATCCATGAAAATCCTGTGTCACTCAGGAGATCATGCCGCTCGCCCTAATGCCGGCATAAACACACGAACTCAGCCTCATTAGACTACTCTAACAAACATGGTGATCTATATGTTATTTTATCTAATATGGCAGACTTTAATGCTTCCGTCCTCACACAAAGTCCTAAATTAAGGTCTGTTAAACTAGACAGGTTATGATTAGACCGTGGTTAGGAATTATCTATAACTGTTCATCTAACTTAAAAGAGAAAATAGACATACAATCATAATGATAATTAAGCTGGTGACATTTCCAGAAAAATATAAATATCTTCAACATGCAAAACACATATTCAGAATATCATAATTTAGTATTCAAATATTTCTTTGGACAAACACAGTACAAAATATATAGAGAGGGACAAGGGGACCACTACCATAAAGTATTCACCCTTTATTAGGTCTACTGATGGAGCAACTACTAGTATATCCTAGACTGCTTGACCCGACTCTGCTCGACAGAACCTTCGGAGAACGCTTCCTCAGCCTAGCAGCTATTGCTTTACCTTACGGCTCGGGCTTAAGCAAAGCCCTTTTGACTAACGCTTCGCTCACCTAATGCTCTCTTAGGATCTCCTAATGAAATCCAGGGTATTATATGAATACGAAAAATGAACCCTATCTAGTCGTATTCTAAGATCCTGAGACAAACTCTCAGAAAATAAAGAACACGAGAAACTCTCGTATACTAAACCTACTTGAAAGAAAACACATGAGATCATTAAATGACTCGTATACAGTAGGAAAATATTTACTGGAAGCCACTGAATGATTCAGATCAAGTGGAGAGGGATGATTTCAATTGAGGAAGACCTAGGGTATTTATAGCAGGGAAGCTGAGTGATTTTCTCTTCAGAAAATGATGTGGGATACTATTCAGGGGTTTGGGACGCCCGTCCTGATTTGTTGACTGGGTCAAGATGCTCATCCCAGGTCCAGGATGCCCGTCCTGGTGCTTTGACTGGGTCAGGACGCCCGTCCTGATCTATGAACTTTCGAAAATCACGTTTTTGCCCCGAAATTTGCCATTTTCTTGCATATTTCATCGGAAATTTCCAAAATCACAAAAACTGCAAAATTGTGTTAATAACAGTCAATTAAGAACGATTTAACTTAATTTTGCCCTAAATTGAGCCTAAAAACATGCTAAAAAAGTGATATGATTTATGCATATCATATAACTCCACACTTAGCTTTTTGCTTGTCCTCAAGTAAAGTCTATATGAAACTATTGATAATTTAAATCATAGGTGCAGTCACTTAAAATTTCTAGCAATGGTTTTTTGCCAAAATTAATCACTGAGTCAGATGATTCACAAAACATGCCTGACTAGTCAAGTTGCTATGACAAGGTCTTAAATGTCGTAGTAGATTATCATGGTCATGCAGGTTTAACAATTTAATAACTAGACTGAACTCTACTCTTAGTCACGAGGTCTTCCTGATGTGTAGTGTGTATTAGTCCAAACTACATTGTCAACACAATATAGTCTTCTCTTAACTCTTACCAGATAATACTTCGACCAGTCACTGGACCAAACAACAACAAACAACCTTCTGAGTTCTGAACTTTGGTGTCAAGGCTTTTCAATTATATTTTCAATAA
Source organism: Asclepias syriaca (assembly GCA_027405835.1). Classification (NCBI taxonomy): domain Eukaryota; kingdom Viridiplantae; phylum Streptophyta; class Magnoliopsida; order Gentianales; family Apocynaceae; genus Asclepias; species Asclepias syriaca. The sequence continues at coordinate 11,030,012 of CM049930.1, forward strand.
AAGAACACACTAGGCTATGTATTTTTAGATTGATTATTCAGGGTATTTTTGTGTTCGGTTTCACATATCAACTTTAACTACCCATGTAGCGAGTCCCACTCCGAGACTCCCAGATCTATATGGCCTTAGGGCATCAGGCTTTAAGTTCCCTTAAGAAGTGGTGCTCGAGTAGCAAAGACGCTTGCAAACTACCCTATTTATTTAACTTTTCCACTTCCAGCTTAGAGCATCATCTAGTTATTCAAATTGCTAATACATCCTCAACTGGTCTAATATTATTTAGTTAAGTCTTGAAAAGGTATTTGGTTGATGTCTCTAATCCAAACTAGGTTGTGCTCAATTATCAGGAATTCCCTATTTCTAATTGAGGAATTCAGTAAAGTTATCAGCTTGTGTCCTACTGATCATAATGCTCTACTCAACATATATCATAGACATAAGCATTTCTTATACAAATCACTACTACATTTTGAAGTCTGAAAGAGTGAAAAATTTTGAATTTTTTTTGGAAGGGTGCAATTTTAGTGAGAAATATGGGAAAACATGCAAAATTTTAATACTACAGTGCATGCACTGCTACCCCACACTTAAAGTTTACATTGTCCTCAGTGTTCATGCATATCCTATCACCCCACACTTATTTGAAAAACAAAAGTTGGAAAACATAACACATAAAACTCTTACCTCACACTTATTTGACTAACTAAGGGGTAGAGAAAGAAAATAAAACAAAAAAAACAAAAAGGTAATAGAAATAACAAAATAGAATAAAAGAAACAATGCTGTTATGTCATACAAATCAACGTTTTGCATACAAAGATTAATATTTCATACAGCCCAGACTTATCACATAATCACACATAAAGCTAAAAATGAATGAAAGAGAAAGAAAAGGAGAAACTAAGAACCGAGCTCATCATCATCAGGTGGCCAGAAGTAGACCTCGGGGTCTTCAGTAAACTGGGAGGTCTGCTGATAAATCTCCTTGACCCGACTGTTGGTCCTGCTGATTCTGTCATCCATCATCGCCATCCGCCTCTCAATGTTCTCCATATCTTGGCTATATCAGGCAGTGAGTTTCGCCAACTCCTGCGACATATGTCGCTCAAAAGCGGTGCGTGGTACGAACATTTGGGTTTGTGGTGCCTGCTCTACTACCGGTCCTAGTACCGATGACTTTCCTTGCTGCTCTGTGTGGATGGAGTATCGCCCGGCTACATCTCGTATGACCATTTCCATGTTCCGTAGAACAGTCAAGTCTGTGGGAATGGTGGTCGAAGCAATCTGGGTCAACTCTAAGCCCTCGATATCCAGATCCAGGTAATGGGCTATCCGGGTGATGAACGGCCCGAGCCCCAAACACTGTTTCTGGGTGTCTGTAGCAAAACCCTGCATGATGATGGTAATGAGTCGGGCCATCTCCACAGTAGTGCCCCTGTGGATATTAGCCAAGAGGAATGTCTCCATCTAGGTGACATTTCCTGGGGCAGTACGTCGACCTGCCAAAGTATGTGCTACGATGGTATGTAAATAGCAAAGGGCTGGATGGATACTTGTGGCTTTCGTGAAGCCATGTTGATAGGGGGCGCCAGTCGTACAAATCTGGGTCCAGGCGACGGAGACATCAGCAGAGGTGAAGTCTCGTATAATCATAGTGTAGGCAGGTGTATCCAGCTCCTCCCTCTGCCAGATACCCAAAGCAATGCCGAACTCGGCCATGCTCATCGATCGGTCTATTCCACCAAGTCGAAATGTGATCTGCTCTCACTGGAATGTGAAGGAAGAGTAAAACTCACAAACCAGCTCGAGGTAGGTCAGCTCGGTGATGGTGAAGACTCGATTGTAGGTTGGATCTCCTGCTCGACTCCTAGTGTCCGAACTGCTGCCCAGTCGAGCGTTCTGCCAACCAATATGCTGCGTCCAATGTGCCCGTGGCATCTCTCCTAATACGCTGGAATGGAAGGGAAAAGCATGAAGGGGTGTGCCACATATGTGACAGTCATGGAAGAGGTGATACGTGCGCGTTTTGGAGCCATTTGTTTGAAGGAATTTGAGAAAGTTCCCAAATTTGGCAGGAAAGAAAATTCAAATTTGATTTTTGGAAGCAAATTTGAACTCAGAAGGGAGGATTTTGTTTAGGAAAAGATTTTGAGTTTTTGGCGGGAAATTCAAAATTTGGAGGGAAATTCGAATTTTGGAATGAAATTCAAAAGTTCAAATTTTTGGAGGGAAAAGTTGAAATTTGAAAATTCAAGAGTTTGCCAAATTTTTGGAGAGAGATGATTTTTGGTGTTTGGTTTTGGAGGAAAATGGGAAAAATTGGGGTTTTATAGAGAGAGGCCGCCCTCGGGACGCCCGACCTGGCTACCTCGGGATGGGTGCTGCTTCCGGAAAATTTTTCTTTTTCATCTTTTTTTTTGGAAATTTCCTGCAAATCTTTATACACAAAAAATAATTATAATTTTTAACAAATCATCATGGTTAGCCTATGTAATATAGAAGTTGTTAAAAACCTTTGCAAAAATTCTCAGTCTATTCTCTTTTCAAAAAACATAATTGCCCTAATCATATCCTTACTTTCTATTCAGCAAAAATTCTAGAAAAACAAAAGACTAAATTTACACAATTTAATCAATGAAAAATAAATTGTATTTTTAACACATTTGTTTTTCGCAAAGAATTGAAAAAATGTCTGAAGAAATATTTCTGAACAAAATAAAAGACCCATTTAAATTTTGAAAATAAAAAGAAGGGGCCAGTTATTAAACTTTTGTTCAAACAATTTATTTTTTGAAAAATAAAAAGAATCTTCCCTTTTTAACGGCCTTTATTTTTCATATCTCGCAGTTCAACTCGTATGACTCTCATCTCTTCCTGCTGCTTCCTTTGCTCCTCTAGGATTTCGGTTAGCTCCTGGAGTATAAGTGCACCTTGACTTTCTTGGAGATTTACTGTGGTTCTGAGTTGGTTTACGTCAGAACTTACGGCTAAAACATTCTGATCTAAGCGACTGAACCTGCTTGCTATTGTTTGAGCCATCGTGCAGATCCTGTGAGTCATGTCATCTACCTGGGCAGACAAGGCTGATTGGAAACCGTTAGTGCTATCCCCTGATGAAGGTGTTTGATCATTAGGTATTGGGGACACAGGAGTGTACTTAGGAGATTTTGGAGTATACTCAGGGGATGCAGGAGTGTACTCAGGTGATTTTGGGGTATACTCCGGAGATGCAGGGGTGTACTCAGGTGATGCAGGAGCTGTTTGGATCTCTGAGAAAGGATTAAGGTTGTTCTCTAATTTGTCCAGAATATTTTGGGCTCTTATTCTAATGGTATCCAAGAATGTGAGTGTTTTTATTCCGCCTTCCTCATTAGAACTTTCTATTGGACTGGGGCATCTTTTTAATCTTTTGGCTCTACGGGAGAAGGTTTGTGGCTAACTCAATCTTTCTCTCTTCATCTATGAATGTATAGTTGGGTTAGAATAAACAATAATAAAATAAATAAAAAATAACAAAGACAAAATAAAACAAACAAAAGAGTGAAACAAAATACGAAGCAAATTCAAAACAATAAAATATTTTTCGGGTTTTTTTTCAAAAGCAATTTAAATTTCCTTAATAAAGGTTTTAGAATAATTTTCTAAAATTTGATTATCGTAAATTTCTTAATTTTAGATAATTTCTAAAATTAATTAGTTATGATAACCCTATATTTCAGGAAACTGATTGTCTAACTAGAATAAAGTGAGTGTTATGTCTATGGTATAGATTACTACCGCTACCTATTATAAGCCTCTAGAATTTTGATCAGGAATCCTAAATTTGTTATGATATTTCCCCGACAATGGCGCAAAAAATCTGATGCATTTCGATTGATATGCTAAAAGATAGGCTTTATTTACTCTATATCGATTATGAATAATTAAGGACTTAGAATTACTAATTGTCACATTTAGCATCTATGTTGTCACTTAATCAATCAGAACCTAAGGCAGAGTACCTATTCGTGTAGTTAGTCTGTTGGAAAGTACCTACGATTTTAATTTAAGAAATTATCGTATTCCCAGGGAAGTGGTAATGGCTTAGTAGCAACTATCCTTTTACCCTAACTCTCATTTTATTATCTAGTTATGTAATCATTCATCAATATCTTTGATGAAAGGGTGATCCATTCTACACAAGATTCAAGTTCATTAAGCATGTAAGAGTATTTTATAGACAATGTTCTGATGTATGTTATATTGTTTCTACTTGTTGATTGACCTATCTTCGAGTATTTTAGATATATCTTGGTCTAGATTGCAATTATATACTGATTCTACTTGTGTACCACATCTGAGTTATATGATAAACTGCCACATCGCCATTGACGGCACTACTCACGGTTCGAGCTAAAGGCATCCATGAAAGTCCTGTGTCACTCAGGAGATCATGCCGCTCGCCCTAACGCCGGCATAAACACACGAACTCAGCCTCATTAGACTACTCTAACAAACATGGTGATCTATAGGTTATTTTATCTAATATGACAGACCTTAATGCTTCCGTCCTCACACAAAGTCCTAAATTAAGGTCTGTTAAACTAGACAGGTTATGATTAGACCGTGGTTAGGAATTGTCTGTAATCGTTCATCTAATTTAAAAGAGCAAATAGACATATAGTCATAATGATAATTAAGCTGGTGACCTTTCCGGAAAAATGTAAATATCTTCAACATGCAAAACACATATTCATAATATCATAATTTAGTATTCAAATATTTCTTTGGACAAACACAGTACAGAATATATAGAGAGGGACAAGGGGACCACCACCATAAAGTATTCACCCTTTATTAGGTCTGCTGATGGAGGAACTACTAGTATATCCTGGACTGCTTGACCCGACTCTGCTCGACAGAACCTTCGGAGAACACTTCCTCAGCCTAGCAACTATTGCTTTACCTTACATCTCGGGCTTAAGCAAAGCCATGTTGACCAACCTTCGCTCACCTAATGCTCTCTTAGGATCTCCTAACAAAATTCCGGGTATTCTATGAATACAAAAAACTAACCCTATCTAGTCGTATTCTAAGATCCTGAGATAGACTCTCAGAAAACAAAGAAAATGAAAAACTCTCGTATACTAAACCTACTTGAAAGAAAACACCTGAGATCACTAAATGACTTGTATACAATAGGAAAATGTATACTGGAAGCCACTGAATGATTCAGATCAAGTGGAGAGGGATGATTTCAACTAAGGAAGGCCTATGGTATTTATAGCAGGGAAGCTGAGTGATTTTCTCTTCAGAAAATGATGTGGGATACTGTTCAGGGGTTCGGGACGCCCGTCCTGACCTTGAGACTCCCATCATGATCCACGAACTTCCGAAAAACATGTTTTTACCCCGAAATTTGCCATTTTCTTGCATATTTCACCTGAAACTTCCAAAATCACAAAAACTACAAAATTGTGTTAATAACAGTCAATTAAGAACGATTTAACTCTAATTTTGCCTAAATTGTGCCTAAGAACATGCTAAAAAAGTGATATGATTTATGCATATCAATCATCCATAAAGACTTCCATAGATTTATCCATCATATCATTAAAAATGGAGGCCATGCACCTTTGAAATGTAGCAGGTGCATTACATAACCTGAAAGGCATCCTTCTATATGCAAATGTACCATGGGGGCATGTGAATGTTGTTTTATGTTGATCCTCGAGTACGATTGGAATATGAAAATATCCTGAGAATCCATCAAGAAAACAATAGTAAGAGTGTCCGACTAATCTTTCAAGCATTTGATCAATAAAAGGAAGAGGAAAGTGATCTTTTCTGGTAGCGGTATTTAATTTTCTATAATCAATACAAACTCTATGATCGGTAATAGTTCTTGTTGGAATAAGCTCATTGTTGTCATTCTTGATCACGGTGATGCCACCTTTCTTTGGTACTATTTGTACTAGACTAACCCACTCGCTATCGGAGATCGAGTAGATGAGGCCCGCATCGAGGAGTTTAATAACTTCTTTCTTAACAACCTCACACATGTTAGGATTTAGTCTTCGTTGAGGTTGTATACAAGGTTTGAATTCTTTCTCTAGCACAATTTTATGAGAACAGAAGCTAGGATCTATTCCTGGAATGTCAGAAATCTCGTAAGAAAAAGCTTTCTTGTATCTTCGTAATACCTGTAGGGTTAGATCCTTCTATTCTTCTGTTAAACAAGCAGATATGATTATAGGATAGTGTTTCTCGTTATCAAGATAGACATAACACAGATGGTTCGGGAGATCCTTCAATTTAAGGTAGGAGGTGTTTCAATTGAATTCACTACTTGTCTATCTTCAAATTCAAAATTATAATTGCAAAAAGTGTTCAGAGTTTCTTTTGCATCGGAGTCAAAAATCATAAGAGTTGGATCACAACAAGTGTTCAAAAAACTTATTATGTAAGAATCCATAACATCCCAACCTTCTTCTCTATCATCTAAGAATAATGGATGTTTTATTCAAGATTAACTCCACCTTATTTTTATCTACGGAAAATTTTAAGTATCCATTAAGAGCATCAATTAAAGTATTTAAAGTATTGATGAAAGGTTTCCCAAGAAGTATGTATTCCTTAATTTCCATGTGTAATACAACAAAATCAGCAGGTATACAAAGATTTCCCAAGTGTAATAACACATCTTCATTTATTCCGTGTACGTAAACGATAGTCTTATTGCTAAGTTGTAAACTAGATGAAGAAGGTAAGAATTGTGAGCCTAATCTCCTTGAAATTTCTAAAGACATCAGATTTAAGTCGGAATCAAAATCAACTATAAAAGACAACTTGCAAAAAATTTCAATAGTACCCGAAAACAGAAAGGAATCAAAATCATTAGAAAGAAATTCATTCAAGATTAGAGCAGAGCAAACATTGCTTACGAAAAACTTTCCTAGGCATAATTTCTTTTCAATTTTTAAGATATCCTTCAAAAATTTTGCATATAGGGAAGAAACATGGAACTCAGGTAATTGAGAATCAAGATGAGTTTGAGTAAGCAATTTAATAAAGTTTGTTAACCCGTTCAACATTCTCTAAATTGCTACGATAGGCGATTGATTTTGATGTATCCTTAGCAGAGTGATCATCTTTGGAAATGTCTTCATCACCTAGCTTTAGTAATTCAATTCCTTGGTCGCCCTGTATTAAAGAGGAAATGTTAGAATCTTGAGATAGCTCAAGTGACCTTAAAAGAAAAGAATTAGAATTATTGCACTCTCTCGATGTGAAAGTTTCTTCATTAAAGTGATTGATGATCAGGTTTATTTGCTTTTCCAAATTGATGATGACTTCTTGTTGAGTTAAAAGAAAATCTTCTGTCTTATTCATCCTTTCTTCGAATTCTTGCATCTTTTCTTCATGATGTTCTTGTAATCTACAGTTGGACTCAATAATTTCTTGATTAGGTTTTATTATTTCCTTCATCATGAGTTAATTTCCTTTGAGTGATCTAAGGATAGGATAGTGTTATCCATTGAAAGATATCCCTACAAGGTGAGGGCGAATCAACCAATTTTGGAGTGTAAAACGAGAGTTAGGATTGAAAGAAAATAAATAAGAAGAGAAATAAAATAATAATTAATAAAGTCCATTGTTACAAGGGCTAACACTAACCAAATAAAAGAGAACTAGGTTACAAAGAACTAGGCAAAAGAAATTAAAGTTAAAAGGAAATGAATTAAAAAAAGAAGAAGAAAAAGAGTAAAAAAAAAAAAAAAAAAAAAAATAATTAAATCAAGGAAGAGAAAAGAAAAGAAAAAAAATAATTAGAAGGAAATAATAATAAAAAAGGCTCTCGGGTGAGTCCCGAGAGTTTTGTTTTAAAAAAAAATTAATTAAAAAAATAATTCTAAAAGAAAGGGGAAAAAAATAGATATTAACTTAAGGCTTAAAAATAATTTAAGTAAAAGAGGAGAATGTAAAATCATTCTAAAAAAAAGACATTAAGTTGAAAAGAATTAAGATTAAAAAGAGAATAAAATAAAAGTAATACAACTTAAAAAAAATAATTAAAGTATAAAAAAAATTAATAAGTTATAAAGTTAAATAGCCAGAGGTTAAAGACAGAAAGATTGTTTGTATAAGAGTGAAAACATTTCTTGCAAAATAGTTTAATCAAAAGTTTTCTAAAATTTTGAGTTTTAGCAAAGAAATGGTTTTAAAAAAAATATTTTTGCATGAATTGAAAAAAATTAGGTACTGAAAATAATGTCCAAATATAAGCAATTGAAAAATATAAAACTTGGTTCAAATTCCAACGATTAAAGTTGTAATAAAAAATGAACAATACAAGATATGGTCTTCTTCAGCACACTTCTATGGTAAGAAATTGTTGGTCTTCCTCTTAGGTATTTAAAACAATACTTTAACAACTCTTAGATCTCTTAAACCTGCAAGAAATTGTGCTAACATGCAATTGCAACTCTTACAAATGATGCAAACAAATGGCAAAAAGAATGAACAAAAATTCATGTTTAAAACATAAGTTATGCACTAAATAAGGAGACTCCTAAAAAATAACCAAAATGCAATCTAAATAGGCATAACTTAAAGAGAAAAAAGGTACCGAACAAAAGAAGGCTTAAAAGATGCATAAATATGATTAGGATCAAGCATACATACAGATTGGAATTATGGTAGAAAGCAGCAAATTGTATAGGCATAGATAAGGCAATTTGCTTCAAAGTTGGCATTAAAGGTTAATGGCAATAAAACAAGTAAACAATTGCATTAAAAAAATGCATAAAAGAGGTAAGAAACACTACTGGAAATTAGATGACATTAATATGCTAAAAAGAAAGGAAAAACTAATTAAAACAAACTAAACATGCATACAAAGAAAACTAACCAAAACAGTAGGTAAAAACAAGTAAGATGCATGCTAGTGCCTTCTAACATAACTAAAGATCATGCAATCTAAAATAATTAATTAAAGAATCCTAAAGCAAGATTAAATATCAAAATTTCCAGAATGAAAATAAGGTAGGATACATTAAAAACAAAGCAAAGCAAAATAAAAGATCAACAAGTTAAGAAACAAAGTTAATCAAAGTTAATCAAGGCAGAAGCTATTTCAAAACTGGCAGTAATTTTCAAAAACTCATAACACATTCGTTTTAAATCCAAATTGAGTGAAACTTATTCCATATTGATCCTAAGATCAAGAATTTTCTGCTGTTAAAATATCTTACCCAAATTAAAAAAGATAAAAAATCAGTAGCAAAAACGAAACAGGATGCATGCTGTCCAAAATTACAGTGAGATGCATGCATGTATACTTACATAATTATGATGTACTAGATGCTATATACCTTAACAATTAAGTGCTAAACATCAATAAGAACAGTATACTAATAAACAATAAATATAAGGAATCTGTTATGAAATTGTATAATCTATATATATATGTGTATATATATAGTATAATATATATAATATAATAATTAATGGGAGAGAGAGGGAGAGAGGAGCTAGGGAAGCTCTCGGGAAAGAATTGGGAAGAGAAGAGAAGTCTTGGGAATTGAAGATGGAAAATGAAAAATTGTTGTATCAAAATTGTTTCTTCCAAAGTCTTTGACTTCAAATTCTCGTTTCAAACAATCTATAGCTTCTTGAAGCTCTTCTGAAGTTCCTATGAGATTGATATCGTCAACATATATAGCAAGAATCACAAAACCAAAATTTTTTTCTTAATAAAAACACATGGACAGATTTGGTCATTCTTATATCCTGAATTCAACAAGAATTCACTAAGGCGATTGTACCACATGCGTCCAGACTGTTTAAACCCATATAATGATTTATGTAATTTGATAGAATAATTTTCATGAGGGCCTTTAGAAGCCTTTGGTAATTTGAATCATTCAGGGATTTTCATATAAATTTCATTTTCGAGGCTTCCATAAAGATAAGCTGTAATAACATCCATTAGACGCATGTCCACCTTTTCATGAACTACCATACTTATTAGATATCGGAGTGTAATAGCATCAATAACGGGTGAATAAGTTTGATCATAATCAATTCCTGGCTTTTGCGAAAAACCTTGTGCGACGAGTCGTGCTTTATATTTTACGACTTTATTATTCTCATTTCGTTTTCGCACAAACACCCATTTATAGCCAACAGGTTTTACATCCTTTGGTGTTTGGACTACAGGTCCAAAAACTTCTCGCTTCGCAAGCGAATTTAACTCCGTTTGAATCGCATCTTTCCATTGAGGCCAATCAATTCTATGCCGACATTCTTCAACTGATAAAGGATCTAAATCCTCATTATCCTTGAAAATATCAAGGGCTACGTTGTATGCAAAAGCATTATCAATAACAACGTTTTTTCGATCCCAACTTTGATTCTAACTGGAATAATTAATTGATATTTCAGAATTCTCATCATCATTTATAGTTGGAATCTTTTCATCAGTTCTCCCTTGGTTTTCCTTTTCCGTTTCATCAATATGATCTTCTAGATCATTTGTTCCTCTTTTCTTTCGAGGATTTTTATTTTTGGAACCAAGGGGTCGGCCACGCTTCTGGCGTGTTTTTGATTCGATAGCTATAGGATTAACTTTCTGTCCTTCAGGAACTTCTATTCGTATAGGAGCATCTATAGCTGGAATATGCGATTTAGTGACTCTGCTAGAGTCAGCAAAAGAATCTGGTAGTTGATTTGCAATTTGTTGCAAATGTATAATCTTTTGAACTTCAAGTTCACTGATATTTGTGCGTGGATCTAAATGATTCAAAGAAGTTTTCCACGCAAGTTCAATTTTATGCCATTTATTCTCTCCCCCTAATTTGGGAAACAAATTTCCATCAAAATGGCAATCAGCAAATCTTGTTGTAAATACATCTCCCGTCAAAGGTTCAAGATACCTTATAATGGACGGGGAGTCAAACCCAACATATATCCCCAATCTTCTTTGCGGACCCATTTTTGTCCGTTGGGGTGGTTCAATTGGAACATATATAGCACACCCAAAAATTCTCAAATAAGAAATATTTGGCTCGGAACCAAAAGCCAACTGTATGGGAGAAAATTTATGATAACTCGATGGCCTTAAACGCACAAGTGCTGCAGCATGCAAAATTGCATGTCCCCAGGCTGCTGTAGGGAGATTCGTTTTCATCAATAATGGTCTGGCAATTAATTGCAGTCTTTTAATAAATGATTCAGCTAGACCATTCTGTGCGTGAACATGAGCTACAGGATGTTCAACAATTATTCCAATCGACATGCAATAAGAATTAAATGCATGCGAAGTAAATTCACCAGCATTGTCTAGACGGATTCGTTTAATAGGATAATTGGGGAAATTGCGCTCTTAAGCGAATTATTTGGGCAAGTAATCTCGCAAACGCCAGATTGCGAGTTGATATTAAACAAACATGCGACCATCGGGTCGATGCATCAATCAAGACCATAAAATATTTAAATTGCCCACATGGTGGACTAATCGGTCCACATATATCTCCATGAATCCGTTCTAGAAATGTAGGACTTTCAGCTCCTACTTTCAATGGTGCTGGTCTTATAATCAATTTCCCTTTGGAACATGCAGCACATGAAAGTTTATCAGAAGTCAAAATCCTTTGATTTTTCAAAGGATGACCGTGCGTTATTTTGATAATTTTTCGCATCATAATTGATCCCGGATGACCCAAATGGTCATGCCAAACTTTAAAAGTAACGGGATTAGTAAACTTCTGGTTTACTAAATGATGCGCCTCAATAGCATTTATTTTTGCATAATATAAGCCAGATGATAGAGATGGTAGTTTTTCCAACAAAACTTTATTACCGGAGGTCATTTTCGTGATACCCAAATATTCATGATCATTTTCTTCTATAGTCTCAACATGATATCCATTCCGTCGGATATCTTTAAAACTCAATAAATTTCTTCGAGACTTTGAGGAATATAATGCTTTATCAATAGCAATCATAGTTCCTCCCGGTAATATTATATTAGCTCTTCCGGAGCCTTCAATAAGTTTTGCACTGCCATTTATTGTAGTAACACTTGTTTCTCCCACATTCAGGTGAGAAAAATACTTCTCGTATTTCAGTATGGTGTGCGTAGTTCCACTGTCAATAAGACAGCCACTTTCGATATCGTTGTTCATAGAAATTTGAACAACAACCATCTGTCTGATAACGTACCGGTTGTAGATAATCGTGTTGTTGGTAGAGACTCGTGCTGATAACGTGTTATGAAATTGTATAATCTATATATATATGTGTATATATATAGTATAATATATATAATATAATAATTAATGGGAGAGAGAGGGAGAGAGGAGCTAGGGAAGCTCTCGGGAAAGAATTGGGAAGAGAAGAGAAGTCTCGGGAATTGAAGATGGAAGAAACAATTTTGATACAACAATTTTTCATTTTCCATCTTCAATTCCCGAGACTTCTCTTCTCTTCCCAATTCTTTCCCGATAGCTTCCCTAGCTCCTCTCTCCCTCTCTCTCCCATTAATTATTATATTATATATATTATACTATATATATACACATATATATATAGATTATACAATTTCATAACAGAATCAAGATTGATCAATTAAATCAATATGTGCACTGTTTGAGGTACTAAGAACATATTGAACATGCACATCAACTAAGTGAAGGACTAATGCAAAGTTTCTAGGGCAATTAACCAATATCTTATACTAAAGACATGAAACCTAGAGCAACGACTTAACATCAATTGAACTAACTTATAAGAGAAAAACATGCTACAAAATCTTAAAATTAAACTAAAGGCAATTAATCAAACACTTAAGGTGCAATGCCAAGATTAAGTATATTTTATCATAAGGAGATTTAGTTTAATCCAAAAATTTTAAAAACTTAAAATTCAACATAAATTATCCCAAGATCAATCTAAACAAATCTTAAAGAACAAAAGTACAAATAAATCAAAACAATCAAATATTGACAATAAATTTGCAAAAGGTTTTTAGAGAAGTGTACCTTATGCTCTTGAATGCAATCATGTGCAAATGGTAAACAATAGTTAATTAATATATCAAACTAAAGAAAAATAATAAGTACTATAATTATAGATACATATATACTAAGCATAATTCAATTATATTAATAAAATATACATAAAACAAAACATACATATATTCATATAAAACAAAAGTACAGCATCAGAATTTTTTCAACAACCACTCTAAACTAATTAAATTTAAAAACTAAATCAAACGATATCAAAATTAAACATATAGTATATCAAAAGAAAGCTAAAAGGAAAGCTAAAAGGCAGTAGAATATAAAACTATCAAAATTTAAAAAAAAAATTCAGACAGTAGACGTTTGAAGAACAGAGGAGAAACAGAGCAAAGCAGAGGAAGCTTGCTGGAATTTTTTACAACTTTGAAAAATGGACATCTACTACTAATAAAGCAATCTAAAATCAATCAAAACAAAAAAAGAACAAAATAAACCAGTTAAAAAGGTAAATTCTAAATTTAAAGACCTAATTAACACTAGGTTAAGAGTTATGTAAAATGTAAGTTCAATTATTCCTAAGGTTAAAGTAAGAATTAAACTACTCTAGATTAAAACTAGTTAAGAATTAGTTGAAGTTAGATTAAAGCTATTTAAACTAAACTAGATTAACCTATTCTAAGGCTAAACTCAAAATCTAAGGTAACCTAAACTAACCAAAACCTAAGACTAAACCTATACTAACGAAACATGGAAAACTAAAGGCTAAGGAATCTACACTAAACTATCTAACCAACAAGAAAGGAAGAAAGCAAGTAAAGGAAACCTAAACCTCAAAAATCCTAAGTTCCATTAGATCCATTCAATTCATCCTAAACCAATTATTAGATTATCTAGAACCCTAGAAATTCTAGGTTACTAATTCAATTATGATTGGCGTTTCCCCGACAACGGCGCCAAAAACGTAATGGGAGTATTTTAGCCTACATTTGCTTAGATTATGTTGAGGTTTATACATGTTTTGATTATCATTCTAAGAGAATGATTAAACACCATTATTTTAAAATTTTATAAATTGTTTCCCAAGGAAGTTAGGATTCCTCTACTAATAATGGACTTAGAGAAAACTAAAGTTTAAGTTCCAACAAATGAAGATAGGAAAAAGTCTAATCTAGAAAGCAAGTAAAGAGAGCAATAAAGGAAAGCAATAAAAGAAAGCAATAAAGGAAAAAAAATCTTAGGACCTTTAAGAAATCAAGAAAGCACACATAACTATTGAGAGATTCTTAGCATAATAAACTCTTATGAATTGAGAGTCTCCATGCTTAGGTCTAAGGGATAGATATCCAACCTCATGGTTGTATTGACCTCTACCCTTAGAGCTCACCAAATTACCCTCATAGGGATATCGTGGTCTATATCAAAATTTCTAAGGAAGTTCACATCTATTAAGATGAAATCCTTTAAACACATAGATGCAAAAATCAAAGAACAATTGATATAGATTAACATGAAGATACTCAAACATGAAACATCAAAGAGTTCTCAACAATTATTCCTAAAATAATGTAGAACAATAAGAGATCCTAAATGAGAATTAATGTTGAAACACATACATACAAGATCAATAGAAAATCAAAGAGGTAAGAGATGTGTATAAGTAAAACTAGGACTCTTTGAAATCTCCAAGCTCTTGTATATGTTCTTCTTCCACCTTTTCTTCAACACATCAACACACTCCTCCAAGGGAAATTAGCTCCTTCAACTCCGTACGGTCGCGGACTATCCAACTCACTAATCTTTAAGAGGAGGTTTGATATTGATTACCAACCTCACTCCAAGAACTTGAATGTTTAACCTCTTGGTGTATGAGTCTCAAACACTCAACCTCTCAAGAGAAGATTGGACTTTCACTCTCAACTTGAAGCACTCCCTAAACATTTTCCTTGGTGTATGAACAAGAATTCAAAGAGAAATAGAAGAAGAGAATGACTATGAAAGCAAAATTAATCTGGTATTGAGAAGTTTCAAAGTACAAAGAATACAATGAAACAAAACCTAGAATTCTCTCTATGATTTGTGGTTCTACACATATTACATCTGTGGAAAAATTCCACTATTTATAGATACAAAACGTGGGGATAAGTTAGGAAATTCACAAATAAAAAAATGTGATGATGAGATCTTGACGGCCGTCAACAGATCGACGACCGTCAAGCACAAAGTTGTTGATGGGCA
Organism: Asclepias syriaca; assembly: GCA_027405835.1. Taxonomy (NCBI): domain Eukaryota; kingdom Viridiplantae; phylum Streptophyta; class Magnoliopsida; order Gentianales; family Apocynaceae; genus Asclepias; species Asclepias syriaca. The sequence continues at coordinate 11,045,254 of CM049930.1, forward strand.
TTGACGCGACGTGTAAAATATCTTCAGATTTTGCAATTGAGTCCCTGAATTTGTAATTCCTAGCGTTTTTGCTCCAAAAACTTTCTGAAATCAATTTAATCAAAGAATTAGCAAAATTAAACGAAAATTGATTATTTATCAACAATTGGATCAACAATTAAGCACAAATTGTCACCAAAATACCTGAATATTTTAGTGTTATCATTAATCTCAATTTTAAACACTTCGAGTCAATCTCAGAGTTCAATTCGATTATACTTGGATAATTATGAATTAATCTCAATTTTAAACACTTCGAGTCAATCTCGAAATTCAATTCGAAATATACTTGGACAAATATGAGTAAATCTCATAATATTAAAATACTTCGAGTCAATCTCGGAGTTCTATTCGAGTTATACTTGGATAAAAATGAGTAAATCTCATAATAATAAAATACTTCGAGTCAATCTCGGAGTTTCATTCGAGTTATACTTGGATAAATATGAGTTAATCTCAGTTTTAAACACTTCGAGTCAATCTCAGAGTTCAATTCGAGTCATACTTGGATAAATATGAGTTCATCTCAGTTTTAAATGCTCTGAGTCAATCTCAGAGTTTCCTTCGAGTCATACTTGGGTAAATTTGAGTTAATCTTAATTTTTGATACTTCGAGTAACAGTTGAAGAAATTTGAAACACTCCGAATAACACTTGGAAAAACGTGGGTCAATCCCGGGATTAGACATCTTACTAGCTAAAGGAGTGCCGAATGACTCTGCAAATAACATCGAAGTGAAAGAGCGATCATTCTTCCACTTCAATGAGGGGCCACTGAAGAATAAAAAATACTCCCAAGCTGACGTGGCAAGCTGGCGTGGCAAGTAGGCCGACGTGGATGGCAAGATCCACATCTCATCCAAACGATACGGCGAAGCACTAGCCGACACCACTCTGGCGAAGTACTTCGCCAATCAAAGCCAAGCCCGAAGCATGACTTCGAGCTTGGGGATTTAATTCCAAAAACTTCCTAAAAGCACCATTGACTAAAATTAAGCCTCAAAAGGTTCGGAGAGAATCTCCAAAATCCCCCTAAATCCGAGGGCAATCATATTTAATTACAGAATCTGGTAATTACCAGATCTTTCTGATCACACTACCCAAATTGTCTATTTCTAGCGTGACTTATAACTATAAAAGCCACCCCCGTAAAGGTAAAAGGGTAAGGCCGGATATTATACTAAAAACTCTGAAAACACATTCTTTCCTAGCTAAGACTAGATGACTAACTTAAGCACCAGACAGTTCATCATAGTCCCTTCACCCTCTATTTGAACTTATTTGTTTTGCAGGCACCCTCAGATGAATCGTTCGAGTGACACGTGGCATATCGCCAATTTCTGACGCATCAGTAGATATATATTTTATATACCATTGTTATATATATATATATACCTTTTATGTACTGCTTTGTCTTTTGTGTATTGCTTTTCCTTTTGTGTACTGTTTTGCCTTTTGTTATATATATATATATATATATATCTATATATATATATGATTTATATTAAATATTGTTTTTGGATATATTTGTTTATATATTCACTATTTAAAAATAAATATATATGTTATATATATTACTTTATGCTTTTAGCTTCTGGATATATATACTTTTTGCTATTTAAAAACTTAATTAAAAAAATTTATATAATTTATTTGATATGGGTTTTGAACCTATGATTTGGAAAAAAAATACATCATTCCACTACACTACTTAAAAAAATGTATTTATTTTAGATAAATGCTATTTATCTCAAATTGTTGTTGTCATTATTATTATTATTTCCTATGTTACTTATATATTATTATATATTCTTTAATTATAATATTTTTTTTTGTTATTTTCTTAAAGAATATGGATGAAGATATATGTCTCGTCCATAGTGCAACTACTCATACTATTCTTAAAAATAAAAAAAAATATTTCATTGCAATAAAGATGAATGATGTATAACATTACTACAATTTCGGGTAGTACAAAAATAATTGAAGGCTCTAGAAGAGCCATTATAATGTTACCTAATGGAACAAAATTGAATATGTTTTCTTCGGGATTATACTGCACAAGAATAAATGCAATTGAAATACATTCAATAAACCAGAAGTTTATTGATTAAAAAACATTCACTATTTGGCATTGATGATTGGGGATCCTAGTTCAAGCATGATGCGGAATATTATTAAAACTTTGCATGGACAATCATTGAAAAACCTGAAGATTTTTCAATCAAAGAAATTTTCTTGTGCCGTTTGCGAGATTGCTTGCTCAGTTTATTAAAATACAAGCACAATTTTCAGATTATACAATTAAAAAAATACGTTTGGATAATGTTGGTGAGTTCTCATCTCAAGCTTTCAATGATTATTGTGAGTCTATTAATATAACTGTTAAACATCCTGTAGCTCACGTTCATACACATAATAGGTTAGCTGAATCTTTTATTAAAAGACTTCAATTGATAACTAGACCTATACTTATGAGAACTAAATTACCCATTTCGGCATGTGGTTATACAATTTTGCATGCAGCAACACTTGTATGTGTTAGACCAACAAGCTATCATAAATATTTTCCATTAAAATTGGCTTATGGTTGGAGCCAAATATTTTCCATTTTAGAATTTTTGGATGTCCGGTATATGTTTATATTGCTCCACCACAACGCACAAAAATGGGTCATAAAAGAAGATTAGGAATATATGTTGGTTTTGAATTTCCTTCCACGATTTGTCGATTGTCATTTTGATGACTCAATGTTCCCAGGATTAGGGGGAGAAAAAGAAAAAAATCTTGGTAAAAATATTACATGGAATACTTTGCAACACCTTGATACTCGTACAAATCAGTGTGAACTTAAAGTTCAAAAGATAATACATTTGCAAAGTATAGCAAATCAACTGCCAAATGCATTTACCGACTTAAAGAAAGTGACTAAGTCATATATACCAGTTGAAAATGCTCATATACGGATTGATGTCCTAGAAGGATAATCTATAAATGAAATAGCAAATCAGTCTATAGCACGCCAGAAGCATGATAGACCCATTGGTTCAAAAGATAAAAATCCCCGTAAAAAGAAGGGAGCAAATATTAATAATGAACTCGGGTTTAATATTCCAGAAGAGTCAGGAGACATAATAAATAAAATAACTCTAGAAGAAGTTCAGGTACCTAAAGATATTGAAAATATCGAAAAATTAGATAATGTTGAGATCTCAATAAATTATGTCTCAACGGGGAAACGATTGACCCGGGAAGAAATAACTATCGATAGTGTTTTTGTATATAATATAGCATCAACTATTATAAATAAAAATGATTATAATGAGCCTACATCTATTGATGAATGTCGACATAGAAGTGATTGGCTGAAATGGAAAGATGCAATTCAAGCAGAATTAAACTCACTTGCAAAACGTGAAGTTTTTTTACTCATAGCCCGAACACCTGAAGATGTCATACCTATAGGGTATAAATGAGTATTTGTATGGAAAAGAAATGAGAAAAATAAAATTGTGAGATATAAAGCACGTCTTGTTGCACAAGATTTTTCTCAAAGACCGGGATTAACTATGAGGTCACTTGTTATCTAGTGGTGGATGCAATTACATTTCGTTATCTCCTTAGTCTGACAGCTAATGAGAAACTTGATATACGTCTTATGGATGTAGTTACAGTCTATTTATATGGCCCACTTGATAGTGATATCTATATGAAAATATCTAAAGGATTTAAAATGCCTGAAGCATATAAATCATATTCTCGAGATTTATATTTAATAACATTACAAAGATCTTTGTATAGTTTAAAACAGTCGAGACGAATGTGGTACAATCGTCTTAGTGAATATTTATTGAAAGAAGGTTATCAAAATAACCAAATTTATCTGTGTATTTATTAAGAAAGAAAAATCAAGGTTTGCTATAATTGTTGTATATGTTGATGATTTAAATATTATTGGAACCCCTGAAGAAATTTTAAAAGTAGTAGATTATTAAAGAAATAATTTGAGATGAAAGATCTTGAAAAAACAAAGTTTTATCTCGACCTATAGATCGAACATTTAAAGATAAAACTGGAATTTTTGTTCATCAATCAAATTATATTGAAAAGGTCCTTAAAAGATTCTACATAGACAAGGCACATCCATTGAGTAGCCCAATGGTTGTTCAATGATGTGAAAAAGGACATTTTTCAACTCCGTGAGGATAATGAAGAAGTTCTTGGTCCCGAAGTACCATATCTTAGTGCAATAGGTGCACTAATGTATCTTGCTAATAATACAAGACCTAATATAGCTTTTGTTGTTAATTTATTAGCAGAGTTTAGTTCATGTACAAATAGAAGATATTGGAATGAAATTAAACATATTTTTTTATACCTTCGAGATACAATTGATATGAGATTATTATATTCCTCTAGTTCTAAACCACAACTTGTTGGTTATGCTGATGTTTGGTTAAGATCCATGTCTCAACACATTCGAGAGGCATGCGGTTTATCTTCAGGCAAAGAACTTCCAACAAAATTTATGAAGATAACACTGAATGTATAGCTCAATTACATGAAGGATATATCAAACAAGATCACACAAAGCATATTTTACCAAAATTTTCTTTACGCATGATCTTCAGAAATATGGTGATATTGATGTACAACAGATCAGTTCAAGTGATAATTTGGTAGACTTGCTCACAAAAGCATTACCAACTTCAATATTTGAAAGACTGGTCCATAATATAAGAATGCACCGGTACAAAGATATTATGTAATGATCAAGGGAGTATACAAGGAACAATATACTCTTTTTCCTTCAATAGGTTTTTTTCCACTGGATTTTTCTCTAGTAAGGTTTTGATGAGGCATATTCCTTGTACAATGGACATCCAAAAAGGGGAAGTATTATAAATCTTACTATTGTTTTGCATGTCCATATAACCTCCCACTACCTCCACTATCTTCATATAACATCCATTACCTTCATATAACCTCCACTACCATCATATAATTTTCACTACCTCTATATAACTTTCACTACCTCCATATAACCTTCATGAATTAAGTTTGTAACATCTTTAGTATAATAGATAGTTATGTATATAGTTATATACGTATGTATGTGGAGATATAAGTTACATATGATTCATCCTATAAATAGGGTTACTTTATGTGTTTTGAGAGAATTGAAATATAGAAGAAGAGAAAAAATGTTCTGTTTCTTTTGATTTCTATATTATTTGTCTTACTAATTTGCTTTTGTTACCCGTACTTTTATAACAATTTTGTTATTTTTATTTTTTAAATATAAATAATAATTATTATTTTTTAAAAAAATAACTAATTAATTGTTGATCATAACAAATTATTAAAAGATGAAAATTGCCAAAAGTTACAAAATAATAAATAAAATTATATAAAAAATTTAAAGAAAAAAATTTACTAATTTGTCATTCTAAAAACTAAAGAATGTAAAAATTTAAAGTTGAAACGACAAATTGAATTTTCATAAATATTTATAATAAATAGGTTTATAAACCACACATGATGTAGGATTTTTCTCGTATTGTTAAGTTATGTTCAATAACCATTTTAAATTGTGAACACAATTTAAAGCAAATAATATTACTAAGTTTTTTTCTTCTCTAAATAAATAAATATATATATATATTGATTCGGCACGAATCTGTCGAAGGGTAAGAAAGTAATTTAGAGTGTCGGAAACTCGGAGAGCTTTGTAGTTGGGATTGCTAAGAAGGCCTTTCTGAGAGGACGAAGTATGAATGTCAGGATGCGGTACTTCGTTGGGCGCGCGTGGTACCTCGGTATATGAATCTCTCTTTTATAGGAGTCTGATATTGATTGTACCATTATAATTCTAGACTGTTTCGACCGTTATGAGTAACGGGTTTCCGTTTTAACCGTTTAGGAGTAACGAAGTATAAATGAGGGAGTAACTACGTAACGTCCCCCCTTTATGAGGCCCATAAAGTGGTATTTATGTCACCATGGGGGTTTTCTTGGCCCATGGATCAGTTAAGTTCCTTGGAGGAATTTCTGTCGGCTCAGTGGCCCCTCGTCGAAGTATCGTGAAGCCAAGTGGAAGATGCTTCGGCGTAATGTCTACACTTAGCATTTTTTCGGATGCTGGAATGGCTAGGGTTTCTGACGGGGACTAGCTGTCTTTTCGACTAGCTGTCTTTTCGTTTGTCTTTAGCCATAAATGGCAGAATGTCAGCCGGCAGAAGACTTTTTTATCTTCCCAATGTCTTGATTCTGGTAAGTAATCATTGCAAAGACTTCCTCAAAGCATTTTAGTTTCTTCCTTCCCCTATATTTTTCATTTACATTTACTTGCATAACTTTTCTGCCATTAACGCTCTGAAAATTCCTCCGTTTTCTGATATCTTCATCTTTTTCCTTCGGTCTTCTTCTCAGATTCATACATTTTAAAAAGGTAAGCTTTGTCTGTTTATGGCTTTGGGTTTAATACTGTGTAGGTTTAAACTATTTTGTGTTTTTTTGGGGGGGGGGGATGGTATTGGTTCTGCATTTCTATAGGGTTTGAGGGTTTTAGGATGTTAGTCTCGGGTAGCTTTATACTTGAGTGGATTTCTAAATATTGAGCTTCCATTCGCACGTAGGATATGGCTGCTCAAAGAAACAATGATAGGGAGGTTGAGGATCTAATGGATGAGGGTTTTGGGAGTCCTCGGCCTATTCGTCCGAGGGTTACAGTAGCAAGGAGGGCGGCCCGAGGCGAAGTTCCTGTAGGAGTTCCCTTCCAACCACCCATGCCTGGTCCTCCTCCATCCGACTTTCCCTTAGGTAGAAATAGGATTACTAGGGAACAAGCTGTATCTTTTGCCCGTAAATATAGCCTTGACCATAGGATTTATAGAGTTTTTTTTAGCCTTTAGCTGGAAAGATGTCTCTTTATCACATTCCTGTTCCTTTGGCCCACTTTGAGGTGGGGTTCCATCTTCCTATGGACCCTGCTTTTTCCTATTTTTTGATTTTTTGCTCGAGTCCAACCTGGGCAGGTTCATCCGAACACTGTCGGTACTGTGTTTTGTCTTATTTGTTTTTGCCGTCGATTGGCCTTCGAATTAACCGATAACATCCTTAGTATGTTTTTCTCTTCACTTCGGATGTCTGATAATACTCTTTCTATTCGCCCCCGTAGGAATAGAGTCTTGCTCTTCGATTCTCCTCCCAATAAAGTAGATTTTAAGGAGAGATGGATGTTGGTAGAGTCTCGTATTGGTTTTCCTTTTCGCCCATCTGTTAATGAAAACTTCCAATGGCCTCAAATCCAATATCCTTCTACCCTTAGCCACCCTGAGAAGTCCTTTTTGGAGATTATTACTCGAGACTTAGGGGATAACCGCCAGAACCAGACCCGAGTGTATTCCTCTACGGACTTGCTTAGTGAGTCTAGCTTGAAATGGTGTGGGATAGGGCCCGGTTTGTCGGAGAGGAAAAAGGAGTTAGGCTTCGCGGAGGAGAAGTCGAACGAGGACTGGACTATACACCCTGGGGGTGTTTTTTCTTTTCAGTGTGATGCATGTTCTCTTACTCGGGGTTGTCAGACTGGCAAGGGTATAATTTGTACACCTCTTTTTCTTTTGCTTTCCTCTTACTTCGGTATTGACTCGTTGTGTTTGCAGGTCCAACTATGTTTAAGATGGTGTGGGGAGATCGGGAGGAAGAAAGAGACGTTCGCCAGTCTCATCTGAATTCCTTACCCTGGTTTCCTCCACGTCTCATAGACCGAGGTGCTACTGGTGACACTCCCCTCACCTATCCTTCTTCAGCGGAAACGTCAAAGCGAGGTAGGGGAGTGCGTAGACCTCGGGAAGAGGTAAGGGATAAAACTTCACGCCCGGCCCCTGAACCTCGCCGGGATGCTACCCCAGAGGTGGGAGAGGAGGAAGAGCACCTTCGTCCACGCCAAAGACGAAGGGTTTCTCCTCAGCGGCCTGCTGAAGACTTGCACACTTCACCCCTTGTTTCTCATACTTCGCCTACTTCCGAAGATGCGATGGATGCCGTTCCTCTGGCAGCTCGCCGGGCCTCTGGATCTGCTCCAACTGAACCTACCCCTGCTGACGATGTAGGGGATGCTCCCACAACTGAGCCAGAGGTAAGTTCGAGTGCTCCCGGTCCTTCTTGGCTTCAGCCGGGGTTCGAGCTACCTAGCGAAGAAGAGGGGTTTAAGTCCCTGGCTTTGGAGATTACTGAAAGGACTCCTCCTCTTAACAATCTTCGGTTCAATAATCCTTATGTCGCTACTTTGCTTGGAGGAGCTATTCTAGAGCGGGCTCATGATGCGGAAAGCCTAGCGGGCATGAGCAAGATGGGGGTGGATGAAGTTACCAACCAAATTGGGGCTTTGCTTGCTCGGGTAAGCTCCTTGGTTTATTTTTTCTTACTTCTCCTTGGAATGGTTTTTGATTTTGTTTTCCCTTCTGTAGATTTCTTCCTTAGTCCTTCATGTGTCTAAGTCCTGGGCAACGAAGCAGATTGAGCAAGCGGCGGCAGATGCGGAATGGCAAACTGTCAACGAGCCTCGACTGCTTTCGTTGGAGCAAGAAGTAAATAAACAGGCTGCACTTATAGAATCGCTGAATGCTGAGAAGCAGTATCTGTCCATGAGGAGGTTGTTGGCTGGTCTGAAGGCGCGGGCTTACGACTTGAAAGTTGCCAATGACAAGCTGCAAGTTGAAAACACTAAACTGAACTCGGCTAGAGATGAAGCTGTTGCTAGCCGGCTTTCCCTGCAGGAGGAGCTTGACCATTATTGCTCAGAGGAGTTTAAAAAGAAAATCATTGATGATTTTAAGAGCTCTCCTGAGTATCAAGCAGAAGTTAGCCGTAAGGCCAGCTCGTTTCTGGACAAGGGATGTGTTCACATCATTAGGCAACTGCATCTGTATTTTGAAGATAAGTCCGTTCTCCTTCAAGCCTTCAAATCCAATTTTGACAATAACTTTTGCCGCCAAGGAGCAGACTTCGTCCCATTCACTTCCGAGGAGTTAGAAGCGCTTCGGGAAAGGGATGAGAAGAAAGGAGAGCCGTTTTGGACCCCGCCCCAGCCTTCTTCTCCTACTTTCTGGGATATGTTGGGTGAAGGACCAAGTTCTGCTGCCCCGGGCTCCAGCTCTGCTGCCCCATAGACTTGTAATTTTTTGTAAATGCTGAAGTGGTCTTTTCTTTCAATACTATGAATTTTTCTCAAGTATTGTTTATTTCAACACTTCGACCCTGCGAGCACTTCTTCAAGTATTTCGAACACGATAATTCCATAATAGTAAAATTTACTAAGTATAAATTTGAACTTGATACTTCGAACCACGACAACTCCATCGTAATAAAATTTACCAAGTATAATCTTTAACTTGATACTTCGGAAAGGCGAACACCCTCATGGTGAAATTTCAAGGACTCGACAGTTTGAACATTGTAGACTTGGTACTTATACAAGTTATTCTAGGAAACATTCATACATAATACCTCTTCAAGTGGTTTGCGTGCCACAGATTCGGTAATAGAACGCCGTCCTTATTCATGAGTTTGTATGTACTAGGTCTTATTTCTTAGTCTACGAGGTACGGTCCTTCCTAGTTTGGGGTGAGCTTGTTCGCCGTTATATGTCTAGCAGTACCTTCTATCTTCCGAAGTACCCAATCTCCAACTTGGATGGGCCGCTTGAATACTTTCTTGTCGTGAGTTTTCTTGGTTTTTTGCTTGAATGATTCTGATCTCAGGCGACTTGCTATTCTTCTTTCCTCTAGAAGGTCTAATTCTATGCTTCGACTTTCTTTGTTGGTTTCTTCATTGTACATCGCCACCCTTGCTATGGGTAATGAGACTTCGGCTGGTGCTACTACCTCTGAACCGTATACAAGGGCGTAAGCAGTTTCGCCGGTGGGGCCCCTAGTCGAAGTTCGGATTACCCATAAGGCGGGATTCAGTTCATCAGCCCATTTGTTTGATTTACCCTCCAAGGTTTTTCTAAGTGTCGGTAGTACCATCTTGTTAGTAGCTTCCGCTTGGCCGTTACCCTGCGGATGAGCTACTGACGACTTCCAGTGCTTTATATGTAGTCGATGGCACTCATCAGAGAATTTGGCTGAATATTGTACTTCGTGGTCTGTGATTACGGATCTAGGTATTCTGAAGCGGCATATGGCGTTTTCTCTAAAACATTTTGAGATATTCTCCTCTGTGGGATGTGTAAGAGCCTTTGCTTCTATCCACTTGGAGAAATAATCCACTACTACCACCAAGTATTCGTATCCATTCCTCGTCTTTGGGAATTTTCCCATCAGGTCCATGCCCCACATGTCGAAGGGCACGCTGCGACTACCGGAGTTTGTTCGACGGTGGGTAGCTGGGTATCGTTCCAAAAATTTGGCAAGCCTCGCATTTTTTGACATACTCCGCTGCATCCTTTCTGAGTGTTGGCCAATAGTACCCTTGGTTGATTACCCTTTCAACTAAAGCTCGGGCCCAAGGGTGTCCCCCGCATACCCCTTCGTGTATTTCCGCAAGGAGGTCATTAACCTGGGCAGGCGGGATACATCGAAGTAAGGGCTTTGTGAAGGATCGCCTATATAGTACATCATCAAGTACGGTATATCAGGCTGATTGTCGCCTGACTTGCCTTGCTTGAACTTCGTCATTCGGAAGGTCGCCCCCTAGGATAAAATCTTTCATTTCTTCATCCCAGGACTTCGGGGTAGGATGGAGGCAATGGATGAACTCCATTTTTGTGAATTCCTCTATGTGAATGCCTTCCTCATTTGGAGTTTCTCCAGAGGCGATCTTCGCTAGTCTGTCGGCTTGCTGGTTTTCGCTTCGGCCAAGCAGCGACAAAGTGAAGGGATGGAATTTTTCTTTCCATACCTGGGCCTTTTCAACATATGACAGTAGACCTTCTGACTGAACCGCGTAAGTCCCCTGGACTTGGTTTACCACCAACTGCGAGTCGGTGTAAACTTGTAATGACTTGATGTTGGCTCCGTGGGCCCATTCTAGCCCTCTTATCAGTGCTTCGTACTCCGCTTGATTGTTTGAGAGATGAGGTTTTAGCCTGATTGCCCTCATCTCCACATATTTATTGTTGGGCGAAGTTAACACAAGGCCTACTCCGACTCCTTTAGAGTTGGCTGCGCCATCCACCTTTAGTTCCCACAGTTCTTTGGCAGGTTCTACTGTTGAACTAGGGTCTGTATGGGACCCCTCCGCTAGGAAATCTTCCAGAGCCTGTGCTTTAATAGCTGTCCGCAGCTTGAAAGAAATTTCTTGTCCACATAGTTCGATGGACCATCTTAGCATCCTCCCTGATTGATCTAACTTATGGAAGATTTGCTTGAGGGGAGCATTAGTATAAACCATAATAGGATGGGACTCAAAATAGGGTTTGAGTTTACGTGCGGATATTACCAATGCGTACGCTAACTTTTCAGTACTTGAGTACCTGGACTCCGTGTCGTTCAAAACTTTGCTTACGAAGTACACCGGATGTTGCTTTGTTCCCCCCTCTTTTATCAGTGCTGAGGCCACGATTGCATCAGAAAAGGATAAGTAGAGAAAAAGCGTTTCTCCTGCGGTAGGGGCCATAATAATGGTAGGTTCTGCAAGTGTTGCTTCAAGTCGTTCCAGGAACGACTGCACTCCAGGGTCCACGCAAAGGTATTCTTCGAATTTTTTAACGCCTTGAAGAAGGGAAGACACCTTTCCGCTAACTTTGAGACAAATCGGCCCAGAGCTGCAATGCACCTATTTAATCTCTGGATATCTTTGACACATCGGGGTTCGGTCAGTCGAGCTATGGCCTCCAGCTTCACTAGGTTAGCTTCGATACCTCGTTCTGATGTCATAAAGCCCAGAAATTTTCCCGATTTCACTCCGAATACGCATTTTGTTGGGTTAAGCTTGAGTTGGTACTTTGCCAGGTTATCAAATGTTTCCTTCAGATCGTCCAGGTGGGACGCACCCCGCTTGGTCTTGACAACCATGTCATCCACATATGCTTCGATGTTTCTCCAAATCTGCTCTCGGAGGACATAGTTCATCATACGCTGATATATCGCGCCCGCATTCTTAAGTCCGAATGGCATGACATTGTAACAGTATATAGCCCCAGCTGCTCGGAATGAGGTGTGTATCTGGTCGCTCGGTTTCATCTTTATTTGATGATACCCCGAGAAAGCATCCATGAAACTCAGGAATTCAAATCCTACGGTGGAATCGACCAAAGCGTCTATCCGAGGTAGCAGATAACAATCCTTCGGGCATGCTTTGTTGAGGTCGGTGTAATCCACGCACATTCGCCATTTCCCTGTGGATTTTTTGACCATCACCACATTTGCAAGCCAGGTGGGGTATCTCACCTCGCGTATGAATTCAGCTTTCAGAAGTTTGTCTACCTCTTCCTTCATTCCTCGCACTTTGTCCTCCCCGAAGTGTCGTGACTTTTTCTTGATTGGCTTGCACATCGGGCTTATATTTAAGGCATGCTCGGCCACCGTAGTGTCGATTCCTGGCATATCCTCTGTGCACCAAGCGAAGCTATCTTGGCGTTCCTTCAGGAACTGAATGATGTCATGTCGGAGATGACTTGGCAGCTCCTTCCCAATCTTGACAAGTTGCTCGGGATACTTCGGGTTCACCAATATTTCTTCGAACTCGTGCCCCTTCGATACTTCGACAACAAGGTCACAGATGTGCTTCTCCAGCACACGTTGTATTCTAAGGTCAGGATCTTCTGTCAGTGTGTAGATATGTCCTACTTCGGAAGAAGGATCCCTTTTCCTTTTAATCTTCATAATCTGGCCAAGCAAACTGCGAGGATTACTTCTCACCAACCTGACACCCTGCGGAGTGCGAACCTTCACCTGCTGGTGAGACATTGAGATGACAAGGTCAAACGCCGCGTGGAACGGAGTTCCGACGATGACGTTGTATGGAGACTCTAGGTCCACGACGTAGAATTTTGCTTCTTCTGTTCGCTTCTTGTCTCCCCCAAGCGTAACTTGCATTCTCATTGTCCTCATGACCGGGACTTTATGGGGTGTAAATCCCTCCAGCACCATCCTGCTGGTTTGAGATGTTCATCTTTCAGCCTCATTTCCTCGAAACATCGCCGGTACATGATGTTCTTTGTTGCTCCCGTGTCAACCAGTACTCATTTCACGGTGCATTTGTCAATTCCGTCCCGCGTCATCTGCATCTCCATCACAATAGGCATTATCTTTGCCTCTTCATTGCTCTTTAACTCTTCATTAGAGAATGTTATGACTTCAGTCTGCTCAAGTTCGTACTTCGGGATGAGGTACGACTTGGTAAGATTATAGATCTGTTTTTTGAGTTTTTTAACGGATGTGGAATCCGGGTTAATCATATTGATTACCCTTTCCCCCTTTTCTTTCTATTGCTGCGCCCCCGCGACGTATTCCTTCAGGCACCCCTCCTGGATCAGCTTTTCAATTGCTCTCTTGAGTTGAAAACATTCTTCGGTGGTATGTCCATAGTCACGATGGAATCCACAGAATTTAGATTTGTCTCTGGTGGAGTAGGACTTCATCGGGGCAGGATCTTTGACCCCATACTTGTCCTTGATCACAGTAATCAAGCTTTCTTTAGCAACATTTAGAGGGGTAAATATTTCGGATTTCTTACCTCGGTTTTTGTCTTTCCGATCTGAAAAATTCGAAGTAACGTCTTTGGGGTTCTCAGGCTGCTTATCTTTTCTTCTCCAAGTTGATTCAGTCGCGCTGCCTTTTGCCAGTGCTACTTTCCTGGCTACGTTGAACATTTCCCCAATGGTCTCCGGCTTGCGGAGTTGGAGTTTGGTGTACAACATCTGCGACCTGAACCCTCCTTCAAAACACATGATCACCGTGTCTTGACTGATTCCTTCAATCTCCTCGTAGGTTTTCTTGAACCTTTCCAAGAATGAAAGTAATGTTTCGCCTTCCCATTGCTTGATGTTGGCAAGATCTCCCCTGGTTTTTGGGATGGTTCCTATAGTGTTGAACTTGTCCAGGAACATCTTCTCAAAAGTATACCATGAGTCAATGGTATCCTTTTTAAGCGACGTGAACCAGGTTAACGCCTTGTCGAATAATGTGGTTGGGAATGCTCTGCATAGGATAGCCTCGTCGTTTGTGACTAGTCCCATGGCCGACTTATACCGACATATGTGTTCAATGGGCTTTGATGAGCCCGAGTAGAGAACAAACTGTGGAAGTTTAAGATTTGGATCCGGGGAGACGCTTTGGATCCACTTGACGAAGGGTCCCAATTCGATGGATCTAGACTGACGTGTATGTTTTCCATCCTCTGGGCTTCGTTCTGGAGAGCGCTTTTGGGCTCTTTCTTTATGAGCGGGTCTCGAAGAATGATGGCTCTCTCCAACCTCGCTGGTCGCTTGCTTTTTGCTAGTTCGGGTGACTTTCTCGTTTCTCCGAACTATGGTAAGAGTTCGTAGTGGGTTTTCGAACGAATTTGCCAAGGCCCTCGGAGGTGGCAATTCAACTCCAGCTTTCTGGAACTCTTCCCTTAATTTCAGCCATTGTTGGGAGAGCTCTTGATCCCGCTTTGCTTCTTGATCTTGTTTGAGTTGTTCGTTCTCTCTTTGCAACCTTCTCAACTCTCTTTCTGTGTCTTCTATTCGCTTGGAATTGAGTTGCTCTCGCAAGTCCGGGGAATGCCTAGAAGTTCCTGTCTTCTAGACGCCCGGAACTTGGAGAGGCGGAGGAGACGGACAGCCTCGTCCTCTCCCCTCGGAGAGAAGATTGACGAACAGTGTGTCCTTCAGATCGAGACATGATGATTGATGATTGATGATTGTAAGAATGAAATAAAGCTTCCCGGTAATGGAACCAAACTGATTCAGCACGAATCTGTCGAAGGGTAAGAAAGTAATTTAGAGTGCCGGGAACTCGGAGAGCTTTGTAGTTGGGATTGCTAAGAAGGCCTTTCTGAGAGGGCGAAGTATGAATGTCAGGATGCGGTACTTCGCTGGGCGCACGTGGTACCTCGGGATATCACACTTAGCGTCTGGTAAGCCTGCAAAACAAGTAGGTTCGATGGGGAGTTTGTACCCCGTGAACTCTCCGATGCTTAAGTCAATAAAGTGTTTATGTGGATATTTGGAAATTGAGAAAAAGTTCTTACCTCATTTTCAGATCTCTCTTTTATAGGAGTCTGATATTGATTGTACCGTTATGATTCTGGACTGTTTCGACCGTTATGGGTAACGGGTTTCCGTTTTAACCGTTTAGGAGTAACAGAGTATAAATGAGAGAGTAATTACGTAAAGTCCCCCTTTATGAGGCCCATAAAGTGGCATTTATGTCACCATGGGGGTTTTCTTGGCCCACGGATCATTTAAGTTCCTTGGAGGAATTTCTGTCGGCTCAATATATAAAATTTTTTTTAAAACAAGTTATAAAATTAAAACCAAAGGATAAGGTATCATTCTATATTGTCTTCTTATAAAATGTCTTTAAGAAGTAAAGCTCAGTTGTAGATAAAAAAACACAGCATTTCGTATTTCTTTCGTCTGGGATTTGTGTATCAGAAGATGGTGAATTTCAATCTCTTCAAGCTCTCATTTCTGTTGAGTTTATTCAGCCATGAGACGAATACGGGATTATCTCCGGCAAAATCCAATGCCCACGTTAGTATTTTCCCCCCGACATGTAATCGTATAGAGTGTCCGAGCTACGACGTGATTCAGACCGGAAATGGTTTTGAAATTCGGCGTTATGATTCTGCAGAGTGGATGTCCACCTCCCCAATTGATGATAACTCCTTGGTTGCAGCTACGAGAACTGGTTTCTTGAGGTATTATCTTTCTTCTTCTTCTTCTTGTAATTCCATTCTCCGACCAATGTCTTCACGTGGTAAACCTTCAATTCGATTATTTCCCCTTCATTGTTAGCCAAAAATTACCTGAAATAAGTATTTTGGGGTTTCTTGGTAATATGGATTAGAGCGGGGGGTTCGGGATGGTGGTTCAAGTTGAAGAAATTGAAGAAACCTTTATTTGCTTTTACTCGTGGAGGCCTTTGGTACTGTGCGATTCCTGGCCAAAAGCGGCTTTTAGGTGCTGGACTGCTTTTACACTACCGTCTTTGGTATAGAGAATACAGCAAAGCTGCAAAATAGCTTAAGCAAGAAATTCCTTCAAAAAACAGAGATGGGATGTTATGCTTAAATTAACATATAAATCCTGGACCTTTTTTGACCAAAAGAAACTCAAATTTAACTGATGAAATAAAGCAGTAGATGACAAGGGAATTAAGAAAATATGAATAAATGATAAATGATGATGATTATGTTATGTTTCATATACTCTTTACATTAGTGCAAAGTTGATGTTCTCATTGCAATCTTGAGCATTAGAAACTACCTTATCACTAAACACAAACCTAGATGATTGTAATTTGAAATTATTGTCCATGCTGGTCAATTTTTTATCAGAGATTGAGAAAGAGCAAATAAAATCTTCTAACATCTGTCCCTATCTTAAAGCATGAGTGCTTGACCATTGCAAAATGTTATATGTTACAGAGAATAAAAATTTTATAACTGTGAAAGATTTCCTTAACCATTTTGCATCACTTGATTGTGTAAAACTTTAGAATTCAAAACTGCATGGTAGAAAATGTTTGTCTTCCATAATATATTGATAAAGAAACTGTATATGTAAGTGAGTTCTTATGGTGATAGTTGCTCATTATGGTGATAGTTTTTATGAAAAGCAGGTATGATTTTCCAACAGTTTTTTTTTTCATTCAGTATGGAAGTATCAATTGCCCTTAGTAACAACGTTGGAGCAAAGAAATTGTCTACAATTCTCTATATCCTCGAGGGGAATGGAAATGATCTATAAGTAAAATACTGTTCCTAACAATTGGTTGTCTCATCTTTTAAATCTTTGATAAATTTGCTACGGGAAAGTCCTTAATGCATAGATTTTGAGAAAGTACTATATTTCAATAAGCTTTTGATGTCTCTGGTATTAAGCCACTATATGATCCTCATACCTATATTTGGTATATTTTGCATTGCTTTCTATGCCATTAAATAACATTTCTGGCTTGTAAGAAGGTTGGAAATTGTTGGTGAATAAACATTATTCATGCAAAATTTATGCAGGGGAGGTAAAAAATCATTTTATAGCAGAGTATTTGAAATTATATACTCTCTTTGCATATTTTCATCTGAAATCAGCACTTTGTGGTTTTTTAATTTACTGTGCAGGCTGTTTGACTATATTCAGGGCAAGAATGAATACAATGAGGAAATAGAAATGACTGCACCGGTGATCACTCAAGTTCAGCCAAGTGATGGACCATTCTGTACATCAGCATTTGTAGTGAGCTTTCACGTTCCGAAGAAGAACCAGGCAAATCCGCCACCTGCTAAGGGCCTTCATGTCCAAAAATGGGGAAAGCCTTATGCAGCTGTTAGGCAGTTTGGTGGATTTGCAGCAGATATCGATGTGGGACAGGAAGCTTCATACTTGTATGAGAGTCTTGCCGGAACTGTTTGGTCAGAACTCATTGACAAAAGCCATGCAGGAGAGAACAAAACTTTGTACACTGTTGCACAATACAATTCCCCATTTGAGTTTAAAAATAGAGTGAACGAGGTATGGCTGTCATTTGATATGGACGAAAGTGTTTCCAAGTGAGAATGTGAGATCCGTATGATCATTTATGTATTTAACACTTCCTGTAACGACTGCCAGTAGCTTTGCAATAAGACACTGCCCAAATTTTATGTTTAAATGATGATTATTTTGTTGTTAATCTTATAATGTTTCTAAAAATTTAAAAAACAAAAGATTATAATAACAAATATTCATTGTAAAAGAAGGATCAAATTCAAGAAAACCAACAAGGAAAAATCATGAAAAAGAAAAATGAATGGAATTAATGTCGTTGCTGCCATTTTTCTTCTTCTTTCTTCTTTTAGGAAATGACGGCTCCTCCTATATTCAAAGCAGAGAATTGAGCAGTAAATTGTTCCAAAGTGGAAATATATTGGCTTTTTATTCACAAATTAGTCATACAACTGTTGTGATATCTTTACATTTTTACAATAAGTGGTAGATGTTGATTCTCCTTATAATGCCATTTTGGGTACACCGGCTCACTCCGCCTTCGAGCTGGTCATATTAACGTCACACCAACAAGTACGGTTCACAACGAGGAATAGGATTGGATGTGTCAAAAGCAGTCCCATGAGCCTCCTAGCCCACATCATTAAATCTCAGAAGCAGCAGATGGTTGCGTCATCGTCTACAATAGTCAGGTCAGTCATAACTCTCAAAGAGGCAAAGTCGGAGTCAACCCCCTGTTAGAACAGATCACCCTACCGCCAACATCGAATCGAAGTTGATGGAGCATGACGAAGTCATTATTCATCATGAGTATCCCGATCAAAAAATCCGGATAGGAAGTGAGCTACCATTGTCCATGAAGAGGGAGATGACCCATTTTCTTTCTGATCACCTCGATAGTTTCGCCTGGCGCACTGAAGATATGCTAGGAATATCCCCAGATATCGCGGAGCACAAGCTTAACATCGACCCTACGTATAAACCTATAAAGCAAAAACTCAGACAATTCGGCGAAGACAAGGTCAACGGTATGCAGGTAGAAGTACAAAAATTATTGAAATCTAAATTCATACGGGAGATAGATTATCCTTCATGGTTGGCCAATGTCGTAATGGTGGGAAGTGGAGAATGTGTGTAGATTACACAGACCTAAACAAAGCCTGTCCCAAAGACTGTTATCCACTTCCTCGTATCAACGCTCTTGTAGACTCCACTTCGGGATATGAATTCCTCAGTTTCATGGATGCTTTTTCTGGATACCACCAAATCAAGATGAGCCTGCAAGATCAGATTCACACATCCTTTCGGGCCGTTGGGGCCATTTACTGTTATAACGTAATGTCGTTCGAACTGAAGAACGCCGGAGCAACCTATCAAAGAATGATGAACAAAATCTTGCAATGGCAGATCGGGAGGAACATAGAGACATATGTAGACGACATGGTCGTTAAGACCAAACGTGGAAGCTCCCACTTAGAGGACCTCAAGGAGACGTTTGCCACCTTATCGGAGTACGGATTGATGCTCAATCCAGCGAAGTGCATGTTCGGCGTCAAATCTGAAAATATTTTAGGGTTCATGATGTCAGAACGAGGCATCGAGGCCAACCCGCATAAGATCGAAGCTGTGTTAGCATTGGCCGAGCCTCGTTGTGTCAAAGATATCCAAAGGTTAAATGGATGCATAGCAGCCTTGGGTAGATTTATATCAAAATCTGCAGAGAAGTGCATGCCTTTCTTCAAGGCTCTAAAATTTTCTGGGAAGACCTTCCATTGGAGTGAAGAATACGCGAAGGCGTGGGAAGATTTAAAGGGTTACCTGGAAAAGTTGCCCTTGCTGAGTGCGCCTGTGTCAGGCGAAGTACTGTACATGTACTTGTCTATTTTCACAACAGGCAGTTGCATCAGTTTTGGTAAGAGATTCAGAAGACAGGCAGCTACCAGTATATTTCATTAGCTGAATCTTGCGAGAGGCCGAAATATGATATTCGTACATCGAGAAGTTAGCATATGCACTGGTCATCAATACATGCAAGCCTCGAGCGTACTTCGAATATCACACAGTCATCGTATATACCAATCATCCGTTAAAGCAAATCTTTCACAAGCTGGATCAGTCAGGGAGGATGCTTCGATGGTCTATTGAGCTTTGCGGTTTCGATCTTAAGTTCGCATCACGTACAACAATTAAAGCCCAAGCTCTATCAGATTTTCTAGCCGAGTTTTCTTTTTCCTAAGCACTTTCCTCCGAAGTGATGGTTCCTACAACTATAGGGGAGAATGTCTGGACAGTGATGGTTGACGAAGCGGTCAACGCAAAAGGAGTCGGAGTGGGCATTACGTTGAGTTCTCCTTCGGAACAGTACAAGGAGGTCCGAAGCATAAATATCAATTACCCCTCATCCTTGGTATGCAATAGGCCTTGGATACCGGCATAGAATTCCTAAGTGCCTTAAGTGATTCCCGGGTTGTCGTCGGACAAGTAAACCATGAATACGCAGTAAACTCGGATAATTTAAAAGAATATGCAGGGAAGGTTAACAAATTGGCTACCCGATTCTGTCACTTCACGATGGGAAAGGTGGATCGAAGTCACAATGAGATGGTAGACAGATTGGCTAAGATCGCTTCAGGAGAATCTCCCAATGAGTTGGGAATAACAGTAGAGCTTCTCTCTGTTCTGAAGCCTATCCTGTCATTTCCATAATCGACCTCTGATCATCCTACATAGATCGATGAGTTGATAAATTACATATCCTTGGACGTTTTACCCGAGGACAAAAATAGGGTAAGGCAGATTTGGAGACGTGCAGCTCGATATACGATCGTCAACAACATTTTATACCGACGTTCGTTCTCAATGCCTCTGCTCCGTTGTATCCCACTTGATCGCACACATGCAGTTTTGGAGGAGTTACATGAAGGGATATGCGGTGGACATCCCAAATCAAGACCTTGGCAGAGAAGGTAATAAATCAGGATTTTTACTGGATGACATTACGGAAGGATGCGGAAAACTTCGTTAAGTATTGTAAGGTATGCGAAAATTTTGGCAAAATACCTCGGCTACCATCTACTCCTCAGACACCTGTATTAGCTGTGTGGCCTTTTGACATGTGGGGAATTAACCTTATGGGCAAATTCCCCAAATTTAGGAGAAACGAATATTTGATTGTAGTTGTAGATTACTTCTCCAAATGGATAGAGGCGAAGTCACTAGCCGCCCCCACAGAGGAAAATACGCTTAATTTCTTCCATGACTTTGTACTATGCAGGTATGGAGTACTGTGAGCTGTCGTCACCGACCATGGCACGCAGTTCTCTACAAAATTCACGGCAGAATGTACCCGCCTAGGAGTAAAGCATTGGAATTCATCTGTTGCACACCCCCAGGGAAAAGGAGAGGCAGAAGCAGCAAACAAGTTGGTTCTTACAACATTAAAGAAGAATTTGGAAGGGAAATCCAACAAATGGGTCGACGAACTCCCGACAATACTCTGGGCAGTCCGCACTTGGCTAGGGGTCCCACGGGAGAAACAAAATATTCTTTAGTGTTTGGATCGGAAGCTATATCTCCAGCCGAACTCGCACTCCCATCATACAGAGTTTCCACATACGACACAGATAGCAACAAACGACAGCGATGCTTGGATTTGGACTTACTTGAGGAATAAAGGATAGCAGCTCAACTTAGGATGGAAAGTTTCAAGCAAAAAACCAAGCTAGCACACGACAAAGGCTTGGTAAGGAGACCACTGTGCGTTGGAGACTGGGTACTAAGGAAGATCGAGGGAACATCTAGACATATCAAGGCAAACAAGTTATCACCAAATTGGGAGGGTCCTTGCTTAATCAAGGATGAAGTACGACAAGGGACTTTTCGTCTTATGGTTCAGGAAGGAAAGATACTTCCCAACCCATGGCACACCAATTATTTGAAAAAATATTTTGTTTAAGTACTTAGCAAGGTATACTCACCGCTAATTCACTTCGCTATGTTTCAATAAAGCGTACTTCGAGTAAATCTTGGAGTTACTTTTCATCAATAAAGTGCACTTCGAGTCAATCTTGGAGCTACTTATAAATTTTGAGTCAATCTAGAAACTTATCCTCACTTCGAGTCAATCTTGGAGCTACTTATAAATTTCGAGTCAATCTCGGATTTTATCCTCACTTTGAGTCAATCTTGGAGCTACTTATAAATTTTGAGTTAATCTCGGATTTTATCCTCACTTCGAGTTAATCTTGGAGCTACTTATAAATTTCGAGTCAATCTCGAAACTTATCCTCACTTCGAGTCAATCTCGAAACTTATCCTCACTTCGAGTCAATCTTGGAGCTACTTATAAATTTCGAATCAATCTCATATTTTATCCCCACTTCGAGTTAATCTTGGAGCTACTTATAAATTTCGAGTCAATCTCAGATTTTATCCTCGCTTTGAGTTAATCTTGGGGTTCAATTTCAATCATGAAACTCGTTAATTTCATATCAATTATGGAATTAATTCTTTACTTTGAATAAATTTCGGAGTTCAATTTGAAGCAATTTAGGAGATTACTTCGATTATTCAGATTTACAAAAGATGTTAACATATTTGGAGTTTTTTGCGAAGACATAATACTCATCATTTTAGTTAAACACATACAAGAATGGAATGCAAAGAAATTCAGACAAAAGAAGAAGAAACTTCAAGAATGTTATATGCAAAGGCCCTACACTGTTACACTGTAGGAGGAGCTTCGGCTGAAGGAGGAACATCTTCAACCGAAGTATCCTCCTCACCTATCAAAACTACCTCCTCCACCACTAATGTGGGCCTCTCAGCTTCTGCGGGTTCGGCCTCAGGAGCATGGTCAGTATTCAGCGAAGACTCCACCTGCATAGCTTCAGACTCTTCCGGTTGCCCCCGAAATTGATCGCACAACTATGCCAAATCTGGGTG
Source organism: Asclepias syriaca (assembly GCA_027405835.1). Classification (NCBI taxonomy): domain Eukaryota; kingdom Viridiplantae; phylum Streptophyta; class Magnoliopsida; order Gentianales; family Apocynaceae; genus Asclepias; species Asclepias syriaca. Next base: position 11,067,877 of record CM049930.1, read on the forward strand.
CACTGGTGCTGGCAAATTCCATTACCTACCCGCCTTTTGATCAGCAGTAGCGATCTCAGCCAGTTCACTATCCGTGAACGGGACAAAGTCACAGCCATTCTTGAATTCGGGGTTGGCATATGAACCTTCAAGGGCCCTGCACATCAATGCCTTATTTCATCAATGCCTTATCTGAAATAAGGTGGTGGAACTGACGGAGTATGTGCGCACATCCCCTTTCATTAATCCACTGCATCTCGAGTAGAGTTCTTCCTAGAATGCTGGGAAACTTTGGTATATGTCCACCACATTGGCAGTATAATCTTCATATTCGTAGTAGACAACCTTGGAGTCCGAAGCTTTACATCTCTACGCCGCATCTTTTAGTCGCCGGCCGAAGTCGCGCAGTTTAGCTTTGAGATCCTCATTCACCTTTTGGAAAGATATCAGATCTGAGGACTGTTTGTCCTAATCAGCAACGACCAAGGCCACATTCTCTTTGGTTGTTCGAAGCTTTTCTTCGGCGGAGTCGATGGCTTTGTTCTTTGCCGATAGCTGACTCTCTAATTCAGCACACTTCTTCTCCAGGTTCAGTTGCATGACTCGAGAATTGTTGGTTGAAGCAGCCATCATGCCGAGGTGGTCAATGTAAGCACCGACCTAAAAGAAAATATACAAAAAGCAAAGTCAAAAATTTGTTTCTCAAAGAAAATTTGGAGTTTCAATTAAATTTACTTGTGATAAATGGGCTCCAATGTGTCCCATAGTATCATCTACCCCCATTGAAGTGCGACAGAGGTTTTGAGATAGATCGTGGTCCATCACCCGATGCAACACAATCTTGCCAAAAAGTCTCCCCACCCGAGAGTTTGATAGTTGTAAGTTGGAAAGGGATGGGGAAGCCCGTTGAATCTCCTGGGCAAGACCCTCCAAGTCCCTCCTAGACTCCAGAAGTCTGAAACCTTCTCTCATCCAGGGAAAGGAGGAAGACCCCGAAGAGCCTTTCCCACGAGCAGCGCGAAGTGCCAGGACTTGGGCAGATGCTGGGGCCACGTCCCTCAGCTCCGCGGAGTCGGATAGCCGAATGCCTTGGGAAAGTCTTTTCCTTGGCAGCTCCAACTCGACCCCGTCGCGGGCCCTCTTTGATGTGGCAATGACTGGCTCCTTGCCCTCGAATGGTTGTTTGGCCTCAGTGGTGGAGGAGTTCGGCCAGTTTGGACTTGGGGAGTTGCAGAAGGGGAAGCTGTGCCCTAAGATGAAGTGCCGGCCACTGCATAGATTAAGGCGCGGTCTACAGCTCTTGTAGGAGTAAGACCTGCTCGCCGAAAGGCTGCTCCCCGAGCATGCCTCTCTGCCTCATGGCGCTCAGCGAAGTCCATCGCCATATCTGTCAAAAATAAGAAAGGCGGATTTAGTCAATGAAATAAAAGATCGAAGTATGGAAACTTTGCAAAAATCTTTATAAGCCTAATCTACCCTTTGCAACAAGACAGATCTCCATTTCTAAATTGGTGCACACTGGGCACTCATCAAAGAACACCCTCTCCGGGTGCAACCTCCACATTGGGTACTCATTATTGTCCTCCAATCCCAGCTCCCTCTGGCGGGCGTCTATCGATTGTCCACCGATCCCGCAAGGATAGTGGCTCTCATTAGCGATAAGTTCACTAGTGAGGAAGACTTTGGTTTGGGTTCGAGGGTTGTCGCCTAACTCGCTCAGAACATAATCTAAGAATTTCCTATTAGAGTCGGAATACACAGTATTTTTCCTCACAGGTGGCCAAGTTCGGAGTGTTTTACACCTCGGGTAAAATGGGACGCCCAATCTGGACTCCACGCAAACCCAGTGCTCTCTCCACTGGCTAACTTTATTGGGAGGAGGTTCAAAAAGGGTAACCCTACTTGGGCGTGGTCTAAGAGACAAGGTGAGATTGTTCATCCGAAGATCGGTAAAAAAGGTTCTCAAGATCAAGTCTGAAATTTCTATTCCTATTCTCCTCACAAAATGGTTAACGCAACGAAGTACCGAACTCTGTAGGGGTGGACATAAGCAGGTTGACATCTCACTAAGTTCAAAAAATTGCAAAACGCAAGATCTAAGGGTAGGGCAAGACCACAAACGAAGTGATCAAAGGGAATGTGAGTATAAGATTCAGTCATGGCCCCGCATGACTTCACTGAAAGGAGTCTAAACCTACTTCGATCGACCTCTAATGATAATACAGGGAGTTCAAGACTAATGGTATTGGTTTTTAAGGCGAAGTTCCCTGATAATTGTCTTTTGATAGTTGGTAGATCTTCGAGGCTATCAGAGTTAGAGTCCTCCCTATGAGGGGCTCTAACAGCGGCTAGGTTTCTAATGGAGGGTGCGGCTACAGGAACGGTGGAGTCCTCGAAAGCGTTGTCGGTCGAAGTCTGAACGATTGGAACCCGAATAATCCTGTCATTTGGCACTTGAGCTCTCATCACTTGAACTACTGCTACTCTCATTGCTCGATGTGCTGGGAATCAGGTTAGTTGGTCTATCCACCGAGGTGGACTCCGAGGAGTTAACCTCATCTAAGGGGATAGGGACTTCGGGGTTTTTTGAGGTCGACATGTTAACCTGAGATAAAAAACCCTATCAGTTCTTGTTTTATCAAGATTTTTTCACTCCGCCTTCAAAAATTCTTCAAACCCAGAAAATTTTCCCCATAAAAGTTTCATAGAAAAACCATTTTTACCTTACCCAACTATATTTTCTACAAAAAATCAACAACATTCTTAAAGGCAAGCCCGAAAATACCAACAAAAAAACCAAAAAAGAAAAACACCCACGATGAACATCATCCCGTTCATCACCCAGAGCCAAAACCAGTGCAATAAAAGAAATCAATAGACATGAACGACTGTTACCTGTTGATGATGGTCGTAAGGTTGTCGAGGAGTTTAAAAAGAGTACTGGAACAGGTTCAACCAAAGCAAGAAGTTGAAAAGAGGATTTGGTTTGCAGAAGGAAATTTAGAGAAAAGGTAAAAAGTGATTGAAGAAGTGAAATTGCTTATTTATAGAGGAGAATGATTTGAAGAGGCAATAAAAATAATAATAAAATAAAGAAGTTTCTCGAGTACGCTTCGCCCGAACCCGCTTCTTAACGGGTCCAATCACACCAAATGTCGTGTTCGTACTTATAGGCACAGTAGCCATCATTGCCTATGTCTCGTAAAGAGAAAACGACATCATTAAGGTCGTCGCTTGGGGAGTCCTGTTGCTATCAAAGTAACTTGGTTGATCACCAGTTAACTTTTTTCACTCCGATGCTTGCCATGACCAAAAGACCTCACGAGTCCGCATAAAGTCTGCAATGTTACCATCTTTTATTACGCCGAAGCAAAAGAAAAGTTACTCTTCCACTTCGACGAGGGGCCACTGAGAAGTATACAAATACCCTGTGCTGATGTGGAGTGAAAGCCGATGTGGCAATCCGACGTGTCTGTCCACCAAGTATGGCGGGACCCACATCTCTACCACACAAGGCATCGAAGTCCGTGGTCTCAGGCTGATCACTCCGCCAATGCTCTGATTACTAGCTAGTCGGGATTCTTCTAGAATATTTCCCAAAGAATATCTTTTGACCAATAGTCAATCTTACTATCACTCAGATAAAAGTATCTCGCAGAATATCCCTACAACAGTGGGATATTTCAGAGTTTGATAACCGTCAGATTCTTCACCACCTACCTATTTCTCAGGGTGATTTGTATCTATAAATACCACTCTCACAAAAGTAAAAGGTAAGGCCAGATAACTCAACTAATTCTCTGCTAAATTAGATATTCTCTAGTGAGATTCAGATTACTGACTTTACCATTGAGGGTTCGTCAGAGGTCCCCCACCCTCTGTCTCGAACTTCTCTATTTTGCAGCATCCACTTCGGCATTGACATTTGACAGAGATTGCCAGACGACGCCGGTTAATCAACACGTGACGCCAAACCAAATATCGACGAAAATCAATATATATATATATATATATATATATATATATATATATATATATATATACACACGTAAGTAAAAGAATTTTGCTAATTCCTCATTTTTCTATGGATAGTTTAGTTTTGGAGGCCTGGTTATTTTCTACTAACTTTTAGCTATTCAATAAAGGTGAAACTTTTATTACATCTTTGTTGAATGAAAATTATATATATCTTTTTAGTTTTGTTTAATTTCCATATTATATTTTTAACTTCTGAAAATTGTGTTTTCCATCAGCTTTTTCCTTGATTTGTTCTTTTTGAAGAGGGTGTTGTGAATGTCATTCTTACACTTAATAGAGTTGAATCTTGTATTCTTACACTCATGCTCAACGGTCAAATGATCGAATTGCGCCTGATTTTTTTGATGTTCTCTAGAACACGAAAGCGATTTTCTCGGCCAACATAAAAATATAGCTGATGTTGACGCCATCAAATATCTAATCTAATAAATTAATTAACAAATAAGTAAAAGTGGGAGCCTTTCGGAAGAAGAAACAGGTAATGCGGCATTTGCAATTTACTAATATATAAACTTTTGAGTGTTGACACGTGTCATTATCACGTTGGAATGGAAACTTCTATGTTGTTGTTGAGAGAGACACGTGAAGGATACGCACTCCCGCATTAGTTATTGCAAATTATTTGATAATATTTGTTAATAGAATTTTTTTAAAAAATATAATTTCTTTTAAATTATCGTTTAAAAATAGTTTCAATGAAAATATTAAAAATTTTATTCATAATTAATTTAAAAATAATGCTAAATATTTAAAATATAAATAGGTAGGATAAACTATTAATGCCAAAGAAAGTTGTGCATATATTTAGGAAACAAACTTAATTTTGTTATGAATCTCGAAGATTCATTAAATTAATGGATGTCCATCATCACAGAAAATTACGTGAGGTGATAAATATCACCCAATATTTTTAATATTGGACATGTGATATATATATATATATATATATATATATATATATATACATGGTTGTAATAAAAGAAAGGAAAAAGTGGAAGTAGTGTGTAGTGCACTTATAGTTATTGGAGCACTTATATATATATATATATATATATATATATATATATGTATATATAGATGTATATATATATGGAGGTAATATGAATTCTAGGAGTGAAAAATAGAAAAAACAATTTTGATACAACAATCATTTCCATCTTCCATCTTCCATCTTCAATTTCCCGAGACTTCTCTTCTCTTCCCTTCTCCCTTCAACACCATCTTAAATACATACATAAATATATATATATATCTCATATCCTACCTGATGTTATTTGCCCAGTTTTACTAGGAAACAGAAGGTTTTAAAAACTTCAATTTTATAACACGTTATCAGCACGAGTCTCTACCACCGGGTAAAGTATTTTTAAAATTTATTTGAAGATCAATCAGGTACGTTTTTTACCGGTACGTTTTCTATTATTATTATGTCAAATTTTATTAAACTCAAATTTGTGGTTCTTGATGTCACCGGAAAGAATTATTTGTTATGGACACTAGATGCCAGAATGCATCTTGCTACAACGGGTCCGTTAGACACCGTTGTATAAAATAAAGTGTCATCAACACAAGATCGTGTTCATGAGGATTTGAAAAATGAATATCTTACCGTGACAGATCCTCTTAGTTTGTGGGGAAATTTGAAAGAAAAATTCGACAACCAGAAGATGGTCGTTCTCCCGAAAGCACGGTATGACTGGTTGCACCTGAAGTTGCAAGATTTTAAATCTGTGAGTGAGTATAACTCCTCAATGTTTAAAATAGTTTCATAGTTGAAACTATGTGGAGTTGATATAACGGATGATGATATGTTGGAGAAAACATACTCCACTTTTCATGCCACGGATATTATCCTGCAGTAACAATATCGTGATAAATGTTTTAAGAAATACTCTGAATTGATTTTTGTCTTCTTGTTGCGGAATAGAATAATGAATTACGGATGAAAAATCACGACTCGACCTACTTACCTACTTCATTCCCTGAAGTGAATGCTATTAAAAATCATGATCCCAGAAGAGATCGTGATCGTGGTCATGGTCGTTACCGCGATCATGGTCGAAAATATGATCATGAATGTCGTGATAAATTTGGCCCTTATAAACGTGATAATAATTTAGGTGCCAAAATATTTATGACCACCTGAAGCGGACAAAACATAATGAGAAAGGAAATATTGTTCCGAAAAATTATGAAGACAAATGTTATCGTGGTGGCATGAAAGGTCACTGGTCTCGTGCCTGTAGCACGACAAAATACCTTGTTGACTTATTTCTCAAAACTTGTCTCATGAAATAAAAAGATACGATCTTGAAAATGTTGATGTTGATGTGGCTCACCTGGATGTTACTGATCTTTTCAAACATCCAAAAGAAATAATTGACCACTTGATTGGAAATTAAAGTGTCCAAAATAATTAGAATATTATTATTATGTGTTATATGTTTATATTACTTTTGTTGTGATATTATATGTTTAATTTTTATTTATGTAAATATTTTGTTAATAAAACAGATGGCTGTTCTTCTATTTTCTAGTATGAATAACGATATCGAAAGTGTCTGTCTTATTGACAGTGGAACTACGCACACCATACTAAAATACGAGAAATATTTTTCTCATTTGAATGTGGGAGAAACAAGTGTTACCACAATAAATGGTAGTGCAAAACTTATTGAAGGCTCCGGAAGAGCTAATATAATATTACCGGGAGGAACTATGATTGCTATTGATAAAGCATTATATTCCTCAAAGTCTCAAAGAAATTTATTGAGTTTTAAAGATATCCGACGTAATGGATATCATGTTGAGACTATGGAAGATAATGGTCATGAATATTTGGGTATCACAAAAATGACCTCCGGTAATAAGGTTTTGTTGGAAAAACTACCATCTCTATCCTCTGGCCTATATTATGCAAAAATAAATGCTATTGAGGCGCATCATTTAGTAAACCAGAAGTTTACTAATCCCGTTACTTTTAAAGTTTGGCATGACCGTTTGGTCATCCGGGATCAATTATGATGCGAAAAATTATCGAGACAACGCACGGTCATCCTTTGAAAAATCAAAGGATTTTGACTTCTGATAAACTTTCATGTGCTGCATGTTCCAAAGGGAAATTGATTATAAGACCAGCACCATTGAAAGTAGGAGCTGAAAGTCCTACATTTCTAGAACGGATTCATGGAGATATATGTGGACCGATTAGTCCACCATGTGGGCAATTTCGATATTTCATGGTCTTGATTGATGCATCGACCCGATGGTCGCATGTTTGTTTATTATCAACTCGCAACCTGGCGTTTGCGAGATTACTTGCCCAAATAATTCGCTTAATTATCCTATTAAGCGAATCCGTCTAGACAATGCTGGTGAATTTTCTTCGCATGCATTTGATTCTTATTGCATGTCGATTGGAATAATTGTTGAACATCCTGTAGCTCATGTTCACACACAGAATGGTCTAGCTGAATCATTTATTAAAAGGCTGCAATTAATTGCTAGACCATTATTGATGAAAACAAATCTCCCTACAGCAGCCTGGGGACATGCAATTTTGCATGCTGCAGCACTTGTGCGTTTAAGGCCATCGAGTTATCATAAATTTTCTCCCATACAGTTGGCTTTTGGTTCAGAGCCAAATATTTCTTATTTGAGAATTTTTGGGTGTGCTGTATATGTCCCAATTGAACCACCCCAACGGACAAAAATGGGTCCGCAGAGAAGATTGGGGATATATGTTGGGTATGACTCCCCGTCCATTATAAGGTATCTTGAACCTTTGACAGGGGATGTATTTACAGCAAGATTTGCTGATTGCCATTTTGATGAAAATTTGTTTCCCAAATTAGGGGAGAGAATACATATTGAACTTGCGTGGAAAACTTCTTTGAATCATTTAGATCCACGCACAAATATGAGTGAACTTGAAGTTCAAAAGATTATACATTTGCAACAAATTGCAAATCAACTGCCAGATTCTTTTGCTGACTCCAGGAGTCACTAAATCGCATCTTCCAGCTATAGATGCTCCTATACGGATAGAAGTTCCTGAAGGACAGAAAGTTAATCCTATAGCTTTCGAATCAAAAACACGCCAGAAGCGTGGCCGACCCCTTGGTTCCAAAAATAAAAATCCTCGAAAGAAAAGAGGAACAAATGATCCAGAAGATCATATTGATGAAACAGAAAAAAAACCAAGGGACAACTGATGAAAAGATTCCAACTACAAATGATGAAGAGAATTCTGAAATCTCTATTAATTACAACAGTTCAAATCAAAGTTGGGATCGAAGAAATGTTGTTATTGATAATGCTTTTGCATACAACGTAGCCATTGATATTTTCAAGGATAATGAGGATTTAGATCCTTTATCAGTTGAAGAATGTCGGCATAGAATTGATTGGCCTCAATGGAAAGATGCGATTCAATCGGAGTTAAATTCGCTTGCGAAGCGAGAAGTTTTTGGACTTGTAGTCCAAACGCCAAAGGATGTAAAACCTGTTGGCTATAAATGGGTGTTTGTGCGAAAATGAAATGAGAATAATGAAGTCGTAAAATATAAAGCACGACTCGTCGCACAAAGCTTTTCGCAAAAGCCAGGAATTGATTATGATCAAACTTATTCACCCGTTATTGATGCTATTACACTCCGATATCTTATAAGTTTGGCAGTTCATGAAAAGGTGGACATGCGTCTAATGGATGTCATTACAGCTTATCTTTATGGAAGCCTTGAAAATGAGATTTATATGAAAATCCTTGAAGGATTCAAATTACCAAAGGCTTCTAAAGGCCCTCGTGAAAATTATTCTATCAAATTACAGAAGTCATTATATGGGCTTAAACAATCTGGACGCATGTGGTACAATTGCATTAGTGAATTCTTATTGAATTCAGGATATAAGAATGACCAAATCTGTCCATGTGTTTTTATTAAGAAAACAGATTTTGGTTTTGTGATTCTTGCTATATATGTTGACGATATCAATCTCATAGGAACTCCAGAAGAGCTTCGAGAAGCTATAGATTGTTTGAAACGAGAATTTGAAGTTAAAGATTTTGGAAAAACTAAGTTTTGTCTCGGGCTTCAAATTGAACATATGAAATATGGAATTTATACAACTAAAGTGTTGAAAAGATTTTTCATGGATAAAGCATATCCATTGAGTATTCCAATGGTCGTGAGGTCGCTAGATATAAATAAAGACATATTTAGACCTCGAGAAAATGATGAAAAACTACTTGGTCCTGAAGTACCATATTTGAGTGCTATTGGTGCACTGATGTATCTTGCAAATAATACTCGACCTGATATAGCATTTGCTATAAATCTATTAGCAAGATTTAGTTCTTCACCAACACGACGACATTGGAATGGTATTAAACACGTCCTTAGATACCTCCAAGGGACAATTGACCTCGGATGATTTTATTCAAATGTAAATGACCCAGAAATGATTGGATATGCAGATGCAGGTTATCTTTCGAATCCGCATAAGGCACGTTCTCAAAATGGCTATTTATTTACATATGGTAATACTGCTATATCATGGCGCTCCACGAAGCAAACAATAGCAGCAACTTCTTCTAATCATGCTGAGATAATAGCCATTCATGAAGCAAGTCGAGAATGTGTATGGTTGATGTCAATAATATATTACATTAGAGAGAGTTGTGGTTTATCCTCCAGAAGAGAGATTCCAACTCCCCTATATGAAGATAATGCAGCTTGTATAGCTCAATTAAAAGGAGGATATATTAAGGGAGATAGGACGAAACACATTTCACCTAAATTCTTCTTTACTCATGAACTTCAAAAGAACGGTGAAATTGATGTGCTTCAAATTCGATCACGTGATAATCTTGCAGATATATTCACTAAAGCTCTTCCGACAGCAACCTTTGAAAAATTGAGATATAAAATTGGTTTGCGTCGATTTAAAGATTTCGAAAAATCATCTCATCAGGGGGAGAAATCTACACATAAAGAATAGTGTACTCTTTTTCCTTCACTAGATTTTTTTCCCACTGGGTTTTTATCTAGTAAGGTTTAACGAGGCATATTCTTTATGTAATGGACATCCAAGGGGGAGTTTTATGAATCCCGAAGATTCATTAAATTAATGGATGTCCATCATCCCAGAAAATTACGTAAGGTGATAAATATCACCCAATATTTTTAATATTGGACATGTGGTTATATATATATATATATATATATATATATATGTTGTAAAAAGAAAGGAAAAAGTGGAAGTAGTGTGTAGTCCACTTATAGTTATTGGAGCACTTATATATATATATATATATATATATATATATGTATATATAGATGTATATATATATGGAGGTAATATGAATTCTAGTGTGAAAAATAGAAAAACAATTTGATACAACAATCATTTCCCTTTCCATCTTCAATTTCCCGAGACTTCTCTTCTCTTCCCTTCTCCCTTCAACACCATCTTAAATACATCATATATATATATATATATATATATTATATATATAATTATATATCTCATATCCTAGCTGATGTTATTTGCCCAGTTTTACTAGGAAACAGAAGGTTTTAAAAACTTCAATTTTATAACAAATTTTATTTAAATATATAAAGAGGCTTCTAATAAGCCATATTCATTTAAGATGGATTCCAACAACAAAAGCAATTTTACATTACTTATTGCCTTTCTCATTCTCATGCAAGTTGGAGAAGTAGCCTTTGGGATTGCTCTCAAAAGCATCCCTTGAGATAGAAGCTCCACCTCCTCCGGGAGCTTTCATCACACCACCGCCTCCGCTTCGGGAGCCTTGATTTCCATTACCAGAGCCGCGCCTCCTCCTGCTGCCTTGCTGCCACCAGAATTGCCACCTTTTGCGTCCATTTTTATCTTTTTTCAAATACAAGTTTAGAATAAGAGATTTAGTTTAGATAAATTGTGAATATGATTACTCATAGCTTATGTGGTGGTGGCCCTTTTATAGCTCTTATTTGACAATTAGGTTTACAGTTAATGAACTATCTTTGAGAATACAAAAAGTTTTATTGGAAACTCAAACGTCATGCATTAGACCATTAAAAGTCTCATCGGTTTTCTATGTATTCAAAATGCTGAGTCTGGGATTTCATTTTTTATTTTCTCCAACAGCCAAAATTTGCTTTTCCAAGTACACTAGTAGTAGTGATGCAAACCAAAATAGTGAAAATATCATATATATATATATATATATATATATATATAACTCTTATTTGACAATTTAGTATGTTTTCTCCCCCCAAAACATACTAAATTAAGTCATCAAGTTGTCTAGGAGGATGGAATAGGTAAAAATTAAACAGTTAGGACGACATATATGTCGAAAAAACATATAGAAATTAAACTTTGAAATCCTTGGAAACAATGGAGTAGTGTCCCTCTTGTTGGGCGATGTTACCAAAATAAAGAAGTGGAGCAGATGAAGCTAAAGCACCAATAGCAATATGTGGATACTTCAGCCAAAACCATGCACCAACCACTGCATATATGAATAAGTTTATACCAAGATATATATTAATTCTATATATATACCGATCTAATATTTAGCGTTATCACGATTTCAATAAATTTAGATTTGATTAGTCCGTAATGTCTAACTCTTATACAAGAAAAATTCACTGTAACTTTTATATGATTTTAAAAGTGAGTATATATATATATAATATATATATATATATATATATATATATATAGATATATATATATATATATAATATATATATATATATATATAGATAGATAGATTTATTGTGCCAAACTAAGTTATATAGATATATATTAAGTCTTGATTTACTTACTTCCTGCGTATTATCCGTCAATGACAAGAATTGGTGAATTTGGAGAGGAAAGATTTTTCTTTACATGCAAAAGCACCTCTGCGTAATCTGCTAATGCTTGAGCAGAGAAAAGAGCCTCCTATGCTTTTATTTTTATCCATTAATAAAAATAAAAATTCTTTAATTTTTTATATGAGTAATTTTATAATTTTAAATAAAAATAAAATCTAAAAATCTTAATTATTTTTTCACCATTTTTCTTCTTCTTCCAAAGTTTTTAAAACATTTAGTAACAATAGCGGCACAGACGCAGCGGTGGTGCAATTGAGAAGGTGAAATCTCAATTGCTCATATCAAATGAATTAAATTTTGATTTGGCAAAAATCGGTGGAAATAAATATAAGGAGAAAAAAGTAAATACAAGTAACTCAGGTTAAGAAATATTCGAAGTGGACATCGGATAGTTTGGAATCAGTCAATCTGGTTGGTTAGATTGACACTCCGGGGATTCCGAGGTACCAAGTTCCTGCAAACGAAAGAGGTTTGGTGGGGAGATGTATTCCCCGTGAACTCTCCGATGATTAAGTCAGTAGAGTTTTATAATCAGTATTGTTTGGATATCTGGAACTTGTTCCTCACCTTTTACTTTGTTTCCCTTTTTATAGGTGTCTACCTGAGGATGTTCCTGTCATCAATGAGTTTTCCGTTGAGTTGGGCCGTTTCTTTCTGTTGCCAGAAACGGGCTTTAAATTAGGGAGTTAAGGGGAGAGAGAGAGTTACGATTTGAGTTGTAACGTCTGTTCTTTATTATTGATATAAAATCAATAATGATGACTTTATTGCGTCGGCGAAGTATAGGGCAGTTATTTTTTAGGTTCAATTACCATTTTGCCCTTGATGTGCTTTATTGGCTGTTCAGTGGCCCCTCAGTGAAGTATCATATGGCGAGATATGGGTAACTTCGTTGGATGATTTGCATTTGTCTTCAGTATTGATACTTCGAATGTTTGAAAGAGTTTAGGGTTTCTGATAGTGACTGTTATCTCTTCAACTTTTGAATTTGTCATTAATGGCAGAACGTCGGCCGACAGGAAGCCTTTTCGCCGTCCCCGATGTGTTGGGCTTGGGAAATAATCATAACGCTAGTCAGTATAGCTTCCTTATAACCGTTTTGAAGTTTTCTTTCTTTGTATCTTTCATTTTCTCAGTATCTTTCTCATTTTCCTCTTCAAGCTTTTCTGCCATTAATATTGATGTGTTCCCGACTGATATGCTAAATAGGTGTTATTTTACCCTATGTTGATTATGAGTAATTAAGGACTTAGATTGACTAATTGTCACTTTTAGTCTCTATGCTGTCACTTAATCAGCCATAATCTAAGGCAGAGTACCTATCGTGTAGCTAGTCTGTTGGAAAGTATCTACGATTTTATTAAGTTAAATATCGTACTCCCAGGGAAGTGGTAACGGCTTAGTAGTAACTAGCCTTTTACCCTAACTCTTACCTTATGATTCAGTTATGCAATCGTCATCAATAACTTTGATGAGAGGGTGATTCATTCTCCACTAGGTTTAAGTCTATTAAAGCCTACAAGTGTTTTATAGTTAAGGTCCTGATTCTATGTTATACTGTTCCTATATGTTGATTGACCTATCTTCGAGTGTTTTAGACATGTCTTGGCCTGGATTGCAACTATGTTCTGAGTCTAAAGGTGTACCACATCCGAGTTATCTGATAAACCGCCCCATTGCCAAGGTTAACGGCCCTACTCACGGTTCGAGCTAAAGACATCCATGAAAGCCCTATGTCACTTAGGGGATCATGCCGCTCGCCCCTAACCGCCGACATAAACGCTCAACTAAGCCTACTTAGACTACTCTAACAAACAGGGTCGGGTCCAGCTACTAGGCTGAGGAAGCATCCTCCGAAGGTTCTATCGAGCAGAGTCGGGTCGAGCAGTACGACATATACAAGCAGTTGCTCCATCGGCGAGACTAAGTAAAGGGTGATTTCTTTATGGCATCAGTCCCCTTGTCCCTCTCTTTATATGTTCGTATTGTGTTTGTCCAAAGAATGATTTTGAATATTAGACTATGATTTTTATGAATATTTGTTATATATGTTGAAGTTGTTATGTTTTTTCGGAAATAGCCACCTGCTTAATATTCACTATGTGTGCATGTCTAATGTGTTCTTTTAAACTAAAATTAGGGTTATAGACAATTCCTAACCACGCCTGTTTAGTTTAACAAGCATCAATTAGTAGTGGTGTCTGCCATACTAGATAAAATAACCTGCGGAACACCCTGTTTGTTAGAGTAGTCTAGGTAGGCTGAGTTGAGCGTTTATGCTGGCAGTTAGGGGCGAGCGGCATGATCCCCGAAGTGACATAGGGCTTTCATGGATGTCTTTAGTTAGAACCGTGAGTAGGGCCGTTAACCTTAACGATGGGGCGGTTTATTAGAGACCTCGGATGTGGTACACCTTTAGACTCAGAACATAGTTGCAATCCAGGCTAAGGTATATCTAAAATACTCGAAGATAGGTCAATCAACATATAGGAATAGTATAACATAGAATCAGGACATTATCAATGAAACACTTTTAGGCTTAAATAGATTTAAACCTAGTGGAGAATGGATCACCCTCTCATCAAAGTTATTGATAACGATTGCATAACTGAATCATAAGATAAGAGTTAGGATAAAAGGCTAGTTACTACTAAGTCGTTACCACTTCCCTAGGAGTACGATATTTATTTAGTAAAATCATAGATACTTTCCAACAGACTAGCTACACGATAGGTACTCTGCCTTAGGTTCTGACTGATTAAGTGACACTATAAAGACTAAACGTGACAATTAGTCAATCCCAGTCCTTAATTACTCATAATCAACATAGGGTAAATCAACACCTATTTAGCATATCAGTCGGGAAGCCATCAATCACTTGGTAGATCACTTGCTTGCACTGGTCTGGCTTTAATTGTTGCCAGTATCTCATCTGTTGATTCTGCGGGTAGGGGTTTTGCTATGGTGGTATCTTCTGAAAGTTTCCAGCTTCTGAATTATTCCTCAGCTAAATCCCGTATGATTCCTCTAGGTGGGATTGTATGCATTTCCCATTGGAGTAGCATTCTGCAGTAACCTACTCCTACCTCTTTTGGAATGGTTCGTATTTCATTCCCATAGCAATCCCAGCTAAAGTGTGGTGCTTGGCAGACTTCACAGATTAAATACATAGGCACATCTGAATCTAGAAAACAATTTCTCAAAATCTGCACATGATTTTAACATCGTTAGTAGGTAATGCATGTGCTTCAGGCTATTTTTGAAAAGTGTTCCGCGACTACTATAATGTAAATGTTTTCACATGAAGAAAAAGAAAAGGATTCAATCAATACCGACATAGAATGACATTTCTTCCTACTTAAAACCTAAGACAAAATTGACAACTCAAAAGAAAAATATTCTTTCCTCATTTCCATTTTTATTTTTTCGAAATTAAATAAAAACAAACAAATAGGAAAACTGTAAACACGAAAAATTTATTTCTTTTATCTTCTGGAAAATAATATTTTTCAGAAAATTTTATAGAAGAAAAGAAAATAAAATAAAAAATTGAAAGAAAACAAATGTTCAACTATGAAAGAAAAAGAGCAAATAGTACAAGAGGTAGGGAAAAAAAACAACTCACCATTAAGCAAGAAAAATACAATATTTTTTTTCGGGTTTTAAATTTATAAAATTTTTTTTCTTTTTTTTTTCGAAAGCAATTAAATTTCCTCAATATAGTTTTAGAATAATTTTCTAAAATTTGATTATCCAAAATGTCTTAATTTCAGATGATATCTAAAATCAATTAGTTATGATAACTCTATATTTCGGAAATTGATTGTCTAACTAACATAAAATAAGTGTTGGGTCTAAGGTCTAGGTTACTACCGTTACCTATCATAAGTTTCTAAAATTTTGATCAAGAATCCTAAATTCATTATGATATTTCCCCGGCAACGGCGCCACAAATCTGATGTGTTCCCGACTGATATGTTAAATATGTGTTATTTTACCCTATGTTGATTATGAGTAATTAAGGACTTAGATTGACTAATTGTCACTTTTAGTCTCTATACTGTCACTTAATCAGCCATAACATAAGGCATAGTACCTATCGTTTAGCTAGTCTGTTGGAAAGTATCTACGATTTTATTAAGTTAAATATCGTACTCCCAGGGAAGTGGTAACAGCTTAGTAGTAACTAGCCTTTTACCCTAACTCTTACCTTATGATTCAGTTATGCAATCGTCGTCAATTACTTTGATGAGAGGGTGATTCATTCTCCACTAGGTTTAAGTCTATTAAAGCCTACAAGTGTTTTATAGATAAGGTCCTGATTCTATGTTATACTGTTCCTATATGTTGATTGACCTATCTTCGAGTGTTTTAGACATGTCTTGGCCTGTATTGCAACTATGTTCTGAGTCTAAAGGTGTACCACATCCGAGTTATCTGATAAACCGCCCCATCGCCAAGGTTAACGGCCCTACTCACGGTTCGAGCTAAAGACATCCATGAAATCCCTATGTCACTTAGGGGATCATGCCGCTCGCCCCTAACCGCCGGCATAAACGCTCAACTCAGCCTACTTAGACTACTCTAACAAACAGGGTGTTCCACAGGTTATTTTATCTAATATGGCAGACACCAATACTAATTGATGCCTGTTAAACTAAACAGGTTATGAATAGACCGTAGTTAGGAATTATTTATAACCCTAATTTTAGTTTAAAAGAGACTACATTAGACATGCAGACATAATGAATATTAAGCAGGTGGCCATTTCCGGAAAATCATAAAAACTTCAACATATAAAACATATATTCATAAAAATCATAATCTCATATCCATAACAAATCTTTGGACAAACACAATACAAACATATAAAGAGACGGACAGGGGGACTGATGCCATAAAGAAATCAACCTTTACTTAGTCTCGCCGATGGAGCAACTACTTGTATATGTCGTACTGCTTGATCCGACTCTGCTCGACAGAACCTTTGGAGGACGCTTCCTCAGCCTAGTAGCTGGACTTTACCTTAATACCCAGCTTAAGCCCAACCCTGTGGACTGACTCTTCGAACGCCTAGAGCCCTCTTAGGATCTCCTAACGAAATCCCGGGTATTCTATGAATACCAGAAACGAACCTATCTATCGAAGCCTAAGAACTGAGACTAATTCTCAGAAACTAAGAAAACGAAACACTAACTAAAAATAGAAGAAAACTTATACTGAACCCGAGTCTCTAAGTGACATATGTACTCGAGAAAATGTACAACTTAAGTCACTAAATGACTCAGATTGAGTGGAGAGGAATGATTTCAACAGAGGAAGGCTTGGGTATTTATACTAACTTTCTGGAGTGATTTTTCTTCAAAAATGCGATGTGGGACTTGGAATTGCAGCTCGGGACACCCGTCCTGGACTGTTGACCAGGTCAGGACGGCCGTCCCGAGTCTTGGACGCCCATCCTGGCCTGTTGACCAGGTCATGACGCCCATCCTGATTCGGGACGCCCTCCTCGACTTCCGAACTTCTAAAAAATTGCGTTTTTGCCCCGAAATTTTCCATTTTCTTCTACTTTTCACCTGACACTTCCAAAATCATAAAAACTGTTAAATTGAGTTAATAACAAACAATTAAGACCAATTTGCCCGCAATTTCACCCTAAATTATGCCTAAAAACATGCTAAAAATGTGATATGATTTATGCATATCAGATAACCCCACACTTAGCTTTTTGCTTGTCCTCAAGCAAAGTCTACCTGAAGTTCGTGATTCTAAATCATATGTGCAGTCACTTAAATTTCCTAGTCATGTTTTTATTCCAAACATTTTTCAGACAATTCTTAACACAGGTCTGACTGGTTAGGTTGCTATGACAAGGTCTCAAATATCTCTAGTAGATTGTTATAATCAAGCAGGTTAACAACTTAACAACTAGATTGAACTCTTCTCTCAGTCACAAGGTCTTCCTGATGTGTAGTATGTGTACTAGTCTAGACCAGATCGTCAACACAATAAACTCTCATCTTAACTATTACCAGATAACACTTTGACCCGTCGCTAGACATACTAACAACAAACAAATTTCTGAGTTCTGAGCCTTGGTGATCAGATTTTAATTATTTAGCATTTATTGATTTTTTTCCTTTTATAGATTCAGGGTATTTTGAGTCTGCTTTGAACACGTCAACTTCAACTACCCATGTAGCGAGTCCCACTCCGATGACTCCCAGACCTACACGACCTTAGGGCATCAGGCTTTAAGTTCCCCTAAGGAGTGGTGCTCGAGTAGCAAAGGCCGCTGGCAAACTACCCTATTTAATTAACTCTCTTTTGTTTCTTTTCACTTTTAGCTCAGAGTCTCATCTAGTCATTCTAATTGTCAATACATCCACAACTGGTCTAATCTTATCTAGTTAAGTCTTGAAAATGTAATTGGCTGAGGTCTCTAATCCAGACTAAGTTGTGCTCAATTATCAGGAATTCCCTATTCATAATCAATAAGTTCAAAATAGTCATCACATTGTCTTCTACTAACCATAACATTCTACCTACATATCATAGACATAAGCAATGTTTTACCAATCATGCTGCATTTAGAAGTCTTAAAGAATGAAAATTTTGGAAGGGTGTGAAAATACGGGGGAAAACAAGCAAAATCATGCAAAAAGTTTCTCAAACTACTAACAATTTTCTCAAACTACTACAGTGCACCGTGCACTGCTACCCCACAGTTAAGTCTGACACTGCCCTCAGTGTTCATGTATATCTAAACTACCCCACACTTATTTGAAAACAAGAAACAGAAATAAAACAGAAAATACTCTTACCCCACACTTATTCGAATAACTATGGGTAGGAAGGAAAATAAAGCAATAAAAGAAATCAAAACAGGAAGGTAATAGAAATAACAAAACATAAAACGAAGATAAAAATTAAAAGAACACAAAGTAGAGGAAGATTAAGATTAGAAAAACTCCCTTGCCTCTAGCAGAAGGGTTTTCTCTGGGCTGTCAATTGGCTCTTCACCTTAGCCATGTGCTATTGCTGAGGCGCTCTTGACTCTGTAAGCTCTAGATACTGGACGGATGACGTCAGCTCCGATCCTTCATTGTCGAGCTCCAGGTAGTGGCCTATCCATTTGATGAATGAGTCCAGTCCCAAGGACTATTTCCTCGAATCATTTGCAAAGTTTCTCGTAATCGTAGCAACGTGTCTAGAAGGAACGTGTCTAGGAATGAGACATTTTTGGATTGGTGTGCCTACCTGCCAATGTCAGTGAAGGTATTGCATGCAAGTTCCGAATGGCAGAAAAGATACCTGAAGCTTTGGTGAAGTCGTGGTGGCAAGAGGCTCCAGTGGTGTAAATCTGGTCCCAAGTATTTGAGACTTCCTCGGGGAAGTTTCTCACAGCTGATTGGTATGCAGGGGATGCAAGCTCCTCCATTGCTATGCTCCTGATACAACGCCAAATTCCTCCATATCCCTCAACCGTTCGATATCACTGTTATGCATAAATCATATCACATTTTTAGCATGTTTTTAGGCCTAATTTAGGGTGAAATTGAGGGTAAATCGGTCTTAATTGTTTGTTATTAACTCAATTTCACAGTTTTTATGATTTTTGAAGTGTCATGTGAAAAGTAGAAGAAAATGGAAAATTTCGGTGCAAAAACGCAAATTTTCAGAAGTTCGGACTTCAGGGAGGGCGTCCTGAATCAGGACGGGCGTCCAAGACTCAGGACGGGCGTCCTAACCTGGTCAACAGTCCAGGACGGGCATCCCAATCCAGGACGGGCGTCCCGAGCTGTAATTCCAAGTCCCACATTGAATTTTTGAAGAAAAATCACTCCAGAAAGCTGCTATAAATACCCAGGTCTTCCTCAGTTGAAATCATTCTTCTCCACTCAATCTGAGTCATTTAGTGACTTAAGTTGTACAGTTTTCTCGAGTACATAAGTCAATGAGAGACTCGGGTTCACTATAAGTTTTCTTCTATTTTTAGTTAGTGTTTTCATTTTCTTAGTTTCTGAGAATTAGTCTCAGAACTTAGGCTTCGATAGATAGGTTCGTTTCTGGTATTCATAGAATACCCGGGATTTTGTTAGGAGATCCTAAGAGGGCTCTAGGTGTTCGAAGAGTGATACGCGAAAATCGTATCACATTTTTAGCATGTTTTTATATATGTTTTAATGTGAAATTGAGAGTAAATTGACATTAATTGTTTACTATTTACTTGATTTCACGGTTTTTATGATTTTGGAAGTGTCAGGTGAAAAGTAGACGAAAACAGCAAATTCTGGGGCAAAAATGCAATTTTTGGAAATGTTAACCCGGTCAAAGGTCCGGGACGGGCGTCCCGACCCAGTCAAACCGCCAGGACGGGCGTCCTGAACCGGGACGGGCGTCCCGAACCTGGTCAACGAATCAGGGCGGGCGTCCCGAGCTGCCAAAAGCTGTCCCACATCGAATTTTTCAGAGATTTTCACTCGGGGAAACTGCTATAAATACCCCAGGCCTCCAGCAGTTGAATTCATCCCTCTCCACTCGATCTGAGTCATTAAGTGGTTTCCAGTGTACAATTTTCCAGTACACAACTCACTCAGAGATTCGGATCTCAGTTTTCTTTCTTATTAGTGTTTGTTTTAGTTTCTGAGAAATAGTCTCAGATCTTAGGTTTCTATAGATAGGTTCGTTTCTGGTATTCATAGAATACCCGGGATTTCGTTAGGAGATCCTAAGAGAGCTCTAGGCGTTCGAAGAGTCAGTCCACAGGGCTAGGCTTAAGCCCAGGACGTAAGGTAAAGTCTAGCTACTAGGCTGAGGAAGCGTCCTCCGAAGGTTCTGGTGAGCATAGTCAGGGCGAGCAATACGACATATACAGCAGTACGCTCCGTAGGCGAGACTTCGTAAAGGGTGATTTCTTTATGGCATCGGTCCCCATGTCCCTCTCTTATATGTGTTATTGCTTTGTTCTAAATATGAATTATGAATATCAGATTACGATTTTATGAATAGTTGTGTTATATGTTGAAGTTTTTATGTTTTTCCGGAAATAGCCACCTGCTAAATATTCATTATGTCTGCATGTCTAATGTAAGTCTCTTTTAAACTAAAACTAGGGTTATAGACAATTCCTAACCACGGTCTATTCATAACCTGTTTAGTTTAACAGGCATCAATTAGTATTGGTGTCTGCCATACTAGATAAAATAACCAACGGAACACCTTATTTGTTAGAGTAGTCTAGGTAGGCTGAGTAGAGAGTTATGCCGGCGGTTTTGCGACGAGCAGCATGACCCCGAAGTGACATAGGGTACCGTTCATTGCTGACTTTAGTCCGGGCCGTGAGTAAGGCCGTTTACCTTAACGATGGGGCGGTAGTGGTAGTGTAGACCTCAGATGTGGTACACCTTTAGACACAGAACATAGTTGCATTCCAGGCTAAGATATATCTAAAACACTCGAATATAGGTCAATCAACATATAGGAACAGTATAACATAGAATCAGAACTCATCTTTAAAACACTTTTAGGATTAATTAGACTTAAACCTAGTGGAGAATGGATCACCCTCTCATCAAAGTATTTGATGAAGATTGCATAACTGGATTATAAGATAGGAGTTAGGATAAAAGGCTAGTTACTACTAAGCCGTTGCCACTTCCCTGGGAGTACGATAATTAAATTAATAAAATCGTAGATACTTTCCAATAGACTAGCTACACGATAGGTACTCTGCCTTAGGTTCTGGCTGATTAAGTGACACCATAGAGACTAAATGTGACAATTAGTCAATCACAGTCCTTAATTATTCATAATCAAAATAGGGTAAAATAACACCTATTTAGCACGTCAACCGGAATCGCATCAGATTTTTGGCGCCGTTGCCGGGGAAATATCATAATGAATTTAGGATTATTGGCCACAATTCTAGAGACTTATGATAGGTAACGGTAGTAACCTAGACTTTTGATTTACACTTATGTTATACCAGTTAGGCAATCACTTTCCTGAATATAGGATTATCATAACTAATTAATTTTAGATGTCATCTGAAATTAAGAGACTTAAGATAATCAAATTTTAGAAAATTATTCTAGAATCATATTGAGGAAATTTACCTGCTTTCTAAATAAATTTTAAAATCCATAAAAATATTTTTCTCGTTTTTCTTCACTTTCCTATGTTTGTTATTTGTTATTTCTAACCAGACTTTGCACTCAAAGATGAAGGGAACAAGAGCCCAGGATACTCTGGACGAAGTAGAACATAACACTTCCCCAGAAATCCAAACAATTCCTTCTTCTCCCGAATACACTCCTGCTTCTCCCGAATACACTCCTGCTTCTCCCGAATACACTCCTGCCTCTCCCGAATACACTCTTGCTTCTCCCGAATATACTCCTAAATCTCCTGAGTACACCCCGAAATCTCCTGAATATACTCCTGCATCCCCCGCACCTAACGACCAACCACCTTCATCAGAGGATAGCACTGACAGTTCTCAATCAGCCTTGGCTGCCCGGGTAGATGCTATATCTCACAGGATAAGCGTTATGACTCAGCCAATACCGGGCGGACTAAGACGATCATATCAGGCTGTTCTAACCTTAAGTTCTGAAGTAACCCAACTCAGAACCACAATAGAACGCCAAAATGTGCAATTACTCCGAGAGATGATGGAAATCTTGAAGGAACAAAGGAACCAGCAGGAGGAAATGCGCAACATACAAGCAGAACTGCAAGAGATGCGAAACATTCGAACAGAACTACAGGAGATCAGAAACAGGATTCGTTAAAAAGGGAAGATTCTTTTACTTTTATTTTCAGCAAATAATAAGTTTGAACTGAAACTTGAATAATTGACCCATATTTTTCTAACATTTTTAAAGGGTCCTTTATTTTCAACAATTTTCTTCAGACATTTTATTTCTATGAAAAACGAAAAGTTTGCAATTGCAGTTTATTTTTCATTAACTAAATTGTATAAACTCAAATTTTTGTTTTTCTTGCTGAATTTAAATAGGAATAAAATTAGGGTAGTATGATTTTCGAAAAAGTGAGACTGAGGAATTTTTGCATAGAGTTTTTTTTTTAACAACTTCTGAATTTCATTGGATAAACATGAAGCCTTGTTAAAAATTATGATTATTTTTGGTAGACTGAGATTTGTAGGAATTAGAAAAAATATATATATATTTTCGGAATTGGCACGCGTCCCGAGGCAACCCGGGACGGGCGTCCCGAAGGCAGCCCCTTCTATAAAATCTCAATTTTTTCATTTTCCCCTCAAAATTCACTTCCAAAAATCCCCCTCTCTCAAATAACTCTCTCCCTTTACCTTTGGCAAACTTTTCAAATTTAAAATTTCAAATTTAAAATTTCAAATTTCCCTCCAAAATTTAAATTTTAAATTTCCTTCCAAATTCGAATTTCCCTCCAAAATTTGAATTTCCCGCAAAAAATTTCGAAATCTTTCCCTAGCCTAATTTCACCCTTTTGAATTCAAATTCACCTCCAGAATTCGAATTCGAACCTTCCTTCCTACCTAAAACTCCCAAAATCTCTCAAACACTTTCAACCCAAATGGCTGCCAAACGTGCTCGTACCACATCCACTATGGCAGTTACCTCAGTGACACATCCTTTTATGCTGTTTCCCTCCAGCACAGCATATCAGGAGAGATGTCACGGATACATCGGACGCACGATACTGACGGGCAGAACATTGGATTGGGCAGCAGTACAGACACTGGGAGTAGAGGCTGAGGTCAGACGCATACTCGACGTACCACCTTACAGTCGAGTATTCATCGTCACAGAGCCCACATACCTGGAGCTGGTATGTGAGTTCTATGCGTCCTTTGCATGCCACCAGGAGCAGATCACATTCCGCTTAGGCTGGAATAGATCGGTATGAGCATGGCCGAGTTCGGCGTCGCCATGAGTATCTGGCAGAGAGATGAGCTGGATACGCCCGCATACACCATAGCAGTGCGAGACTTCACGACTGTGGGCGTCCCCGCTGCTTGGGCTCAGATTTGTATGACGGGTGCCCCATACCAGCACGGCTCCTCGAAAGCCACAGGTATCTATCCCGCTCTTCGCTACTTACATGCCATTATCGCACACACTTTGTCAGGACGACGGACGGCCCCCGGGAATGTCACCCAAATGGAGACATTCCTCTTGGCCAACATGCATATGGGATCCACAGTAGAGATGGCTCGACTTATCACAGTCATCATGCGGGGTTTTGCTACGGACACTCGGAAACAGTGTCTGGGGCTCGGGCCATTCATCACCAGGATAGCCCGCTACCTGGAGTTGGACATAGAGGGCTCGGAGCTTACTCTGGTCACCCCAACCACTATTCCCACAGACGTTACCATCCTACGGAACATGGGAATGGTTGTCCGGGATGCGAGCGGCCGCTACACCATCCACACAGAGCAGCCAGGACAGGCCTCGGCATCAGAAGCAGCTCCACCGCATATCCCTCCATCCGAGAGTTCGTGCCACGTACTGCCTTCGAACGACACATGTCGCACGGATTGGCAGAACTATCGGCACGATACAGTCGAGACATGGACCAGATTGACAGACGGCTGGCAATGATGGATAACAGGGTTGACAGACGACTGGCGATGATGGATGACATGATCGCCATGATCACCAGTAGGATTGAGGAGATACATCAGCAGACTGCCCGAGTAGCGGAGAACTTCGAGTTTGACTTAGCAGACCTCGGTCCACTGGATGGCGACACGCCGGGTTCTTAGTCTCTCTCTCCCCTTCTTTCCTTTCTTTTGTCTTTTGTTTATCTTGTTCTTTGTGTATGTCTGGGCTGTATGACTATGAATCTTTGTACAAAATTGATTTATATGACATACAGAATTGTTGCATTATTTTGTTTTTTCTTGTTTTTTTTTGTTTTATTTCTTGTTTTCAAATAAGTGTGGGGTAATTAGCTATGCATGAACACTGAGGACAGTGCCAAACTTAAGTGTGGGGTAGCAGTGCACGGTGCACTGTAGCAGTTTGCAAAATTTTTCGCATGCTTTTGCTAGTTTTCCCTGTATTTTCACACCCTTCCAAAAAAATTTTCAAAATTTTTCCGTCTTTCAGACTTCTAAATGCAGTATGCTTGGTTAAACAATTGCTTATGTCTATGATATGTAGGTAGTATGCTATGGTTATTAGGAGATAGTTGATAGCTATCTTGGACTAATTGATTAGGAATAGGGAATTCCTGATAACTGAGCACAACTTTGTCTGGATTAGAGACCTCAACCAATTGCCTATTCAAGACTTAACTAGATAAAATCAGACCAATTGTGGATATATTGGCAGTTAGAATAACTAGATGAGACTCTGAGCTAAAAGTGAAAGGAACATTAAGGAAGTTAATTACAATAGGGTAGTTTGCCAACGGCCTTCGCTACTCGAGCACCACTCCTTCGGGGAATTTAAAGCCTGATGCCCTAAGGTCGTGTAGATCTGGGAGTCATCGGAGTGGGACTCGCTACATGGGTAGTTGAAGTTGACGTGTTCTAAGCAGACTCGAAATACCCTGAATCTATAAAGAAAATAACTAAGTGCTAAAACATTAAAAATCTTATCACCAAAGCTCAGAACTCAGAAAGTTATCTGTTGTCAGTGTGTCTAGCGATAGGTCGAAGTATTATCTGGTAGCAGTTAAGATAAGAGTTCGTTGTGTGTGACTATCTGGTCTAGACTAGTACACACACTACACATCAGGAAGACCCTGTGACTAAGAAAAAAGTCCAACCTAGTTGTTGATTTGTTTTCTGCCTGATCATAACAAGCTAAAAACATTTGAGACCTTGTCATAGCAACCTAACCAGTCAGACCTGTGTTAAGAATTGTCTGAAGAATTTTTGGAATAAAAACATGATTAGGAATTTAAGTGACTGCACTACGGTTTAAAATCACTAACTCCATGTAGACTTTGCTTGAGGACAAGCAAAAAGTAAGTGTGGGGTTATCTGATACGCGAAAATCGTATCACATTTTTAGCATGTTTTTATATATGTTTTAATGTGAAATTGAGAGTAAATTGACATTAATTTTTACTATTTACTTGATTTCACGGTTTTTATGATTTGGAAGTGTCAGGTGAAAAGTAGACGAAAACAGCAAATTCTGGGGCAAAAACGCAATTTTTGGAAATGTTGACCCGGTCAAAGGTCCGGGACGGGCGTCCCGACCCAGTCAAACCGCCAGGACGGGCGTCCCGAACCTGGTCAACGAATCAGGGCGGGCGTCCCGAACCGGGACGGGCGTCCCGAGCCGCCAAAAGCTGTCCCACATCGAATTTTTCAGAGATTTTCACTCCGGGAAACTACTATAAATACCCCAGGCCTCCAGCAGTTGAATTCATCCCTCTCCACTCGATCTGAGTCATTAAGTGGTTTCCAATGTACAATTTTCCAGTACACAACTCACTCAGAGATTCGGATCTCAGTTTTCTTTCTTTATTGTGTTTTTTAGTTTCTGAGAAATAGTCTCAGATCTTAGGTTTATAGATAGGTTCGTTTCTGGTATTCATAGAATACCCAGGATTTCGTTAGGAGATCCTAAGAGAGCTCTAGGCGTTCGAAGAGTCAGTCCACAGGGCTAGGCTTAAGCCCAGGACGTAAGGTAAAGTCTAGCTACTAGGCTGAGGAAGCGTCTCCAAAGGTTCTGGTGAGCAGAGTCAGGGCGAGCAATACGACATATACAGCAGTACGCTCCGTAAGCGAGACTTCGTAAAGGGTGATTCTTTATGGCATCGGTCCCATGTCCCTCTCTTATATGTGTTATTGCTTTGTTCTAATATGAATTATGAATATCAGATTACGATTTATGAATAGTTGTGTTATATGTTGAAGTTTTTATGTTTTTCCGGAAATAGCCACCTGCTAAATATCATTATGTCTGCATGTCTAATGTAAGTCTCTTTTAAACTAAAACTAGGGTTATAGACAATTCCTAACCACGGTCTATTC
This sequence comes from Asclepias syriaca, assembly GCA_027405835.1. Taxonomy (NCBI): domain Eukaryota; kingdom Viridiplantae; phylum Streptophyta; class Magnoliopsida; order Gentianales; family Apocynaceae; genus Asclepias; species Asclepias syriaca. Next base: position 11,094,793 of record CM049930.1, read on the forward strand.
ATAACCTGTTAGTTTAACAAGCATCAATTAGTATTGGTGTCTGCCATACTAGATAAAATAACCAACGGAACACCTGTTTGTTAGAGTAGTCTAGGTAGGCTGAGTAGAGGTTATGCCGGCGGTTTTGCGACGAGCAGCATGACCCCGAAGTGACATAGGGTACCGTTCATTGCTGACTTTAGTCAGGGCCGTGAGTAAGGCCGTTACCTTAACGATGGGGCGGTAGTGTAGAGACCTCAGATGTGGTACACCTTTAGACACAGAACATAGTTGCATTCCAGGCTAAGATATATCTAAAACACTCGAATATAGGTCAATCAACATATAGGAACAGTATAACATAGAATCAGAATCATCTTTAAAACACTTTAGGATTAATTAGACTTAAACCTAGTGGAGAATGGATCACCCTCTCATCAAAGTATTTGATGAAGATTGCATAACTGGATTATAAGATAGGAGTTAGGATAAAAGGCTAGTTACTACTAAGCCGTTGCCACTTCCATGGGAGTACGATAATTAAAATAAAATCGTAGATACTTTCCAATAGAGCTACACGATAGGTACTCTACCTTAGGTTCTGGCTGATTAAGTGACACCATAGAGACTAAATGTGACAATTAGTCAATCACAGTCCTTAATTATTCATAATCAACATAGGGTAAAATAACACCTATTTAGCACGTCAACCGGAATCGCATCAAAGAGTTAGTCCATAGGGCTGGGCTTAAGTTGGGTATTAAGGTAAAGTCCAGCGACTAGGTTGAGGAAGCGTCCTCCGAAGGTAAAGTCCAGCAGTACGACATATACAAGTAGTTGCTCCATCGGCGAGACTAAGTAAAGGGTGATTTCTTTATGGCATCAGTCCCCTTGTCCCTCTCTTTATATGTTCGTATTGTGTTTGTCCAAAGAATGATTTTGAATATTAGACTATGATTTTTATGAATATTTGTTATATATGTTGAAGTTGTTATGTTTTTCCGGAAATAGCCACCTGCTTAATATTCACTATGTGTGCATGTCTAATGTGTTCTTTTAAACTAAAATTAGGGTTATAGACAATTCCTAACCACGCCTGTTTAGTTTAACAAGCATCAATTAGTATTGGTGTCTGCCATACTAGATAAAATAACCTGCGGAACACCCAGTTTGTTAGAGTAGTCTAGGTAGGCTGAGTTGAGCGTTTATGTTGGCGGTTAGGGGCGAGTGGCATGATCCCCGAAGTGACATAGGTCTTTCATGGATGTCTTTAGTTCGAACCGTGAGTAGAGCCGTTAACCTTAACGATGGGGCGGTTTATCAGAGACCTCGGATGTGGTACACCTTTAGACTCAGAACATAGTTGCAATCCAGGCTAAGATATATCTAAAATACTCGAAGATAGGTCAATCAACATATAGGAATAGTATAACATAGAATCAGGACATTATCTATGAAACACTTTTAGGCTTAAATAGATTTAAACCTAGTGGAGAATGGATCACCCTCTCATCAATGTTATTGATAACGATTGCATAACTGAATCATAAGATAAGAGTTAGGATAAAAGGCTAGTTACTACCAAGTCGTTACCACTTCCCTGGGAGTACGATATTTATTTAGTAAAATCATAGATACTTTCCAACAGACTAGCTACACGATAGGTACTCTGCCTTAGGTTTTGACTGATTAAGTGACACTATAAAGACTAAACGTGACAATTAGTCAATCCCAGTCCTTAATTACTCATAATCAACATAGGGTTAATCAACACCTATTTAGCATATCAGTCGGGAAGCCATCAATCACTTGGTAGATCACTTGCTTGCACTGGTCTGGCTTTAATTGTTGCCATTATCTCATCTGTTGATTCTGCGGGTAGGGGTTTTGCTATGGTGGTATCTTCTGAAAGTTTCCAGCTTCTGAATTATTCCTCAGCTAAATCCCGTATGATTCCTCTAGGTGGGATTGTATGCATTTCCCATTGGAGTAGCATTCTGCAGTAACCTACTCCTACCTCTTTTGGAATGGTTCGTATTTCATTCCCATAGCAATCCCTGCTAAAGTGTGGTGCTTGGCAGACTTCACAGATTAAATACATAGGCACATCTGAATCTAGAAAACAATTTCTCAAAATCTGCACATGATTTTAACATCGTTAGTAGGTAATGCCTGTGCTTCAGGCTATTTTTGAAAAGTGTTCTACGACTACTATAATGTAAATGTTTTCACATGAAGAAAAAGAAAAGGATTCAATCAATACCGACATAGAATGACATTTCTTCTTACTTAAAACCTAAGACAAAATTGACAACTCAAAAGAAAAATATTCTTTCCTCATTTCCATTTTTATTTTTTCGAAATTAAATAAAAACAAACAAATAGGAAAACTGTAAACACGAAAAATTTATTTCTTTTATCTTCTGGAAAATAATATTTTTCAGAAAATTTTATAGAAGAAAAGAAAAGAAAATAAAAAATTGAAAGAAAACAAATGTTCAACTGTGAAAGAAAAAGAGCAAATAGTACAAGAGGTAGGGAAAAAAAACAACTCACCATTGAGCAAGAAAAATACAATATTTTTTTCGGGTTTTAAATTTTTAAATTTTTTTTTCTTTTTTTTTCGAAAGCAATTAAATTTCCTCAATATGGTTTTAGAATAATTTTCTAAAATTTGATTATCCAAAATGTCTTAATTTCAGATGATATCTAAAATCAATTAGTTATGATAACTCTATATTTCAGAAATTGATTGTCTAACTAACATAAAATAAGTTTTGGGTCTAAGGTCTAGGTTACTACCGTTACCTATCATAAGTTTCTAAAATTTTGATCAAGAATCCTAAATTCATTATGATATTTCCCCGGCAACGGCACCAAAAATCTGATGTGTTCACGACTGATATGTTAAATAGGTGTTATTTTACCCTATGTTGATTATGAGTAATTAAGGACTTAGATTGACTAATTGTCACTTTTAGTCTCTATACTGTCACTTAATCAGCCATAACCTAAGGCATAGTACCTATCGTTGAGCTAGTCTGTTGGAAAGTATCTACGATTTTATTAAGTTAAATATCGTACTCCCAGGGAAGTGGTAACAGCTTAGTAGTAACTAGCCTTTTACCCTAACTTACCTTATGATTAGTTATGCAATGTCATCAATAATTTGATGAGAGGGGTGATTCATTCTCCACTAGGTTTAAGTCTATTAAAGCCTACAAGTGTTTTATAGATAAGGATGATTCTATGTTATACTGTTCCTATATGTTGATTGACCAATCTTCGAGTGTTTTAGACATGTTGGCCTGGATTGCAACTATGTCTGAGTCTAAAGGTGTACCACATCCGAGTTATCTGATAAACCGCCATCGCCAAGGTTAACAGCCTACTCACGGTTCGAGCTAAAGACATCCATGAAAGCCCTATGTCACTTAGGGGATCATGCCGCTCGCCCTAACGCCGGCATAAACGCTCAACTCAGCCTACTTAGACTACTCTAACAAACAGGGTGTTCCACAGGTTATTTTATCTAATATGGCAGACACCAATACTATTGATGCCGTGTTAAACTAAACAGGTTATGAATGACCGTGGTTAGGAATTGTCTATAACCCTAATTTTAGTTTAAAAGAGACTACATTAGACATGCAGACATAATGAATATTAAGCAGGTGGCCATTTCCGGAAAATCATAAAAACTTCAACATATAAAACATATATTCATAAAAATCATAATCTCATATCCATAAGAAATCTTTGGACAAACACAATACAAACATATAAAGAGAGGGACAGGGGGACTGATGCCATAAAGAAATCACCCTTTACTTAGTCTCGCCGATGGAGCAACTACTTGTATATGTCGTACTGCTTGACCCGACTCTGCTCGACAGAACCTTCGGAGGATGCTTCCTCAGCCTAGTAGCTGGACTTTACCTTAATACCCAGCTTAAACCCAACCCTATGGACTGACTCTTCGAACGCCTAGAGCCCTCTTAGGATCTCCTAACGAAATCCCGGGTATTCTATGAATACCATAAACGAACCTATCTATCGAAGCCTAAGATCTGAGACTAATTCTCAAAAGCTAAGAAAACGAAACACTAACTAAAAATAGAAGAAAACTTATACTGAACCCGAGTCTCTAAGTGACTTATGTACTCGAGAAAATGTACAACTTAAGTCACTAAATGACTCAGATTGAGTGGAGAGGAATGATTTCAACTGAGGAAGTCATGGGGTATTTATAGTAGCTTTCTGGAGTTATTTTTCTTCAGAAATTCGATGTGGGACTTGGAATTGCAGCTCGGGATGCCCATCCTGGACTGTTGACCAGGTCAGGACGGCCGTCCCGAGTCCTGGACGCCCATCCTGGCCTGTTGACCAGGTCAGGACGCGCATCCTGATTCGGGACGCCCTCCCCGACTTCCGAACTTCTAAAAAATTGCGTTTTTGCCCCGAAATTTGCCATTTTCTTCTACTTTTCACCTGACACTTCCAAAATCATAAAAACTGTGAAATGGAGTTAATAACAAACAATTAAGACCAATTTGCGCTCAATTTCACGCTAATTATGCCTAAAAACATGCTAAAAATGTGATATGATTCAGTTATGCAATCGTCGTCAATAACTTTGATGAGAGGGTGATTCATTCTCCACTAGGTTTAAGTCTATTAAAGCCTACAAGTGTTTTATAGAGAAGGTCCTGATTTTATGTTATACTGTTCCTATATGTTGATTGACCTATCTTCGAGTGTTTTAGACATGTCTTGGCCTGGATTGCAACTATGTTCTGAGTCTAAAGGTGTACCACATCCGAGTTATCTGATAAACTGCCCCATCACCAAGGTTAACGGCCCTACTCACGGTTCGAGCTAAAGACATCCATGAAAGCCCTATGTCAATTAGGGGATCATGCCGCTCGCCCCTAATCGCCGGCATAAATGCTCAACTCAGCCTACTTAGACTACTCTAACAAACAAGGTGTTCCGCATGTTATTTTATCTAATATGGCAGACACCAATACTAATTGATGCCTGTTAAACTAAACAGGTTATGAATAGACCGTAGTTAGGAATTATCTATAACCTTAATTTAAGTTTAAAAGAGACTACATTAGACATGCAGACATAATGAATATTAAGCAGGTGGCCATTTCCAGAAAATCATAAAAACTTCAACATATAAAACAGATATTCATAAAAATCATAATCTCATATCCATAACAAATCTTTGGACAAACACAACACAAACATATAAAGAGAGGGACAGGGGGACTAATGCCATAAAGAAATCACCCTTTACTTAGTCTCGTCGATGGAGCAACTGCTTGTATATGTCATACTGCTTGACCAGACTCTGCTCGACAGAACCTTTGTAGGACGCTTCCTCAGCCTAGTAGCTGGACTTTACCTTAATACCCAGCTTGAGCCCAGCCATGTGGACTGACTCTTCGAACGCCTAGAGCCCTCTTAGGATCTCTTAACGAAATCCCAGGTATTCTATGAATACCAATAACGAACCTATCTATCGAAGACTAAGATCTGAGACTAATTCTCAGAAACTGAGAAAACGAAACACTAACTAAAAAGAGAAGAAAACTTATACTGAACCCGAGTCTCTAAGTGACTTATGTACTCGAGCAAATGTACAACTTAAGTCACTAAATGACTCAGATTGAGTGGAGAGGAATGATTTCAACTGCGGAAGGCTTGGGGTATTTATAGTAGCTTTCTGGAGTGATTTTTCTTCAAAACTTCGATGTGGGACTTGGAATTGCAGCTCGGGACGCCCGTCCTAGATTGGGATGCCCGTCCTGGACTGTTGACCAGGTCAGGACGCCCATCCTGATTCAGGACGCCCTCCCCGACTTCCGAACTTCTAAAAAATTGCGTTTTTGCCCCAAAATTTGCCATTTTCTTCTACTTTTCACATGACACTTCCAAAATAAAGAAACTGTGAAATTAAGTTAATAACAAACAATTAAGACCAATTTGCCCTCAATTTCACCCTAAATTATGCCTAAAAATATGCTAAAAATGTGATGTGATTTATGCATATCAACTATCTCTGCAACTTTCTGTAGATTCTTCTTCATTTGCTTTCTGTCGTGAATTCAGTCCCGCCTCAACTTTTCAGACTTTTATCCGACTTCTAAAAAAGGTGCGTTTTGTCTTCTCTTTGGATGATCGGTCTGTTATTTCCCGCCATTGTTGACCTGTACGTGAGTTTGAACTTTTTCTTCCTGTTTCTTTGGTTTTTTTGTTATTATGAGATGAAATGTGATTGTTTTGTTTTCTTGTGGTCTTGATATGGGGATGTATTTGAATCTCTTTTTTTTTATTTTTTGCTGATCGGAGGGTGTTTGGGCTTTTGGAATAACTTAGGTTTCTTTTCTGGGTGACTTTTTGAATGGGGTTCTGAATGTTGAACTTCCATTCGCATGTAGGAAATGGCTGCCCAGGAAGAAAACATTAGGGAAGTTGAGGAATTTATGGCTAAAGGGTTTGGAGATCCCCAACCTGACCATCAGCAACCAGAGAACGATGTTACAGTCGCAGTGAGGGATGGTCAAACCAAGGTTCCTGCGGGTGTTCCTTTTCAACCTCCTATGCTTGAGCCTTTAGCTAGCAACTTCTCTTTTTGGCGAAGTAGATTTACCCGGGAGCAGGTTGAATCCTTGGTCCGTAGTTATAGAATAGACTCTCAGGTATATAGTAGGATCTTCGTAGTTCCTGAAGTGGGTAGGATGTCACTTTGACATATCCCACTTCCCTTAGCCCACTTTGTGGTAGGATTTAGACTTCCTATGGAACCCGCTTTCGTGAATTTCTTGGTCTTTGCCGGGGTTCAGCCTGGTCAAATACATCCCAATGCCGTTCGTACCCTATTTTGTTTGATTTGCCTTTGTCGTAGGTTAGGTTTTGAGCTTTCGATGAACATCCTAAGGATGTTTTTCTCTTCACTTCGGATGTCAGACAATACTCTTTCACTCCGTCCGCGCTGGAATAAAATCCAACTTTTTGATTCTCCACCCAATAAAGTAGATTTTAAAGGGAGGTGGGTTATGGTAGAGTCCAGGGTAGGTTTTCCTTTCCGTCCGAGTGTTAGTGAGGATTATCAGGGGTCTCCCATCCAACATTCCTCTTCTCTTAGCCACTCAGAGAAATCCTTTTTAGAAATTGTTACTCGGGACTTAGGGGATAGCCGCCAGCGTCAGTCCCGCTAGTCTGGAGTGGTGTGGTATAGGGGCTGGTTTGGATGCCCGAAAACGGGAGTTGGGCTTTGAGGAAGAAAGTCCCAACCGTGATTGGACTAATTTCAGTTTAAAAGAACGACAATAGACATGCAGACATAATGAATATTTAAGCAGGTGGCCATTTCTAGAAAAACATAACAACTTCAACATATATAACAAATATTCATAATAATCATAATCTGGTATTCAGAACTGTTATTTGGACAAACACAATAACAACATATAAGAGAGGGACAGGGGGGACCGATGCCATAAAGAAATCACCCTTTACGAAGTCTCGCAAATGGAGCGTACTGCTGTATATGCCGTATTGCTTGACCCGACTCTACTCGCCAGAACCTTCGGAGGACGCTTCCTCAGCCTAGTAACTGGGCTTTACCTTAATACCCAGCTTAAGCCCAGCCCTGTGGACTGACTCTTCGAATGCCTAGAGCCCTCTTAGGATCTCCTAATGAAATCCCGGGTATTCTATGAATACCAGAAACGAACCTATATATAGAAGCCTAAGATGTGAGACTATTTCTCAGAAACTAAAACAAAACACTAACAAGAAAGAAAACTGAGATCCGAGTCTCTGAGTGAGTTGTGTACTAGAGAAGTGTACACTGGAAACCACTTAATGACTCAGATCGAGTGGAGAGGAATGAAATCAACTGCTGGAGGCCTAGGGTATTTATAGCAGCTTCCCGGGGTGATTTTTCATCAAAAATTCGATGTGGGACTTGATCTGGGGGTTCGGGACGCCCGTCCCGGATTGGGACGCCCGTCCTGATCTGTTGACCAAGTCGGGACTCCCATCCCGAGTCCTGGACCCCCGTCCCGGTACTTTGATTGGGTCGGGACGCCCGTCCTGAGCCTTTGACCAAGTCAGCATTTCCAAAAATTGCATTTTTGCCCCAAAATTTGTTGTTTTCGTCTACTTTTCACCTGACACTTCCAAAATCATAAAAACTGTGAAATTGAGTAAATAACACACAATTAAGATCAATTTACCCTCAATTTCACCCTAAATCATATATAAAAACATGCTAAAAAGGTGATACAATTTTCGTGTATCACACGTCTTCCCAAGATCATCTACCCCAGCAAGGTATGCAGAATACTAAAATCTCTTATATCTGGGGTACTGATTAAATCCTTTTCTCTTTCTTCCTATGAAAATAATTACATCATAGTAGTCGTGCAACACTTTTCAAAATGGCATGAACCACATGCATTACCTACTAATGATGTTAAAGTCATGTGCAGATTCTATGAGAAATTTGGCGTTGTATCAGGAGCATAGCAATGGAGGAGCTTGCATCCCCTGCATACTAATCAGTTGTGAGAAACTTCCCCGAGGAAGTCTCAAATACTTGGGCCCAAATCTACACCACTGGAGCCTCCTACCACCACGGCTTCGCCAAAGCTTCAGGTATCTTTTCTGCCATTCAAAACTTGCATGCAATACCTTCACTGACATTGGCAGGTAGGCACACCAATCCAAAGAAGTCTCATTCCTAGACACGTTTCTTCTGGACACATTGCTACGATTACGAGAAACTTTGCAAATGATTCGAGGAAACAGTCCTTGGGGCTTGAGTCATTCATCAAATGGATAGGCCACTACCTGGAGCTCGACATTGAAGGATCGGAGCTGACGTCATCCGTTCTAATATCTAGAGCTTGCAGAGTCAAGAACACCTCAGCAATAGCACATGGCTAAGGTGAAGAGCCAATTGACAGATCAGAGAAGACCCTTCTGCTCGAGACATGAAGGGAGTTTTTCTAATCGTCATCTTCCTTTACTTTTATTTTGTGTTGTATTGTGTTCTGTTACTTCCATTACCCTTCTTTTATTTTGTTATTATTTTCTCTCTCTTACCCTTAGTTAGTCAAATAAGTGTGGGGTAATTTAGATATGCATGAACACTGAGGACAGTGTCAGACTTAAGTGTGGGGTAGCAGTGCACGGTGCACTGTAGTAGTTTGAGAAAACAATTTGCATGATTTTGCATGTTTTCCCCGTATTTTCTCACCCTTCCAAAAAAATTTCATTCTTTCAGACTTCAAAATGCAGTATGATTGGTAAAACATTATGATGTCTATGATATGTAGGTAGAATGTTATGATTAGTAGGAGACAATGTGATGACTATTTTGAACTTATTGATTACGAATAGGGAATTCCTGATAATTGAGCACAACTTAGTCTGGATTAGAGACCTCAGCCAATTACCTTTTCAAAACTTAACTAGATAAAATTAGATCAGTTGTGGATGTATTGGCAGTTAGAATAACTAGATGAGGCTTTGAGCTAAAAGTGAAAAGAAAAAGAAGAGAGTTAATTAAATAGGGTAGTTTGCTAGCGGCCTTTGCTACTCGAACACCACTCCTTAGGGGAACTTAAAGCCTGATGCCCTAAGGTCGTGTAGGTCTGGGAGTCATTGGAGTGGGACTCGCTACATGGGTAGTTAAAGTTGACGTGTTAAAGCAGACTCAAAATACCCTGAAAAATCTATAAAAGAAAAAAAATCAATAAATGCTAAATAATTAAAAATCTGATCACCAAGGCTCAGAACTCAGAAAGTTGTCTGTTGTTAGTATGTCTAGCGACGGGTTGAAGTGTTATCTGGTAGTAGTTAAGCCGAGAGTATATTGTGTTGAATATCTGGTCTAGACTAGTACACACACTACACATCAGGAAGATCTTGTGACTGAGAGAAGAGTTCAACCTAGTTGTTTAGTTGTTAAACCTGCTTGATCATAATAATCTACTAGAGACATTTGAGACCTTGTCATAGCAACCTAACCAGTCAGACCTGTGTTGTGAATTGTCTGAATAATTTTTGTAATAAAAACATGACTAGGAAATTTAAGTGACTCCACATATGATTTAAAATCACTAACTTCAGGTAGACTTTGCTTGAGGACAAGCAAAAAGCTAAGTGTGGGGTTATCTGATATGCATAAATCATATCACATTTTTAGCATGTTTTTAGGCATAATTTAGGGTGAAATTGATAGGAAATCTGTCTTAATTAATTGTTATTAACTCAATTTCACAGTTTTTGTGATTTTGGAAGTGTCAGGTGAAAAGTAAAAGAAAATGGCAAATTTCGGGGTAAAAATGCGATTTTCATAAATTCAGACGTCGGGGTGGGCGTCTCGAATCAGGATGGGCGTCCTGACCTGGTCAACAGGCTAGGACGGGCGTCCAGGACTTGGGACATCCATTCTGACTTGGTCAACAGGCTGGGAAGGGCGACCCAATCCAGGACGGGCGTCCCGGATGCCTATTCAAAGTCCCACATCAAAATTCTTGGGAAAATTCACTCCAGAGAGCTGCTATAAATACCCCAGGCCTTCCTCAGTTGAAATCATTCCTCTCTACTTGATCTGAGTCATTTAGTGACTTCAAGTGTACATTTTCTCGAGTACATAAGTCACCGAGAGACTCTGGTTCAGTAGAAGTTTATTTTTCTTAGACAGTGTCTCATTTTCTTAGTTTCTGAGAATTAGTCTCAGATCCTAGGATACGACAGATAGGTTCATTTTTGGTATTCATAGAATACACGGGATTTCATTAGGAGATCCTAAGAGGGCTCTAGGCGTTTGAAGAGTCAGTCCACAAGGCTAGGCTTAAGCTGGGTATTAAGGTAAAGTCCAGCTACTAGGCTGAGGAAGCATCCTCCGAAGGTTCTGTCGACCAGAGTCGGGTCGAGTAGTAAAACATATACAAGCAGTTGCTCCATCGGCGAGACTAAGTAAAGGGTGAATTCTTTATGGCATCAGTCCCCATGTCCCTCTCTTTATATGTTTGTATTGTGTTCGTCCAAATATTGATTATGTATATTAGATTATGATTTTATGAGTACTTGTTATACATGTTGAAGTTCTTATGATTTTCCAGAAATGGCCACCTGCTTAATATTCATTATGTCTGCATATCTAATGTAGTTTCTTTTAAACTAAATTTAGGGTTATAGACAATTCCTAATGACGGTCTAATCATAATCTGTTTAGTTTAACAGGTATCAATTTAGGAAGCATTGGTGTCTGCCATATTAGATGAAATAACCTACAGAACACCCTATTTGTTAGAGTAGTCTAAGTAGGCTGAGTTGTGTCGTTATGCCGGCGTTATGGCGAGCGACATGATCCCCTAAGTGACATAGGGCTTTCATGGATGCCTTTAGCTCGAACCGTGAGTAGGGCCGTCAATGGCGATGGGGCAATTTATCAGGTGACTCAGATGTGGTACACCTTTAGACTCAGTACGTAGTTGCAATCCAGGCCAAGACATGTCTAAAATACTCGAAGATAGGTCAATCAACATGTAGGAACAGTATAACATAGAATCAGGACATTATCTGTAAAACACTTTTAGGCTTAAATAGACTTAAACCTAGTAGAGAATGAATCACCCTCTCATCAAAGATATTGATGAACGATTGCATAACTGGATCATAAGATAAGAGTTAGGGTAAGAGGATAGTTACTACTAAGCCGTTACCACTTCCCTGGGAGTACAATATTAATAAATTAAAATCGTAGATACTTTCCAAGAACTAGCTACATGATAGGTACTCTGCCTTAGGTTCTGATTGATTAAGTGACAACAATTGAATGCTAAAGTGACAGTTAGTAAGACTCAGTCCTTAATTACTCATAATCGACATAGGTAAATAAAGCATATCTTGTCTTCTCCGAACTGTCTGGACTTTTGTTTCACTTGGTGGCATGTCGGGCTTATATTCAGTGTGTGTTCGGCTGTGGTCGTGTCGATGCTTGGCATGTCCTCTGTGCACCAAGCGAAGCTACTTTGGTGGTCCTTCAAAAATTGGATGATACCCTGTTTGAGGGTATCTGGCATTTCTCTTCCAACTTTGACACATTGCTGAGGATATTCTGGATTGATGACTACTTCGTCAAACTCACTTTCCCTCGACACTTCGATGACTAAGTCACATATTTTTTCTCCAGTATCCTCTGTATCCTTAGGTCGTCATCAACTGTTATAGTGTTTCTATAACCAACTTCAGTGGATGATTCCCTTTTCCTCTTTATTTTCATAATTTGTTCCAACAAACTCCGGGGACTGCTTTTCACAAGACCGACACCTCGCAAGGTGTTGAACTTCACTTGTTGGTGAGCCATGGATATCACAAGATCAAAGGTTGCGTGAAAAGGTGTTCCCAATATGACATTATAAGGGGACTCCAAATCCACGACATAAAATTTTATCTCCTCTGTTCTCACTCTGTCTCCTTCATCGAGGGTAACTTGTACCTTCACTGTTCCTCTAACTAGCACTTTGTGTGGTGTGAATCCTTCCAATACAATTGTACTTACCTTGAGATGCTCGCTTTTCAAGCCCATTTCATTGAAACATCGAAGGTACATGATATTTTTCGTGGCTCCAGTATCAACTAAAACCCTTTTGACCGTGCACTTATCGATTCCGTCTCTGGTCATGCAAATTTTGAGGACAACGGGAGTGATCTTGGCCTCTTCATTATGCTCTAATTCATCCTTTGTAAAGGAGATGACTTCTGACTGTTCGAATTCATACTTCGGAATGAGGTATGACTTGGTGAGGTTGTATATTCTCTTTTTGATGGAGGTCAACTCTAGATTTATCATGTTGATCACTCTTTCACCTTTATCCTTCTGTTGTTGTATGTCAGCTACATATTCCTTCAAACACCCTTCTCGGATGAGTCTTTCAATCGTTCTTTTCAATTGGATGCAATCTTTTGTGGTGTGTCCATAGTCCTTGTGAAACCCACAAAACTTGTTTTATCCCACGTAGGGAATGACTGAGGTCTCATCGGAGCGGGATCTCTCACTCCATACTTATCCTTTATCACTGCTACCAAAGTTTCCTTCAGGACGTTTAGGAGCGTAAACGTCTCGAATTTTTTACTTCGATTTTTGTCTCTTTGCTCTGGGAAATTTGAAGAGACATCTTTCTGATGTTCATGTTGTTTGTCTTTCTTTTTAGCGGTGGACTCTAGTGCACTGCTTTCAGCTAGTGCCACTTTTCGAGCAACATTGAACATTTCCTCGATGGTTTCCGGCTTCTTTAGTTGTAGCTTTGTGTATAACATTCTAGACCGGAACCCTCCTTCGAAGCAAGTGATGATCGTGTCTTGGCTAATCCCCTCGATGTCATCGTAAGTTTTCTTGAATCGTTCAAAGAAAGATAGCAAAGTCTCGTCCTCTCGTTGCTTGATGTTTACTAGATCCCCTCTTGTTTTTGGTATGGTTCCTGCCGTACTGAATTTATCTAGAAACATCTTTTCTAAAGTGTACTAGGAATCGATTGTACCTTTCCTGAGAGACGTAAACCATGTTAAGGCTTTATCGGATAAAGTACTTGGGAATGCTTTGCACAAAATAGCTTCATCATTTGTGACTAAACTCATAGCTGATTTGTAACTGCATACATGCTCAAGGGGCCGAGTTTGCCCGGAGTAGAGGACGAACTGTGGAATCTTGAGGCTCGGGTCAGGGGCGACACTTTGGATCCATTTGGCGAATGGACCCAATTCAATTGATCTTGTCCTTTTGACTTTAGTTGCATTTTTTACTTTTTTAGGGCTATATTTGAAGTGCCACTTTTTGGCTCCACACTTCGAAACGAGTTTCGAAGTATGGTGACTCTCGCCTACTTCGCTGATAATTTAACATTGTTCTTCGCCTATTCGCATTCCTCGCCTTTCCTCTTTTTTAGTGGCTAAGGTCTGCGTTAGTTGCAGAAGTTGTTCCGAAGGATCATCTAGGAATCTCGGGGGTGGTAGCTCTACCCCTACCTTCCGAAATTCAGCCCTTAATTTCAACCATTATCTTGAGAGCTCTTGCTCTTGCTTTAGCTGTTCATTTTCCCTTTGTAACCTTTGCAATTCTTTTTCTGCGCCGCCTATCCTTTTAGAATTGATTTGTTCTCTCAAGTCTCGAGAGGGTCTTGAAGTCTCAGGTTGCGGTCCTAGTCCTTCTGTAGCTGGACGGCGGCTGGAAACTGGGGGAAGTGACAATCTCATCGCTGTTTCACGAAGTGACGCCTGGCATAGAGCGCGACCTTCCCTGGAATATTGAGACATGATTGTTTCGAAAAAAATTTCGTACCAAATTGATTTGGCAAAATCGGTGGAAATAAATATAAGGAGAAAAATGTAAATACAAGTAACTCAGGTTAAGAAATATTCGAAGTGGACATCAGATAGTTTGGAATAAGTCAATCTAGTTAGTTAGATTGACACTCCAAGGATTTCGAGGTACAGAGTTCTGCAAAACGAAAGAGGTTCCGTGGGGAGATGTATTCCCCGTGAACTCTCCGATGATTAAGTTAGTAGAGTTTTACAATCAGTATTGTTTGGATATCTGGAACTTGTTCCTCACCTTTTACTTTGTTTCCCTTTTTATAGGTGCCTACCTGAGGATGTTCCTGTCATCAATGAGTTTTCCGGTGAGTTGGGTTGTTTCTTTCCGTTCCCAGAAATGGGCTTTAAATTAGGGAGTTAAGGAGAGAGAGAGTTATGATTTGAGTCGTAACGTCTGCTCTTTATTATTGATATAAAATCAATAATGATGACTTTATTGCGTCGGCGAAGTATGGGGCGGTTATTTTTGAGGTTCAATTACCATTTTGCCCTTGATGCGCTTTATTGGCTGTTTAAATTTATTTTTGAATTAATAATAATACGTATTTTCATATTTAAAGTGAATTTTATAGTTTTGACAATATTGTTAAATGTTTTTTAAAATGTAAGTTTTTACATTGGTTTTAAGAAATGAAATTTTATTATTCTAGTAAGATCTTAAAATTAAAAATAGAAAGTTTCTAATTTATGAACTTAGATTTGGATTCAAAATGTAATATATACTGTAATGATTTTCTAGACCTATATATATAAATATATTATCTACTAAGTAATATTTGAAGTATATATATATATATATATATATATTGAATTGAGTTGAATCTTACTCATTAAAGTAGTAAACTACATATTAATTATGTATTTGGATAAAATATATAGAAAAAAGCTCCACAATCTTTAAAAAGATCAAATGTTTTGTACAAAATATCATACAAATATTTTAAAAACAAATTTAGGAATTGAAAATATATATTACACGTACATATGTGTGTGCGATATATATTGTATAAATATAAGTCTTGAGTCTAGGTTTATTTTATGTATAATCATCAGTCTCTAGTGGTTCATTTATTAGGCAAAAGAAGTCAACTTGACTTGGGGTGGATTTAGAAGACAAAGGCTAGAAAATCCTCCACAGAAGTGTTGTTATACTCAGGATAAAGTTCATTTGATCTCCTTTTATAAATATAATGTGAAGAATGGAAATTGATACATTCTCTGGCAGGCAATGGGCAAAAAAAAAAAAAAAACAATAATAATAATTAAAGAATTAAGGGATTAAATTAATGAATTTTCTTATATATATATATATATATATATATATATTGTGTTTTAGGAGCAGCAGGAAATGAAAAACGGAAAAAAAAAATGTTCTTACTTTGAGACAGCTTTAGAATTTCCTCCTCGGGAATACGGACAATCTTCAATGTCCGGCCAATTTTTTCCTACCAGGAAGAAACCAAATTTAATTGTGTAATAATATTATTTGGTGGTCTGATGATAAGTACGCGATTAGCAGCTCTTGGATCTGTGGTTGCTTTAATTGTGTACGTGGCCACATCCTCCTTTATAGTAAAGCACCACTACACAATAAAAAAAAAAAAAAAAAAAAAAAAATATATATATATATATATATATATATATATATATTGAGCGATATAAAAATACTCATATGCTGACGTTTGACCAATCAAGTTATCCTAAAATATTCACTTAAAATATCTCATGAAATATTCGTAGAATGGAGAGATATTTATCTCCAGAATCTGGTAACTACCAGATTCTTCATATCACACCACCTACCTATTTCTCAGGATGGTTTGCATCTATAAATACCACCAAGGTAAAAAGTAAGGCCAGATAACTCAATAATTTCTCTGCTAAATCATATAATCCCTAGTCAGATTCAGAATTCTGACTTTATCATCGGAAGGTTCGTCAGAGGTCCTCCACCCTCTGTTCCGAACTTCTCTGTTTTGCAAATATCCCAATACCGAAATCTTCGTCAAATCACAAACGCAATATCCACATTGGCAGTAATATTTGGCAGAGATCATCAGACGACGCCGTTTCATCGACAAGTGGCGTCAAACTAATTTTCGACGAATCAGTTTGGTTCCGTTACCGGGAACATAAGTACCAAATCTTCTTGTTTTTCTCTCCTCAAAACAAATAATGTCAGGACGATCTGGTGAACGTGGATATCAACTTGATACCACAAGACCTACCGAGCGGCACACTTGTCTGTTCCTAAGAGGCCACAATGGCGCATGGTCATCGAATGCTTGGATCCCCAGGACTTCCCCCGTGAATTACCTAATTTATGGGAGAGGCTGAACGAGAAGCGATCCAGCGACAACGGATACGTGAAGGAAGTCGAAGACCTGCGGAAGGAGGTTGAGCAACATCAGAAAGAGCGAGACCTATCAAGGCAGTGGATGTAGCTCCATGTAGAATACATTAGGCAGGGCCTATCACTCCCAACGTTTCTTGGTCAGGAAAGGGAGCCATCAAGGACCCTGCCGCATCAGTCACGCACCGTGGCGAGCAAACAAACCAAGGGCCGAACCGCCACCTCCAGAAAGATACTTCGCACCATCAGGCGAGAGTCAACCGTCGAGCAGGCAGTTAAGGGAGAAAAACCATTGCGACAAACTCCGCCCCGAAAAGAAACAGGCACGAGCGAAGTCCAGAGCAGGCGCGAAGAAGCCACACTATTCACTTGAAAAAGTACTTCGTCTAAACCATCTCACGAAGTCAGCTCGACCACCGATTCGTTTCACCGCAACTCGGTTTTCACCATCAATAAAGTGTACTTCGAGTAAATCTTGGAGTTACTTTTCATCAACAAAGTGTACTTAAAGTAAATCTTGGAGTTACTTTTCATCAATAAAGTGTACTTCGAGTAAATCTTGGAGTTGCTTACAAATTTGAGTAAATCACAGAATTTATCCTTACTTCGAGTTAATCTTGGAGTTTAGTTTCGAGTTAATCACGGAACTTATAAATTTCAAGTAAATCACAGAATTTATTCTCACTTCAAGTTAATCTTGGAGTTTAGTTTCGATTCAATCACAGAGCTTATAAATTTTGAGTAAATCACGGAATTTATTCTCACTTCGAGTTAATCTTGGAGTTCAGTTTCGAGTAAATCACGGAACTTATAAATTTCGAGTAAATCACGGAATTTATTCTCACTTCGAGTTAATCTTGGAGTTCAGTTTCGAGTAAATCACAGAACTTATAAATTTTGAGTAAATCACGAAATTTATAAATTTTGAGTAAATCACGGAATTTATTCTCACTTTGAGTTAATCTTGGAGTTCAGTTTCAAGTAAATCACGAAACTTATATATTTCAAGTAAATCACGAAATTTATTCTCAATTCGAGTTAATCTTGGAGTTTAGTTTTGAGTCAATCACGGAACTTATAAATTTCGAGTAAATCACGGAATTTATTCTCACTTTGAGTTAATCTTGGAGTTCAGTTTTGAATCAATCACATAAACAGCCCGAAGAACAATGGATTTTCAATTACATCGAAGTGAAAGAAAAGTCACTCTTCCACTTCGACGAGGGGCCACTGAGATATTTAAAAATACCCTATGACGTTTGACCAATCAGGTTATCCTAAAATACTCAATTAAAATATCTCACGAAATATCCCTAGAATGGAGGGATATTTATCTCCAGAATCTGGTAACTACCACATTCTTCATATAAACCTACCTATTTCTCAGGGTGGTTTGCATCTATAAATACCACCATCGTAAAGGTAAAAGGTAAGGCCAGATAACTCAACAATTTTTCTGCTAAATCATGTAATCCCTAGTCAGATTCAGAATTCTAACTTTATCATCGGAGGGTTCGTCAGAGGTCCTCCACCCTATGTTTTGAACTTCTCTGTTTTGCAGATATCTCAAGACTGAAATCTTCATCAAATCACAAACGCAACATCCACCTTGGCAGTAATATTTGGCAGAGATCATCAGACGACGCCGTTTCATTGATAGGTGGCATTAAACCAATTTCTGACGAATAAGTTTGGTTCCGTTACCGGGAAAGTAGGTATCAAATCTTCTTATTTTTCTCTCCTTAAAATGAATAATATCGGGACGATCCGGCGAACGTGGATATCAACTTGATACCACGGTTCCCACATCTCACCACGAGACCTACTGGGCGGCACACTCGTCCGTTCTTGAAAGACCCCAGTGTCGATCAGTCATTGAATGTTTGGGACCCTAGGATTTCCCTCGTGAGGTACCTGACCTATGCGAGAAGCTGAACGAGAGGCGATCCAGCGACAACGGGTACGTGAAAGAGGTCAAAGACCTGCAGAAGGAGGTTGAGCAACTTGAAAATGATGGAGACCTCTCAAGGCAATGGATGCAGCTCCATGCAAAATAACTCAGATAGGGAGCCATCAGAAACCCTACCACAGAGGTCATGCACCATGGCGAGCAAACACACTAGGGGCTGAAACGCCCCGTCTAGAATGACATTTCGCTTCATCAGCGAAGTAGGCGAGAGTCAACCGTCTAGTAGGCAGTCAAAGGAGAAAAGCCAATGCGACAGACTCCGCCTGAAGAGAAATAGGCATGAGCGAAGTCCGGAGGAGGCGTGAAGAAGCCACACCAATCACTTGAAAAAAAAGTACTTCGTCTGAACCATCTTGCGAAGTCAACTCGACCACCGATTCGTTTCGCCACAACCCATTTTTAATCAACAAAGTGTACTTCGAGTAAATCTTGGAGTTACTTTTCATCAACAAAGTGTACTTCGAGTAAATCTTGGAGTTACTTTTCATCAACAAAGTGTACTTTGAGTAAATCTTGGAGTTACTTTTCATCAAGAAAGTGTACTTCGACTAAATCTCGGAGTTACTTTTTGATGTGCATAAATCATATCACTTTTTAGCATGTTTTTAGGCACAAATTAGGGAAACATTTGAGATAAACATGTTCTTAATTGATTAATATTAACACAACTTTGCAGTATTTGTGATTTTGGAAATTTCAGGTGAAATGTGTAAGAAAATAGCAAATATAGAGGCAAAAATGTGATTTTCAGAACTTTTTGTTCAGGACGGGCGTCCCAAGATCAGGGTGGGCGTCCCAAAGCACAGGGACGGGCATCTTGAACCTTGGACGGGCATCCTGACCCGGTCAACAAACTCAGGACGGGCATCCCAACCTGGGGTGGGCATCCCGAGCTCCCTGCCAGACTTCCATATCAAATTTCACAGAGAAGAATGCTCAGTTTTCCTTCTATAAATACCACATGCCTTCCTTAGTTGAAATGATCCCTCTTCACTCGATCTGAGTCATTTAGTGACTTCAAGTATACATTTTCCTACTGTATACAAGTCATTCAGTGATCTCAGGTGTTCCACACAAGTAGTTTAGTATACGAGAGTTTCTCGTTTTCTTTGCTTTCTGAGTGTTTATCTTAGAATCTTAGAATTAGACTAGATAGGGTTCATTTTTTGTATTCATAGAATACCTGGGATTTCGTTAGGATATCCTAAGAGGGCATTAGGGGAGCGAAGAGCTAGTCAACAGGGCTTTGCTTAAGCCCAGGACGTAAGGTAAAGCAAGTGCTACTAGGCTAAGGAAGCGTTCTCCGAAGGTTCTGTCAAGCAGAGCCAGGTCAAGCAGTCCAGGATATACAAGTAGTCGCTCCATCGGCAGACCTGATAAAGGGTGAATACTTTATGGTGGTGGTTCCCTGGATCCTCTATGTATATTCTATATTGTGTTTGTCTAAAGATATATTTGATTACCAAATTATGATGATATGTATATATGTTTTGCATGCTGAAGTTCTTTACATTTTTTCGGAAAGGTCACCAACTTAATTAATCATTATGACTGCATATCTATTTGCTCTTTTAAATTAGATGAACGATTATAAATAATTCCAAACCATGGTCTAATCATAACCTGTCTAGTTTAACAAGCCTTAATTTAGGGCTTTTAAGAGGATTTAAGCATTAAGGTCTGCCATATTATATGAAATAACCTATAGATCACCATGTTTGTTAGAGTAGTCTAATGAGGATGGGTTCGCATTTCTATGCCGATGTTAGGGCAAGCGGCATGATTTCCTGAGTGACACAGGATTTCATGGATGCCTTTAGCTCGAACCGTGAGTAGAGCCATCAATGGCGATGGGGCGGTTTATCAAATAACTCAGATGTGGTACACAAGTAGATACAGTAAGTAATTGCAATTTAGACAAGATATATCTAAAATACTTGAAGATAGGTCAGTCAACATGTAAGAACAATAGAACATACATCAGAATACTTGTCTGTAAAATACTCTTGCATGCTTAATGAACTTGAGTCTTGTGTAGAAAGGATCACCCACTCATCAAAGATATTGATGAATGATTGAATAACTAGGTAATAAAATGAGAGTTAGAGTAAAAGGATAGTTGCTTCTAATAAATTCTTAAATCAAAATTGTAGGTACTTTCCAATAGACTAGTTACACGATAGGTAATCTGCCTTAGGTTCTGATTGATTAAGTGACAACATAGATGCTAAATATGACAATTAGTAACTCTCTGTCCTTAATTATTCATAATCAATATAGGGTAATAAAAACCTATTTTTAGCATACCAATCGGAACGCATCACTTTTCATCAGCAAAGTGTACTTCGAGTAAATCTTGGAGTTACTTTTCATCAATAAAGTGTACTTTGAGTAAATCTTGGAGTTACTTTTCATCAATAAAGTGTATTTCGAGTAAATCTTGGAGTTACTTTTCATTAATAAAGTGTACTTCGAGTAAATCTTGGAGTTACTTTTCATCAATGAAGTGTACTTCGAGTAAATCTGGGAGTTACTTACAAATTTCGAGTAAATCTTGGAATTTATCTTTCCTTCGAGTTAATCTTGGAGTTTAGTTTTGAGTCAATCACGGAACTTATAAATTTCAAGTAAATCTTGGAATTCATCCTTACTTCGAGTTAATCTTGGAGTTCAGTTTCGAGTCAATCACGGAACTTATAAATTTCGAGTAAATCACGGAATTTATTCTCACTTCGAGTTAATCTTGGAGTTTAGTTTCGAGTCAATCACAGAACTTATAAATTTCGAGTAAATCCTGTAATTCATCCTTACTTCGAGTTAATCTTGGAGTTCAGTTTTGAGTCAATCACGGAACTTATAAATTTTGAGTAAATCATGGAATTTATTCTCACTTCGAGTTAATCTTGGAGTTTAGTTTCGAGTCAATCACATAACTTATAAATTTTGAGTAAATCACAGAATTTATTCTCACTTCAAGTTAATCTTGGAGTTTAGTTTTGAGTCAATCACGAAAACTTATAAATTTCGAGTAAATCAGGGAATTTATTCTCACTTTGAGTTAATCTTGGAGTTCAGTTTCGAATCAATCACGGAAGGAACCCGAAGAACAATGGATTTTCAATTACATCGAAGTGAAAGAAAAGTCACTCTTCCACTTCGACGAGGGGCCCCTGAGAGATATAAAAATACCCCTATCTTGACGTTTGACCAATCAGGTTATTCTAAAATACTCAGTTAAAATATCTCACGAAATATCCCTAGAATGGAGAGATATTTATCTCCAGAATCTGGTAACTACTAGATTCTTCATATGACACCACCTACCTATTTCTCAGGGTGGTTTGCATCTATAAATAACACCATCGTAAAGGTAAAAGGTAAGGCTACATAACTCAACAATTTCTCTACTAAATAATATAATCCCTAGTCAGATTCAGAATTCCGACTTTATCATTGGGTTCGTCAGAGGTCCTCCACCCTTTGTTCTGAACTTCTCTGTTTTGCAGATATCCGAAGACCGAAATCTTCATCAAATCACAAATGTAACATCCACATTGGCAGTAATATTTGACAGAGATCATCAGACGACGTCGTTTCATCGATAGGTGGCGTCAAACCAATTTCCAACGAATCAATATATCAATGAGAAATTCATCAAAAGAAAAATGTATAGATAAGAATATTGGTACATAAAATATTCTATAAAAAATGTATGAAGTGATTCTTTTTATATATAAAAATATGAATTCAATTTCAATATATATATATATATATATATATTGTATATCTACATGTAATAAATCAAAGTCAATTATATATATATATATATGTATATATATATATATTCCTTTTATCCTAATTTAGGAAATTCATATTATTCTATTACTTATTTATGATTTAAAATAGATAATTATATAGAAAGATAATACTAATTCTTAACTTATAAATACCCTCTCCTTTGATATGAGAGGGGAAAAGGGGTTTTGGAATTCAAGAGCTCTAGGAACAGTTCTGAGAAAAATAATTTAAAAAATCTCTAATTTGGCAACATCATATTGGCGTCCACAGTGTCTTTTCAATTTTTCCCCGAAAAGATAACAACCCAAGCTAAGATTCGAATAAATTCTGGAATACTCAGAGTAGTTCCTAGCAACCAAAATCTCTTAACCTATCGAAACAAGTAAATACAAACCCTTGGATAAAGAGAGGATGGGCTCTCTCAGTGGTAAATTGATGTGCTTTCGTTTGATATGCTAAAGATAGGGTTTATTTACCTATGTTGATTATGAGTAATTAATGACTTAGAATTTAGCATTACATTGTTGTCACTTAATCAAACAGAACCTAAGGCAGAGTACCTGTCGTGTAGCTAGTTTATTAGAAGTATCTACGATTTTACTTTTATAATATTGTAATCTCAAGGAACTGGTAACGGCTTAGTAGTACCTATAACCTAATCCTAACAAACTGATATGCATAAATCATATCACATTTTTAGCATGTTTTTAGGCATAATTTAGGGTGAAATTGATGGTAAATCGTTCTTAATTGATTGTTATTAACTCAATTTCACAGTTTTTGTGATTTTGGAAGTGTCAGGTGAAAAGTAGAAGAAAATGGCAAATTTCGGGGCAAAAATGTGATTTTCAGAAGTTCGGAAGTCAGGATGGGCGTCTTGACCTTGTCAACAAGCCAGGACGGGCGTCCAAGACTTGGGACGGCCATCCTGACCTGGTCAACAAGCCACGACAGGCGTCCAGGACTTGGGACGGCCGTCCTGACCTGGTCAATAGGCCGGGACGGGCGTCCCGAGCCCCAGTTCAGAATCCCACATCGAAATTTTGAGAGAAAATCACCCAGCTCCCCTACTATAAATACCCCAGGCATTCCTCAGTTGAAATCATTCCTCTCCACTCGATCTGAGTCATTTAGTGACTTCAAATATACAGTTTTCCATAGTATACAAGTCACTTAGTGTTCTTAGGTTTTAGTATAAGTTTATTTATATTCTTAGATAGTGTCTCGTGTTCTTTGTTTCTGAGAGTTTGTCTCAGATCCTAGGACATGACTAGATAGGTTCATTTTTGGTATTCATAGAATACCTGGGGTTTCGTTTGGAGATCCTAAGAGGGCACTAGGCGTTCGAAGAGTCAGTCAACAGGGCTGTGCTTAAGCTGGGTATTAAGGTAAAGTCCAGCTACTAGGCTGAGGAAGCGTCCTTCGAAGGTTCTGTCGAGCAAAGTCGGGTCGAGCAGTCCAACATATACAAGAAGTTGCTCCTTCAGCGGAGTACGTAAAGAGTGCATACTTTATGGCATCGGTCCTCTTGTCCCTCTCTTTATATGTCTGTAATGTGTTCATCCAAACATTTATTATGATTATTGGATTATGATTTTATGAATATTTGTTTTGCATGTTGAAGTACTTTATGATTTTCCAGAAATGGCCACCAACTTAACTTTCATTATGTCTGCATGTCTAATGTAGTTTCTTTTAAACTAAATGTAGGGTTATAGACAACTCATAACCAGGGTCTAATCATAACCTGTTTAGTTTAACAGGCATCAATTTAGGACTTTCCCGTCGGAAAGCATTGATGTATGCCATATTAGATGAAATAACCTATAGATCACCATGTTTGTTAGAGTAGTCTAAGTAGGCTGAGTTTGTGTGTTTATGCCGGCGTTAAGGCGAGCGGCATGATCTCCTAAGTGACATAGGACTTTCATGGATGCCTTTAGCTTGAACCGCGAATAGGGCCGTCATTAAGGTAGGGCGGTTTATCAGGTAACTCAGATGTGGTACACCTTTAGACTCAGTACATTATTGTAATCTAGGCCAAGATATATCTAAAATACTCGAAGATAGGTCAATCAACATGTAGGAATAGTATAACATAGAATCAGGACATTATCTATAAAACACTCTTAGGCTTAGATAGATTTAAACATAGTGGAGAATGAATCACCCTCTCATCAATGATTTTGATGAATGATTGCATAACTGGATCATAAGATAAGAGTTAGGGTAAGAGGATAGTTACTACTAAGTCGTTACCACTTCACTGGGAGTACGATATTTGATTTAATTAAAATCGTAGATACTTTCCAACAGACTAGCTACACGATAGGTACTCTGCCTTAGGTTCTGATTGATTAAGTGACAGTATAGAGACTAAATGTGACAATTAGTCAGGCTAAGTCCTTAATTACTCATAATCAACATAGGGTAAAACAACACCTATTTTAGTATATCAGTCGGAACGCATCACAAAGATTTCAACAAGAATCAATCGATTATCATTATCTTTGAGGGTGATTATCACAACAGCACATAATAAGTAGTAAGCATTCAAGAGTAGACATGCATTCATCGGATTAAGCTTAGTTTATTACAACTTGTTTGACCTTATCTTAGAATATTTTAGATATATCTTGATCTCTAAGGCAAGTATGAAATGTCACCTCTTGTTTACCATATCTGAGTTATCTGGTGTATTTATCCCTAAGGAGGGATAACACTTCTCATCTGTCTAATTAAAGTATCCATGAATTACTTATGTCACTTCGGAATCATGCCACCCATCCTAGGACTGGCCTAACATGCAAACTCAAATTTATTAGGGTACTCTAACAAACATGGTGATCTGTTTTGTTATTTCTTCCTAATTTGATAGACCTTTAGAGTCTGTTAAATTAAATAGGTTATAAATCAGACAGTGGTTAGGAATTGTCTGTAACCTAAGTTTAATTTAAAAGCGCAAATAGTTCAACATTCACAACGATAATTTTAACTCTATTATCTTCCCAGGAAAATGGACAGTATCTCAAATTACAAAATAGGTATGATATATAAATTCAATATCAAATTAATATCTAGATAAAGCAAGTCACAAACATATAGAAACTCCAATATCACAAAGTAGTCGGTGCTGCAGCTCCTATATGCCTCTAACTGCTCGATCCTACTCTGCGCTGCAGATCCTTCGAAGAACGCTTCTTACACCTAGTAGCAATTGCTTTACCTTATGTCCCAGGCTTAAGCAGATTACCCTAATCTGACTAAAAACACGCTACCTATCTCTCTCTTAGGATCTCTTAAAGAAATCCTGGTATTCTATGACACTGAAAACTGAATGCTAATCTAATTGAATTCTCGAATAATGAGATAAACACTTAGAAACAAGAGAAAATGATACACTTGAAGTTGCTAAATGACTTATGTTGAGTGTTGAGGGATGATTTCAATGCTCTGGAACTTGGGGTATTTATAGGTGAGGAAAGGAGTGAGTTTTGGCTTTATTCCCTATGTGGGATGCTCGAAACGCCCGTCCTTGGCCTTGACTTGGTTAGGGTGGGTGTCCCAAGCATAGGGATGGCCGCCTTGAGCTCCTTCCTTCCATTATTTGGACTTTTGCCCCAATATTTTTTTTTTCATGCAATTTACTCCTAAAACTTCCAAAATCACAAATTATGCAATTTTATGTCAATTTAATTCAATTAAGATCAAATACGTTCTAATATTGCCCTAATTTGTGTCTAAAAACATGCTAAAAATGTGATATGATTTTTGAATATCACCTAACCCCACACTTAGCTTTTTGCTTGTCTTCAATCAAATCCTAGATGAGATCATGAAATGACTAAATCATAAGTGCAATCGCAAATATTTTTCAACAAGTATTAAGAAATTTTTAACACTTATTCAGATATTTCAGAAAACATGTATTAGATAGATCAAGCTGCTATGTAAAGGTCTCAAAAATTCAGTTAAAGGTGTCATGACCGTATAGGATGGAAAGCAGCTCAAAAGATTTACTGAGTTCTAGTTCTACCTTAGTCACAGAATTTTCCTGATGTGTAGTATGTGAATTAATCTTGATTAGATCACTAACTCAAAAATTAACTTTCAAGCAGATACTGAATAATATTTCGATCAGTCAGTATGAACAAAGATAGCTTAATAAGCAACTTTTCTAGATTTCGAGTTTTTGGTGCCACAACTTCACTTTAAAATTTTCAAAGAAAAATACACTAAGTGTTTGTTTTAATTGATTTTCGTGTATTTTTATATTTGCTTTGACATATAAACTTTAACTACCCAGGTATTGAGCCATACTCCAATAACTCTCAGATCTACACGACCTTAGGGCACCAGGCATTAAGTTCCCTTCAGAAGAAGTGCTCAAGTAGCAAAGGATACTTGCAAACTACCCTTACAACATCAAACTGTGGCAACTTAACTCAGAGTTCTATCAAGTCATTCATAGTGCTATCACATTCTCTAACAGTCTTGTATTATTCGGTTCTAACTCAAAAAAAATTAATTAGTTAAGTTTTCTAACCTGAACCAAATTGTGCTCAAATATCAGGAATTTCCTATTTCTAAGTGATGAAATTAGTAAATCAGAGAAATGTTCCTAATGGTCATGACACTCTACTGAATATTATATCACAGACAAAGCAATATTGATCATTCAACACAATGTTTGAAATCGGAAAAAGTGAAATTTTTTAGAAAGAGTGCAATCTCAGTGTAAAACACATTGAAACATGGAAATTTTTGAAAATTGAGTGCACTATGCACTAGTACCCCACACTTAAGATGAACACTGTCCTCAGTGTTCATGCATATCATTCAACCCCACACTTATTTGAAAAATAGAAATAAAAACAAAAAGCGGGAAAAAACAAACAAAACACGAAATTGAAAACAAAATAATGTAAAATAGAACAAAGAAAAAAATTGAAAAATAGACTCCCTTTATGCGTCGAGCAAAAGAATCTGCTTTGATATGTCAATTTGCCCCTGGCATAGCTTTAAGCGTTGCTCGTTTACTTTCTTAGAGATGCTGTCTTGATCAATGATGAAGACTTCTCCAAATGGTGACACTTCTGTTATGGTAAACAGACATGACCAATAACTTTTTAATTTTCTTGGAAATAATTTCAAACGTGAGTTGTATAATAATACTTTATCGCCTAGTTCAATTTTTTTTTGGGATCTAAGTCTGTTATCATGTTGAATTTTACTCTTCATTTTGAATTGGAGATAATTTTCATATGCATTAAATCTCCACTCATTCAATTCATTGAGTTGTAAAATCCTACTTTCCTTACACAAATTATCATCTAGATTGCATTTCTGCAAAGCCCAAAATGCTCTATGCTCTAGTTCAACAGGAAAATGACATGCTTTTTCGTAAACCAATCTATAAGGTTAAAATCCTGTGGAAATTCTATATGTCGTACGAAAGGCCCATAAGGCATCATCTAATTTTATGGCCAATCTTTACGGTTAACTGCTACAGTTTTCTCTAAAATTCTCTTGATACCTCTATTGGTTACCTCAACCTGCCCACTAGTCTGTGGGTGATAGGCCGTAGAAAAGTGATGATAAACTCCATATTGCTTGAGTACTTTCTGCAATTGTGAGTTGCAGAAGTGCGAGCCTCTATCGCTTATGAGGGCTTTGGGACATCCAAATTTGGAAAAATAATTTCTTAAGGAATCTGCACACAACTTTAGCATCATTAGTAGGTAATGCCAATGCTTCAGGCCATTTTGAAAAATATTCTACATCCACTATAATGTAATTGCTGTCAAAGGAAGAAGGAAAAGGACCCATGAAGTCAATACCCCAAATATTGAATATTTCTACACTTTGTATCACATGTTGGGGTAGACCGTCTCTAGAAGAAATATTACTTGTTTTCTGGCAAGCTTCACAGGACTTAATGTAGGATGTTGCATCCTTGAAAGTAGTAGGCCAATAGAATCCTGCTTCCAACACTTTCTTGGTAGGGTTGGTAGCAGCCAAATGGCCTCCAGTAGGTCGACAATGACAATGCTCCAAGATCTTATATCCTTCTTCTTCCGAGACACATCTTTTGATCATTTGATATGCAAAAATTCGAAATAGAAAAGGATCTTCCCAATAGTAATGTTTCAAATCAGCAAAGAATTTCTTTCATTGCTGGCTATTCATATCACACGGGAGAGATTTAGCAACTAAAATAATTGGCAATGTTAGCAAATGATATGCATAAATCATATAACTTTTTAGCATGCTTTTAGGCACAAATTAGGGCAAAATTGGAGATAAATCATTCTTAATTGATTGATATTAACACAATTTTGAAGTATTTCTGATTTTTGGAAGTTTCAAGTGAAATATGCTAGAAAATAGCAAATATTGAGGCAAAAACGTGATTTTCAGAACTTTTCAGTTCAGGACGGGCGTCTCAGACCCAGGACGGGCGTCCTGACCCGGTCAACAGACTCGGGACAGGTGTCTCGAGCACCAGTTCAAAATTCCACATCGGGAATCATAGAGAAAAACCCTCAAGTTCCCTGCTATAAATACCCCAGGTCTTCCTCAGTTGAAATTATCCCTATTCACTCGATCTGAATCATCTAGTGACTTCAAGTGTACATTTCTACACTCGATACAAGTTATTTAGTGATCTCAGGTGCATCACACGAGTAGTTTAGTAGTACGAGAGTATCTCATTTTCTTTGCTTTTTGAGTGTTTATCTCAGAATCTTAGAATTCGACTAGATAGGGTTCATCTTTGGTATTCATAGAATACCTGGGGGCATTAGGTGAGCGAAGAGCTAGTTAACAGGGCTTTGCTTAAGCCCAGGATGTAAGGTAAAGTAATTTACTAGGCTAAGGAAGCGTTCTCCGAAGGTTCTATCAAGCAGAGTCAGGTCAAGCAATCCAGGATATACAAGTAGTCGCTCCGTCGGTGCACCTGATAAAGGGTGAATACTTTATGGTGGTGGTTCCCTAGATCCTCTCTATATATTCTGTATTGTGTTTGTCTAAATACCAATTTGAATATTTAATTATGATGATACGTTATATATGTTTTGCATGTTGAAGTTGTTTTCATTTTTCCGGAAAGGTCATTGGCTAAATTTAACATTACAACTGAATATCTCCTTGCTCTTTTAAACTAGATGAACGGTTATAGACAATTCCTAACCATGGTCTAATCATAACCTGTTTAGTTAACAAGCCTTAATTTAGGATATGAAAAAGCATTAAGGTCTGCCATATTAGGTGAAATAACTTATAGATCACCATGTTTGTTAGAGTAGTCTAATGAGGCTGAGTTCGGGTGTTTATGCCGGCGTTAGGGTGAGTGGCATGATTTCCTGAGTGACACAGGCTTTCATGGATACCTTTAACTCGAACTGTGAGTAGGGCCGTCAATGGCGATGATGCAGTTTATCAGATAACTCAGATGTGGTACACAAGTAAGATACAGTATGTAATTGCATTCTAGACCAAGATATATCTAAAATACTCGAAGATAGGTCAATCAACATGTAGGAACAATAGAACATACATCAGAATACTTGTCTATAAAATACTCTTGCATGCTAAATAAACTCGAGTCTTGTGTAGTAAGGATCACCAACTCATCAAAGATTTTGATGAATGATTGCATAACTAGGTAATAAAATGAGAGTTAGGGTAAAAGGATAGTTACTACTAAGCCATTACTACTTCATTGGGAATACGATAAATTCTAAATTAAAATCGTAGGTACTATCTAATAGACTAGCTACACGATAGGTACTCTGCCTTAGGTTCTGATTGATTAAGTGACAACCATGAATGCTGAAAGTGACAATTAGTAAATCTCGGTCCTTAATTATTCATAATCAATATAGGGTAATAAAATCTGTCTTTTAGCATACCAATTGGAATCACATCAGATTTTTGGCCCCGTTGCCGGGTAAATATCATAAAATTTTAGGATTCCTGATCAAAATTCTAGAGGCTTATGATAGGTAGAGGTAGTAATCTAGTTAGACAATCAGTTTCCTGAAATATAGGGTTATCATAACAAATTAATTTTAGAAATGATCTAAAATTAAGAAATTTAGGATAATCAAATTTTAGAAAATAATTCTAAAACTTTATTAAGGAAATTTAAACTGTTTTTGTTTTTTTTCCAAAAAAACATTATAATAAATTTTTCGTCCACAATTTTATTTTCTTTCTATTTTATTATTTATTTTTATTTATTCTAACTCAGATTCTATTAGTATAGAGGAAGAGAACGAATAAGCAAAGAACCTTCCCCTAGAGAGCCAAAAGGCCAAAAAGATACCTCAGCTCATTAGAAGACTCTGATGAGGAACATGACAGAAATACAATCACTCTTTTTGATATCATCAAAATGAGAGCTCAAAATATTCTGGACAAGTACTCATTAGATAACGACCATGATCCTTCCTCAAAATTTCCAAACCCCATCACTTCATCACCTAAATACACTCCTGCATCACTTGAGTATACTCCGGAATCACCTGAATACACTCCTGCTCCACCTGAATACACCCCTACTACCCCAACACCACCTTCATCTGGGGAAAGCACTAACGGTTTCCAATCAGCTTTGTCAGTGCAGATAGATAATCTGACTCACAGGATCTACTCGATGGGCCAAACAATAGCAAGCAAATTCGGTCACTCGGATCAAAGTGTTCTGAACATCACTTCTAACGTAGACAAACTCAGAGCCACGGTGAATCTCCGAGAGAACCAAGGTACACTTATACTACGGGAGCTAACCGAAATCCGAGAAGAGCAAAGGAGGTAGCGAGAAGAGATGAGAGCTATATGAGCAGAAATGCAAGAGATAAGAAATAAAGGCAACTAAAAGGGAAGGTTTCTCTTTAAATTTCAGCAAATAAATTATTTGTTTAAATAATATGAATTGAATTAATAAGTTATCCAACTTCTTTTGAACTAAATAGTTGGAATTTTATTAATATCATTTACAAATTTATTCAAATAATTTTTATTCTTTACAAAACATTTATGCGAAAGATTTTCATTCTTGAACTATTTTTCAAATTTATTTCTCAAAGAATATTTGTTGTATTGGGAGAATAATTTTGGCATAAGAAATTTTTGAAAAAGAGGAAACAGATGAGAGAAGCAAAAAATTGTTCGAAGCTAGTTCTGTGTTAAATTGAGCCATTATAACAATTTGATCGGATAAACTTTTCTGTAAAAGTGTTTACAAGACATTACAAAGTGTAAAGAAACTCGAAAAAATTGATGAAAATCAAAATTGAGCGGAACACGCATCCCGAGGCACTCAGGACGGGCGTCCTGAGGATGGCAACTTCAGCTATAAATAGTCATTTTTCCCTCATAATTTTTACCCCAAAAACTCAAAATTTCTCTCTCTAAAAATTTCTCTCTCAAATTTTATCTCCAAAAATTTTAATTTTTTAATTTCTTCCCAAAATTCGAATTTCCCTCCTAAATTTGAATTTTCCCGCCAAAAATTCAAAATCTTTTCCTAAGCAAATTCCTTTCTTCTGAATTCGAATTTGCCTCCAGAATTTGAATTTGAAATCTCTGCCAACCAAATTTTGAACTCTCCCAAATTTCTTCAGTTTAAATGGCTCCAAAACGTGCACGCGCTGCCTCATCCATGATTATAACAGTTGTGACACACCCCTTCATGCTCTTTCCCACCGTTCTAGCATATCAGGAGAGGAGTCAAAGGTTGATTGGCAGAAACATTCTGGCAGGGCGGACTCTTGACTGGACGGTAGTCAGGACCCTCGGAGTCGAGCAGGAGATTCGATGCATACTCGACATCCTACCATATAGTCGAGTCTTCATCGTCACCGAGCCGACTTATCTAGAGCTGGTATTGAGTTCTACTCTTCATTTACATTCTAGCATGAGCAGGTTACATTCCGACTGGGTGGAATAGACCAGTCGATGAGCATGGCCGAGTTCGGCATTGCACTGGGTATCTGGCAGAGGGAGGAGTTGGAAACCTGATGCGTTCCGATTGGTATGCTAAAAGATAGGCTTTATTTACCTATGTCGATTATGAGTAATTAAGGACTGAGTCTTACTAACTGTCACTTAGCATTCAATTATTGTCACTTAATCAATCAGAACCTAAGGCAGAGTACCTATCGTGTAGCTAGTCTGTTGGAAAGTATCTACGATTTTATTAAGTTAAATATCGTACTCCCAGGGAAGTGGCAACGGCTTAGTAGTAACTAGCCTTTTATCCTAACTCCTATCTTATGATCCAGTTATGAAATTTTCATCAAATACTTTGATGAGAGGGTGATTCATTCTCCACTAGGTTTAAGTCTAATTAATCTTAAAAGTGTTTTATAGATGGGTCCTGATTCTATGTTATACTGTTCCTATACGTTGATTGACCTATATTCGAGTATTTTAGACATGTCTTGGCCTGGATTGCAACTATGTTCTGTGTCTAAAGGCTACCACATCTGAGTTTCTACGCTACCGCCCCATCGTTAAGGGTAACGGCCCTACTCACGGCTCGGACTAAAGTCAGCAATGAACGGTACCCTATGTCACTTCAGGTATCATGCTGCTCGTCTCATAACCGCCGGCATAACACTCTACTCAGCCTACCTAGACTACTTTCAACCAACAGGGTGTTCCGCAGATTATTTTATCTAGTATGGCAGACACCAATACTAATTGATGCCTGTTAAACTAAACAGGTTATGAATAGACCGTGGTTAGGAATTGTCTATAACCCTAATTTCAGTTTAAAAGAACGACATTAGACATGCAGACATAATGAATATTTAAGCAGGTGGCCATTTCCGGAAAATCATAGCAACTTCAACATATAAAACAGATATTCATAAGAATCGTAATCTGATATTCAAATTAATATTTAGATAAAACAATTCGTAAACATACAGAACCTCGTCTAGGGGACCCACTGTCATAAAGTAATCACCACTCTATGCAGGTCCAGCCGGCGCTGCAGCTCCTGTATGCTCCTGACTGCTCGATCCTACTCTGCTCGGCAGAGCCTTCGGAGAACGCTCCTCAGACCTAGTAGCAATTGCTTTACCTTACATCCCGGGCTTAAGCAAATTGCCCTAATCTGACTAAGAACACGCACCCTATCTCTCTCTTAGGATCTCCTAACGAAATCCCGGTATTCTATGAATACCAAAAACGAACCTATCTATAGAAACCTAAGATCTGAGACTATTTCTCAGAAACTAAAACAAAACACTAATAAGAAAGAAAACTGAGATCCGAGTCTCTGAGTGAGTTGTGTACTAGAGAATTGTACACTGGACACCACTAAATGACTCAGATCGAGTGGAGAGGAATGATTTCAACTCCTGGAGGCCTGGGGTATTTATAGCAGCTTTCTGGAGTGAAAAATTCCAAAAAATTCGATGTGGGACAAATTCTGGTGCTTCGGGACGCCCGTCCTGGATTGGGACGCCCGTCCTGGTGGTCTGACTGGGTCGGGACGCCCGTCCCGGACCGTTGACCAAGTCAACATTTCCAAAAATTGCATTTTTGCCCCAAAATTTGCTGTTTTCGTCCAATTTGCTCCTGAAACTTCCAAAATCGAAATTTAAGCAATTTTATGTCAATTTGATTCAATTAAGATCAAATACATTCAAATATTGCCCTAATTTATGTCTAAAAACATGCTAAAAAGGGTATATGATTTGTGCACATCAAATAACCCACACTTAGCTTTTTGCTTGTCCTCAAGCAAAGTCTACCTGAAGTTAGTGATTTTAAATCATATGTGTAGTCACTTAAATTTTCTAGTCATGTTTTTACTCCAAAAGTTATTCAGACAATTCTTAACACAGGTCTGACTGGTTAGGTTGCTATGACAAGGTCTCAAATGTCTCTAGCAGATTGTTACAATCAAGCAGGAAACAACTTAACAACTAGGTTGAACTTTTTCTCAGTCACAAAGTCTTCCTGATGTGTAGTGTGTACTAGCCTAGACCAGATAGTCAACACAATAAACTCTCGTCTTAACTACTACCAGATAATATTTTGACCCGTCGCTAGACATACTAACAACAGATAACTTTCTGAGTTCTGAGCCTTGGTGATCAGATTTTTAATTATTTAGCATTTTATTGATTTTTTCTTTTATAGATCTTTCAGGGTATTTTGAGTCTGCTTAGAACACGTCAACTTCAACTACCCATGTAGCGAGTCCCACTCCGATGACTCCCAGATCTACACGACCTTAGGGCATCAGGCTTTAAGTTCCCCGAAGGAGTGGTGCTCGAGTAGCAAAGGCCGCTGGCAAACTACCCTTATTTAATTTACTCTCTTTTGTTTCTTTTCACTTTTAGCTCAGAGTCTCATCTAGTCATTCTAATTGTCAATACATCCTCAACTGGTCTAATCTTATCTAGTTAAGTTTTGAAAAGGTAATTGGCTGAGGTCTCTAATCCAGACTAAGTTGTGCTCATTTATCAGGAATTCCCTATTCCTAATCAATAAGTTCAAAATAGTCATCACATTGTCTCCTACTAACCATAACATTCTACCTACATATCATGGACATAAGCAACGTTTAACCAATCATACTGCATTTTGAAGTCTGAAAGAATGAAAAATTTTGAAATTTTTTTGGAAGGGTGTGAAAATACAGGGAAAACAAGCAAAATCATGCAAACATTTTGCCAACTGCTACAGTGCACCGTGCACTGCTACCCCACACTTAAGTCTGACATTGTCCTCAGTGTTCATGCATATCTAGCTACCCCACACTTATTTGCAAACAAGAAGAAATGAAAATAAAACAAAGAACTCTTACCCCACACTTATTTGACTAATTCAGGGTAAGAGAGAAATTAAAATAAGAAGGATAATAGAAATAGCAAAACAGAACACAAAACAAAGAAAACAAAAGTAAAGGATCATGAGGATTAGAAAAACTCCCTTCATGTCGCGAGCAGAAGGGTCTTCTCTGATCTGTCAATTGGCTCTTCACCTTAGCCATGTGCTATTGCTGAGGCGTTCTTGACTCTGCAAGCTCTAGATATTGGAACGGATGACATCAGCTCTGATCCTTCATTGTCGAGCTCCAGGTAGTGGCATATCCATTTGAGGAATGGCTCAATCCCCAAGGACTATTTCCTCGAATCATTTGTAAGATTTCTCATAATCATAGCAACGTGTCCAGGGGGAACGTGTCTAGGAATGAGACTTCTTGGGATTTGTGTGCCATCTTGCCAATGTTAGTAAAGGTATTGCATGCAAGTCTAGAATGGAAGAAAAGATACCTGAAGTTTTGGCGAAGCTGTGGTGGTAGGGGGCTCCAGTTGTGTAGATCTGGGCCCAGGTGTTTGAGACTTCCTCGGGGAAGTTTCTCACAGCTGATTGGTATGCAGGGAATGCAAGCTCCTCCATTGCTATGCTCCTGATACAACGCCAAATTCCTCTATATCCTTCGACCCTTCGTTACCTCTTGGTAGATCACTTGCTTGCACTGGTCTGGCTTTAATTGTTGCCAGTATCTCATCTATTGATTCTGCGGGTAGGGGTTTTGCTGTGGTGGTATCTTCTGAAAGTTTCTAGCTTCCGAATTATTCCTCAGCTAAATCCCGTATGATTCCTCTAGCTGGGATTGTATGCATTTCCCATGGGAGCAGCATTCTGCAGTAACCTGCTCCAACCACTTTTGGAATGGTTCATATTTCATTCCCATAGCAATCCCTGCTAGAGTGTGGTACTTAGCAGACTTCACAGATTTGATACACAGGCTGAACAATTCTTCCTAAGACATCAGCACTCTGAATCTGGAAAACAACTAGAATCTGCACATGACTCTAACATCATTAGTAGGTAATGCCTGTGGTTCAGGCTATTTTCGAAAAGTGTTCCACGACTACTATGATGTAATTATGTTCAAAGGAAGAAAGAGAAAAGGATTCGAAATACCCCTGATATCAACGGTTGCAACATTCTGTGTACGTCGCTGGGGTAGATGATCTCTGGAAGATGTGTTACCTGTTATTTGGCAAGCATCGCAGGACTGTATCAAAGATACAAAAGTCCTTGAATATAGTGGGTCAACAAGATCCTGCTTTCAACACTTTCCGGACAGTGTTGATAGCCATCAATTGGTTTCTCGTAGATGCTTTAGGGCAATGCTCCAAAATCTTGTGTCCTTCATCTTCTGAGACACATCTTCTGATCAACTGATCTGCAAAAATTTGAAATAGAAGAGAAACTGCCCGGTAGTAATATTTCAAATCAGCAAAGAATTTCTTCTTTGCTGATAAGTCATATCACTTGGAACTTATTCAGTGACTAGATAATTTGAAATAAACCACAGATGCAAATTATTATACATAGCAAACAATGCAAATAAGTTTTCATCCAAAAATTTATCAGTATTACACTAGCCTCTAACTCGGGGTTTTCTAATCTAGACCAATGGTTTGCTTTCTAGATTTTCAACCCTTTTTCTTATCCCTTCATTCTATATCAAGTTCAAGTAACAATAAAACCTAACTTAATCAAGTATGGGTCAGCATTAGTTTTATTGAACACAGATATCTTGGAGTGATCAATGTCACCTATTGTTTTTAGACAATACTAGATAAGATTAGGATTTATCATACATGAACTTTCTTATCATGTTTCTGTCCTAAAACAATTCTTATTACATCACATATTCATTCAAAAAGCAGATTTCAATCAGGTGATGTCATAATGGGTGCAATAATTCCTTTTGGTTTTAAAAAAAAATCTCATGCAATCATCAGCAAAACAAAAGGAACATCCTTTTTCCAATAGAACATTCAAAGGTCTGGCTATTAAGGAAAAACTATTTCATAACTCATCCTAATAAGGCCGGCATGACTCTAAGAAAATTCTAAAATAGAGTTTCTTCCCGATAAAAATCTAAGCCAACATTTTACAACTCAGAAGAAAATATATTTTTTCCTCATTTCCATTTTTATTTCTTCGAAATTAAATAAAGGAAGAAAAACACGAAAAAGAGCAACTAAGAAAACAACTAAAACAAACAAGAGATAGGGAAAAGGAACAACTCACCGTTGAGCAAGAAAGATACATTCTTTTTGTGATTTTAAATTTTTAACATTTTTTTTCTTTTTATGTTGAAAGCAGGTAAATTTCCTTAATATGGTTTTAGAATGATTTTCTAAAATTTGATTATCCTAAATGTCTTAATTTTAGATAATGTCTAAAATTAGTTAGTTATGATAATCCTATATTTCGGAAATTGATTGTCTAACTAGCAGAAAATAAGTGTTAGGTCTAAGGTCTAGGTTACTACCATTACCTATCATAAGTCTCTAGAATTGTGGCCTTTAATCCTAAATTCATTATGATATTTCCCCGGCAACGGCGCCAAAAATCTGATGCGTTCCGATTGGTATGCTAAAAGATAGGCTTTATTTACCTATGTCGATTATGAGTAATTAAGGACTGAGTCTTACTAACTGTCACTTAGCATTCAATTATTGTCACTTAATCAATCAGAACCTAAGGCAGAGTACCTATCGTGTAGCTAGTCTGTTGGAAAGTATCTACGATTTTATTAAGTTAAATATCGTACTCCCAGGGAAGTGGCAACGGCTTAGTAGTAACTAGCCTTTTATCCTAACTCCTATCTTATGATCCAGTTATGCAATTTTCATCAAATACTTTGATGAGAGGGTGATTCATTCTCCACTAGGTTTAAGTCTAATTAATCTTAAAAGTGTTTTATAGATGGGTCCTGATTCTATGTTATACTGTTCCTATACGTTGATTGACCTATATTCGAGTATTTTAGACATGTCTTGGCCTGGATTGCAACTATGTTCTGTGTCTAAAGGCTACCACATCTGAGTTTCTACGCTACCGCCCCATCGTTAAGGGTAACGGCCCTACTCACGGCTCGGACTAAAGTCAGCAATGAACGGTACCCTATGTCACTGTATTGGTATCATGCTGCTCGTCTCATAACCGCCGGCATAACACTCTACTCAGCCTACCTAGACTACTTTCAACCAACAGGGTGTTCCGCAGATTATTTTATCTAGTATGGCAGACACCAATACTAATTGATGCATGTTAAACTAAACAGGTTATGAATAGACCGTGGTTAGGAATTGTCTATAACCCTAATTTCAGTTTAAAAGAACGGCATTAGACATGCAGACATAATGAATATTTAAGCAGGTGGCCATTTCCGGAAAATCATAGCAACTTCAACATATAAAACAGATATTCATAAGAATCGTAATCTGATATTCAAATTAATATTTAGATAAAACAATTCGTAAACATACAGAACCTCGTCTAGGGGACCCACTGTCATAAAGTAATCACCACTCTATGCAGGTCCAGCCGGCGCTGCAGCTCCTGTATGCTCCTGACTGCTCGATCCTACTCTGCTCGGCAGAGCCTTCGGAGAACGCTCCTCAGACCTAGTAGCAATTGCTTTACCTTACATCCCGGGCTTAAGCAAATTGCCCTAATCTGACTAAGAACACGCACCCTATCTCTCTCTTAGGATCTCCTAACGAAATCCCGGTATTCTATGAATACCAAAAACGAACCTATCTATAGAAACCTAAGATCTGAGACTATTTCTCAGAAACTAAAACAAAACACTAATAAGAAAGAAAACTGAGATCCGAGTCTCTGAGTGAGTTGTGTACTAGAGAATTGTACACTGGACACCACTAAATGACTCAGATCGAGTGGAGAGGAATGATTTCAACTCCTGGAGGCCTGGGGTATTTATAGCAGCTTTCTGGAGTGAAAAATTCCAAAAAATTCGAGGTGGGACAAATTCTGGTGCTTCGGGACGCCCGTCCTGGATTGGGACGCCCGTCCTGGTGGTCTGATTGGGTCGGGACGCCCGTCCCGGACCGTTGACCAAGTCAACATTTCCAAAGATTGCATTTTTGCCCCAAAATTTGCTGTTTTCGTCCAATTTGCTCCTGAAAATTCCAAAATCGAAATTTAAGCAATTTTATGTCAATTTGATTCAATTAAGATCAAATACATTCAAATATTGCCCTAATTTATGTCTAAAAACATGCTAAAAGGGTATATGATTTGTGCACATCAAAACCTCCACGTACCTGAGGGCAGTGTGAGACTTCACGTCTGCCGATGTCACCACTGCCTGGGCCCAGATCTATATGACTGGAGTCCCTTATCAGCACGACTTCACGAAAGCCACAAGTATTTTTCTAGGCCTTCTGTACTTACACACTATTGCAGCCCACACACTAGCAGGACGACGAACTTATCCAGGGAATGTCACCTAGATGGAGACATTCCTTCTGGCTCATATGCACAGAGGTATCACTGTGGATATGGCCAGATTGATCACAGTCATAATGAGGGGATTTGCGATAGACAATCAAAGCAGTGTCTAGGGCTCGGGCCGTTCATCATTTGGATAGCCTACTACTTGGAGTTGGACATCAAGGGCTCGGAGTTGACCCAGATAGCTCCGACTACCATTCCCACCAACTTGACTATTCTATGGAACATGGGGATGGTAGTACGAGACGCAGATGGTCGATACTCAATTCACACTGAGCAGCCATGGGAGTCATCGACACCAGGACCAGCAGCACAGCAGACATCACCAACCCCGACATTCATACCACGCACCACCTTGGAGCGACATATGTCACAAGGGTTGGTAGACATTACTGCCAAACATAACCGGGATATGGAGAACATCCAGAGGCAGCTTGCAATGCTTAATGATAGGGTCAGTATGACCAACAGTCGGGTAGAGGAGCTTTATCAGTATCAGACCACTCAATCTACCGACGACCACGAGGTCTACTTCTTTGCGCCTGATGATGATCCGGGTTCTTAGTTTTTCTTTCTCTTTCTTTCATTCTTAGTTTAATATGTGAGTATGTGATAGCATGGGCTATATGACATATAAATGTTTGTATGAAAAACATTGATCTATATGACATAACAACATTATTTCTTTTATTCTATTATTGTTATTTCTATTACCCTTGTTGTCTTTTTCTTGTTTCTTTTATTTTTCTTCCTCTTATTTAGTCAAATAAGTGTGGGATAAGAGTTTTTTTTGTTTGTTTTTCCTGCTTTTGTTTTCAAATAAGTGTGGGGTAATAGGATATGTGATGCATTCCGATTGGTATGCTAAAAGACAAGTTTTATTACCCTATATTGATTATGAATAATTAAGGATGGAGATTTACTAATTGTCACTTTTAGCATTCATGGTTGTCACTTAATCAATCATAACCTAAGGCAGAGTACTTATCGTGTAGCTAGTCTATTGGAAAGTACCTATGATTTTAATTTAGAATTTATCGTACTCCCAGGGAAGTGGTAACGGCTTAGTAGTAACTATCCTTTTATTCTAACTCTCATTTTATTACCTAGTTATTCAATCTTTCATCAAAATCTTTGATGAGTTGGTGATCCTTACTACACAAGACTCGAGTTTATTTAGCATGCAAGAGTATTTTATAGACAAGTATTTTGATGTATGTTCTATTGTTCCTACATGTTGATTGACCTATCTTTGAATATTTTAGATATATCTTGGTCTAGAGTGCAGTTACATAATGTATCTTACTTGTGTACCAACTCATGGTTCGAGCTAAAGGTATCCATGAAAGCATGTGTCACTCAAGAAATCGCATCACTCGCCCTAACACCGGCATAAACACCTGAACTCAGCCTCATTAGACTACTCTAACAAACATGGTGATCTATAAGTTATTTCACCTAATATGGCAAACCTTAATGGTTTTTTATATCCAAAATTAAGGCATGTTAAACTAAACAGGTTATGATTAGACCATGGTTAGGAATTGTCTATAACCGTTCATCTAGTTTAAAAGAGCAAGTAGACATTCAATTGTAATGTTTAATTAAGCAGGTGACCTTTTCAGAAAAATGAAAATAACTTCAGCATGCAAAACATATATAACCTATCATCATAATTTAATATTCAAATAGATA
The DNA here is from genome assembly GCA_027405835.1 of Asclepias syriaca. Taxonomy (NCBI): domain Eukaryota; kingdom Viridiplantae; phylum Streptophyta; class Magnoliopsida; order Gentianales; family Apocynaceae; genus Asclepias; species Asclepias syriaca. Next base: position 11,136,309 of record CM049930.1, read on the forward strand.
TTTAGACAAACACAATACAAAATATACATAGAGGATCTAGGGAACCACCACTATAAAGTATTCACCCTTTATCAGGTCCGCCGACGGAGCGACTACTTGTATATCCTAGACTGCTTGACTTGACTCTGCTTGGCAGAACCTTCGGAGAATGCTTCCTTAGCCTAGTACCAATTACTTTACCTTACATCCTAGGTTTAAGCAAAGCTCTGTTGACTAGCTCTTCACTCACCTAATGCCCTCTTAGGTGTCAAGGCTTTTCATTTATAATTTTCAATAAAAGAATACACTGGGTAATATATTTTTAAATTGATTATTCATGGTATTTTTGTGTTTGCTTTCACACATCAACTTTAACTACCCAGGTATCGAGCCCCACTCCGATGACTCCCAAATTTATACGACCTTAGGGCATTAGGCATTAAATTCTCTTCAGAAGTGGTGCTCGAGTAGCAAAGGACGGTTGCAAACTACCTTTTTTCTTTTAACTTTTTCACTTTCAGCTCAGAGCATAATCTAGTCATTCAAATTGCTAACATATTCTCAACCGGCCTAATATTATTCAGTTTAAGTTTGGAAAAGGTAATTGGTTGATGTTTCTAATCCAAACTAGGTTGTGCTCAATAATACAGGAATTCCCTATTTCTAAGTGATGAATTTAGTAAAGTTATCAACTTATTTCCTACTGATCATGATATTCTACTCAACATATATCATAGACATAAGCATTTCTTTAACCAATCAATACTGATTTTGAAGTCTGAAAGAGTGAAAATTTTTGATTTTTTTGGAAGGGTGCAATTTAAGTGAGAAATATTGGAAAACATGCAAATTTTGACTATTGTAGTGCACTGCTACCCCACACTTAAGATTTACACTGTCCTCAGTGTTCATGCATCTCCTATTACCCCACACTTATTTGACTCAATAAGAGAAAGAAAAAGAAAAGAAACAAGAAAATAATAAGGGTAATAGAAGAAACAAAAATAAAATAAAAGAAATAATGTTGTTATGTCATATAGATAAACGTTTTTCATACAAAGATTTATATGTCATATAGCCCAGGCTATCACATATTCACATATGAAACGAAGAATGAAAGAAAGAGAAAGAAAAACTAAGAACCCAGATCATCATCAGGCGCAAAGAAGTAGACCTCGTGGTCGTCGGTAGATCGAGTGGTCTAATACTGATAAAGCTCCTCTACCTGACTATTGGTCATACTGACCTTGTCATTAAGCATTTCTAGCTGCCTCTCGATGTTCTCCATATCTTGACTGTGTCTAGCAGTAATGTCCGCCAACCCCTGTGACATATGCCGCTCGAAGGCCGTGTGTGGTATGAATGCCGAGTTGGTGATGCCTGCTGTGCTGTTGGTCCTGGTGCCGATGTCTCCCCGGTTGCTCTGTGTGGATGGAGTATCGACCATCTGCATCTCATACTACCATCCCCATGTTCCGTAGAACAGTCAAGTCGGTGGGAATGGTAGTCGGAGCTATCTGGGTCAACTACGAGCCCTCAATGTCCATCTCCAAGTAGTGGGCTATCCGGGTGATGAACGGCCCGAGCACCAGACACTACTTTCGGGTGTCTGTTGCAAACTCCGTCATGACGACTGTGATCAATCTCGCCATATCCACAGTGATGCCTCTATGCATATGAGCCAAAAGGAATGTCTCCATTTGGGTGACATTCCTTGGAGCAGTTCGCCATCCTGCTAGTGTGTGGGCTGCAATAGTATATAAGTATCGGAGGGATGGAAAAATACCTATGACTTTTGTGAAGCCATGCTGATAAGGGACTCCAGTCGTGCAGATCTGGGCCTAGGTGGTAGAGACATTGGCAGACGTGAAGTGTCGTACTGCCATCAGGTACGTGGAGGTCTCCTACTCCTCCCTCTGTCAGATAACCAGTGCAATGCCAAACTCAGCCATGCTCATCGACCGGTCTATTCCACCCAGTCGGAATGTAACATGCTCACGTTGGAATGTAAATGAAGAGTAGAACTCACATACCAGCTCTAGATAAGTCAGCTTGGTGATGATGAAGACTCGACTGTATGGTAGGATGTCGAGTATGCACTGAATCTCCTGCTCGACTCTGAGTGTCCTAACTGCCGTCCAGTCAAGAGTCCGCCCTTCCAAAATGTTTCTGCCAATCAACCCCTGGCTCCTCTCCTGATATGCTGGAACGGTAGGAAAGAGCATGAAGGGGTGTGTCACAGCTGTGACAGTCATGGATGAGGCAGCGCATGCGAGTTTTGGAGCCATTTAAACTGAAGAAATTTGGGAGAGTTCGAAATTTGGCGTAAAGAGATTTCAAATTCAAATTCTTGAGGAAATTTTGAATTCAGAAGAAAGGAATTTGCTTAGGAAAAGATTTTTAATTTTTGGCGGGAAAATTCAAATTTTGGAGGGAAATTTGATTTTTGGGAAGAGATTCAAAAATTTAAATTTTTGGGGGTAAAATTTGAGAGAGAAATTTTGAGTTTTTGGTGTAAATATTATGAGGGAAAAATGGCTATTTATAGCTGAAGTTGCCACCCTCGGGACGCCCGTCCGGGTCTGGACGGTCGTCCAGATGGCGGGACGCCCATCTTGATTGCCTTGCGATGCGTGTCCGCTCAATTTCGATTTTCATCAATTTTTTGAGCTTCTTTACACTTTGTAATGTCCTGCAAACACTTTTACATATAATTATATCTAGACAAATTGTTATAATGGCTCAATTTAACACAGAACTTGCTTCGAACAATTTTCTGCTTCTCTCGTCCTGTTTCCTCTTTTTCAAAAATTTCTTATGCCAAAATTATTCTCCCAATACAACAAATATTCTGTGAGAAATAAAATTGAAAAATAGTTCAAGAATGAAAAATCTTTCACATAAATATTTCGTAAAGAAGAAAAATTATTTGAATAAAATTTGTAAATGATATTAATAAAATTCCAACTATTTATTTCAAAAGAGGTTGGATAACTTATTAATTCAATTCATATTATTTAAACAAATAATTTATTTGATGAAATTTAAAGAGAAACCTTCCCTTTTAGTTGCCCTTATTTATTATCTCTCACATTTATGCTCGTATAGCTCTCATCTTTTCTCGCTGCCTCCTTTGCTCATCTCGGATTTCGGTTAGCTCCCGTAGTTTAAGTGTACCTTGATTCCCTTGGAGATTCACCGTGGCTCTGAGTTGGTCTACGTTAGAAGTGATGTTCAGAACACTTTGACCCGAGTGACAAATCTGCTTACTATTGTTTTTGGCCCATCAAGTAGATCCTGTGAGTCAGATTATCTATCTGCACAGACAAAGCATATTGGAAACCATTAGTGCTTTCCCCGGATGAAGGTGTTTGATCGTTAGGCGCTGGGGTAGCAGGGGTGTATTTGGGTGGAGCAGGAGTGTATTCAGGTGATTCTGGAGTATACTCAGGAGATGTAGGAGTGTATTCAGGTGATTTCGGAGTATACTCAGGTGAGGCAGGAGTGTATTCAGGTGATGAAGTGATGGGGTTTGGAAATTTTGAGGAAGGATCATGGTTGTTATCTAATGAGTACTTGTCCAGAATATTTTGGGCTCTCATTCTCATGATATAAAAAAGATTAATTGTATTTCTGTCGTGTTCCTCATAAGAGTCTTCTAATGAGATGAGGTATCTTTTTGGCCTTTTGGCTCTCTGGGGGAAGGTTCGTTGCTTATCGTTATCTTCATCTATAATGATAGAATCTGGGTTAGAATAAATAACAATAGAAATAAAATAAAATTGTAGACAAGAAGAAAAATATATTATTTTTTTTCAAAAAAAAACAAAAACAGTTTAAATTTCCTTAATAAGGTTTTAGAATAATTTTCTAAAATTTAATTATCCCAAATTTCTTAATTTTAGGTAATTTCTAAAATTAATTAGTTATGATAACCCTATATTTAGGAAACTGATTGTCTAACTAGAATAAAAATGAGTGTTTGTTAAAAGTATAGATTACTACCACTACCTATCATAAGCCTCTAGAATTTTGATCAGGAATCCTAAAATTTTATGATATGTCCCTGGCAACGGCGCAAAAAATCTGATGCGTTCTGATTAGATAAGTTAAAAGACAGGTTTTACTAATTGTCACTTTTAGCATTCATGGTTGTCACTTAATCAATCAGAACCTAAGGCAGAGTACCTATCGTGTAGCTAGTCTACTGGAAAGTACCTATGATTTTAATTTAGAATTTATCGTACTCCCAGGGAAGTGGTAACGGCTTAGTAGTAACTATCCTTTTATTCTAACTCTCATTTTATTACCTAGTTATTCAATCGTTCATCAAAATCTTTGATGAGTTGGTGATCCTTACTACACAAGACTCGAGTTTATTTAGCATGCAGTTACATACTTTGAATATTTTAGATATATCTTGGTCTAGAGTGCAGTTACATACTGTATCTTACTTGTGTACCACATTTGAGTTATCTGATAAACCGCCCCATCGCCATTGACGACCCTACTCATGGTTCGAGCTAAAGGTATCCATGAAAGCCCGTGTCAGTCAGGAAATCATGCCACTCGCCTTAATTCTGGCATAAACACCCGAACTCAGCCTCATTAGACTACTCTAACAAACATGGTGATCTATAAGTTATTTCACTTAATATGGCAGACCTTAATACTTTTTCATATCCTAAATTAAGGATTGTTAAACTAAAAAGGTTATTATTAGACCATGGTTAGGAATTGTCTATAACCGTTCATCTAGTTTAAACGAGCAAGTAGATATTCAGTTGTAATGTTTAATTAAGCAGGTGACCTTTCCGGAAAAATGAAAACAACTTCAGCATGCAAAACATATATAACCTATCATCATAATTTAATATTCAAATAGATATTTAGACAAACACAATATAGAATATACAGAGAGGATCTAGAGAACCACCACCATAAACTATTCACCCTTTATCAAGTCCGCCGACGGAGTGACTACTTGTATATCCTGGATTGCTTTACCTGACTCTGCTTGACAGAACCTTTAGAGAACGCTTCCTTAGCCTAGTAGCAATTGCTTTACCTTACATCATGGGCTTAAGCAAAGCCGTATTGACTAGCTCTTCGCTCACCTAATGCCCTCTTAGGATCTCCTAACAAAATCCCAGGTATTCTATGAATACCAAAGATGAACCCTATCTAGTCGAATTCTAAGATTCTGAGATAAACACTCAGAAAGCAAAGAAAACAAGACACTCTCGTATTGATATGCATAAATCATATCACTTTTTTAGCATGTTTTTAGGCATAATTTAGAGTGAAATTGATGATAAATCGTTCTCAATTGATTGTTATTAACTCAATTTCATAGTTTTTGTGATTTTGGAAGTGTCGGTGAAAAGTAGGAGAAAATGGTAAATTTCATGGCAAAAACGTGATTTTCAGAAGTTCAAAAGTCGGGATGGGCGTCCAGAGTCTAGGACGGGCGTCCTGACCTGGTCAACAGACTAGGACGGGCATCCAGGACTCAAGACGGCCGTCCTAACCTGGTCAACAGGTCGGGACGGGCGTCTCAGATCCAGGACGGGCGTCTCAGATCCAGGACGGGCGTCTCAGATCCAGGACGGGCGTCTCGAGCCGCAGTTCAGAATCCCACATCGAATTTTTGAGAGAAATTCACTCCAGAAAGCTACTATAAATACCCTAGGCCTTCCTCAATTGAAATCATTCCTCTCCACTCGATCTGAGTCATTTAGTGACTTCAAGTATACAGTTTTCCATAGTATACAAGTCACTTAGCGACTCAAGTTTTAGTATAGGTTTATTTATATTCTTAGTGTCTCGTGTTCTTTGTTTCTGAGAGTCTGTCTCAGATCTTAGGATATGACTAGATAGGTTCGTTTCTGGTATTCATAGAATACCAGGGGGTTCGTTAGGAGATCCTAAGAGGGCTCTAGGCGTTCGAAGAGTCAGTCAACAGGGTTGTGCTTAAGCTGGGTATTAAGGTAAAGTCTAGCTACTAGGCTGAGGAAGCGTCCTCCGAAGGTTCTGTCGAGCAGAGTCGGGTCGAGCAGTCCAACATATACAAGCAATTGCTCCATCGGCGAGACTAAGTAAAGGGTGAATTCTTTATGGCATCAGTCCCCCTGTCCCTCTCTTTATATGTTTGTATTGTGTTCGTCCAAACATTTATTATGACTATTGGATTATGATTTTATGAATATTTGTTATGCATGTTGAAGTACTTTATGATTTTCCAGAAATGGCCACCAGCTTAACTTTCATTATGTCTCCATGTCTAATGTAGTTTCTTTTAAACTAAATGTAGGTTATAGACAATTCCTAACCATGGTCTAATCATAACCTGTTTAGTTTAACATGCATTAATTTAGGACTTCCCCGTCGGGATGCATTAATGTCTACCATATTAGATTAAATAACCTATAGATAACCATGTTTGTTAGAGTAGTCTAAGTAGGTTGAGTTTGTGTGTTTATGCCGGCGTTAGGGTGAGCGGCATGATCCCCTAAGTGACATAGGGCTTTCATGGATGCCTTTAGCTCAAACCGTGAGTAGGGCCGTCATTAAGGTAGGGCGGTTTATCAGGTAACTCAGATGTGGTATACCTTTAGACTCAGTACATAGTTGCAATCTAGGCCAAGATATATCTAAAATACTCGAAGATAGGTCAATCAACATGTAGGAACAGTATAACATAGAATTAGGACATTATCTGTAAAACACTCTTAGGCTTAAATAGACTAAAACCTAGTGGAGAATGAATCACCCTCTCATTGAAAATATTGATGAACGATTGCATAACTGGATCATAAGATAAGAGTTAGGGTAAGAGGATAGTTACTACTAAGCCGTTACCACTTCCCTAGGAGTACGATATTTGATTTGATTAAAATCGTAGATACTTTCCAACAGACTAGCTACACGATAGGTACTCTGCCTTAGGTTCGGATTGATTAAGTGATATTATAGAGACTAAATGTGACAATTAGTCAGGCTAAGTCCTTAATTACTCATAATCAACATAGGGTAAAACAACACCTATTTTAGTATATCAGTCGGAACGCATCAAATTTTTGGCGCAGTTGCCGGGGAAATATCATAATGAATTTAGGATTATTGGCCACAATTCTAGAAACTTATGATAGGTATTGGTAGTAACCTAGACCTTAGACCTAACACTTATTTCATGCTAGTTAGACAATCAATTTCCGAAATATAGGATTATCATAACTAATTAATTTTAGACATTATCTGAAATTAAGACATTTAGGATAATCAAATTTTAGAAAATTATTCTAAAATCATATTGAGGAAATTTAACTGCTTTCGAAATAAAATATAAAAAAATGTTAAAATTTTAAAACCCGAAATATACCTTTCTTGCATTTTCTATTTTGTTTTTCTTTCTATTTCTGTTATTTGTTGTTTTATCCTAACCAGACTTTACACGCATAGATGAAGAGAACAAGAGCAGCTACAAACCAAGCAAAGAAAGCAGAAAACCCTGACACTCCAGGTCGAAAGAAGATGAAACCAGAAGGACCATCTAGGCCTGAGCCAGAATACCACGGGAGAACCTCCCTCCACAACCTATAGAAATAGACTCAACCCTAGACACCAGTGATTTAGTGAGAAGATTACTAAACACCAGTGAGCCCAGTCCCACGGAAGAAGATCCTCCTGAATACACCTTTCCTCCAAGAGAAGAACCTCAAAGATCTCCAGTTCACACTCCTGCCCAGAGAGTTCCTAGAGATCCACCACCCCTTGACCAAACCCAAAACTCACCAACGTCTCCTGAGTATACTCCAATGCCTAACGAGCATACCCCTTCATCGGGGGAAGTACTAACGGTTTTCAGTCAGTTTTGTCCATGCATATAGATACTTTGGCTCAAAGGATCTACGAGATGGATAAAGGAATTGCACGCAGACTGTGTCATTCAGAACAGAGCATTCTGAATATCACAGCCACCATGGACCAACTGAGGGCCTCAGTAAGTCTCCAGGAAAGACAGATACTCCGGGAGTCAGCTGACATACGAAGTGAGCAGGGCAGGCAAAGGGACGAGATGAGAGTCATGCGCATAGAGATGTGAGAAATCAGAGAAAAGGGCCGTTGAAAAAAAGGGAAGATTCTTTTTACTTTTCAGCAAATAAATTGTTTGAACTAAAATTAAATAATTGACCCATACTTTTCATTTTCAATTTTTTTTTAAAAGGGTCTTTTATTTTATTCAGTAAATTTTCTTCAGACATTTTATTTTTTCAAATTTTTCTTTTATGAAAAACAAAGGTGTTGCAAATACAGTTTATTTTTTTACTAATTAAATTGTATAAACTTAGTCTTTTGTTTTTCTATAATTCTTGCTGAATAGAAGTTATGATATGATTAGTGTAGTTATGATTTTTTAGATTGAGTATTTTTGCAAAGAGTTTTTAACAACTTCTGCATTTGATAGGTTAAACATGAAGACTTGTAAATATTATTGTTTTTGGTGTACTAAGATTTGCAGGGAATGATGAAAAAAAATTTGGAAGTGGCATGCATCCCGAGGCAACCCGGGACGGGCGTCCAACCGGGACGGGCATCCTACCTCTGGGCCGGGCGTCCCCGAAGGCCGCCCCTTTCTACAAAAATGCCATTTTTCTTCATTTTCTCTCAAACCAACCACCAAAAATCATCTCTCTACAAAATTCTCTCCACCATCTCTCTACAAATTTTTGGCAACCTCCCAAAATTTCAAAATTCAAATTTCCCTCCAAAATTCAGATTTCCCGCCAAAAACTAAAAATCCTTCCCTAACCAAAATCCATCCTTCCGAATTCAAATTCACCTCCATAATTCGAATTCGAATTTTCCTTCTTGCCTAAATTCTCATTGATACGCGAAAATCGTATCACCTTTTTAGCATGTTTTTATGTATGAATTTGGGTGAAATTGAAGGTAATTTGATCTTGATTGTTCATTATTTACTTAATTTCAAGGTTTTATGATTTTGGAAGTGTCAGGTGAAAAGTAGACGAAAACAGCAAATTTTGGGGCAAAAACGCAATTTTTTGAAATATTGACTTAGTCAACGGGTCAGGACGGGTGTCCCGAACCCGGGACGGGCATCCCGACCCAGTCAACCCGCCAGGACGGGTGTCCCGACCTGGTCAACAGATCAGGACGGGCGTCCCAATCCGTGATGGGCGTCCCGAGCCCCCAGAACCAGTCCCACATCGAATTTTTGATGAAAAATCACCCCGGGAAGCTGCTATAAATACCCCAGGCCTCCAGCAGTTGAATTCATTCCTCTCCACTCGATCTGAGTCATTTAGTGGTTTCCAGTGTACACTTCTCTAGTACACAACTTACTCAGAGACTCGAATCTCAGTTTTCTTTCTTATTAGTGTTTTGTTTTAGTTTCTGAGAAATAGCCTCAGATCTTAGGCTTCTATAGATAGGTTCGTTTCTGGTATTCATAGAATACCCGAGATTTCGTTAGGAGATCCTAAGAGGGCTCTAGGCGTTCGAAGAGTCAGTCCACAGGGCTGGGCTTAAGCTGGGTATTAAGGTAAAGCCCAATTACTAGGCTGAGGGAGTGTCATCCGAAGGTCCTGGTGAGTAGAGTCTGGGCGAGCAATACGACATATACAGCAGTACGCTCCGTCGGCGAGACTACGTAAAGGGTGATTTCTTTATGGCATCAGTCCCCATGTCCCTCTCTTATATGTTGTTATTGTTTTGTTCTAAATACTTATTATGAATACGAGATTATGATTTTTATGAATAGTTGTTTTATATGTTGACGTTGTTATGTTTTTCCGGAAATAGCCACCTGCTTAACATTGACTATGTCTGCATGTCTAATGTGCTCTTTTAAACTAAAGTTAGGGTTATAGACAATTCCTTACCACAGTCTAATCATAACCTGTTTAGTTTAACAGGCATCAATTAGTATTGGTGTCTGCCATGCTAGATAAAATAACATACTGAACACCCTGTTTGTTAGAGTAGTCTAGGGGAAGCTGAGCCGAGTCCGATTATGCCGGCGGCTAGGGCAAGCGGTATGATCCCCGAAGTGACATAGGGCTTTCATGGATGCCTTCGTCCCGAACCGTGAGTAGGGCCGTCATTAAGGTAGGGTGGTTTATTAGAAACCTAGGATGTGGTACGCCTTTAGACATAGAACATAGTTGCAATCCAGGCTAAGACATGTCTAAAATATTCGAATTTAGGTCATTCAACATATAGGAACAGTATAACATAGAATCAGAACTCATCTATAAAACACTTCTAGGATAAATTAGACTTAAACCTAGTGGAGAATGAATCACCCTCTCATCAAAGTTATTGATGAAGATTGCATAACTGAATTATAAGATAGGAGTTAGGATGAAAGGCTAGTTACTACTAAGCCGTTGCCACTTCCCTGGGAGTACGATATTTAACTTAATAAAATCGTAGATACTTTCCAACAGACTAGCTACACGATAGGTACTCTGCCTTAGGTTCTGGCTGATTAAGTGACACCATAGAGACTAAATGTGACAATTAGTCAATCACAGTCCTTAATTATTCATAATCAACATAGGGTAAAATAACACATATTTAGTATGTCAACCGGAATCGCATCACTCATATTCTCTCGAACGATCTCAACCAAATGGCTCCCAAACGCGCTCGTATTACTTCCTCCATGACCGTCACATCTGTGGCACATCCTTTCATGCTTTTTCCATCCATTCCAGCATACCAGGAGAGATGTCATGGATACATCGGATGTAGCATACTGGTTGGCAGAACGCTTGACTGGGTAGCAGTCCAGACACTAGGAGTTGAGCAGGAGGTCCGACGCATACTCGACGTACTACCCTACAGTCGAGTCTTCATCGTCACTGAGCTGACCTACCTAGAGCTGGTATGTGAGTTCTGTGCTTCATTTACATTCCAGCAGGAGCACATCACCTTCCGTCTAGGAGGAATAGATCGATCGATGAGCATGCCGAGTTCGGCATAGCCTTGGGTATCTGGCAGAGGGACGAGCTGGATACACCCGTCTACACCCGTCTACACCACAGCAGTCCGGGACTTCACTTCTGCAGACGTCTCCATCGCTTAGGCTCAGATTTGTACGACGGGTACTCCTTACCAGCATGGCTTTGCAAAAGCCATAGGTATTCATCCCGCTCTTTGCTATTTACCTGCCATTATAGCATACACTCTGTCAGGATGTCGGGCGTCCCCCGGGAATGTCACTCAGATGGAGACATTCCTCCTGGCCAACATGCATATGGGTTCTACAGTAGAGATGACTCGACTCATTACTATCATCATGCGGGGTTTCGTTACGGACACTCGGAAACAGTGTCTGGGGCTCTGGCCATTCATCACCAGGATAGCCCACTACTTGGAGCTGGACATCGAGGGCTCGAAGCTGACCCAGGTTGCCCCGACCACCATTCCTACGGATCTTACCATTCTAAGGAACATGGGGATGGTCGTACGGGATGCAACTGGGTGCTACTCCAACCACACGGAGCAGCAAGGACAGACATCATCATCAGGATCGGTCCCACACATATACCCCCGACCGAGACATTCATCCCACGCACCGCCTTCGAGCGACATATGTCACACAGATTGGTGGAACTTTCAGCCCGACATAGCCAGGATATGGAAAGAATCGAGAGGCAGATGTCGATGATGGACGATAGAATCACCATGAACACCAGCAGGATCGAGGAGATTTTTTAACATACCTCCCGACTGGTTGATGACACAGAAGTCTACTTTACAGCAGACTTCCGTCCACCTGATGACGATGAGCCGGTTCTTAGCTTTTCTTTTCCTTTTCTTTTTCTTTCTTTTGTTGCTTTTGCTTTATGTGTGTGATCATGTCTAGGCTGTATGAAATATGAATCTCTGTATGACGTTGATTGATATGACATAATAGCATTTGTTTCTTTTATTGTATTGCGTTATTTCTTTTATTGCTTTATTTTATGTCTTACCCTTAGTTTGTCAAATAAGTGTGGGGTAAGAAGTTTCTATTTTATTTTTATTTCTTCTTGTTTTCAAATAAGTGTGGGGTAATTTAGATATGCATGAACACTGAGGATAGTGTCAGACTTAAGTGTGGGGTAGCAGTGTACTGTGCACTATAGTAGGAAATTTTTTGCATGATTTTTGCATGTTTTCCCATATTTTCACACCCTTCCAAATTTTTTTTCAAACTTCTTCACTCCTTCAGTGAGTTCAAAATGCAGTATGATTGGTAAAAGAATTGCTGATGTCTATGATATGTGTGTAGAATGTTATGATCAGTAGGAGACAACATGATGACTTTCTTGAATTTATCAATTAGAAATAGGGAATTCCTGATAATTGAGCACAACTTAGTTTGGATTATAGACCTCAACCAAATACCTTTTCAAAACTTAACTAGATAAGATTAGACCAGTTGAGGATGTATTGGCAATCAAAATGACTAGATGATGCTCTGAGCTGAAAGTGAAAAGAAAAATAAAGAGAGTTAACTAAATAGGGTAGTTTGCAAGCGGCCTTTGCTACTCGAGCACCACTCCTTAGGGGAACATAAAGCCTAATGCCCTAAGGTCGTGTAGGTTCGGGAGTCTGATATGCATAAATCATATAACATTTTTAGCATGTTTTTAGGTATAATTTAGGGTGAAATTGATGCTAATTCGTTCTTAATAGATTTTTATTAACTTAATTTCACAGTTTTTGTAATTTTGGAAGTGTCAGGTGAAAAGTAGAAGAAAATGGCAAATTTCAGGGCAAAAATGTGATTTTCGGAAGTTCAGAAGTCGAGGTGGGCGTCCCGAAGTCAGGATGGGTGTCCAGGATTCGGGACAGCCGTCCTGACCTGGTCAACAGGCATTAATTTAGGACTTCCCCGTTGGGATGCATTAATGTCTGCCATATTAGATGAAATAACCTATAGATCACCATGTTTGTTAGAGTAGTCTTAGTATGCTGAGTTTGTGTGTTTATGTCGGCGTTAGGGCGAGCGGCATGATCCCCGAAGTGACATAGGGTTTCATGGATGCCTTTAGCTCAAACCGTGAGTAGGGTCGTCATTAAGGTAGGGTAGTTTATCAGGTAACTCAGATGTGGTACACCTTTAGACTCAGTACATAGCTGCAATCCAGGCCAAGACATGTCTAAAATACTGAAGATAGGTCAATCAACATGTAGGAACAGTATAACATAGAATCATGACATTATCTGATGCAACCTAATTCAAGAAGTTAAAGCCTTATTTTGGGCTGTTTGTTTTAAGCCCAACGTTTTAAAAGGAAGGGTCTTGTTTGAGAATATCTTTAAATTCTATTTTTAGTGGAGTTTTAAATTCTATTTTTAGGGGGCTTTTAAATTCTATTTTTAGTGGGCTTTTAAATTCTATTTTTAGTGGGCTTTTAAATTCTATTTTTAGTGGGCTTTACTAAAAGACAGTCCAACATATCTATTGTAGAATTAGGTCATCTTCTCCTCTATAAATAGAATAAGATGGGGGCTGTTTTGAAGGGGAGAGAAAAATTAAATTTGTGAGTTTGTTTTTTTAACAAATCAGATTCAGGTTTGTTTTACCTTAAGGATTGATTCAACTTATCAAGTAAGTAAACTTGTGGCGTTAATTCAATTCTCTTTCTCTTTGATTTCTCTTTGTTACCATTTCCTTGCTGATTTGGGGGTGAAGGGATTCGGGGAGTTTACCAAGGGTTGGTTGAGTTTAGATCATGGACAATTTTTGATGCAGAAGTGATTCTTGCTCAGTTCTTGAATTATTGTTGTATCATTTTTTTGTATCAGAGCTAAGTTCAAATTCAATCTATATATCCTTTAAATTTATGTTTATTTTTCATTCTTATTGTCAGTTTCTCATTTAGTTAAAAAAAAGTTGTGTTCTTTATCTCTGAATTTCAGACCTGAGATATATATATATATATATATATAAAGTGGTGGTCTTTATCTCTTAATTTTAGACCTGATATATATAAAAACATTCAATCTATATATCCTTTAAATTTATGTTTATTTGTCATTATTATTTTCAGTTTCTCATTCAGTAAAAAGAAAAAAGTTGTGTTCTTACCTGAGATATATATATATAAAAAAAAAAAAGTGGTGGTCTTTATCTCTTAATTTTAGACCTGGTATATATAAAAAAAGGAAACTTTCCAAAATTTATGTGCCCACATATCAAATTTCATTCCAAATTTGTCATCTTTTGCCTCTTTACATCATATTACATCTAGTTTTATGACATATTTCTTTCTTTAGGATTTATTTGTTTTCCATTGAATTAAGGTTGCTAATTTGCTTATTTGGTATTGTTTGATTGGTCCGGACAAGTAAAACTACTGCTTGAATCTAGAGTGGAAAAAAGCAAAAATTGTGAGGTCATTAAAGGGTAAAAGCCAATACTTTGAGTGAAACACGAGGGTTTCCAATCAAATTTGAGTGAAACATGTGAGGGAGTGTTTGTGAGGATTGCTAACAATTGTTTTGCAGGTTTTACATCATGACAAAATCAAATGAAAGCAAAGAAAGTGATGGGAAAGGTTTTGATTCGAGGACGATGATACGCGAAAATCATATACCTTTTTTATCATGTTTTTATGTATGATTTAGGATGAAATTGATAGGAAATCGATCTTAATTGATTGTTATTTACTCAATTTCACAGTTTTTATGATTTTGGAAGTGTCAGGTGAAAAGTAGACGAAAACAGGAAATTTTGGGGTAAAAATGCAATTTTTGGAAATGCTGACTTGGTCAACGGTCCGGGACGGGCGTCCCGAATTCGGGACGGGCGTCTCGACCCAGTCAAACCACCAGGACGGGCGTCCCAATCCAGGACGGGCGTCCCGAAGCACCAGAAGCTGTCCCACATCGAAAGTTTTGGAGATTTTCACTCCAGAAAGCTGCTATAAATACCCCAGGCCTCCAGGAGTTGAAATCATCCCTCTCCACTCGATCTGAGTCATTCAGAGACTTCCAGTGTACAATTCTCGAGTACACAAGTCACTGAGAGACTCGGGTTTCAGTTTCAGTTTTCTTTCTTTCTTTAGTGTTTCGTTTTCTTAGTTTCTGAGAAATAGTCTCAGAGCTTAGGCTTCGATAGATAGGTTCGTTTTTGGTATTCATAGAATACAGGGATTTCGTTAGGAGATCCTAAGAGAGAGATAGGGTGCGTGTTCTTAGTCAGATTAGGGCAATTTGCTTAAGCCCGTGATGTAAGGTAAAGCAATTGCTACTGGGTCTAAGGAGCATTCTCCGAAGGCTCTGCCGAGCAGAGTAGGATCGAGCAGTCAGGAGCATACAGGAGCTGCAGCGTCGGCTGGACCTGCATAGAGTGGTGATTACTTTATGACAGTGGGTCCCCTAGACGAGGTTCTGTATGTTTACGAATTGTTTTATCTAAATATTAATTTGAATATCAGATTACGATTCTTATGAATATTTGTTTATATGTTGAAGTTGTTATGTTTTTCCGGAAATAGCCACCTGCTAAATATTCATTATGTCTGCATGTCTAATGTGCTCTTTTAAACTAAAGTTAGGGTTATAGACAATTCCTAACCACGATCTAATCATAACCTGTTTAGTTTAACAGGCATCAATTAGTATTGGTGTCTGCCATGTTAGATAAAATAACCTGCTGAACACCCTACTTGTTAGAGTAGTCTAGGTAGGCCGAGCTGAGTCCGATTATGCCGGCGGCTAGGGCAAGCGACATGATACCGAAGTGACAAAGGGTACCGTTCATGGATGCCTTCGTCCCGAACTGTGAGTAGGGACATCATTAAGGTAGGGCGGTTTATTAGAGACCTCGGATGTGGTACGCATTTAGACACAGAACATAGTTGCAATCCATGCTAAGATGCATCTAAAATACTCGAAGATAGGTCAATCAACATGTAGGAACAGTATAACATAGAATCAGGACATTATCTATAAAACACTTTTAGGCTTAATTAAACTTAAACCTAGTGGAGAATGGATCACCCTCTCATCAAAGTTATTGATGAAGATTGCATAACTGGATCATAAGATAGGAGTTAGGATAAAAGGCTAGTTACTACTAAGCCGTTGCCACTTCCCTGGGAGTACGATATTTAACTTAATAAAATCGTAGATACTTTCCAATAGACTAGCTACACGATAGGTACTCTGCCTTAGGTTCTGATTGATTAAGTGACAATAATTGAATGCTAAGTGACAGTTAGTAAGACTCAGTCCTTAATTACTCATAATCGACGTAGGTAAATAAAGCCTATCTTTTAGCATACCAATCGGAACGCATCAGATTTTTGGCGCCGTTGCCGGGGAAATATCATAATGAATTTAGGATTCCTGATCAAAATTCTAGAGACTTATGATAGGTAACGGTAGTAACCTAGACCTTAGACCTAACACTTATCTTATACTAGTTAGACAATCAATTTCCGAAATATAGGGTTATCATAACTAATTGATTTTAGATATTATCTGGAATTAAGACACTTAGGATAACCCAATTTTAGAAAATTATTCTAAAACCATATTGAGGGAATTTAATGGCTTTCGAAATTAAACATAAAAAAAAAAAAAATGTTAAAAATTTAAAATCCAAAAAGAATGTATTTTTCTTGCTCAACGGTAAGTTGTTCATCTTCCCTATCTCTTGTTCTTTCTTAGTTGTTTCTTTTTTTTTGTACATTTGTTTCTCTTTTTCGTTTTTTCCCTATTACTTAATTTCGAAAAAAAAATATAAAAATGGAAATGAGGATAGAATATTTTTCTGAGTTGTCAATTTTTGGCTCAGGTTTTAATCTGGAAGAAATATCATTGTGGAATTTTCTTAGGTCATGCTTAGTCTATTAGACAGAATCATGAAATAAAATTTTCTTTAATAGGCAAACCTCTGAGTATTCTAATGAGAAAGGATGTTCCTTTTGTTTGATGATAAATGCATGAGATTGTTTAAACCAAAAGGAATTACTGCACCCATTATGACATCACCTAATTGGAATTTGCTTTGTGAATTAATATGTGATGCTAGTGACCACGTAGTAATGATTGTTTTAGGAAATAGGCATGATTAGAACTTCATATTATACACTATGCAAGTAAGACCTTTTACTGATGCCTAGTAGAACCTTACCACCACTGAAAAGGGATTACTAGTTATTGAATATGCCTATGATTCATTCATGCCATGCCTAGTCTAAACAATAGTATACACTGATTACTTTACTCTAAGATATCTGCTCAATAAAACTAATGATGAACCAAGATTGATTAGTTAAGTTCTATTGAATTTGATATAGAAAGACGGGATAAGAAAAAAAGGGCTAAAAATCTAGAAAGCAAACCTTTGGTCTAGATTAGAAAACCCCGAGTTAGAAGCTATTGACGAGACAATAGTATCTAATAAACTTCTGAATGAGAAATTATTTGCTATGAATAATGATTCTCCTCTGTAGTTTACTGATATTACTAATTATCTAGTTGCTAATTATTCCCAAGTGATATGACTTATCAACAAAAGAAGAAATTCTTTGTTGATTTGGAATGTTACTACTAGGGAGATCCGTTTTTCTATTTTGAATCATTGCAGGGTAAGTGATCAGAAGATGTATCTCAGAAGACGAAGGACACAAGATTTTGGAGCATTGCCCTAAAGAATCTACGGGAGACCAATTGACTACTATCAACACTGTCCGGAAAGTGTTGAAAGTAGGATCTTGTTGACCCACCATATTCAAGGATTTTGTATCTCTGATACAGTCCTGCGATGCTTGCCAAATAATAGGTAACACATCTTCCAGAGATTGTCTACCCCAGCAACGTACACAGAATGTTGCAACCTTTGATATCAGGGGTATTTCGAATCCTTTTCCTTTCTTCCGTTGACACTAATTACATCATAGTAGTCGTGGAACACTTTTTCAAAATGGCCTGAAGCACAGGCATTACCTACTAATGATGTTAAAGTCATGTGCAGATTCTATGAGAAGTTGTTTTCTAGATTCAGAGTGCCAATGTCTTAGGAAGAAATGTTCAGCATGTGTATCAAATTTGTGAAGTCTGCTAAGTACCACACTTTAGTAGGGATTGCTATGGGAATGACTGACCATTCCAAAAGAGGTAGGAGTAGGTTACTGCAGAATGCTGCTCCAATGGGAAATGCATACAATCCCAGCTGGAGAAATCATACGGGATTTAGCTGAGGAATAATTCAGAAGCTAGAAACATTCAAAAAGACACCACCACAGCAAAACCCCTACTCGCAGAATCAATAGATGAGATACTGGCAACAATTAAAGCCAGACCAGTGCAACTAAGTGATCTACCAAGTGGTATCGAAGGGTCAAGGGATATAGAAGAATTTGGCGTTGTATCAGGAGCATAGCAATGGAGGAGCTTGCATCCCCTGCATACCAATCAGCTGTGAGAAACTTCCCCGAGGAAGTCTCAAATACTTGGGCCCAGATCTACACAACTGGAGCCCCCTACCACCACAGCTTCGCCAAAACTTCAGGTATCTTTTCTTCCATTCGAGACTTGCATGCAATACCTTTACTAACATTGGCAGGAAGGCACACAAATCCCAAGAAATCCCATTCCTAGACACGTTCCTCTTGGACACGTTGCTATGATTATGAGAAATCTTACAAATGATTCGAGGAAGCAGTCCGTGGGGCTCGAGCCATTCATCAAATGAATAGGCCACTACCTAGAGCTCGACGATGAAGGATCGAAGCTGACGTCATCCGTTCCAGTATCGAGACCTTACAGAGTCAAGAATGCATCAGCAATAACACATGGCTAAGGTGAAGAGCCAATTGACAGATCAGAGAAAACCCTTCTGCTCGAGGCAAGAAGGGAGTTTTTCTAGTCTCATCTTCCTTTACTTTTATTTTCTTCATTTTTGTGTCTTGTTTTGTTGGTTGTTTTATTTTCTCTCTTACCCTTAGTTAGTCAAATAAGTGTGGGGTAAGAGTTTTCTATTTTGTTTTCATTTCTTCTTGTTTGCAAATAAGTGTGGGGTAGTTTAGCTATGCATGAACACTGAGGACAATGTCAGACTTAAGTGTGGGGTAGCAGTGCACAGTGCACTGTAGCAGTTGGCAAAATTTTTGCATGATTTTGCTTGTTTTCCCCATATTTTCACACCCTTCCAAAAAAAAATTCGAAATTTTTTCCCGTATTTCAGACTTTTAAATGCAGTATGCTTGGTTAAACAATTACTTATGTCTATGATATGTAGGTAGAATGTTATGGTTAGTAGGAGATAATTGATGACTATTTGTGAGCTTATTGATTAGGAGTAGGGAATTCCTGATAATTAAGCACAACTTAGTCTGGGTTAGAGACCTCAGCCAATTACCTTTTCAAGACTTAACTAGATAAAATTAGACCAGTTGTAGGATGCATTGACAATTAGAATGACTAGATGAGACTCTGAGCTAAAAGTGAAAAGAAAAGAAAAAAATGATGATGAAAAAAAAGGGTAGTTTGCCAGCGGCCTTCGCTACTCGAGCACCACTCCTTCGAGGAACTTAAAGCCTGATGCCCTAAGGTCGTGTAGGTCTGGGAGTCATCGGAGTGGGACTCGCTACATGGGTAGTTGAAGTTGACTTGTTCAAAGTAGACTCAAAATACCCTGAATCTATAAACGAAAGAAATCAATAAGAGCTAAATAATTAAAATATGATCACCAAGGCTCAGAACTCAGAAAGTTATCTGTTGTCAGTGTGTCTAGTGACAGGTAGAAGTGTTATCTGGTAATAGTTAAGACAAGAGTTTATTGTGTTGACTATCTGGTCTGGACTAGTACACACACTACCCATCAGGAAGACCTTATGACCAAGAGAAGAGTTCAACCTAGTTGTTAAATTGTTTTCTGCTCAATCCTAACAATCTACTAGAGACATTTGAGACCTTGTCATAGCAACCTAACCAGTCAGACCTGTGTTAAGAATTATCTGAATAATTTTTGGAATAAAAACATGACTAGAAATTTAAGTGACTGCACATATGATTTAGAATCACTAACTTCAGGTAGACTTTGCTTGAGGACAAGTAAAAAGCTAAGTGTGGGGTTATCTGATACGCGAAAATCATATACCTTTTTAGCATGTTTTTATGTATGATTTAGGATGAAATTGATAGGAAATCGATCTTAATTGTTTGTTATTTACTCAATTTCACAGTTTTTATGATTTTGGAAGTGTCAGGTGAAAAATAGACATAAACAGCAAATTTTGGGGTAAAAATGCAATTTTTGGAAATGCTGACTTGGTCAACAGTCCGGGACGGGCGTCCCAATCCAGGACGGGCGTCCCGAAGCACCAGAAGCTGTCCCACATCGAAAGTTTTGGAGATTTTCACTCCAGAAAGCTGCTATAAATACCCCAGGCCTCCAGGAGTTGAAATCATCCCTCTCCACTCGATCTGAGTCATTCAGAGACTTCCAGTGTACAATTCTCGAGTACACAAGTCACTGAGAGACTCGGGTTTCAGTTTCAGTTTTCTTTCTTTCTTTAGTGTTTCGTTTTCTTAGTTTCTGAGAAATAGTCTCAGAGCTTAGGCTTCGATAGATAGGTTCGTTTTTGGTATTCATAGAATACCGGGATTTCGTTAGGAGATCCTAAGAGAGAGATAGGGTGCGTGTTCTTAGTCAGATTAGGGCAATTTTCTTAAGCACGGGATGTAAGGTAAAGCAATTGCTACTGGGTCTAAGGAGAGTTCTCCGAAGGCTCTACAGAGCAGAGTAGGATCGAGTAGAGTAGGATCGAGCAGTCAGGAGCATACAAGAGCTGCAGCGCCGGCTGGACCTGCATAGAGTGGTGATTACTTTATGACAGTGGGTCCCCTAGACGAGGTTCTGTATGTTTACGAATTATTTTATCTAAATATTAATTTGAATATCAGATTACGATTCTTATGAATATTTGTTTATATGTTGAAGTTGTTATGTTTTTCCGGAAATAGCCACCTGCTAAATATTCATTATGTCTGCATGTCTAATGTGCTCTTTTAAACTAAAGTTAGGGTTATAGACAATTCCTAATCACGGTCTAATCATAACCTATTTAGTTTAATAGGCATCAATTAGTATTGGTGTCTGCCATGCTAGATAAAATAACCTGCTGAACACCCTACTTGTTAGAGTAGTCTAGGTAGGCCGAGCTGAGTCCGATTATGCCGGCGGCTAGGGCAACGACATGATACCGAAGTGACAAAGGGTACCGTTCATGGATGCCTTCGTCCCGAACCGTGAGTAGGGCCGTCATTAAGGTATGGCGGTTTATTAGAGACCTCGGATGTGGTACGCCTTTAGACACAGAACATAGTTGCAATCCAGGCTAAGATGCATCTAAAATACTCGAAGATAGGTCAATCAACATGTAGGAACAGTATAACATAGAATCAGGACATTATCTATAAAACACTTTTAGGCTTAATTAAACTTAAACCTAGTGGAGAATGGTTCGCCCTCTCATCAAAGTTATTGATGAAGATTGCATAACTAGATCATAAGATAGGAGTTAGGATAAATATCGTACTTCCCTGGGAGTACGATATTTAACTTAATAAAATCGTAGATACTTTCCAATAGACTAGCTACACGATAGGTACTCTGCCTTAGGTTCTGATTGATTAAGTGACAATAATTGAATGCTAAGTGACAGTTAGTAAGACTCAGTCCTTAATTACTCATAATCGACGTAGGTAAATAAAGCCTATCTTTTAGCATACCAATCGGAACGCATCAGACGAATCCTTTTGAAGATGGAGAGAATGATGCAACCCTAATTCAAGAAGTTAAAGCCTTATTTTGGGCTGTTTGTTTTAAGCCCAACGTTTTAAAAGGAAGGGCCTTGTTTGGGAATATATTTAAATTCTATTTTTAGTGGAGTTTTAAATTCTATTTTTAGGGGGATTTTAAATTCTATTTTTAGTGGGCTTTACTAAAAGACAGTCCAACATATCTATATAGAATTAGGTCATCTTCTCCTCTATAAATAGAATAAGATGGGGGCTGTTTTGAAGGGGGAGAGAAAAATTAAATTTGTGAGTTTTTTTTAACAAATCAGATTCAGGTTTATTTTACCTTAAGGATTGATTCAACTTATCAAGTAAGTAAACTTGTGGCGTTAATTCAATTCTCTTTCTCCTTGATTTCTCTTTGTTACCATTTCCTTGTTGATTTGGGGGTGAGGGGATTCGGGGAGTTTACCAGGGTTGGTTGAGTTTAGACCAGGGACAAATTTTGATGCAGAGGTGATTCTTGCTCAGTTCTTGAATTGTTGTTGTATCATTATCTGTAAAACACTCTTAGGCTTAAATAGACTTAAACCTAGTGGAGAATGAATCACCCTCTCATCAAAGATATTGATGAACGACTGCATAACTGGATCATAAGATAAAAGTTAAGGTAAGAGGATAGTTACTACTAAGCCGTTACCACTTCCTTGGGAGTACGATATTTGATTTAATTAAAATCGTAGATACTTTCCAACAGACTAGCTACACGATAGGTACTCTGTCTTAAGTTCTAATTGATTAAGTGACAGTATAGAGACTAAATGTGACAATTAGTCAGGCTAAGTCCTTAATTACTCATAATCAACATAGGGTAAAACAACACCTATTTTAGTATATCAGTCGGAACGCATCAGATTTTTGGCGCCGTTGCCGGGGAACATATCATAATGAATTTAGGATTCCTAATCAAAATTCTAGAGACTTATGATAGGTAACGGTAGTAACCTAGACCTTAAACCTAACACTTATTTTATGCTAGTTAGACAATCAATTTCCGAAATATAGGGTTATGATGCGGTTTCCGACCGATGTGCTAAATAGGTGTTATTTTACCCTATGTTGATTATGAATAATTAAGGACTGTGATTGACTAATTGTCACATTTAGTCTCTATGGTGTCACTTAATCAGCCAGAACCTAAGGCAGAGTACCTATCGTGTAGCTAGTCTGTTGGAAAGTATCTACGATTTTATTAAATAAATATCGTACTCCCAGGGAAGTGGCGACGGCTTAGTAGTAACTAGCCTTTCTTCCTAACTCTTATCTTATAATCCAGTTATGCAATCTTCATCAATAATTTTGATGAGAGGGTGATTCATTCTCCACTAGGTTTAAGTCTAGCCAAACCTGAAAGTGTTTTAAGGATTAGATCTTGATTTTATGTTATACTGTTACTATACGTTGATTGACCTATATTCGAGTGTTTTAGACATGTCTTGGCCTGGATTGCAATTATGTTCTGTGTGTAAAGGCTACCACATCTGAGTTTCTACGCTACCGCCCCATCGTTAAGGGTAACGGCCCTACTCACGGCTCGGACTAAAGTCAACAATGACCACCCTATGTCACTTTGGGGATCATACTGCTCGTCGCATAACCGCCGGCATAAAACTCTACTCAGCCTACCTAGACTACTTTCAACCAACGGGTTGTTCCGCAGATTATTTTATCTAGTATGGCAGACACCAATACTAATTGATGCCTGTTAAACTAAACAGGTTATGAATAGACCGTGGTTAGGAATTGTCTATAACCCTAATTTTAGTTTAAAAGAACGGCAATAAACATGCAGACATAATGGATATTTAAGCAGGTGGCCATTTCTAGAAAAACATAATACTTCAACATAAATAACAAATATTCATAAAAATATAATCTGGTATTCAAACAGTTATTTGGACAAACACAATAACAACATATAAGAGAGGGACATGGGGACCGATGCCATAAAGAATTCACCCTTCACGAAGTCTCGCCGATGGAGCGTACTGCTGTATATGCCGTATTGCTTGACCCGACTCTGCTCGCCAGAACCGTCAGAGGACGCTTCCTCAGCCTAGTAACTGGGCTTTACCTTAATACCCAGCTTAAGCCCAGCCCTGTGGACTGACTCTTCGAACGCCTAGAGCCCTCTTAGGATCTCCTAACGAAATCCCGGGTATTCTATGAATACCAGAAATGAACCTATCTATAGAAACCTAAGATCTGAGACTATTTCTCAGAAACTAAAACAAAACACTAACAAGAAAGGAAACTGAGATCCGAGTCTCTGAGTGAGTTGTGTATTAGAGAATTGTACACTGGACGCCACTAAATGACTCAGATCGAGTGGAGAGGAATGAATTCAACTGCTGGAGGCCTGGGGTATTTATAGTAGCTTCCCGGAGTGAAAATTTCTGAAAAATTTGATGTGGGACAGCTTCTGGCGGCTCGGGACGCCCGTCCTGATCAGTTGACCAGGTCGGGACACCCGTCCCGGGTCCTGGACGCCCGTCCAGGTGCCTTGACTTGGTCAGGACGCCCGTCCCGACCCTTTGACCAGGTCAACATTTCCAAAAATTGCGTTTTGCCCCAAAATTTGCTGTTTTCGTCTACTTTTCACCTGACACTTCCAAAATCATAAAAACTGTGAAATTAAGTGAATAATGAACAATCCATATCAAATTACCCTCGATTTCACCCAAATTCATACATAAAAACATGCTAAAAAGGTGATACGATTTTCGCGTATCAGATAACCCCACACTTAGCTTTTTGCTTGTCCTCAAGCAAAGTCTACCTGAAGTTACTTAAATTCCTAGTCATGTTTTTATTCCAAAAATTCTTCAGACCAGTCTTAATACAGGTCTGTCCGGTTAGGTTGCTATGACAAGGTCTCAAGTGTCTCTAGTAGCTTGTTATGATCAGGCAGAAAACAAATCAACAACTAGTTTGGACCTTTTTCTTAGTCACAGGGTCTTCCTGATGTGTAGTGTGTGTACTAGTCCAGACCAGATAGTCAACACAATGTACTCTTGTCTTAACTACTACCAGATAACACTTCGACCTATCGCTAGACATATTAACAACAGACAACTTTTTGAGTTCTGAGCTTTGGTGATCAGATTTCTAATGTTTTAGCATTTAGTTATTTTCTTTATAGATTCAGGGTATTTTGAGTCTGCTTAGAACACGTCAACTTCAACTACCCATGTATCGAGTCCCACTCTGATGACTCCCAGATCTACACGACCTTAGGGCATCAGGCTTTAAATTCCCCGAAGGAGTGGTGCTCGAGTAGCGAAGGCCGCTGGCAAACTACCCTTATTTGATTAACTTCTTTTAATTTCTTTTCACTTCTAGCTCAGAGTCTCATCTAGTCATCCTAACTGCCAATATATCCACAACTGGTCTAATTTTATCTAGTTAAGTCTCGAACAGGTAATTGGTTGAGGTCTCTAATCCAGACAAACTTGTGCTCAGTTATCAGGAATTCCCTATTCCTAATCAATTAGTCCAAGATAGCTATCAATTATCTCCTACTAACCATAACATACTACCTACATATCATAGACATAAGCAATTGTTTAACCAAGCATACTGCATTTAGACGTCTGAAAGACGGAAATTTTTGAAAAATTTTGGAAGGGTGTGAAAGTACGTGAAAACAAGCACCGTACATTGCTACCACACACTTAAGTCTGGCACTATCCTCAGTGTTCATGCATATCTAATTACCCCACACTTATTTGAAAATAAGAAATAAAACAGAAAAGATTCTTACCCCACACTTATTTGAAAATAAGAAGTAAAACAGAAAAATAAAGGATTCTGTATGGGTAAGTAAGACATAAAATAAAATAATGCAAACAATTCTGTATGTCATATAAATCAAATTTGTACATAGATTCATACGTCATACAGCCCAGACATGTTTATACACATAGAACAAGAAAAATAAAAACAAGAGAAAAAGAAAGAAAAGGAAAGAAGGAGAGAGTGACTAAGAACCTGGCGGATCGTTGTCCAGTGGACCTAAGTCTGCTAAGTCAAACTCAAAGTTTTCCGCTACTCGGGAAGTCTACTGATGTATCTCCTCAATCCTGCTGGTGTTCATGGCTATCCTATCATCTATCATCGCCAACCGTCTGTCAATCCTGTCCTCCATCATCGTCAGCCGTCTATCAATCCTGTCCATATCTCGACTGTATCAGACCGATAGTTCTGCCAATCCGTGCGACATGTTTCGTTCGAAGGTAGTACGTGGCACGAACGTCTCGGATGGAGGGATATGCACTGGAAATGCTTCTGATGCCGATGCATGTCCTCTCTGCTCCATGTGGATGGTGTCGCGGCCATTCGCATCCCGTACAACCATTCCCATGTTCCGTAGAATGGTAACGTCTGTGGGAATGGTGGTTGGGGCGACCAGAGTAAGCTCCGAGCCCTCTATGTCCAACTCCAGGTAGCGGGCTAGCCTGGTGATGTATGGTCCGAGTCCCAGACACTGTTTCCTAGTGTCTGTAGCGAATCCTCGCATGACGACCGCTATGAGTCTAGCCATCTCTACTGTAGATCCCATGTGCATGTTGGCTAGAAGGAACGTCTCCATCCGGGTGACAATTCCGGGTGCTGTTAGTCGTCCTGACAATGTGTGTGCAATGATAGCATGCAAGTAACGAATAGTAGGATAAATACCTGTGGCTTTTGCAAAGCCATGCTGGTATGGGACACCCGTCATGCAGATCTGAGCCCAAGCAGTGGAGACGTCTGCAGACGTGAAGTCTCGAACTGCTGTGGTGTATGCGGGCGTATCCAGCTCATCTCTCTGCCAGATGCCTAGGGCGATGCCGAACTCGGCCATGCTCATCGATCGATCTATTCCGCCTAAACGGAATGTGATCTGCTCCTAGTGGCAGGTAAAAGACGCATAGAACTCACATACCAGCTCCAGGTATGTGGGCTCTGTGACGATGAATACTCGACTGTACGGTGGCACGTCGAGTATGCGTCTGACTTCCGGCTCTACTCCCAGTGTCTGTACTGCTGCCCAATCCAGCGTTCTGCCCGTCAGTATCGTACGCCCGATGTACCCAGTGCATCTCGCTTGGTATGCTGTGCTGGAGGGAAACAGCATAAAAGGATGTGCCACTGAGGTAACTGTCATGGTAGATGTGGTACGAGCACGTTTGGGAGCCATTTAAAACGTATGAGAGAGTGTAGGTGGGAAAGAAAGCTTTAAAAAATTTCTGGAGGTGAATTTGAATTCAGAAGGATGAAATTAGGTTAGGGACGGATTTTGAATTTTTGGCGGGAAAATCGAATTTTGGAGGGAAATTCGAATTTTTGGGTGAAGTTTAAAATTCAAATTTTGGAGGGAAATTCGAATTTTTAAACTTTGAGGAGTTTGCCAAAAATTTGTAGAGAGAGGCTAGAGAGAAATGTTTTTAGAGAGATGAATTTTTGGTTGTAGATTTGAGAGAAAATGAAAAAATTGAATTTTTATAGAAGGGGCGGCCTTCGGGACGCCCGTCCCGGGTTGCATCGGGACGCGTGCCAATTCCAAAAATATTTTTTTTTTTCGTAATTCTCTGAAAATCTCAAGATACCAAAAATAATCATAATTCTTAACAAGGCTTCACGTTTATCCAATGAAATTCAGAAGTTGTTAAAAACTCTATGCAAAAATTCCTCAGTCTCTTTTCGAAAATTGTGACTACCCTAATTTTATCCTAACTTAAATTCAGCAAGAATTTCAGAAAAATAAAACTGAGTTTGTGCAATGTAATTAGTGGAAAATAAACTGTATTTGCAAAACTCTTGTTTTTCATAGAAATTCGAAATAAAATGTCTGAAGAAAATTGTTGAATATAAAGGACCCTTTGAAAATGTTTGAAAAAATAGAAAAATAAGGGTCAATTATTCAAGTTTCAGTTCAAACGAATTATTTGTTGAAAGTAAAAGAATCTTCCCTTTTTAACGAATCCTATCTCTGATCTCCTGTAGTTCTGTTCGAATGCTTCGCATCTCTTGCAGTTCTGCTTGTATGTTGCGCATTTCCTCCTGCTGGTTCCTTTGTTCCTTTAAGATTTCCATCATCTCTCGGAGTAATTGCACATTTTGGTGTTCTATTGTGGTTCTGAGTTGGGTTACTTCAGAACTTAAGGTTAGAACAGCCTGATATGATCGTCTTAGTCCGCCCGGTATTGTCTGAGTCATAGCGCTTATCTGTGAGATATAGCATCTACCCGCAGCCAAGGCTGATTGAGAACTGTCAGTGCTATCTCTGATGAAGGTGGTTGGTCGTTAGGTGCGGGGGATGCAGGAGTATATTCAGGAGATTTTGAGGTGTACTCGGGAGATTTAGGAGTATATTCGGGAGAAGCAGGAGTGTATTCGGGAGAAGCAGGAGTGTATTCGGGAGAAGAAGGAATTGTTTGGATATCTGGGGAAGTGTTATGTTCTACTTCGTCCAGAATATCCTGGGCTCTTGTTCCCTTCATTTCTGAGTCCAAAGTCTGGTTAGAAATAACAAATAACAAAAGTAGGAAAGTGAAACAGGAAAGCAAGAAAAATATTTTTATGGATTTTGATTTTTATTTAGAAAGCAGGTAAATTTCCTTAATATGGTTTTAGAATAATTTTCTAAAATTTGATTATCCTAAGTGTCTTAATTCCAGATATTATCTAAAATTAATTATTATAATCCATATTTAGGAAAGTGATTGTCTAACTAGTATAAGATAAGTGTAAGTCAAAAGTCTAGGTTACTACCGCTACCTATCATAAGTTTCTAGAATTGTGGCCAATAATCCTAAATTCGTTATGATATTTCCCCGGCAACGGCGCCAAAAATCTAATGCGGTTTCCGACCGATGTGCTAAATAGGTGTTATTTTACCCTATGTTGATTATGAATAATTAAGGACTGTGATTGACTAATTGTCACATTTAGTCTCTATGGTGTCACTTAATCAGCCAGAACCTAAGGCAGAGTACCTATCGTGTAGCTAGTCTGTTGGAAAGTATCTACGATTTTATTAAATAAATATCGTATCCCAGGGAAGTGGCAACGGCTTAGTAGTAACTAGCCTTTCTTCCTAACTCTTATTTATAATCCAGTTATGCAATCTTCATCAATAATTTGATGAGAGGGTGATTCATTCTCCACTAGGTTTAAGTCTAGCCAAACCTGTGAAAGTGTTTTAAAGATTAGATCCTGATTTATGTTATACTGTTAATATACGTTGCTGACCTATATTCGAGTGTTTAGACATGTCTTGGCCTGGATTGCAATTATGTTCTGTGTGTAAAGGCTACCACATCTGAGTTTCTACGCTACCGCCCCATCGTTAAGGGTAACGGCCCTAACTCACGGCTGGCTACAGTCAGCAATGACCGCCCTATGTCACTTGGGGATCATACTGCTCGTCGCATAACCGGACATAAAACTCTCCTCAGCCTACCTAGACTACTTTCAACCAACGGGGGTGTTCCGCAGATTATTTTATCTAGTATGGCAGACACCAAAACTAATTGATGCCTGTTAACTAAACAGGTTATGAATAGACCGTGGTTAGGAATTGTCTATAACCCTAATTTCAGTTTAAAAGAACGGCAATAACATGCAGAATAATGGATATTTAAGCAGGTGGCCATTCTAGAAAAAATAATACTTCAACATAAATAATAATATTCATAAAAACATAATCTGGTATTCAAACAGTTATTTGGACAAACACAAACACAAATATAAGAGAGGGACAGGGGGACCGATGCATAAAGAATTCACCCTCACGAAGTCTCACCGATGGAGCGTACTGCTGTATATGCCGTATTGCTTGACCCGACTGCGTCGCCCAGAACCGTCGGAGGACGCTTCCTCAGCCTAGTAACTGGGCTTTACCTTAATACCCAGCTAAGCCCAGCCTTGTGGACTGACTCTCGAACGCCTAGAGCCCTCTTAGGATCTCCTAACGAAATCCGGGTATTCTATGAATACCAGAAACGAACCTATCTATAGAAACCTAAGATCTGAGACTATTTCTCGAAGAAACTAAAACAAAACACTAACAAGAAAAAACTGAGATCCGAGTCTCTGAGTGAGTTGTGTACTAGAGAATTGTACACTGGACACCACTAAATGATCAGATGGAGTGGAGAGGAATGAATCAACTACTGGAGGCCTGGGGTATTTATAGCGCTTCCCGGAGTGAAACATTTCTGAAAAATTCGATGTGGGACAGCTTCTGGGGCTCGGGACGCCCATCCGGATTGGGACGCCGTCCTGATCAGTTGACCCGGGGGACGCCCGTCCGACCTTTGACCGGGTCAACATTCCAAAAATTGCGTTTTTGCCCCAAAATTTGCTGTTTTCGTCTACTTTCACATGACACTTCCAAAATCATAAAAACTGTGAAATTAAGTGAATAATGAACAATCCAGATCAAATTACCCTCGATTTCACCCAAATTCATACATAAAAACATGCTAAAAAGGTGATACGATTTTCGCGTATCAGGTTATCATAACTAATTAATTTTAGACATTATCTGAAATTAAGACATTTAGGATAATCAAACTTTAGAAAATTATTCTAAAACCATATTGAGGAAATTTAACTGCTTTCGAAATAAAATATAAAAAGAAAAAAAAATGGTTAAAAATTCAAAACCCGAAAAAAATATGTATTTTTCTTGCCTAACATTAAGTTGTTCTTTTTCCCTATCTCTTGTATTATTATTCTTTCATAGTTGAATATCTGTTTTCTTCAAATTTTTCTAATCTTTCACTTCCTGTGTTACTCCACTAACCAGTTTGCTCAGGCTTAAACATATTCTTCTCTGTAGTTGCATGACTCGAACTTCATAAGCTAACCTTGAAACCCCAGTTGAGAATCCTGAACGTCTCATCCGTACAGCTAATAGGCGAAGAACAGAGATGGCTGTTGAAAGACCTCCCCTCGAATCCTACATTCAGCCACAGACTGTTCCAGTATCATCCGCCATTCAAATCCCTGGAAACCCTCGCTATGATCTTAAGCCGAACTTAATCCAGCTGATTATTAATCGGGTCCAGTTTGGAGGAACTGCAGCCGAGAATTCGCTAGAACACTTATCCAACTTCTCCTCTCTCTGCGAAGGCCTCAAGGGAGATCATACTGCAGAAGTAACCAAACTAAACCTCTTTCCCTACTCATTGAGGGACAGAGCTAAGAGATGGTTGGCCCAACTACCTACTAACTCTATAACCTCATCGGATGAGTTAAGCAAAGCCTTCCTGGAAGAGTACTACTCTGCAGCAAGGGTCCTAGAATATCGAAGGGCTCTATTCAGTTTCACTCAAGTTGCTAGCTAGACAGTGATCGAAGCTTGGGACAGATTCAAGGAGATACTCAGGCTCTGCCCCCAATATGGACTTACCGAAGCACTACTGATCCAGCAATTCTATGGGGGTATGACGGACATGGGAAAGTGATACGCGAAAATCGTATCACTTTTTTAGCATGTTTTTATGTATGAATTTGGGTGAAATCGAGGGTAATTTGGTCTTGATTGTTCATTATTCACTTAATTTCACAGTTTTTATGATTTTGGAAGTGTCAGGTGAAAAGTAGATCAAAACAGCAAATTTTGGGGCAAAAACGCAATTTTTTGAAATGTTGACTCGGTCAAAGGTTCAGGACGGGCGTCCCGACCAAGCCAAGCCACCGGGACGGGCGTCCCGACCTGGTCAACTGATCAGGACGGGCGTCCCGAGCCGCCAGAAGTTGTCCCACATCGAATTTTTCAGAGATTTTCACTCTAGGAAGCTGCTATACGGCATATACAGCAGTACGCTCCATCGGCGAGACTTCGTGAAAGGTGAATTCTTTATGGCATCGGTCCCCCTGTCCCTCTCTTATATGTTGTTATTGTGTTTGTCCAAATAACTATTTGAATACCAGATTATGTTTTTATGAATATTTGTTATTTATGTTGAAGTATTATGTTTTTCTAGAAATGGCCACCTGCTTAAATATCCATTATGTCTGCATGTTTATTGCCGTTCTTTTAAACTGAAATTAGGGTTATAGACAATTCCTAACCACGGTCTATTCATAACCTGTTTAGTTTAACAGACATCAATTAGTATTAGTGTCTGCCATACTAGATAAAATAATCTACGAAACACCCCGTTGGTTGAAAGTAGTCTAGGTAGGCTGAGTAGAGTTTTATGCCGGCGGTTATGCGACGAGCAGTATGATCCCCAAAGTGACATAGGGCGGTCATTGCTGACTTTAGTCCGAGCCGTGAGTAGGGCCGTTACCCTTAACGATGGGGCGGTAGCGTAGAAACTCAGATGTGGTAGTCTTTACACACAGAACATAATTGCAATCCAGGCCAAGACATGTCTAAAACACTCGAATATAGGTCAATCAACATATAGTAACAGTATAACATAAAATTAGGATCTAATCTTTAAAACACTTTCAGGTTTGGCTAGACTTAAACCTAGTGGAGAATGAATCACCCTCTCATCAAAATTATTGATGAAGATTGCATAACTGGATTATAAGATAAGAGTTAGGAAGAAATGCTAGTTACTACTAAGCCGTTGCCACTTCCCTGGGAGTACGATATTTATTTAATAAAATCGTAGATACTTTCCAACAGACTAGCTACACGATAGGTACTCTGCCTTAGGTTCTGGCTGATTAAGTGACACCATAGAGACTAAATGTGACAATTAGTCAATCACAGTCCTTAATTATTCATAATCAACATAGGGTAAAATAACACCTATTTAGCACATCGATCGGAAACCCCATCAAAAGCAAGTTCTTGATGGACTCAATCCCCAGAGCGATTTCAATGGAATGAGTGATGTAGATGCTAGAAACGCTCTGGAGAGGCTCTATAGGAATAGCAAGAATTGGCGCACAAGTGACCGAGCTAAGAAGCAACCAGTAAATGCGGCTCTCGCCTCCACTGATGATCAATTTGAGGCACTGAAGGCCAACATTACTAATCAACTGAATGCTTTCCAACAAGGGAAAACATTCAGCCAGTATATCAAGTCCGCGAATTTTGCCAAGTACCGCATTTCAGTGGAGATTGTTATGGTAATGGAATATTGACTATCCCAGAGGATATGGAACAAGTGGATGCAGTTAACTCTGCTCCTATAGGGAATACCTACAATCCCACCTGGAAGAACCATCCGGGATTCAGTTGGAGAAACAATTTTGCGACTGCTAACTTCCAGAAAATGGTGCCTCAGCAATTGCCATACCCGCAGAACCAGCAAGTCGCTCTGCCCGCACCAAGGAACTACATCGTTTCAGTTGACCCCATGCAAGAATTCAGGGACATGCTGAAAAGCATTGCCGACTCTAACAAAGAAATGATAGAGTCTAACAGGAAAGTCCAGGAAGCTCATGCAGAAAGAATCCAGCAAAACGAGAACATTCAGAAGCAGACCGAGCAAACAGTCAAAAATACACAAGCTGCTATACAAACCTTGGAGAGATAAATGAGCCAGCTATCCACCCATCTCTCTCACATGCCCCAGGGAATGCTACCAAGCAACACTGAGACCAATCCCCAAATTGAATGAACCAGAAGAAGGCTCCAAGGATCCAACGTCGACGGATGTCGAAATCGAAGTAGCAAGGAAAGGGAAGACGGAGTTTATTCCTGAGTACCAGCCAAAAGTACCTTACCCTACCAGACTTATGCATAATAAAGATAAGGAGCAATTTGAAAAGTTTCTTAAGAATTTTAGTTAGATTCATGTTAATTTGCCTTTACTTGATGTTATTTCTGAAATGCCAAAGTATGCTAAGTTTTTAAAAAGAAGTCGTTAGTATTAAAAGAAAATTTGACATGGACAAGGTGGTTCTTAATGAAAAGTGTTCGGCAGTTTTGCTGAATAAACTGCCGTCTAAATAGAAAGATCCTGGTTGCTTTACCTTGCCATGTATAATTGGAAATATTACTAACATGCATGCGTTAGCAGACTTAGGAGCTAGTATTAATCTCATGCCATCTAGTTTATTTGATAAATTAGGATTGCATGATTTGAAAACGACTAGGATGTGCATACAACTTGCAGATAGGACAGTCAAAATCCCCAAAGGAATAATTGAAGATCTCTTAGTAAAGGTCGGAAAATTTGTGTTCCCTGTGGACTTTGTTGTCATGGATATGAATGGGGAAGGAGGAGTACCCCTGATCCTAGGTCAACCATTTCTAGCTACCTCAAAAGCATGAATAGACGTCAGTAATGGTCAAATCAAGTTAAGGGTAGGTAATGAGGATATTACTTTTGATCTGAATGAAACCCTTAGATGATACTTGCTTTTGTGTGGATGCTATTGAGCACTTGATTGAAATTAACGTGACAGACCTATGCTCAAACTATCAAGTCTTGAGTGAGGACTGATATGCATAAATCATATCACATTTTTAGCATGTTTTTAGGCATGATTTAGGGTGAAATTGAGGGAAACTCGGTCTTAATTGTTTATTATTAACTCAATTTCATAGTTTTCATGATTTTGGAAGTGTCATGTGAAAAGTAGAAGAAAATGGCAAATTTCGGGGCAAAACGCAATTTTTCAGAAGTTCGGACTTCGGGGAGGGCATCCCGAATCAGGACGGCCGTCCTGACCTGGTCAACAGACCGGGACGGGCGTCCCGAACCAGAATTCCAAGTCCCACATCGAATTTTTGAAGAAAACTCACTGCAGAAACCTGCTATAAATACCCCATGCCTTTCTCAGTTGAAATAATCCCTATCCACTCGATCTGAGTCATTCAGTGACTTCAGTGTACAATTCTCGAGTACACAAGTCGCTCAGAGACTCAGATTTCAGTATAAGTTTCTTTCTTTCTAGTTAGTGTTTCGTTTTCTTAGTTTCTGAGAAATAGTCTCAGATCATAGGCATCGATAGATAGGTTCATTTCTGGTATTCATAGAATACCCTGGATTTCGTTAGGAGATCCTAAGAGGGCTCGAGGCGTTCGAAGAGTCAGGCCACAGGGCTGTGCTTAAGCTGGGTATTAAGGTAAAGCCCAGTTACTAGGTTGAGTAAGCGTCCTTCGAAGGTTCTGTCGAGCAGAGTCGGGTCAAGCAGTACGACATATACAAGCAGTATGCTCCATCGGCGAGACTAAGTAAAGGGTGATTTCTTTATGGCATCAGTCACCCTGTCCCTCTCTTTATATGTTTGTATTGTGTTTGTCCAAATATCAATTATGAATACTGGATTATGGTTTTTATGAATATTTGTTTTATATGTTGAAGTGCTTATGATTTTCCGGAAATAGCCACCTGCTTAATATTCACTATGTCTGCATGTTTAATGTAGTTTCTTTTAAACTAAAATTTGGGTTATAGACAATTCCTAACCAACTGTTTATTCATAACCTGTTTAGTTTAACAGGAATCAATTAGTATTGGTGTCTGCCATATTAGATAAAATAACCTGCGGAACACCCTGGTTGTTAAAGTAGTCTAAGTAGGATGAGTAGAGCGTTTATGCCGGCGTTAAGGGCCAGCAGCGTGATCCCTTAAGTGACATAGGGCTTTCATAGTTGTATTTTGCTCGAAACGTGAGTAGGGCCATTTACCTTGGCGATGGGACAATTTATCAGATTACTCAGATGTGGTACACCTTTAGACTCAGAACATAGTTGCAATCCAGGCAAAGATATATCTAAAATATTCGAAGATAGGTCAATCAACATATAGGAACAGTATAACATAGAATCAGGACATTATCTATAAAACACTTTAGGCTTAAATTGACTTAAACCTAGTGGAGAATGAATCACCCTCTCATCAAAGTCATTGATGAAGATTGCATAACTGGATCATAAGATAAGAGTTAGAATAAAAGGCTAGTTACTACTAAGCCGTTACCACTTCCCTGGGAGTACGATATTTATTTAATAAAATCGTAGATACTTTCCAACAGACTAGCTACACGATAGGTACTCTGCCTTAGGTTCTGACTGATTAAGTGACACTATAAAGACTAAACGTGACAATTAGTCAATCCCAATCCTTAATTACTCAAAATCAACATAGGGTAAATATTTCAACACCTATTTAGCATATCAGTCGGAAACGCATCATATTTTTGGCGCCGTTGCCGGGGAAATATCATAACGAATTTAGAATTATTGGCCACAATTCTAGAAATTTATGATAGGTAGCGGTAGTAACCTAGACTTTTGATCTACACTTATCTCATGCTAGTTAGACAATCACTTTCCGAAATATAGGATTATCATAACTAACTAATTTTAGATATCATCTGAAATTAAGACACTTAGGATAATCAAATTTTATAAAATTATTTTAAAACCATATTGAGGAAATTTATTTTCTTTCTAAATAACATATAAAAGAAAAAAATGTTAAAAATTTAAAAAAAACCCGAAAAAAAAATCTTTCTTGCATTTCTATTTTGCTTTTCTTTCTATCTTTGTTTTGTTATTCCTAACCAGACTTTGCACTCAGAGATGAAGAGAACAAGAGCAGCTACTAACCAAGCAAAGAAAACGGAAATCCCTGCCACTCCAGGACCAAAGAAGACAAAACTAGAAGGACCATCTAGGCCTGAACCAGAAATACCACGAGGGAACCTTCCTTCCCAACCTGTAGAAATAAATTCAAGCCTAGACACCAGTGACTTAGTGAGAAGATTACTGAACGCCCGTGAGCCTAGTCCCACGAAAGAAGATCCTTCTGAAGATACCTTTCCTCCTAGAGAAGAACCTCAAAAATCTCCAGTTCACACTCCTGCCCAAAGAGTTCCTATAAATCCACCACCCTTGACCAAACCCAGAACTCACCAACATCTCCTGCATACACTCCAACACCTAACGAGCACACCCCTTCTTCTGGGGGAAGTACTAACGGTTCTCATTCAGTGTTGTCCGTGCAGATAGATACTTTGGCTCGACAGATCTATGAGATGGATCAAGGAATTGCAAGCAGATTGTGTCATTTAGACCAAGTCAGTCTAAATATCACAACAAACATGGACCGGCTCAGAGCCACGGTCAGTCTCCAGGAGATCCAAAATGCACAGCTACTCCGAGAGATGGCTGACTTACGAAGTGAACAGGGCAGGCAAAGGGATGAGATGAGAGCCATGCAAATAGAGATGCGAAACATACAAGCAGAGATACGAGAGATCAAAGATAAGGGCCATTGAAAAAGGGAAGATTCTTTTTACTCTTATTTCCAGCAAATAAATTGTTTGAACTAAAATTAAATAATTGACCCCTACCTTTTTTGTTTTCAAACTTTTCAAAAGGGACTTTTATTTTATTCAACAATTTTTCTTCAGACATTTTATTTCTCAAATTCTTATGAAAAACAAAGGTTTTACAAATGCAAATTATTTTTCACTAATTAAATTGTATAAACTCAGTTTTTGTTTTTCTGAAATTCTTGCTGAATATAAGTTAGGATAAGATTAGGGTAATCATGATTTTCGAAAAAAAAAGAGATTGAGAAATTTTTGCACAGAGTTTTTAACAGCTTCTGAATTTGATTGGATAAGCATGAAGATTTGTTATATATTGTTATTTTTGGTGTACTGAGATTTGCAGGGGATTACGAGAAATGTTTTTTTTGGCACGCATCCTAAAGCAACACCGGACGGGCGTCCCGAAGGCCGCCCCTCCTACAAATATTCCATTTTTCTCATTTTCCCTCAAATCAACTTCCAAAAATTTTCTCTAAAAATTTTCTCTCTACCTTCTCTCTTCAAATTTTTGGCAACTCCCCAAGGTCTCAAAATTCGAATTTCCCTCCAAAATTTGAATTTTAAATTTCCTTCCCAAATTCGAATTTCCCTCCAAAATTCAAATTTCCCGCCAAAAATTCAAAATCATTCCCTAACCAAAATCCATCCTCCCAAATTCAAATTCACCTCCAGAATTCGAATTCGAATCTTCCTTCCCACCTAAATTCTCAAAGTCTCTCAAACGCTCTCAACCCAAATGGCTCCCAAACGCGCCCGTATCACGTCTATCATGACCGTCACATCGGTGGCACATCCTTTCATGCTGTTTCACTCCAGCCAGCATACCAGGAGAGATGTCATGGATACATCGGACGCACCATACTGACTGGTAGAAAACTTGATTGGGCAGCAGTACAGACGCTAGAGGTTGAGCAGGAAGTCAGACGCATACTCGACGTACTACCATACAGTCGAGTTTTCATCGTCACTGAACCGACATACCTAGAACTGGTATGTGATTTCTATGCGTCGTTTACGTACCATCAGGAGCAGATCACATTCCACTTGGGCGGAATAGATCGATCGATGAGCATGGCCGAGTTCGGCATCGCCTTAGGTATCTGGCAAAGAGATGAGCTGGATACACCCGCCTACACCACAGCAGTTTGGGACTTCACTTCTGCAGACGTCTCCACTGCTTGGGCTCAGATCTGTATGACGGGTGTTCCCTACCAGCATGGCTTTGCGAAAGCCACATGTATTTATCATGCCCTTCGCTACTTACATGCCATTATCACACACACTCTGTCAGGACGACAGACGGCCCCCGGGAATGTCACCCAAATGGAGACATTCCTCTTGGCCAACATGCACATGGGATCTACAGTGGAGATAGCTCGACTCATCACGATCATCATGCGGGGTTTCGCTACGGACACTCGGAAACAGTGTCTGGGGCTCGGGCCGTTCATCACCAGGATAGCCTACTACCTAGAGTTAGACATCAAGGGCTCGGAGCTGACCCAGGTTGCCCCGACCACCATTCCTACGGACCTTACCAGTCTACGGAACATGGGGATGGTCGTATGGGATGCAAATGGGTGCTACTCCATCCACACGGAGCAGCCAGGACAGGCCTCGGCACCAGGAGCAGTTCCAGCACTGCCTTCGAACGACATATGTCGCACGAATTGGCAGAACTGTCAGCCCGATATAGTCGATATATGGACAGAATCGAGAGATAGCTGAGGATGATGGATGACAAATCGCTATGAACACCAGCAGGATCGAGGAGATTTATCAGCATACCTCCCAACTGGTGGAAAACACAGAGGTCTACTTTCCAGCTGACATCGGTCCACCTAACGACGGCGAGCCGGGTTCTTAGCTTTTCTTTCCTTTTCTTTTTCTTTTGTTGTTTTCGTTCTATATGTGTGATCATGTCTGGGCTGTATGAAATATGAATCTATGTATAACGTTGATTGATATGACATAACAGCGTTGTTTCCTCTATTTGATCTTGTTATTTCATTGCTTATTTTCTTTCTTACCCATAGTTTTTCGAATAAAGTGGGGTAAGAGTCTTTTCTGTTTCGTTTTTGTTTCTTGTTTTCAAATAATTGTGGGGTACTTAGAAATGCATGAATACTGAGGACAGTGTCAGACTTAAGTGTGGGGTAGCAGTGCACGGTGCACTGTAGTAGTTTGAGAAAATTTAGTTTGAGAAAAGTTTTGCATGATTTTGCTTGTTTTCCCCATATTTTCACACCCTTCCAAAAACTTTTCAACAAATTTTCATTCTTTCAGACTTCTAAATGTAGTATGATTGGTTAAACATTGCTGATGTCTATGATATGTATGCAGAATGTTATGGTTAGTAGGAGACAATGTGATAACCATCTTGAACTTATTGATTAGGAATAGGGAATTCCTGGTAACTTAGCACAACTTAGTCTGGATTAGAGACCTCAGCCAATTACTTTCTCAAAACTTAACTAGATAAACTTAGATCAGTTGTGGATGCATTGACAATTAGAGTGACTAGATGAGACTCTGAGCTAAAAGTGAAAAGAACACAAAAGAGAGTTAATTAAATAAGGGTAGTCTGCTAGCGGCCTTCGCTACTGGAGCACCACTCCTTCGGGGAACTTAAAGCCTGATGCCCTAAGGTCGTGTAGGTCTTGGAGTCATCGGAGTGGGACTCGCTACATGGGTAGTTGAAGTTGACGTGTTCTAAGCAGACTCAAAATACCCCAATTCTATAAAAGAAAAAAATCAATCAATAAGTGCTAAATAATTAAAATCTGATCACCAAGGCTCAGAACTTAGAAAGTTGTCTGTTGTTAGTATGTCTAGCGACGGGTCGAAATATTATCTGGTAGTAGTTAAGACAAGAGTATATTGTGTTGACTATCTGGTCTAGACTAGTACACACACTACACATCAGGAAGACCTTGTGACTAAGAAAAGAGTTCAAATTAGTTGTTAAGTTGTCAACTACTTGACTATAACAATCTACTAGAGACATTTGAGACCTTGTCATAGCAACCTAACCAGTCAGACCTGTATTAAGAATTGCCTGAATAATTTTTGGAATAAAAACATGACTAGGAAATCTAAGTGACTGCACAATGATTTAGAATCACTAACTTTAGTTAGACTTTGCTTGAGGACAAGCAAAAAGATAAGTGTGGGGTTATCTGATATGCATAAATCATATCACATTTTAGCATGTTTTTAGGCATGATTTAGGGTGAAATTGAGGGAAAATCGGTCTTAATTGTTTATTATTAACTCAATTTCATAGTTTTCATGATTTTGGAAGTGTGAGGTGAAAAGTAGAAGAAAATGGCAAATTTTGGGGCAAAAACGCAATTTTTCAGAAGTTCGGACTTCGGGGAGGGCATCTCGAATCAGGACGGGCATCCTAACCTGGTCAACAGGTTGGGATGGGCGTCCAGGACTCGGGATGGTCGTCTTGACCTGGTCAACAGACCGGGACGGGCGTCCCGAACTAGAATTCCAAGTCCCACATCGAATTTTTGAAGAAAAATGACTCCAGAAAGCTGCTATAAATACCCCAGGCCTTCCTCAGTTGAAATCATCCCTCTCCACTCGATCTGAGTCATTCAGTGACTTCCAGTGTACAATTCTGGAGTACACAAGTCGCTCAGAGACTCAGATTTCAGTATAAGTTTCTTTCTTTCTAGTTAGTGTTTTGTTTTCTTAGTTTCTGAGAAATAGTCTCAGATCTTAGGCTTCGATAGATAGGTTCGTTTCTGGTATTCATAGAATACCCGGGGTTTCGTTAGGAGATCCTAAGAGGGCTCGAGACGTTTGAAGAGTCAGTCCACAAGGCTGGGTTTAAGTTGGGTATTAAGGTAAAGCCCAGTTACTAGACTGATGAAGCGTCCTCCGAAGGTTCTGTCGAGCAGAGTCGGGTCAAGCAGTACGACATATACAAGCAGTACGCTCCATCGGCGAGACTAAGTAAAGGGTGATTTCTTTATGGCATCAGTCCCCATGTCCCTCTCTTTAGATATTTGTATTGTGTTTGTCCAAATATCAATTATGAATACTGGATTATGGTTTTTATGAATATTTGTTTTATATGTTGAAGTGCTTATGATTTTTCGGAAATAGCCACCTGCTTAATATTCACTATGTCTGCATGTTTAATGTAGTTTCTTTTAAACTAAAATTAAGGTTATAGACAATTCCTAACCACGGTCTATTCATAACCTGTTTAGTTTAACAAGCATCAATTAGTATTGGTGTCTGCCATATTAGATAAAATAACCTGCGGAACACCCTGTTTGTTAAAGTAGTCTAAGTAGGCTGAGTAGAGCGTTTATGCCGGCGTTAAGGGCCAGCAGCGTGATCCCCTAAGTGACATAGGGCTTTCATAGTTGTCTTTTGCTCGGAACGTGAGTATGGCCGTTTACCTTGGCGATGGGGCGGTTTGTCAGATTACTCAGATGTCCTACACCTTTAGACTCAGAACATAGTTGCAATCTAGGCTAAGATATATCTAAAATACTTGAAGATAGGTCAATCAACATATAGGAACAGTATAACATAGAATCAGGACATTATCTATAAAACACTTTAGGCTTAAATTGACTTAAACCTAGTGGAGAATGAATCACCCTCTCATCAAATTCATTGATGAAGATTGCATAACTGGATCATAAGATAAGAGTTAGAATAAAAGGCTAGTTACTACTAAGTCGTTACCACTTCCCTGGGAGTACGATATTTATTTAATAAATTCGTAGATACTTTCCAACAGACTAGCTACACGATAGGTACTCTACCTTAGGTTTTGACTGATTAAGTGACACTATAAAGACTAAACGTGACAATTAGTCAATCCAGTCCTTAATTACTCAAAATCAACATAGGGTAAATCAACGCCTATTTAGCATATCAGTCGGAAACGCATCAAGGACTCCCTAGAATTAGAGGAAACTTAACTCAGCTCTTCCGAATATGAAATTAACTCTGATAGTTTCACTGAGATAGGTGATGATGAGATGAAGAAGGAACAGAATTCATTTGAAGATCCACCAGACTTGGAACTGAAGGAATTGCCCACTCATCTGTGTTATGAATTCCTAGAAGGAAACAAGAAACTTACTATTATTCTTGCAGCTAATTTGATTGCAGAACAACGGGAGTTGACCGTGGACATGTGCAGAAAATATAGAAGAGCATTTGCCTACAAAATTGCAGATATTCCAGGTATTAATCCAAGCTTTTGTTCGCATAAGATTCTTCTGGAAAATTATTATAAGCCATGTGTGCAACCTCAAAGGATGTTGAATTCTAATGTGTGTGATGTTATTAAGAAAGAAGTAATCAAATTGTTAGATGCAGGACTTATCTATCCTATCTCAGATAGTGAATGGGTAAGCCCGGTGCAGGTAGTACCTAAGAAAGGTGGTATGACAGTTGTCAGAAATGAACATAATGAACTAATTCCTACGAGAATTGTAACTGGTCATCGTGTATGCATAGACTATAGGAAACTAAATACGGCCACACGAAAAGACCACGTCCCCCTTCCTTTTATTGACCAAATGTTAGAAAGATTATCTAGACATATGTTTCACTGCTTTCTTGATAGGTTTTCTGGATATTTTCAAATTCCTATTTCCCCTGATGACCAGCATAAAACTACTTTCACATGCCCTTTTGGAACATTTGCATATAGAAGGATGCCTTTTGGTTTGTGTAATGCACCTGCTACATTTCAACGTTGTATGACTGCTATCTTTGAGGACATGTTAGGAAAGTCTATGGAAGTATTCATGGATGACTTCTCTAAAGAACTTGGAATTAATGTTGAAACGTTGTATAAAATCTAATTTGGTTTTAAATTGGGAAAATGCCACTTCATGGTAAAAGAGGGAATCATATTAGGACATAAGATCTCACACCGAGGTATGGAAGTAGATAAGGCCAAAATTGAAGTTATTTCAAAACTACCTCCACCTAATACTGTGAGCTCCGTTAGAAGTTTTTTGGGACACGCTAGCTTTTATCGTAGGTTTATAAAGGATTTCTCATTAATAGCCAGGCCATTGACCAATTTACTCGAAAAAGATGTTCCATTTGTCTTTGATGGGCATAATTCAAGAAGTTAAAACCTTATTTTGGGCTATTTGTTTTAGGCCCAATGTTTTAAAAGGAAGGGCCTTGTTTGGGAATATGTTTAAATTCTTTTTTTAGTCGGTTTTTAAATTCTATTTTTAGGGGGCTTTTAAATTATATTTTTAGTGGGCTTTTAAATTCTATTTTTAGTGGGCTTTACTAAAAGACTCAGTCCAACATATCTATTGCAGAATTAGGTCATCTTCTCCTCTATAAATAGAATAAGATGGGGGCTATTTTGGAGGGGGGGAGAAAAATTATATTTGTGAGTTTTTTTTAACAAATCAGATTCATGTTTGTTTTACCTTAAGGATTGATTCAACTTATCAAGTAAGTAAACTTGTGGCGTTAATTCAATTCTCTTTCTCTTTGATTTCTCTTTGTTACCATTTCCTTGCTGATTTGGGGTGAAGGGATTCGGGGAGTTTACCAAGGGTTGGTTGAGTTTAGATCAGGGACAATTTTTGATGCAGAGGTGATTCTTGCTTAGTTCTTGAATTGTTGATGTATCATTTTTGGTATCAGAGCTAAGTTCAAATTCAATCTATATATCCT
This sequence comes from Asclepias syriaca, assembly GCA_027405835.1. Classification (NCBI taxonomy): domain Eukaryota; kingdom Viridiplantae; phylum Streptophyta; class Magnoliopsida; order Gentianales; family Apocynaceae; genus Asclepias; species Asclepias syriaca. Next base: position 11,180,061 of record CM049930.1, read on the forward strand.
TTAAATTTCTTTTTATTTTTCATTATTATTGTAGTTTCCCATTTAGAAAAAAAATTGTGTTCTTTATCTCTGAATTTCAGACCTGAGATATATATATAATATATATATATATATAAGTGGTGGTCTTTATCTTTTAATTTTAGACCTGATATATATATATTAAAAAAGGAACTTTCCAAAATTTATGTTCCCACAAATCAGATTTCATTCCAAATTCGTCATCTCTTGCCTCTTTACATCATATTACATCTAGTTTTGTGACATCTTTTTTTCTTTAGGATTTATTTGTTTTCCATTGAATAAAGGTTGCCAATTTGCTTATTTGGTATTGTTTGATTGGTCCGGACAAGTAAAAACTATGCTTGAATCTAGAGTGGAAAAAAGGCAGAAATTGTGAGCTCATTAAAGGGTAAAAGCCAATACTTTGAGTGAACACGAGGGTTTCCAATCAAATTTGAGTGAAACAGTGAGGGAGTGTTTGTGAGGATTGCTAACAATTTTTTGCAGGTTTTACATCATGACAAATCAAACGAAAGTAAAGAAAGTGATGAGAAAGTTAGTGTTACTGAACATAACTAGCCTTCACTTTACAGGCTATGCAACAACAATTTAAAAGGTTTGAAAACCTTTTTAGAGATGTTAGTGATAGATTTGAGAAGCAAGACCAGGTCATTAGAGAATTGCAAGAGGGGACAATGAATGGTGGTGCAACAAGAAGGCAGAATTTAAGAGAGCCAAATACTCATCATTTTGGGTATGCAGGTGATGGCTTTGATGATGGAGATGATGAGGGAGAATGGCATGGGGTCAGGATAGGTGGAAGAGAAGGACAAAATTATAGAATAAGAGGTCTAGGTAATAGAGTCCAAAACTTTGCAAGGGAGGAAGAAAGGGCTGATCGTGTTGATAGGAATATTGGTAGTATAAAGATGAAAATTCCATCTTTCCAATGTAAGAATGATGCTGAAGCTTACTTGGAATGGGAGAGGAAAGTGGAGCTGATTTTTGATTGTCATAACTATTCTGAAGAGAAGAAGGTAAAGCTTGCTGCAGTGGAATTTAAAGATTATGCACTTGTTTGGTGGGATCAACTAGTTTTAAATAGGAGAAGAAATGGAGAGGAACTTGTCAATACTTGGGCAGAAATGAAAAGAATTATGAAAAAGAGATTTGTACCTAGTTATTTTTATAGAGAGCTACATCAAAAACTTCAAACTTTGAGACAAGGCTATATGAGTGTTGAAGAGTACCATAAGGAGATGGAGATAGTCATGATAAGGGCTAATGTTGAAGAAGATAGGGAGGCTACCATGGCACATTTCTTGGCTGGTTTGAACAAGGATATTGCAAATGTTATCGAATTACACCATTATGTGGAGTTGGAAGAAATGGTAAACATGGCAATGAAAGTGGAGAAACAACTCAAGTACAAAGGGTCCAGCAAGACTTCCTATTCTAGTTCTACTACAAATTGGAACTCCAAATGGTCTAAAAAGGATGAGAAGACCAAGGACAAGCCAAAAGAAGTGAAGAGCAATTCAGACCCAAAAGGTAACTTAAAACCTTCAAGTTCTTCTACTTCTAATTCTGATAAGCATAGAAATATTAAGTGCTTTAAATGTCTTGGTATTGCTCATATTTCTTCTCAATGTCCCAATAAGAAAACAATGGTTTTGAGGGGTGCTGAAGTTATTTCTGAAGACGAGGATCATGTTGAGAGTGATTCTGATTCCATGCATGAATTAGAGGATTGTTCTGATGTAGAAGCTGAAAATGCACCTAAGGGTGAATTACTTGTTACTAGGCGTGTACTAAATGCTCAAGTAAAAGAGGATGAAATTGAGCAAAGGGAGAATATCTTTCATTCAAGATGCTTAGTGAATGGGAAGATTTGTAGCATTATAATTGATGGTGGGAGCTGCACAAATGTAGCTAGCACATTAATGGTGGAGAAGCTAGGGCTGGATTGTTTGAAGTACCCTAGGCCATATAAGCTACAATGGCTTAATGATATGGGAGAAATCAAGGTGAATAAACAAGTTATTGTATCTTTCTCCATTGGTAAGTATTCTGATCAAGTTCTTTGTGACGTTGTGCCTATGCATGCTAGTCATTTATTGCTTGGAAGACCTTGGCAATATGATAGGAAGGTGTTGCATGATGGTTTTAAGAATAGGTACTCATTCTTTATGGGAGATCAGAAAGTTATTCTTGCTCCTCTAGCTCCAAGCGAGGTGTATGAAGACCAAATGCAATTAAAAAGGAGTATTGAAGCTATGTCAAAAGAGGGACAAAACACCTCAGAAAAAACAAGTGGAATCAAATTTTGAAGGAAAGGCTGAGAGCCTTGCAAAAGGAGAGCTGAGATCAAATAGAAGGGAAGGCTGATAGCCTTGCAAAGGAGAGTTGAGCTCAAAAATACAAGAAAAAGAGTGAGTGAGGTTGAGAGTGTGAAAAGAAAAGAGGGGAAAGAGGCCTTAAAAGAAAGTCAATTTAAGGGCCCAAATGAGAGAGAGGGCAAAAAGAAACAAAACTTTTATGCAAAAATGAGAGATGCAAGGGTTGCTTGTGAGGAAGGGAGATGCTTAGTTGTACTTTTTACAAGAAGCTTATCTTAATGAATCTGACCTTAACCATTGTTTGCCTAGTGGTGTTGTTTCTCTTTTGCAGGAATATGGTGATGTCTTCCCTGAAGAATTACCTAAGGAGTTGCCGCCTATTAGAGGGATAGAGCATCAAATTGATTTCATTCCAGGAGCACAAATTCCAAATAGGCCAGCCTATAGAGCAAATCCAGAAGAGACTAAGGAACTCCAAAAGCAAGTGGAAGAGTTACTACAAAAGGGACACATAAGAGAAAGCTTGAGTCCGTGTGTCGTGCCAATCATTTTGGTCCCAAAGAAGGATGGGGGTTGGCATATGTGTGTGGATTGTAGGGCTGTTAACAAACTTACGGTAAAGTATCGCCATCCTATTCCTAGACTGGATGATATGCTTGATGAATTGCATGGTGCATGTGTGTTTACCAAAATTGATCTTATGAGTGGTTACCATCAAATTAGAATGAATTGGTGATGAATGGAAAACTGCTTTTAAAACAAAACATGGTTTATATGAGTGGCTTGTGATGCCTTTTGGTTTATCTAATGCTCCTAGTACCTTTATGCGCTTGATGAATCATTTTGAGATCATTTATTGGTAAGTTTGTTGTGGTTTACTTTGATGACATTCTGATCTTTAGCAAAAGCATTGAAGAGCATGTTGAACATCTTAGACTTGTCTTAGATGCACTTAGGGCAGAAAAGTTGTATGCTAAACTAAAAAAGTGCACATTTTGCATGGATCGAGTCATATTTCTTGGTTATGTTGTTTCTTCTAATGGAATTGAGATGGATCAAGAAAAAGTCAAGGCAATCAAGGAATGGCCAAGACCTACAAGTATTACTCAGGTAAGATCTTTTCATGGGCTCGCTAGTTTTTATAGGAGGTTTGTGAAGGATTTTAGTACAATTGCTGCTCCTTTGACTGAAATTGTAAAGAAAGAGGTAGGTTTTAAATGGGATGATGCACAAGAGCTAGCTTTCAATACTTTGAAAGAAAAGCTTTGCACTGCACCTATATTGAGTTTGCCAGATTTTTCTTCTACATTTGAAATTGAATGTGATGCCTCAGGAATAGGTATTGGAGCTGTTTTGTTGCAAGGGAGGCGTCCTATAGCGTATTTCAGTGAAAAGCTCAATGGTGCCCAAATCAAGTATTCTACTTATGATAAGGAGTTGTATGCATTGGTGAGAGCTCTACAAACTTGGCAGCATTATTTATGGCCTAAAGAGTTTGTAATTCATACTGATCATGAGAGTTTGAAGCATTTAAAAGGCCAAGGTAAGTTAAATCAAAGGCATGCTAAGTGGCTAGAGTTTATTGAGACATTCCCATATGTTGTGCAATACAAGCAAGGTAAGGAAAATGTGATTGCAGATGCATTATCTAGGAGGTATGCTCTGATCTCCTCACTAAGTTCTAAGTTAATTGGATTTGAATATATTAAGGATTTGTACAAATCAGATTCTGACTTCGCAAATGTTTTTGTTGCATGTGAACAAGTTGCTTTTCAAAAGTTTTATAGAACTGATGGATATTTGTTTAGAGATAATAAACTTTGTGTTCCTTCTTGTTCTATGCGTGAATTGCTTGTTAGGGAGTCTCATAATGGTGGATTAATGGGACATTTTGGCATTGCTAAGACACTTGATATTTTGCAAGAGCATTTTTATTGGCCTAACATGAAAAAGGATGTTGAGAGAATTTGTTCTAGTTGTGTTGCATGTAGGCAGGCCAAGTCTAAGGTGCAACCTCATGGGTTGTACACTCCACTACCTGTTCCTAATAGTCCTTGGATTGATATATCTATGGACTTTGTGTTGGGATTGCCTAGGACTAGGAAAGGACGTGATAGCATCTTTGTTGTAGTTGATAGATTTAGCAAAATGGCTCATTTTATTGCATGTCATAAATCTGATGCCACTCATGTCGCTGATTTGTTCTTTAGGGATGTAGTAAGGTTGCATGGCATTCCTAGAACAATTGTTTCTGATAGGGACTCTAAATTCTTAAGTCATTTTTGGCGTGTTTTATGGAGTAAATTGGGGACTAAATTGTTTTTCTACTACTTGTCATCCTCAAACTGATGGCCAAACTGAAGTGGTTAATAGAACTTTAGGATCCTTATTACGAGCTGTTGTGGGAAAGAATTTTAAAACTTGGGAAGATTGTTTGCCTTTGATCGAGTTTGCATATAATAGAAGCAATCATTCTTCTACTGGTTACTCCCCATTTGAAATTGTGTATGGTTTTAATCCACTAACACCATTGGATTTATTACCTTTACCATTAAATGAGATCGTTAATGTGGATGGACAGCACAGGGCAGATTTTGTTAAGTCCATACATAACAAAGCTAGGCAGCATATTGAGGAAACAAATAAAAAGTATGCTCAAAGAGCTAATCAAGGGCGAAGAGTGATGAAGTTTAAACCCGGAGATTGGGTTTGGGTACACTTTAGGAAGGAAAGATTCCCTAAGCAACGAAAGTCCAAACTTGATCCTAGAGGCGATGGACCATTTCAAGTGCTTGAACGCATCAATGATAATGCCTATAAAGTGGACTTGCCAGGTGAGTATGGTGTTAGTGCAACTTTTAATGTATCTGATCTATCTCCATTTGATAACGTAGGTTTTGATTCGAGGACGAATCCTTTTGAAGAGGGAGAGAATGATGCAACTCACCAAGGCAACTTGGAGATGGATACTTGAAGATGCCATTGGGTCCAATTACAAGGTCATACTCCAACAAGCTTAAAGCACAATTTCAGAATTATGTTCAATCTTTGATTTCTCAAGAACTTCAAGAAATCACATTGGTCAAGCTTGGAGAAGAGTTTAAGGAGATGCCAACATACTTATGCACATTAGAGCATTCAAGTCTTGAAGGCTAATAAATGGGCATAATTCAAGAAGTTAAAACCTTATTTTGGGCTGTTTGTTTTAGGCCCAACGTTTTAAAAGGAAGGGCATTGTTTGGGAATATGTTTAAATTCTTTTTTTAGTGGGTTTTTTAATTCTATTTTTAGGGGGCTTTTAAATTCTATTTTAGTGGGCTTTTAAATTCTATTTTTAGTGGGCTTTACTAAAAGACTCAGTCCAACATATCTATTGTAGAATTAGGTCATCTTCTCCTCTATAAATAGAATAAGATGGGGGCTGTTTTGGAGGGGGGGAGAAAAATTAAATTTGTGAGTTTTTTTTAACAAATCAGATTCAGGTTTGTTTTACCTTAAGGATTGATTCAACTTATCAAGTAAGTAAACTTGTGGCGTTAATTCAATTCTCTTTCTCTTTGATTTCTCTTTGTTACCATTTCCATGCTGATTTGGGGGTGAAGGGATTCGGGGAGTTTACCAAGGGTTGGTTGAGTTTAAATCAGGGACAAGTTTTGATGCAGAGGTGATTCTTGCTCAGTTCTTGAATTGTTGCTGTATCAGAGCTTTCATGGATGTCTTTAGCTCAAACCGTGAGTAGGGTCGTCATTGAGGTAGGGCAGTTTATCAGGTAACTCAGATGTGGTACACCTTTAGACTCAGTACATAGTTGCAATCTAGGCTAAGATATATCTAAAATACTCGAAGATAGGTCAATCAACATGTAGGAACAGTATAACATAGAATCAAGACATTATCTGAATCAAGACATTATCTGTAAAACACTCTTATGCTTAAATAGACTAAAACCTAGTGGAGAATGAATCACTCTCATCAAAGATATTGATGAACGATTACATAACCGGATCATAAGATAAGAGTTAGGGTAAGAGGATAGTTACTACTAAGCCGTTACCACTTCTCTGGGAGTACGATATTTGATTTAATTAAAATTGTAGATACTTTCCAACAGACTAGCTACACGATAGGTACTCAGCCTTAGGTTTTGATTGATTAAGTGACAATATAGAGACTAAATGTGATAATTAGTCAGGCTAAGTCCTTAATTACTCATAATCAACATAGGGTAAAACAACACCTATTTTAGTATATCAGTCAGAACGCATCACTTATTAAACTACTCGTGTGATGCACCTGAGATCACTAAATAACTTGTATCGAGTGTAGAAATGTACACTTGAAGTCACTAGATGATTCATATCGAGTGTAGAGGGATGATTTCAACTGAGAAAGGCCTGGGGTATTTATAGTTGGGAAAGTGAGTATTTTTCTCTGTGAAATTTGATGTGGGATTCTGCCTGGGAGCTCGGGACGCCCGTCCTGAACTGAAAAGTTCTGAAAATCACGTTTTTGCCTCAATATTTACTATTTTCTTGCACATTTCACCTGAAACTTCCAAAATCACAAATACTGCAAAATTGTGTTAATATCAATCAATTAAGAACTATTTATCTCCAATTTTGCCCTAATTTGAGCCTAAAAACATGCTAAAAAGTGATATGATTTATGCACATCAATATGTATGAACACTGTAAACCTTAAGTGTGGGGTAGCAGTGCACATTGCATTGTAGTAGTCAAAATTTGCATGTTTTCCCATATTTTCCACTAAAATTGCATCCTTCCAAAAAAAATTAAAATTTTTTTTCACTCTTTCAGACTTCAAAATCAGTATTGATTGGTTAAAGATTTTATGTCTATGATATATGTTGAGTAGAGTATTATGATCAGTAGGAAACAAGTTGATAACTTTACTGAATTCATCACTTAGAAGTAGGGAATTCCTTATATCATTGAGCACAACCTAGTTTGGATTAGAAACATCAACCAAATACCTTTTCGAGACTTAAACTAAATAATATTAGACTGGTTGAGAATGTGTTAGTAGTTTGAATGACTAGATGATACTATGAGCTGAAAGTGAAAAAGTTTAAAAGTAAAAAGGGTAGTTTGCAAGTGTCCTTTGCTACTCGAGCACCACTTCTGAAGGGAATTTAATGCCTGATGCCCTAAGATCGTGTAGATCTGGGAGTCATCGGAGTGGGGCTCGATACCTGGGTAGTTAAAGTTGATGTGTGAAAGCAAACACAAAAATACCCTAGAGAATCAATTTGAAAATACACTACCTAGTGTATTCTTTTATTGAAAATTATAAATGGAAAGCCTTGACACCAAAGCTCAGAACTCCGAAGGTTGTTTGTTGCTATTATATTCAACGATTGGTCGAATTATTATTTGGTAAAGGTTTAGAGAAGCCTATATTGAGTTGATAATCTAGTCTAGATTAGTTCACACACTACACATCAGGGAGACCTCGTGACTAAGAATAGAATTCAATCGAGTTATTGAATTGTTGCATCTACATGACCATGATAATTTACCAAATATTTGAGACCTTTCCATAGCAAATTGATCAGTCGGGCCTGTTTTGTGAATCATCTAACTTAGTGATGAATTTTGGCTATACACTTTGCTAAGACCCTTGAGTGATTGCACTTATGATTTAAACTTCAATAACTTCATATAGGTTTTGCTTGAGGACAAGCAAAAAGCTAAGTGTGGGGTTATATGATATGCATAAATCATATAACTTTTTATAGCATGTTTTAGGCACAAATTAGGATAAAATTGGAGATAAATCGTTCTTAATTGATTGATACTAACACAATTTTATAGTATTTGTGATTTTGGATGTTTCGGGTGAAATATGCAAGAAAATAGCAAATATTGAAGCAAAAATGTGATTTTTTGAACTTTTCAATTCAAGACGGGCGTCCCAAACTCAGGACGGGCATCCCGACCCAGTCAAATGACCAGGACGGGTGTCCTGACCTGGTCAAAGCACTGGGATGGGCATCCCGAACCCAGGACGGGAGTCCTGACCCCAGTCAATAGACTCAGGATGGGTGTCTTGACCTGGTCAACAGACTCGGGACGGGCATCTCGAGCACCAGTTCAGAATCCCACATTGGGAATCACATAGAAAAACCCTGAAGTTCCCTGCTATAAATACCCCAGGTCTTCCTCAGTTGAAATTATCCCTCTTCACTCGATCTGAATTATCTAGTGACTTCAAGTGTACATTTCTACATTCAATATAAGTCATATAATGAACTCAGGTGCATCACACGAGTAGTTTAGTAATATGAGAGTATCTCATTTTCTTTGCTTTCTGAGTGTTTATCTCAGAATCTTAGAATTTGACTAGATAGGGTTCATCTTTGGTATTCATAGAATACCTGAGATTTCGTTAGGAGATCCTAAGAGGGCATTAGGTGAGTGAAGAGCTAGTCAATAGGGCTTTGCTTAAGCCCATGATGTAAGGTAAAGCAATTGCTACTAGGCTAAGGAAGCGTTCTCCGAAGGTTCTGTCAAGCAGAGTTAGGTCAAGCAATCCAGGATATACAAGTAGTCGCTCCGTCGGTGAACCTGATAAAGGGTGAATACTTTATGGTGATGGTTCCCTAGATCATCTCTGTATATTCTGTATTGTGTTTGTCTAAATATCTATTTGAATATTAAATTATGATGATAGGTTATATATATTTTTCATGTTGAAGTTATTTTCATTTTTCTGGAAAGGTCACCTGCTAAATTTAACATTACAACTGAATATCTACTTGCTCTTTTAAACTAGATGAACGATTATAGACAATTTAGGATATGAAAAAAGGATTAAGGTATGCTATATTACTTGAAATAACTTATAGATCACCATGTTTGTTAGAGTAGTCTAATGAGACTGAGTTCAGGTGTTTATGCCAGCGTTAGGGTGAGTGGCATGATTTCCTGAGTGACACAGGCTTTCATAGATACCTTTAACTCGAACCGTGAGTAGGGCCGTCAATGGCGATGGGGCGGTTTATCAGATGACTCAAATGTGGTACACAAGTAAGATACAGTATGTAATTGCATTCTAGACCAAAATATATCTAAAATACTCGAAGATAGGTCAATCAACATGTAGGAACAATAGAACATACATCAGAATACTTGCCTATATAATACTCTTGCATGCTAAATAAACTCGAGTCTTGTGTAGTAAGGATCACCAACTCATCAAATATTTTGATGAACGATTGCATAACTAGGTAATAAAATGAGAGTTAGGGTAAAAGGATAGTTAATACTAAGTCGTTACCACTTCCCTGGGAGTACTATAAATTCTAAATAAAAATCGTAGGTACTTTCTAATAGACTAACTACATGATAGGTACTCTGCCTTAGGTTTTGATTGATTAAGTGACAACCATGAATGCTAAAAGTGACAATTAGTAAATCTTCATCCTTAATTATTCATAATCAATATAGGGTAATAAGACCCGTGTTTTATCATACCAATCAGAATCACATCAGCAAACCATGGAGGAGAAAAGTGATGCGTTCCGACTGATATACGAAAATAGGTGTTGTTTTACCCTATGTTGATTATGAGTAATTAAGGACTTAGCCTGACTAATTGTCACATTTAGTCTCTATACTATCACTTAATCAATCAGAACCTAAGGCAGAGTACCTATCGTGTAGCTAGTCTGTTGGAAAGTATCTACGATTTTAATTAAATCAAATATCGTACTCCCAGGGAAGTGGTAACAGCTTAGTAGTAACTATCCTCTTACCTTAACTCTTATCTTGTGATCTAGTTATGCAATCGTTCATCAATATCTTTGATAAGGGGGTGATTCATTCTCCACTAGGTTTAAGTCTATTTAAGCCTAAGAGTGTTTTACAGATAATGTCCTAATTCTATGTTATACTGTTCCTACATGTTGATTGACCTATCTTCGAGTATTTTAGACATGTCTTGGCCTGGATTGCAACTATGTACTGAGTCTAAAGGTGTACCACATCTAAGTTACCTGATAAAACGCCCTACCTTAATGACGGCCCTACTCACGGTTCGAGCTAAAGGCATCCATGAAACCCTATGTCACTTCGGGGATCATGCCGCTCGCCCTAACGCCGGTATAAACGCACAAACTCAGCCTACTTAGACTACTCTAACAAACATGGTGATCTATAGGTTATTTCATCTAATATGGCAGACACCAATGCTTTCCAACGGGAAAGTCCTAAATGGATGCCTGTTAAACTAAACAGGTTATGATTAGACCGTGGTTAGGAATTGTCTATTACCCTACATTTAGTTTAAAAGAAACTACATTAGACATGCAGACATAATGAATAATAAGCTGGTGGCCATTTTCGGAAAATCATAAAGTACAACATGCATAACAAATACTCATAAAATCATAATCCAATAGATAAAATAAATGTTTGGACGAACACAGTACAGACATATAAAGAGAGGTACAGGGGGACCGATGCCATAAAGTCTTCACCCTTTACGAAGTCTCGCCGATGGAGCAACTACTTGTATATGTTGGACTGCTCGACCCGACTCTGCTCGACAGAACCTTCGGAGGACGCTTCCTCAGCCTAGTAGCTGGACTTTACCTTAATACCCAGCTTAAGCCAAGCCTTGTTGACTGACTCTTCAAATGCCTAGAGCCCTCTTAGGATCTCCTAATGAAATCTCGGGTATTCTATGAATACCAGAAACGAACCTATCTAGTCATATTCTAGGATCTGAGATAGACTCTCAGAAACAAAGAACACGAGACACTATCTAAGAATATAAATAAACCTATACTAAAACCTGAGTCGCTAAGTGACTTGTATACTATTGAAAATTGTATACTTGAAGTCACTAAATGACTCAGATCGAGTGGAGAGGAATGATTTCAACTGAGGAAGGCCTGGGGTATTTATAGTAGCTTTCTAGAGTGAATTTCTCTCAAATATTCGATGTGGGATTCTGAACTGCGGCTCGGGACGCCCGTCCTGGATTTGGGATGCCCATCCTAGCCTGTTGACCAGGTCAGGATGGTCGTCCCGAGTCTTGGACGCTCGTCCTGGCCTGTTGACCAGGTCAGGACGCCCATCCTGACTTCGGGACGCCCACCCCGACTTCTGAACTTCTGAAAATCACATTTTCGCCCCGAAATTTGCCATTTTCTTCTACTTTTCACCTGACACTTCCAAAATCACAAAAACTGTGAAATTGAGTTAATAATAATCAATTAAGAATGAATTACCATCAATTTCACCCTAAATTATGCCTAAAAACATGCTAAAAATGTGATATGATTTATGCATATCATATAACCCCACACTTAGCTTTTTACTTGTCCTCAAGCAAAGTCTACCTGAAGTTAGTGAATTTAAATCATAGGTGCAGTCACTTAAAATTTCTAGTTATGTTTTTACTCCAAAATTCTTCACTGAATCAGATAATTCACAACACAGGTCTGACTTGTTAAGTTGCTATGACAAGGTCTCAAATATCTCTAGTACATTATCATGGTCAAGCAAGTTTAACAACTTAATAACTCTCTTGAACTCTTCTCTCAGTCACAAGGTCTTCCTGATGTGTAGTGTGTGTACTAGTCTAGACTAAATAGTCAACATAATATACTCTCATCTCGACTATTACCAGATAATACTTCGACCCATCGTTAGACATACCAACAACAAACAACTTTCTGAATTCTGAGCCTTGGTGACAAGATTTTTAATTAAGCATTTATTGATTGATTTTTTTTTATTGATTTTTCAGGGTATTTTGTGTCTGCTTTCACACGTCAACTTTAACTACCCATGTAGCGAGTCCCACTCCGATGGATCCCAGACCTACACGACCTTAAGGCATCATGCTTTAAGTTCCCCTAAGGAGTGGTGCTCGAGTAGCAAAGGCCGCTTGCAAACTACCCTATTTAATTAACTCTTTTTTTCTTTTCACTTTCAGCTCAGAGCATCATCTAGTCATTTTGATTGCCAATACATCCTCAACTGGTCTAATCTTATCTAGTTAAGTTTTGAAAATGTATTTGGTTGAGGTCTCTAATCCAAACTAAGTTGTGCTCAATTATCAGGAATTCCCTATTTCTAATCGATAAATTCAAGAAAGTCATCACGTTGTCTCCTACTAATCATAACATTCTACACACATATCATAGACATCAGCAATTCTTTACCAATCATACTGCATTTTGAAGTCTAAAAGAGTGAAAAATTTTGAAAACAATTTTGGAAGCGTGTAAAAATACGGGTAAAACATGCAACAATCATGCAAAAGTTCTTTCAAAAAATCATGCAATTTTTTTTCTACTACAGTGCACTGTGCACTGCTACCCCACACTTAAGTCTAACACTGTCCTCAGTGTTCATGTATATCTAAATTACCCCACACTTATTTGAAAACAAGAAGAAATAAAAACAAAACAAAAACTTCTTAACCCACACTTATTTGACTAACTAAGGGTAAGAAAGAAAATAAAGCAACAAAACAAGAAGGGTAATAGAAATAACAAAATAAACACAAAATGAAGAAAATAAAATAAAAGTAGACGAAGATGAGGATTAGAAAAACTCCCTTCATGTCTAGAGCAGAAAAGTTATCTCTGACTGTCAATTGGCACTTCGCCTCAACCATGTGCTATTGCTGAGGTGTTTTTGACTCTGTAAGCTCTAGATACTGGAACAGATGACTCTGTAGTGTGCTCCATATGCAGAGCATATTTACCCTCTGAGTCGCGAACTACCATCCCCATGTTTTGAAGAACGGTCAAGTCTGGTAGATGGAGCTACCTTCGTCAGCTCCGATCCTTCAATGTCGAGCTCCAAGTAGTGGCCTATCCATTTGATGAATGACTCGAGCCCCAAGGATTGTTTCCTCGAATCATTTGTAAAGTTTCTCGCAATCATAGCAACGTATCTAGGGGGAACGTGTCTAGGAATGAGACTTCTTTGGATTGGTGTGCCTACCTGCCAATGTCAGTGAAGGTATTGCATGCAAGTTTCGAATGGTAGAAAAGATACCTGAAGCTTTGGTGAAGCCGTGGTGGTAGGAGGCTCCAGTGGTGTAGATCTGGGCCCAAGTATTTGAGACTTCCTCGAGGAAGTTTCTCACAACTGATTGGTATGCAGGGGATGCAAGCTCCTCCATTGCTATGCTCCTGATACAAAGCCAAATTCCTCTATATCTATTAACCGGTTGATACCGCTTGGTCTGTAGGTCACTTGTTCTCACTTGGATAGCTCTAATTGTTGCCGTTTACCTTTTTAGTAGTGTTGTCTTGATCCATTATAACACAAGCTTCCTATGACGACACTTCTATCATAAATAATGGGTTTGACCATTAACAGCATCTCATCTGTTGATTCTGCGGCTAGGGACTTTGTTGTGGTGGTATTTTCTAGAAGTTTTTAGCTCTAGAGTTATTCCTCCACTAAATCCCGGATGATTTCTTCGGTAGGGATTGTATGTGTTTCCCATTGGAGCAGCATTCTGCAGTAATGATGTGATTCCGGTTGACGTGCTAAATAGGTGTTATTTTACCCTATGTTGATTATGAATAATTAAGGACTGTGATTGACTAATTGTCACATTTAGTCTCTATGGTGTCACTTAATCAGCTAGAACCTAAGGCAGAGTACCTATCGTGTAGCTAGTCTATTGGAAAGTATCTACGATTTTATTAAGTTAATTATCGTACTCCCAGAGAAGTGGCAACGGCTTAGTAGTAACTAGCCTTTTATCCTAACTCCTATCTTATGATCCATTATGCAATCTTCATCAAATACTTTGATGAGAGGGTGATTCATTCTCCACTAGGTTTAAGTCTAATTAATCCTAGAAGTGTTTTATAGATGAGTTCTGATTCTATGTTATACTGTTCCTATATGTTGAATGACCTAAATTCGAATATTTTAGATGCATCTTAGCCTGGATTGCAACTATGTTCTGTGTCTAAAGGCGTACCACATCCGAGGTCTCTAATAAACCGCCCAACCTTAATGACGGCCCTACTCACGGTTCGGGATGAAGGCATCCATGAAAGCCCTATATCACTTCGGGAATCATACCGCTTGCCCTAGCTGCCGGCATAATCGGACTCAACTCGGCCCCTACCTAGACTACTTTAACATGCAGGGTGTTCAACAGGTTATTTTATCTAGCATGGCAGACACCAATACTAATTGATGCCTGTTAAACTAAACAGGTTATGATTAGACCGTGGTTAGGAATTGTCTATAACCCTAACTTTAGTTTAAAAGAGCACATTAAACATGCAGACATAGTGAATATTTAGCAGGTGGCTATTTCCGAAAACATATAATAACGTCAACATATAAAACAACTATTCATAAAGAATCGTAATCTTGTATTCATAATAAGTATTTAGAACAAAACAATAACAACATATAAGAGAGGGACATGGGGACTGATGCCATAAAGAAATCACCCTTTACGTAGTCTCGCCGACGGAGCGTACTGCTGTATATGTCGTATTGCTCGCCCTGACTCTGCTCGCTAGAACCTTCGGAGGACGCTTCCTCAGCCTAGTAGCTGGGCTTTACCTTAATACCCAGCTTAAGCCCAGCCCTGTGGACTGACTCTTCGAACGCCTAGAGCCCTCTTAGGATCTCCTAACGAAATCCCGGGTATTCTATGAATACCAGAAACGAACCTATCTATAGAAACCTAAGATCTGAGACTATTTCTCAGAAACTAAAACAAAACACTAATAAGAAAGAAAACTGAGATCCGAGTCTCTGAGTGAGTTGTGTACTAGAGAAGTGTACACTGGAAACCACTTAATGACTCAGATCGAGTGGAGAGGAATGAATTCAACTGCTGGAGGCGTGGGGTATTTATAGGAGCTTCCCGGGGTGATTTTTCATCAAAAATTCGATGTGGGACTGGTTCTGGGGGCTCGAGACGCCTGTCCCAGATTGGGACGCCCGTCCTGATCTGTTGACCAGGTCGGGACGCCCGTCCTGATCTGTTGACCAGGTCGGGACGCCCGTCCCGGCGGGTTGACTGGGTCGGGACGCCCGTCCGGACCCGTTGACTAAGTCAATATTTCCAAAAATTGCGTTTTTGCCCCAAAATTTGCTGTTTTCGTCTACTTTTCACCTGACACTTCCAAAATCATAAAAACTGTGAAATTAAGTAAATAATGAACAATCAAGATCAAATTACCTTCAATTTCACCCAAATTCATACATAAAAACATGCTAAAAAGGTGATACGATTTTCGCGTATCAGATAACCCCACACTTAGCTTTTTGCTTGTCCTCAAGCAAAGTCTACCTGAAGTTACTTAAATTCATAGTCATGTTTTTATTCCAAAAATTCTTCAGACAAGTCTTAACACAGGTCTGACTGGTTAGGTTGCTATGACAAGGTCTCAGATGTTTTTAGTAGCTTGTTATGATTAGGCAGAAAACAAATCAACAACTAGGTTGAACTTTTTTCTTAGTCACAGGGTCTTCCTGATGTGTAGTGTGTGTACTAGTACCGACCAGATAGTCAACACAATGTACTCTTGTCTTAACTACTACCAGATAATACTTCGACCTATCGCTAGACATATTAACAACAGACAACTTTTTGAGTTCTGAGCTTTGGTGATCAAATTTATAATGTTTTAGCATTTAGTTGTTTTCTTTATAGATTCAGGGTATTTTGAGTCTGCTTAGAACACGTCAACTTCAACTACCCATGTAGCGAGTCCCACTCCGATGACTCCCAGATCTACACGACCTTAGGGCATCAGGCTTTAAGTTCCCCGAAGGAGTGATGCTCGAATAGCGAAGGCAGCTGGCAAACTACCCTTATTTGATTAACTTCCTTTAATTTCTTTTCACTTCTAGCTCAGAGTCTCATCTAGTCATTCTAACTGCCAATATATCCACAACTGGTCTAATTTTATCTAGTTAAGTCTCGAACAGGTAATTGGTTGAGGTTTCTAATCCAGACAAAGTTGTGCTTAGTTATCAGGAATTCCCTATTCCTAATCAATTAGTCCAAGATTGCTATCAATTATCTCCTACTAACCATAACATACTACCTACATATCATAGACATAAGCAATTGTTTAACCAAGCATACTGCATTTAGACGTCTGAAAGACGGAAAAAATTTTGAATTTTTTTTGGAAGGGTGTGAAAGTACGTGAAAAACAAGCAAAAGCATACAAAAACTGCTACAGTGCACCGTGCACTGTTACCCCACACTTAAATCTGGCACTGTCCTCAGTGTTCATGCATATCTGGCTACCCCACACTTATTTGAAAATAAGAAATAAAACACAAAGATTCTTACCCCACACTTATTCAACTAATTACGGGTAAGATGGAATCTAGAAATAACAAAACAAGAAATAAAATGAAAGAGATACTCCCTTAGTCTGTGAAGTCCACAATCTGCTCGGACGAGTCAAACGGCTCTTTGTAAATCTTCAGGCGTTGTCCGTTTACTTTTTGAATAATGCCGTCAGAATCCATGATGTCACATGCTCCGAAAGGTGATACTTCCGTGATCGTGAACGGTCCTGACCAACAGCTACGCAGCTTTCCTGGGAAGAATTTGAAACGTGAGTTGTACAAATTGACCTTGTCTCCTAGTTCAAAATTTTTCTGGGCTCTGAGTCGTCTGTCATGCCGGAGTTTACTTGTCATTTTGAATTGATGTGAGTTCTCATAGGCTTTGAGCCTCCACTCATCCAATTCGTTGAGTTGTAGAATCCGGTGTTCCTTAGCTAAATTATCGTCAAGATTGCATTTTTGCACTGCCCAGTAAGCTCTATGTTCAAGTTCAACCGGAAGGTGGCATGCTTTTCCGTAGACTAGTCGATAGGGTGAGAACCCCGTAGTGGTCTTGTATGCTGTACGGAAGGCCCATAATGTATCCTCCAGTTTATTGGCCCAATCCTTACGGTTAACACCCACGGTCTTTTCTAGGATTCTTTTTATTCCCCTATTGGTTACCTCAGCCTGCCCGTTGGTTTGAGGATGGTAGGCTGTGGAAATGCGATGCTGAATTCCATATTAATGAAGTATCTTCTGCAATTGAGAGTTGCAAAAGTGCGTACCTCGATCACTGATTAGGGCTTTTGGACATCCAAACCTGGCGAAAATCTGCTTAAGGAATTTACATACGGCTCTAGCATCATTAGTAGGTAGGGCATGTACCTCAGGCCATTTTGAAAAATATTCTACGGCTACTAAGATGTACTTCATACCGAAAGAGGAAGGAAACGGACCTATGAAATCTATACCCCACATGTCAAATATTTCTACACTTTAAATTGCTTGTTGGGGTAGACTATCTCGAGAAGATATGGTTCCCACTTTCTGACAGGCATCGCACGATCTTGTAAATGCTGCGGCGTCTTTGAATATGGTAGGCCAGTAAAAGCCTGCTTCTAATACTTTTCGGACGGTATTAGCTGTAGCTAAGTGACCGCCTGTTGGTCCGCAGTGACAATGTTCCAGAATTTGGAAACCTTCTTCTTGAGATACACATCTTCTGATCATCTGATCTGCACATATTCGAAATAGAAAAGGATCTTCCCAATAGTAATATTTTAGGTCAGCAAAGAATTTTCTTCTTTGTTGAGCAGTGATATCACTAGGGAGAGTCCGGGCTGCCAAGTAATTTGCTATATCTGCAAACCAAGGGGGTGAGAAAATAGCAAATAATGCACATAGATTCTCATCCGGAAATTTATCAGATATGATTGTCTCATCAATGGCTTCTAGGTCGGATTTTCTAACCTAGACAAATGGTCTGCGGCTAAGTTTTCTGCCCCTTTCTTATCCCGAATTTCTATGTCAAATTCTTGAAGTAATAAAACCCATCTAATCAATCTTGGTTTTGCGTCAGTTTTATTGAACAAGTATTTTAGTGCCGAATGATCAGTATAAACAATAGTTTTAGACAAGACTAGATAAGATCGAAACTTATCAAATGCATATACTACTACTAATAATTCCTTTTCTGTCGTAGTGTAATTTTCCTGAGCATCAGTTAAGGTTTTACTAGCATAATATATTACATGGAATTTCTTATCATGTCTTTGTCCTAAAACTACTCCTACTGCATAGTCACTAGCATCACACATAAGCTCAAAAGGTAGACTCCAGTCTGGTGACGTCATGATAGGTGCAGTAGTTAAGAGTTCCTTAAGTCTATTAAAAGCTTTTAGACATTTCTCATCAAAGACAAATGGAACAACTTTTCCGAGTAAATTGGTCAACGGCCTGGCTATTAATGAAAAATATTTTATAAACCTACGATAAAAGCCAGCGTGTCCTAAAAAACTCCTAACGGCTCTCACATTTTTGGGAGGAGGTAGTTTTGAAATAACTTCAATTTTTGCCTTATCTACTTCCATACCTAGGTGTGATATCTTATGTCCTAAAACAATTCCCTCTTTTACCATGAAGTGGCATTTTTCCCAATTTAAAACCAGGTTGGATTTTATACAGCATTTCAACATTAACTCCAAGTTCTTTAGACAAACCTCAAATGAATTACCAAAAACATAAAAGTCATCCATAAATACTTCCATAGATTTTCCTAACATGTCCTCAAAGATAGCAGTCATACAACGTTGAAATGTAGCAGGTGCATTGCACAAACCAAAAGGCACCCTTCTATATGCAAATGTTCCAAAAGGGCATGTGAACGTAGTTTGATGCTGGTCCTCAGGGGAAATAGGAATTTGAAAATAACCAGAAAACCCATCAAGAAAGCAATAAAACATGTGTCCAGATAATCTTTCTAACATTTGGTCAATAAAAGGAAGGGGAAAGTGATCTTTTCGTGTAGCTGTATTTAATTTTCTATAGTCTATGCATACACGATGACCAGTTACAGTTCTTGTAGGGATTAGTTCATTATGCTCATTCCTAACAACTGTTATACCGCCTTTCTTAGGTACTACCTGCACCAGGCTTACCCACTTACTATCTGAGATAGGGTAGATAAGTCCTGCATCTAACAGTTTAATGACTTCTTTCTTAACAACATCACACACATTAGGATTCAACCTCCTTTGAGGTTGCACACATGGCTTATACTCATTTTCTAGAAGAATCTTATGCGAACAAAAGCTTGGATTAATACCTGGGATATCTGCAATTTTGTAGGCAAAGGCTCTTCTATGCTTTCTGCACATGTCCACGGTCAACTTCCTTTGTTCTGTGGTCAGATCAGCTGCAATAATAATGGGAAGTTTCTTGTTGTCATCTAGGAATTCGTAGCACAGATGAGTGGGTAGTTCCTTCAGTTCCAAGTCTGGTGGATCTTCAAACGAGGTTCGTTCTTTCTTCATCTCATCATCACCTATCTCAGTGAAACTATCAGAAGTAATTTCATTTTCAGAAGAGCTAAGTTCAGACTCCTCTAATTCTAGGGAGTCCTCACTTAGAACTTGATAGTTTGAGCATAGGTCTGTCACGTTAATTGCAATCAAGTGTTCCATGGCATCCACACAAAAACAAGTATCATCTAAATGCATGGGATACCTAAGGGTCTCATTTAGATCAAAAGTGATGTCATCATTTCCTACCCTTAACTTGATTTGACCATTACTGACGTCTATTAATGCTTTTGAGGTAGCTAGAAATGGTCGACCTAGGATCAGGGGCACTCCTCCTTCCCCATTCATGTCCATGATGATGAAATCCACAGGAAATACAAATTTTTCGACCTTTACTAAGAGATCTTCAATTATTCCCTTGGGGATTTTGACTGTCCTGTCTGCAACTTGTATGCACATCCTAGTCGTTTTCAAATCATGCAATCCTAATTTATCAAATAAACTAGATGGCATAAGATTAATACTAGCTCCTAAGTCTGCTAATGCATGCATGTTAGTAATATTTCCAATTGTACATGGCAAGGTAAAACAACCAGGATCTTTATGTTTAGACGGTAGTTTATTCAACAAGACCGCCGAACATTCTTCATTAAGTATTAAGGACCGTCGTAATCTTGTATTCATAATAAGTATTTAGAACAAAACAATAACAAAATATAAGAGAGGGACATGGGGACTGATGCCATAAAGAAATCACCATTTACGTAGTCTCGCCGACAGAGCGTACTGTTGTAAATGTCATATTGCTCGCCCTGACTCTGCTCGCTAGAACCTTCGGAGGACGCTTCCTCAGCCTAGTAACTGGGCTTTACCTTAATACCCAGCTTAAGCCCAGCCTTGTAGACTGACTCTTCGAACGCCTAGAGCCCTCTTAGGATCTCCTAACGAAATCCCGGGTATTCTATGAATACCATAAACGAACCTATCTATAGAAACCTAAGATCTGAGACTATTTCTCAAAAACTAAAACAAAACACTAATAAGAAAGAAAACTGAGATCCGAGTCTCTCAGTGAGTTGTGTACTAGAGAAGTGTACACTGGAAACCACTTAATGACTCAGATCGAGTGGAGAGGAATGAATTCAACTGCTGGAGGCCTGGGGTATTTATAGCAGCTTCCCGGGGTGATTTTTCATCAAAAATTCGATGTGGGACTAGTTCTGGGGGCTCGGGACGCCCGTCCCGGATTGGGACACCCGTCCTGATCTGTTGACCAGGTCGGGATGCCCGTCCCGAGTCCTGGACGCCCGTCCCGGTGGGTTGACTGGGTCGGGACGCCCGTCCTGACCCGTTGACTAAGTCAATATTTCCAAAAATTGCGTCTTTGCCCCAAAATTTGCTGTTTTCGTCTACTTTTCACCTGACACTTCCAAAATCATAAAAACTGTGAAATTAAGTAAATAATGAACAATCAAGATCAAATTACCTTCAATTTCACCCAAATTCATACATAAAAACATGCTAAAAAGGTGATACGATTTTCGCGTATCAAGTAACCTACTTGATGCAACCATAATTCAAGAAGTTAAAGCCTTATTTTGGGCTGTTTGTTTTAAGCCCAACGTTTTAAAAGGAAGGACCTTGTTTGGGAATATCTTTAAATTTTATTTTTAGTGGGTTTTTAAATTCTATTTTTAGTGGGCTTTTAAATTCTATTTTTAGTGGGCTTTACTAAAAGACTCAACCCAACATATCTATTGTAAAATTAGGTCATCTTCTCCTCTATAAATAGAATAAGATGGGGCTCTTTTGGGGAGGAGAGAAAAATGAAATTTGTGAGTCTTTTTTAAACAAATCAGATTCAGGTTTGTTTTACCTTAAGGATTGATTCAACTTATCAAGTAAGTAAACTTGTGGCGTTAATTCAATTCTCTTTCTCTTTGATTTTCTCTTTGTTACCATTTCCTTGCTGATTTGGGGGTGAAGAGTGATACGCAAAAATCGTATCATTTTTTTAGCATGTTTTTATGTATGATTTATGGTGAAATTGATAGGAAATTGATCTTAATTGATTGTTATTTACTCAATTTCACATTTTTATGATTTTGGAAGTGTCAGGTGAAAAGTAGACGAAAACAGCAAATTTTGGGGTAAAAATGCAATTTTTGGAAATGTTGACTTGGTCAACGGTCCGGGACGGGCGTCCCGAATTCGGGACGGGCGTCTCGACCCAGTCAGACCACCAGGACGGGCATCCCAATCCGGCAATCTATTACACCCCTCTCCACTAATGTAGCAAATTTAACAATAAAGATCAAAGAGGTCTTAATTTGGTTGTAATGTAGGCTAGGGCTAAGGTAGGAAAGATATGGATAAAAAGTGGCTCAAAACTTAGTCCTAGTCTGCCATGAGCTTCTCCCTAATGCTATCACTTCCCAAAAAAAATTTTTTTGTTTTTTTTGTTTTTTTTTTCAGTGAATAAAAATGCTGCAGCAACACCAATGCTGCAGCAATTCTACAACATTTCAAAAATTTTTTTTTCAGTGAATAAAAATGCTGCAGCAATTCTACAACATTTCTAATTTAATTTTTTTTTTCAACTCAAGGAGCATAAACATTTACACCCTGTTTCAGAAATACGTGCAACATTTAACCACATCAACATATAACATTTGACCTCAAAGAAGCATAACACGTATTTCCTTTTTGCTCTTCCCTTTGTTCTTCTTTTTCTTTTTAAAGTAACGAGGGTGCTTTCATTTTTTCACACATGTTTTCATATACATACCCTCAATACGTAGAGCATTTATATCAGAAGTTCAAATTTTCCTTAAACACCACTAACCCCATAAAAATGATAATGCTGTAGCATTGAGCTGCGGCATTCCTATGTTCCTCCTCATAGCATTCTTAGTATACCCCCAAACTTATGTTTAACAGTGTTCATTGCAGACTAAGATCAAGTTTAGGGAAAACAAAGAATGGATACATGCAAAACATTTAGGATAAGTGGCTATTTAATAAGGGTGTCAAGAAATTAGGCTTAGGCTCAACTTGGGTTAACTAAGGAAGCAAAATATATTAGGGTAAGCTATAAAGGCTCAAACGGTTCAAGAACATGCCTCAATCATTTCTTTAGTACCAAATCTACTAGGATTTCGCCTCAAGGACTATAACAGATGAGTCTAAAAATTCTGAACCTTCATACCAAAGTGACTCTTTTTTATAAACATGAAATTTCCAAGTAAGACTATGTGCAAAAGATAGGGAGTTGAAATAATTCTCACTTAGAGTCAACTAATACCTAATTATTCTGAAAAGAAGGTACAAAGTCTACGAGAATGTACTTTTGTTTTGAAGATATCATCATAAATCGGGTCCCAAAAGTCTACACTAATCCTGCTGAAACTAAGGTTCTACTGGGTCATATGAAAAATGCTGCCACATTCATGCAAACAGGTCTTCTATGCCAGATCAATCAATTTATAAGGCATCCTAAAATAGTTTTTCAGACAAGGCATCCATGCATTCAAATGGATCACTCAGAATTTCAGCAAAGAGGATGTTTATGCATTCAAAAGACAGCAGGAAAAATTTTGAAAATTACCACCATTTTTGAACTTTTTGCCCTAAGAGGACACCCTCCCCCAAACTTAAAAGGGAAGCAATGTCCTCATTGCTTTAACATAGAATTTCAGACAGCAGGCAAAGCAATGTAACAAAACAGAACAAAACAAAACAAAAGGAGTCAAAACAAAACAAAATAAAACAAAAGACAAGTAAAGGTGTTCAAGACCAGCACAACAGGCAATTGAAGTACAATCCCAAAAACATAAAAGTAAAGGAGGTTAAGGGTAAGAACTACTCCCGTCTCTATGGGAGTGCATCAAGGTATGATGACATCGTCATCCATTCTGTTGGGATCCTCCTCAGGTAGGAGTTCGGTCGGGAAACAGGGCTAAGGATTTCCAGCAAGTTGTCGTTGCCGTGGCATCTGTAGAGGTCGATGCTGGAGCATCCCCCAAACTGAAATAAAAACAAAGAAAACAACAAAACAGAAAAAAAACTAACAATGGTCGGGTACAGGGGTACCCGACACCTAATAAAACAAAAAGAACAGAAATAATAAGTAATTAGAAAGAAAGAAAAACAGGAAATAATAAATAAACAGAAAGAAAGAAAAAACATAAAATAAAGCAAAAATAAAAAGTGTTCACTTGAATTTGTCATTGTTTGGGTCCATTTTAATTCTTCAGCATTGACCAAAGATAGAGATGCAACGGTTTGCTCTTGGTCTCCATCTTTGTAGAGTTTGAGTCTATGCCCGTTGACTTTAAATTTGGTCCCCTTTTTGCCCACAACCGAGACCACTCCATAAGGATAAATTTGTTCAATTGTGTATGGTCCGGTCCATCTCGATTCAATCACTTCTATCTTGGCTCGGTCCACTTCGAGACCTTTCTTTGAAATCCGGTGTCCCAAAACAATTCCTTCTCTAACCATAAAGTGACACTTTTCCCAGTTGAGGACTAAGGTGGTGTCCTCACAATGTTTAAGCACCTTGGTCAAATTCTCTAAACATTCATCAAAAGAATCCCCAAATACGGAGAAGTCATCCATAAAAACTTCTAAGTACTGCTCCACCATATCTGTGAAAAATGGCCGTCATACAGCGCTGGAACGTTGCTGGAGCATTGCATAATCCAAATGGCACCCTTCTGAAAGCAAATGTACCATAGGGACAAGTGAAAGTCATTTTGTCCTGGTCCCTTGGTGCTACAGCAATCTTGGTTGTAACCAGAATAGCCATTCAGAAAACAGTAGTAATCACGTCCAGCCAACCTATCCAACATTTGATCCATGAAGGGCAGTGGGAAGTGGTCCTTTCGTGTGGCTTTGTTGACCTTGCTGTAGTCAATGCAAATCCTCCATCCCGTGATGGTTCTAGTGGGAATCAATTCATTATCTTCATTTTGCACCACAGTGATTCCCCCTTTCTTGGGCACACATTGTATAGGACTTACCCAAGAACTGTCAGAAATAGGATAGATTATGCCAAAATCCAGCCACTTGATAATCTGCTCCTTTACCACTTCCTTCATAATAGGATTTAATCTTCTTTGCCCCTCAACTGAATTTTTGGAATTTTCTTCCAAAATGATTTTATGCATGCATAAGGTTGGACTTATACCTCTTATGTTAGCTATGGTCCAGCCCATAGCTCTCTTATGCTGCCTCAGAACTCCAAGTAATTTTTCTTCTTGTTCAACATCCCGCAATGGTGAAATAATCACAGGCAGAGTTGAGTCTGCTCCCAGAAATCCGTACTTCAAATGCTGCGGCAATGACTTCAGTTCCAGTTCAGGTGGTTCTTCCACAGAAGGTTTTATCACTTTGATCTCCCGAGAAGACAAGTCCAAGGATTCAAATTGTGCACGAAACTTGAAACCATGAGAATTGGCTTCTAACCACGCTGAGTATTCCTCTTCTTCTTCATTACCATAGTGCAACATTTCCTCCATCAACACTTTCCAATGCATCATCTCCATCGTTCATCCATTCTTCATCATCACTTGTCAAAGCATTAACAGTGGATATGCGAAAGCAATCCTCACCTTCATCGTGGAATTTCATGGCTTTGAACACATTGAATGTGACTTTATCATCTTGAAACCTCATGGTAAGTTCTCCTTTTTGAACATCAATGAGGGTTCTTCCCGTAGCAAGGAAAGGTCTCCCCAAAATAATTGGAACTTCTCTATCTGCTTCATAATCAAGAACAATAAAGTCAGCTAGAAAAATAAATTTATCAACCCTTACCAGGACATCTTCAATCTTTCCATCGGGGTGAGCTATAGACCACAATATGAGTCTCCAATAGAACAAGGAATATTAAAGCTCCCCGGATCTTTCATTTTAGGGGGCAGCTTATCCTGCAAAAAGAAACTGCATTCTTTGGTTAGTGAAACAATTTCATATTCTCCCAACTTTCTCTTTTTTGTAAGGATATCCTTCATGAACTTCGCATAGTTGGGCATTTGTTCTATTGCTTCCACCAATGGAATATTGATGTGCAGCTGTTTCAAATGTCCAAGAACTTCTTAAACTGCTCATCTTGTTTCTTCTTGGCAAACCTCTGTGGAAAAGGCATTCTTTGTTGTACTGGTTTGCTCTCTGGAATATTGCATTGCTGCGGCATTAGTGATGCTGATGCTGCAGCATCCGGCTGTTCTGGAATGGTGCTTTGCTGCGGCATTTGCGATGCTGTAGCATTTGGCTCCACTGATTCTTTTTCAGCTACTGGAATTTCTGCATTCTGGCTGGACTCACTGGTCGACTCAGCTGCTCCAGACTCATTTTTGGCTCGTCCAGTATTCTGCCACTTCGTAGTGTTACCGCCTTGCAATGTGCTTTTCCTTCTCTTCTTGGATTTTCTGTATCGCTCGGAAGTGATCCTTGTGGTCTGCTCCTCATCTCTTGAGAGCCCTTGCGCGTTTTACTCATGCAAAACAGCACACGTTAAGGAATGAATGATACATAAGCTGACATTTAGCAAATAATTTAGATCAATAAATCCACAAAAATAGTTCAGCTCATGCATAATTTATTCGTACCTCATACAATCATTTAAATAATCTTGTAAGTTCAAGAATGAGTATAAAAATAAACTGAAAAATAAAAGTAACCAAATGCAAACAATCAATATTTACAATCAAATTGACTCCAAAGTCCCCGGCAACGGCGCCAAAAACTTGTTGCGTTGTGTGCGTGTGTCACAATTTGTAAAGATAAAGAAAATAGAATAAATCAACGCAATCTTAACAAGTGCAAGTATACACCGGTCAACAAGTAATATATGTACCTAAGTACAAGATTATCGATCCCACAGGGACTATGTATGCCAATTACAAATGCAAATACGATTGTACAAATGGTTAAAAGAATAAAAGAATAAAGAATGATAAATCATGAATGGAGAGTGGTCTAATGCTACGGCATTCCTACTCCTAACTACAGTTAACAGTTAAAAGTCAGCCTACTGGAAATTACCACAAGAGTACTGCAGGTAATACAATGCTGCAGCATTTACGCCAAAAATGTAAGTACAAGCCAAAGATGATCTAAGTATACAAAGCATGCTTTCAGTTCCATATCAATGCTACAGCATGTCTGGTTTCACCCAGACTTGATCTACTAGTCTAGATCCCCGATAACATACCTTGGACCTAGCGCAACGCTAGTCAGTGGATGTACCGCTGTTCACGCAGTTATCACTCCACTACTATATGAGTTACCGCTGTTCACGCAGTGCTCAATCTAACGCCACATAATTCTAATGTAATTACATGAATAAACCAAGCATTACCCCATACAAGCATTAAACATAAAAACAGAAAGCAATGCTGCAGCATACTTATCATCATAGTCAAAAATATATTCAACATGCTCATACTTAACTACACCACAACATCGTCAGGTTAAAGATATATATTATGCTGAAACGAATCATGGAAAACAAAGAATAACGTAATGGGAAAAACAGCCCCTAGGTCCATAGTGACACCAATCAACGGAATCAACCCTAAGACGGAAAGCATATCACTCCCAAAACATATTTAATCATTCCTTGAACCAAGAATCATGAAATACAAGGATTAAAGTAATAGGAAGCATAGTCCCGAGATCCAAAGTGAAACCAATGAACGGAGTCAAGCCTAAGATGGAAAACATATGACTCCTAAAACATATTTAATCAATCCTTGAATCCATGTAAACATTCTCAAAATACAAAGAACATTTAGTTACAAAAAAAAGTAGCAAATTGAGGAAATGAAGAGAGGATTACTTCTGGCCGGAAGATCACCCACTGCCCAAATCAGTTTAATCAATCTGCTGCCCTTCGTTTCCTCTGCTTGATGCTGCTGCCTTTCTACTGCTCAGCTGATGAATGTTGCAGCAAGTCACCCTGCTCACTCTTAGGTTCTTCCCTCTCAAAAGTTAGTCTAAAAAACTAAGAAGAAAACCTATCCTATTCTCCAATGGCCAAAAGCCAAAACTGAACTACTCTCCCTATGCCGTGCCCACTGTCCATAATTCTGTTATATTTCTTTCCAAAAATTCCAGCAAATAAAATATTAATTTTTGCAGCTGCCTTCTGGAATTTTCTTTTCATATTCCACCGAATGCTGCCCCTTTTCTCCACCTACTCTCACAAAACCAGCCAGCAATTTTGAGTTGTCATCATGTGTATGTATATACATATATATATATGTATACCCACTAGGGAATATGCTTCTTCTTTCTTTTGTATAATGCAGCTGCCCGTGCACCTTGTGTCCTGAAAATCTGGCAGAAAATTGAGAGGAATCTCATCATATGTATGTATATATATGTATATATATATATATTGTTGGACAACCACTATCTTCTATCATTATGTCCACCTTGCCAACTTGTACTCCCACAAATATATATATATATATACATATAACAAAGATTTCAACATGTGTACCTTATATATATATATATGTATGTATATATATGTGTATAATGGATGGGACCAAAGAAATGAATACATAGGACCGAAAGTGTACATCTTTAAATATGCCCAGCTGGATTTTAAATGACAAATGGTGTGTGGGTGTGTAATATAATATATATATATATATATATATATACATATAGATACGTATAGATACATATATGTAGAGATGCAAATTTTCCACACATTCTTCACTTTCCTCTCGGTCACTTTTATCCAACAATGTCAACCATCCACATTCCCTTTTTACCCTTGTCACAATAAGTCAATTCAAATAAATTCTCAAATAACAAATAATACAACTTATCCACATGTTGAGAAATTTATTCAATTAAATTGACTTTTAACCATAAATCCACATTTTTAGGTAAAAAGAGAGGAAATATCAAATCAACACATTTTATTCCATTTTCCAAATAAAGTCAATTAATTCCCGAATAAAATGTGGTAAATTAGATGTGAATAACTCTTATTCTAGAGTTATCACACCCCCAAACTTAGGTCATTGCTCGTCCCGAGCAATGCTGCAGCAATGCAGAAGCAACCAGAAATATACATACCCACATAAAAACTTTGTTCAGCAGTTTCAGCCAAACCTGGGACCAATGATTCAGAAAGAGAAAATTAAAAATTCGAGTAGACATAATGTCCCATCCTTAGTGAATAACCAAATATTAACTAACCCAAGTTCAACGAATTTCCACTCCAGTGGTGTAATAGTCTTTCCTTTTTAATCTCTCATTCATAAGTCAACATATGGTAATCCTAAGGTTCATTTTGTATCATCAAACTCAATCTATTACACCCTCTCCACTAATGTAGCAAAAATTTAACAATAAAGATCAAAGAGGTCTTAATTTGGTTGTAATGTAGGCTAGGGCTAAGGTAGGAAAGATATGGATAAAAAGTGGCTCAAAACTTAGTCCTAGTCTGCCATGAGCTTCCCTAATGCTATCACTTCCCAAAAAAATTTTTTGTTTTTTTTGTTTTTTTTTTCAGTGAATAAAAATGCTGCAGCAACACCAATGCTGCAGCAATTCTACAACATTTCAAAAAAATTTTTTTTTCAGTGAATAAAAATGCTGCAGCAATTCTACAACATTTCTAATTTAATTTTTTTTTTCAACTCAAGGAGCATAAACATTTACACCCTGTTTCAGAAATACGTGCAACATTTAACCACAATCAACATATAACATTGACCTCAAAGAAGCATAACACGTATTTCCTTTTTGCTCTTCCCTTTGTTCTTCTTTTTCTTTTTAAAGTAACGAGGGTGCTTTCATTTTTTCACACATGTTTTCATATACATACCCTCAATACGTAGAGCATTTATATCAGAAGTTCAAATTTTCCTTAAACACCACTAACCCCATAAAAATGATAATGCTTGTAGCATTGAGCTGCGGCATTCCTATGTTCCCTCCTCATAGCATTCTTAGTATACCCCCAAACTTATGTTAACAGTGTTCATTGCAGACTAAGATCAAGTTTAGGGAAAACAAAGAATGGATACATGCAAAACATTTAGGATAAGTGGCTATTTAATAAGGGTGTCAAGAAAATTAGGCTTAGGCTCAACTTGGGTTAACTAAGGAAGCAAAATATATTAGGGTAAGCTATAAAGGCTCAAACGGTTCAAGAACATGCCTCAATCATTTCTTTAGTACCAAATCTACTAGGATTTCGCCTCAAGGACTATAACAGATGAGTCTAAAAATTCTGAACCTTCATACCAAAGTGACTCTTTTTTATAAACATGAAATTTCCAAGTAAGACTATGTGCAAAAGATAGGAGTTGAAATAATTCTCACTTAGAGTCAACTAATACCTAATTATTCTGAAAAGAAGGTACAAAGTCTACGAGAATGTACTTTTGTTTTGAAGATATCATCATAAATCGGGTCCCAAAAGTCTACACTAATCCTGCTGAAACTAAGGTTCTACTGGGTCATATGAAAAATGCTGCCACATTCATGCAAACAGGTCTTCTATGCCAGATCAATCAATTTATAAGGCATCCTAAATAGTTTTCAGACAAGGCATCCATGCATTCAAATGGATCACTCAGAATTTCAGCAAAGAGGATGTTTATGCATTCAAAGACAGCAGGAAAAATTTTGAAAATTACCACCATTTTTGAACTTTTTGCCCTAAGAGGACACCCTCCCCCAAACTTAAAAGGGAAGCAATGTCCTCATTGCTTTAACATAGAATTTCAGACAGCAGGCAAAGCAATGTAACAAAACAGAACAAAACAAAACAAAAGGAGTCAAAACAAAACAAAATAAAACAAAAGACAAGTAAAGGTGTTCAAGACCAGCACAACAGGCAATTGAAGTACAATCCCAAAAACATAAAAGTAAAGGAGTTAAGGGTAAGAAACTACTCCGTCTCTATGGGAGTGCATCAAGGTATGATGACATCGTCATCCATTCTGTTGGGATCCTCCTCAGGTAGGAGTTCGGTCGGGAAACAGGGCTAAGGATTTCCAGCAAGTTGTCGTTGCCGTGGCATCTGTAGAGGTCGATGCTGGAGCATCCCCCAAACTGAAATAAAAACAAAGAAAAACAACAAAAACAGAAAAAAAACTAACAATGGTCGGGTACAGGGGTACCCGACACCTAATAAAACAAAAAGAACAGAAATAATAAGTAATTAGAAAGAAAGAAAAACAGGAAATAATAAATAAACAGAAAGAAAGAAAAAACATAAAATAAAGCAAAAATAAAAAGTGTTCACTTGAATTTGTCACTTGTTTTGGGTCCATTTTAATTCTTCAGCATTGACCAAAGATAGAGATGCAACGGTTTGCTCTTGGTCTCCATCTTTGTAGAGTTTGAGTCTATGCCCGTTGACTTTAAATTTGGTCCCCTTTTTGCCCACAACCGAGACCACTCCATAAGGATAAATTTGTTCAATTGTGTATGGTCCGGTCCATCTCGATTCAATCACTTCTATCTTGGCTCGGTCCACTTCGAGACCTTTCTTTGAAATCCGGTGTCCCAACACAATTCCTTCTCTAACCATAAAGTGACACTTTTCCCAGTTGAGGACTAAGGTGGTGTCCTCACAACGTTTAAGCACCTTGGCCAAATTCTCTAAACATTCATCAAAAGAATCCCCAAATACGGAGAAGTCATCCATAAAAACTTCTAAGTACTGCTCCACCATATCTGTGAAAAATGGCCGTCATACAGCGCTGGAACGTTGCTGGAGCATTGCATAATCCAAATGGCACCCTTCTGAAAGCAAATGTACCATAGGGACAAGTGAAAGTCATTTTGTCCTGGTCCCTTGGTGCTACAGCAATCTTGGTTGTAACCAGAATAGCCATTCAGAAAACAGTAGTAATCACGTCCAGCCAACCTATCCAACATTTGATCCATGAAGGGCAGTGGGAAGTGGTCCTTTCGTGTGGCTTTGTTGACCTTGCTGTAGTCAATGCAAATCCTCCATCCCGTGATGGTTCTAGTGGGAATCAATTCATTATCTTCATTTTGCACCACAGTGATTCCCCCTTTCTTGGGCACACATTGTATAGGACTTACCCAAGAACTGTCAGAAATAGGATAGATTATGCCAAAATCCAGCCACTTGATAATCTGCTCCTTTACCACTTCCTTCATAATAGGATTTAATCTTCTTTGCCCCTCAACTGAATTTTTGGAATTTTCTTCCAAAATGATTTTATGCATGCATAAGGTTGGACTTATACCTCTTATGTTAGCTATGGTCCAGCCCATAGCTCTCTTATGCTGCCTCAGAACTCCAAGTAATTTTTCTTCTTGTTCAACATCCCGCAATGGTGAAATAATCACAGGCAGAGTTGAGTCTGCTCCCAGAAATCCGTACTTCAAATGCTGCGGCAATGACTTCAGTTCATGTTCAGGTGGTTCTTCCACAGAAGGTTTTATCACTTTGATCTCCCGAGAAGACAAGTCCAAGGATTCAAATTGTGCACGAAACTTGAAACCATGAGAATTGGCTTCTAACCACGCTGAGTATTCCTCTTCTTCTTCATTACCATAGTGCAACATTTCCTCCATCAACACTCTTTCCAATGCATCATCTCATCGTTCATCCATTCTTCATCATCACTTGTCAAAGCATTAACAGTGGATATGCGAAAGCAATCCTCACCTTCATCGTGGAATTTCATGGCTTTGAACACATTGAATGTGACTTTATCATCTTGAAACCTCATGGTAAGTTCTCCTTTTTGAACATCAATGAGGGTTCTTCCCGTAGCAAGGAAAGGTCTCCCCAAATAATTGGAACTTCTCTATCTGCTTCATAATCAAGAACAATAAAGTCAGCTAGAAAAATAAATTTATCAACCCTTACCAGGACATCTTCAATCTTTCCATCGGGGTGAGCTATAGACCACAATATGAGTCTCCAATAGAACAAGGAATATTAAAGCTCCCGGATCTTTCATTTTAGGGGGCAGCTTATCCTGCAAAAAGAAACTGCATTCTTTGGTTAGTGAAACAATTTCATATTCTCCCAACTTTCTCTTTTTTGTAAGGATATCCTTCATGAACTTCGCATAGTTGGGCATTTGTTCTATTGCTTCCACCAATGGAATATTGATGTGCAGCTGTTTCAAATGTCCAAGAACTTCTTAAACTGCTCATCTTGTTTCTTCTTGGCAAACCTCTGTGGAAAAGGCATTCTTTGTTGTACTGGTTTGCTCTCTGGAATATTGCATTGCTGCGGCATTAGTGATGCTGATGCTGCAGCATCCGGCTGTTCTGGAATGGTGCTTTGCTGCGGCATTTGCGATGCTGTAGCATTTGGCTCCACTGATTCTTTTTCAGCTACTGGAATTTCTGCATTCTGGCTGGACTCACTGGTCGACTCAGCTGCTCCAGACATCATTTTTGGCTCGTCCAGTATTCTGCCACTTCGTAGTGTTACCGCCTTGCAATGTGCTTTTCCTTCTCTTCTTGGATTTTCTGTATCGCTCGGAAGTGATCCTTGTGGTCTGCTCCTCATCTCTTGAGAGCCCTTGCGCGTTTTACTCATGCAAAACAGCACACGTTAAGGAATGAATGATACATAAGCTGACATTTAGCAAATAATTTAGATCAATAAATCCACAAAAATAGTTCAGCTCATGCATAATTTATTCGTACCTCATACAATCATTTAAATAATCTTGTAAGTTCAAGAATGAGTATAAAAATAAACTGAAAAATAAAAGTAACCAAATGCAAACAATCAATATTTACAATCAAATTGACTCCAAAGTCCCCGGCAACGGCGCCAAAAACTTGTTGCGTTGTGTGCGTGTGTCACAATTTGTAAAGATAAGAAAAAAATAGATAAATCAACGCAATCTTAACAAGTGCAAGTATACACCGGTCAACAAGTAATATATGTACCTAAGTACAAGATTATCGATCCCACAGGGACTATGTATGCCAATTACAAATGCAAATACGATTGTACAAATGGTTAAAAGAATAAAAGAATAAAGAATGATAAATCATGAATGGAGAGTGGTCTAATGCTACGGCATTCCTACTCCTAACTACAGTTAACAGTTAAAAGTCAGCCTACTGGAAATTACCACAAGAGTACTGCAGGTAATACAATGCTGCAGCATTTACGCCAAAAATGTAAGTACAAGCCAAAGATGAATCTAAGTATACAAAGCATGCTTTCAGTTCCATATCAATGCTACAGCATGTCTGGTTTCACCCAGACTACTTGATCTACTAGTCTAGATCCCCGATAACATACCTTGGACCTAGCGCAACGCTAGTCAGTGGATGTACCGCTGTTCACGCAGTTATCACTCCACTACTATATGAGTTACCGCTGTTCACGCAGTGCTCAATCTAACGCCACATAATTCTAATGTAATTACATGAATAAACCAAGCATTACCCCATACAAGCATTAAACAAAAAACAGAAAGTAATGCTGCAGCATACTTATCATCATAGTCAAAAAATGTATTCAACATGCTCATACTTAACTACACACCAAACATCTTCAGGTTAAAGATATATATTATTGAAACGAATCATGGAAAACAAAGAATAACGTAATGGGAAAAACAGCCCCTAGGTCCATAGTGACACCAATCAACGGAATCAACCCTAAGACGGAAAGCATATCACTCCCAAAACATATTTAATCATTCCTTGAACCAAGAATCATGAAATACAAGGATTAAAGTAATAGGAAGCATAGTCCCGAGATCCAAAGTGAAACCAATGAACGGAGTCAAGCCTAAGATGGAAAACATATGACTCCTAAAACATATTTAATCAATCCTTGAATCCATGTAAACATTCTCAAAATACAAAGAACATTTAGTTACAAAAAAAAGTAGCAAATTGAGGAAATGAAGAGAGGATTACTTCTGGCCGGAAGATCACCCACTGCCCAAATCAGTTTAATCAATCTGCTGCCCTTCGTTTCCTCTGCTTGATGCTGCTGCCTTTCTACTGCTCAGCTGATGAATGTTGCAGCAAGTCACCCTGCTCACTCTTAGGTTCTTCCCTCTCAAAAGTTAGTCTAAAAAACTAAGAAGAAAACCTATCCTATTCTCCAATGGCCAAAAGCCAAAACTGAACTACTCTCCCTATGCCGTGCCCACTGTCCATAATTCTGTTATATTTCTTTCCAAAAATTCCAGCAAATAAAATATTAATTTTGCAGCTGCCTTCTGGAATTTTCTTTTCATATTCCACCGAATGCTGCCCCTTTTCTCCACCTACTCTCACAAAACCAGCCAGCAATTTTGAGTTGTCATCATGTGTATGTATATACATATATATATATGTATACCCACTAGGGAATATGCTTCTTCTTTCTTTTGTATAATGCAGCTGCCCGTGCACCTTGTGTCCTGAAAATCTGGCAGAAAATTGAGAGGAATCTCATCATATATGTATGTATATATGTATATATATAATATATTGTTGGACAACAACTATCTTCTATCATTATGTCCACCTTGCCAACTTGTACTCCCACAAATATATTATATATATACATATAACAAAGATTTCAACATGTGTACCTTATATATATATATGTATGTATATATATGTGTATAATGGATGGGACCAAAGAAATGAATACATAGGACCGAAAGTGTACATCTTTAAATATGCCCAGCTGGATTTTTAAATGACAAATGGTGTGTGGGTGTGTAATATATATATATATATATATATATATATATATATAGATACGTATAGATACATATATGTAGAGATGCAAATTTTCCACACATTCTTCACTTTCCTCTCGGTCACTTTTATCCAACAATGTCAACCATCCACATTCCCTTTTTACCCTTGTCACAATAAGTCAATTCAAATAAATTCTCAAATAACAAATAATACAACTTATCCACATGTTGAGAAATTTATTCAATTAAATTGACTTTTAACCATAAATCCACATTTTTAGGTAAAAAGAGAGGAAATATCAAATCAACACATTTTTATTCCATTTTCCAAATAAAGTCAATTAATTCCCGAATAAAATGTGGTAAATTAGATGTGAATAACTCTATTATTCTAGAGTTATCACACCCCCAAACTTAGGTCATTGCTCGTCCCGAGCAATGCAGCAATGCAGAAGCAACCAGAACCAGAAATATACATACCCACATAAAAACTTTGTTCACAGTTTCAGCCAAACCTGGGACCAATGATTTCAGAAAGAGAAAATTAAAAATTCGAGTAGACATAATGTCCCATCCTTAGTGAATAACCAAATATTAACTAACCCAAGTTCAACGAATTTCCACTCCAGTGTGTGTGAATAGTCTTTCCTTTTTAATCTCTCATTCATAAGTCAACATATGGTAATCCTAAGGTTCATTTTGTATCATCAAACTCAATCTATTACACCCCTCTCCACTAATGTAGCAAATTTAACAATAAAGATCAAAGAGGTCTTAATTTGGTTGTAATGTAGGCTAGGGCTAAGGTAGGAAAGATATGGATAAAAAGTGGCTCAAAACTTAGTCCTAGTCTGCCATGAGCTTCTCCCTAATGCTATCACTTCCCAAAAAAATTTTTTTTTGTTTTTTTTGTTTTTTTTTTCAGTGAATAAAAATGCTGCAGCAATTCTACAACATTTCAAAAAAATTTTTTTTTCAGTGAATAAAAATGCTGCAGCAATTCTACAACATTTCTAATTTAATTTTTTTTTTCAACTCAAGGAGCATAAACATTTACACCCTGTTTCAGAAATACGTGCAACATTTAACCACAATCAACATATAACATTTGACCTCAAAGAAGCATAACACGTATTTCCTTTTTGCTCTTCCCTTTGTTCTTCTTTTTCTTTTTAAAGTAACGAGGGTGCTTTCATTTTTTCACACATGTTTTCATATACATACCCTCAATACGTAGAGCATTTATATCAGAAGTTCAAATTTTCCTTAAACACCACTAACCCCATAAAAATGATAATGCTGTAGCATTGAGCTGCGGCATTCCTATGTTCCTCCTCATAGCATTCTTAGTATACCCCCAAACTTATGTTTAACAGTGTTCATTGCAGACTAAGATCAAGTTTAGGGAAAACAAAGAATGGATACATGCAAAACATTTAGGATAAGTGGCTATTTAATAAGGGTGTCAAGAAATTAGGCTTAGGCTCAACTTGGGTTAACTAAGGAAGCAAAATATATTAGGGTAAGCTATAAAGGCTCAAACGGTTCAAGAACATGCCTCAATCATTTCTTTAGTACCAAATCTACTAGGATTTCGCCTCAAGGACTATAACAGATGAGTCTAAAAATTCTGAACCTTCATACCAAAGTGACTCTTTTTTATAAACATGAAATTTCCAAGTAAGACTATGTGCAAAAGATAGGGAGTTGAAATAATTCTCACTTAGAGTCAACTAATATTATTCTGAAAAGAAGGTACAAAGTCTACGAGAATGTACTTTTGTTTTGAAGATATCATCATAAATCGGGTCCCAAAAGTCTACACTAATCCTGCTGAAACTAAGGTTCTACTGGGTCATATGAAAAATGCTGCCACATTCATGCAAACAGGTCTTCTATGCCAGATCAATCAATTTATAAGGCATCCTAAAATAGTTTTTCAGACAAGGCATCCATGCATTCAAATGGATCACTCAGAATTTCAGCAAAGAGGATGTTTATGCATTCAAAAGACAGCAGGAAAAATTTTGAAAATTACCACCATTTTTGAACTTTTTGCCCTAAGAGGACACCCTCCCCCAAACTTAAAAGGGAAGCAATGTCCTCATTGCTTTAACATAGAATTTCAGACAGCAGGCAAAGCAATGTAACAAAACAGAACAAAACAAAACAAAAGGAGTCAAAACAAAACAAAATAAAACAAAAGACAAGTAAAGGTGTTCAAGACCAGCACAACAGGCAATTGAAGTACAATCCCAAAAACATAAAAGTAAAGGAGGTTAAGGGTAAGAACTACTCCCGTCTCTATGGGAGTGCATCAAGGTATGATGACATCGTCATCCATTCTGTTGGGAT
This sequence comes from Asclepias syriaca, assembly GCA_027405835.1. Classification (NCBI taxonomy): domain Eukaryota; kingdom Viridiplantae; phylum Streptophyta; class Magnoliopsida; order Gentianales; family Apocynaceae; genus Asclepias; species Asclepias syriaca. The sequence continues at coordinate 11,217,788 of CM049930.1, forward strand.
CCTCCTCAGGTAGGAGTTCGGTCGGGAAACAGGGCTAAGGATTTCCAGCAAGTTGTCGTTGCCGTGGCATCTGTAGAGGTCGATGCTGGAGCATCCCCCAAACTGAAATAAAAACAAAGAAAACAACAAAACAGAAAAAAAACTAACAATGGTCGGGTACAGGGGTACCCGACACCTAATAAAACAAAAAGAACAGAAATAATAAGTAATTAGAAAGAAAGAAAAACAGGAAATAATAAATAAACAGAAAGAAAGAAAAAACATAAAATAAAGCAAAAATAAAAAGTGTTCACTTGAATTTGTCACTTGTTTTGGGTCCATTTTAATTCTTCAGCATTGACCAAAGATAGAGATGCAACGGTTTGCTCTTGGTCTCCATCTTTGTAGAGTTTGAGTCTATGCCCGTTGACTTTAAATTTGGTCCCCTTTTTGCCCACAACCGAGACCACTCCATAAGGATAAATTTGTTCAATTGTGTATGGTCCGGTCCATCTCGATTCAATCACTTCTATCTTGGCTCGGTCCACTTCGAGACCTTTCTTTGAAATCCGGTGTCCCAACACAATTCCTTCTCTAACCATAAAGTGACACTTTTCCCAGTTGAGGACTAAGTGGTGTCCTCACAACGTTTAAGCACCTTGGCCAAATTCTCTAAACATTCATCAAAAGAATCCCCAAATACGGAGAAGTCATCCATAAAAACTTCTAAGTACTGCTCCACCATATCTGTGAAAAATGGCCGTCATACAGCGTTGGAACGTTGCTGGAGCATTGCATAATCCAAATGGCACCCTTCTGAAAGCAAATGTACCATAGGGACAAGTGAAAGTCATTTTGTCCTGGTCCCTTGGTGCTACAGCAATCTTGGTTGTAACCAGAATAGCCATTCAGAAAACAGTAGTAATCACGTCCAGCCAACCTATCCAACATTTGATCCATGAAGGGCAGTGGGAAGTGGTCCTTTCGTGTGGCTTTGTTGAGCTTGCTGTAGTCAATGCAAATCCTCCATCCCGTGATGGTTCTAGTGGGAATCAATTCATTATCTTCATTTTGCACCACAGTGATTCCCCCTTTCTTGGGCACACATTGTATAGGACTTACCCAAGAACTGTCAGAAATAGGATAGATTATGCCAAAATCCAGCCACTTGATAATCTGCTCCTTTACCACTTCCTTCATAATAGGATTTAATCTTCTTTGCCCCTCAACTGAATTTTTGGAATTTTCTTCCAAAATGATTTTATGCATGCATAAGGTTGGACTTATACCTCTTATGTTAGCTATGGTCCAGCCCATAGCTCTCTTATGCTGCCTCAGAACTCCAAGTAATTTTTCTTCTTGTTCAACATCCCGCAATGGTGAAATAATCACAGGCAGAGTTGAGTCTGCTCCCAGAAATCCGTACTTCAAATGCTGCGGCAATGACTTCAGTTCATGTTCAGGTGGTTCTTCCACATAAGGTTTTATCACTTTGATCTCCCGAGAAGACAAGTCCAAGGATTCAAATTGTGCACGAAACTTGAAACCATGAGAATTGGCTTCTAACCACGCTGAGTATTCCTCTTCTTCTTCACTACCATAGTGCAACATTTCCTCCATCAACACTCTTTCCAATGCATCATCTCCATCGTTCATCCATTCTTCATCATCACTTGTCAAAGCATTAACAGTGGATATGCGAAAGCAATCCTCACCTTCATCGTGGAATTTCATGGCTTTGAACACATTGAATGTGACTTTATCATCTTGAAACCTCATGGTAAGTTCTCCTTTTTGAACATCAATGAGGGTTCTTCCCGTAGCAAGGAAAGGTCTCCCCAAAATAATTGGAACTTCTCTATCTGCTTCATAATCAAGAACAATAAAGTCAGCTAGAAAAATAAATTTATCAACCCTTACCAGGACATCTTCAATCTTTCCATCGGGGTGAGCTATAGACCACAATATGAGTCTCCAATAGAACAAGGAATATTAAAGCTCCCCGGATCTTTCATTTTAGGGGGCAGCTTATCCTGCAAAAAGAAACTGCATTCTTTGGTTAGTGAAACAATTTCATATTCTCCCAACTTTCTCTTTTTTGTAAGGATATCCTTCATGAACTTCGCATAGTTGGGCATTTGTTCTATTGCTTCCACCAATGGAATATTGATGTGCAGCTGTTTCAAATGTCCAAGAACTTCTTAAACTGCTCATCTTGTTTCTTCTTGGCAAACCTCTGTGGAAAAGGCATTCTTTGTTGTACTGGTTTGCTCTCTGGAATATTGCATTGCTGCGGCATTAGTGATGCTGATGCTGCAGCATCCGGCTGTTCTGGAATGGTGCTTTGCTGCGGCATTTGCGATGCTGTAGCATTTGGCTCCACTGATTCTTTTTCAGCTACTGGAATTTCTGCATTCTGGCTGGACTCACTGGTCGACTCAGCTGCTCCAGAATCATTTTTGGCTCGTCCAGTATTCTGCCACTTCGTAGTGTTACCGCCTTGCAATGTGCTTTTCCTTCTCTTCTTGGATTTTCTGTATCGCTCGGAAGTGATCCTTGTGGTCTGCTCCTCATCTCTTGAGAGCCCTTGCGCGTTTTACTCATGCAAAACAGCACACGTTAAGGAATGAATGATACATAAGCTGACATTTAGCAAATAATTTAGATCAATAAATCCACAAAAATAGTTCAGCTCATGCATAATTTATTCGTACCTCATACAATCATTTAAATAATCTTGTAAGTTCAAGAATGAGTATAAAAATAAACTGAAAAATAAAAGTAACCAAATGCAAACAATCAATATTTACAATCAAATTGACTCCAAAGTCCCCGGCAACGGCGCCAAAAACTTGTTGCGTTGTGTGCGTGTGTCACAATTTGTAAAGATAAAGAAAATAGAATAAATCAACGCAATCTTAACAAGTGCAAGTATACACCGGTCAACAAGTAATATATGTACCTAAGTACAAGATTATCGATCCCACAGGGACTATGTATGCCAATTACAAATGCAAATACGATTGTACAAATGGTTAAAAGAATAAAAGAATAAAGAATGATAAATCATGAATGGAGAGTGGTCTAATGCTACGGCATTCCTACTCCTAACTACAGTTAACAGTTAAAAGTCAGCCTACTGGAAATTACCACAAGAGTACTGCAGGTAATACAATGCTGCAGCATTTACGCCAAAAATGTAAGTACAAGCCAAAGATGAATCTAAGTATACAAAGCATGCTTTCAGTTCCATATCAATGCTACAGCATGTCTGGTTTCACCCAGACTACTTGATCTACTAGTCTAGATCCCCGATAACATACCTTGGACCTAGCGCAACGCTAGTCAGTGGATGTACCGCTGTTCACGCAGTTATCACTCCACTACTATATGAGTTACCGCTGTTCACGCAGTGCTCAATCTAACGCCACATAATTCTAATGTAATTACATGAATAAACCAAGCATTACCCCATACAAGCATTAAACATAAAAACAGAAAGCAATGCTGCAGCATACTTATCATCATAGTCAAAAAGTATTCAACATGCTCATACTTAACTACACCACAACATCGTCAGGTTAAAGATATATATTATGCTGAAACGAATCATGGAAAACAAAGAATAACGTAATGGGAAAAACAGCCCCTAGGTCCATAGTGACACCAATCAACGGAATCAACCCTAAGACGGAAAGCATATCACTCCCAAAACATATTTAATCATTCCTTGAACCAAGAATCATGAAATACAAGGATTAAAGTAATAGGAAGCATAGTCCCGAGATCCAAAGTGAAACCAATGAACGGAGTCAAGCCTAAGATGGAAAACATATGACTCCTAAAACATATTTAATCAATCCTTGAATCCATGTAAACATTCTCAAAATACAAAGAACATTTAGTTACAAAAAAAAGTAGCAAATTGAGGAAATGAAGAGAGGATTACTTCTGGCCGGAAGATCACCCACTGCCCAAATCAGTTTAATCAATCTGCTGCCCTTCGTTTCCTCTGCTTGATGCTGCTGCCTTTCTACTGCTCAGCTGATGAATGTTGCAGCAAGTCACCCTGCTCACTCTTAGGTTCTTCCCTCTCAAAAGTTAGTCTAAAAAACTAAGAAGAAAACCTATCCTATTCTCCAATGGCCAAAAGCCAAAACTGAACTACTCTCTCCCTATGCCGTGCCCACTGTCCATAATTCTGTTATATTTCTTTCCAAAAATTCCAGCAAATAAAATATTAATTTTGCAGCTGCCTTCTGGAATTTTCTTTTCATATTCCACCGAATGCTGCCCCTTTTCTCCACCTACTCTCACAAAACCAGCCAGCAATTTTGAGTTGTCATCATGTGTATGTATATATATATATATATATGTATACCCACTAGGGAATATGCTTCTTCTTTCTTTTGTATAATGCAGCTGCCCGTGCACCTTGTGTCCTGAAAATCTGGCAGAAAATTGAGAGGAATATCATCATATGTATGTATATATATATATATATATATATATTGTTGGACAACAACTATCTTCTATCATTATGTCCACCTTGCCAACTTGTACTCCCACAAATATATATATATATACATATAACAAAGATTTCAACATGTGTACCTTATATATATATGTATGTATATATATGTGTATAATGGATGGGACCAAAGAAATGAATACATAGGACCGAAAGTGTACATCTTTAAATATGCCCAGCTGGATTTTTAAATGACAAATGGTGTGTGGGCGTGTAATATATATATATATATATATATATATATACATATAGATACGTATAGATACATATTGTAGAGATGCAAATTTTCCACACATTCTTCACTTTCCTCTCGGTCACTTTTATCCAACAATGTCAACCATCCACATTCCCTTTTTACCCTTGTCACAATAAGTCAATTCAAATAAATTCTCAAATAACAAATAATACAACTTATCCACATGTTGAGAAATTTATTCAATTAAATTGACTTTTAACCATAAATCCACATTTTTAGGTAAAAAGAGGGAAAAAAAATCAACACATTTTTATTCCATTTTCCAAATAAAGTCAATTAATTCCCGAATAAAATGTGATAAATTAGATGTGAATAACTCTATTATTCTAGAGTTATCAATATTTTCGACATGTAAGGCAAAAAGGTAGTTATATAACATTTAAATAAAAAATATAATGAATGTAACGTTTTAACGTTTATCAAATTTAAGTCATATTTGGTTTTAATTTCAACGCAAGTAATGCACTTGAATCATGAAATAAGAAGTTATTTGGTTAATTTTTCAACATGTACGCAACAAAAGTAGTTAAATCACATTACAATGAATCTAATATAACGAATGTAACGCTTCAAAGTTCATCAAATTTTGGTCAAATTTAGTTTGAATTTAAACGCAAGTAATGCACCTGAATCTTGAAATAAGAAGTTATTTGGTTACTTTTTCAACATATATGGCACAAAGTAGTTAAATCACATTACAATGAATCTAATATGACGAATGTAACGTTTCAAATTTCATCAAATTTAAGTCAAATTATGTTTGAAATTCAACGCAATTTCATTCACCTAAATCTTGAAATAGCAAGTTATTTGGTTACTTTTTCGACATGTAAGGCACACAAAGTTTTGATTAATAACATTTATAATGAAATCAAATATATAATGAATGTAAAGTTCTTTTTTTAAAGTTGATCAAATTTAAGTTATATTAGTTTTAATTTCACCGGCAACGCAAGTCTGCAATGCACTTGAATCATGAAAAAAGAAGTTATTGGTTTACTTTTCAACATGTAAGGACACAATGTAGTACAATCACATTACATATGAATCTAATATAAACGAATGTAACGCTTCAAAGTTCATCAAATTTAGTCAAATTTAGTTTCAATTTCAACGCAAGTAATGCAATTGAATCTTGAAATAAGAAGTTATTGATACTTTTTCAACATTTAAGGCACAAACGTAGTTAAATCACACTACAGTGTATCTAATATAACGATGTAAGTTTCAAATTTCATCAAATTTAAGTCAATTTATGTTGAAAATTCAATGCAATTCATTCATCTAATCTGAAATAACAAGTATTTGGTTACTTTTTCACATGTAAGGACAAAAAAGATGTTAAATAAACATTTAAATGAATTAAATATAATGATGTAAGTTTTTAAAGTTGATAAAATTAAGTCATATTTGGTTTTAATTTCAACGCAAGTAATGCACTTGAATCCTATTCCTAATCAATTAGTCCAAGATAGCTATCAACTATCTCCTACTAACCATAGCATACTACCTACATATCATAGACATAAGCAATTGTTTAACCAAGCATACTGCATTTAGAAGTCTGAAAGACGGAAAAATTTTGAAATTTTTTGGAATGGTGTGAAAATACGGGGAAAACAAGCAAAAGCATGCGAAATGTTTTTCAAACTGCTACAGTGCATCGTGCACTGCTACCCCACACTTAAGTTTGGCACTGTCCTCAGTGTTCATGCATAGCTAATTACCCCACACTTATTTGAAAACAAGAAATAAAACACAATTAAAAGATCCTTACCCCACACTTATTCAACTAACTACGGGTAAGAAGGAACATAGAAATAACAAAAACAAGAAATAAAATGAAAGAGATACTCCCTTAGTCTGTGAAGTCCACAATCTGCTCGGACGAGTCAAACGGCTCTCTGTAAATCTTTAGGCGTTGTCCGTTTACTTTTTGAATAATACCATCAGAATCTATGATGTCACATGCTCCGAAAGGTGATACTTCCTTGATTGTGAACGGTCCTGACCAATAGCTACACAGCTTTCCTGGGAAAAATTTTAAACGTGAGTTGTACAACAATACCTTATCACCTGGTTCAAAATTTTTCTGGGCTCTGAGTCGTGTGTCATGTCGGAGTTTACTTGTCATTTTGAACTGATGTGAGTTCTCATAGGCTTTGAGCCTCCACTCATCCAATTCGTTGAGCTGTAAAATCTGGTGTTCCTTAGTCAAATTATCGTCGAGATTGCATTTTCGTACTGCCCAGTAAGCTCTATGTTCAAGTTCAACCGGAAGGTGGCATGCTTTTCCGTAGACTAGTCGATAGGGTGAGAACCCCGTAGTGGTCTTGTATGCTGTACGGAAGGCCCATAATGCATCCTCCAGTTTATTGGCCCATAATGCATCCTCCAGTTTATTGGCCCAATCCTTACGGTTAACACCCACGGTCTTTTCTAGGATTCTCTTTATGCCCCTATTGGTTACCTCAGCCTGCCCGTTGGTTTGAGGATGGTAGGCTGTGGAAATGCGATGCTGAATTCCGTACTGCTGGAGTACTTTCTGCAATTGAGAGTTGCAGAAGTGCGTACCTCGATTACTGATTAGGGCTTTTGGACATCCAAACCTGGCGAAAATCTGCTTGAGGAATCTGCATACGGCTCGAGCATCATTAGTAGGTAGGGCCTGTGCCTCAAGGCCATTTTGAAAAATATTCTACAGCTACTAAGATGTACTTCATACCAAAAGAGGAAGGAAACGGACCCATGAAATCTATACCCCATATGTCAAATATTTCTACACTTTGAATTGCCTGTTGGGGTAGATTATCTCGAGAGGATATGGTTCCCGCTTTCTGACAGGCATCGCACGATCCTGTAAATGTTGCGGCGTCTTTGAATATGGTGGGCCAGTAAAAGCCTGCTTCTAATACTTTTCGAGCGGTGTTGGCTGCAGCTAAGTGACCGCCTGTTGGTCCGCAGTGACAATGTTCCAGAATTTGGAAACCTTCTTCTTGAGATACACATCTTCTGATCATCTGATCTGCACATATCTTAAATAGAAAAGGATCTTCCCAATAGTAATATTTCAGGTCAGCAAAGAATTTTTTCTTTGTTGAGCAGTGATATCACTAGGGAGAGTCCGGGCTGCCAAGTAATTTGCTATATCTGCAAACCAAGGGGGTGAAAATAGCAAATAATGCACATAGATTCTCATCCGGAATTTATCAGATATGATTGTCTCATCAATGGCTTCTAGGGTCGGATTTTCTAACCTAGACAAGTGGTCTGCGGCTAAGTTTTCTGCCCCTTTCTTATCCCGGATTTCTATGTCAAATTCTTGAAGCAATAAAACCCATCTAATCAATCTTGGTTTTGCGTCGGTTTTATTGAACAAGTATTTTAGTGCCGAATGATCAGTATAAACAATAGTTTTAGACAGGACTAGATAGGATCGAAACTTATCAAATGCATATACTACTGCTAATAATTCCTTTTCTGTCGTAGTGTAATTTTCCTGAGCATCAGTTAAGGTTTTACTAGCATAATATATTACATGAAATTTCTTATCATGTCTTTGTCCTAAAACTACTCCTACTGCATAGTCACTAGCATCACACATAAGCTCAAAAGGTAGACTCCAGTCAGGTGATGTCATGATAGGTGCAGTAGTTAAGAGTTCCTTAAGTCTATTAAAAGCTTTTAGACATTTTCATCAAAGACAAATGGAACATCTTTTCCGAGTAAATTGGTCAACGGCCTGGCTATTAATGAAAAATCTTTTATGAACCTACGATAAAAGCCAGCGTGTCCCAAAAAACTCCTAACGGCTCTCACATTTTTGGGAGGAGGTAGTTTTGAAATAACTTCAATTTTTGCCTTATCTACTTCCATACCTAGGTGTGAGATCTTATGTCCTAAAACGATTCCCTCTTTACCATGAAGTGGCATTTTTCCCAATTTAAAACCAGGTTAGATTTTATACAACGTTTCAACATTAACTCCAAGTTCTTTAGACAAACCTCAAATATTACCAAAAACAGAAAAGTCATCCATAAATACTTCCATAGATTTTCCTAACATGTCCTCAAAGATAGCAGTCATACAACGTTGAAATGTAGCAGGTGCATTACACAAACCAAAAGGCATCCTTCTATATGCAAATGTTCCAAAAGGGCATGTGAATGTAGTTTTATGCTGGTCCTCAGGGGAAATAGGAATTTGAAAATAACCAGAAAACCCATCAAGAAAGCAATAAAACATGTGTCCAGATAATCTTTCTAACATTTGGTCAATAAAAGGAAGGGGAAAGTGATCTTTTCGTGTGGCCGTATTTAATTTTCTATAGTCTATGCATACACGATGACCAGTTACAGTTCTTGTAGGGATTAGTTCATTATGCTCATTCCTAACAACTGTTATACCGCCTTTCTTAGGTACTACCTGCACCGGGCTTACCCACTCACTATCTGAGATAGGGTAGATAAGTCCTGCATCTAACAGTTTAATGACTTCTTTCTTAACAACATCACACACATTAGGATTCAACCTCCTTTGAGGTTGCACACATGGCTTATACTCATTTTCTAGAAGAATCTTATGCGAACAAAAGCTTGGATTAATACCTGGGATATCCGCAATTTTGTAGGCAAAGGCTCTTCTATGCTTTCTGCACATGTCCACAGTCAGCTTCCTTTGTTCTGCAGTCAGATCAGCTGCAAGAATAATGGGAAGTTTCTTGTTGTCATCTAGGAATTCGTAGCACAGATGAGTGGGTAGTTCCTTCAGTTCCAAGTCTGGTGGATCTTCAAACGAGGTTCTCTTTCTTCATCTCATCACCTATCTCAGTGAAACTATCAGAAGTAATTTCATTTTCAGAAGAGCTAAGTTCAGACTCCTCTAATTCTAGGGAGTCCTCACTTAGAATTTGATAGTTTGAGCATAGGTCTGTCACGTTAATTGCAATCAAGTGTTCCATGGCATCCACACAAAAACAAGTATCATCTAAATGCATGGGATACCTAAGGGTCTCATTTAGATCAAAAGTGACGTCATCATTTCCTACCCTTAACTTGATTTGACCATTACTGACGTCTATTAATGCTTTTGAGGTGGCTAGAAATGGTCGACCTAGGATCAGGGGCACTCCTCCTTCCCCATTCATGTCCATGACAACGAAATCCACAGGAAATACAAATTTTCCGACCTTTACTAAGAGGTCTTCAATTATTCCCTTGGGGATTTTGACTGTCCTGTCTGCAAGTTGTATGCACATCCTAGTCGTTTTCAAATCATGCAATCCTAATTTATCAAATAAACTAGATGGCATAAGATTAATACTAGCTCCTAAGTCTGCTAATGCATGCATGTTAGTAATATTTCCAATTGTACATGGCAAGGTAAAACAACCAGGATCTTTCTGTTTAGACGGTAGTTTATTCAACAGAACCGCCGAACATTCTTCATTAAGAACCACCTTGTCCATGTCAAATTTTCTTTTATTACTAACAACTTCTTTTAAAAACTTAGCATACTTTGGCATTTCAGAAATAACATCAAGTAAAGGTAAATTAACATGAATCTGACTAAAATTCCTAAGAAACTTTTCAAATTGCTCCTTATCTTTATTGTGCATAAGTCTGGCAGGGTAAGGTACTTTTGGCCGGTACTCAGGAATAAACTCCGTCTTCCCTTTCCTTGCTACTTCGATCCGACATCCGTCGGCGTTGGGTCCTTGGAGCCTTCTTCTGGTTCCTGCACAAGAATAGGAGGGTCAGATGGTTTGGGTGGAGATGGAGATAGAATTTTACCAGATCTTAGAGTGATGGTCTTGCATTCAGTTTGAGGGTTGGTCTCAGTGTTGCTTGGTAGCGTTCCCTGGGACCTGTGAGAGAAATGGGTGGATAGTTGACCCATCTGCCTCTCTAAAGTTTGTATAGCAGCTTGTGTGTTTCTGATTGTTTGCTCGGTCTGCTTCTGTCTATTCTCGTTCTGCTGGATTCTTTCTGCGTGAGCTTCCTGAATCTTTCTGTTGGACTCTATCATTTCCTTGTTGGAGTCGGAAATGCTCTTCAGCATGTCTCTAAATTCTTGCATGGGATCAGCTGGAACGATGTAGTTCCTTGGTGCAGGCAGAGACTTGCTGGTTCTGCGGATATGGCAGTTGCTGAGGTACTCTTTTCTGGAAGTTAGTAGTCCCGGGATTGTTTCTCCACTAAATCCCGGATGGTTCTTCCAAGTGGGATTGTAGGTATTTCCTATAGGAGCAGAATTTACTGCGTCCACTTGTTCCATCTCTTCTGGGACAGTTAATATCCCATTACCATAACAATCCCACTGAAATGTGGTCCTTGGCAAAACTCGCAGACTTGGTATACTGACTGAATGTTTTCCCTTGTTGGAAAGCATTCAGCTGATTAGTAATGCTGGCCTTCAGTGCCTCAAATTGATCATCAGTGGACGACCGCATTTACTGGTTGCTTCTTAGCTCGGTGTGCGCCAATTCTTGCTGTTCCTGTAGAGTCTCTCCAGAGCGTTTCTAGCATCTACATCACTCATTCCATTGAAACCGCTCTGGGGATTGAGTCCATCGAGAATTTGCTTACCCATGTCTGACATACCCCCGTAAAATTGCTGAATCAGCAATGCCTCGGTAAGTCCATGTTGGGGGCAGAGCCTGAGTAGCTTTGAATCTGTCCCAAGCTTCGATCACTGTCTCATCAGCAGCTTGAGTGAAACTAGACAGAGCCCTTCGATATTCTAGGACTCTTGCTGCAGAGTAGTACTCTTCTAGGAAGGCTTTGCTTAACTCGTCCCAAGAGGTAATGGAGTTAGTAGGTAGCTGGGCCAACCATCTCTTAGCTCTGTCCCTAAGTGAGTAGGGAAAAAGGTTGAGTTTGGTTATTTCTGCAGTATGATCTCCCTTGAGGCCTTCGCAGAGAGAAGAGAAATCAGATAGGTGTTCCAGCGGATTCTCGGCTGCAGTTCCTCCAAACTGAACTCGATTTATAATCAGCTGGATCACATTAGGTTTAAGATCATAGCGAGGGTTCCCAGGGATTTGGATGGCAGATGAGACTGGGATAGTCTGTGGCTGGATGTAGGATTCTAGGGTAGGTCTTTCAGCAGCCATTTCTGTTCTTCGCCTATTAGCTGTGCGAATGATTCGTTCAGGATTCTCAACTGGTGTTTCAAGGTTAGCTTCTGAAGATCGAGTCATGCAACTACAGAGAAGAACACGTTTTAGCCTAAGCAAACTGGTTAGTGTGGTTACAGGGAGAGTGAAAACTAAAAAAAAAAACTTGGAAGAAAGAGAAAACAAAACAATACAACTATTCAAAAGAAGAAAACACAAAGGATAGGGAAAAGAGAATAACTTACCATTTAAACAAGAAAAAGTACAATTTTTTCGGATTTTTAGATTTTTTTTTCTTTTAATATTTTGAAAGCACGTAAATTCCCTCAATATGGTTCTAGAATAATTTTCTAAAATTTGATTATCCTAAATGTCTTAATTTCAGATAACATCTAAAATTAATTAGTTATGATAATCCTATATTTCGGAAACTGATTGTCTAACTGGTATAACATAAGTGTTAGTCTAAGGTCTAGATTACTACCGTTACCTATCATAAGCCTCTAGATTTTGATCAGGAATCCTAAATTCATTATGATATTTCCCGGCAACGGCGCCAAAAATCTGATGATTCCGTTGACTGCTAAATAGGTGTTATTTACCCTATGTGATTATGAATAATTAAGGACTGTGATTGACTAATTGTCACATTTAGTCTCTATTGTCACTTAATCAGCCAGAACCTAAGGCAGAGTACCTATCGTGTAGTAGTCTATTGGAAAGTATCTACGATTTTATTAATTTAATTATCGTACTCCCAGGGAAGTGGCAACGGCTTAGTAGTAACTAGCCTTTTATCCTAATCCTATCTTATAATCCAGTTATGCAATCTTCATCAAATACTTTGATGAGAGGGTGATCCATTCTCCACTAGGTTTAAGTCTAATTAATCCTAAAAGTGTTTTAAAGATGAGTTCTGATTCTATGTTATACTGTTCCTATATGTTGATTGACCTATATTCGAGTGTTTTAGATATATCTAGCCTGGAATGCAACTATGTTCGTGTTAAAAGGGTGTACCACATCTGGGTCTCTACTACCGCCCCATCGTTAAGGTAAACGGCCCTACTCACGGCCCGGACTAAAGTCAGCAATGAACGGTACCCTATGTCACTTCGGGTCATGCTGCTCGTGCAAAAACCGCCGGCATAACTCTCTACTCAGCCTACCTAGACTACTCTAACAAACAAGGTGTTCCGTTGGTTATTTTATCTAGTATGGCAGGACACCAATACTAATTGATGCCTGTTTAAACTAAACAGGTTATGAATAGACCGTGGTTAGGAATTGTCTATAACCTAGTTTATTTAAAAGAGACTTACATTAGACATGCAGACATAATGAATATTTAGCAGGTGGCTATTTCCGGAAAACATAAAAACTTCAACATATAACACAACTATTCATAAAATCGTAATTGATATTCATAATTCATATTAGAACAAAGCAAAACACATATAAGAAGGGACATGGGGACCGATGCCATAAAGAAATCACCCTTTACGAAGTCGCCTACGGAGCGTATGCCTGTATATGTCGTTTGCTCGCCCTGACTCTGCTCACCAGAACCTTCGGAGGACGCTTCCTCAGCCTAGTAGCTAGACTTACCTTACGTCCTGGGCTTAAGCCTAGCCTGTGGACTGACTCTTCGAACGCCTAGAGCTCTCTTAGGATCTCCTAACGAAATCCCGGGTATTCTATGAATACCAGAAACGAACCTATCTATAGAAACCTAAGATCTGAGACTATTTCTCAGAAACTAAAACAAACACTAATAAGAAAGAAAACTGAGATCCGAGTCTCTGAGTGAGTTGTGTACTGGAAAATTGTACACTGGAAACCACTTAATGACTCAGATCGAGTGGAGAGGGATGAATTCAACTGCTAGAGGCCTGGGGTATTTATAGCCGCTTCCTGGAGTGAAAATCTCTGAAAAATTCGATGTGGGATAGCTTCTGGCGGCTCGGGACGCCCGTCCTGATTCGTTGACCAGGTTCGGGACGCCCGTCCCGGTTCAGGACGCCCGTCCTGGAGGTTTGACTGGGTCGGGACGCCCGTCCTGGGTTCGGGACGCCCGTCCCGGACCTTTGACCGGGTCAACATTTCCAAAAATTGCGTTTTTGCCCCAGAATTTGCTGTTTTCGTCTACTTTTCACCTGACACTTCCAAAATCATAAAAACCGTGAAATCAAGTAAATAGTAAACAATTAATGTCAATTTACTCTCAATTTCACATTAAAACATATATAAAAACATGCTAAAAATGTGATACGATTTTCGCGTATCACTAGATTTTCAACCCTTCTTCTTATCCCTTCATTCTATATCAAACTCAAGTAACAATAAAACTTAACTTAATCAATTATGGTTCATCATTAGTTTTATTGAACACAAATATCTCAGAGTGATCAGGGTAACCTATTGTTTTTAGACAAGACTAGATAAGATCGAAATTTATCATACATGAACTTTCTTACCATGTTTCTGTCCTAAAACAATTCTTAATACATCATTACATCACATATTCATTCAAAAAGCAGATTTCAATCAGGTGATGCCATAATGGGTGCAGTAATTCCTTTTGGTTTAAAAGATCTCATGCAATTATCAGCAAAACAAAAGGAACATCCTTTTTTCAATAGAACACTCAAAGGTCTGGCTATTAAGGAAAAAAAAATAACTCGTCCTAATAAAGCTGGTATGACTCTAAGAAAATTCTAAAATGTAGTTTCTTCCCAATAAAAATCTAAGCCAAAGTTTTACAACTTAGAAGAAAATATGTTTTATCCTCATTTCCATTTTTATTTCTTCGAAAAAGAGCAACAAATGTACAACTAAGAAAACAACTAAGAAAGAACAAGAGATGGGGAAAAGAACAACTTACCATTGAGCAAGAAAAATACATTTTCTTTTTCGGGTTTTGAATTTTTAAAATTTTTTTTTCGAAAGTAGTTAAATTTCCTCAATATGGTTTTAGAATAATTTTCTAAAATTTAATTATCCTAAATGTCTTAATTTTAGATAATGTCTAAAATTAGTTAGTTATGATAACCCTATATTTTGGAAAGTGATTGTCTAACTAGCAAATAACAAGTGTTAGGTTTTAAGGTCTAGGTTACTACCATTACCTATCATAAGTTTCTAGAATTTTGATCAGGATCCTAAATTCATTATGATATTTCCCCGGCAACGGCGCCAAAAATCTGATGCATTTCCGACTGATATGCTAAATACGTGTTATTTTACCCTATGTTGATTATGAGTAATTAAGGACTGAGATTGACTAATTGTCACATTTAGTCTCTATGGTGTCAATTAATCAGCCAGAACCTAAGGCAGAGTACCTATCGTGTAGCTAGTCTGTTGGAAAGTATCTACGGTTTTATTAAATCAATATCGTACTCCCAGGGAAGTGGTAACACCTTAGTAGTAACTAGACTTTTATCCTAACTCTTATCTTATGATCCAGTTATGCAATCTTCATCAATAACTTTGATGAGAGGGTGATCCATTCTCCACTAGGTTTAAGTCTAATTAAGCCTAAAAGTGTTTATAGACAAAGTCCTGATTCCATGTTATGCTGTTCCTACATGTTGATTGACCTATATTCGAGTGTTTTAGACATGTCTTGGCATGGATTGCAACTATGTTCTGTGTCTAAAGGCGTACCACATCCGAGGTCTCTAATAAACCGCCCTACCTTAATGACGGCCCTACTCACGGTTCGGGCTAAAGGCATCCATGAAAGCCCTATGTCACTTCGGGGATCATGCTGCTCGCCCTAGCCGCCGGCATAAACGCTCAGCTCGGCCCCTACCTAGACTACTCTAACAAACAGGGTGTTCCGCAGGTTATTTTATCTAGCATGACAGACACCAATACTAATTGATGCATGTTAAACTAAATAGGTTATGAATAGACCGTGGTTAGGAATTGTCTATAACCCTAACTTTAGTTTAAAAGAGCACATTAGACATGCAGACATAGTGAATATTAAGCAGGTGGCCATTTCCGAAAAAACTTAACAACTTCAACATATATAACAAATATTCATAACAATCATAATCCAGTATTCATAATTGATATTTGGACAAACACAATAACAACATGTAAGAGAGGGACAGGGGGACCGATGCCATAAAGAAATCACCATTTACGAAGTCTTGCCGATGGAGTGTACTACTGTATATGTCGTATTGCTTGACCCGACTCTGCTCGCCAAAACCTTCGGAGGACGCTTCCTCAGCCTAGTAACTGGGCTTTACCTTAATACCCAGCTTAAGCCCAGCCCTGTGGACTGACTCTTCGAACGCCTAGAGCCCTCTTAGGATCTCCTAACGAAATCCCGAGTATTCTATGAATACCAGAAACTAACCTATCTATCGAACCCTAGGATCTGAGACTATTTATCAGAAACTAAGAAAAACGAAACACAAAAAGGAAAGAAATAAAACTTATACTGAAATGTGAGTCTCCGTGTGAGTTGTGTACTAGAGAATTGTACACTGGAAACCACTGAATGACTCAGATCGAGTGGAGATGGATGATTTCAACTCTTGGAGGCTTGGGGTATTTATAGCAGCTTTCTGGAGTGAAAATCTCCAAAACTTTCGATGTGGGAAAACTTCTGGTGCTTCGGGACGCCCGTCCTGGATTGGGACGGCTGTCCTGGTGCTTTGACTGGGTCAGGACGCCCGTCCTGACCCGTTAACCAGGCCAGCATTTCCAAAAATTGCATTTTTGCCCCAAAATTTGCTGTTTTCGTCTACTTTTCGCATGACACTTCCAAAATCATAAAAATTGTGAAATTGAGTATATAACAATCAATTAAGACCAATTTCCTATCAATTTCACCCTAAATTATGCCTAAAAACATGCTAAAAAAGTGATATGATTTATGCATATCACTTGCATACCCACCAATGAACCGTCGATAGTAATTAGCCAATTCCAAGAAGGATCTCAACTCTGCCACTGACGTCGGGGCAGACCAACCTTCAAGGGCCTCCACCTTTCGAGGATCCATTCTCATTGACCCATGGCTAATTATGTGCCCAAGAACTTAATTTCCTCTTTACAAAACTCGTACTTCTCCCTCTTGACATAGAGTACATATTCCCTCAATTTTGCAAATACAAGTCTAAGATGTCTAATGTGCTCCTCTAAGGACTCACTATAGATAACAATATCGTCTAAATACACAACCACAAATTTATCCAAAAATTCATATAACACATCATTCATCAACTTGCAAAATATAGCAGGGGCATTAGTTAAGCCAAACGACATCACTAAAAACTCGAATGAGTCATACCTTGTCACTACCGTGGTTTTGGCTTCATCACCATTGGCAATCCACACTTTCCAATATCCTGACCGCAAATCAACTTTAGTGAAGTACCTCCCTTTTGCTAGCCTATCAAACAAATCCAACTAATTTGGGATATGGTACTTGTTCTTCACCGTCAACTTGTTCAAGGCTCAATAATCCACACAGAATCGCATCGAGCCATCTACCTTCTTTTGGAACAAGGCAGGGGCACCATAAGGGGCTCTTGAGGGTCTAATAAATTGCACATCATGCAATTCACCCAGCTGCTTCCTCAATTCCAACAACTCCACTAGTCCCATTCGATATGGTGCTTACGCGGGTGGTACTGCTCCAGGTACCAACTGAATCTGGTGATCAATGGCACGTCTTGGGGGCAGCACTTTGGGCAACTCGTCAAGCATCAAATCAGTAAACTCGTCCAACACATTGGACACGGATTCAGGCAACTCTGAGTGATCCCCATTTGTCTCTTCCAACAAAATAGCCACAAATGTTGGTTCACCCCGTCTTAACCCATCCTTCAACTGCATCGCCGATAACTTTCCCTTTGCATCCTTTTGCTCCAGGTCTTTGTACGTACATTGTACAAAATTGGGTATCCCCTCGTCCATAATCATCAATCCACGCAAATGTGGCATCGCTGCCACCTTGTCCATAGCCAGGAATTCAATCCCTAGGATAAGATCAAAGTCATCCAATGGAACGGTCGTCACCTTCCACTGGCCTTCCCAAGCCCCCATCTTCAATGACACCATGGCACTGCATCTCACCCGTTGCTGCGCGGCATTGACAGTCTTAATGGTGTGGGAACTTTCTTGCAGTGCCAACTACAAGCGCGTGGCTTCTCGATCAGCCACAAAGTTGTTTGTTACGCCGGAGTCTATCATTGCCCACAGCTTCACACCATTCACAACCACATGCACGTACATCAACCCACGCGCTGGTTGTGGTTGCTTGGTGATGCATTCCGATTGGTATGCTAAAAGATAGGCTTTATTTACCTATGTCGATTATGAGTAATTAAGGACTGAGTCTTACTAACTGTCACTTAGCATTCAATTATTGTCACTTAATCAACCAGAACCTAAGGCAGAGTACCTATCGTGTAGCTAGTCTGTTGGAAAGTATCTACGATTTTATTAAGTTAAATATCGTACTCCCAGGGAAGTGGCAACGGCTTAGTAGTAACTAGCCTTTATCCTAACTCCTATCTTATGATCCGATTATGCAATCTTCATCAATGACTTTGATGAGAGGGTGATCCATTCTCCACTAGGTTTAAGTCTAATTAATCCCAAAAGTGTTTTATAGAGGAGGTCATGATTCTATGTTATACTGTTCCTATATGTTGATTGACATATATTCGAGTATTTTAGATATATCTTAGCCTGGATAGCAACTATGTTCTGTGTCTAAAGGCGTACCACATCCGAGGTTTCTAATAAACCGCACTACCTTATTGACGGCCCTACTCACGGTTAGGGACGAAGGCATCCATGAAAGCCATATGTCACTTCGGGGATCATACCGCTTGCCCTAGCCGCCGGCATAATCGGACTCGGCTGGGCTTACCTAGACTACTCTTAACAAGCAGGGTGTTCAGCAGGTTATTTTATCTAGCATGGCAGACACCAATACTAATTGATGCCTGTTAAACTAAACAGGTTATGATTAGACCGTGATTAGGAATTGTCTATAACCCTAACTTTAGTTTAAAAGAGCACATTAGACATGCAGACATAGTGAATATTAAGCAGGTGGCTATTTCCGGAAAAACATAACAACGTCAACATATAAAAAAAATATTCATAAAAATCGTAATCTCGTATTCATAATAAATTTTTGGAACAACACAATAACAACATATAAGAGAGGGACATGGGGACTGATGCCATAAAGAAATCACCCTTTACGTAGTCTCGCCGATGGAGCGTACTGCTGTATATGTCGTATTGCTCGCCCCGACTCTGCTCGCTAGAACCTTCGGTGGACGCTTCCTCAGCCTAGTAACTGGGCTTTACCTTAATACCCAGCTTAAGCCCAGCCCTGTGGACTGACTCTTCGAATGCCTAGAGCCCTCTTAGGATCTCCTAACGAAATCCCGGGTATTCTATGAATACAAAAAACGAACCTATCTATAGACGCCTAAGATCTGAGACAATTTCTCAGAAACTAAAACAAAACACTAACAAGAAAGAAAACTGAGATCCGAGTCTCTGAGTGAGTTGTGTACTAGAGAAGTGTACACTGAAAACCACTTAATGACTCAGATCGAGTGGAGAGGAATGAAATCAACTGCTGGAGGCCTGGGGTATTTATAGCAGCTTCCCGGGGTGAGTTTTCATCAAAAATTCGATGTGGGACTTGAACTGGGGGTTCGGGACACCCGTCCTGGTCTATTGACCAAGTCGGGACGCGCGTCCCGAGTCCTGGACGCCCGTCCCGAGCCTTTGACCAAGTCAGCATTTCCAAAAATTGCGTTTTTTCCCCAAAATTTGCTGTTTTCGTCTACTTTTCACCTGACCCTTCAAAAATCATAAAAACTGTGAAATTGAATAAATAACAAACAATTAAGATCAATTTACCCTCAATTTCACCCGAAATCGTACATAAAAACATGCTAAAAAGGTGATACAATATTCGCGTATCACTTGGACACTGAATGGCATTGCACAATTGAAGTGGATTCACACGAGCAGGTGGATCCCTTCCGGTCTCGTCTCCAATTTGGACAACAGCCAAATTTTGATTCTGCCTTGGCTTAGGGCATTGATATGACACGTGTCCAGTCTCCCTACAATTGTAGCACTTGACACTTGATACGCGAAAATCGTATCACCTTTTTAGCATGTTTTTACGTATGAATTTGGGTGAAATCAAGGGCAATTTGATCTTGATTGTGCATTATTCACTTAATTTCACAGTTTTTATGATTTTGGAAGTGTCAGGTGCAAAGTAGACGAAAACAGCAAATTTTGGGGAAAAAACACAATTTTTGGAAATGTTGACTCGGTCAAAGGTCCGGGACGGGCGTCCCGAACCAGGGACGGGCGTCCCGAACCAGGGACGGGCGTCCCGACCAAGCCAAGCCAGAGGGACGGGCGTCCCGACCAAGCCAAGCCAGAGGGACGGGCGTCCAGAACTAGGGACGGGCGTCCTGACCTGGTCAACAGACCAGGACGGGCGTCCCGAGCCGCCAGAAGCTGTCCCACATCGAATTTTTCAGAGATTTTCACTCCGGGAAGCTGCTATAAATACCCCAGGCCTCCAGCAGTTGAATTCATCCCTCTCCACTCGATCTGAGTCATTAAGTGGTTTCCAGTGTACAATTTTCCAGTACACAACTCACTTAGAGACTCGGATCTCAGGTTTCTTTCTTATTAGTGTTTGTTTTAGTTTCTGAGAAATAGTCTCAGATCTTAGGTTTCTATAGATAGGTTCGTTTCTGGTATTCAAAGAATACCCGGGATTTCGTTAGGAGATCCTAAGAGCTCTAGGCGTTCGAAGAGTCAGTCCACAGGGCTAGGCTTAAGCCCAGGACGTAAGGTAAAGTCTAGCTACTAGGCTGAGGAAGCGTCCTCCGATGGTTCTGGTGAGCAGAGTCAGGGCGAGCAATACGACATATACAGCAGTACGCTCCGTAGGCGAGACTTCGTAAAGGGTGATTTCTTTATGGCATCGGTCCACATGTCCCTCTCTTATATGTGTTATTGCTTTGTTCTAAATATGAATTATGAATATCAGATTACGATTTTATGAATAGTTGATGGGGATTCTGGTTGACGTGCTAAATAGGTGTTATTTTACCCTATGTTGATTATGAATAATTAAGGACTGTGATTGACTAATTGTCACATTTAGTCTCTATGGTGTCACTTAATCAGCCAGAACCTAAGGCAGAGTACCTATCGTGTAGCTAGTCTATTGGAAAGTATCTACGATTTTATTAATTTAATTATCGTTCTCCCAGGGAAGTGGCAACGGCTTAGTAGTAACTAGCCTCTTATCCTAACTCTTATCTTATGATCCAGTTATGCAATCTTCATCAATATCTTTGATGAGAGGGTGATCCATTCTCCACTAGGTTCAAGTCTAATTAATCCTAAAAGTGTTTTAAAGATGAGTTCTGATTCTATGCTATACTGTTCCTATATGTTGATTGACCTGTCTTCGAGTATTTTAGATGCATCTTAGCCTGGATTGCAACTATGTTCTGGGTCTAAAGGCGTACCACATCCGAGGTCTCTAATAAACCGCCCTACCTTAATGACGGCCCTACTCACGGTTCGGGACGAAGGCATCCATGAAAGCCCTATGTCACTTCGGGGATCATACCGCTTGCCCTAGCCACCGGCATAATCGGACGCAGCTCGACTCCTACCTAGACTACTTTAACAAGCAGGGTGTTCAATGTTATTTTATCTAGCATGGCAGACACCAATACTAATTGATGCCTGTTAAACTAAACAGGTTATGATTAGACCGTGGTTAGGAATTGTCTATAACCCTAACGTTAGTTTAAAAGAGCACATTAAACATGCAGACCTAGTGAATATTTAGCAGGTGGTTATTCCTCCGGAAAACATAATAACTTCAACATACAAACAACTATTCATAAAAAAACCGTAATCTGATATTCATAATGATGTTTAGGACAAAGAAATAAAACATATAAGAGACGGGTATGGGGACTGATGCCATAAAGAAATCACCCTTTACGTAGTCTCGCCGACAGAGCGTACTGCTGTATACGTCGTATTGCTCGCCCTGACTCTGCTCGCTAGAACATTCGGAGGACGCTTCCTCAGCCTAGTAACTGGGCTTTACCTTAATACCCAGCTTAAGCCCAGCCCTGTGGATTGACTCTTCGAACGCCTAGAGCTCTCTTAGGGTCTCGTAACGAAACCCCGGGTATTCTATGAATACCAGAAACGAACCTATCTATAGAAACCTAAGATCTGTGACTATTTCTCAGAAACTAAAACAAACACTAATAAGAAAGAAAACTGAGATCCGAGTCTTTAAGTGAGTTGTGTACTGGAAAATTGTACACTGGAAACAACTTAATGACTCAGATCGAGTGGAGAGGGATCAATTCAACTGCTGGAGGACTGGGGTATTTATAGCAGCTTCCCGGAGTGAAAATCTCTGAAAAATTCGATGTGGGACAGCTTCTGGCGGCTCGGGACGCCCGTCCTGATTCATTGACCAGGTTCGGGATGCCCGTCCCAGTTCAAGACGCCCGTGCTGGCGGTTTGACTGGGTCGGGACGCCCGTCCCGGGTTCGGGACGCCCGTCCCGGACCTTTGACCGGGTCAACATTTCCAAAAATTGCATTTTTGCCCCAGAATTTGCTGTTTTCGTCTACTTTTCACCTGACACTTCCAAAATCATAAAAACCGTGAAATCAAGTAAATAGTAAACAATTAATGTCAATTTACTCTGAATTTCACATTAAAACATATATAAAAACATGCTAAAAATGTGATACGATTTTCGCGTATCAGATAACCCCACACTTAGCTTTTTGCTTGTCCTCAAGTAAAGTCTACATGGAGTTAGTGATTTTAAACCGTAGTGCAGTCACTTAAATTCCTAATCATGTTTTTATTCCAAAAATTCTTCAGACAATTCTTAACACAGGTCTGACTGGTTAGGTTGCTATGACAAGGTCTCAAATGTTTCTAGTAGCTTGTTATGATCAGGCAGAAAACAAATCAACAACTAGGTTGGACTTTTTCTTAGTCACAGGGTCTTCCTGATGTGTAGTGTGTGTACTAGTCTAGACCAGATAGTCAACACAATGAACTCTTACTTAACTGCTACCAGATAATACTTCGACCTATCGCTAGACACACTGACAACAGATAACTTTCTGAGTTCTGAGCTTTGGTGATAAGATTTTTAATGTTTTAGCACTTAGTTATTTTCTTTATAGATTCAGGGTATTTCGAGTCTGCTTAGAACACGTCAACTTCAACTACCATGTAGCGAGTCCATCCGATGACTCCCAGATCTACACGACCTTAGGGCATCAGGCTTTAAATTCCCGAAGGAGTGGTGCTCGAGTAGCGAAGGCCGCTGGCAAAACTACCCTATGTAATTAACTTCCTTAAGTTCTTTTCACTTTTAGCTCAGAGTCTCATCTAGTCATCTAACTGCCAATATATCCACAACTGGTTAATTTTATCTAGTGGAGTCTCGAATAGGCAATGGTTGAGGTCTCTAATCCAGACAAGGTTGTGCTCAGTTATCAGGAATTCCCTATTCCTAATCAATTAGTCCAAGATAGCTATCAATTATCTCCTACTAACCATAACATACTACCTACATATCATAGACATAAGCAATTTGTTTAACCAAGCATACTGCATTTAGAAGTCTGAAGACGGAAAAAAGTTTGAAATTTTTTTTGGAAGGGTATGAAAGTACGGGAAAACAAGCAAAATCATGCAAAATTTTTGCCAACTGCTACAGTGCACCGTGCACTGCTACCCCACACTTAAGTCTGACACTGTCCTCAGTGTTCATGCATAGCTAAACTACCCCACACTTATTTGCAAACAAGAAGAAATGAAAATAAACAAAGAACTCTTACCCCACACTTATTTGACTAATTCAGGGTAAGAGAGAAAATAAAACAAGAAGGATAATAGAAATAGCAAAACGACACAAAACAAAGAAAACAAAAGTAAAGGATCATGATGATTAGAAAAACTCCCTTCATGTCGCGAGCAGAAGGGTCTTCTCTGATCTGTCAATTGGCTCTTCACCTACCTAGCCATGTGCTATTGCTGAGGTGTTCTTGACTCTGCAAGCTCTAGATATTGGAACGGATGACGCCCTCTGATCCTTCATTGTCGAGCTCTAGGTAGTGGCATATCCATTTGATGAATGACTCAAGCCCCAAGGACTGTTTCCTCGAATCATCTACAAAGTTTCTCGTAATCGTAGCAACGTGTCCAGAAGGAACGTGTCTAGGAATGAGACTTCTTTGGATTGGTGTGCCTACCTGCCAATATTAGTAAAGGTATTGCATGCAAGTCTCGAATGGAAGAAAAGATACCTGAAGTTTTGGCGAAGCTGTGGTGGTAGGGGGCTCTAGTTGTGTAGATCTGGGCCCAAGTATTTGAGACTTCCTCGAGGAAGTTTCTCACAGCTGATTGGTATGCAGGGAATGCAAGCTCCTCCATTGCTATGCTCCCGACACAATGCCAAATTCCTCTATATCTACCGACCGTTCGTTACCTCTTGGTAGATCACTTGCTTGCAGTGATCTAGCTTTAATTGTTGCCAGTATCTCATCTATTGATTCTGCGAGTGTGGGTTTTGCTGTGGTGGTGTCTTCTGAAAGTTTCCAGCTTCCGAATTACTCCTCAGCTAAATCCCGTACGATTCCTCTAGTTGGGATTGTATGCGTTTCCCATTGGAGCAGCATTCTGCAGTAACCTACTCCTACCTCTTTTGGAATGGTCAGTCATTCCCATAGCAATCCCTGCTAAAGTGTGGTACTTAGCAAACTTCACAGATTTGATACACAGACTGAACATTTCTTCCTAAAACATTGGCACTCTGAATCTGGAAAACAACTAGAATCTTGTTGGGGTAGATGATCTCTGAAGGATGTGTTACATGTTATTTGGCAAGCATCGCAAGACTGTATCAGAGATACAAAATCCTTGAATATAGTGGGTCAACAAGATCCTGCTTTCAACACTTTCTGGACAGTGTTGATAGCCATCAATTGGTCTCCCGTAGATTCTTTTAGGGCAATGCTCCAAAATCTTGTGTCCTTCATCTTCTGAGACACATCTTCTGATCAACTGATCTGCAAAAATTTGAAATAGAAGAGAAACTGCCCAGTAGTAATATTTCAAATCAGCAAAGAATTTCTTCTTTTGCTGATAAGTCATATCACTTGGAACTTATTCAGTGACTAGATAATTTGCAATAAACCACAGATGAGAATTATTATACATAGCAAACAATGCAAATAAGTTTTCATCCAAAAATTTATCAGTATTACACTAGCCTCTAACTCGGGGTTTTCTAATCTAGACCAATGGTTTGCTTTCTAGATTTTTCAACCCTTTTTCTTACCCCTTCTTTCTATATCAAACTCAGGTAACAATAAAACCTAACTTAATCAATTATAGTTCAGTATCAGTTTTATTGAACACAGACATCTCAGAGTGATCAGTGTAACCTATTGTTTTTAGACATGACTAGATATGATTAGGATTTATCATACATGAACTTTCTTATCATGTTTGTCTAAAACATTCTTACTACATCACATATTCATTCAAAAAGCATATTTCAATTAGGTGATGTCATAATGGGTGCAATAATTCCTTTTGGTTTTAAAATTTCTCATGCAATCATCAGCAAAACAAAAGGAACATCCGTTTTCCAATAGAACATTCAAAGGTCTGGCTATTAAGGAAAAACTATTTCATAACTCATCCTAATAAGGCCGGCATGACTCTAAGAAATTCTAAAATATAGTTTCTTCCCCGATAAAATCTAAGCCAACATTTTACAACTCGAAGAAAATATATTTTGTCCTCATTTCCATTTTTATTTCTTTGAAATTAAATAAAGGAAGAAAAACACGAAAAATAGCAACAAAGAAAACAAAAAACAAGAGATAGGGAAAAGGAACGACTCACCGTTGAGCAAGAAAGATACATTCTTTTTGGGATTTTAAATTTTAAAAATTTTTTTTCTCTTTTTTTTTTTGAAAGCAGTTAAATTTCCTCAATATGGTTTTAGAATGATTTTCTAAAATTTGATTATCCTAAGTGTCTTAATTTCAGATATTATCTAAAATCAATTAGTTATGATAATCCTATATTTCGGAAATTGATTGTCTAACTAGTATAAGAGAAGTGTTGGGTTAAGGTCTAGGTTACTACCGTTACCTATCATAAGTCTCTAGAATTTTGATCAGGAATCCTATATTCATTATGATATTTCCCCGGCAACGGCGCCAAAAATCTGATGGGGATTCCGGTTGACGTGCTAAATAGGTGTTATTTTACCCTATGTTGATTATGAATAATTAAGGACTGTGATTGACTAATTGTCACATTTAGTCTCTATGGTGTCACTTAATCAGCCAGAACCTAAGGCAGAGTACCTATCGTGTAGCTAGTCTATTGGAAAGTATCTACGATTTTATTAATTTAATTATCGTTCTCCCAGGGAAGTGGCAACGGCTTAGTAGTAACTAGCCTCTTATCCTAACTCTTATCTTATGATCCAGTTATGCATCTTCACATATCTTTGATGAGAGGGTGATCCATCTCCACTAGGTTCAAGTCTAATTAATCCTAAAAGTGTTTAAAGATGAGTTCTGATTCTATGCTATACTGTTCCTATATGTTGATTGACCTGTCTTCGAGTATTTTAGATGCATCTTAGCCTGGATTGCAACTATGTTCTGGGTCTAAAGGCGTACCACATCCGAGGTCTCTAATAAACCGCCCTACCTTAATGACGGCCCTACTCACGGTTCGGGACGAAGGCATCCATGAAAGCCCTATGTCACTTCGGGGATCATACCGCTTGCCCTAGCCGCCAGCATAATCGGACTCAGCTCGACTCCTACCTAGACTACTTTAACAAGCAGGGTGTTCAGCATGTTATTTTATCTAGCATGGCAGACACCAATACTAATTGATGCCTGTTAAACTAAACAGGTTATGATTAGACCGTGGTTAGGAATTGTCTATAACCCTAACGTTATTTTAAAAGAGCACATTAAACATGCAGACATAGTGAATATTTAGCAGGTGGTTATTTCCGGAAAAATATAATAACTTCAACATACAAAACAACTATTCATAAAAAACCGTAATCTGATATTCATAATTGATGTTTAGGACAAAGAAATAAAACATATAAGAGACAGGTATGGGGACTGATGTCATAAAGAAATCACCCTTTACGTAGTCTCGCCGACAGAGCGTACTGCTGTATACGTCGTATGCTCGCCCTGACTCTGCTCGCTAGACCTTCGGGGACGTTTCCTCAGCCTAGTAACTGGGCTTTACCTTAATACCCAGCTTAAGCCCAGCCCTGTGGATTGACTCTTCGAACGCCTAGAGCTCTCTTAGGGTCTCGTAACGAAACCCCGGGTATTCTATGAATACCAGAAACGAACCTATCTATAGAAACCTAAGATCTGAGACTATTTCTCAGAAACTAAAACAACACTAATAAGAAAGAAACTGAGATCCGAGTCTCTAAGTGAGTTGTACTGGAAAATGTACACTGGAAACAACTTAATGACTCAGATCGAGTGGAGAGGGATCAATTCAACTGCTGGAGGCCTGGGGTATTTATAGCAGCTTCCCGGAGTGAAAATCTCTGAAAACTTCGATGTGGGACAGCTTCTAGCGGCTCGGGACGCCCGTCCTGATTCATTGACCAGGTTCGGGACGCCCGTCCCAGTTCAAGACGCCCGTGCTGGCGGTTTGACTGGGTTCGGGACGCCCGTCCCGGACCTTTGACCGGGTCAACATTTCCAAAATTGCGTTTTTGCCCCAGAATTTGCTGTTTTCATCTACTTTTCACATGACACTTCCAAAATCATAAAAACCATGAAATCAAGTAAATAGTAAACAATTAATGTCAATTTACTCTGAATTTCACATTAAAACATATATAAAAACATGCTAAAAATGTGATACGATTTTCGCGTATCAGATAACCCCACACTTAGCTTTTTGCTTGTCCTCAAGTAAAGTCTACATGGAGTTAGTGATTTTAAACCGTAGTGCAGTCACTTAAATTCCTAATCATGTTTTTATTCCAAAAATTCTTCAGACAATTCTTAACACAGGTCTGACTGGTTAGGTTGCTATGACAAGGTCTCAAATGTTTCTAGTACTTGTTATGATCAGGCAGAAAACAAATCAACAACTAGGTTGGACTTTTTTCTTAGTCCACAGGTCTTCCTGATGTGTAGTGTGTGTACTAGTCTAGACCAGATAGTCAACACAATGAACTCTTATCTTAACTGCTACCAGATAATACTTCGACCTATCGCTAGACACACTGACAACATATAACTTTCTGAGTTCTAGCTTTGGTGATAAGATTTTTAATGTTTTAGCACTTAGTTATTTTCTTTATAGATTCAGGGTATTTCGAGTCTGCTTAGAACACGTCAACTTCAACTACCCTGTAGCGAGTCCCACTCCACTCGCTGACTCCCAGATCTACACGACCTTAGGCATCAGGCTTTAAATTCCCCGAAGGAGTGGTGCTCGAGTAGCGAAGGCCGCTGGCAAACTACCCTATTGTAATTAACTTCCTTAAGTTCTTTTCACTTTTAGCTCATAGTCTCATCTAGTCATTCTAACTGCCAATATCCACAACTGGTCTAATTTTATCTAGTGGAGTCTCGAATAGGCAATTGGTTGAGGTCTCTATCCAGACAAGGTTGTGCTCACAGTTATCAGGAATTCCCTATTCCTAATCAATTAGTCCAAGATGCTATCAATTATCTCCTACTAACCATAACATACTACCTACATATCATAGACATAAGCAATTTGTTTAACCAAGCATACTGCATTTAGAAGTCTGAAAGACGGAAAAAAGTTTTGAAATTTTTTTTGGAAGGGTATGAAAAACGGTGAAAACAAGCAAATCAGCAAATTTTTGCCAACTGCTACAGTGCACCGTGCACTGCTACCCCACACTTAAACTGACACTGTCCTCAGTGTTCATGCATAGCTAAACTACCCCCACACTTATTGGCAAACAAGAAGAAATGAAAATAAAACAAAGAACTCTTACCCCACACTTATTTGACTAATTCAGGGTAAGAGAGAAAATACAAGAAGGATAATAGAAATAGCAAAACAGAACACAAAACAAAGAAAACAAAAGTAAAGGATCATGAGGATTAGAAAAACTCCCTTCATGTCGCGAGCAGAAGGGTCTTCTCTGATCTGTCAATTGGCTCTTCACCTTAGCCATGTGCTATTGCTGAGGTGTTCTTGACTCTGCAAGCTCTAGATATTGGAACGGATGACGCCAGCTCTGATCCTTCATTGTCGAGCTCTAGGTAGTGGCATATCCATTTGATGAATGACTCAAGCCCCAAGGACTGTTTCCTCGAATCATCTACAAAGTTTCTCGTAATCGTAGCAACGTGTCCAGAAGGAACGTGTCTAGGAATGAGACTTCTTTGGATTGGTGTGCCTACCTGCCAATATTAGTAAAGGTATTGCATGCAAGTCTCGAATGGAAGAAAAGATACCTGAAGTTTTGGCGAAGCTGTGGTGGTAGGGGGCTCTAGTTGTGTAGATCTGGGCCCAAGTATTTGAGACTTCCTCGAGGAAGTTTCTCACAGCTGATTGGTATGCAGGGAATGCAAGCTCCTCCATTGCTATGCTCCCGACACAATGCCAAATTCCTCTATATCTACCGACCGTTCGTTACCTCTTGGTAGATCACTTGCTTGCAGTGATCTGGCTTTAATTGTTGCCAGTATCTCATCTATTGATTCTGCGAGTGTGGGTTTTGCTGTGGTGGTGTCTTCTGAAAGTTTCCAGCTTCCGAATTACTCCTCAGCTAAATCCCGTACGATTCCTCTAGTTGGGATTGTATGCGTTTCCCATTGGAGCAGCATTCTGCAGTAACCTACTCCTACCTCTTTTGGAATGGTCAGTCATTCCCATAGCAATCCCTGCTAAAGTGTGGTACTTAGCAAACTTCACAGATTTGATACAGATGAACATTTCTTCCTAAAACATTGGCACTCTGAATCTGGAAAACAACTAGAATCTTGTTGGGGTAGATGATCTCTGAAGGATGTGTTACATGTTATTTGGCAAGCATCGCAAGACTGTATCAGAGATACAAAATCCTTGAATATAGTGGGTCAACAAGATCCTGCTTTCAACACTTTCTGGACAGTGTTGATAGCCATCAATTGGTCTCCCGTAGATTCTTTTAGGGCAATGCTCCAAAATCTTGTGTCCTTCATCTTCTGAGACACATCTTCTGATCAACTGATCTGCAAAAATTTGAAATAGAAGAGAAACTGCCCAGTAGTAATATTTCAAATCAGCAAAGAATTTCTTCTTTTGCTGATAAGTCATATCACTTGGAACTTATTCAGTGACTAGATAATTTGCAATAAACCACAGATGAGAATTATATTACATAGCAAACAATGCAAATAAGTTTTCATCCAAAATTTATCAGTATTACACTAGCCTCTAACTCGGGGTTTTCTAATCTAGACCAATGGTTTGCTTTCTAGATTTTCAACCCTTTTTCTTACCCCTTCTTTCTATATCAAACTCAGGTAACAATAAAACCTAACTTAATCAATTATAGTTCAGTATCAGTTTTATTGAACACAGACATCTCAGAGTGATCAGTGTAACCTATTATTTTTAGACATGACTAGATATGATTAGGATTTATCATACATGAACTTTCTTATCATGTTTCTGTCTAAAACAATTCTTACTACATCACATATTCATTCAAAAAGCATATTTCAATCAGGTGATGTCATAATGGGTGCAATAATTCCTTTTGGTTTTAAAACTTCTCATGCAATCATCAGCAAAACAAAAGGAACATCCGTTTTCCAATAGAACATTCAAAGGTCTGGCTATTAAGGAAAAACTATTTCATAACTCATCCTAATAAGGCCGGCATGACTCTAAGAAAATTCTAAAATAGAGTTTCTTCCCGATAAAAATCTAAGCCAACATTTTACAACTCAGAAGAAAATATATTTTGTCCTCATTTCCATTTTTATTTCTTTGAAATTAAATAAAGGAAGAAAAACACGAAAAATAGCAACAAAGAAAACAAAAAACAAGAGATAGGGAAAAGGAACGACTCACCGTTGAGCAAGAAAGATACATTCTTTTTGGGATTTTAAATTTTAAAAAAAAAATTTCTCTTTTTTTTTTGAAAGCAGTTAAATTTCCTCAATATGGTTTTAGAATGATTTTCTAAAATTTGATTATCCTAAGTGTCTTAATTTCAGATATTATCTAAAATCAATTAGTTATGATAATCCTATATTTCGGAAATTGATTGTCTAACTAGTATAAGAGAAGTGTTGGGTTAAGGTCTAGGTTACTACCGTTACCTATCATAAGTCTCTAGAATTTTGATCAGGGAATATATTATAGATCCCCAACGGACGCCAAAAATGGATGGGGATTGTATAATATGTTGATTATGAATAATTAAGGACTGTGATTGACTAATTGTCACATTTAGTCTCTATGGTATCACTTAATCAGCCAGAACCTAAGGCAGAGTACCTATCGTGTAGCTAGTCTATTGGAAAGTATCTACGATTTTATTAATTTAATTATCGTTCTCCCAGGGAAGTGGCAACGGCTTAGTAGTAACTAGCCTCTTATCCTAACTCTTATCTTATGATCCAGTTATGCAATCTTCATCAATATCTTTGATGAGAGGGTGATCCATTCTCCACTAGGTTCAAGTCTAATTAATCCTAAAAGTGTTTTAAAGATGAGTTCTGATTCTATGCTATACTGTTCCTATATGTTGATTGACCTGTCTTCGAGTATTTTAGATGCATCTTAGCCTGGATTGCAACTATGTTCTGGGTCTAAAGGCGTACCACATCCGAGGTCTCTAATAAACCGCCCTACCTTAATGACGGCCCTACTCACGGTTCAGGACGAAGACATCCATGAAAGCCCTATGTCACTTCGGGGATCATACCGCTTGCCCTAGCCGCCGGCATAATCGGACTCAGCTCGACTCCTACCTAGACTACTTTAACAAGTAGGGTGTTCAGCATATTATTTTATCTAGCATGGCAGACACCAATACTAATTGATGCCTGTTAAACTAAACAGGTTATGATTAGACCGTGGTTAGGAATTGTCTATAACCCTAACGTTAGTTTAAAAGAGCACATTAAACATGCAGACATAGTGAATATTTAGCAGGTGGTTATTTCCGGAAAAACATAATAACTTCAACATACAAAACAACTATTCATAAAAAAACCGTAATCTGATATTCATAATTGATGTTTAGGACAAAGCAATAAAACATATAAGAGAGGGGTATGGGGACTGATGCCATAAAGAAATCACCCTTTACGTAGTCTCGCCGACAGAGCGTACTGATGTATACGTCGTATTGCTCGCCCTGACTCTGCTCGCTAGAACCTTCGGAGGACGCTTCCTCAGCCTAGTAACTGGGCTTTACCTTAATACCCAACTTAAGCCCAGCCCTGTGGATTGACTCTTCGAACGCCTAGAGCTCTCTTAGGGTCTTGTAACGAAACCCCGGGTATTCTATGAATACCGGAAACGAACCTATCTATAGAAACCTAAGATCTGAGACTATTTCTCAGAAACTAAAACAAACACTAATAAGAAAGAAAACTGAGATCCGAGTCTCTAAGTGAGTTGTGTACTGGAAAATTGTACACTGGAAACCACTTAATGACTCAGATCGAGTAGAGAGGGATCAATTCAACTGCTGGAGGCCTGGGGTATTTATAGCAGCTTCCCGGAGTGAAAATCTCTGAAAAATTTCGATGTGGGACAGCTTCTGGCGGCTCGGGACGCCCGTCCTGATTCATTGACCAGGTTCGGGACGCCCGTCCCGGTTCAGGACACCCGTCCCGGGTTCGGGACGCCCGTCCCGGACCTTTGACCGGGTCAACATTTCCAAAAATTGCGTTTTTGCCCCAGAATTTGCTGTTTTCGTCTACTTTTCACCTGACACTTCCAAAATCATAAAAACCGTGAAATCAAGTAAATAGTAAACAATTAATGTCAATTTACTCTCAATTTCACATTAAAACATATATAAAAACATGCTAAAATGTGATACGATTTTCGCGTATCAATAGTTGTGGTATATGTTGAAGTTTTTATGTTTTTCCGGAAATAGCCACCTGCTAAATATTCATTATATCTGCATGTCTAATGTAAGTCTCTTTTAAACTAAAACTAGGGTTATAGACAATTCCTAACCACGGTCTATCCATAACCTGTTTAGTTTAACAGGCATCAATTAGTATTGGTGTCTGCCATACTAGATAAAATAACCAACGGAACACCTTGTTTGTTAGAGTAGTCTAGGTAGGCTGAGTAGAGAGTTATGCCGGCGGTTTTGCGACGAGCAGCATGACCCCGAAGTGACATAGGGTACCGTTCATTGCTGACTTTAGTCCGGGCCGTGAGTAGGGCCGTTTACCTTAACGATGGGGGGTAGCGTAGAGACCTCAGATGTGGTACACCTTTAGACACAGAACATAGTTGCATTCCAGGCTAAGATATATCTAAAACACTCGAATATAGGTCAATCAACATATAGGAACAGTATAACATAGAATCAGAACTCATCTTTAAAACACTTTTAGGATTAATTAGACTTAAACCTAGTGGAGAATGGATCACCCTCTCATCAAAGTATTTGATGAAGATTGCATAACTGGATTATAAGATAGGAGTTAGGATAAAAGGCTAGTTACTACTAAGCCGTTGCCACTTCCCTGGGAGTACGATAATTAAATTAATAAAATCGTAGATACTTTCCAATAGACTAGCTACACGATAGGTACTCTGCCTTAGGCTCTGGCTGATTAAGTGACACCATAAAGACTAAATGTGACAATTAGTCAATCACAGTCCTTAATTATTCATAATCAACATAGGGTAAAATAACACCTATTTAGCATATCGGTCGGAAACCGCATCAGATTTTTGGCGCCGTTGCCGGGGAAATATCATAATGAATTTAGGATTCCTGATCAAAATTCTAGAGACTTATGATAGGTAACGGTAGTAATCTAGACCTTAGACTAACACTTATGTTATACCAGTTAGGCAATCAGTTTCCGAAATATAGGATTATCATAACTAATTAATTTTAGATGTTATCTGAAATTAAGACATTTAGGATAATCAAATTTTAGAAAATTATTCTAGAACCATATTGAGGGAATTTACGTGCTTTCAAAATATTAAAAGAAAAAAATTTATTTTTTAAAAATCTAAAAATCCGAAAAAAAATTGTACTTTTTCTTGTTTAAATGGTAAGTTATTCTCTTTTCCCTATCCTTTGTGTTTTCTCCTTGTGAGTAGTTATTTTGTTTTGTTCCAAATTTTTAAGTTTTCACTCTCCCTGTAACCCTACTAACCAGTTTGCTCAGGCTAAAACGTGTTCCTCTCTGTAGTTGCATGACTCGATCTTCAGAAGCTAACCTTGAAACACCAGTTGAGAATCCTGAACGAATCATTCGCACAGCTAATAGGCGAAGAACAGAAATGGCTGCTGAAAGACCTACCCTTGAATCCTACATCCAGCCACAGACTATCCCAGTCTCATCTGCCATCCGAATCCCTGGGAACCCTCGCTATGATCTTAAACCTAATGTGATCCAGCTAATTATAAATCGAGTTCAGCTTGGAGGAACTGCAGCCGAAAATCCGCTGGAACACCTATCTGATTTCTCTTCTCTCTGCGAAGGCCTCAAGGGAGATCATACTGCAGAAATAACTAAACTCAACCTTTTTCCCTACTCACTTAGGGACAGAGCTAAGAGATGGTTGGCCCAGCTACCTACTAACTCCATTACCTCTTGGGACGAGTTAAGCAAAGCCTTCCTAGAAGAGTACTACTCTGCAGCAAGAGTCCTAGAATATCGAAGGGCTCTGTCTAGTTTCACTCAAGCTGCTGATGAGACAGTGATCGAAGCTTGGGACAGATTCAAAGAACTACTCAGGCTCTGCCCCCAACATGGACTTACCGAGGCATTGCTGATTCAGCAATTTTACGGGGGTATGTCAGACATGGGTAAGCAAATTCTTGAT
Source organism: Asclepias syriaca (assembly GCA_027405835.1). NCBI lineage: Eukaryota > Viridiplantae > Streptophyta > Magnoliopsida > Gentianales > Apocynaceae > Asclepias > Asclepias syriaca. The sequence goes on from CM049930.1 coordinate 11,252,858, forward strand.
GGACTCAATCCCCAGAGCGGTTTCAATGGAATGAGTGATGTAGATGCTAGAAACGCTCTGGAGAGACTCTACAGGAACAGCAAGAATTGGCGCACAAGTGGCCGAGCTAAGAAGCAACCAGTAAACGGTCGTTGCCTCCACTGATGATCAATTTGAGGCACTGAAGGCCAGCATTACTAATCAGCTGAATGCTTTCCAACAAGGGAAAAACACTCAGTCAGTATACCAAGTCTGCGAGTTTTGCCAAGGACCACACTTCAGTGGTGATTGTTATGGTAATGGGATATTAACTGTCCCAGAAGAGATGGAACAAGTGGACGCAGTAAATTCTGCTCCTATAGGAAATACCTACAATCCCACTTGGAAGAACCATCCGGGATTTAGTTGGAGAAACAATCCCGGGACTACTAACTTTCAGAAAAGAGTACCTCAGCAATTGCCATATCCGCAGAACCAGCAAGTCGCTCTGCCTGCACCAAGGAACTACATCGTTCCAGCTGATCCCATGCAAGAATTCAGAGACATGCTGAAGAGCATTTCCGACTCCAACAAGGAAATGATAGAGTCCAACAGAAAGATTCAGGAAGCTCACGCAGAAAGAATCCAGCAGAACGAGAATAGACAGAAGCAGACCGAGCAAACAATCAGAAACACACAAGCTGCTATACAAACTTTAGAGAGGCAGATGGGTCAACTATCCACCCATTTCTCTCACAGGTCCCAGGGAACGCTACCAAGCAACACTGAGACCAACCCTCAAACTGAATGCAAGACCATCACTCTAAGATCTGGTAAAATTCTATCTCCATCTCCACCCAAACCATCTGACCCTCCTATTCTTGTGCAGGAACCAGAAGAAGGCTCCAAGGACCCAACGCCGACGGATGTCGAGATCGAAGTAGCAAGGAAAGGGAAGACGGAGTTTATTCCTGAGTACCGGCCAAAAGTACCTTACCCTGCCAGACTTATGCACAATAAAGATAAGGAGCAATTTGAAAAGTTTCTTAGGAATTTTAGTCAGATTCATGTTAATTTACCTTTACTTGATGTTATTTCTGAAATGCCAAAGTATGCTAAGTTTTTAAAAGAAGTTGTTAGTAATAAAAGAAAATTTGACATGGACAAGGTGGTTCTTAATGAAGAATGTTCGGCGGTTCTGTTGAATAAACTACCGTCTAAACAGAAAGATCCTGGTTGTTTTACCTTGCCATGTACAATTGGAAATATTACTAACATGCATGCATTAGCAGACTTAGGAGCTAGTATTAATCTTATGCCATCTAGTTTATTTGATAAATTAGGATTGCATGATTTGAAAACGACTAGGATGTGCATACAACTTGCAGACAGGACAGTCAAAATCCCCAAGGGAATAATTGAAGATCTCTTAGTAAAGGTTGGAAAATTTGTATTTCCTGTGGATTTCGTTGTCATGGACATGAATGGGGAAGGAGGAGTGCCCCTGATCCTAGGTCGACCATTTCTAGCTACCTCAAAAGCATTAATAGACGTCAGTAATGGTCAAATCAAGTTAAGGGTAGGAAATGATGACATCACTTTTGATCTAAATGAGACCCTTAGGTATCCCATGCATTTAGATGATACTTGCTTTTGTGTGGATGCCATGGAACACTTGATTGCAATTAACGTGACAGACCTATGCTCAAACTATCAAATTCTAAGTGAGGACTCCCTAGAATTAGAGGAGTCTGAACTTAGCTCTTCTGAAAATGAAATTACTTCTGATAGTTTCACTGAGATAGGTGATGATGAGATGAAGAAAGAGCGAACCTCGTTTGAAGATCCACCAGACTTGGAACTGAAGGAACTACCCACTCATCTGTGCTACGAATTCCTAGATGACAACAAGAAACTTCCCATTATTCTTGCAGCTGATCTGACTGCAGAACAAAGGAAGCTGACTGTAGACATGTGCAGAAAGCATAGAAGAGCCTTTGCCTACAAAATTGCGGATATCCCAGGTATTAATCCAAGCTTTTGTTCGCATAAGATTCTTCTAGAAAATGAGTATAAGCCATGTGTGCAACCTCAAAGGAGGTTGAATCCTAATGTGTGATGTTGTTAAGAAAGAAGTCATTAAACTGTTAGATGCAGGACTTATCTACCCTATCTCAGATAGTGAGTGGGTAAGCCCGGTGCAGGTAGTACCTAAGAAAGGCGGTATAACAGTTGTTAGGAATGAGCATAATGAACTAATCCCTACAAGAACTGTAACTGGTCATCGTGTATGCATAGACTATAGAAAATTAAATACGGCCACACGAAAAGATCACTTTCCCCTTCCTTTTATTGACCAAATGTTAGAAAGATTATCTGGACACATGTTTTATTGCTTTCTTGATGGGTTTTCTGGTTATTTTCAAATTCCTATTTCCCCTGAGGACCAGCATAAAACTACATTCACATGCCCTTTCGGAACATTTGCATATAGAAGAATGCCTTTTGGTTTGTGTAATGCACCTGCTACATTTCAACGTTGTATGACTGCTATCTTTGAGGACATGTTAGGAAAATCTATGGAAGTATTTATGGATGACTTTTCTGTTTTTGGTAATACATTTGAGGTTTGTCTAAAGAACTTGGAGTTAATGTTGAAACGTTGTATAAAATCTAACCTGGTTTTAAATTGGGAAAAATGCCACTTCATGGTAAAAGAGGGAATCGTTTTAGGACATAAGATCTCACACCTAGGTATGGAAGTAGATAAGGCAAAAATTGAAGTTATTTCAAAACTACCTCCTCCCAAAAATGTGAGAGCCGTTAGGAGTTTTTTGGGACACGCTGGCTTTTATCGTAGGTTCATAAAAGATTTTTCATTAATAGCCAGGCCGTTGACCAATTTACTCGGAAAAGATGTTCCATTTGTCTTTGATGAGAAATGTCTAAAAGCTTTTAATAGACTTAAGGAACTCTTAACTACTGCACCATCATGACGTCACCAGACTGGAGTCTCCCTTTTGAGCTTATGTGTGATGCTAGTGACTATGCAGTAGGAGTAGTTTTAGGACAAAGACATGATAAGAAATTTCATGTAATATATTATGCTAGTAAAACCTTAACTGATGCTCAGGAAAATTACACTACGACAGAAAAGGAATTATTAGCAGTAGTATATGCATTTGATAAGTTTCGATCCTATCTAGTCTTGTCTAAAACTATTGTTTATACTGATCATTCGGCACTAAAATACTTGTTCAATAAAACCGACGCAAAACCAAGATTGATTAGATGGGTTTTATTGCTTCAAGAATTTGACATAGAAATCCGGGATAAGAAAGGGGCAGAAAACTTAGCCGCAGACCACTTGTCTAGGTTAGAAAATCCGACCCTAGAAGCCATTGATGAGACAATCATATCTGATAAATTCCCGGATGAGAATCTATGTGCATTATTTGCTATTTTCTCACCCCCTTGGTTTGCAGATATAGCAAATTACTTGGCAGCCCGGACTCTCCCTAGTGATATCACTGCTCAACAAAGAAAAAAATTCTTTGCTGACCTGAAATATTACTATTGGGAAGATCCTTTTCTATTTAAAATATGTGCAGATCAGATGATCAGAAGATGTGTATCTCAAGAAGAAGGTTTCCAAATTCTGGAACATTGTCACTGCGGACCAACAGGCGGTCACTTAGCTGCAGCCAACACCGCCCGAAAAGTATTAGAAGCAGGCTTTTACTGGCCCACCATATTCAAAGACGCCGCAGCATTTACAGGATCGTGCGATGCCTGTCAGAAAGGGGAACCATATCTTCTCGAGATAATCTACCCCAACAGGCAATTCAAAGTGTAGAAATATTTGACATATGGGGTATAGATTTCATGGGTCCGTTTCCTTCCTCTTTTGGTATGAAGTACATCTTAGTAGCTGTAGAATATTTTTCAAAATGGCCTGAGGCACAGGCCCTACCTACTAATGATGCTCGAGCCGTATGCAGATTCCTTAAGCAGATTTTCGCCAGGTTTGGATGTCCAAAAGCCCTAATCAGTGATCGAGGTACGCACTTCTGCAACTCTCAATTGAAAGTACTCCAGCAGTACGGAATTCAGCATCGCATTTCCACAGCCTACCATCCTCAAACCAACGGGCAGGCTGAGGTAACCAATAGGGGCATAAAGAGAATCCTAGAAAAGACCGTGGGTGTTAACCGTAAGGATTGGGCCAATAAACTGGAGGATGCATTATGGGCCTTCCGTACAGCATACAAGACCACTACGGGGTTCTCACCCTATCGACTAGTCTACGGAAAAGCATGCCACCTTCCGGTTGAACTTGAACACAGAGCTTACTGGGCAGTACGAAAATGCAATCTCGACGATAATTTGACTAAGGAACACCGGATTTTACAGCTCAACGAATTGGATGAGTGGAGGCTCAAAGCCTATGAGAACTCACATCAGTTCAAAATGACAAGTAAACTCCGGCATGACAGACGACTCAGAGCCCAGAAAAATTTTGAACCAGGTGATAAGGTATTGTTGTACAACTCACGTTTAAAATTTTTCCCAGGAAAGCTGCGTAGCTATTGGTCAGGACCGTTCACAATCAAGGAAGTATCACCTTTCGGAGCATGTGACATCATGGATTCTGACGGTATTATTCAAAAAGTAAACGGACAACGCCTAAAGATTTACAGAGAGCCGTTTGACTCGTCCGAGCAGATTGTGGACTTCACAGACTAAGGGAGTATCTTTCATTTTATTTCTTGTTTTGTTATTTCTATGTTCCTTCTTACCCGTAGTTAGTTGAATAAGTGTGGGGTAAGGATCTTTTAATTGTGTTTTATTTCTTGTTTTCAAATAAGTGTGGGGTAATTAGATATGCATGAACACTGAGGACAGTGCCTGACTTAAGTGTGGGGTAGCAGTGCACGGTGCACTGTAGCAGTTTGCAAAATTTTTCGCATGAATTTGCTTGTTTTCCCCGTATTTTCACACCCTTCCAAAAATGTTTTTCAAACTTTTTCCGTCTTTCAGACTTCTAAATGCAGTATGCTTGGTTAAACAATTGCTTATGTCTATGATATGTAGGTAGTATGCTATGGTTAGTAGGAGATAGTTGATAGCTATCTTGGACTAATTGATTAGGAATAGGGAATTCCTGATAACTGAGCACAGCTTTGTCTGGATTAGAGACCTCAACCAATTACCTTTTCAAGACTGAACTAGATGAAATTAGACCAGTTGTGGACTTTGACAATTAGAATAACTGGATGAGACTCTGAGCTAAAAGTGAAAGGAAAAAAAGAAGTTAATCAAATAAGGGTAGTTTGCCAGCGGCCTTCGCTACTCGAGCACCACTCCTTCGGGGAATTTAAAGCCTGATGCCCTAAGGTCGTGTAGATCTGGGAGTCATCGGAGTGGGACTCGCTACATGGGTAGTTGAAGTTGACGTGTTCTAAGCAGACTCAAAATACCCTGAATCTAAAAAAAAAACTAAATGCTAAAACATTAAAAATCTGATCACCAAAGCTCAGAACTCAAAAAGTTGTCTGTTGTTAATATGTCTAGCGATAGGTCGAAGTGTTATCTGGTAGTAGTTAAGACAAGAGTACATTGTGTTAACTATCTGGTCTGGACTAGTACACACACTACACATCAGGAAGACCCTGTGACTAAGAAAAAGACCAACCTAGTTGTTGATTTGTTTTCTGCCTGATCATAACAAGCTACGAAAAACATCTGAGACCTTGTCATAGCAACCTAACCAGACAGACCTGTATTAAGACTTGTCTGAAGAATTTTTGGAATAAAAACATGACTAGGAATTTAAGTAACTTCAGGTAGACTTTGCTTGAGGACAAGCAAAAGGCTAAGTGTGGGGTTATCTTATACGCGAAAATCGTATCACCTTTTTAGCATGTTTTTACGTATGAATTTGGGTGAAATCAAGGGCAATTTGATCTTGATTGTGCATTATTCACTTAATTTCACAGTTTTTATGATTTTGGAAGTGTCAGGTGCAAAGTAGACGAAAACAGCAAATTTTGGGGCAAAAACGCAATTTTTGGAAATGTTGACTCGGTCAAAGGTCCGGGACGGGCGTCCCGAACCAGGGACGGGCGTCCCAATCCGGGACGGGCGTCCCGAGCCACCAGAAGCTGTCCCACATCGAATGTTTCAGAGATTTTCACTCCGGGAAGCTGCTATAAATACCCCAGGCCTCTAGCAGTTGAATTCATCCCTCTCCACTCGATCTGAGTCATTAAGTGGTTTCCAGTGTACAATTTTCCAGTACACAACTCACTCAGAGACTCGGATCTCAGTTTTCTTTCTTATTAGTGTTTGTTTTAGTTTCTGAGAAATAGTCTCAGATCTTAGGTTTCTATAGATAGGTTCATTTCTGGTATTCATAGAATACCCGGGATTTCGTTAGGAGATCCTAAGAGAGCTCTAGGCGTTCGAAGAGTCAGTCCACAGGGCTAGGCTTAAGCCCAGGACGTATGGTAAAGTCTAGCTACTAGGCTGAGGAAGCGTCCTCCGAAGGTTCTGGTGAGTAGAGTCAGGGCGAGCAATACGACATATACAGCAGTACGCTCCGTAGGCGAGACTTCGTAAAGGGTGATTTCTTTATGGCATCGGTCCCCATGTCCCTCTCTTATATGTTATTGCTTTGTTCTAAATATGAATTATGAATATCAGATTACGATTTTATGAATAGTGTTATATGTTGAAGTTTTTATGTTTTTCCAGAAATAGCCACCTGCTAAATATTCATTATGTCTGCATGTCTAATGTAAGTCTCTTTTAAACTAAAACTAGGGTTATAGACAATTCCTAACCACGGTCTATCCATAACCTTTTTAGTTTAACAGGCATCAATTAGTATTGGTGTCTGCCATACTAGATAAAATAACCAACGGAACACCTTGTTTGTTAGAGTAGTCTAGGTAGGCTGAGTAGAGAGTTATGCCGGCGGTTTTGCGACGAGCAGCATGACCCCGAAGTGACATAGGGTACCGTTTATTGCTGACTTTAGTCCGGGCCGTGAGCAGGGCCGTTTACCTTAACGATGGGGCGGTAGCGTAGAGACCTCAGATGTGGTACACCTTTAGACACAGAACATAGTTGCATTCCAGGCTAAGATATATCTAAAACACTCGAATATAGGTCAATCAACATATAGGAACAGTATAACATAGAATCAGAACTCATCTTTAAAACACTTTTAGGATTAATTAGACTTAAACCTAGTGGAGAATGGATCACCCTCTCATCAAAGTATTTGATGAAGATTGCATAACTGGATTATAAGATAGGAGTTAGGATAAAAGGCTAGTTACTACTAAGCCGTTGCCACTTCCCTGGGAGTACGATAATTAAATTAATAAAATCGTAGATACTTTCCAATAGACTAGCTACACGATAGGTACTCTGCCTTAGGTTCTGGCTGATTAAGTGACACCATAAAGACTAAATGTGACAATTAGTCAATCACAGTCCTTAATTATTCATAATCAACATAGGGTAAAATAACACCTATTTAGCATTTCGGTTGGAAACCGCATCAACACTGAAATCCTTTGATTTCCCGACAGCAACATCTTTCTTCTTGGGTTTGTCATTCCAAGACTTACCCTAACTTTAGTTTAAAAGAGCACATTAGACATGCAGACATAGTGAATATTAAGCAGGTGGCTATTTCCGGAAAAACATAACAAACGTCAACATATAAAACAAATATTCATAAAAATCGTAATCTCGTATTCATAATAAATTTTTGGAACAACACAATAACAACATATAAGAGAGGGACATGGGGACTGATGCCATAAAGAAATCACCCTTTACGTAGTCTCGCCGATGGAGCGTACTGCTGTATATGTCGTATTGCTTGCCCCGACTCTGCTCGCTAGAACCTTCGGAGGACGCTTCCTCAGCCTAGTAACTGGGCTTTACCTTAATACCCAGCTTAAGCCCAGCCCTGTGGACTGACTCTTCGAATGCCTAGAGCCCTCTTAGGATCTCCTAACGAAATCCCGGGTATTCTATGAATACCAGAAACGAACCTATCTATAGAAGCCTAAGATCTGAGACTATTTCTCAGAAACTAAAACAAAACACTAACAAGAAAGAAAACTGAGATTCGAGTCTCTGAGTGAGTTGTGTACTAGAGAAGTGTACACTGAAAACCACTTAATGACTCAGATCGAGTGGAGAGGAATGAAATCAACTGCTAGAGGCCTGGGGTATTTATAGCAGCTTCCCAAGGTGATTTTTCATCAAAAATTCGATGTGGGACTTGAACTGGGGGTTCAGGACGCCCGTCCTGGTTTGTTGACCAAGTTGGGACGCGCGTCCCGAGTCCTGGACGCCCGTCCCGGTGCTTTGACTGGGTCGGGACGCCCGTCCCGAGCCTTTGACCGAGTCAGCATTTCCAAAAATTGCATTTTTGCCCCAAAATTTGCTGTTTTCGTCTACTTTTCACCTGACCCTTCAAAAATCATAAAAACTGTGAAATTGAGTAAATAACAAACAATTAAGATCAATTTACCCTCAATTTCACCCGAAATCATACATAAAAACATGCTAAAAAGGTGATACAATTTTCGCGTATCACTTGGACACTGAATGGCATTGCACAATTGAAGTGGATTCACACGAGCAGGTGGATCCCTTCCGGTCTCGTCTCCAATTTGGACAACATCCAAATTTTGATTCTGCATTGGCTTAGGGCATTGATATGACATGTGTCCAGTCTCCCTACAATTGTAGCACTTGACACTGAAATCCTTTGATTTCCCGACAGCACCATCTTTCTTCTTGGGTTTGTCATTCCAAGACTTACCCTTGCTCTTCGATGGAACACTCTTTGTCTCAAGGGTAGGAGGAGCTGAAGATTGTAAATCCGTCAATCTTTTTGCCATCGAATAGGCTTCCCTCACATTCTTAGGGTTCTGCCTCATTTGCTCGATCCTAGCCCACTTCTTCAACCCTGACAAAGAGCTGAACAATTTGTCCTCCTCGGACATGTTAGGTATATTTAGAAGGATTGCAGAGAATTGATTCACATACTCTCGAACAATCCCCATCTGTTCTAGTCTCTTCAAGCTCTCACGAGCCATCCACGCAGAATTCTTTGGCAAGAATTGCTCCATCAATTCCTCCTTCATGTGTTTGAAAGATCGGACTTCTTCTTTCGTAGGGTCTGTTTCCCTTATCTGCCACCATAACTTGGCAGTGTCGGTGAGGAACAACGATGTAATCGCCACTTGTTCACTCTCCAAGACTCTAGCAGTCGCAAAGTATTTCTCCAAATCCCACAAGAAAATCCTAATCACCGTCGCATCCCGAACACCCGAATATGTTCTAGGCTCAGGCACCCTGAACAACGGTTGTCTAACACTGGCTACCGCAGTATTAGCTTGTAGTGCTGCAACACTAGCATGGAGTCCATGTATGCTTGCCTTCATATTATCGACTATCTCTTGGAGTTGGTGTAAATCCGCCACCATGTCTGGTGGCCCTAGGATTTGATCTATCAAGGGACGAGCATTCTGCACATGATCTAACACACCAATCGCTTGTACATGATGCGAGAATAACGTCTCCAACCTTGTCAACAGCTCTGCAGTCGTGGCATGAGGGTTTGCCTTACTGTCAAGACGTATCGGTATTGGCCTACGCGATTCCTCGGACGAACTAGACATTTCCACAAGGGTCGAACTGTTCTCTGATACCAATTTATCACGAAGTGCCTCTTCCTGGTACGACCACCAATTCACGACACTCAACCTTCCTTGCATAAGCGCGTGCGCAAGTGCAAGTACACACACAACGGATAAAATCACAAGTAAAGGTAAGCCAACAATAATTACAGGCAACTCGCCCAACCTTTCTATATCATTCAATAGTAAGGAATTGTAAAGGATTCGCAACTATGCACAAAGTTGCGTGGCCACACAGGCCTACAAGATAGAACAACCCTAGTCTATCTATGCTACCCTCTATTACTCTATCTCTCTAGCTGCTTCACTACTTCGCTGCCTCTCGCTGCCTTTCTCTCCATTGCCCATCTATCCCTATTTATAGCCACCTAGGGATGGGTAGGGTTTAGAGTCATCCCATGGGCCACGGCCCATGCCACTAGGGCACCCTTAGGGTTCCCAACATTCTTGGTCTGGGGCTTCGGCCCAAGCTACAATGCTTCAGCCCATGCCCACCAGTCCTCTATAAAAGGGGGCACACAGCCAAACCCTAAATCATTTGCTGCTCGCACACTTGTGCAGCTACTGCTAGAGCTGCCCCGCACCATTGGGACAAAGGGTCTCACACTAAGGAAGCGTTCTCCGAAGGTTCTATCAAGCAGAGTCAGGTCAAGCAATCCAGGATATACAAGAAGTCGCTCCATCGGCGGACCTGATTAAGGGTGAATACTTTATGGTGGTGGTTCCCTAGATCCTCTATGTATATTCTGTATTGTGTTTGTCTAAAGATTTATTTGATTACCAAATTATGATGATATGTATATGTGTTTTGCATGCTGAAGTTCTTTACATTTTTCCAGAAAGGTCACCAACTTAATTAATCATTATGACTACATGTCTACTTGCTCTTTTAAATTAGATGAACGGTTATAGATAATTCCTAACCATAGTCTAATCATAACTTATCTAGTTTAACATGCCTTAATTTAAGGCTTTTGAGAGGACGTAAGCATTAAGGTCTACCATATTAGATAAAATAACCTATAGATCACCATGTTTGTTAGAGTAGTCTAATGAGGTTGAGTTCATATTTTTATGCTGGCGTTAGGGCGAGCTGCATGATTTCCTGAGTGACACAAGCTTTCATGGATGCCTTTAGCTTGAACCGTGAGTAGGGTCGTCAATGGCGATGGGGCGGTTTATTAGATAACTTAGATGTGGTACACAAGTAGATACAGTACGTAATTGTAATCTAGATCAAGGTATATCTAAAATATTCGAAGATAGGTCAGTCAAAATGTGAAAACAATAGGACATACATTAGAATACTTGTCTTTAAAATACTCTTGCATGCTTAATGAACTTTAGAAAGGATCACCCACTCATCAAAGATATTGATGACTGATTGCATAACTGGGTAATAAAATGAGAGTTAGGGTAAAAGGATTGTTGCTACTAAGCCGTTACCACTTCCCTGGGAGTATGATAAATTCTTAAATTAAAATCGTAGGTACTTTCCAATAGACTAGCTACACGATAGGTACTCTGCCTTAGGTTCTGATTGATTAAGTGACAACATGGATGCTAAATGTGATAATTAGTAAGTCTCCGTCCTTAATTATTCATAATCAATATAGGATAATAAAAACCTATTTTTAGCATACCAATCGGAATCCCATCAGATTTTTTACGCCGTTGCCGGGGAAATATCATAAAATTTTAGGATTCCTGATCAAAATTCTAGAAGCTTATGATAGGTAGCGGTAGTAATCTATACATTAGACGAAACACTCATTTTATTCTAGTTAGACAATTAGTTTCCTGAAATATAGGGTTATGGTAACTAATTAATTTTAGAAATTATCTGAAATTAAGAAATTTAGGATAATCAAATTTTAGAAAATTATTCTAAAACTTTATTAAGGAAATTTAAATTGCTTTTGAAAAAAAAAACCGAAACATTTTCTTGTTCTAGATTTTCTTCGTTCTTTGTTTCACTCTTTTTTTTATTTTTTATTATTATTCTACAAATTTGTTTCATTATTGTTCTTTAATTCTAACCAGATTGTGCACTTATAGATGAAGAGAACAAGAGCAGCTACTAACAAAGTAGTAGAAAAACTAGAAAATCCAGAAGCTCTAGTTCGGAAGAAGAAGAAACCAGAATGACCACCTAAACCCGAACTAGAAGCACCATGGGAGAACAATCCTCCACAACCCATAGATATTAACTCAAGCCTAGACACTAGTGATATAGTGAACAGATTCTTGAATGCTCGTGTACCCAGTCCTATGGAAGAAGAGGACCCTTCTGAAGAGACCTTTCCTCCAAGATAAGAACCTCAGAAATCTCTAGTTCATACTCTTGTCTAAAGGGTTCCCAAAATTCCACAACCCTTCGACCAAACTCCGAACTCACCAACATCTCCTGAATTTACCCCAACGCCTAACGAGCAAACACCTTCATCTGGAAGAAGCACTAACGGTTTTCAGTCAGTTTTATCTGTGCAACTAGATAATCTGACTCACAGGATCTACCAGATGGATCAAACAATAGCAAGTAGATTCTGTCACTCAAATCAAAGTATTCTGAACATCACTGCTAACGTGGACCAACTCAGGGCCACGGTGAACCTCCAGGAAAATCAAGGTACACTCATACTACGGGAACTAGTCGGAATCCGAGATGAGCAAGGAAGGCAGCGGGATGAGATGAGAGCTATACGAGCAGAAATGCAAGAGATGAGAAACAAAGGTAATTAAAAAAGGTAGGTTTCTCTTTAAATTCCAGCAAATAAAATTATTTGTTAAAATAATTGACTTGATAAGTTATCCAATTTCTTTTGAGATAAATAATTGGGATTTTATTTACAAGTTTTATCCAAATAATTTTTTATTCTTTATGAAATATTTATGCGAAATATTTTCATTCTTGAATTATGTTTCAAATTTATCTTTCAAAGAACATTTGTTGTATTGAGAGAATAGTTTTGGCATAAGAATTTTTTGAAAAAGAGGAAAAAGATAGAGAAGCAAAAAAAAAATTATTCGAAGCAAATTATGTGTCCAATTGAGCTATTGTAATTTGTTCGAATATAACTTTTTGTATAAAGGTTTGCAGGTGATTGTAAAAAGAAAAAAAAAATTTTGAGCGACACACATCCCGAGGAAGCCAAGACGGGCATCCCGACTTCTGGATGGCCAACTATAAATAGCCCTATTTCCCTCATAATTTCCACTCCACAAACTCAAAAATTTCTCTCTCTACAAATTTTCTCTCTCAAATTTTAACTCCAAAAAAATCTGAATTTTGAATTTCTTTCCAAAATTTGAATTTCCCTCCAAAATTTGAATTTCCCGCCAAAAAATTAAATTCCTTTCTTAAGCAAATTCCTTCCTTCTGAATTCGAAGTTGCCTCCAGAATTCGAATTTGAAATCCTTTTTCACCAAATTTCAAACTTTCTCACAACTCTTCAAATGGCTCCAAAACGCGCACGCGTTGCCTCATCCATGACTGTCACAGATGTGACACACCCCTTCATGTTTTTTCGTACTATCCCAGCATATCAGGAGAGGAGCCAGGGATTCATTGGACGCTACATATTAGCAGGCAGGATGCTCGATTGGCAGCAGTTCAGACACTCAGAGTCGAGCAAGAGATTTGGCACATGTTCGACACTCCTCTATACAGTCAAGTTTTCATCATCACCAACTCGACCTACCTCGATCTGGTATGTAAGTTTATGCTTCTTTCACATTCTAGCGAGAGCAGATTACATTCTGACTGGGTGGAACAGACCGGTCGATGAGCATGGTAGAGTTCGGCATTGCATTGGGTATTTGGCAGAGGGAGGAGCTGGACACACCTACTTATGCTACAGCCGTGCAAGACTTCACCTCCGCTGATGTCTCCATCACCTGGGCCCAGATCTGTACGACTGGCACCCCCTACCAGCACGGCCTCACGAAGGCCACAGGTATCCTTCCAGCCTTTCGCTATTTGCATACTATAGTAGCCCAAACTCTGGCATGATGACGTACTACTCTAGGGAATGTCACCTAGATGGAGACATTCCTCCTGGCTCATATGCAGCCAGGCTCATTACCATCATCATGAGGGGCTTTGCGACAGACACCCAGAAGTAGTATCTTGGGTCTCGGGCCATTCATCACCCAAATAGCCCACTACCTGGAGCTGGATATTGAGGGCTCGGAGTTGACCCAGATTGCTCTGACTACCATTCTACTAACTTGACTGTTCTACGGAACATGGGGATGGTAGTGCAAGATGCAGATGGTCGATACTCCATCCACACTGAGCAATCAGGGGAGTCATCGATACTAGGACCAGCGGCACAGCAGGTATTACCGACCCTGACGTTCATACCACGAAACCACCTTCGAGTGACATATGTCATAGGGGTTGGCAGACCTTAATGCCAGACACAGCTGGGATATGGAGAACATCCAGAGGCAGATGGCAATGCTGAATGACAAAGTCAGTATGAACAACAGTTGGGTAGAAGAGCTTTATCAGTATTAGACCACTCGATCTACCGATGATCGAGATGTCTACTTCTTTGCACCTGATGATGATCCCGATTCTTAGTTTTTCTCTTTCTTTCTCTTATTCTTCGTTTTATTTGTGAATATGTGATAAGTCTGGGCTGCATGACGTATGAATCTTTGTATGCAAAACGTTGATCTATATGACATAACAGCATTGTTTCCTTGATTTCATTTTTGTTATTTCTATTACCCTTGTTGTTTTGTTGTTTCTTTTCTTTCTCTTTCTCTTAGTTAGTCAAATAAGTGTGAGGTAAGAGTTTTTCGTGTTTTTCCAGCTTTTTTTTTCCAAATAAGTGTGGGGTAATAGGATATGCATAAACACTGAGGATAGTGTAAACCTTAAGTGTGGGGTAGCAGTGCACTGTGCACTATAGACCGTCAAAATTTGCATGTTTTTCCATATTTCTAACTAAAATTTGCACCCTCCCAAATTGTTTTCAAAATTTTTCATTCTTTCAGACTTCAAATTCAGTACTAATTGGTTTAAGAAATGCTTATGTCTATGATATATGTTGAGTAGAGTATTATGATCAGTAGGAAACAAGTTGATAACTTTACTGAATTCCTCAATTAGAAATAGGGAATTCCTGATAATTGAGCACAACCTAGTTTGGATTAGAAACATCAACCAAATACCTTTTCGAGACTTAAACTAAATAATATTAGACCAGTTGCAAATGTGTTAGCAATTTGAATGACTAGATGATGCTCTGAGTTGGAAGTGAAAAAGTTTAAACAAATAGGGTAGTTTGCAAGCGTCATTTGCTACTCGAGCACCACTTCTTAAGGGAACATAATGATTGATGCCCTAAGGTTGTATAGATTTGGGAGTTATCGGAGTGGGGCTCGCTACCTGGGTAGTTAAAGTTGATGTGTGAAAGCGAACACAAAAATCCCCTGAACAATCAATCTAAAAATCCATTGCCCAGTGTGTTCTTTTATTGAAAATTATAAATGAAAAGCCTTGACACCGAAGCTCAGAACTCAGAAGGTTGTTTGTTGCTATTATATTCGACGATTGGTCGAATTATTATCTGGTAAAAGTTAAGAGAAGACTATATTGTATTGAGAATCTAGTCTAGATTAGTTCACACACTACACATCCGGAAGACCTCGTGACTAAGAGTAGAGTTCAGTCGAGTTATTAAGTTGTTACATTTGCATGACCATGATAATTTACTAGACATTTGAGACCTTGTCATAGCAACTTGACCAGTCAGGCCTGTTTTGTGAATCATCTGACTTAGTGATAAATTTTGGCTAAAAACATTACTAAGCCCTTGAGTGATTGCACCTATGATTTAAAATATCAATAATTTCATATAGACTTTGCTTGAGGACTAGCAAAAAGCTAAGTGTGGGTTATATGATGTGCATAAATCATATCACCTTTTTAGCATGTTTTTAGGCACAAATTAGGGCAAAATTAGAGATAAATCGTTCTTAATTGATTGATATTAACAAAATTTTGCAGTATTTGTGATTTTGGAAGTTTCAGGTGAAATGTGCAAGAAAATAGTAAATATCGAGGCAAAAATATGATTTTTGGAACTTTTTGGTTCAGGACGGGCGTCCCAAGATCAGGGCGGGCATCCTGACTCATTCAAAGCATCGGGGTGGGCATCTTGACCCAGTCAACAGACTCGGGATGGGTGTCCCGAGCACCCTGCCAGAATCCCACATCAAATTTCATAAAGAAAAATGCTCAGTTTCCCTGCTATAAATACCCCAAGCCTTCCTCAGTTGAAAGCATCCCTCTTCACTTGATCTGAGTCATTTAGTGACTTCAAGTATACATTTTCATACTGTATACAAGTCATTTAGTGATCTAAGGTGTTCCACATAAATAGTTTAGTATACGAGTGTTTCTTGTTTTCTTTGCTTTCTAAGAGTCTGTCTCAGAATCTTCGAATACGACTAGATAGGATTCGTTTTTGGTATTCATAGAATACCCGAGATTTCGTTAGGAGATCCTAAGAGGGCATTAGGTGAGCGAAGAGCTAGTCAACAAGGCTTTGCTTAAGCCTGGGATGTAAGGTAAAGTAATTGCTACTAGACTAAGGAAGCGTTCTCCGAAGGTTCTGTCAAGTAGAGTCGGGTTAAGTAGTTCAGGATATACAAGTAGTCACTCCATCGGCGGACCTGATAAAAGGTGAATACTTTATGGTGGTGGTTCCCTAGACCCTCTCTGTATATTCTGTACAGTGTTTGTCTAAAGATTTATTTAATTACCAAATTATGATGATATGTATATGTGTTTTGCATGCTAAAGTTCTTTACATTTTTCTGGAAAGGTCACCAACTTAATTAATCATTATGACTGCATGTCTACTTTCTCTTTTAAATTAGATGAACGATTTTAGACAATTTCTAACCACGGTCTAATCATAACCTGTCTAGTTTAACAAGTCTTAATTTAGGGCTTTTGAGAGGACGGAAGCATTAAGGTCTGCCATATTAGATAAAATAACCTATAGATCACCATGTTTGTTAAAGTAGTCTAACGAGGCTGAGTTAGTGTTTTTATGCCGGCCTTAGGGCGAGTGGCATGATTTCCTGAGTGACTCAGGCTTTCATGGATGCATTTAGCTCGAACTGTGAGTAGGGCCGTCAATGGCGATGGGGCAGTTTATCAGATAACTCAGATGTGGTACACAAGTAGATATAGTACGTAATTGCAATCTAGACCAAGATATATCTAAAATACTCGAAGATAGGTCAGTCAACATGTAGAAACAATAGGACATACATCAGAATACTTGTCTTTAAAATACTCTTGCATGCTTAATGAACTTGAGTCTTGTGTAGAAAGGATCACCCACTCATCAAAGATATTGATGAATGATTGCATAACTAGGTAATAAAATGAGAGTTAGGGTAAAAGGATAGTTGCTACTAAGCCGTTACCACTTCCTTGGGAGTATGATAAATTTTTAAATTGAAATCGTAGGTACTTTCCAATAGACTAGCTACACGATAGGTACTCTGCCTTAGGTTCTGATTGATTAAGTGACAACATAGATGCTAAATGTGACAATTAGTAAGTCTCCATCCTTCATTATTCATAATCAATATATGGTGATGCGTTCCGACTGATATGCTAAAAATAGGTGTTGTTTACCCTATATCGATTATGAATAACTAAGGACTTAGAATCACTAATTGTCACATTTAGTATCTATGTTGTCACTTAATCAATAAGAACCTAAGGCAGAGTACCTATCGTGTAGCTAGTTTGTTGGAAAGTATCTACGATTTTAATTTAATAATTTTATCGTACTCCCAGGGAAGTGGTAACGGCTTAGTAGTAACTATCCTATTACCCTAACTCTTATCTTATGATCCAGTTATGCAATCGTTCATCAAAATCTTTGATGAGAGGTTGATTCCTTCTACACTAGGTTCAAGTCTATTCAAGCCTACAAGAGTGTTTTACAGATAGAGTTCTGATATATGTTATATTGTTCTTACATGTTGATTGACCTATCTTCGAGTATTTTAGATATATCTTGGTCTAGATTGCAATTATGTGCTAATTCTACTTGTGTACCACATCTGAGTTACCTAATAAACTGCCCCATCGCCATTGACGGCCCTACTCAGGGTTCGAGCTAAAGGCATCCAAGAAAGTTCTATGTCACTCAAGAGATCATGCCGCTCGCCCTAACGCCGGCATAAACATGCAAACTCAGCCTACTTAGACTACTTTACCAAGTCCTGGACGCCCGTCCTGTTCTGTTGACCAGGTCAGGACGCCCGTCCCGACTTTCGAACTTCTAAAAATTATATTTTTGCCCCAACATTTGCCATTTTCTTGCATATTTCACCTGACACTTCCAAAATCACAAAAACTATGAAATTGAGTTAATAACAATCAATTGAGAATGATTTAACACCAATTTCACCCTAAATTGTGCCTAAAAACATGCTAAAAAAGTGATATGATTTGTGCATATCATATAACCCCACACTTAGCTTTTTGCTTGTCCTCAAGCAAAGTGTACATGAAATTATTGATTTTAAATCATAGGTGCAGTCACTTAAAATTCTTAGCAATGTTTTCATTCCAAAATCGATCACTGAGTCAAATGATTCACAACACAGGTCTGACTGGTTAAGTTGCCATGACAAGGTATCAAATATCTCTAGTAGATTATTACGGTCAGGCAGGGTCAACAACTTAATAACTAGACTGAACTCTTCTTTTAGTCACGAGGTCTTCCTGATGTGTAGTGTGTGTATTAGTCCAGACTAGATTGTCAACACAATATAGTCTTCTCTTGACTTTTACCAGATAATAGCTCGACCGGTCGCTAGACACACCAGCAACAAACAACTTTCTGAGTTCTCAGCTTTGGTGACAAGGATTTTCAATTAAGCATTTCAATATAAGAATACACTGGGCTATGTATTTTCAGATTGATTGTTCATGGTATTTTTGTGTTCGTTTCCACACGTCAACTTTAACTACCCATGTAGCGAGTCCCACCTCGATGACTCCCAAATCTACACGACCTTAGGGCATCAGGCTTTAAGTTCCCTTAAGGAGCGGTGCTCGAGTAACAAAGGCCGCTTGCAAACTACACTATTTATTTAACTTTTTTCACTTTCAGCTCAGAGCATCATCTAGTCATTTAGATTGCCAATACATCCGTAACTGGTCTAATATTATTTAGCTAAGTCTTGAAAATGTATTTGGTTGAGGTCTCTAATCCAAGCTAAGTTGTGCTCAAGTATCAGGAATTCCTTATTTCTAATCGATGAATTCAACAAAGTTATCACATTGTCTCCTACTTATCATAATACTCTACACACATATCATAGACATAAGCATTTCTTTACCAATCATACTACATTTTGAAGTCTGAAAGAGTGAAAAATTTTGAATTTTTTTTGGAAGGATGAAATTTTAGTGAAAATATGAGAAAACATGCAAACATTTTACTGCTACAGTGCACTGTGCACTGCTAACCCACACTTAAGTTTGACACTGTCCTCAATGTTCATGCATATCTAAACACCCCACACTTATTTGAAAAACAAGAAGAAATAAAAACAAAACATAAAATTCTTACCCCACACTTATTTGACTAACTAAGGGGAAGAGAAATGAAACAAAGCAGGAATGGTAACATAAATAACAAAGCTCTGAAGAGAAATCAAAATGAAAGGAATACTCCCTTATTTTGCGAAGTCAACAGTCTGCTCGGACAAGTCGAGTGGTTCTCTGTAGGGCATTAAGCGTTGCCCGTTCACTTTTTGAGTAGTACCGTCAGAATCCATTATGACACATGCTCCAAAGGGAGATACTTCTGTGATAGTGAACGGTCCTGACCAGTAGCTACGCAATTTTCCTGGGAATAACTTCAATCTCGAGTTGTGTAACAGTACTTTTTCCCCCGGTTCAAAATTCTTCTAGGCTCTAAGTCACCTGTCATGCCAGAGTTTACTTGTCATCTTGAATTGATGTGAGTTTTCATAGTCTTTGAGCCTCCACTCATCCAATTCGTTGAGTTGTAAAATTAAATGTTCCTTAGTTAAGTTATCGTTTAGATTGCATTTTTGCACTGCCCAATAAACTCTATGTTCAAGTTCAACAGGAAGGTGACATGCTTTTCCATAGACCAGTCTATAAGGTGAAAATCCTGTAGAGGTTTTGTATTCCGTACGGAAGGCCCATAATGCATCCTCCAGCTTCATTGCCCAATCCTTGCGGTTAACACCTACAGTCGTTTCTAGGATTCTTTTTATTCCTCTATTAGTTACCTCAACCTGCCCATTGGTTTGAGGGTGGTATGCTGTGGAAAGGCGATGTTGAACTCCATATTGCTGAAGTACCTTCTGCATTTGAGAATTGCAAAAGTGTGTACCTTGGTCACTCATTAGGGCTTTCGGGCATCCGAATCTAGCGAATAGCTGTCTAAGAAATCTGCACACGACTCTAGCATCATTAGTAGGTAGGGCCTGCACCTCAGGCCATTTTGAGAAATATTCTACAGCTACTATGATGTACTTCTTACCAAAAGAGGGCGGAAATAGACCCATAAAGTCTATACCCCACATGTCAAATATCTCTACACTTTTAATTACCTGTTGGGGTAGACTGCCTCGAGAAGATATGTTTCCAGCTTTCTAACAGGCATCGGAAGATCCTGTGAATGCTGCGGTGTCTTTGAATATCGTAGGCCAGTAGAAGCCTGCTTCTAATACTTTCTGAGTGGTATTAGCTGCAGCTAAGTGACCGCCTGCGGGTCCGCAGTCACAATGTTCCAGAATTTGGAAACCTTCTTCTTGAGAGACACATCTCCTGATCATCTGATCTGCACATATTCGAAATAGAAAGGGATCTTCTCAGTAGTAATATTTAAGGTCAGCAAAGAATTTCCTTCTTTGTTGAGCAGTGATATCACTAGGAAGAGTCTGAGCTACCAAGTAATTCGCTATATTTGCAAACCAAGGGGGTGAGAAAATAGTAAACAAGGTGCATAAACTCTCATCCAGAAATTTGTCAGATATGATCGACTCATCTATAGCTTCTAGGGCTGGATTCTCTAGACTTGACAAGTGGTCTACGACTAGGTTTTCTGCCCCTTTCTTATCCCTAATTTCTATATCAAATTCTTGAAGCAATAAAACCTATCTAATTAATCTTGGCTTTGCGTCAGTTTCATTGAACATGTAATTTAATGCAGAATGATCAGTATAAACTATGATTTAGACAAGACCAGATAAGATCGAAATTTATCAAATGCGTATACTACTGCTAATAATTCCTTTTCTGTCATAGTGTAATTTTCCTGAGCGTCAGTTAAGGTTTTGCTAGCGTAATATATTACATGAAATTTCGTATCATGTCTTTGTCCTAAAACAACTCCTACTGCATAATCACTAGCATCACACATTAATTCAAAAGGCAAACTCCAGTCAGGTGATGTCATGATAGGTGCAGTAGTTAGAAGTTCCTTAAGTCTATTAAAGGCATTTAGACATTTTTCATCAAAGACAAAAGGAACATCCTTTCCAAGTAAATTGGTCAACGGCCTGGCTATTAGTGAAAAATCTTTTATAAATCTACGATAAAAACCAGCGTGTCCCAAAAAACTTCTAATGGCTATCACATTCTTGGGTGGAGGTAGTTTTGAAATAACTTCGATTTTAGCCTTATCTACTTCCATACCTCGGTGTGAGATCTTATGTCCTAACACAATCCCCTCTTTTACCATGAAGTGGCATTTTTCCCAATTTAGAACCAAATTTGATTTTATACAACGTTTCAACATTAATTCCAAGTTCTTTAGACAAATCCCAAACGAATTTCCAAAAATAGAGAAATCATCCATGAATACTTCCATAGACTTTCCTAACATGTCCTCAAAGATAGCAGTCATACAACGTTGGAAGGTAGTAGGTGCATTACACAAACCAAAAGGCATCCTTCTATATGCAAATGTTCCAAAAGAGCATGTGAAAGTAGTTTTATGCTGGTCTTTTGGGGAAATGGGATTTGAAAATATTCGGAAAACCCATCAAGAAAGCAATAAAACATATGTCCACATAATCTTTCTAACATTTGGTCAATAAAAGGAAGAGGGAAATAGTATTTTCGTGTGGCAGTATTTTCGTGTGGCAGTATTAGTTTCCTATAACCAATGCATACACGATGACCAATAACAGTTCTCGTAGGAATTAATTCATTATTTTTCATTTCTGACAACTGTTATTCCACCTTTCTTAGGTACTACCTGTATTGGGCTTACCCATTCACTATCCAAGATTGGATAGATAAGTCTCGCATCCAACAATTTGATTACTTCTTTTTTAACAACGTCACACACATTAGGATTCAACCTCCTTTGAGGTTGCACACATGGCTTATAATCATTTTCCAAAAGAATCTTATGCGAACAAAAGCTTGGATTAATACCTGGAATATCCGCAATTTTGCAAGCAAAGGCTCTTTTGTACTTTTTGCATATGTCCACGGTCAACTTCCGTTGTTCTGCAGTCAGATCAGCTGCAAGAATGATGGGAAGTTTCTTGTTATCGTCTAGGAATTCATAACACAGATGAGTGGGCAATTCCTTTAGCTCCAGATCTGGTGGATCTTCAAATGAAGTTCGTTCTTTCTCCATCTTGTCAATACCTATCTCAGTGAAATCATCAGAGGCAATTTCATACTCGGAGGAGCTGAGTGCAGTCTCCTCTAGTTCTAGAGAGTCTTCTCTCAAGATCTGATAATTTGAGCATAGGTCTGTCACGTTAACTTCAATCAAGTGTTCAATAGCATCCACACAAAAACAAACATCATCTAATTGCATGGGATACCTAAGGGTTTCATTTAGATCAAATGTGATGTCTTCATTACCTACCCTTAACTTGATTTGACCATTACTAACGTCTATTAATGCTTTAGAGGTAGCTAGAAATGGTCGACCTAGGATCAGAGGCACTCCTCCTTCTCCATTCATGTCCATGACAACAAAGTCCACATGGAACACAAATTCTCCGACCTTTACTAAGAGATCTTCAATTATTTCCTTGGGGATTTTGACTGTCCTATCTGCAAGTTGTATGCACATCCTAGTCGTTTTCAAATCATGCAATCCTAATTTATCAAATAAACTAGATGGAATGAGATTAATACTAGCTCCTAAGTCTACTAATGCATGCATATTAGTAATATTTCCAATTGTACTTGGCAAGGTAAAACAACCTGGATCTTTTTGTTTGGAAGGCAGTTTATTCAGTAGAACTGCCGAGCATTCTTCATTAAGAACCACTTTGTCCATGTCAAATTTTCTTTTATTACAAATGACTTCTTTTAAAAACTTAGCATACTTTGGCATTTCAGAAATAACATCAAGTAAAGGTAAATTAACATGAATCTGACTAAAATTCTTAAAAAACTTTTCGAATTGCTCTTATCTTTATTCTGCATAAGTCTGGCAAGGTAAGGTACTTTTGGTCAGTACTCAGGAATAAACTCCGCCTTTCCTTTCCTTGCTACTTCGATTTTGACTTCCATCGGTGTTGGGTTCTGGGAGCCTTCTTCTGGTTCATGCACAAGAATAGGAGGGTCAGAAGGTTTGGGAGGAGATGGAGATAGAACTTTACCAGATCTTAGAGTAATGGTTGATATGCATAAATCATATCACATTTTTAGCATGTTTTTAGGCATGATTTAGGGTGAAATTGATAGGAAATCAGTCTTAATTGATTGTTATTTACTCAATTTCACAATTTTTATGATTTTGGAAGTGTCAAGTGAAAAGTAGACGAAAACAGCAAATTTTGGGGCAAAAATGCAATTTTTAGAAATGCTAACCTGGTCAACGGGTCAGGACGGGCGTCCTGACCCAGTCAAAGCACCAAGACGGCCGTCCCAATCCAGGACAGGCGTCCCGAAGCACCAGAAGTTGTCCCACATCGAAAGTTTTGGAGATTTTCACTCCAGAAAGCTACTATAAATACCCCAGGCCTCCAAGAGTTGAAATCATGCCTCTCCACTCGATCTGAGTCATTCAGTGGTTTCCAGTGTACAATTCTCTAGTACACGGATCACTTGGAGACTCAGATTTCAGTATAAGTTTTCTTTCTTTCCTTTTTGTGTTTCGTTTTTCTTAGTTTCTGAGAAATAGTCTCAGATCCTAGGGTTCGATAAATAGGTTCGTTTCTGGTATTCATAGAATATCCGGGATTTCGTTAGGAGATCCTAAGAGGGCTCTAGGCGTTCGAAGAGTCAGTCCACAGGGCTGGGCTTAAACCCAGGATGTAAGGTAAAGCCCAGTTACTAGGCTGAGGAAGCGTCCTCCGAAGGTTCTGGCGAGCAGAGTCGGGTCAAGCAATACGGCATATACAGCAGTACGCTCCATCGGCGAGACTTCGTAAAGGGTGATTTCTTTATGGCATCGGTCCCCCTGTCCCTCTCTTATATGTTGTTATTGTGTTTGTCCAAATATCAATTATGAATACTGGATTATGATTGTTATGAATATTTGTTATATATGTTGAAGTTATTATGCTTTTCCAGAAATGGCCACCTGCTTAATATTCATTATGTCTGCATGTCTAATGTAGTTTCTTTTAAACTAAAATTAGGATTATAGACAATTCCTAACCACGGTCTATTCATAACCTATTTAGTTTAACATGCATCAATTAGTATTGGTGTCTGCCATACTAGATAAAATAACCTGCGGAACACTCTGTTTGTTAGAGTAGTCTAGGTAGGCTGAGTAGAGCGTTATGCCGGCGGTTATGGGCTAGCGGCGTGATCCCCGAAGTGACATAGGGCTTTCATAGCTGTCTTTTGTCCAAACCGTGAGTAGGGCCGTTTACCTTAACGATGGGGCGGTAGCATAGAGACTCAGATGTGGTACACCTTTAGACTCAGAACATAGTTGCAATCCAGGCCAAGACATGTCTAAAACACTCGAATATAGGTCAATCAACATGTAGGAACAGTATAACATAGAATCAGGACCTCATCTATAAAACACTTTTAGGCTTAATTAGACTTAAACCTAGTGGAGAATGGATCACCCTCTCATCAAAGTTATTAATGACGATTGCATAACTGGATCATAAGATAAGAGTTAGGATAAAAGACTAGTTACTACTAAGCCGTTACCACTTTCCTGGGAGTACGATAATTATTTAATAAAATCGTAGATACTTTCCAACATACTAGCTACACGATAGGTACTCTGCCTTAGGTTCTGGCTGATTAAGTGACACCATAGAGACTAAATGTGACAATTAGTCAATTACAGTCCTTAATTACTCATAATCAACATAGGGTAAAATAACACCTATTTAGCATATCAGTCGGAAACCCATAAGATTTTTGGCGCCGTTGCCGGGGAAATATCATAATGAATTTAGGATTAAAGGCCACAATTCTAGAGACTTATGATAGGTAGCGGTAGTAACCTAGACCTTAGACCTAACACTTATTTTCTGCTAGTTAGACAATCAATTTCCGAAATATAAGATTATCATAACTAATTGATTTTAGATATTATCTAAAATTAAGACACTTAGGATAATCAAATTTTAGAAAATCATTCTAAAACCATATTGAGGAAATTTAACTGCTTTTGAAAAAAAAAAGAAAAAAATTTAAAAAATTTAAAAACCGAAAAAAAATGTATTTTTCTTGCTCAATGGTAAGTTGTTCTTTTCCCTATCTCTTGTTCTTTCTTAGTTGTTTTCTTAGTTGCTCTTTTTTGTGTTTTTTTCTATTTAATTTCGAAAAAAATAAAAATGGAAATGAGGATAAAATATATTTTCTTCTGAGTTGTAAAATTTTGGCGTAGATTCTTATTGGGAAGAAACTCTATTTCAGAATTTTCTTAGAGTCATGCCGGCTTTATTAGGACGAGTTATGAAATAATTTTTCCTTAATAGCCAGACCTCTGAATATTCTATTGAAAAAAGGATGTTCCTTTTGTTTTGCTGATAATTGCATGAGATCTTTTAAACTAAAAGGAATTACTGCACCCATTATGGCATCACCTGATTGAAATCTACTTTTTGAATGAATATGTGATGTAATGATGTAGTAAGAATTGTTTTAGGACAGAAACATGATAAGAAAGTTCATGTATGATAAATCCTGATCTTATCTAGTCTTGTCTGAAACAATAGGTTACACTGATCACTCTGAGATATTTGTGTTCAATAAAACTAATGCTGAACCATAATTGACTAAGTTAAGTTTTATTGTTACTTGAATTTGATATAGAATGAAGGAATAAGAAGAAGGGTTGAAAATCAAGAAAGCAAACCATTTTTTTAGATTAGAAAACCCCGAGTTAGAGGCTATTGTAATACTGATAAATTTTTGATGAAAACTTATTTGCATTGTTTGCTATGTATGATAAGTCTCATCTGTGGTTTATTGTTGTTGCAAATTATCTAGTCACTGAATGAGTTCCAAGTAATGTGACTTATCAGCAAAAGAAGAAATTCTTCGCTGATTTGAAATATTACTACTGGGCAGATTTCTCTTCTATTTCAAATTTTTGCAGATCAGTTGATCAGAAGATGTATCTCGGAAAGCGAAGGCCACATGATTTTGAAGAATTGCAGGAATCTATGGGAGACCAATTAACTGCTATCAACACTGTCTGGAAAGTGTTAGAAGTAGAATATTATTGACCCACCATATTCAAGGATTTTGTATCTCTGATACAGTCCTGCGATGCTTGCCAAATAACAGGTAACACCTCTTCTAGAGATCGCCTACCCCAATAAGGTATATAGAGTCTTGAAATCTTTAATATCTGGGGTATTGAATCCTTTTCTCTCTTCCTGTGAAAATAATTACATCATAGTAGTCGTGGAACACTTTTCAAAAAAAAATGGCCTGAGCCACAGGCATTACCTACTAATGATGTTAAAGTCATGTGCAGATTCTATGAGAAGTTGTTTTCCAAAGTGCCAATGTCTTAGGAAGAAACGTCCAGTCTATGTATCTAATCTGTGAAGTCTGCTAAGCACCACCGCTACCTGCAAAATCAACAGATGAGATACTGGCAACAATTAAAGCCAGACCAGTGCAAGCAAGTGATATACCAAGTGGTATCAAACGGTCGAAGGATATAGAGGAATTTGGCATTGTATCGGGAGCATAGCAATGGAGGAGCTTGCATCCCCTGCATACAATCAGCTGTGAGAAACTTCCCCGAGGAAGCTTCAAATATTTGGGCCCAGATCTACACCACTGGAGCCTCCTACCACCACGGCTTCGCCAAAGCTTCAGGTATCTTTTCTGCCATTCAGAACTTGCATGCAATACCTTCATTGACATTGGCAGGTAGGCACACCAATCCAAAGAAGTCTCATTCCTAGATACGTTCCTTCTGGATACGTGCTACGATTACGAGAAACTTTGCAAATGAGTCGAGGAAATAGTCCTTGAGGCTTGAGTTATTCATCAAATGGATAGGCCACTACTTGGAGCTCGACAATAAAGGATCGGAGCTGACGTCATCCGTTCCAATATCTAGAGCTTGTAGAGTCAAGAACACCTCAGCAATAGCACATGGCTAAGGTAAAGAGCCAATTGACAGATCAGAGAAGACCCTTCTGCTCGCGACATGAAGGGAGTTTTTCTAATCTTCATATTCCTTTACTTTTATTTTCTTTGTTTTATGTTCTGTTTTATTATTTCCATTATCCTTCTTGTTTTGTTGCTTACCCTTAGTTAGTCAAATAAGTGTGGGGTAAGAGTTCTTTGTTTTATTTTCATTTCTTCTTGTTTTCAAATAAGTGTGGGGTAGCTTAGATATGCATGAACACTGAGGACATTGTCAGACTTAAGTGTGGGGTAGCAGTGCACAGTTGCACTGTAGCAGTTGTGAAAATTTTTGCATGATTTTGCTTGTTTTCCCTATATTCTCACACCCTTCCAAAAATTTTCAAAATTTTTCATTCTTTCAGACTTCTAAATGCAGTATGATTGGTTAAACATTGCTTACGTCTATGATATGTATGTAGAATGTTATGGTTAGTAGGAGGCAATGTGATAGCTATCTTGAACTAATTGATTAGACATAGGGAATTCCTGATAACTGAGCAAAACTTAGTCTGGATTAGAGACCTCAGCCAAGTACCTTTTCAAGACTTAACTAGATAAAATTAGACCAGTTGTGGATGTATTGACAATTAGAATGACTAGATGAGACTCTGAGCTAAAAGTGAAAAGAAATAAAAGAAAGTTAATTAAATAAGGGTAGTTTGCCAGCGGCCTTCGCTACTCGAGCACCACTCCTTCGGGGAACTTAAAGCTTGATGCCCTAAGGCTGTGTAGGTCTGGGAGTCATCGGAGTGGGACTCGCTACCTGGGTAGTTGAAGTTGACATGTTCTAAGCAGACTCAAAATACCCTACATCTATAAAGAAAATCAATAAATGCTAAATCATTAAAAATCTGATCACCAAGGCTCAGAACTCAGAAAGTTGTCTATTGTTATTACGTCTAGCGATAGGGTCAAAGTATTATCTGGTAGTAGTTAAGACGAGAGTATATTGTGTTGACTATCTGGTCTAGACTAGTACACACACTACACATCAGGAAGACCTTGTGACTAAGAAAGGAGTTCAACCTAGCTGTTAAGTTGTTTTCTGCTTGATTATAACAAACTACTAAAGACATTTGAGACCTTGTCATGGCAACCCAACCAGTCAGACCTGTGTTAAGAATTGTCTGAATAATTTTTTGGAATAAAAACATGACTAGGAAATTTAAGTGATTGCACTATGATTTAGAATCACTAACTTCAAGTAGACTTTGCTTGAGGACAAGCAAAAAGCTAAGTGTGGGGTTATCTGATATGCATAAATCATATCACATTTTTAGCATGTTTTAGGCATGATTTAGGGTGAAATTGATAGGAAATCAGTCTTAATTGATTGTTATTTACTCAATTTCACAATTTTTATGATTTTGGAAGTGTCAGGTGAAAAGTAGACGAAAACAGCAAATTTTGGGGCAAAAATGCAATTTTTGGAAATGCTGACCTGGTCAACAGGTCAGGACGGGGGTCCCGAATCAGGATGGGCGTCCTGACCCAGTCAAAGCACCAGGACGGCCGTCCCAATCCAGGACGGTCGTCCCGAAGCACCAGAAGTTGTCCCACATCGAAACTTTTTGAGATTTTCACTCCAGAAAGCTGCTATAAATACCAAAGGCCTCCAAGAGTTGAAATCATCCCTCTCCACTCAATCTGAGTCATTCAGTGGTTTCTAGGGTACAATTCTCTAGTACACGGATCACTCGGAGACTCAGATTTTAGTATAAGTTTTCTTTCTTTCCTTTTTGCGTTTCGTTTTTCTTAGTTTCTGAGAAATAGTCTCAGATCCTAGGGTTCGATAGATAGGTTCGTTTCTGGTATTCATAGAATACCCGAAATTTTATTAGGAGATCCTAAGAGGGCTCTAGGCGCTCGAAGAGTTAGTCCACAGGGTTGGGCTTAAGCCCAGGATGTAAGGTAAAGCCCAGTTACTAGGCTGAGGAAGCGTCCTCCGAAGGTTCTGGCGAGCAGAGTCGGGTCAAGCAATACGGCATATACAGCAGTACGCTCCATCGGTGAGACTTCGTAAAGGGTGATTTCTTTATGGCATCGGTCCCCATGTCCCTCTCTTATATGTTGTTATTGTGTTTGTCCAAATATCAATTATGAATACTGGATTATGATTGTTATGAATAGTTGTTATATATGTTGAAGTTATTATGCTTTTCCGGAAATGGCCACCTGCTTAATATTCATTATGTCTGCATGTCTAATGTAGTTTCTTTTAAACTAAAATTAGGATTATAGACAATTCCTAATGATACGTTCAAGTCGATAGGCTAAATAGGTGTTATTTTACCCTATGTTGATTATGAGTAATTAAGGACTGTGATTGACTAATTGTCACATTTAGTCTCTATGGTGTCACTTAATCAGCCAGAACCTAAGGCAGAGTACCTATCGTGTAGCTAGTCTGTTGGAAAGTATCTACGATTTTATTAAATAAATATCGTACTCCCAGGGAAATGGTAACGGCTTAGTAGTAACTAGCCTTTATTCCCAACTTTTATCTTATAATCCAGTTATGCAATCTTCATCAATAACTTTGATGAGAGGGTGATTCATTCTCCACTAGGTTTAAGTCTAACCAAACCTGAAAGTATTTTATAGATGAGATCCTGATTTTATGTTATACTGTTACTATACGTTGATTGACCTATATTCGAGTATTTTAGACATGTCTTGGCCTGGATTGCAACTATGTTCTGAGTCTAAAGGTTACCACATCTGAGTTTCTACGCTACCGCCCCATCGTTAAGGGTAACGACCCTACTCACGGCTCGGACAAAAGTCAGCAATGAACGCCATATGTCACTTTGGGGATCATACTGCTCATCTCATAACCGCCGGCATAACACTCTACTCAGCCTACCTAGACTACTTTCAACCAACAGGGTGTTCCGCAGATTATTTTATCTAGTATGGTAGACACCAATACTAATTGATGCCTGTTAAACTAAATAGGTTATGAATAGCCCGTGGTTAGGAATTGTCTATAACCCTAATTTCAGTTTCAAAGAACGACAATAGACATGCAGACATAATGAATATTTAAGGAGGTGGCCATTTCTAGAAAAATATAATAAGTTCAACATATATCACAAATATTCATAATAATCATAATCTGGTATTCAAAACTATTATTTGGACAAACACAATAACAACATATAAGAGAGGGACAGGGGGACCGATGCCATAAAGAAATCACCCTTTACGAAGTCTCGCCGATGGAGCGTACTGCTGTATATGCTGTATTGCTTGACCCGACTCTACTCGCCAGAACCTTCGGAGGATGCTTCCTCAGCCTAGTAACTGGGCTTTACCTTAATACCCAGCTTAAGCCCAGCCCTGTGGACTAACTCTTCAAATGTCTAGAGCCTTCTTAGGATCTCCAAACGAAATCTCGGGTATTCTATGAATGCCAGAAATGAACATATCTATATAAGCCTAAGATCTGAGACGATTTCTCAGAAACTAAAACAAAACACTAACAAGAAAGAAAATTGAGATCCGAGTCTCTGAGTGAGTTGTGTACTAGAGAAGTGTACACTGGAAACCACTTAATGACTCAGATCGAGTGGAGAGGAATGAAATCAACTGCTGGAGGCCTGGGGTATTTATAGCAGCTTCCCGGGGTGATTTTTCATCAAAAATTCGATGTGGGACTTGATCTGGGGGTTCGGGACGCCCGTCCCAGATTGGGACGCCCGTCCTGATCTGTTGACCAAGTCGGGACGCCCATCCCGAGTCCTAGACGCCCGTCCCGGTGCTTTGACTGGGTCGGGACGCCCGCCCTCAGCCTTGACCAAGTCATCATTTCCAAAAATTAAGTTTTTGCCCCAAAATTTGTTGTTTTCGTCTACTTTTAACCTGACACTTCCAAAATCATAAAAACTGTGAAATTGAGTAAATAACAAACAATTAAGATGAATTTACCCTCAATTTCACCATAAATCATATATAAAAACATGCTAAAAAGGTGATACAATTTTCGCGTATCAGATAACCCCACACTTAGCTTTTTGCTTGTCCTCAAGCAAAGTCTACCTGAAGTTAGTGATTCTAAACCATATGTGCATTCCTAGTCATGTTTTTATTCGAAAAATTCTTCAGACAATTCTTAACACATGTCTGACTGGTTAGGTTGCTATGACAAGGTCTCAAATGTCTCTAGTAGTTTGTTAGGGTTGAGCAGAAAGTAACTTAACAACTAGGTTGAACTTTTCTCTTAGTCATAAGGTCTTCCTGATGTGTAGTGTGTGTACTAGTCTAGACCAGATAGTCAACACAATAAACTCTTGTCTTAACTGTTACCAGATAACACTTCGACCTATTGCTAGACACACTGACAACAGATAACTTTCTGAGTTCTGAGCTTTGGTGATCAGATTCTATTTAGCATTTATTGATTTCTTTTGTTTATAGATTTTCTAGGGTACTGTCCTCAGTGGTCATGCATAACTACACTACCCCACACTTAAGTCGGACACTGTCCTCAGTGGTCATGCATAACTACACTACCCCACACTTATTTGAAAACAAGAAATAAAACAAAATAACACAAAGAATTCTTACCCCAAACTTATTCAACTAACTACGGGTAAGAAAGAACATAGAGTACTGAAAGAAATAACAAAACATGAAATAAAATGAAAGAGGTACTCCCTTATTCTGTGAAGTACACAGTCTGCTCGGATGAGTCAATCGGCTCTCTATAAATCTTCAGGCGTTGTCCGTTTACTTTTTGAATAATGCCATCAGAATCCATGATGTCACATGCTCCGAAAGGTGATACTTTCGTGATTGTGAATGGACCTGACCAACAGCTACGCAGCTTTCTGGGAACAATTTTAAACGTGAGTTGTACAATAATACCTTGTCTCCTGGTTCAAAATTTTTCTGGGCTCTGAGTAGTCTGTCATGCCGGAGTTTACTTGTCATCTTGAACTGATGTGAATTTTCATAGGCTTTGAGCCTCCACTCATCCAATTCGTTCAGTTGTAGAATCCGGTGTTCCTTAGTTAAGTTTTCATTGAGATTGCATTTTTTTACTGCCCAGTAAGCTCTGTGTTCGAGTTCAACTGGAAGGTGGCATGCTTTTCCATAGACAAGTCGATAAGGTGAGAATCCCGTAGTGGTCTTGTATGCTGTACGGAAGGCCCATAATGCATCCTCCGGCTTATTGGCCCAATCCTTACGGTTAACACCCACAGTCTTTTCTAAGATTCTCTTTATTCCCCTATTGGTTACCTCAGCCTGCCCATTGGTTTGGGGGTGGTAGGCTGTGGAAATGCGATGCTGAACTCCGTAATGATGAAGCACCTTCTGCAATTGAGAGTTGCAGAAGTGCGTACCTCGATCACTGATTAGGGCTTTCGGACATCCAAATCTGGCAAAAATCTGCTTAAGGAATCTGCATACGACTCTAGAATCATTAGTAGGTAGGGCCTGTGCCTCAGGCCATTTTGAAAAATATTCTACAGCTACTATGATGTACTTCATACCAAAAGAAGGAGGAAACTGACCCATGAAGTCTATACCCCATATGTCGAATATTTCTACACTTTGGATTACCTGTTGGGGTAGACTGTCTCGAGAAGATATGGTTCCCGCTTTCTGACAGGCATCGCACCATCCTGTAAATGATGCGGCATCTTTGAATATGGTAGGCCAGTAAAAGCCTGCTTCTAATACTTTTCAGGCGGAATTAGCTACAGCTAAGTGACCGCCTGTTGGTCCGTAGTGACAATGTTCCAGATTTTGGAAACCTTCTTCTTGAGATACACACCTTCTGATCATCTGATCTGCACATATTCGAAATAGAAAAGGATCTTCCCAATAATAATATTTCCGGTCAGCAAAGAACGTTTTTCTTTGTTGAGTAGTGATATCAATAGGGAGAGTCCGGGCTGCCAAGTAATTTGCTATATCTGCAAACCAAGGGGGTGAGAAGATAGCAAACAACGCACATAAATTCTCATCCGGAAATTTATCAGATATGATTGTCTCATCAATGGCTTCTAGGGTCGGGTTTTCTAGCCTAGACAAGTGGTCTGCGGCTAAGTTTTCTGCCCCTTTCTTATCCCGAATTTCTATGTCAAATTCTTGAAGCAATAAAACCCATCTAATCAATCTTGGTTTTGCGTCGGTTTTATTGAACAAGTATTTTAGTGCAGAATGATCAGTATAAACAATAGTTTTAGACAGGACTAGATAAGATCGAAACTTATCAAATGCATATACTACTGCTAATAATTCCTTTTATGTTGTAGTGTAATTTTCCTGAGCATCAGTTAAGGTTTTACTAGCATAATATATTACTCGAAATTTCTTATCATGTCTTTGTCCTAAAACTACTCCTACTGCATAGTCACTAGCATCACACATAAGCTCAAAAGGTAGACTCCAGTCTGGTGACGTCATGATAGGTGCAGTAGTCAAAAGTTCCTTAAGTCTATTAAAGGCTTTCAGACATTTTTCATCAAAGACAAATGGAACATCTTTTCCGAGTAAATTGGTCAGCGGCCTGGCTATTAATGAAAAATCTTTTATAAACCTACGATAAAAGCCAGCATGTCCCAAAAAACTTCTAATGGCTCTCACATTTTTGGGAGGAGGTAGTCTCGAAATAACTTCAATTTTTGCCTTGTCTACTTCCATACCTAGGTGTGAGATCTTATGTCCTAAAACGATTCCCTCTCTTACCATGAAGTGGCATTTTTCCCAATTCAAAACCAGGTTAGATTTTATACAACGTTTCAACATTAACTCCATGTTCTTTAGACAAACCTCAAATGAATTACCAAAAATAGAAAAGTCATCCATAAATACTTCCATAGATTTTCCTAACATGTCCTCAAAGATAGCAGTCATACAACGTTGAAATGTAGCAGGTGCATTACACAAACCAAAAGGCATCCTTCTATATGCAAATGTTCCAAAAGGGCATGTGAAAGTAGTTTTATGCTGGTCCTCAGGGGAAATAGGAATTTGAAAATAACCAGAAAACCCATCAAGAAAGCAATAAAACATATGTCCAGCTAATCTTTCTAACATTTGGTCAATAAAAGGAAGGGGAAAGTGATCTTTTCGTGTGGCCGTATTTAGTTTTCTATAGTCTATGCACACACGATGACCAGTTACAGTTCTCGTAGGGATTAGTTCATTATGCTCATTCCTAACAACTGTTATACCACCTTTCTTAGGTACTACCTGCACCGGGCTTACCCACTCACTATCTGAGATAGGGTAGATAAGTCCTGCATCTAATAGTTTAATGACTTCTTTCTTAACAACATCACACACATTAGGATTCAACCTCCTTTGAGGTTGCACACATGGCTTATACTCATTTTCTAGAAGAATCTTATGCGAACAAAAGCTTGGGTTAATACTTGGAATGTCTGCAATTTTGTAGGCAAAGGCTCTTCTATACTTTTTGCACATGTCCACAGTCAGCTTCCTTTGTTCTGCAGTCAGATCAACTGCAAGAATAATGGGAAGTTTCTTGTTGTCATCTAGGAATTCGTAGCACAGATGAGTGGGCAGTTCCTTCAGCTCCAAGTCTGGTGGATCTTCAAACGAGGTTCGTTCTTTCTTCATCTCATCATCACCTATCTCAGTGAAACTATCAGAAGTATTTTAATTTTCAAAAGGGCTAAGTTCAGGCTCCTCTAATTCTAGGGAGTCCTCACTCAGGACTTGATAGTTTGAGCATAGGTCTGTCACGTTAATTACAATCAACTGTTCCATGGCATCGACACAAAAACAAGTATCATCTAAATGCATGGGATACCTAAGGGTCTCATTTAGATCAAAAGTGATGTCATCATTTCCTACCCTTAACTTGATTTGACCATTACTGACATCTATTAATGCTTTTGAGGTTGCTAGAAATGGTCGACCTAGGATCAGGGGCACTCCTCCTTCCCCATTCATATCCATAACAACAAAGTCCACAGGAAACACAAATTTTCCGACCTTTACTAAGAGATCTTCAATTATTCCCTTGGGGAGTTTGACTGTCCTATCTGCAAGTTGTATGCACATCCTAGTCGTTTTCAAATCATTCAATCCTAATTTATCAAATAAACTAGATGGCATAAGATTAATACTAGCTCCTAAGTCTTCTAATGCATGCATGTTAGTAATATTTCCAATTGTACATGGCAAGGTAAAATAACCAGGATCTTTCTGTTTAGACGGTAGTTTATTCAACAGAACCGCCGAACATTCTTCATTAAGAACCACCTTGTCCATGTCAAATTTTCTTTTATTACTAACAACTTCTTTTAAAAACTTAGCATACTTTGGCATTTCAGAAATAACATCAAGTAAAGGTAAATTAACATGAATCTGACTAAAATTCTTAAGGAATTTCTCAAATTGCTCCTTATCTTTATTGTGCATAAGTCTGGCAGGGTAAGGTACTTTTGGTCGGTACTTAGGAATAAACTCAGTCTTCCCTTTCCTTGCTACTTCGATTTCGACATCCGTCGGCGTTGGGTCCTTTGAGCCTTCTTCTGGTTCCTGCACAAGAATAGGAGGGTCAGATGGTTTGGGTGGATATGGAGATAGAATTTTACCAGATCTTAGAGTGATGGTCTTGCATTCAGTTTGAGGGTTGGTCTCAGTGTTGCTTGGTAGCGTTCCCTGGGACCTGTGAGAGAAATGGGTGGATAGCTGACCCATTTGCCTCTATAAAGTTTGTATAGCAGCTTGTGTGTTTCTGATTGTTTGCTCGGTCTGCTTCTGTCTATTCTCGTTCTATTGGATTCTTTCTGCGTGAGCCTCTTGGATCTTTCTGTTGGACTCTATCATTTCCTTGTTGGAGTCGGAAATGCTCTTCAGCATGTCTCTGAATTCTTGCATGGGGTCAGCTGGAACGATGTAGTTCCTTGGTGCAGGCAGAGCGACTTGCTGGTTCTGCGGATATGGCAGTTGATGAGGTACTCTTTTCTGGAAGTTAGTAGTCCTGGGATTGTTTCTCCAGCTAAATCCCGGATGGTTCTTCCAAGTGGGATTGTAGGTATTTCCTATAGGAGTAGAATTCACTGCGTCCACTTGTTCCATCTCTTCTGGGATAGTTAATATCCCATTACCATAACAATCCCCACTGAAATGTGGTCCTTGGCAAAATTCGCAGATTTGGTACACTGGCTGAATGCTTTTCCCTTGTTGGAAAGCATTCAGCTGATTAGTAATGCTGGCCTTCAGTGCCTCAAATTGATCATCAGTGGAGGCAACGACCGCATTTACTGGTTGCTTCTTAGCTCGGCCACTTGTGCGCCAATTCTTGTTGTTCCTGTAGAGTCTCTCCAGAGCGTTTCTAGCATCTACATCACTCATTCCATTGAAACCGCTCTGGGGATTAAGTCCATCAAGAATTTGCTTACCCATGTCTGACATACCCCCGTAAAATTGCTGAATCAACAATGCCTCGGTAAGTCCATGTTGGGGGCAGAGCCTGAGTAGCTCCTTGAATCTATCCCAAGCTTCGATCACTGTCTCATCAGTAGCTTGAGTGAAACTAGATAGAGCCCTTCGATATTCCAGGACTCTTGTTGTAGAGTAGTACTCTTCTAGGAAGGCTTTGCTTAACTCGTCCCAAGAGGTGATGGAGTTAGTAGGTAGCTGGGTCAACCATCTCTTAGCTCTGTCCCTTAGTGAGTAGGGAAAAAGGTTGAGTTTAGTTACTTCTGCAGTGTGATCTCCCTTGAGGCCTTCGCAGAGAGAAGAGAAATTAGATAGGTGTTCCAGCGGATTCTCGGCTGCAGTTCCTCCAAACTGAACCCGATTTATAATCAGTTGGATCACATTCGGTTTAAGATCATAGCGAGGGTTCCCAGGGATTCGAATGGCGGATGAGACTGGGATAGTTTGTGGCTGGATGTAGGATTCAAGGGTAGGTCTTTCAGCAGCCATTTCTGTTCTTTGCTTATTAGTTGTGCGAATGATTCGTTCAGGATTCTCAACTGGTGTTTCAAGGTTAGCTTCTGAAGATTGAGTCATGCAACTACAGAGAAGAATACGTTTTAGCCTGAGCAAACTGGTTAGTGGGGTTACAGGGAAAGTGAAAACTTAAAAAAATTGGAAGAAAAAGAAAACACAACAAAACAACTAATCAATTATGAAAACAGCAGACTTAGGTCCACTGGACAATGACCCGCCGGGTTCTTAGGCTCTCTCTCCTTCTTTCCTTTCCTTTCTTTTACTTTTGTTTTTCTTGTTCTATGTGTATAAACATGTCTGGGCTGTATGACGTATGAATCTATGTACAAAGTTGATTTATATGACATACAGAATTGTTTGCATTATTATTATTTTTTATGTCTTTCTTACCCATAGTGTGGGGTAAGAGTCTTTTCTTTGTGTTTTATTTCTTGTTTTCAAATAAGTGTGGGGTAATTAGATATGCATGAACACTGAGGATGGTGCCAAAATTAAGTGTGTGGTAGCAGTGTACGGTGCACTGTAGCAGTTTGCAAAATTTTTTGCATGATTTTGCTTGTTTTCCCCATATTTTCACACCCTTCCAAAAAACTTTTTTCAAAATTCTTCAAAACTTTTCCATCTTTCAGACTTCTAAATGCAGTATGCATGCCTTTGCTTGTTTTCCCCATATTTTCACACCCTTCCAAAAAATGTTTTTCAAAATTCTTCAAAATCTTTTTGTCTTTCAGACTTCTAAATGCAGTATGCTTGGTTAAACAATTGCTTATGTCTATGATATGTAGGTAGTATGTTATGGTTAGTAGGAGATAGTTGATGACTATTGCTGAACTAATTGATTAGGAATAGGGAATTCCTGATAACTGAGCACAACTTTGTCTGGATTAGAGACCTCAGCCAATTGCCTGTTCGAGACTTAACTAGATAAAATTAGACCAATTGTAGATATATTGGCAGTTAGAATGACTAGATGAGACTCTGAGCTAAAAGTGAAAAGAAACAAAAGGAAGTTAATCAAATAAGGGTAGTTTCCCAGCGGCCTTCGCTACTCGAGCACCACTCCTTCGGGGAATTTAAAGCCTGATGCCCTAAGGTCGTGTAGATATGGGAGTCATCGGAGTGGGACTCGCTACATGGGTAGTTGAAGTTGATGTGTTCTAAGCAGACTCAAAATACCCTGAATCTATAAAGAAAATAACTAAATGCTAAAACATTAAAAATCTGATCACCAAAGCTCAGAACTCAAAAAGTTGTCTGTTGTTAATATGTCTAGCGATGGGTCGAAGTGTTATCTGGTAGTAGTTAAGACAAGAGTACATTATGTTGACTATATGGTCTAGACTAGTACACACACTACATATCAGGAAGACCTTGTGACTAAGAAAAAAGTTCAACCTAGTTGTTGATTTGTTTTCTGCCTAATCATAACAAGCTACTAAAAACATCTGAGACCTTGTCATAGCAACCTAACCAGTCAGACCTGTGTTAAGAATTGTCTGAATAAATTTTTGAAATAAAAATATGACTAGGAATTTAAGTGACTGCACTATGATTTAGAATCACTAACTTCAGGTAGACTTTGCTTGAGGACAAGCAAAAAGCTAAGTGTGGGGTTATTTGATACGCGAAAATCGTATCACCTTTTTAGTATGTTTTTATATATGATTTAGGGTGAAATTGAGAGTAAATTGATCTTAAATGTTTATTATTTACTTAATTTCACAGTTTTTATGATTTTGGAAGTGTCAGGTGAAAAGTAGACGATCCCATATCCAACCACAGACTATCCCAGTCTCATCCGCCATCCGAATCCCTGGGAACCCTCGCTACGATCTTAAACCGAATGTGATCCAGCTGATTATAAATTGGGTTCAGTTTGGAGGAACTACAGCCGAGAATCCACTGGAACACCTATCTGATTTCTCTTCTCTCTGCGACGGCCTCAAGGGAGATCATACTGCAGAAGTAACTAAACTCAACCTTTTTCCCTACTCACTGAGGGACAGAGCTAAGAGATGGTTGGCCCAGCTACCTACTAACTCCATCACCTCTTGGGGCGAGTTAAGTAAAGCCTTCCTAGAAGAGTACTACTCTACAACAAGAGTCCTAGAATACCGAAGGGCTCTGTCTAGTTTCACTCAAGCTGCTGATGAGACAGTGATCGAAGCTTGGGACAGATTCAAGGAGCTACTCAGGCTCTGCCCCCAACATGGACTTACCGAGGCATTGCTGATTCAGCAATTTTACGGGGGTATGTCAGACATGGGTAAGCAAATTCTTGATGGACTCAATCCCCAGAGCGGTTTCAATGGAATGAGTGATGTAGATGCTAGAAACGCTCTGGAGAGACTCTACAGGAACAGCAAGAATTGGCGCACAAGTGGCCGAGCTAAGAAGCAACCAGTGAATGCGGTCGTTGCCTCCACTGATGATCAATTTGAGGCACTGAATGCCAGCATTACTAATCAGCTGAATGCTTTCCAACAAGGGAAAAGCATTCAGTCAGTGTACCAAGTCTGTGAATTTTGCCAATGACCACATTTCAGTGGGGATTGTTATGGTAATGGGATATTAACTATCCCAGAGGATATGGAACAAGTGGACGCAGTGAATTCTGCTCCTATAGGAAATACCTACAATCCCACTTGGAAGAACCATCCGGGATTTAGCTGGAGAAACAATCCCGGGACTACTAACTTCCAGAAAAGAGTACCTCAGCAACTGCCATATCCGCAGAACCAGCAAGTCGCTCTGCCTGCACCAAGGAACTACATCGTTCCAACTGACCCCATGCAAGAGTTCAGAGACATGCTGAAGAGCATTTCCGACTCCAACAAGGAAATGATAGAGTCCAACAGAAAGATTCAGGAAGCTCACGCAGAAAGAATCCAGCAGAACGAGAATAGACAGAAGCAGACCGAGCAAACAATCAGAAAACACAAGCTGCTATACAAACTTTAGAGAGGCAAATGGGTCAGCTATCCACCCATTTCTCTCACAGGTCCCAGGGAACGCTACCAAGCAACACTGAGACCAACCCTCAAACTGAATGCAAGACCATCACTCTAAGATCTGGTAAAATTCTATCTCCATCTCCACCCAAACCATCTGACCCTCCTATTCTTGTGCAGGAACCAGAAGAAGGCTCCAAGGACCCAACGCCGACGGATGTCGAAATCGAAGTAGCAAGGAAAGGGAAGACGGAGTTTATTCCTGAGTACCGGCCAAAAGTACCTTACCCTGCCAGACTTATGCACAATAAAGATAAGGAGCAATTTGAAAAGTTTCTTAGAATTTTAGTCAGATTCATGTTAATTTACCTTTACTTGATGTTATTTCTGAAATGCCAAAGTATGCTAAGTTTTTAAAAGAAGTTGTTAGTAATAAAAGAAAATTTGACATGGACAAGGTGGTTCTTAATGAAGAATGTTCGGCGGTTCTGTTGAATAAACTACCGTCTAAACAGAAAGATCCTGGTTGTTTTACCTTGCCATGTACAATTGGAAATATTACTAACATGCATGCATTAGCAGACTTAGGAGCTAGTATTAATCTTATGCCATCTAGTTTATTTGATAAATTAGGATTGCATGATTTGAAAACGACTAGGATGTGCATACAACTTGCAGATAGGACAGTCAAAATCCCCAAGGGAATAATTGAAGATCTCTTAGTAAAGGTCGGAAAATTTGTTTCCTGTGGATTTGTTGTCATGGACATGAATGGGGAAGGAGGAGTGCCCCTGATCCTAGGTCGACCATTTCTACACCTCAAAAGCATTAATAGACGTCAGTAATGGTCAAATCAAGTTAAGGGTAGGAAATGATGACATCACTTTTGATCTAAATGAGACCCTTAGGTATCCCATGCATTTAGATGATACTTGTTTTTGTGTGGATGCCATGGAACACTTGATTGCAATTAACGTGACAGACCTATGCTCAAACTATCAAGTTCTAAGTGAGGACTCCCTAGAATTAGAGGAGCCTGAACTTAGCTCTTCTGAAAATGAAAACTTCTGATAGTTTCACTGAGATAGGTGATGATGAGATGAAGAAAGAACGAACCTCGTTTGAAGATCCACCAGACTTGGAACTGAAGGAACTACCCACTCATCTGTGCTACGAATTCCTAGATGACAACAAGAAACTTCCCATTATTCTTGCAGCTGATCTGACTGCAGAACAAAGGAAGCTGACTGTGGACATGTGCAGAAAGCATAGAAGAGCCTTTGCCTACAAAATTGCAGATATCCCAGGTATTAATCCAAGCTTTTGTTCGCATAAGATTCTTCTAGAAAATGAGTATAAGCCATGTGTGCAACCTCAAAGGAGGTTGAATCCTAATGTGTGTGATGTTGTTAAGAAAGAAGTCATTAAACTGTTAGATGCAGGACTTATCTACCCTATCTCAGATAGTGAGTGGGTAAGCCCGGTGCAGGTAGTACCTAAGAAAGGCGGTATAACAGTTGTTAGGAATGAGCATAATGAACTAATCCCTACAAGAACTGTAACTGGTCATCGTGTATGCATAGACTATAGAAAATAAATACGGCCACACGAAAAGATCACTTTCCCCTTCCTTTTATGACCAAATGTTAGAAAGATTATCTGGACACATGTTTTATTGCTTTCTTGATGGGTTTTCTGGTTATTTTCAAATTCCTATTTCCCCTGAG
The DNA here is from genome assembly GCA_027405835.1 of Asclepias syriaca. NCBI lineage: Eukaryota > Viridiplantae > Streptophyta > Magnoliopsida > Gentianales > Apocynaceae > Asclepias > Asclepias syriaca. The sequence continues at coordinate 11,294,803 of CM049930.1, forward strand.
GACCAGCATAAAACTACATTCACATGCCCTTTTGGAACATTTGCATATAGAAGGATGCCTTTTGGTTTGTGTAATGCACCTGCTACATTTCAACGTTGTATGACTGCTATCTTTGAGGACATGTTAGGAAAATCTATGGAAGTATTTATGGATGACTTTTCTGTTTTTGGTAATTCATTTGAGGTTTGTCTAAAGAACTTGGAGTTAATGTTGAAACGTTGTATAAAATCTAACCTGGTTTTAAATTGGGAAAAATGCCACTTCATGGTAAAAGAGGGAATCGTTTTAGGACATAAGATCTCACACCTAGGTATGGAAGTAGATAAGGCAAAAATTGAAGTTATTTCAAAACTACCTCCTCCCAAAAATGTGAGAGCCGTTAGGAGTTTTTTGGGACACGCTGGCTTTTATCGTAGGTTTATAAAAGATTTTTCATTAATAGCCAGGCCGTTGACCAATTTACTCGGAAAAGATGTTCCATTTGTCTTTGATGAGAAATGTCTAAAAGCTTTTAATAGACTTAAGGAACTCTTAACTACTGCACCTATCATGACATCACCGACTGGAGTTACCTTTTGAGCTTATGTGTGATGCTAGTGACTATGCAGTAGGAGTAGTTTTAGGACAAAGACATGATAAGAAATTTCATGTAATATATTATGCTAGTAAAACCTTAACTGATGCTCAGGAAAATTACACTACGACAGAAAAGGAATTATTAGCAGTAGTATATGCATTTGATAAGTTTCGATCTTATCTAGTCCTGTCTAAAACTATTGTATACTGATCATTCGGCACTAAAATACTTGTTCAATAAAACCGACGCAAAACCAAGATTGATTAGATGGGTTTTATTGCTTCAAGAATTTGACATAGAAATTCGGGATAAGAAAGGGGCAGAAAACTTAGCCGCAGACCACTTGTCTAGGTTAGAAAATCCGACCCTAGAAGCCATTGATGAGACAATCATATCTGATAAATTTCCGGATGAGAATTATGTGCATTATTTGCTATTTCTCACCCCCTTGGTTTGCAGATATAGCAAATTACTTGGCAGCCCGGACTCTCCCTAGTGATATCACTGCTCAACAAAGAAGAAAATTCTTTGCTGACCTGAAATATTACTATTGGGAAGATCCTTTTCTATTTCGAATATGTGCAGATCAGATGATCAGAAGGTGTGTATCTCAAGAAGAAGGTTTCCAAATTCTGGAACATTGTCACTGCGGACCAACAGGCGGTCACTTAGCTGCAGCTAATACCGCCCGAAAAGTATTAGAAGCAGGCTTTTACTGGCCTACCATATTCAAAGACGCCGCAGCATTTACAGGATCGTGCGATGCCTGTCAGAAAGCGGGAACCATATCTTCTCGAGACAGTCTACCCCAACAGGCAATTCAAAGTGTAGAAATATTTGACATATGGGGTATAGATTTCATGGGTCCGTTTCCTTCCTCTTTTGGTATGAAGTACATCTTAGTAGCGTAGAATATTTTTCAAAAGGCCTGAGCACAGGCCCTACCTACTAATGATGCTAGAGCCGTATGCAAATTTTAAGCAGATTTTCGCCAGGTTTGGATGTCCAAAAGCCCTAATCAGTGATCGAGGTACGCACTTCTGCAACTCTCAATTGCAGAAGGTACTCCAGCAGTACGGAATTCAGCATCGCATTTCCACAGCCTACCATCCTCAAACCAACGGGCAGGCTGAGGTAACCAATAGGGGAATAAAGAGAATCCTAGAAAAGACCGTGGGTGTTAACCGTAAGGATTGGGCCAATAAACTGGAGGATGCATTATGGGCCTTCCGTACAGCATACAAGACCACTACGGGGTTCTCACCCTATCGACTAGTCTACGGAAAAGCATGCCACCTTCCGGTTGAACTTGAACATAGAGCTTACTGGGCAGTGCAAAAATGCAATCTCGACGATAATTTAACTAAGGAACACCGGATTCTACAACTCAACGAATTGGATGAGTGGAGGCTCAAAGCCTATGAGAACTCACATCAGTTCAAAATGACAAGTAAACTCCGGCATGACAGACGACTCAGAGCCCAGAAAAATTTTGAACCAGGATAAGGTATTGTTGTACAACTCACGTTTCAAATCTTTCCCAGGAAAGCTGCGTAGCTGTTGGTCAGGACCGTTCACAATCAAGGAAGTATCACCTTTCGGAGCATGTGACATCATGGATTCTGACGGCATTATTCAAAAAGTAAACGGACAACGCCTAAAGATTTACAGGAGCCGTTTGACTCGTCCGAGCAGATGTGGACTTCACAGACTAAGGGAGTATCTCTTTCATTTTATTTCTTGTTTTGTTATTTCTATGTTCCTTCTTACCCGTAGTTAGTTGAATAAGTGTGGGGTAAGAATCTTTTCTTTTGTTTTCTTGTTTTCAAATAAGTGTGGGGTAATTAGATATGCATGAACACTGAGGACAGTGCCAGACTTAAGTGTGGGGTAGCAGTGCACGGTGCACTGTAGCAGTTTGCAAAATTTTTCGCATGCTTTTGCTTGTTTTCCCCGTATTTTCACACCTTCCAAAAAATTTCAAAATTTTTCCGTCTTTCAGACTTCTAAATGCAGTATGCTTGGTTAAACAATTGCTTATGTCTATGATATGTAGGTAGTATGTTATGGTTAGTAGGAGATAATTGATGACTACTTGGACTAATTGATTAGGAATAGGGAATTCCTGATAACTGAGCACAACTTTGTCTGGATTAGAGACCTCAACCAATTGCCTGTTCGAGACTTAACTAGATAAAATTAGACCAGTTGTGGATATATTGGCAGTTAGAATGACTAGATGAGACTCTGAGCTAAAAGTGAAAAGAAACAAAGAAGTTAATCAAATAGGGTAGTTTGCCAGCGGCCTTCGCTACTCGAGCACCACTCCTTCGGGGAATTTAAAGCCTGATGCCCTAAGGTCGTGTAGATCTGGGAGTCATCGGAGTGGGACTCGCTACATGGGTAGTTGAAGTTGACGTGTTCTAAGCAGACTCAAAATACCCTGAATCTATAAAGAAAATAACTAAATGCTAAAACATTAAAAATCTGATCACCAAAGCTCAGAACTCAAAAAGTTGTCTGTTGTTAATATGTCTAGCGATGGTCGAAGTGTTATCTGGTAGTAGTTAAGACAAGAGTACATTGTGTTGACTATCTGGTCTAGACCAGTACACACACTACACATCAGGAAGACCCTGTGACTAAGAAAAAAGTTCAACCTAGTTGTTGATTTGTTTTCTGCCTGATCATAACAAGCTACTAAAAACATCTGAGACCTTGTCATAGCAACCTAACCAGTCAGACCTGTGTTAAGACTTGTCTGAAGAATTTTTGGAATAAAAACATGACTAGGAATTTAAGTGACTGCACTACGATTTAGAATCACTAACTTCAGGTAGACTTTGCTTGAGGACAAGCAAAAAGCTACGTGTGGGGTTATCTGATACGCGAAAATCGTATCACCTTTTTAGCATGTTTTTATGTATGATTTCGGGTGAAATTGAGGGCAAATTGACTTTAATTGTTTGTTAATTACTCAATTTCACGGTTTTTATGATTGTGGAAGTGTCAGGTGAAAAGTAGACGAAAACAGCAAATTTTGGGGCAAAAACGCAATTTTTGGAAATGTTGACTTGGTCAAAGGGTCAGGACGGGCGTCCCAAACCCGGGACTGGCGTCCCCACCCAGTCAAACCTCCGGGACGGGCGTCCAAGACTCGGGACGGGCGTCCCGACCTGGTTAACAGATCAGGACGGCATCCCAATCCGGGACGGGCGTCCCGAAACCCCAAAACTAGTCCCACATTGAATTTTTGATGAAAAATCACCCCGGGAAGCTGCTATAAATACCCCAGGCCTCCAGCAGTTGAATTCATTCCTCTCCACTCGATCTGAGTCATTTAGTGGTTTCCAGTGTACACTTCTCTAGTACACAACTCACTCAGAGACTCGGATCTCAGTTTTCTTTCTTATTAGTGTTTTGTTTTAGTTTCTGAGAAATAGTCTCAGATCTTAGGCTAGAAAACTAAATACGGCCACACGAAAAGATCACTTCCCCCTTCCTTTTATTGACCAAATGTTAGAAAGATTATCTGGACACATGTTTTATTGCTTTCTTGATGGGTTTTCTGGTTATTTTAAAATTCCTATTTCCCCTGAGGACCAGCATAAAACTACGTTCACATGCCCTTTTGGAACATTTGCATATAGAAGGATGCCTTTTGGTTTGTGTAATGCACCTGCTACATTTCAACGTTGTATGACTGCTATCTTTGAGGACATGTTAGGAAAATCTATGGAAGTATTTATGGATGACTTTTTTGTTTTTGGTAATTCATTTGAGGTTTGTCTAAAGAACTTGGAGTTAATGTTGAAACGTTGTATAAAATCTAACTTGGTTTTAAATTGGGAAAAATGCCACTTCATGGTAAAAGAGGGAATCGTCTTAGGACATAAGATCTCACACCTACTGAAAGGCATTGCTGACTGACTCTAACAAAGAAATGATAGAGTCAAATAGGAGAGTCCAGGAAGCTCATTGATGGCTTCCCGACTGATATGCTAAATAGGAATTATTTTACCCTATGTTGATTATGAGTAATTAAGGATTGAGATTGACTAATTGTCACGTTTAGTCTTTATAGTGTCACTTAATCAGTCAGAACCTAAGGCAGAGTACCTATCGTGTAGCTAGTCTGTTGGAAAGTATCTACGATTTTATTAAATAAATATCGTACTCCCAGGGAAGTGGTAATGGTTTAGTAGTAACTAGCCTTTTATCCTAACTCTTATCTTATGATCCAGTTATGCAATCTTCATCAATAACTTTGATGAGAGGATGATTCATTCTCCACTAGGTTTACATTTAATTAAGCCTAAAAGTGTTTTTGTAGATAATGTTCTGATTCTATGTTATACTATTTCTACATGTTGATAGACCTATCTTCGAGTGTTTTAGATATGTCTTGGCCTGGATTGCAACTATGTTCTGAGTCTAAAGGTGTACCACATCTGAGTATCTAATAAACCGCCCCATCGCCAAGGGAAACGACCCTACTCACAGTTCGAACTAAAGACAGCTATGAAAGCCCTATGTCACTTCGGGGATCATGCCGCTCGCCCATAACAGCCGGCATAAACGCTCTACTCAGCCTACTTAGACTACTCTAACAAACAGGGTGTTCCGCAGGTTATTTTATCTAATATGGCAGACACCAATACTAATTGATGCCTATTAAACTAAACAGGTTATGAATAGACGGTGGTTAGGAATTGTCTATAACCCTAAATTTAGTTTAAAAGAAACTACATTAGACATGCAGACATAATGAATATTAAGCAGCTGGCCATTTCTGGAAAAACATAATAACTTCAACAAATGCAACAAATATTCATAACAATCATAATCTCGTATTCATAACAAATATTTGGACAAACTCAATACAAACATATAAAGAAAGGGACAAGGGGGACTGATGCCATAAAGAAATCACCCTTTACTTAGTCTCGCCAATGGAGCAACGTCTTGTATATGTCATACTACTCGACCCGACTCTGCTCGACAGAACATTCAGAGGATGCTTCCTCAGCCTAGTAGCTGGACTTTACCTTAATACGCAGCTTAAGCCCAGCCTTGTGGACTGACTCTTCGAACGCCTCGAGCCCTCTTAGGATCTCCTAACGAAATCCCGGGTATTCTATGAATACCAGAAACGAACCTATCTATCGAAGCCTAAGATCTGAGACTAATTCTCAGAAACTAAGAAAACGAAACACTAACTAGAAAGAAAGAAACTTATACTGAACCCGAGTCTCTAAGTAACTTATGTACTCGAGAAAAATGTACACTTGAAGTCACTAAATGACTCAGATCAAGTGGAGAGGAATGCTTTCATCTGAGGAAGGCCTGGCATATTTATAGCAGCTTCCTGGAGTGATTTTTCTTCAAAATTTGATGTGGGACTCTGAATTCTGGTCCGGGACGCGCGTCCCGGTCTGTTGACCAGGTCAGGACGCCCTCCCTGACTTCCGAACTTCTGAAAAATTGCGTTTTTGCCCCGAAATTTGCCATTTTCTTCTACTTTTCACCTGACACTTCCAAAATCATAATAACGAACAATTAAGATCGATTTTCTATCAATTTCACCCTAAATTATGCCTAAAAACATGCCAAAAATGTGATATGATTTATGCATATCAGATAACCCCACACTTAGCGTTTTACTTGTCCTCAATCAAAGTCTACCTGAAGTTTAGTGATTCTAAATCATATGTGCAGTCACTTAAATTTCCTAGTCATGTTTTTATTCCAAAAATTATTCAGATAATTCTTAACACATGTCTGACTGGTTAGGTTGCTATGACAAGGTCTCAAATGTCTTTAGTAGATTGTTATGATTAAGCAGAAAACAACTTAACAACTAGGTTGAACTCTTCTCTTAGTCACAAGGTCTTCTTGATGTGTAGTGTGTGTACTAGTCTAGATCAGATAGTCAACATAATATACTCTCGTATTAACTACTACCAGATAACATTTCGACATGTCGCTAGACATACTAACAACAAACAACTTTCTGAGTTCTGAGCCTTGGTGATCAGATTTTTAATGATTTAGCATTTATTGATTTTCTTTATAGATTCAGGGTATTTTGAGTCTGCTTTGAACACGTCAACTTCAACTACCCATGTAGCGAGTCCCACTCCGATGACTCCCAGACCTACACGACCTTAGGGCATCAGGCTTTAAGTTCCCCGAATGAGTGGTGCTCGAGTAGCAAAGGCCGCTGGCAAACTACCCTATTTAATTAACTTTCTTTTGCTTCTTTTCACTTTTAGCTCAGAGTCTCATCTAGTCATTCTAATTACCAATACATCCTGATGGGTTTCCAACTGATATGCTAAATATGTGTTATTTTACCCTATGCTGATTATGAGTAATTAAGGACTGAGATTGACTAATTGTCACATTTAGTCTCTATGGTGTCACTTAATCAGCCAGAACCTAAGGCAGAGTACCTATGGTGTAGCTAGTCTATCGGAAAGTATCTACGATTTTATTAAATAAATATCGTACTCCCAGGGAAGTAGTAACGACTTAGCAGTAGCTAGCCTTTTATCCTAACTCTTATCTTATGATCCAGTTATGCAATCTTCATCAATAACTTTGATGAGAGGGTGATCCATTCTTGATATGCATAAATCATATCACATTTTTAGCATGTTTTTAGGCATGATTTAGGGTGAAATTGATAGGAAATCAGTCTTAATTGATTGTTATTAACTCAATTTCACAGTTTTTATAATTTTGGAAGTGTCAGGTGAAAAGTAGACGAAAACAGCAATTTTTGGGGCAAAAATGCAATTTTTGGAAATGCTGATTTTGGGGTGGGCGTCCCAAGTTCGGGACGGGCGTCCCGACCCAGTCAAAGCACCAGGACGGCCGTCACAATCCAGGACCGGAGTCCCGAAGCACCAGAAGTTGTCCCACATCGAAATATTTGGAGCTTTTCACTCCAGAAAGCTGCTATAAATACCCCAGGCCTTCCTTAGTTGAAATCATCCCTCTCCACTCGATCTGAGTCATTCAGTGGTTTCCAGTGTACAATTCTCGAGTACACAACTCACTCGGAGACTCAGATTTCAGTATAAGTTTTCTTTCTTTCCTTTTTGTGTTTCGTTTTTCTTAGTTTCTGAGAAATATTCTCAGATCTTAGGGTTCGATAGATAGGTTCGTTTCTGGTATTCATAGAATACCCGGGGTTTCGTTAGGAGATCCTAAGAAGGCTCTAGGCATTCGAAGAGTCAGTCCACAAGGCTGGGCTTAAGCATAGGATGTAAGGTAAAGTCCAGCTACTAGGCTGAGGAAGCGTCCTCTGAAGGTTCTGTCGAGCAAAGTCGGGTCAAGCAGTACTACATATATAGCAGTACGCTCCATCGGTGAGACTACGTAAAGGGTGATTTCGTTATGGCATCGGTCCCCTTGTCCCTCCCTTATATGTTGTTATTGTGTTTGTCCAAATATCAATTATGAATACTGGATTATGATTGTTATGAATATTTGTTATATATGTTGAAGTTGTTATTTTTTTCCGGAAATAGCCACCTGCTTAATATTCATTATGTCTGCATGTCTAATGTGCTCTTTTAAACTAAAATTAGGGTTATAGATAATTCCTAACCACGGTCTATTCATAACCTGTTTAGTTTAACAGGCATCAATTAGTATTGGTGTCTGCCATGCTAGATAAAATAACCTGCGGAACACCCTGTTTGTTAGAGTAGTCTAGGTAGGAGCCGAGTAGAGCGTTTATGCCGGTGGTTATGGGCAAGCAGTGATACGCGAAAATCATATACCTTTTTTAGCATGTTTTTATGTATGATTTAGGATGAAATTGATAGGAAATCGATCTTAATTGATTGTTATTTACTCAATTTCACATTTTTTATGATTTTGGAAGTGTCAGGTGAAAAGTAGACGAAAACAGCAAATTTTGGGGTAAAAATGCAATTTTTGGAAATGTTGACTTGGTCAACGGTCCGGGACGGGCGTCCCGAATTCGGGACAGGCGTCCCGACCCAGTCAGACCACCAGGACGGCCACCAGAAGCTGTCCCACATCGAATTTTTCAGAAATTTTCACTCCAGGAAGCTGCTATAAATACCCCAGGCCTCCAGCAGTTGAATTCATTCCTCTCCACTCGATCTGAGTCATTCAGAGACTTCCAGTGTACAATTCTTGAGTACACAAGTCACTGAGAGACTCGGGTTTCAGTTTCAGTTTTCTTTCTTTCTTTCTTGTTTCGTTTTCTTAGTTTCTGAGAAATAGTCTCAGAGCTTAGGCTTCGATGGATAGGTTCGTTTTTGGTATTCATAGAATACCGAGATTTCGTTAGGAGATCCTAAGAGAGAGATAGGGTGCGTGTTCTTAGTCAGATTAGGGTAATTTGCTTAAGCCCGGGATGTAAGGTAAAGCAATTGCTACTAGGTCTGAGGAGCGTTCTCCGAAGGCTCTGCCGAGCAGAGTAGGATCAAGCAGTCAGGAGCATACAGGAGCTGCAGCGCCGGCTGGACCTGCATAGAGTGGTGATTACTTTATGACAGTGGGTCCCCTAGACGAGGTTCTGTATGTTTACGAATTGTTTTATCTAAATATTAATTTGAATATCAGATTACGATTCTTATGAATATCTGTTTTATATGCTGAAGTTATTATGACTTTCCGGAAATGGCCACCTGCTTAAATATCATTATGTCTGCATGTCTAATGCCGTTCTTTTAAACTGAAATTAAGGTTATAGACAATTCTAATCACGGTCTATTCATAACCTGTTAGTTTAACAGGATCAATTAGTATTGGTGTCTGCCATACTAGATAAAATAATCTGCGGAACACCCTGTTGGTTGAAAGTAGTCTAGGTAGGCTGAGTAGGTGTTATGCCGGCGGTTATGAGACGAGCAGCATGATACCGAAGTGATAGGGTACCGTTCATTGCTGACTTAGTCCGAGCCGTGAGTAGGGCTGTTACCCTAACGATGGGGCGGTGGTAGCGTAGAAACTCAGATGTGGTAACCTTTAGACACAGAACATAGTTGCAATCCAGGCCAGACATGTCTAAAAAATTCGAATTTAGGTCAATCAAACATATAGGAACAGTATAACATAGAATCAGGATCTCATCTATAAAACACTTTTAGGATCAATTAGACTTAAACCTAGTGGAGAATGGATCACCCTCTCATCAAAGTATTTGCATAAATGGATCATAAGATAAGAGTTAGGATAAAAGGCTAGTTACTACTAAGCCGTTGCCACTTCCCTGGGAGTACGATATTTAACTTAATAAAATCGTAGATACTTTCCAACAGACTAGCTACACGATAGGTACTCTGCCTTAGGTTCTGATTGATTAAGTGACAACAATTGAATGCTAAAGTGACGGTTAGTAAGACTCAGTCCTTAATTACTCATAATCGACATAGGTAAATAAATCCTATCTTTTAGCACACCAATCGGAACGCATCAGATTTTCGGCGCCGTTGCCGGGGACATATCATAATGAATTTAGGACTCCTGATCAAAATTCTAGACACTGATCAAAATTCTAAATACTTATGATAGGTAACGGTAGTAACCTAGACCTTAGACCCAACACTTGTCTTATGCTAGTTAGACTCTCAATTTCTGAAATATAGGGTCATCATAACTAATTAATTTTAGATAATATCTGAAATTAAGACACTTAGGATAATCAAATTTTAGAAAATTATTCTAAAACCATATTAAGGAAATTTACCTGCTTTCAACATAAAAAGAAAAAATTGTTAAAAATTTAAAATCCCAAAAAGAATATATCTTTCTTGCTCAACGGTGAGTTGTTCCTTTTCCCTATCTCTTGTTTTTTTTTGTTGTTTTCTTAAGTTGCTCTTTTTCGTGTTTTTCTTTCTTTATTTAATTTCGAAGAAATAAAAATGGAAATGAGGATAAAATATATTTCTTCTGAGTTGTAAAATGTTGGCTTAGATTTTATCGGAAAGAAACTCTATTTTAGAATTTTCTTAGAATCATGCCGGCCTTATTAGGATGAGTTATGAAATAGTTTTTCCTTAATAGCCAGACCTTTGAATGTTCTATTGGAAAAAGGAAGTTCCTTTTGTTTTGTTGATAGTTGCATGAGATCTTTTAAACCAAAAGGAATTACTGCACCCATTAGGGCATCACCTGATTGAAATCTGCTTTTTGAATGAATAAGTGATGTAATGATATTGTAAGAATTGTTTTAGGACAGAAAGATGATAAGAAAGTTCATGCATGATAAATTCCGATCTTATCTAGTCTTGTCTAAAAACAATAGGTGACACTGATCACTCCAAGATATCTGTGTTCAATAAAACTGATACTGAACCATAATTGATTAAGTTAGGTTTTATTATTACCTGAGTTTGATATAGAAAGAAGGGGTAAGGAAAAGGGCTGAAATCTAGAAAGCAAACCATTGGTCTAGATTAGAAAACCCCGAGTTAGAGGCTAGTGTAATACTAATAAATTTTTGGATGAAAACTTATTTGCATTGTTTGCTATGTATAATAATTCTCATCTGTGGTTTATTACAAATTATCTAGTCACTGAATAAGTTCCAAGTGATATGACTTATCAGCAAAAGAAGAAATTCTTTGCTGATTTGAAATATTACTACTGGGCAGTTTCTATTCTATTTCAAATTTTTGCAGATAAGTTGATAAGAAGATGTGTCTCAGAAGATAAAGGACACAAGATTTTGGAGCATTGCCCTAAAGAATCTACGGGAGACCAATTGACTACTATCAACACTATCCGGAAAGTGTTGAAAGCAGGATCTTGTTGACCCACCATATTCAAGGACTTTTGTATCTCTGATACAGTCCTGCGATGCTTGCCAAATAACAAGTAACACATCTTCCAGAGATCATCTACCCCAATGACGTACACAGAATGTTGCAACCGTTGATATCAGGGATTCTAGTTGTTTTCCAAATTCAGAGTGCCGATGTCTTAGGAAGAAATGTTCAGCCTGTGTATCAAATCTGTGAAGTCTGCTAAGTACCACACTTTAGCAGGGATTGCTATGGGAATGACTGACCATTCCAAAAGAGGTAGGAGTAGGTTACTGCAGAATGCTGCTCCAATGGGAAATGCATACAATCCCAGCTAGAGGAATCATACGGGATTTAGCTGTGGAATAATTCGGAAGCTGGAAACTTTCAGAAGATACCACCACAGCAAAACCCCTACCCGCAGAATCAACAGATGAGATACTGGCAACAATTAAAGCCAGACCAGTGCAAGCAAGTGATCTACCAAGTGGTATCGAAGGGTCAAGGGATATAGAAGAATTTGGCGTTGTATCAGGAGCATAGCAATGGAGGAGCTTGCATCCCCTGCATACAATCAGTTGTGAGAAACTTCCCCGAGGAAGTCTCAAATACTTGGGCCAGATCTACACCACTGGAGCCTCCTACCACTACGGCTTAGCCAAAGCTTCAGGTATCTTTTCTGCCATTCGAAAATTGCATGCAATACCTTCACTGACATTGGCAGGTAGGCACACCAATCCAAATAAGTCTCGGTCTTAGACACGTTCCTTCTGGACACGTTGCTACGGTTACGAGAAACTTTGCAAATGATTCGAGGAATCAGTCCTTGGGGCTTGAGTCATTCATCAAATGGATAGGCCACTACTTGGAGCTCGACATTGAAGGATCGGAGCTGACGTCATCTGTTCCAATATCTAGAGCTTGCAGAGTCAAGAACACCTCAGCAATAGCACATGGCTAAGGTGAAGAGCCAATTGACAGATCAGAGAAGACCCTTCTACTCGCGACATGAAGGGAGTTTTTCTAATCCTCATGATCCTTTAATTTTGTTTTCTTTATTTTGTGTTCTGTTTTGTTATTTCCATTATCCTTCTTGTTTTATTTTCTCTCTTACCCTTAATTAGTCAAATAAGTGTGGGGTAAGAGTTCTTTGTTTTGTTTTCATTTCTTGTTTGCAATAAGTGTGGGGTAGTTTAGCTATGCGATGAACACTGAGGACAGTGTGAGACTTAAGTGTGGGGGGTAGCAGTGCAGTGCGTAGGTTGACAAAAATTTTTGCATGATTTGCTTGTTTTCCCCGTTTTCACACCCTTCAAAAAGTTTTTCAAAATTTTTCCGTCTTTCAGACTTCTACTGCAGTATGCTTGGTTAAACAATTGCTTATGTCTATGATATGTAGGTTAGAATGTTATGGTTAGTAGGAGATAATTGATGGGACTATTTTGAACTTATGATTAGAGTAGGGAATTCTGATAATGAGCACAACTTAGTCTGGATTAGAGACCTCAACCAATACCTTTTCAAAACTTAACTAGATAAAATTAGACCAGTTGCAGGATGCATTGACAATTGGAATGACTAGATGGACTCTGAGCCAAAAGTGAAAAAAGAACCAAATGAGCTAATTAATTAGGGTTGTTTGCCAGCGGCCTTCGTACTCGAGCACCACTCGGGGGAACTTAAAGCCTGATGCCTAAGGTGTGTAGATCTGATGGGAGTCATCGAAGTGGGACTCGCTACATGGTAGTTGAAGTTGACGTGTTCTAAGCAGACTCAAAATACTCTAGAAAATCTATAAACGAAAGGAATCAATAAATGCTAAATGATAGAATCTGATCACCAAAGCTCAGAACTCGAAAAGTATCTGTTGTCAGTATTCTAGCGATAGGTCGAAGTGTTATTGGTAATAGGTTAAGACAAGAGTTTATTATGTTGACTATCTGGTCGGACTAGTACACACTACAACATCAGGAAGACTTATGGACTAAGAGAAGAGTTCAACTAGTTGTAAATTGTTTTCTGCTCAATCCTAACAATCTACTAGAGACATTTGAGACCTGTCATAGCAACCTAACCAGTCAGACCTGTGTGTAAGAATTATCTGAATAATTTTTGGAATAAAAACATGACTAGAAATTAAGTGACTGCACATATGATTTAGAATCACTAACTTCAGGTAGACTTTGCTTGAGGACAAGCAAAAGCTAAGTGTGGGGTTATCTGATACGCGAAAATCATATACCTTTTTAGCATGTTTTATGTATGATTTAGGATGAAATGATAGGAAATCGATCTTAATTGATTGTTATTTAATCAATTCACATTTTTATGATTTTGGAGCGAAGTGTCAGGTGAAAAGTAGACGAAAACAGGCAATTTGGGGTAAAAATGCAATTTTGGAAATGTTGGACTGGTCAACGGTCCGGGAGGGCGTCCCGACCCAGTCAGACCACCAGGACGGGCGTCCATCCAGGACGGGCGTCTCGAGCCGCCAGAAGTTGTCCCACATCGAATTTTTCAGAAATTTTCACTCCAGGAAGCTGCTATAAATACTCCAGGCCTCCAGCAGTTGAATTCATTCCTCTCCACTCGATCTGAGTCATTCAGAGACTTCCAGTGTACAATTCTTGAGTACACAAGTCACTGAGAGACTGGTTTCAGTTTCAGTTTTCTTTCTTTCTTTCTTGTTTCGTTTCTTAGTTTCTAAGAAATAGTCTCAGAGCTTAGGCTTCGATAGATAGGTTCGTTTTTGGTATTCATAGAATACCGGGATTTCGTTAGGAGATCCTAAGAGAGAGATAGGGTGCGTGTTCTTAGTCAGATTAGGGCAATTTGCTTAAGCCCGGGATATAAGGTAAAGCAATTGCTACTAGGTCTGATGAGCGTTCTCCGAAGGCTCTGCCGAGCAGAGTAGGATCAAGCAGTCAGGAGCATACTGGAGCTGCAGCGCCGGCTGGACCTGCATAGAGTGGTGATTACTTTATGACAGTGGGTCCCCTAGACGAGGTTCTGTACGTTTACGAATTGTTTTATCTAAATATTAATTTGAATATCAGATTACGATTCTTATGAATATCTGTTTTATATGCTGAAGTTATTATGATTTTCCAGAAATGGCCACCTGCTTAAATATTCATTATGTCTGCATGTCTAATGCCGTTCTTTTAAACTGAAATTAAGGTTATAGACAATTCCTAATCACGGTCTATTCATAACCTATTTAGTTTAACAGGCATCAATTAGTATTGGTGTCTGCCATACTAGATAAAATAATCTGCGGAACACCCTGTTGGTTGAAAGTAGTCTAGGTAGGCTAAGTAGAGTGTTATGCCGGCGGTTATGAGACGAGCAGCATGATACCGAAGTGACATAGGGTACCGTTCATTGCTGACTTTAGTCCGAGCCGTGAGTAGGGCCGTTACCCTTAACGATGGGGCGGTAGCGTAGAAACTCAGATGTGGTAACCTTTAGACACAGAACATAGTTGCAATCCAGGCCAAGACATGTCTAAAATATTCGAATTTAGGTCAATCAACATATAGGAACAGTATAACATAGAATCAGGATCTCATCTATAAAACACTTTTAGGATCAATTAGACTTAAACCTAGTGGAGAATGGATCACCCTCTCATCAAAGTATTTGATGAAGATTGCATAACTGGATAAGATAAGAGTTAGGATAAAAGGCTAGTTACTACTAAGCCGTTGCCACTTCCCTGGGAGTACGATATTTAACTTAATAAAATCGTAGATACTTTCCAACAGACTAGCTACACGATAGGTACTCTGCCTTAGGTTCTGATTGATTAAGTGACAACAATTGAATGCTAAAGTGACAGTTAGTAAGACTCAGTCCTTAATTACTCATAATCGACATAGGTAAATTAAGCCTATCTTTTAGCACACCAATCGGAACGCATCAAGCAGCATGATCCCCGAAGTGACATAGGGCTTCCATAGCTGTCTTTAGTAGTAACCGTGAGTAGGGCCGTTTAACTTGGCGATGGGGCGGTTTATCAGAGACCTCGGATGTGGTACGCTTTTAGACACAGAACATAGTTGCAATCCAGGCTAAGATGCATCTAAAATACTCGAAGATAGGTCAATCAACATGTAGGAACAATATAACATAGAATCAGGACGTTATCTATAAAACACTTTTAGGCTTAATTAGACTTAAACCTAGTGGAGAATGGATCACCCTCTCATCAAAGTTATTGATGAAGATTGCATAACTGGATCATAAGATAAGAGTTATGATAAAAGGCTAGCTACTACTAAGCCGTTACCACTTCCCTGGGAGTACGATATTTATTTAGTAAAATCGTAGATACTTTCCAACAGACTAGCTACACGATAGGTACTCTGCCTTAGGTTCTGGCTGATTAAGTGACACCATAGGGACTAAATGTGACAATTAGTCAATCTCAGTCCTTAATTACTCATAATTAACATAGGGTAAAATAACACCTATTTAGCATATCAGTCGGAAACGCATCAGATTTTTGGCACCGTTGCCGGGGAAATATCATAATGAATTTAGGATTAAAGGCTACAATTCTAGAGACTTATGATAGGTAACGGTAGTAACCCAGACTTTAGACCTCCATTTATCTTATGCTAGTTAGACAATCAATTTTCGAAATATAGGATTATCATAACTAATTGATTTTAGATATTATCTGAAATTAAGACACTTAGGATAATCAAATTTTAGAAAATCATTCTAAAACCATATTGAGGAAATTTAACTTCTTTCGAAAAAAAATTTTTTAATTTAAAACCCGAAAAAAATGTATTTATCTTGCTCAATGATAAGTTGTTCTTTTCCCTATCTCTTGTTCTTTCTTAGTTGTTTTCTTAGTTGCTCCTTTTTGTGTTTTTCTTCTATTATTTAATTTCGAATAAAAATGGAAATGAGGATAAAATATATTTTCTTCTGAGTTGTATAATTTTGGCTTAGATGTTTATTGGGAAGAAACGCCATTTTAGAATTTTCTTAGAGTCATACCGGCTTTATTAGGACTAGTTATGAAATAATTGTTTCTTAATAGCCAGACCTCTGAATGTTCTATTGAAAAAAAGGATGTTCCTTTTGTTTTGCTGATAATTGCATGAGATCTTTTAAACCAAAAGGAATTACTGCACCCATTATGGCATCACCTGATTGAAATCTGCTTCTTGAATGAATATGTGATGTAATTATATAGTAAGAATTGTTTTAGGACAGAAACATGATAAGAAAGTTCATGTATGATAAATCCTGATCTTATCTAGTCTTGTCTAAAATAATAGGTTACACTGATCACTCTGAGATATCTGTGTTCAATAAAACTGATGCTGAACCATAATTGATTAAGTTAGGTTTTATTGTCACTTGAATTTGATATAGAATGAAGAGGTAAGAAAAAGGGTTAAGAATCTAGAAAGTAAACCTTTGGTCTAGATTAGGAAACCCTGAGTTAGAGGCTATTGACGAGACAGTAGTATCTGATAAATTTCTGAATGAGGATCTATTTTCATTGTTTGCTATGAGTAATGATTCTCCTCCGTGGTTTACTGATATTACTAATTATCTAGCTGCTAATTATTCCCAAGTAATGTGACTTATCAGCAAAAGAAGAAATTCTTCGCTAATTTGAAATATTACTACTGGGCAGATTTCTCTTCTATTTCAAATTTTTGCAGATCAGTTGATCAGCAAAAGAAGAAATTCTTCGCTAATTTGAAATATTACTACTGGGCAGATTTCTCTTCTATTTCAAATTTTTGCAGATCAGTTGATCAGAAGATGTATCTCGGAAGGCGAAGGCCACATGATTCTGACGTATTGCAGGAATCTATGGGAGACCAATTAACTGCTATCAAACACTGTCCGGAAAGTGTTGGAAGTAGAATCTCGTTGACCCATCATATTCAAGGATTTTGTATCTCTGATACAGCCCTGCGATGCTTGCCAAATAACAGGTAACACCTCTTCCAAAGATCGCCTACCCCAGCAAGGTATATAGAGTCTTGAAATCCTTGATATCTGGGGTATCGAATCCTTTTCTTTTTCTTCCTGTGAAAATAATTACATCATAGTAGTCGTGGAACACTTTTCAAAATTAGCCTGAACCACAGGCATTACCTACTAATGATGTTAAAGTCATGTGCAGATTCTATGAGAAGTTGTTTTCCAGATTCAGAGTGCCAATGTCTTAGGAAAAAACGTTTAGTCTATATATCAAATCTGTGAAGTCTGCCGAGTACCACACTTTAGCAGGGATTGCTATGGGAATGAAATACGAACCATTCCAAAAGAGGTAGGAGTAGGTTACTGTAGAATGCTACTCCAATGGGAGACGCATACAATCCCAGCTAGAGGAATCATACGGAATTTAGCTGAGGAATAATTCGGAAGCTGGAAACTTTCAGAAGATACCACCACAGCAAAACCCCTACCCGCAGAATCAACAGATGAGATACTGGCAACAATTAAAGCCAGACCAGTGCAAGTAAGTGATCTACCAAATGGTATTGAAGGGTCGAGAGATGGAGGAATTTGGCGTTGTATCAGGAGCATAGCAATGGAGGAGCTTGCATCCCCTGCATACAATCAGTTGTGAGAAACTTCCCCGAGGAAGTCTCAAATACTTGGGCCCAGATCTACACCACTGGAGCCTCCTACCACCACAGCTTTGCCAAAGCTCAGGTATCTTTCTGCCATTCGAAACTTGCATGCAATACCTTCACTGACATTGGCAGGTAGGCACATAAATCCAAAGAAGTCTCATTCCTGGACAGTTCCTTCTGGACAAGTTGCTACGATTACGAGAAACTTTGCAAATGATTCGAGGAAATAGTCCTTAGGGCTTGAGTCATTCATCAAATGGATAGGCTACTACTTGGAGCTCGACAATGAAGGATCGAAGCTGACGTCATCCGTTCCAATATCTAGAGCTTGTAGAGTCAAGAACACCTCAGCAATAGCACATGGCTAAGGTGAAGAGCCAATTAACAGATCAGAGAAGACCCTTCTGCTCGCGACATGAAGGGAGTTCTTCTAATCGTCATATTCCTTTACTTTTATTTTCTTTGTTTTGTGTTCTATTTTGTTATTTCTATTATCCTTCTTGTTTTGTTGCTTTATTTTATCTCTTACCCTTAGTTAGTCAAATAAGTGTGGGGTAAGAGTTCTTTGTTTTGTTTTCATTTCTTCTTGTTTGCAAATAAGTGTGGGGTAGTTTAGAAATGCATGGACACTGAGGACAGTGTCAGACTTAAGTGTGGGGTAGCAGTGCACGGTGCACTGTAGTAGTTTGAGAAAATTGTTTGCATGATTTTGCTTGTTTTCCCCGTATTTTCACACCCTTCCAAAAGTTTTCAAAATTTTTCATTCTTTCAAACTTCTAAATGCAGTATGATTGGTTAAACACTTGCTTATGTCTATGATATGTGTGTGGAAGTTATGTTTAGTAGGAGGCAATATGATGACTATTTTGAACTAATTGATTAGAAATAGGGAATTCCTTATAACTGAGCACAACTTAGCATGGATTAGAAACCTCAGCCAATTACCTTTTCGAGACTTAACTAGATAAAATTAGACCAGTTGTGGATGTGTTGACAATTAGAATGACTAGATGAGACTCTAAGCTAAAAGTGAAAAGAAACAAAAAGAGAGTTAATTAAATAAGGGTAGTCTGCCAGCGGCCTTCGCTACTCGAGCACCACTCCTTTGGGGAACTTAAAGCCTAATGCCCTAAGGTCGTGTAGGTTTGGGAGTCATCGGAGTGGGACTCACTACATAGGTCTGGGAGTCATCCAGTTATGCAATCTTCATCAATAACTTTGATGAGTGTGTGATCCATTCTTGATATGCATAAATCATATCACATTTTTAGCATGTTTTTAGGCATGATTTAGGGTGAAATGGATAGGAAATCAGTCTTAATTGATTGTTATTAACTCAATTACACAGTTTTTGTGATTTTGGAAGTGTCAGGTGAAAAGTAGACGAAAACATCAAATTCTGGGGCAAAAATGCAATTTTTGGAAATGCTAATTTCGGGGTGGCGTCCCGACCTAGTTAAAGCACCAGGAGGCCGTCCCAATCCAGGACGGGCGTCCCGAAGCACCAGAAGTTGTCCCACATCGAAATTTTTGGAGATTTTCATCCAGAAAGCTGCTATAAATACCTCAGGCCTTCCTCAGTTGAAATCATCCCTCTCCACTCGATCTGAGTCAATCAGTGGTTTCCAATGTACAATTCTCGAGTACACAACTCACTCGGAGACTCAGATTTCAGTATAAGTTTTCTTTCTTTCCGTTTTGTGTTTCGTTTTTCTTAGTTTCTGAGAAATAGTATCAGATCCTAGGGTTCGATACATAGGTTCGTTTCTGGTATTCATAGAATACTCGGGGTTTCGTTAGGAGATCCTAAGAGGGCTCTAGGCGTTCGAAGAGTCAGTCCACAGGGCTGGCTTAAGCCTAGGATGTAAGGTAAAGTCCAGCTACTAGGCTGAGGAAGCATCCTCCAAAGGTTCTATCGAGCAGAGTCGGGTCAAGCAGTACGCTCCATCGGTGAGACTACGTAAAGGGTGATTTCTTTATGGCATCGGTCCCCCTGTCACTCTCTTATATGTTGTTATTGTGTTTGTCCAAATATCAATTATGAATACTGGATTATGATTGTTATGAATATTTGTTATATATGTTGAAGTTGTTATGTTTTTCCGGAAATAGCCACCTGCTTAATATTCATTATGTCTGCATGTCTAATGTGCTCTTTTAAACTAAAATTAGGGTTATAGATAATTCCTAACCACGGTCTATTCATAACCTGTTTTGTTTAACATGCATCAATTAGTATTGGTGTCAGCCATGCTAGATAAAATAACCTGCGGAATACCCTGTTTGTTAGAGTAGTCTAGGTAGGAGCCTAGTAGAGCGTTTATGCCGGCGGTTATGGGCAAGCAGCATGATCCCCGAAGTGACATAGGGCTTCCATAGCTGTCTTTAGTAGTAACCGTGAGTAGGGCCGTTTAACTTGGCGATGGGGCGGTTTATTAGAGACCTCGGATGTGGTACGCCTTTAGACACAGAACATAGTTGCAATCCAGGCTAAGATGCATCTAAAATACTCGAAGATAGGTCAATCAACATGTAGGAATAGTATAACATAGAATCAGGACGTTATCTATAAAACACTTTTAGGCTTAATTAGACTTAAACCTAGTGGAGAATGGATCACCCTCTCATCAAAGTTATTGATGAAGATTGCATAACTGGATCATAAGATAAGAGTTATGATAAAAGGCTAGCTACTACTAAGCCGTTACCACTTCCCTGGGAGTACGATATTTATTTAGTAAAATCGTAGATACTTTCCAACAGACTAGCTACACGATAGGTACTCCGCCTTAGGTTCTGGCTAATTAAGTGACACCATAGAGACTAAATGTGACAATTAGTCAATCTCAGTCCTTAATTATTCATAATCAACATAGGGTAAAATAACACCTATTTAGAATATCATTCGGAAACGCATCAATTCTACACTAGGTTTAAGTCTAATTAAGCCTAAAAGTGTTTTATAGATAACGTCCTGATTCTATGTTATACTGTTACTACATGTTTATTGACCTATCTTCGAGTATTTTAGATGCATCTTAACCTGGATTGCAACTATGTTCTGAGTCTAAAGGTGTACCACATTTGAGTCTCTATGCTAATGCCCCATCACCAAGGTAAACGGCCCTACTCACGGTTCGAACAAAAGACAGCTATGAAAGCCCTATGTCACTTCGGGGACACGCCGCTGGCCCATAACCGCCGGCATAACGCTCTACTGAGCCTACTTAGACTACTTTAACAAACAAGGTGTTCTGCAGGTTATTTTATCTAGCATGGCAGACACCAATACTAATTAATGCCTGTTAAACTAAACATGTTATGAATAGACCGTGGTTAGGAATTGTCTATAACCCTACATTTAGTTTAAAAGAAACTACATTAGACATGCAGACATAGTGAATATTTAAGCAGGTGGCCATTTCCGGAAAATCATAAGAGCTTCAACATATAAAACAAATATTCATAGAAATCATAATCCAGTATTCAAAATCATTCTTTGGACAAACACAATAACAACATATAAGAGAGGGACAGGGGGACTGATGCCATAAAGAAATCACCATTTACTTAGTCTCGCCGATGGAGCGTACTGTTGTATATGTCGTATTGCTTGACCCGACTCTGCTCGACAGAACCTTCGAAGGATGCTTCCTCAGCCTAGTAGCTGGACTTTACCTTAATACCCAGCTGAAGCCCAGCCCCTTGGACTGACTCTTCGAATGCCTCGAGCCCTCTTAGGATCTCCTAACAAAATCCCGGGTATTCTATGAATACCAGAAACGAACCTATCTATCGAAGCCTAAGATCTGAGACTAATTCTCAGAAACTAAGAAAACGAAACACTAACTAGAAAGAAAGAAAACTTATACTAAACCCGAGTCTCTCAGTGACTATGTACTCGAGAAAAGTGTACACTTGAAGTCACTAACTGACTCAGATCAAGTGGAGAGGGATGATTTCAACTGAGGAAGGCCTGGGGTATTTATAGCACCTTTCTGGAGTGATTTTCTCTCAAAAATTCGATGTGGGATTCTGAATTCTAGTTCGGGACGCCCGTCCCGGTCTGTTGACCAGGTCAGGACAGCCATCCCGAGTCCTGGACACCCGTCCCGGTCTGTTGACCAGGTCAGGACGACCATCTCGAGTCCTGGACGCCCGTCCCGACCTGTTGACCAGGTCCGGACGCCCGTCCCGAAGTCCGAACTTCTGAAAAATTGCAAATTTGCCCCAAATTTGCCATTTTCTTCTACTTTTCACCTGTCACTTCCAAAATCATGAAAACTGTGAAATTGAGTTAATAATGAACAATTAAGACCAATTTGCCCTCAATTTCACCATAAATCGTGCATAAAAATATGCTAAAAATGTGATATGATTTATGCATATCAGATAACCCCACACTTAGCTTTTTGCTTGTCCTCAAGCAAAGTCTAACTGAAGTTAGTGATTCTAAATCATATGTGCAGTCACTTAATTTTCCTAGTCATGTTTTTATTCCAAAAATTTATTTAGACAATTCTTAACACAGGTCTGACTGGTTAGGTCTATGACAAGGTGTCAAATGTCTCTAGCAGATTGTCATAATCAAGCAGAAAACAACTTAACAACTAGGTTTGAACTTTTCTCTCAGTCACAAGGTCTTCCTGATGTGTAGTGTGTGTATTAGTCTAGACCAGATAGTCAACACTTCGACCCGTCGCTAGACATACTGACAACAGACAACTTTCTGAGTTCTGAGCTTTGGTGATCAGATTTTAATTATTTAGTACTTATTGATTTTTCTTCTTTTATAGATTCAGGGTATTTTGAGTCTGCTTAGAACACGTCAACTTCAACTACCCATGTAGCGAGCCCCACTCCGATGACTCCTAGACCTACATGACCTTAGGGCATCAGGCTTTAAGTTCCCCGAAGGAGTGGTGCTCGAGTAGCGAAGGCCGCTGGCAGACTACCCTTATTTAATTAAGTCTCTTTTGTTTCTTTTCAATTTTAGCTCAGAGTCTCATCTAGTCACTCTAATTGTCAATACATCCACAACTGGTCTAATTTTATCTAGTTGAGTCTTGAAAAGGTAATTGGTTGAGGTTTCTAATCCAGACTAAATTGTGCTCAGTTATCAGGAATTCCCTATTTCTAATCAATAGGTTCAAGATAGTCGTCAATCGTCTCCTACTAACCATAACATTCTACCTACATATCATAGACATCAGCAATGTTTAACCAATCATATTGCATTTAGAAGTTTGAAAGAATGAAAAATTTTGAAATTTTTTGGAAGGGTGTGAAAATATGGGGAAAACAAGCAAAATCATGCAAAAAATAATTTCAAACTACTACAGTGCACCGTGCACTGCTACCCCACACTTAAGTTTGACACTGTCCTCAGTGTTCATGCATTTCTAATTTACCCCACACTTATTTGAAAACAAGAAGAGATAAAAAACAAAACAGAAAAACTCTTACCCCACATTTATTTGACTAACTAAGGGTAAGAGAGAAAATAAAGCAACAAAACAAGAAGGATAATGGAAATAACAAAACAGAACACAAAACAAAGAAAATAAAAGTAAAGGAATATGAGGATTAGAAAAACTCCCTTCATGTCGCGAGCAGAAGGGTCTTCTCTGATCTGTCAATTGGCTCTTCACCTTAGCCGTGTGCTATTGCTGAGGTGTTCTTGACTCTACAAGCTCTAGATATTAGAACGGATGACGTCAGCTCCGATCCTTCATTGTCGAGCTCCAGGTAGTGGCATATCCATTTGAGGAACGACTTAAGTCGCAGGGACGGTTTCCTCGAATCATTTGCAAAGTTTCTTGTAATCGTAGCAACGTGTCCAGAGGAACGTGTCTAGGAATGAGATTTCTTTGGATTGGTGTGCCTACCTGCCAATGTTAGTGAAGGTATTGCATGCAAGTTCTGAATGGTCAAAAAGATACCTGAAGTTTTGGAGAAGCCGTGGTGGTAGGAGGCTCCAGTGGTGTAGATATGGGCCCAAGTATTTGAGACTTCCTCGGGGAAGTTTCTCACAGCTGATTGTATGTCGTGGATGCAAGCTCCTCCATTGCTATGCTCCTGATACAATGCCAAATTCCTCTATATCCTTCGACTGTTCGATACCACTTGGTAGATCACTTGCTTGCACTGGTCTGACTTTAATTGTTGCCACTATCTCATCTGTTGATTCTGCGGGTAGGGGTTTTGCTGTGGTGGTATCTTCTGAAAGTTTCCAGCTTCCAAATTATTCCTCAGCTAAATCCCGTATGATTCCTTCAGCTGTGATTGTATGCATTTCCCATTGGGGTAGCATTCTGCAGTAACCTACTCCTACCTCGGTTGGAATGGTCAGTATTCCATTCACATAGCAACTCCCGCTAAAGTGAAGTACTTGGAAGACTTCACAGATTCGATACACAGACTGAACGTTTTTTTTCCTAAGACATTCGCATTCTGAATCTGGAAAACAACTTCTCATAGAATCTGCACATGACTTTAACATCATTAGTAGGTAATGCCTGTGGTTCAGGCCATTTTGAAAAGTGTTCCACAGCCACTATGATGTAATTATTTTCACATGAAACCTATTGTTTTTAGACAAGACTAGATAAGATCGGAATTTATCATACATGAACTTTCTTATCATGTTTCTGTCCTAAAACAATTCTTACTACATCATTACATTACATATTAATTCAAAAAGCAGATTCCAATCAGGTGATGTCATAATGGGTGCAGTAATTCCTTTTGGTTTAAATGATCTCATGCGATTATCAGCAAAACAAAAGGAACATCCTTTTTTCAAAAGAACATTCAAAGGTCTGGCTATTAAGGAAAATTATTTCATAACTTGTCCTAATAAAGCCGGTATGACTCTAAGAAAAATTCTAAAATGGAATTTCTTCCCGATAAAAATCTAAGCCAAAATTCTACAACTCAGAGGAAAATATATTTTATCCTCATTTCCATTTTTATTTCTTCGAAATAATAGAAGAAAAACACTAAAAATAGCAACTAAGAAAACAACTAAGAAAGAACCAGAGATAGGGAAAAGAACAACTTACCATTGAGCAAGAAAAATACATTTTTTTTCGAGTTTTAAATTTTAAAATTTTTTTTTTCTCTTTTTTTTCGAAAGTAGTTAAATTTCCTCAATATGGTTTTAGAATAATTTTCTAAAATTTGATTATCCTAAATATCTTAATTTCAGATAATGTCTAAAATTAGTTAGTTATGATAACCCTATATTTCGGAACGTGATTGTCTAACTAGCATAAGATAAGTGTACGTCTAAAGTCTAGGTTACTACCGTTACCTATCATAAGTTCCTAGAATTGTGATCAGTAATCCTAAGTTCATTATGATATTTTCCCGGCAATGGTGCCAAAAATCTAAGGCAGAACCTAAGGCAGAGTAACTATCGTGTAGCTAGTCTGTTGGAAAGTATCTACGATTTTATTAAATAAATATCGTACTCTCAGGGAAGTGGTAACGGCTTAGCAGTAGCTAGCCTTTTATCCTAACTCTTATCTTATGATCTAGTTATGCAATCTTCATCAATAACTTTGATGAGAGGGTGATCCATTCTCCACTAGGTTTAAGTGTAATTAAGCCTAAAAGTGTTTTATAGATAACGTCCTGATTCTATGTTATAATGTTACTACATGTTTATTGACCTATCTTCGAGTATTTTAGATGCATTTTAGCCTGGATTACAACTATGTTCTGAGTCTAAAGGTGTACCACATCTGAGTCTCTATGCTACCGCCCCATCGCCAAGGTAAACGACCCTACTCACGGTTCGAACAAAAGACAACTATCAAAGCCCTATGTCAATTCGGGGATCACGCCACTGGCCCATAACCGCCGGCATAACGCTCTACTCAGCCTACCTAGACTACTCTAACAAACAGGGTGTTCCGCAGGTTATTTTATCTAGTATGGCAGACATCAATACTCATTGATGCCTGTTAAACTAAACAGGTTATGAATAGACCGTGGCTAGGAATTGTCATAGTGAATATTTAAGCAGGTGGCCATTTCCGGAAAATCATAAGAGCTTCAACATATAAAACAAATATTCATAGAAATCATAATCCAGTATTCAAAATCATTCTTTGGACAAACACAATAACAACATATAAGAGAGGGACAAGGGGACTAATGCCATAAAGAAATCACCCTTTACTTAGTCTCGTCGATGGAGCGTACTGATGTATATGTCGTATTGCTTGACCCGACTCTGCTCGACAGAACCTTCGGAGGACGCTTCCTCAGCCTAGTAGCTGGACTTTACCTTAATACACAGCTTAAGCCCAGCCCTGTGGACTGACTCTTCGAACGCTTCAAGCCCTCTTAGGATCTCCTAACGAAATCCCGGGTATCTATGAATACCAGAAACGAACCTATCTATCGAAGCCTAAGATCTGAGACTAATTCTCAGAAACTAAGAAAACGAAACACTAACTAGAAAGAAAGAAAACTTATACTAAACCCGAGTCTCTCAGTGACTTATGTACTCGAGAAAAGTGTACACTTGAAGTCACTGAATGACTCAGATCAAGTGGAGAGGGATGATTTCAACTGAGGAAGGCCTGGGGTATTTATAGCACTTTTCTGGAGTGATTTTCTCTCAAAAATTCGATGTGGGATTCTGAATTCTGGTTCGGGACGCCCATCCCGGATTGGGACGCCCGTCCCGACCTGTTGACCAGGTCAGGACGCCCATCCCGAAGTCTGAACTTCTGAAAAATTGCGTTTTTGCCCCGAAATTTGCCATTTTCTTCTACTTTTCACCTGACACTTCCAAAATCATGAAAACTGTGAAATTGAGTTAATAATGAACAATTAAGACCAATTTGCCCTCAATTTCACCCTAAATCGTGCCTAAAAACATGCTAAAATTGTGATATAATTTATGCATATCACATCCACAACTGGTGTAATTTTATCTAGTTAAGTCTTGAGAAGGTAATTGGCAGAGGTTTCTAATCCAGA
Organism: Asclepias syriaca; assembly: GCA_027405835.1. NCBI lineage: Eukaryota > Viridiplantae > Streptophyta > Magnoliopsida > Gentianales > Apocynaceae > Asclepias > Asclepias syriaca. Next base: position 11,321,784 of record CM049930.1, read on the forward strand.
CTAAGTTGTGCTCAATTACCAGGAATTCCCTATTCCTAATCAATAAGTTCAAAATAGTCATCACATCGCCTCCTACTAACCATAACATTCTACCTACATATCATAGACATAAACAATGTTTAACCAATCATACTGCATTTAGAAGTCTGAAAGAATGAAAAGTTTTGAAAACAAATTTTTTTTTGGAAGGGTGAAAATACGGGGAAAACATGCAAAATCATGCAAAATTTTTCAAACTACTACAGTGCACCGTGCACTGCTACCCCACACTTAAGTCTGACACTGTCCTCAGTGTTTACGATAATTAACTTAATAAAATCGTAGATACTTTCCAACAGACTAGCTACACGATAGGTACTCTGCCTTAGGTTCTGGCTGATTAAGTGACACCATAGAGACTAAATGTGACAATTAGTCAATCACAGTCCTTAATTATTCATAATCAACATAGGGTAAATAACACCTATTTAGCACGTCAACCGGAAACCCCATCACTTACCGCCTTGGATGTTTTCTCAATTTTTGGATTGAGTGGCAGCAATGTAGCTTGAGAGCCCTTGTGCGTTTTACTCATGTAAAACAGCACACATTAAGGAATGGATAATATACTGATATCCATAAATCATATCACATTTATAGCATGTTTTTAGGCATAATTTAGGGTGAAATTGATAGGAAATCGGTCTTAATTGATTGTTATTAACTCAATTTCACAGGTTTTGTGATTTTGGAAGTGTTAGGTGAAAAGTAGAAGAAAATGGCAAATTTCGGGGCAAAAACGCGATTTTCAGAAATTCAGAAGTCGGGGTGGGCGTCCCGAATCAGGATGGGCATCCTGATCTGGTCAACAGGCCAGGACGGGCGTCCAGGACTCAGGACGGCCGTCCTGACCTGGTCAACAGGGCGGGACGGGCATCCCGTATGCCTGGTCAAAATCCCACATCGAATTTTTGAGAGAAAATCACTCCAGAAAGCTGCTATAAATACCCCAGGCCTTCCTCAGTTGAATTCATTCCTCTCCACTCGATCTGAGTCATTTAGTGAATTCAAGTATACATTTTTCCAGTATACGAGTCACTTAGCGACTCAGGTTTCAGTATAAGTTTCTTTTTATTTCTAGATAGTGTCTCATGTTCTTTGTTTCTGAGAATTAGTCTCAGATCCTAGGATACGACTAGATAGGTTCGTTTCTGGTATTCATAGAATACCCAGGATTTCGTTAGGAGATCCTAAGAGGGCTCTAGGCGTTCGAAGAGTCAGTCCACAAGGCTGGGCTTAAGCTGGGTATTAAGGTAAAGCCCAGCTACTAGGCTGAGGAAGAGTCCTCCGAAGGTTCTGTCAAGCAGAGTTGGGTCGAGCAGTCCAACATATACAAGCAGTTGCTCCATAGGCGAGACTAAGTAAAGGGTGAATTCTTTATGGCATCAGTCCCCCTGTCCCTCTCTTATATGTATGTACTATGTTCGTCCAAATATTAATTATGTTTATTGGATTATGATTTTATGAGTATTTGTTATACATGTTGAAGTTCTTTATGATTTTCCGAAAATGGCCACCAGCTTAATATTCATTATGTCTGCATGTCTAATGTAGTTTCTTTTAAACTAAACGTAAGGTTATAGACAATTCCTAACCACGGTCTAATCATAACCTGTTTTGTTTAACATGAATCAATTTAGGACTTTCCCGTTGGAAAGCATTGGTATATGCCATATTAGATAAAATAACCTACAGAACACCTTGTTTGTTATAGTAGTCTAAGTAGGCTGAGTTTGTGTGTTTATGCCGGCGTTAGGGCGAGCGACATGATCCCCGAAGTGATATAGGGCCTCATGGATGCCTTTAGCTCGAACCGTGAGTAGGGCCGTCATTAAGGTAGGGCGGTTTATCACGTAACTCAGATGTGGTACACCTTTAGACTCAGTACATAATTGCAATCTAGGCCAAGACATGTCTAAAATATTCGAAGATAGGTCAATCAACATGTAGGAACCGTATAACATAGAGTCAGGACATTATCTGTAAAACACTTTTAGGCTTAAATAGACTTAAACCTAGTGGAGAATGAATCACCCTCTCATCAAAGATATTGATGAACGAATGCATGACTGGATCATAAGATAAGGGTAAGAGGATAGGTACTACTAAGCCGTTACCACTTCCCTGGGAGTACGATATTTGATTTAATTAAAATCGTAGATACTTACCAACAGACTAGCTACACGATAGGTACTCTGCCTTACGTTCTGATTGATTAAGTGACAGTATAGAGACTAAGTGTGACAATTAGTTAGGATAAGTCCTTAATTATACATAATCAACATAGGGTAAAACAACACCTATTTTAGTATATCAGTCGGAACGCATCAGATTTTTGGCGCCGTTGCCGGGGAAATATCATAATGAATTTAGGATTCCTGATCAAAATTCTAGAGACTTATGGTAGGTAACTGATGCGTTTCCGACTGATATGCTAAATAGGTGTTATTTTACCCTATGTTGATTATGAGTAATTAAGGACTGAGATTGACTAATTGTCACATTTAGTCTCTATGGTGTCACTTAATCAGCCAGAACCTAAGGTAGAGTACCTGTCGTGTAGCTAGTCTGTTGGAAAGTATTTACGATTTTATTAAATAAATATCGTACTCCCAGGGAAGTGGTAACGGCTTAGTAGTAGCTAGCCTTTTATCATAACTCTTATCTTATGATCCAATTATGCAATCTTCATTAATAACTTTGATGAGAGGGTGATCCATTCTCCACTAGGTTTAAGTCTAATTAAGCCTAAAAGTGTTTTATAGATAACGTCCTGATTCTATGTTATACTGTTCCTACAAGTTGATTGACCTATCTTTGAGTATTTTAGATGCATCTTAGCCTGGATTGCAACTATGTTCTGAGTATAAAGGTGTACCACATCTGAGTCAACTAATAAACCGCCCTACATTAATGACGGCCCTACTCACGGTTCGAGCTAAAGGCATCTATGAAAGCCCTATGTCACTTAAGATCTGAGACTAATTCTCAGAAACTAAGAAAATGAAACACTAACTAGAAAGAAAGAAACTTATATTGAACCCGAGTCTCTAAGTGACTTATGTACTCGAGAAAAATGTACACTTGAAGTCACTAAATGACTCAGATCACGTGGAGAGGAATGATTTCAACTGAGGAAGGCCTGAGGTATTTATAGCAGCTTCCTGGAGTGATTTTTCTTCAAAAATTCGATGTGGGACTCTGAATTCTGGTCCGGGACGCCCGTCCTGGATTGGGACGTCCGTCCCGGTCTGTTGACCAGGTCAGGACGCCGGTCCTGATTCGGGACGCCCTCCCTGACTTCCGAACTTCTGAAAAATTGCGTTTTTTCACCGAAATTTGCCTTTTTCTTCTACTTTTCACCTAACACTTCCAAAATCATAAAAACTGTAAAATTGAGTTAATAACAAACAATTAAGACTGATTTACCCTCAATTTCACCATAAATTATGTCTAAAACATGCTAAAAATGTGATATGATTTATGTATATCAGATAACCCCACACTTAGCTTTTTGCTTGTCCTCAAGCAAATTCTACCTGAAGTTAGTGATTCTAAATCATATGTGCAGTAATTTAAATTCCTAGTCATGTTTTTATTCCAAAAATTATTCTGACAATTTTTAATATAGGTCTGACTGGTTAGGTTACTATGATAAGGTCTCAAATGTCTCTAGTAGATTGTTATAGTCAAGCAGTTGACAACTTAACAACTAGGTTGAATTCTTCTCTTAGTCACAAGGTCTTCCTGATGTGTAGTGTGTGTACTAGTCTAGACCAGATAGTCAACACAATATACTCTTGTCTTAACTACTACCAGATAATATTTCAACCCGTCGCTAGACATACTAACAACAGACAACTTTATGAGTTCTGAGCCTTGGTGATCAGATTTTAATTATTTAGCACTTATTGATTTTTTTCTTTTATAGATTCGGGGTATTTTGAGTCTGCTTAGAACACGTCAACTTCAACTACCCATGTAGCGAGTCCCACTCTGATGACTCCCAAACCTACACGACCTTAGGGCATCAGGCTTTAAGTTCCCCGAAGGAGTGGTGCTCGAGTAGCGAAGGCCGCTGGCAAACTACCCTTATTTAATTAACTCTTTTTTTTGTTTCTTTTCACTTTTAGCTCAGAGTCTCATCTAGTCACTCTAATTGCCAATACATCCACAACTGGTTTAATTTTATCTAGTTAAGTCTTGAGAAGGTATTTGGCTGAGGTTTCTAATATAGACTAAGTTGTGCTCAATTATCAGGAATTCCTATTCCTAATCAATAAGTTCAAAATAGTCATCACATCGTCTTCTACTAACCATAACATTCTACCTACATATCATAGACATAAACAATGTTTAACCAATCATACTGCATTTAGAAGTCTGAAAGAATGAAAAGTTTTGGAAAAATAAATTTTGGAAGGGTGAAAATATGGGGAAAACATGCAAAATCATGCAAAAAATTTCAAACTACTACAGTGCACCGTGCACTGCTACCCCACACTTAAGTCTGACACTGTCCTCAGTGTTCATGCATAGCTAAACTACCCCACACTTATTTGAAAACAAGAAACAGAAATAAAACAAAACAACACAAAGAATTCTTACCCCACACTTATTCGACTAACTACGGGCAAGAAAAAAAATAGAGTAATGAAAGAAATAACAAATAACAAAACATGAAATAAAATGAAAGACATACTCCCTTATTCTGTGAAGTCAACAGTCTGCTCGGACAAGTCAAAAGGCTCTCTGTAAATCTTTAAGCGTTGTCCTTTCACTTTTTGAATAATACCGTCAGAATCCATGATGTCACATGCTCCGAAAGGTGATACTTCCGTGATTGTGAACGGGCCTGACCAACAGCTACGCAGCTTTCCTGGGAAAAATTTTAAACGTGAGTTGTATAGCAATACCTTATCTCCTGGTTCAAAATTCTTCTGGGCTCTGAGTCGCCTGTCATGCCGGAGTTTACTTGTCATCTTGAATTGATGTGAGTTTTCATAGGCTTTGAGCCTCCACTCATCCATTTCGTTGAGTTGTAGAATCCGGTGTTCCTTAGTTAAATTATCGTCGAGGTTGCATTTTTGTACCGCCTAGTAAGCTCTGTGTTCAAGTTCAACCGGAAGGTGGCATGCTTTTCCATAGACTAGTTGATAAGGTTAGAACCCCGTAGTGGTCTTGTATGCTGTACGGAAGGCCCATAATGCATCCTCCAGTTTATTGGCCCAATCCTTACGGTTAACACCCACAGTCTTTTCTAGGATTCTCTTTATTCCCCTATTGGTTACCTCAGCCTACCCATTGGTTTAAGGATGGTAGGCTGTGGAAACACGATGCTGAACTCCGTATTGTTGAAGTACCTTCTGCAATTGAGAGTTGCAGAAGTGCGTACCTCGATCACTGATTAGGGCTTTCGGACATCCAAATCTGGCGAAAATCTTCTTCAGGAATCTGCATACGGCTCTAGCATCATTAGTAGGTAGGGCCAGTGCCTCAGGCCATTTTGAAAAATATTCTACAGCTACTATGATGTACTGCTTACCAAAAGAGGGAGGAAACGGACCCATGAAGTCTATACCCCATATGTCAAATATTTCTACACTTTGAATTACCTGTTGGGGTAGACTATCTCAAGAAGATATGGTTCCAGCTTTCTGACAGGCATCGCACGATCCTGTGAATGCTGCGGCATCTTTGAATATGGTAGGTCAGTAGAAGCCCGCTTCTAATACTTTTCGGGCGGTATTAGCTGCAGCTAAGTGACCGCCTGTTGGTCCGAAGTGACAATGTTCCAGAATTTGGAAACCTTCTTCTTGGGAGACACATCTCCTGATCATCTGATATGCACATATTCGAAATAGAAAAGGATCTTCCCAATAGTAATATTTCAGGTCAGCAAAGAATTTTCTTCTTTGTTGAGTAGTGATATCACTAGGGAGAGTCCGAGCTGCCAAGTAATTTGCTATATCTGCAAACCAAGGGGGTGAGAAAATAGCAAACATTGCACATAGATTCTCATCCGGAATTTATCAGATATGATTGATTCATCAAGCTTCTAGGGTCGGATTCTTAGCCTAGACAAGTGGTCTGCGGCTAAGTTTTCTGCCCCTTTCTTATCCCGAATTTCTATGTCGAATTCTTGAAGCAATAAAACCCATCTGATTAATCTTGGTTTTGCATCGGTTTTATTGAACAAGTATTTTAATACAGAATGATCAGTATAAACAATAGTTTTAGACATGACTAGATAAGATCAAAACTTATCAAACGCATATACTACTGCTAATAATTCCTTCTGTCGTAGTGTAATTTTCCTGAGCATCAGTTAAGGTTTTACTAGCATAATATATTACTGAAATTTCTTATCATGTCTTTGTCCTAAAACTACTCCTACTGCATAGTCACTAGCATCACACATAAGCTCAAAAGGTAGACTCCAGTCAGGTGACGTCATGACAGGTGCAGTAGTTAAAGTTCCTTAAGTCTATTAAAAGCTTTTAGACATTTTCATCAAAGACAAATGGAACATCTTTTCCGAGTAAATTGGTCAACGGCCTGGCTATTAATGAAAATCTTTTATAAACCTACGATAAAAGCCAGCGTGTCCCAAAAAACTTCTAACGACTCTCACATTCTTGGGTGGAGGTAGTTTTGAAATAACTTCAATTTTGGCCTTATCTACTTCCATACCTAGGTGTGAGATCTTATGTCCTAAAACGATTCCCTCTTTTACCATGAAGTGGCATTTTTCCCAATTTAAACTCAAGTTAGATGTTATACAACGTTTCAACATTAACTCCAAGTTCTTTAGACAAACCTCAAATGAATTACCAAAAATAGAAAAGTCATCCATAAATACTTCCATAGATTTTCCTAACATGTCCTCAAAGATAGCAGTCATACAACGTTGAAATGTAGCAGGTCCATTACACAAACCAAAAGGCGTCCTTCTATATGCAAATGTTCCAAAAGGGCATGTGAAAGTAGTTTTATGCTGGTCCTCAGGGGAAATAGGAATTTGAAAATAACTAGAAAACCCATCAAGAAAGCAATAAAACATATGTCTAGATAATCTTTCTAACATTTGGTCAATAAAAGGAAGGGGGAAGTGGTCTTTTCGTGTGGCTGTATTCAGTTTCCTATAGTCTATGCATACACGATGACCAGTTACAGTTCTCGTAGGGATTAGTTCATTATGCTCATTCCTGACAACTGTTATACTGCCTTTCTTAGGTACTACCTACACCGGGCTTAGCCACTCACTATCTGAGATAGGGTAGATAAGTTCTGCATCTAACAGTTTGATTACTTCTTTCTTAACAACATCACACACATTAGGATTCAACCTCCTTTGAGGTTGCACACATGGCTTATACTCAGTTTCTAGAAGAATCTTATGCGAACAAAAGCTTGGATTAATACCTGGAATGTCTGCAATTTTGTAGGCGAAGGCTCTTCTATACTTCCTGCATATGTCCACGGTCAGCTTCCTTTGTTCTGCAGTCAGATCAGCTGCAAGAATAATGGGAAGTTTCTTGTTGTCATCTAGGAATTTGTAGCACAGATGAGTGAGTTCCTTCAGTTCCAAGTCTGGTGGATCTTCAAACAAAGTCCGTTCTTTCTTCATGTCATCATCACCTATCTCAGTGAAACTATCAGAAGTAATTTCATTTTCAGAAGAGCTAAGTTCAGTCTCCTCTAATTCTATGGAGTCCTCACTCAGGACTTGATAGTTTGAGCATAGGTCTGTCACGTTAACTACAATCAAGTGTTCAATAGCATCCACACAAAAACAAGTATCATCTAAATGCATGGGATACCTAAGGGTCTCATTAAGATCAAAAGAGATGTCCTCATTACCTACCCTTAACTTGATTTGACCATTACTAACGTCTATTAATGCTTTTGAGGTAGCTAGAAATGGTCGACCTAGGATCAGGGGCACTCCTCCTTCCCCATTCATATCCATGACAACAAAGTCCACATGAAACACAAATTTTCCAACCTTTACTAAGAGATCTTCAATTATTCTTTTGGGGATTTTGACTGTCCTATCTGCAAGTTGTATGCACATCCTAGTCGTTTTCAAATCATGCAATCCTAATTTATCAAATAAACTAGATGGCATAAGATTAATACTAGCTCCTAAGTCTGTTAATGCATGCATGTTAGTAATATTTCCAATTGTACATGGCAAGGTAAAACAACCAGGATCTTTCTGTTTAGACGGTAGTTTATTCAACAGAACCGTCGAACATTCTTCATTAAGAACCACCTTGTCCATGTCAAATTTTCTTTTATTACTAACAACTTCTTTTAAAAACTTAGCATACTTTGGCATTTCAGAAATAACATCAAGTAAAGCCAAATTAACATGAATCTGACTAAAATTCGTAAGAAATTTTTCAAATTGCTCCTTATCTTTATTGTGCATAAATCTGGCAGGGTAAGGTACTTTTGGCCGGTACTCAGGAATAAACTCCGTCTTCCCTTTCCTTACTACTTCGATTTCGACATCCGTCGGCATTGGATCCTTGGAGCCTTCTTCTGGTTCCTGCACAAGAATAGGAGGCTCAGATGGTTTGGGTGGAGATGGAGATAGAATTTTTACCAGATCTTAGAGTGATGGTCTTGCATTCAGTTTGAGGGTTGGTCTCAGTGTTGCTTGGTAGCGTTCCCTGGGACCTGTGAGAGAGATGGGTGGATAGCTAGCCCATTTGTCTCTCTAAGGTTTGGTTAGCAGCTTGTGTATTTCTGACTGTTTGCTCGGTCTGCTTCTGTCTGTTCTCGTTCTGTTGGATTCTTTCTGCATGAGCTTCATGGACCTTTCTGTTAGACTCTATCATTTCCTTGTTAGAGTCGGCAATGCTTTTCAGCATGTCCCTGAATTCTTGCATGGGATAAGTTGGAACGATGTAGTTCCTAGGTGCAGGCAGAGCGACTTGCTGGTTCTGCGGATATGGCAGTTACTGAGGTACCCTTTTCTGGAAGTTAGTAGTCTCGGAATTGTTTCTCCAGCTGAATCCCGGATGGTTCTTCCAAGTGGGATTGTAGGTGTTTCCTATAGGAGCAGAGTTAACTGCATCTACTTGTTCCATATCCTCTGGAATAGTTAATATTCCATTACCATAACAATCTCCACTGAAATGCGGTCCTTGGCAAAATTCGCAGACTTGATACACTGACTGAACGTTTTTCCCTTGTTGGAAAGCATTCAGTTGATTAGTAATGCTGGCCTTCAATGCCTCAAATTGATCATCAGTGGAGGCGATGACTGCATTTACTGGTTGCTTCTTAGCTCGGCCACTTGTGCGCTAGTTCTTGCTATTTCTATATAGCCTCTCCAGAGCGTTTCTAGCTTCTACATCACTCATTCCATTGAAACCGCTTTGGGGATTAAGTCCATCAAGAACTTGCTTACCCATGTCTGTCATACCCTCGTAAAATTGTTGGATTAGCAATGCTTTGGTAAGTCCATGTTGGGGGCAGAGCCTGAGTAGCTCCTTGAATCTGTCCCAAGCTTCGATCACTGTCTCATTAGCAGCTTGAGTAAAACTGGACAGAGCCCTTCGATATTCTAGGACCTTTGCTGCAGAGTAGTACTCTTCTAGGAAGGCTTTGCTTAACTCGTCCCAAGAGGTGATAGAGTTAATAGGCAGCTGGGCCAACTGATACGTGAAAATCATATACCTTTTTTAGCATGTTTTTATGTATGATTTAGGGTGAAATTGATAGGAAATCGATCTTAATTGATTGTTATTTACTCAATTTCATAGTTTTTATGATTTTGGAAGTGTCATGTGAAAAGTAGACGAAAACAGCAAATTTTGGGGTAAAAATGCAATTTTTGGAAATGCTGACTTGGTCAACGGTCCGGGACGGGCGTCCCGACCCAGTCAAACCACCAGGACGGGCGTCCCAATCCAGGACGGGCGTCCCGAAGCACCAGAACTTGTCCCACATCGAAAGTTTTGGAGATTTTCACTCCAGAAAGCTGCTATAAATACCTCAGGCCTCCAGGAGTTGAAATCATCCCTCTCCACTCGATCTGAGTCATTTAGTGACTTCGATTGTACATTTTTCTCGAGTACATAAGTCACTGAGAGACTCGGGCTCAGTATAAGTTTATTTCTATTCTTAGAGAGTTTCTCGTTTTCTTTGTTTTCTGAGAGTCTGTCTCAGAATCTTAGATTACGACTAGATAAGGTTCATTTTTGGTATCATAGAATACCGGGATTTCGTTAGGAGATCCTAAGAGAGAGATAGGGTGCGTGTTCTTAGTCAGATTAGGGCAATTTGCTTAAGCCCGGGATGTAAGGTAAAGCAATTGGTACTAGGTCTGAGGAGCATTCTCCGAAGGCTCTGCCGAGCAGAGTAGGATCGAGCAGTCAGAAGCATACAGGAGCTGCAGCGCCGGTTGGACCTGCATAAAGCGGTGACTACTTTATGATAGTGGGTCCCCTAGACGAGGTTCTGTATGTTTACTAATTGTTTTATCTGAATATTAATTTGATACTAAATTTATTATCATACATGTTTTACAATTTGAGATACTGTTCATTTTCCCGGGAAGATCATAGAGCTAGAATTATCATTATGAATGTTGAACTGTCGTGTCCTTTTAAATTAAACTAGGGTTATAGACAACTCCTAACCAAGGTCTGAATCATAACCGGTTTAGTTTAACAGACTGTAAAAGGTCTGCCAGATTAGGAAGAAATAACAAAACAGATCACCATGTTTGTTAGAGTACCCTAATAAAGATGAGTTTGTACGCTAGGCCAATCCTAGGGTTAAGTGACATGATACCGAAGTGACATAGGGTACCGTTCATGGATACTTTAATCCGACAGACTGGATTGACAGTCTGTGGCTGGATGTAGGATTCGAGGGGAGGTCTTTCAGTAGCCATCTCTGTTCTTCGCTTGTTAGCTGTACGAATGAGACGTTCAGGATTCTCAACTGGTGTTTCAAGGTTAGCTTCTGAAGTTCGAGTCATGCAACTACAGAGAAGAATATGTTTAAGCCTGAGCAAACTGGTTAGTGGAGTTACATGGAAAGCGAAAAAAAATTAAAAATTCAGATGAAAAACAAATATTTAATCATGAAGGAACAAAGAAAATCATACAAGAGATAGGAAAAAGAACAACTTACCATTTGAACAAGAAAAAGTACAATTTTTTTCGGATTTTAAAATTTAACATTTTTTTCCTTTTTATATTTCGAAAGCAGTTAAATTTCCTCAATATGGTTTTTAGAATAATTTTCTAAAATTTGATTATCCTAAATGTCTTAATTCCAGATAATATCTAAAATCAATTAGTTATGATAACCCTATATTTCAAAAAGTGATTGTCTAACTAGCATAAGATAAGTGTAGGTCTAAAGTCTAGGTTACTACCATTACCTATCATAAGTTCCTAGAATTGTGATCAGTAATCCTAAATTCATTATGATATGTCCCCGGCAACGGTGCCAAAAATCTGATAACTTCCCGACTGATATGCTAAATAGGTATTATTTTACCCTATGTTGATTATGAGTAATTAAGGACTGACATTGACTAATTGTCACGTTTAGTCTTTATAGTGTCACTTAATCAGTCAGAACCTAAGGCAGAGTACCTATCGTGTAGCTAGTATGTTGGAAAGTATCTACGATTTTATTAAATAAATATCGTACTCCCAGGGAAGTGGTAACGACTTAGTAGTAACTAGCCTTTTATCCTAACTCTTATCTTATGATCCAGTTATGCAATCTTCATCAATAACTTTGATGAGAGGATGATTCATTCTCCACTCGGTTTAAGTTTAATTAAGCCTAAAAGTATTTTTGTAGATAATGTTCTGATTCTATGTTATACTGTTTCTACATGTTGATTGACCTATCTTCGAGTGTTTTAGACATGTCTTGGCCTGGATTGCAACTATGTTCTGAGTCTAAAGGTGTACCACATCTGAGTATCTAATAAACCGCCCCATCGCCAAGGTAAATGGCCCTACTCACGGTTCGAACTAAAGACAGCTATGAAAGCCCTATGTCACTTCGGGGATCATACCGCTCGCCCATAACCGCCGGCATAAACGCTCTACTCAGCCTACTTAGACTACTCTAACAAACAGGGTGTTCCGCATGTTATTTTATCTAATATGGCAGACTAAACAGGATGCCTGTTAAACTAAACAGGTTATGAATAGACCGTGGTTAGGAATTGTCTATAACCCTAAATTTAGTTTAAAAGAAACTACATTAGACATGCAGACATAATGAATATTAAGCAGGTGGCCATTTTCGGAAAAAACATAATAACTTCAACATATGCAACAAATATTCATAACAATTATAATCTCGTATTCATAACAAATATTTGGACAAACTCAATACAAACATATAAAGAAAGGGACAAGGGGGACTGATGCCATAAAGAAATCACCCTTTACTTAGTCTCGCCAATGGAGCAACTTCTTGTATATGTCGTACTGCTCGACCCGACTCTGCTCGACAGAACCTTCGGAGGACGTTTCCTAAGCCTAGTAGCTGGACTTTACCTTAATACCTAGCTTAAGCCCAGCCCTGTGGACTGACTCTTCGAACGCCTCGAGCCCTCTTAGGATCTCCTAACGAAATCCCGGGTATTCTATGAATACCAAAAACTAACCTATCTATCGAAGCCTAAGATCTGAGACTAATTCTCAGAAACTAAGAAAACGAAACACTAACTAGAAAGAAAGAAACTTATACTGAACCCGAGTCTCTAAGTGACTTATGTACTCGAGAAAAATGTACACTTGAAGTCACTAAATGACTCAGATCAAGTGGAGAGGAATGATTTCAACTGAGGAAGGCCTGGGGTATTTATAGCAGCTTCCTAGAGTGATTTTTCTTCAAACATTCGATGTGGGACTCTGAATTTTGGTCCAGGACGCCCGTCTTGCATTGGGATGCCCGTCCCGGTCTATTGACCAGGTCAGGACGGCCGTCCCGAGTCCTGGATGCCCGTCCCGACTTGTTGACCAGGTCAGGACGCCCTCCCCGACTTTTGAACTTCTGAAAAATAGCGTTTTTGCCCCGAAATTTGCCATTTTCTTCTACTTTTCACCTGAAACTTCCAAAATCATAAAAACTGTGAAATTGAGTTAATAACAAACAATTAAGACTGATTTGCCCTCAGTTTCACCCTAAATTGTGTCTAAAAACATGCTAAAAATGTGATATGATTTATGCATATCACTAGCGACAAGTCGAAATGTTATCTTGTAGTAGTTAAGACGAGAGTATATCGTGTTGACTATCTGGTCTAGACTAGTACACACACTACACGTCAGGAAGACCTTGTGACTGAGAGAAGAGTTCAATTTAGTTGTTAAGTTGTTATACCTGCTTGACCATAATAATCTACTAGAGACATTTGAGACCTTGTCATAGCAACCTAACCAGTCAGACCTGTGTTGTGAATTGTCTGAATAATTTTTGGAATAAAAACATGACTAGAAAATTTTAGTGACTGCACATATGATTTAAAATCACTAATTTCAGGTAGACTTTGCTTGAGGACAAGCAAAAAGCTAAGTGTGGGGTTATATGATATGCATAAATCATATCACATTTTTAGCATGTTTTTAGGCATAATTAAGGGTGAAATTTATAGGAAATTGGTCTTAATTGATTGTTATTAACTCAATTTCATAGTTTTTGTGATTTTGGAAGTATCAGGTGAAAAGTAGAAGAAAATGGCAAATTTCAGGGCAAAAATGCGATTTTCAGAAATTCAGAAGTCGGGGTGGGCGTCCCGAATCAGGATGGGCGTCCTGACCTGGTCAACATGCCAGGACGGGCGTCCAGGACACGGGACGGCCGTCCTGACCTGGTCAACAGGTCGGGACGGGCGTCCCAATCCAGGACGGGTGTCCCGAATGCCTGGTCAAAATCCCACATCGAATTTTTGAGAGAAAATCACTCCAGAAAGTTGTTTAAAAACCCCAGACCTTCCTCAGTTGAATTCATTCCTCTCCACTCGATCTGAGTCATTTAGTGACTTCAAGTATACATTTTTCTAGTATACGAGTCACTTAGCGACTCAGGTTTCAGTATAAGTTTCTTTTTATTTCTAGATAGTGTCTCGTGTTCTTTGTTTCTGAGAATTAGTCTCAGATCCTAGGATACGACTAGATAGGTTCATTTCTGGTATTCATAGAATACCCGGGATTTCGTTAGGAGATCCTAAGAGGGATCTAGGCGTTCGAAGAGTCAGTCCACTGGGCTGGGCTTAAGCTGGGTATTAAGGTAAAGTTCAGCTACTAGGCTGAGGAAGCGTCCTTCGAAGGTTCTGTTGAGCAGAGTCGGGTCGAGCAGTCCAACATATACAAGCAATTGCTCCATCGGCGAGACTAAGTAAAGGGTGAATTCTTTATGGCATCAGTCCCCCTGTCCCTCTCTTTATATTTATGTACTGTGTTCGTCCAAATATTAATTATCTTTATTGGATTATGATTTTATGAGTATTTGTTATACATGTTGAAGTTCTTTATGATTTTCTGGAAATGGCCACCAACTTAATATTCATTATGTCTGCATATCTAATGTAGTTTCTTTTAAACTAAACGTAGGGTTATAGACAATTCCTAATCACGGTCTAATCATAACCTGTTTAGTTTAACAATCATCAATTTAGGACTTTCCCGTTGGAAAGTATTGGTGTTTGCCATATTAGATAAAATAACCTACAGAACACCTTGTTTGTTAGAGTAGTCTAAGTAGGCTGAGTTTGTGTGTTTATGCCGGCGTTAGGGCGAGCGGCAAGATCCTCGAAGTGACATAGGGCTTTCATGGATGCCTTTAGCTCGAACCGTGAGTAGGGCCGTCATTAAGGTAGGGCGGTTTATCAGGTAACTCAGATGTGGTACACCTTTAGACTCAGTACATAATTGCAATCTAAGCCAAGACATGTCTAAAATATTCGAAGATAGGTCAATCAACATGTAGGAACAGTATAACATAGAGTTAGGACATTATCTGTAAAACACTTTTAGGCTTAAATAACTTAAACCTAGTGGAGAATGAATCACCCTCTCATCAAAGATATTGATGAACGATTGCATAACTGGATCATAAGATAAGAGTTAGGGTAAGAGGATAGTTACTACTAAGTCGTTACCACTTCCCTGGGAGTACGATATTTGATTTAATTAAAATCGTAGATACTTTCCAACAAACTAGCTACACATAGGTACTCTGCCTTAGGTTCTGATTGATTAAGTGACAGTATAGAGACTAAGTGTGACAATTAGTCAGGATAAGTCCTTAATTATTCATAATCAACATAGGGTAAAACAACACCTATTTTAGTATATTAGTCGGAACGCATCATATACACAAGCTGAAAATTACCAAATGATCAATATGAATAATATTCAAATAAAATTCAGCCTATGCACAAAGATTCATCACTCATTCACTAAATCAATAGAAAATTAAGCACAAGTATGAGTATAAAAATAAACTGAAAAATAAAAGTAACCAAATGCAAACAATCAATATTTACAAACAATTGACTCCAAAGTCCCCGGCAACGGCGCCAAAAACTTGTTGTGTTGTGACGTAAATGACACATAGAACTCACATACCAGCTCTAGGTATGTTGGTTCGGTGACGATGAAGACTCGACTGTAGGGTAGTACGTCCAGCATGCGTTTGACTTCCTGCTCCACCTCTAGCGTCTGTACTCCTGCCCAGTCAAGTGTTCTGCCCGTCAGTATGGTGCGTCCGATGTATCCGTGACATCTCTCCTGGTATGCTGGGCTGGAGTGAAATAGCATGAAAGGATGTGCCACCGATGTGACGGTCATGGTGGATATGATACGGGCGCATTTGGGAGCCATTTGGGTTGAGAGCTTTTGAGAGATTTCTAGAATTTAGGCAGGAAAAAAGATTCGAATTCGAATTCTGGAGGTGAATTTGAATTCGAAAGGATGGATTTTGGATAGGGAATGATTTTGATTTTTTGGAGGGAAATTTGAATTTTTGAACTTCGGGAAGGTTGCCAAAAATTTGTAGAGAAAAGGTAGAGAGAAAATTTTAGAGAAAATTTTTAGAGAGATGAATTTTTGGAAGTTGATTTGAGGGAAAATGAGAAAAATGGAATATTTGTAGGAGGGGCGGCCTTCAGGATGCCCGTCCTGGGTTGCTTCGGGATGCGTGCCAATTCCGAAATTGTTTTTTCATAATTCCCTGCAAATATCAGGATACCAAGAATAATCATAACTTTTAACAAGTCTTCATGTTTATCCAATCAAATTCAGACGCTGTTAAAAACTCTATGCAAAAAATCCTCAATCTCTTTTTTTTTTCGAAAATCATGACTACCCTAATCTTATCCTAACTTAAATTCAGCAAGAATTTCAGAAAAACAAAAACTGAGTTCATACAATTTAATTAGTGAAAAATAAACTGCATTTGCAAAAACTTTGTTTTTCATAGATTTGAAAAATGTCTGAAGAAAATTGTTGAATAAAATAAAGGACCCTTTAAAACGTTTGAAATTAGAAAATAGGGGTCAATTATTCAGGTTTAGTTCAAACAATTTATTTGCTGAGAATAAAAGTAAAAGAATCTTCCCTTTTTCAACGACCCTTATCTCTGATCTCCTGTAACTCTGCTCGAATGTTTCGCATCTCTATGCGTATGGCTCTCATCCCATCTCTCGGAGTAGTTGTGCACCTTGGTTCTCCTGAAGACTGACCGTGGCTCTAAGTCGGTCCATGTTGGTTGTGATATTCAGACTGATTTGGTCTAAATGACACAATCTGCTTGCAATTCCTTGATCCATCTCATAGATCCTTTGAGCCAAAGTATCTATCTGCACGGACAACACTGAATGATAACCGTTAGTACTTCCCCCGGATGAAAGGGTGTGCTCGTTAGGTGTTGGGGTGTATGCAGGAGATGTTGGTGAATTCTTGGTTTGGTCAATCGGTGGTGGATTTATAGGAACTCTCTGGGCAGGAGTGTGAACTGGAGATCTTTGAGGTTCTTCTCTAGGAGGGAAGGTATCTTCAGAAGGATCTTCTTCTGTGGGACTAAGCTAACGGGCATTCAGGAATCTTCTCACTAGGTCACTGGCATCTAGGCTTGAGTTTACTTCTACCGGTTGCGAAGGAAGAGTCCCTCATGGTATTTCTGGTTCAGGCCTAGATGGTCCTTCTGGCTTTGTCTTTTTTGGTCCTGGAGTGTCAGGGATTTCTGTTTTCTTTGCTTGGTTAGTAGCTACTCTTGTTCTCTTCATCTCTGAGTGCAAAGTCTAGTTAGAAATAACAAATAACAAGAATAGGAGGAAAAGGACGATAGAAAAGCAAGAAAAATATATTTAGGGATTTTGAATTTTTTAACATTTTTTTTCTTTTATATTTTATTTAGAAAGCAGATAAATTTCCTTAATATGATTTTAGAATAATTTTCTAAAATTTGATTATCCTAAGTGTCTTAATTTCAGATAATATCTAAAATTAGTTAGTTATGATAATCCTATATTTCGGAAAGTGATTGTCTAACTAGCATAAGATAAGTGTAGATCTAAAGTCTAGGTTACTACCGCTACCTATCATAAGTCTCTAGAATTGTGGCCAATAATCCTAAATTCATTATGATATTTCCCCGGCAACGGCGCCAAAAATCTAATAGCTTTCCGACTGATATGCTAAATAGGTGTTATTTTACCCTATGTTTGATTATGATTCATTAAGGACTTTGATTGACTAATTGTCACATTTAGTCTCTATGGTGTCACTTAATCAGCCAGAACCTAAGGCAGAGTACCTATCGTGTAGCTAGTCTGTTGGAAAGTATCTACGATTTTATTAAATAAATATCGTACTCCCAATGAAGTGGTAACGGCTTAGTTGTAACTAGCCTTTTATCCTAACTCTTATCTTATGATCCAGTTATGCAATCTTCATCAATAACTTTGATGAGAGGGTGATCCATTCTCCACTAGGTTTAAGTCTAATTAAGCCTAAAAGTGTTTTATAGATAAGGTCCTGATTCTATGTTATACTGTTCCTACATGTTGATTGACCTATCTTCGAGTGTTTTAGATATATCTTAGCTTGGATTGCAACTATGTTCTGAATCTAAAGGTGTACCACATTTGAGTAAACTGATATACTGCCCCATCGCCAAGGTAAACGGCACTACTCACGGTTACTACTAAAGACAACTATGAAAGCCCTATGTCACTTCGGGGATCATGCCGCTTGCCCATAACCGCCGGCATAAACGCTCTACTCAGCCTACTTAGACTACTCTAACAAACATGGTGTTCTGCATGTTATTTTATCTAATATGGCAGACACCAATACTAATTGATGCCTGTTAAACTAAACAGGTTATGAATAGACCATGGTTAGGAATTGTCTATAACCCTAGTTTTAGTTTAAAAGAAACTACATTAGACATGCAGACATAATGAATATTTAAGCAGGTGGCTATTTCCGTAAAAACATAACAACTTCAACATATATAACAAATATCCATAACAATCATAATCCAGTATTCATAATTGATATTTGGACAAACACAATAACAACATATAAGAGAGGGACATGGGGACTGATGCCATAAAGAAATCACACTTTACGTAGTCTCACCGATGGAGCGTACTGCTGTATATGTCGTATTGCTTGACCCGACTCTGCTCGACAGAACCTTCGGAGGACGCTTCCTCAGCCTAGTAGCTGGACTTTACCTTACGTCCTGGGCTTAAGCCCAGCCCTGTGGACTGACTCTTCGAACACCTAGAGCCCTCTTAGGATCTCCTAATGAAACCCTGGGTATTCTATGAATACCATAAACGAACCTATCTATCGAACCCTAGGATTTGAGACTATTTCTCAGAAACTAAGAAAAACGAAACACAAAAAGGAAAGAAAGAAAACTTATACTGATATCTGAGTCTCCGAGTGAGTTGTGTACTCGAGAATTGTACCCTAGAAACCACTGAATGACTCAGATCGAGTGGAGAGGGATGATTTCAACTGAGGAAGGCCTGGGGTATTTATAGCAGCTTTCTGGAGTGATTTTCTCTCAAAAATTCGATGTGGGATTCTGAATTCTAGTTCGGGACGCCCGTCCCGGATTGGGATGCCCGTCCCGGTCTGTTGACCAGGTCAGGGCGGCCGTCCCGAGTCCTGGACGCCCGTCCCGACCTGTTGACTAGGTCAGGACGCCCTCCCCGAAGTCTGAACTTCTGAAAAATTGCATTTTTACCTCGAAATTTGCATTTTCTTCCACTTTTCACATGACACTTCCAAAATCACAAAAAGTGTGAAATTGAGTTAATAACGAGGAATTAAGACCGATTTGCCCTCAATTTCACCCTAGATTATGCCTAAAAACATGCTAAAATGTGATATGATTTATGCATATCAGATAACCCCACACTTAGCTTTTTGCTTGTCCTCAAGCAAAGTCTACATGAAGTTATTGATTCCAAATCATAGTGCAGTCACTTAAATTTCCTAGTCATGTTTTTATTCCAAAAATTATTCAGACGATTCTTAGCACAGGTCTAACTGGTTAGGTTGCTATGACAAGGTCTCAAATGTCTCTAGCAGATTGTTATAGTCAAGCAGTTGACAACTTAACAACTAGGTTGAACTCTTTTCTTAGTCACAAGGTCTTCCTGATGTGTAGTGTGTGTACTAGTCTAGACCAGATAGTCAACACAATAAACTCTCGTCTTGACTGTTACCAGATAATACTTTGACCCTGTCGCTAGACATAATAACAATAGACAACTTTCTGAGTTCTGAGCCTCGGTGATCATATTTTTAATGATTTAGCATTTATTGATTTTTTTTTCTTTATAGATTCAGGGTATTTTGAGTCTGCTTAGAACACGTCAACTTCAACTATCCATGTAGCGAGTCCCACTCCGGTGACTTCCAGACCTACACGACCTTAGGGCATCAGGCTTTAAGTTCCCCGAAGGAGTGGTGCTCGAGTAGCGAAGGCCACTGGCAAACTACCCTTATTTGATTAACTTTTCTTCTATTTCTTTTCACTTTTAGCTCAGAGTCTCATCTAGTCATTCTAATTGCCAATACATCCACAACTGGTCTTAATTTTATCTAGTTAAGTCTCGGAAAGGTAATTGGCTGAGGTCTCTACTCCAGACTAAGTTGTGCTCAGTTATCAGGAATTCCCTATTTCTAATCAATTAGTTCAAAATAGTTCTCAATTGTCTCCTACTAACCATAACATTCTACCTACATATCATAGACATTAGCAAATGTTCACCAATCATACTGCATTTAGAAGTCTAAAAGAGTGAAAAATTTTGAAAATTTTTGGAAGGGTGTGAAAATATGGGGAGAACAAGCAAAATCATGAAAAAAAAGTTTTTCAAACTACTACAGTGCACTATGCACTGCTACCCCACACTTAAGGCTGACACTGTCCTCAGTGTTCATGCATTTCTAAACTACCCCACACTTATTTGAAAACAAGAGACAAAACAGAAAAAAAATTTCTTACCCCACACTTATTTGGATAACTATGGGTAAGAAGGAAAATAAGGAAATAGAAGAAATAACAAGAAAACATAGAGAAAACAATGCTGTTATGTCATATCAATCAATGTTACACAGAGATTCATATTTCATACAGGCCAGACATGATCACACACATAGAATGAAAACAACAAAAGGAAAAGAAAAGGAAAGAAAGACTAAGAACCCGGCTCGCCGTCGTTAGGTAGACCGAAGTCTGCCGGAAAGTCTATCGGAAAGTGGACCTCAGAGTTTTCCACCAGGTGGGAGGTATGCTGATGAATCTCATCGATCCTGCTAGTGTTCATAGCGACTCTGTCCTCTATCAACGTCAGCCATCTCTCGATCCTATCTATATCTCGGCTATATCGGGCTGAGAGTTCTGCCAATCCGTGCGACATGTGTCGTTCGAAGGCAGTGCATGGAACAAACGTCTCGGACGGAGGTATGTGTGCTGGAACTGCTCCTGGTGCCGAGGCCTGTCTGGCTGCTCAGTTTGGATAGAGTAATGCCCATTTGCATCCCGTATGACCATTCCCATGTTCCGTAGAATGGTGAGATCTGTAGGAATGGTGGTCGGTGCAACCTGGGTCAGCTCCGAGCCCTCGATGTCCAACTCCATGTAGTAAGCTATCCTGGTGATGAATGGCCCGAGCCCCAGACACTGTTTCCGAGTGTCCATAGCGAAACCCCACATGATGACCGTGATAAGTCGAGCCATCTCTACTGTGGATCCCATGTGCATGTTGGCCAAGAGGAATGTCTCCATTTGGGTGACATTCCCGGGGGCCGTCCGTCGTCTTGACAATGTGTGTGCGATAATGGCATGTAAGTAGCGAAGAGCAGGATAAATACCTGTGGCTTTCGCAAAGCCATGCTGGTAGGGGACACCCGTCATACCGATCTGAGCCTAAGCAGTGGAGACATCTGCAGACGTGAAGTCTCGAACTGCAGTGGTGTAGGCTGGCGTATCCAGCTCGTCTCTCTGCCAGATACCCAAGGCAATGCTGAACTCGGCCATGCTCATCGACCGATCTATTTTGCCCAAGCGGAATGTGATTTGCTCCTGATGGTACGTAAATGACGCATAGAACTCACATACCAGCTCTAGGTATGTTGGTTCGGTGACGATGAAGACTCGACTGTAGGGTAGTACGTCGAGCATGCGTCTGAATACCTGCTCCACCTCTAGCATCTGTACTGCTGCCCAATCAAGTGTTCTGCCCGTCAGTATGGTGCGTCCGATGTATCCGTGACATCTCTCCTGGTATGCTGGGCTGGAGTGAAACAGCATGAAAGGATGTGCCACCGATGCGACGGTCATGGTGGATATGATACGGGCGCGTTTGGGAGCCATTTGGGTTGAGAGCGTTTGAGAGATTTTTAGAATTTAGGCAGGAAAGAAGATTCGAATTCAAATTCTGGAGGTGAATTTGAATTCGAAAGGTTGGATTTTGGTTAGGGAATAATTTTGATTTTTTGGCGGGATATTCGAATTTTGGAGGGAAATTCGAATTTCAAATTTTGGAGGGAAATTTGAATTTTTGAACTTCGGGAAGGTTGCCAAAAATTTGTAGAGAAAAGGTAGAGAGATGAATTTTTGGAAGTTGATTTGAGGGAAAATGAGAAAAATGGAATATTTGTAGGAGGGACGGCCTTCGGGACGCCCATCCCGGAGGCAGGACTCTAGTCCCGCTAGACGCCCATCCCGGGTTGCTTCGGGATGCGTGCCAATTCCGAAATTATTTTTTTCGTAATTCCCTGCAAATCTCAAGATACCAAGAATAATCATAACTTTTAACAAGTCTTCATGTTTATCCAATCAAATTCAGACGTTGTTAAAAACTCTATGCAAAAATTCCTCAATCTCTTTTTTTTATTCCGAAAATCATGACTACCCTAATCTTATCCTAACTTAAATTCAGCAAGAATTTCAGAAAAACAAAAACTGAGTTCATACAATTTAATTAGTGAAAAATAAACTGCATTTGCAAAACCTTTGTTTTTCATAGAAATTTGAAAAATGTTTGAAGAAAATTGTTGAATATAATAAAGGACCCTTTAAAACGTTTGAAATTAGAAAATAGGGGTCAATTATTCAGGTTTAGTTCAAACAATTTATTTGTTGAGAATAAAAGTAAAAGAATCTTCCCTTTTTCAACGACCTTTATCTCTGATCTCCTGTAACTCTGCTCGAATGTTTCGCATCTCTATGCGTATGGCTCTCATCTCATCCCATTGCCTGCCCTGCTCACTTCGTAAGTCAGCCATCTCCCAGAGTAGTTGTGCACCTTGGTTCTCCTAAAGACTGACCGTGGCTCTGAGTCGGTCCATGTTGGTTGTGATATTCAGACTGATTTGGTCTAAATGACACAATCTACTTGCAATTCCTTGATCCATCTCATAGATCCTTTGAGCCAAAGTATCTATCTGCACGGACAACACTGAATGATAACCGTTAGTACTTCCCCCGGATGAAGGGGTGCGCTCGTTAGGTGTTGGGGTGTATGCAGGAGATGTTGGTGAATTCTAGGTTTGGTCAATGGGTGGTGGATTTATAGGAACTCTCTGGGCAGGAGTCTGAATTGGAGATCTTTGAGGTTCTTCTCTAGGAGGGAAGGTATCTTTAGAAGGATCTTCTTCCGTGGGACTAGGCTCACGGGCGTTCAGGAATCTTCTCACTAGGTCACTGGCATCTAGGCTTGAGTTTACTTCTACCGGTTGCGAAGGAAGAGTCCCTCGTGGTATTTCAGGTTCAGGCCTAGATGGTCCTTCTAGATTTGTCTTCTTTGCTCCTGGAGTGTCAGGGATTTCTGTTTTCTTTGCTTGGTTAGTAGCTGCTCTTGTTCTCTTCATCTCTGAGTGCAAAGTCTGGTTAGAAATAACAAATAACAAGAATAGGAGGAAAAGGATGATAGAAAAGCAAGAAAAATATTTTTAGGGATTTTGAATTTTTTAACATTTTTTTCTTTTATATTTTATTTAGAAAGCAGATAAATTTCCTCAATATGGTTTTAGAATAATTTTCTAAAATTTGATTATCCTAAGTGTCTTAATTTCAGATAATATCTAAAATTAGTTAGTTATGATAATCCTATATTTCGGAAAGTGATTGTCTAACTAGCATAAGCTAAGTGTAGATCTAAAGTCTAGGTTACTACCGCTACCTATCATAAGTCTCTAGAATTATGGCCAATAATCCTAAATTCATTATGATATTTCCCCGGCAACGGCGCCAAAAATATGATGGCTTTCCGACTGATATGCTAAATAGGTGTTATTTTACCCTATGTTTGATTATGATTCATTAAGGACTTTGATTGACTAATTGTCACATTTAGTCTCTATGGTGTCACTTAATCAGCCAGAACCTAAGGCAGAGTACCTATCGTGTAGCTAGTCTGTTGGAAAGTATCTACGATTTTATTAAATAAATATCGTACTCCTAGGGAAGTGGTAACGGCTTAGTAGTAACTAGCCTTTTATCCTAACTCTTATCTTATGATCCAGTTATGCAATCTTCATCAATAACTTTGATGAGAGGGTGATACATTCTCCACTAGGTTTAAGTCTAATTAATCCTAAAAGTGTTTTATAGATGATGCGATTCCGATTGACGTGCTAAATAGGTGTTATTTACCCTATGTTGATTATGAATAATTAAGGACTGTGATTGACTAATTGTCACATTTAGTCTCTATGGTGTCACTTAATCAGCCAGAACCTAAGGCAGAGTACCTATCGTGTAGCTAGTCTGTTGGAAAGTATCTACGATTTTATTAAGTTAATTATCGTACTCCCAGGGAAGTGGCAACGGCTTAGTAGTAACTAGCCTTTTATCCTAACTCCTATCTTATGATCCGGTTATGCAATCTTCATCAAATACTTTGATGAGAGGGTGATTCATTCTCTACTAGGTTTAAGTCTAATTAATCCTAGAAGTGTTTTATAGATGAGTTCTGATTCTATGTTATACTGTTCCTATATGTTGAATGACCTAAGTTCGAATATTTTAGATGCATCTTAGCCTGGATTGCAACTATGTTCTGTGTCTAAAGGCGTACCACATCTGAGGTCTCTAATAAACCGCCCTACCTTAATGACGGCCCTACTCACGGTTCGGGACGAAGGCATCCATGAAAGCCCTATGTCACTTCGGGTATCATACCGCTTGCCCTAGCCGCCGGCATAATCGGACTCAGCTCGGCCCCTAACTAGACTACTTTAACAGGCAGGGTGTTCAACATGTTATTTTATCTAGCATGGCAGACACAAATACTAATTGATGCCTGTTAAACTAAACAGGTTATGATTAGACCGTGGTTAGGAATTGTCTATAACCCTAACTTTAGTTTAAAAGACCACATTAAACATGCAGACATAGTGAATGTTAAGCAGGTGGCTATTTCCGGAAACATATAATAACGTCAACATATAAAACAACTATTCATAAAGAATCGTAATCTTGTATTCATAATAAGTATTTAGAACAAAATAATAACAACATATAAGAGAGGGACATGGGGACTGATGCCATAAAGAAATCACCCTTTACATAGTCTCGCCGACGGAGCGTACTGCTGTATATGTCGTATTGCTCGTCCTGACTCTGCTTGCTAGAACCTTCGGAGGACGCTTCCTCAGCCTAGTAACTGGGCTTTACCTTAATACCCAGCTTAAGCCCAGCCATGTGGACTGACTCTTCGAACGCCTAGAGCCCTCTTAGCATCTCCTAACGAAATCCCGGGTATTCTATGAATACCAGAAACGAACCTATCTATAGAAACCTAAGATCTGAGACTATTTCTCAGAAACTAAAACAAAACACTAATAAGAAAGAAAACTGACATCCGAGTCTCTGAGTGAGTTGTGTACTAGAAAAGTGTACACTGGAAACCACTAAATGACTCAGATCGAGTGGAGAGGAATGATTTCAACTGCTGGAGGCCTGAGGTATTTATAGCAGCTTCCCGGGGTGATTTTTCAACAAAACTTCGATGTGGGACTGGATCTGGGGATTCGGGACGCCCGTCCCGGATTGGGACGCCCGTCCTAATCAGTTGACCAGGTTGGGACGCCCGTCCCGGGTCCTGGATGCCCGTCCCGGTGCCTTGACTTGGTCGGGACGCCCGTCCTGAACCTTTGACCGAGTCAACATATCAAAAAATTGCGTTTTTGCCCCAAAATTTTCTGTTTTCGTCTACTTTTCACCTGACACTTCCAAAATCAGAAAAACTGTGAAATTAAGTAAATAATGAACAATCAAGATCAAATTACCTTCAATTTCACCCAAATTCATACATAAAAACATGCTAAAAAGGTGATACGATTTTCGCGTATCAGATAACCCCACACTTAGCTTTTTGCTTGTCCTCAAGCAAAGTCTACCTGAAGTTACTTAAATTCCTAGTCATGTTTTTATTCCAAAAATTCTTCAGACAAGTCTTAACACAGGTCTGACTGGTTAGGTTGCTATGACGAGGTCTCAGATGTTTTTAGTAGCTTGTTATGATTAGGCAGAAAATAAATTAACAACTAGGTTGAACTTTTTTCTTAGTCACAGGGTCTTCCTGATGTGTAGTGTGTGTACTAGTCCAGACCAGATAGTCAACACAATGTACTCTTGTCTTAACTACTACCAGATAACACTTCGACCTATCGCTAGACATATTAACAACAGACAACTTTTTGAGTTCTGAGCTTTGGTGATCAGATTTTTAATATTTTAGCATTTAGTTATTTTCTTTATAGATTCAGGGTATTTTGAGTCTGCTTAGAACACGCCAACTTCAACTACCCATGTAGCGAGTCCCACTCCGATGACTCCCAGATCTACACGACCTTAGGGCATCAGGCTTTAAGTTCCCCGAAGGAGTGGTGCTCGAGTAGCGAAGGCCGCTGGCAAACTACCCTCATTTGATTAACTTTCTTTAATTTCTTTTCACTTCTAGCTCAGAGTCTCATCTAGTCATTCTAACTGCCAATATATCCACAACTGGTCTAATTTTATCTAGTTAAGTCTCGAACAGGTAATTGGTTGAGGTCTCTACTCTAGACAAAGTTGTGTTCAGTTATCAGGAATTCCCTATTCCTAATCAATTAGTCCAAGATAGCTATCAATTATCTCCTACTAACCATAACATACTACCTACATATCATAGACATAAGCAATTGTTTAACCAAGCATACTGCATTTAGACGTCTGAAAGACGGAAAAAATTTTGAATTTTTTTTGGAAGGGTGTGAAAGTACGTGAAAAACAAGCAAAAGCATACAAAAACTGCTACAGTGCACCGTGCACTGCTACCCCACACTTAAATCTGGCACTGTCCTCAGTGTTCATGCATATCTGGCTACCCCACACTTATTTGAAAACAAGAAATAAAACACAAAGATTCTTACCCCACACTTATTCAACTAATTACGGGTAAGATGGAATCTAGAAATAACAAAACAAAAAATAAAATGAAAGAGATACTCCCTTATTCTGTGAAGTCCACAATCTGCTCGGACGAGTCAAACGGCTCTTTGTAAATCTTTAGGCGTTGTTCGTTTACTTTTTGAATAAGGCCGTCAGAATCCATGATGTCACATGCTCCGAAAGGTGATACTTCCGTGATCGTGAACGGTCCTGACCAACAGCTACGCAGCTTTCCTGGGAAGAATTTGAAACGTGAGTTGTACAACAATACCTTGTCTCCCGGTTCAAAATTTTTCTGGCTCTGAGTCGTCTGTCATGCCGGAGTTTACTTGTCATTTTGAATTGATATGAGTTCTCATAGGCTTTGAGCCTCCACTCATCCAATTCGTTGAGTTGTAGAATCCGGTGTTCTTTAGCTAAATTATCGTCGAGATTGCATTTTTGCACTGCCCAGTAAGCTCTATGTTCAAGTTCAACCGGAAGGTGGCATGCTTTTCCGTAGACTAGTCGATAGGGTGAGAACCCCGTAGTGGTCTTGTATGCTGTACGGAAGGCCCATAATGCATCCTCCAGTTTATTGGCCCAATCCTTACGGTTAACACCCACGGTCTTTTCTAGGATTCTCTTTATTCCCCTATTGGTTACCTCAGCCTGCCCGTTGCTTTGAGGATGGTAGGCTGTGGAAATGCGATGCTGAATTCCGTATTGCTGAAGTATCTTCTGCAATTGAGAGTTGCAGAAGTGCGTACCTCGATCACTGATTAGGGCTTTTGGACATCCAAACCTGGCGAAAATCTGCTTAAGGAATTTACATACGGCTCTAGCATCATTAGTAGGTAGGGCCTGTGCCTCAGGCCATTTTGAAAAATATTCTACGGCTACTAAGATGTACTTCATACCAAAAGAGGAAGGAAACGGATCCATGAAATCTATACCCCATATGTCAAATATGTCAAAAATATTCCCGCTTTCTGACAGGCATTGCACGATCCTGTAAATGTTGCGGCGCCTTTGAATATGGTAGGCCAGTAAAAGCCTGCTTCTAATACTTTTCGGGCGGTATTAGCTGCAGCTAAGTGACCGCCTGTTGGTCCGCAGTGACAATGTTCCAGAATTTGGAAACCTTCTTCTTGAGATACACATCTTCAGATCATCTGATCTGCACATATTCGAAATAGAAAAGGATCTTCCCAATAGTAATATTTCATGTCAGCAAAGAATTTTCTTCTTTGTTGAGCAGTGATATCACTAGGGAGAGTCCGGGCTGCCAAGTAATTTGCTATATCTGCAAACCAAGGGGGTGAGAAAATAGCAGATAATGCACATAGATTCTCATCCAAAAATTTATCAGATATGATTGTCTCATCAATGGCTTCTATCGGATTTTCTAACCTAGACAATGGTCTGCGGCTAAGTTTTTGCCCCTTTCTTATCCCGAATTTCTATGTCAAATTCTTGAAGCAATAAAACCCATCTAATCAATCTTGGTTTTGCGTCGGTTTTATTGAACAAGTATTTTAGTGCCGAATGATCAGTATAAACAATAGTTTTAGACAGGACTAGATAAGATCGAAACTTATCAAATGCATATACTACTGCTAATAATTCCTTTTCTGTCGTAGTGTAATTTTCCTGAGCATCAGTTAAGGTTTTACTAGCATAATATATTACATGAAATTTCTTATCATGTCTTTGTCCTAAAACTACTCCTACTGCATAGTCACTAGCATCACACATAAGCTCAAAAGGTAGACTCCAGTCTGGTGACGTCATGATAGGTGCAGTAGTTAAGAGTTCCTTAAGTCTATTAAAAGCTTTTAGACATTTCTCATCAAAGACAAATGGAACATCTTTTCCGAGTAAATTGGTCAACGGTCTGGCTATTAATGAAAAATCTTTTATAAACCTACGATAAAAGCCAGCGTGTCCCAAAAAACTCCTAACGGCTCTCACATTTTTGGGAGGAGGTAGTTTTGA
Source organism: Asclepias syriaca (assembly GCA_027405835.1). Taxonomy (NCBI): domain Eukaryota; kingdom Viridiplantae; phylum Streptophyta; class Magnoliopsida; order Gentianales; family Apocynaceae; genus Asclepias; species Asclepias syriaca. Next base: position 11,350,767 of record CM049930.1, read on the forward strand.
AATAACTTCAATTTTTGCCTTATCTACTTCCATACCTAGGTGTGAGATCTTATGTCCTAAAACGATTCCCTCTTTTACCATGAAGTGGCATTTTCCCAATTTATAACCAGGTTAGATTTTATACAACGTTTCAACATTAACTCCAAGTTCTTTAGACAAACCTCAAATGAATTACCAAAACAGAAAAGTCATTCATAAATACTTCCATAGATTTTCCTAACATGTCCTCAAAGATAGCAGTCATACAACGTTGAAATGTAGCAGGTGCATTACATAAACCAAAAGACATCCTTCTATATGCAAATGTTCCAAAAGGGCATGTGAATGTAGTTTTATGCTGATCCTCAGGGGAAATAGGAATTTGAAAATAACCAGAAAACCCATCAAGAAAGCAATAAAACATGTGTCCAGATAATCTTTCTAACATTTGGTCAATAAAAGGAAGGGGAAAGTGATCTTTTCGTGTGGCCGTATTTAATTTTCTATAGTCTATGCATACACGATGACCAGTTACAGTTCTTGTAGGGATTAGTTCATTATGCTCATTCCTAACAACTGTTATACCACCTTTCTTAGGTACTACCTGCACCGGGCTTACCCACTCACTATCTGAGATAGGGTAGATAAGTCCTGCATCTAACAGTTTAATGACTTCTTTCTTAACAACATCACACACATTAGGATTCAACCTCCTTTGAGGTTGCACACATGGCTTATACTCATTTTCTAGAAGAATCTTATGCGAACAAAAGCTTGGATTAATACCTGGGATATCTGCAATTTTGTAGGCAAAGGCTCTTCTATGCTTTCTGCACATGTCCACAGTCAACTTCCTTTGTTCTATGGTCAGATCAGCTGCAAGAATAATGGGAAGTTTCTTGTTGTCATCTAGGAATTCGTAGCACAGATGAGTGGGTAGTTCCTTCAGTTCCAAGTCTGGTGGATCTTCAAACGAGGTTCGTTCTTTCTTCATCTCATCATCACCTATCTCAGTGAAACTATCAGAAGTAATTTCATTTTCAGAAGAGCTAAGTTCAGACTCCTCTAATTCTAGGGAGTCTTCACTCAAGACTTGATAGCTTGAGCATAGGTCTGTCACGTTAATTGCAATCAAGTGATCCATGGCATCCACACAAAAACAAGTATCATCAAAATGCATGGGGTACCTAAGGGTCTCATTTAGATCAAAAGTGATGTCATCATTTCCTACCCTTCACTTGATTTGACCATTACTGACGTCTATTAATGCTTTTAAGGTAGCTAGAAATGGTCGACCTAGGATCAAGGGCACTCCTCCTTCCCCATTCATGTCCATGACAACGAAATCCACAAGAAACACAAATTTTCCGACCTTTACTAAGAGATCTTCAATTATTCCCTTGGGGATTTTGACTGTCCTGTCTGCAAGTTGTATGCACATCTTAGTCGTTTTCAAATCATGCAATCCTAATTTATCAAATAAACTAGATGGCATAAGATTAATACTAGCTCCTAAGTCTGCTAATGCATGCATGTTAGTAATATTTCCAATTGTACATGGCAAGGTAAAACAACCAGGATCTTTCTGTTTAGACGGTAGTTTATTCAACAGGACCGCCGAACAGTCTTCATTAAGAACCACCTTGTCCATGTCAAATTTTCTTTTATTACTAACAACTTCTTTTAAAAACTTAGCATACTTTGGCATTTCAGAAATAACATCAAGTAAAGGTAAATTAACATGAATCTGACTAAAATTCCTAAGAAACTTTTCAAATTGCTCCTTATCTTTATTGTGAATAAGTCTGGCAGGGTAAGGTACTTTTGGCCGGTACTCAGGAATAAACTCCGTCTTCCCTTTCCTTGCTACTTCGATTTTGACATCCGTCGGCGTTGGGTCCTTGGAGCCTTCTTCTGGTTCATTCAATTTGAGGGTTGGTCTCAGTGTTGCTTAGTAGCGTTCCCTGGGACCTGTGAGAGAAATGGGTGGATAGCTGACCCATTTGCCTCTCTAAAGTTTGTATAGCAGCTTGTGTGTTTCTGATTGTTTGCTCGGTCTGCTTCTGTCTATTCTCGTTCTGCTGGATTCTTTCTGCGTGAGCTTCCTGAATCTTTCTATTGGACTCTATCATTTCCTTGTTGGAGTCGGAAATGCTCTTCAGCATGTCTCTGAATTCTTGCATGGGGTCAGCTGGAACGATGTAGTTCCTTGGTGCAGGCAGAGCGACTTGCTGGTTCTGCGGATATGGCAGTTGCTGAGGTACTCTTTTCTGAAAGTTAGTAGTCACGGGATTGTTTCTCCAGCTAAATCCCGGATGGTTCTTCCAAGTGGGATTGTAGGTATTTCCTATAGGAGTAGAATTCACTGCGTCCACTTGTTCCATCTCCTCTGGGATAGTTAATATCCCATTACCATAACAATCCCCACTGAAATGTGGTCCTTGGCAAAATTCACAGACTTGGTATACTGACTGAATGCTTTTCCCTTGTTGGAAAGCATTTAGCTGATTAGTAATGCTGGCCTTCAGTGCCTCAAATTGATCATCAGTGGAGGCAATGACCGCATTTACTGGTTGCTTCTTAGCTCGGCCACTTGTGCGCCAATTCTTGCTGTTCCTGTAGAGTCTCTCTAGAGCGTTTCTAGCATCTACATCACTCATTCCATTGAAACCGCTCTGGGGATTAAGTCCATCAAGAATTTGCTTACCCATGTCTGACATACCCCCGTAAAATTGCTGAATCAGCAATGCCTCGGTAAGTCCATGTTGGGGGCAGAGCCTGAGTAGTTCTTTGAATCTGTCTCAAGCTTCGATCACTGTCTCATCAGCAGCTTGAGTGAAACTAGACAGAGCCCTTCGATATTCTAGGACTCTTGCTGCAGAGTAGTACTCTTCTAGGAAGGCTTTGCTTAACTCGTCCCAAGAGGTGATGGAGTTAGTAGGTAGCTGGGCCAACCATCTCTTAGCTCTGTCCCTCAGTGAGTAGGGAAAAAGGTTGAGTTTAGTTACTTCTGCAGTGTGATCTCCCTTGAGGCCTTCGTAGAGAGAAGAGAAATCAGATAGGTGTTCCAGCGGATTCTCGGCTGCAGTTTCTCCAAACTGAACTCGATTTATAATCAGCTGGATCACATTAGGTTTAAGATCATAGCGAGGGTTCCCAAGGATTCGGATGGCAGATGAGACTGGGATAGTCTGTGGCTGGATGTAGGATTCTAGGGTAGGTCTTTCAGCAGCCATTTCTGTTCTTCGCCTATTAGCTGTGCGAATGATTCGTTCAGGATTTTCAACTGGTGTTTCAAGGTTAGCTTCTGAAGATCGAGTCATGCAACTACAGAGAAGAACACGTTTTAGCCTGAGCAAACTGGTTAGTGAGGTTACAGGGAAAGTGAAAACTTAAAAACTTGGAAGAAAGAGAAAATAAAACGAAACAACTATTCAAAAGAAGAAAACACAAAAGATAGGGAAAAGAGAACAACTTACCATTAAACAAGAAAAAGTACAAATTGTTTTTCGGATTTTTAATTTTAAAATTTTTTCTTTTTTCTTTATTTCGAAAGCGATTAAATTCCCTCAATATGGTTCTAGAATAATTTTCTAAAATTTGATTATCCTAAGAGTCTTAATTCCATATAACATCTAAAATTAATTAGTTATGATAACCCTATATTTCGGAATTGATTGTCTAACTGGTATAAGATAAGTGTTGGGTCTAAAGTCTAGGTTACTACCGTTACCTATCATAAGCCTCTAGAATTTTGATCAGGAATCCTAAATTCATTATGATATTTTCCCCGGCAACGGCGCCAAAAATCTGATGCGATTCCAGTTGACGTGCTAAATAGGTGTTATTTACCCTATGTTGATTATGATTCATTAAGGACTGTGATTGACTAATTGTCACATTTAGTCTCTATGGTGTCACTTAATCAGCCAGAACCTAAGGCAGAGTACCTATCGTGTAGCTAGTCTGTTGGAAAGTATCTACGATTTTATTAAGTTAATTATCGTACTCCCAGGGAAGTGGCAACGGCTTAGTAGTAACTAGCCTTTTATCCTAACTCCTATCTTATGATCTGATGGGTTTCCGACCGATGTGCTAAATAGTGTTATTTTACCCTATGTTGATTATGAATAATTAAGGACTGTGATTGACTAATTGTCACATTTAGTCTCTATGGTGTCACTTAATCAGCCAGAACCTAAGGCAGAGTACCTATCGTGTAGCTAGTCTGTTGGAAAGTATCTACTATTTTATTAAATAAATATCGTACTCCCAGGGAAATGGCAACGGCTTAGTAGTAACTAGCCTTTTATCCTAACTCCTATCTTATGATCCAGTTATGCAATCTTCATCAAATACTTTGATGAGAGGGTGATTCATTCTCCACTAGGTTTCAGTCTAAGTAATCCTAGAAGTGTTTTATAGATGAGTCCTGATTCTATGTTATACTGTTCCTATATGTTGTTTGACCTATATTCGAGTATTTTAGATATATCTTAGCCTGGATTGCAACTATGTTCTGTGTCTAAAGGCGTACCACATCCGAGGTCTCTAATAAACCGCCCTACCTTAATGACGGCCCTACTCACGGTTCGGGACGAAGGCACCATGAAAGCCATTGTCACTTCGGGATCATACCGCTTGCCCTAGCCGCCGGCATAAAATCGGACTCAGCTCGGCCCCTACCTAGACTACTTTAACAGGCAGGGTGTTCAACATGTTATTTTATCTAGCATGGCAGACACCAATACTAATTGATGCCTGTTAAACTAAACAGGTTATGATTAGACCGTGGTTAGGAATTGTCTATAACCCTAACTTTAGTTTAAAAGAGCACATTAAACATGCATACATAGTGAATATTTAGCAGGTGGCTATTTCCGGAAAAACATAATAACGTCAACATATAAAACAACTATTCATAAACATCGTAATCTCGTATTCATAATATGTATTTAGAACAAAAACAATAACAACATATAAGAGAGGGACATGGGGACTGATGCCATAAAGAAATCACCCTTTACGTAGTCTCACTGACGGAGCGTACTGCTGTATATGTCGTATTGCTCGCCCTGACTCTGCTCACCAGAACCTTCGGAGGACGCTTCCTCAGCCTAGTAACTGGGCTTTACCTTAATACCTAGCTTAAGCCCAGCCCTGTGGACTGACTCTTCGAACGCCTAGAGCCCTCTTAGGATCTCTTAACGAAATCCCGGGTATTCTATGAATACCTGAAACGAACCTATCTATAGAAACCTAAGATCTGAGACTATTTCTCAGAAACTAAAACAAAACACTAATAAGAAAGAAAACTGAGATCCGAGTCTCTGAGTGAGTTGTGTACTAGAGAAGTGTACACTGGAAACCACTAAATGACTCGGATCAAGTGGAGAGGAATGAATTCAACTGCTGGAGGCCTGGGGTATTTACAGCAGCTTCCCGGGGTGATTTTTCAGCAAACATTCGATGTGGGATTGGTTCTGGGGCCTCGGGACGCCCGTCCCGGATTGGGACGCCCGTCCTGATCTGTTCACCAGGTCGGGACGCCCGTCCTAGGTTCGGGACGCCCGTCCTGAACCTTTGACCGAGTCAACATTTCCAAAAATTGCGTTTTTGCCCGACAATTTGTTGTTTTCGTGTACTTTTCACCTGACACTTCCAAAATCAGAAAAACTGTGAAATTAAGTAAATAATGAACAATTAAGATCAAATTACCCTCGATTTCACCCAAATTCATACATAAAAACATACTAAAAAGGTGATACGATTTTCGCGTATCAAATAACCCCACACTTAGCTTTTTGCTTGTCCTCAAGCAAAGTCTACCTGAAGTTACTTAAATTCCTAGTCATGTTTTTATTCCAAAAATTCTTCAGACAAGTCTTAATACAGGTCTGTCTGGTTAGGTTGCTATGACAAGGTCTCAAATGTCTCTAGTAGCTTGTTATGATCAGGCAGAAAATAAATCAACAACTAGGTTGGACTTTTTTCTTAGTCACAGGGTCTTCCTGATGTGTAGTGTGTGTACTAGTCCAGACCAGATAGTCAACACAATGTACTCTTGTCTTAACTACTACCAGATAACACTTCGACCTATCGCTAGACATATTAACAACAGACAACTTTTTGAGTTCTGAGCTTTGGTGATCAGATTTTTAATGTTTTAGCATTTAGTTATTTTATAGATTCAGGGTATTTTGAGTCTGCTTAGAACACGTCAACTTCAACTACCCATGTAGCGAGTCCCACTCCGATGACTCCCAGATCTACACGACCTTAGGGCATCAGGCTTTAAATTCCCCGAAGGAGTGGTGCTCGAGTAGCGAAGGCCGCTGGCAAACTACCCTTATTTGATTAACTTTCTTTAATTTTTTTCACTTCTACTCAGCTCAGAGTCTCATCTAGTCATTCTAACTGCCAATATATCCACAACTGGTCTAATTTTATCTAGTTAAGTCTCGAACAGGTAATTGGTTGAGGTCTCTAATCCAGACAAAGTTGTGCTCAGTTATCAGGAATTCCCTATTCCTAATCAATTAGTCCAAGATAGCTATCAATTATCTCCTACTAACCATAACATACTACCTACATATCATAGACATAAGCAATTGTTTAACCAAGCATACTCCATTTAGAAGTCTGAAAGACGGAAAAATTTTGAAATTTTTTTGGAAGGGTGTGAAAGTACGTGAAAACAAGTAAAAGCATACAAAAACTGCTACAGTGCACTGTGCACTGCTACCCCACACTTAAGTCTGGCACTGTCCTCAGTGTTCATGCATATCTAATTACCCCACACTTATTTGAAAAAAAAAAACAAAAATTCTTACCCCCACTTATTCAACTAACTACGGGTAAGATGGAATCTAGAAATAACAAAACAAGAAATAAAATGAAAGAGATACTCCCTTAGTCTGTGAAGTCCACAATCTGCTCGGACGAGTCAAACGGCTCTTTGTAAATCTTCAGGCGTTGTCCGTTTACTTTTTGAATAATGCCGTCAGAATCCATGATGTCACATGCTCCGAAAGGTGATACTTCCGTGATCGTGAACGGTCCTGACCAACAGCTACGCAGCTTTCCTGGGAAAATTTGAAACGTGAGTTGTACAACAATACCTTGTCTCCCGGTTCAAAATTTTTCTGGGCTCTGAGTCGTCTGTCATGCCGGAGTTTACTTGTCATTTTGAACTGATGTGAGTTCTCATAGGCTTTGAGCCTCCACTCATCCAATTCGTTGAGTTGTAGAATCCGGGTTCCTTAGCTAAATTATCGTCGAGATTGCATTTTTGCACTGCCCAATAAGCTCTATGCTCAAGTTCAACCGGAAGGTGGCATGCTTTTCCGTAGACTAGTCGATAGGGTGAGAACCCCGTAGTGGTCTTGTATGCTGTACGGAAGGCCCATAATGCATCCTCCAGTTTATTGGCCCAATCCTTACGGTTAACACCCACGGTCTTTTCTAGGATTCTCTTTATTCCCCTATTGGTTACCTCAGCCTGCCCGTTGGTTTGAGGATGGTAGGCTGTGGAAATGCGATGCTGAATTCCGTATTGCTGAGTATCTTCTGCAATTGAGAGTTGCAGAAGTGCGTACCTCGATCACTGATTAGGGCTTTTGGATATCCAAACCTGGCGAAAATCTACTTGAGGAATTTACATACGGCTCTAGCATCATTAGTAGGTAGGGCCTGTGCCTCAGGCCATTTTGAAAAATATTCTACGGCTACTAAGATGTACTTCATACCAAAAGAGGAAGGAAACGGACCCATGAAATCTATACCCTACATGTCAAATATTTCTACACTTTGAATTGCCTGTTGGGGTAGATTATCTCGAGAAGATATGGTTCCGCTTTCTGACAGGCATCGCACGATCCTATAAATGCTGCGGCGTCTTTGAATATGGTAGGCCAGTAAAAGCCTGCTTCTAATACTTTTCGGGCAGTATTAGCTGCAGCTAAGTGACCGCCTGTTGGTCCGCAGTGACAATGTTCTAGAATTTGGAAACCTTCTTCTTGAGATACACATCTTCTGATCATCTGATCTGCACATATTCGAAATAGAAAAGGATCTTCCCAATAGTAATATTTCAGGTCAGCAAAGAATTTTCTTCTTTGTTGAGCAGTGATATCACTAGGGAGAGTCCGGGCTGCCAAGTAATTTGCTATATCTGCAAACCAAGGGGGTGAGAAAATAGCAGATAATGCACATAGATTCTCATCCAGAAATTTATCAGATATGATTGTCTCATCAATGGCTTCTAGGGTCGGATTTTCTAACCTAGACAAATGGTCTGCGGCTAAGTTTTCTCCGCCCTTTTTATCCCGAATTTCTATGTCAAATTCTTGAAGCAATAAAACCCATCTAATCAATCTTGGTTTTGCGTCGGTTTTATTGAACAAGTATTTTAGTGCCGAATCAGTATAAACAATAGTTTTAGACAGGACTAGATAAGATCGAAACTTATCAAATGCATATACTACTGCTAATAATTCCTTTTCTGTCGTAGTGTAATTTTCCTGAGCATCAGTTAAGGTTTTACTAGCATAATATATTACATGGAATTTCTTATCATGTCTTTGTCCTAAAACTACTCCTACTGCATAGTCACTAGCATCACACATAAGCTCAAAAGGTAGACTCTAGTCTGGTGATGTCATGATGGGTGCAGTAGTTAAGAGTTCCTTAAGTCTATTAAAAGCTTTTAGACATTTCTCATCAAGACAAATGGAACATCTTTTCCGAGTAAATTGGTCAGCGGCCTAGCTACTGATGAAAAATCTTTTATAAACCTACGATAAAAGCCAGCGTGTCCCAAAAAACTCCTAACGGCTCTCACATTTTTGGGAGGAGGTAGTTTTGAAATAACTTCAATTTTTGCCTTATCTACTTCCATACCTAGGTGTGATCTTATGTCCTAAAACATTCCCTCTTTTACCATGAAGTGGCATTTTTCCCAATTTAAAACCAGGTTAGATTTTATACAACGTTTCAACATTAACTCCAAGTTCTTTAGACAAACCTCAAATGAATTACCAAAAACAGAAAAGTCATCCATAAATACTTCCATAGATTTTCCTAACATGTCCTCACAAATAGCAGTCATACAACGTTGAAATGTAGCAGGTGCATTACACAAACCAAAAGGCATCCTTCTATATGCAAATGTTCCAAAAGGGCATGTGAATGTAGTTTTATGCTGGTCCTCAGGGGAGATAGGAATTTGAAAATAACCAGAAAACCCATCAAGAAAGCAATAAAACATGTGTCCAGATAATCTTTCTAACATTTGGTCAATAAAAGGAAGGGGAAAGTGATCTTTTCGTGTGGCCGTATTTAGTTTTCTATAGTCTATGCATACACGATGACAAGTTACAGTTCTTGTAGGGATTAGTTCATTATGCTCATTCCTAACAACTGTTATACCGCCTTTCTTAGGTACTACCTGCACCGGGCTTACCCACTCACTATCTGAGATAGGGTAGATAAGTCCTGCATCTAAAAGTTTAATGACTTCTTTCTTAACAACATCACACACATTAGGATTCAACCTCCTTTGAGGTTGCACACATGGCTTATACTCATTTTCTAGAAGAATCTTATGCGAACAAAAGCTTGGATTAATACCTGCGATATCTGCTTTCTGCACATGTCCACAGTCAGCTTCCTTTGTTCTGCAGTTAGATCAGCTGCAAGAATAATGGGAAGTTTCTTGTTGTCATCTAGGAATTCGTAGCACAGATGAGTGGGCAATTCCTTCAGCTCCAAGTCTGGTGGATCTTCAAACGAGGTTCGTTCTTTCTTCATCTCATCATGACCTATCTCAGTGAAACTATCAGAAGTAATTTCATTTTCAGAAGAGCTAAGTTCAGACTCATCTAATTCTAGGGAGTCCTCACTTAGAACTTGATAGTTTGAGCATAGGTCTGTCACGTTAATTGCAATCAAGTGTTCCATGGCATCCACACAAAAACAAGTATCATCTAAATGCATGGGATACATAAGGGTCTCATTTAGATCAAAAGTGACGTCATCATTTCCTACCCTTAACTTGATTTGACCATTACTGACGTCTATTAATGCTTTTGAGGTAGCTAGAAATGGTCGACCTAGGATCAGGGGTACTCCTCCTTCCCCATTCATGTCCATGACAACAAAGTCCACAAGAAACACAAATTTTCCAACCTTTACTAAGAGGTCTTCAATTATTCCCTTGGGGATTTTTACTGTCCTATCTGCAAGTTGCATGCACATCCTAGTCGTTTTCAAATCATGCAATCCTAATTTAACAAATAAACTAGATGGCATAAGATTAATACTAGCTCCTAGGTCTGCTAATGCATGCATGTTAGTAATATTACCAATTGTACATGGCAAGGTAAAACAACCAGGATCTTTCTGTTTAGACGGTAGTTTATTCAACAGAACCGTCGAACATTCTTCATTAAGAACCACCTTGTCCATGTCAAATTTTCTTTTATTACTAACAACTTCTTTTAAAAACTTAGCATACTTTGGCATTTCAGAAATAACATCAAGTAAAGGTAAATTAACATGAATCTGACTAAAATTCCTAAGAAACTTTTCAAATTGCTCCTTATCTTTATTGTGCATAAGTCTGGCAGGGTAAGGTACTTTTGGCCGGTACTTAGGAATAAACTCCGTCTTCCCTTTCCTTGCTACTTCGATCTCAACATCCGTCGGTGTTTGGTCCTTGGAGCCTTCTTCTGGTTCCTGCACAAGAATAGGAGGGTCAGATGGTTTGGGTGGAGATGGAGATAGAATTTTACCATATCTTAGAGTGATGGTCTTGCATTCAGTTTGATGGTTGGTCTCAGTGTTGCTTGGTAGCGTTCCCTGGGACCTGTGAGAGAAATGGGTGGATAGATGACCCATTTGCCTCTCTAAAGTTTGTATAGCAGCTTGTGCAATTCTGATTGTTTGCTCGGTCTGCTTCTGTCTATTCTCGTTCTGCTGGATTCTTTCTGCGTGAGCTTCCTGAATCTTTCTGTTGGACTCTATCATTTCCTTGTTGGAGTCGGAAATGCTCTTCAGCATGTCTCTGAATTCTTGCATGTGGTCAGCTGGAACGATGTAGTTCCTTGGTGCAGGCAGAGCGACTTGCTGGTTCTGCGGATATGGCAGTTGCTGAGGTACTCTTTTCTGAAAGTTAGTAGTCCCGGGATTGTTTCTCCAGCTAAATCCCGGATGGTTCTTCCAGGTGGGATTGTAGGTATTTCCTATAGGAGCAGAATTCACTGCGTCCACTTGTTCCATATCTTCTGGGATAGTTAATATCCCATTACCATGACAATCCCCACTGAAATGTGGTCCTTGGCAAAATTCGCAGACTTGGTATACTGATAACTCTATTATTTTAGAGTTATTCACATCTAATTTTCACATTTTATTTGGGAATTCATTGGCTTTATTTGGAAAAGTGAATAAAAATGTGTGGATTTAAATGTTTTCTACCTTTTTGCCTTTTTATGTGGAATTATTGCCAAAAGTCAATTTAATTGAGTTAATTTCTCAAATTGAAGATGAGTTGTATTGTTTGATTGTTATTTGGGGAATTAGTTTGAATTGAATTGGCGGAACTAGAATGGAAAGGGAACTTTGATGTTTGAAATTTGGTTGGATGCAAGTTGACCGTGACTAGCATGAAACAAGTGTGAAATTGGCAGCTATATACGTATATATGTATATCTCTATATATATATATATGTATACATTATACACTCACACACCATATTGTCACCAAAAATCCAGCTAGATGTAAAGTGGCGGTACTAAGCATTTATGCCTTTTGTCCCTTGTCATTTCTTTATACATATATATATATAATATATATATTACATGCACATATATGTATTTGTTTGAATGTAGGGAGACAAGGTGGACAAGAAGTTGGAGGAAAAGGCCAAGGATTTCAGAGAGGCGGCTGGAATTTAGCTGCTGAACCTGCAGCCGCCAGAGGAAGAAGACAAAGGGCCTGCAGAAAGTACTGATGTCTGCTGCAAAGCCTGCGGCTGTCAGAAGAAAGAGACAAACACTCTGCAGAGAATGCTGCAGCAGTGGGAGGAAAAAGACAGATGATCACAGAATGCAGCTGAAGACCGGCTGAACTGGCTGAAATGTGCAGAGGAAGAAGACAAGAACTCCAGAAGTCAGCTGGGATTTATTTTGACTTTTTGTTGGAATTTTTGGAGAAAATTCTAGAAATTATGGACACATGGTAGCTCGTGATTGGTTCTTGGTGCAACAAGAGGTTATATATGTATGCAGAAACACAAGAGGAGGGGTTCGGCCAGAGAGAGAGAGTGAAGAGTTTGGAAGATAAGTTACTTGTTAGAAGGCTCTTGGCCGAGATAGAGAGTAGGTTTTTCTTCTTAGTTTTTCTTAGGATAGTTTAGTTTTTCTTCTTAGTTTTAGGCTGATCTTTAGAAAGGGAAGAACACAAGAGTGAGCAGGGTGACTTGCTGCAGCATCCATCAGCTGAGCAATAGAGAGCAGCAGCATCCAGCAGAGGAAACGAAAGGCAGCAGCTTGATTAAACCGATTTGAGCAGTGGGTGATCTTCCGGCCAGAAGTAATCCTCTCTTCATTTCCTCAATTTTGCTACCAATATTTGTAACTGAATGTTCTTGTAACATGAGAATGTTTTCATGAGTTTAAAGATTGATTAAATATGTTTTGGGAAATGATATGTTTTCCGTCTTAGGCTTGACTTCGTTGATTGATGTCACTATGGATCTAGGGATTATCTTTTCCTATTACTTTAATCTTTGTAATTCATGCTTAGTGGTTCAAGGGTTGATTAAACATGTTTTAGGAGTAATGTGTTTTCCATCTTAGGCTTGACTCCGTTCATTGGTTTCACTTAGGATCTCGGGACTATGCTTCTATTACTTTAATCCTTGTATTTCATGATTCTTGGTTCAAGGAGTGATTAAATATGTTTTGGGAGTGATATGCTTTCCGTCTTAGGGTTGATTCCGTTGATTGGCTTCACTATGGACCTAGGGGCTGTTTTTCCCATTACGTTGTTCCTTGTTTCCCATGATTCGTTTCAGCTTATATATATCTTTAACCTGAAGATGTTGTGGCATAGTCAAGTATGAGCATGTTGAATACACTGTTTTGACTATGATGATAAGTATGCTGCAGCATTACTTTCTGTTTTTATATTTAATGCTTGTATGAGGCAAAGCTTGGTTTATTCATGTAATTACATAAAAATTATGTGGCGCTATGTTTGAGAACTGCGTGAACAGCGGTACATTCACTGCCTAGCGTTGCGCTAGGTCCAAGGTATGTTATCGGGGATCTAGACTAGTAGATCAAGTGGTTTGGGTGAAACCAGACATGCTGTAGCATTGATATAGAACTGAAAGTATGCTTGTATACTTAGATTCATCTTTGGCTTGTACTTACATTTTTGGCGTGAATGCCGCAGCATTGTATTACCTGCAGTACTCTTGTGATTATTTCCAGTAGGCTAACCTTTAACTGTTAGTTTAGATAGGAGTAGGAATGTCGTAGCATTAGACCAAACTCAGATTCATGATTTATCATTCTTTATTCTTTTGTTCTTTTATGATTCATTATTCTTTATTCTTTTAACCATTTGTACAATCATATTTGCATTTGTAATTGGCATACATAGTCCCTGTGGGATCGATAATCTTGTACTTAGGTACATATATTACTTGTTGACCGGTGTATACTTGCACTTGTTAAGATTGCGTTGATTTATTCTATATTCTTATCTTCTCAATTTGTGACACACGCACACAACGCAACAAGTTTTTGGCGCCGTTGCCGGGGACTTTGGAGTCAATTTGATTGTAAATATTGATTGTTTGCAGTAGGTTACTTTTGTTTTTCAGTTTATTTTTATACTCATTCCTAAGCTTATGAGATTATTTAAATGTTTGTATGAGGTACAAAATAACATATGCATGAGCTGGCTTAACTTGTGGATTTATTGACTTGAACTATTTGTTAAATTTCAGCTTGTGTCTCATTCCTTCCCTAACGTGTGCTGTTTTGCATGAGTAAAACGCGAAGGGGATCTCAATCTTCATTGCTGCCACTTGATCCCGAAATTGTGAAAACAGCCAAGGCATTAAAGAAGAAACACACCACACACGGTTAGGGCAGTCATGGAAGATCCGAGAGATACACAACCTGAACCTGCCCTGAATCCAGTAGTGATGGCGGATGACAGGGACCATGCCATTCGGCAATATGCAGTCCCTATGTTTAATGCATTGAAACCAAGTATTGTGCAACCAGAGATTGCTGCAGCACAGTTTGAGCTGAAACCAGTGATGTTCCAAATGCTGCAGACAGTAGGGCAGTTCAGTGGATTACCTGCTGAAGATCCACACATGCACCTACGGTTATTCTTGGAGGTAAGCGATGGTTTTAAGCTAACAGGGGTGACGGACGAAGCTTTGAGGCTGAAATTGTTTCCATACTCTTTGAGAGACAAAGCTAGAGAATGGCTCAATTCTCTACCCTCTGGTAGTGTGACTACATGGCAGCAGCTTACCGAGAAGTTTTTGATGAAGTATTTTCCTCCTACGAAAAATGCTAAGTTGAGAAATGAAATCACCTCTTTTCAACAATTAGAAGATGAATCATTGTATGAGGCATGGGAAAGATTCAAAGAGTTGTTAAGGAGATGTCCAAATCACGGAATCCCACATTGTATTCAAATGGAGACATTTTACAACGGGCTGAATGCACACACCCAGAATGATAGTTGATGCTTCAGCAAATGGAGCACTTTTGGCAAAAACATACAATGAAGCATATGAACTAATTGAGAGGATTGCCAACAACAACTATCAATGGCCTACAACAAGACTGCCAAGTGGAAGAAGAGTGGCTGGAGTGCTGGAATTAGACCCAATAACTTCACTTTCAGCCCAAGTATCATCCATGACCAATATGCTGAAGAACTTGACGATGCCGCAGCATAGCGGGCAGACTGCTGATCACCCAAACCAGTCCAATGTAAGCCAAGTGCAAGCTGTGTGCTGTGTTTATTGCGGAGAGGGACATCTATTTGAGGATTGTGCTCACAATCCCGCTTCAATCTGCTACATGGGAAATCAAAACAGGGGTAATGGTCTTCAATCTAACACTTACAACCCTACTTGGAGGCAGCATCCAAATTTTTCTTGGAGCAATCAAGGGATGCACCCCACGCAAGGTATGAACCCAAGGCCACTGCTCCAGCAGCAACAACAGTACCCCCAGCAGCAGCAACAACAACTCAACAATCAACCAAGACCTCTACAACAACAACCACCTTCGAATGCTTTAGAGAACATGATGAGAGATTTTATGGCAAGAACAGAAACTACCATGCAAGGACTATCATCTACTGTTCGTAACTCGGAGAATCAGGTGGGGCAGTTAGCCCAAGAGATGAGGAGCAGACCACAAGGATCACTTCCGAGCGATACAGAAAATCCAAGAAGAGAAGGAAAAGAACATTGCAAGGCTGTAACATTGCGAAGTGGCAGACTGTTGGATGAGCCAAAAGCAAAGACTGGAGCAGCTGAAAAGACCAGTGAAGAAATTCCAGTAGCTGAACCAGAACCAGTGGAGCCAAATGCTGCAGCATCAGCATCGCCAATGCCGCAGCAATGCAATATTCCAGAGAGCAAACCAGTACAGCAAAGGATGCCCTTCCCACAGAGGTTTGCCAAGAAGAAGCAAGATGAGCAGTTCAAGAAGTTCCTAGACATGCTGAAACAGTTGCACATCAACATTCCTTTGGTGGAAGCCATAGAACAAATGCCCAACTATGCAAAGTTCATGAAAGATATCCTTACAAAGAAGAGAAAGTTGGGAGAGTATGAAATTGTTGCACTAACCAAAGAATGTAGTTTCTTTTTGCAGGATAAGTTGCCCCCTAAAATGAAAGATCCGGGGAGTTTTAACATTCCTTCTTCTATTGGAGATTCATATTGTGGTATGGCCTTGTGTGACCTTGGAGCTAGCATCAACTTGATGCCTATGTCCGTTTTCAAACAATTGGGCATAGGAAAGGTAAGACCTACAACGGTAACATTGCAATTGGCGGATAGGTCTTTAGCTCACCCCGATGGAAAAATTGAGGATGTCCTGGTAAGAGTGGATAAGTTTATTTTTCCAGCTGACTTTATTGTTCTTGACTATGAAGCAGATAGGGAAGTTCCCATTATTTTAGGAAGACCTTTCCTAGCTACGGGGAGGACTCTTATTGATGTACAAAAGGGGAACTAACCATGAGATTTCAGAACGAAAGAGTCACATTCAATGTTTTCAAGGCCATGAAATTCTATGATGAAGGTGAGGAGTGCTTTCATGTCACTACCCGTGAGTCTTTGGAAGAAAAAGATGAAGAGCAAGGTGAGGATGAAAAGGAGGCATTAATGGAGGAAAGTTTGCATGAGAATGGCAATATGGAGACCAAAGCACATTCAGCTTGGGTAGAAGGAAGTCCCCAAAGGTTCAGATTTCGAGCTCAATATGAACCCTTGGAGCTGTCTTCTAGAGATTTCAAGATAACAAAACCTTCTGTTGAAGAACCACCACAGCTGGAATTGAAGCAATTGCCGCAGCATCTGAAGTACGGGTTCTTGGGGGCAGATTCAACGCTGCCCGTGATCATTTCAGCCTCCCTTGATGCTGCACAAGAGGAGAAATTACTTGGCGTACTAAGGCAACACAAGAAAGCCATGGGCTGGACTCTAGCCGACATCAAGGGCATAAGTCCAACCCTATGCATGCACAAAATCAGTTTGGAAGAAACTTCCAAAAATTCTGTAGAAGGGCAGAGGAGATTGAATCCAATTATGAAGGAAGTGGTGAAGGAACAAATCATCAAGTGGCTGGATTTTGGCATCATCTACCCCATCTCTGATAGTTCGTGGGTAAGTCCTATCCAATGTGTACCCAAGAAAGGAGGAATCACTGTAGTAACAAATGAAGACAACGAGTTGATTCCTACAAGAACAGTCACGGGATGGAGAATATGCATTGATTATAGAAAACTCAACAAAGCCACGAGAAAGGACCACTTCCCATTGCCTTTCATTGATCAAATGTTGGACAGGTTAGCTGGACATGAATATTATTGTTTTCTTGATGGTTATTCAGGGTACAACCAAATTGCTGTAGCACCAGGGGACCAAGACAAAACTACTTTCACTTGTCCCTATGGTACGTTTGCTTTCAGAAGGATGCCATTTGGATTGTGCAATGCTCCAGCAACGTTCCAGCGCTGTATGATGGCCATTTTTACTGATATGGTAGAGCAGTACTTAGAGGTTTTTATGGATGACTTTTCCATATTTGGAGATTCTTTCGATAATTGCTTAGAGAACTTGGCCAATGTACTTAAACGATGTGAGGAAACCAATTTAGTCCTCAATTGGGAGAAGTGTCACTTTATGGTTAGAGAAGGAATCGTGTTAGGTCACAGGATTTCAAAGAAAGGTCTTGAAGTAGACCGAGCAAAGATAGAGGTTATTGAAAAACTACCAACTCCAACAACTGTGAAACACATTCGAAGCTTCTTGGGACATGCCGGCTTCTACCGGAGATTCATTAAGGACTTCTCTAAGGTATCTAAGCCTTTATGTCAATTATTAGAAAAGGATAATGTGTTTTCTTTTGATGCAGCCTGTGCCGCAGCATTCGAGGAAATCAAGAAAAAGCTTATTTCAGCCCCCGTTATCATAGCACCTGACTGGACTTTACCATTCGAACTAATGTGTGATGCAAGTGATTATGCAGTAGGTGCTGTTTTGGGGCAGCGGCATAACAAAATTTTCCATTCCATCTATTATGCAAGCAAGACACTCACGGAGGCTCAGGTAAACTACACTGTTACTGAAAAAGAGTTACTTGCTTTGTGTTTGCCTTTGATAAATTCAGGTCCTATTTGGTGGGCACGAAAGTAATAGTCTACACCGATCATTCTGCCATCAAATACCTACTTGCGAAGAAGGACTCAAAACCGAGGCTCATTAGATGGATTCTACTCCTACAAGAATTTGATGTGGAAATCAAGGACAAGAAAGGAGTGGAAAATCAAGTGGCTGATCATTTGTCTCGATTGGAGCAACAAGGGGGATGTCAAATCCCAATTAATGAATACTTTCCGGATGAACAACTGCTGGAAATTTCAGAAGAAACGAGACTGCGCATGGTATGCGGATTATGCCAACTTTCTGGCCAGTGGTGCAATGCCGCCAGATTTCTCATACCATGAACGGAAGAAGTTTCTCCATGATGTCAAAAGTTATTTTTGGGAGGAACCCTTTCTGTTCAAACAATGCAAGGACCAAGTGATTCGGAGATGTGTAAACGATGATGAAATTGAGGACATCATTTTTCAATGTCACAACTCACCATGTGGCGGACATTTTGGAGGGTCAAGAACTGCAGCAAAGGTATTACAATCTGGTTTCTTTTGGCCTTCATTATTTAAAGATTGTTATGAGTTTGTGGCAAGGTGTGATCGCTGCCAACGAGTGGGTAACATCTCAAGAAGGAATGAAATGCCTCTCACCAACATTTTGGAAGTAGAACTTTTTGATGTATGGGGTATTGATTTTATGGGACCTTTCCCTCCTTCTTTTGGGAATTCATACATTTTAATGGCAGTGGATTATGTGTCTAAGTGGGTGGAAGCTGCAGCATTCCCCACCAATGATTCCAAAGTGGTGATAAATTTCCTTCGAAAGAACATTTTCTCACGTTTTGGAACACCTAGAGCAATCATCAGTGATGAAGGATCTCATTTTGTCAACAAATGGCTAGGTGGTGTGCTAGCCAAGTATCATGTTCATCACCGAGTTGCCCTACCATACCATCCTCAAACAAATGGACAAGTTGAGTTGTCCAACCGAATCATCAAAGGCATCCTTGAGAAGGTAGTTAACCCAAACCGAAAAGATTGGTCAAGAAGATTAGATGACGCTCTATGGGCTTACAGGACAGCTTTCAAGACTTCAATAGGTATGTCTCCTTATAGACTAGTTTTTGGGAAAGCTTGTCACTTACCCGTTGAGTTGGAGCACAAAGCATACTGGGCGCTGCAGCATCTCAACATGGATATGGATGCTGGAAACAAGAGAATGCTACAGCTTTCTGAGCTGGATGAGCTGAGATTATTTTCCTATGAAAATGCCAAGTTATACAAGGAGAAAACCAAGAGATGGCATGATAAACACATCCAGCCAAGAAATTTTGAAATTGGACAACAAGTGTTGATTTTTAATTCAAGACTGAGGCTATTTCCAGGAAAATTGAAATCGAGATGGACCGGACCATACACAATTGAACAAATTCATCCTCATGGAGTGGTCTCGGTTATGGGCAAAACAGGAGCCAAATTTAAGGTCAATGGTCATAGACTGAAAATCTACAAAGATGGAGATCAAGAGCAAATCGTTAATTCTCTATCATTACTCAATGATGAAGAATTGGATGGACCTCACACGAATGGAAAACTCAAGTGAACATTCTCCAATTTTTTTTCTGTTTTTCTTTCTTCTTTCTTCCTTATTTGTTTTTCATTTTTATTTCATCTTTGATCATTTATTTGCTTCCTATGTTACTTATTTTACTGTTTTCCTTTTCTATATGTTTTTTTTATTTTATTCTGCTCGTTTTAATTATTTAATTTCTAACTACCTTTTTTTTTTATTTTTTTTTTATTTTTTTAGCCTTCAGTTATTTCTGTTAGTTTCCTATTTTCTGTTTTTTTATGGTAGCTAGGTAATTGTTTTTAAATTCTGTTTGTTTTTCTTTTTTTTCTGATTTCCTTGTCTTTATTTGTTCCTTTATTTCTGTTGTTTTGTCTCATTGGTGTCGGGTACACCTGTACCCGACAGTTGCCTTCTGGTTTGAATTCTCAACGGTACAAAATATATATATATATATATATATATATACATATATATATATATACATATATATACACTGTAAATTTTTGTCTAGGGAAGACAATCATGCTATTTCCAGATAGTCTTTTTCTTTGTTTTGTTCTGCCTTTATTGTAGGACAGAAGAAGGTATACGTGCAGTATATGAACATTTTGGGCAGAGCAATCATTCTACTTCTGGATAAAGGACAATAGACCAATGGGTAAGAGAAAATCTGGTCAAATGGGTGTCTTTTCAAGGTAGGTATTCACTATTCTATCTCATAATTAATTTTTCAAAAAGAATGGATGCTTCCTAGTTAAAACCAAAAGACAACCATTTACTTCATACGTTTTCAAACTGAACCAACTGAGAGCACTTCTCTCTTAAAAACACAACAAAGACTCACTACACTCACCACTCACCGAAAGAGAAAAGGGAAAAGAAAGAAGACACACAAGGCTTTTCTGTTCTTCTGACCGAGGATTCTGAAGTAGAAATCCGACGCAACCAACACCTTAAAGGTATGTTTCCTTACTGAAAATCTGAAGATGAACTGCGGTTGAAATGGTATGTTTCTTTTGCGGGGTCAGCCGAACAGCATGGTTCCCGTTTCCCCCTTTTTACTGATTTTCCGAAACCATGCTCAGATCTGTTTTTCTCTTCGATTATGGTCAAAAATAGACAAAGTTGGTTGGTATATAGTGAGTGGACTATGAATGTACGAGTACTTTGGTGTTTTTATTTGAACAAAATGTGATAAATGGTGTTTTCATGTGAATGGTGAGCAGTAGTCTTGTGTTTCAAAAGCATGTTGTTCCTGCTAAAATGCTGATATTTTTGATGAACGAGGGAATCTACATTGTGGGTGACTGAAAGGCTGTGTTACTCTACGGGTTTTAGCTTAGTGTTTCTGGGACTGTTGTGAGCAAATATGAAGGAAATGTTTCTTTAAAAATATGTGGTTATCATCTGTTTCGTCTGTTTTGAAGTATGATGTTTTGATAAGGGATAGATTCTGTTTGCATGCTATACTGAGAGATGTACATTTTCTGGATTCAAAGATGAATTTTCAGAAATCAAACTCCACCTTGAAAAGGGTACGGTAGGGTTTCGGGTAGACGAGAGATAAAATGTTTGGGATATTTTGATGCTAATAATGTCTATTTTGGAATGAAACCTTCACACTGATATCCTTAGGAAATTCTGAATTTTTCTGGGTAGTCTCTATCTCATAATGGACAGTGGCTGAATCCTTTTTCCTTGATTTTTACTGATGAAAGTCCAGATACATGTTAAATGGTTTTGATTAGGATTTGCTGAGGCTGTTTAAGTTCTTTCTGTCCCTTTTGATTAGAAATTGCTGACTGTTTTGAGCCATGCTTGAACTGTTTTTATTGGGACTGTTTTGAGCCATGCTTGAACTGTTTTTATTGGGACTGTTTTGAGCCATGCTTGAACTGTTTTTATTGGGACTGTTTTGAGCCATGCTTGAACTGTTTTTATTGGGACTGTTTTGAACTATGCTTGAACTGTTTTGGGACTGTTTTGAACTGCTTGGACTGTTTGTATTGACTGTTATACTGTTTTTACTGGTTTAAGTCTTTGCAGGATGACAATTAAACAAATGATTGGAAAACTCCCTCCGAGGGAGAAATTCTCTTCGGCAGATGCAGAAGCACGAATGAATGACTTGTACGCCGAGAAGCAATGCCTGGAAGACTTAGGGTTTGACCTGACGGGAGATCAACCCTACCCGTTGCCAGAAACCTGCCGTCACATAATCAGACTGAATGGTTGGGAACAGTTTTTTTTCCCAACGAGTGGAGCCGGATATCGGAATAGTACGAGAATTCTACGCCAACTTGTGGCCGAATAGTGTGTACGCAGTGTTTGTTAGGGAACGGTTGGTGTCATTAAATCCAAGGACCGTCAACCAGCTGTTCAACCTTATCAACTACGACAACGACACAGATGATTTCTACTCCTTTTTGGCCAACCCAGAAGCCTGTGATAGAACCCTACAAGAAGTGACAGTCCCCGGGACTGAATGGACAATCTCAAAGAGCGGAAACAAGACTTGCAAGAGGGAAGCCTTGACAGACGAGGCAAAGATTTGGTTTTATTTTGTGAGGCACTCTTTGATGCCCACAAATCATTCCTCGACGCTGACAGTGGAACGAGTGGTACTCTTATCATGCATCATCAATGGGAGGACAGTGAACATTGGGAAGCTAGTATGTGAACAAATACGATCGTGTGCGGGTAAGAAGAGTGGGGAAATGTTCTTCCCCACCCTTATTTGTTTATTATGCAGGGCAGCCGGTGTAGAAGTGCCCATTGAAGACGATGACTTCTACCCCGGAGGAACAATTACGGCTCAGGACCTTCGCCGAATTCTGCCCTCATTACAGCCAAAGACGGAAGGAACACCGCCTGCTCCAACTCCCTTGCGAGCAGTACCGATGGACAACTCTTCCCCAACAGTAGCAGATGCTGCAGCATCCACGTCTGACGATGCTGTAGCCATGATGAGGCACATGCACGCGCAGCTGCAGATATTCTGGAGGTTCTCCCGCGAGCAATATGAAGCACACCTCAGATCTCTTCCCCGAAATCGGGTGCAAGCTGGCAACCCGTGGCCTGCATTCCCAACTGAACTGATTCCAGGAGAAGACCCGAACCAGATGGCAGACGATGATGTTATCATCACACCGTGACCGACTCCCTCAAAAAGGGAGTAATTCTGAACTTTTAAAACAACTTTCTTTTACATTACTGTTTTAATTTTTTATGCCTGCTGAGCAGGCCCTCGGACACCTTACTTTTTATTTGTTTTGCTCTACTTGCTTTGATGATGGTTTTGGACTAGTAGTTTGTTTTGTTTTGACTCTTTTGTTTGTTTGTTTTGTTGTGTTCTGTTTTACATTTGCCTTACCTGCTAACTTTCTGTGGCTGAAATTCTGTGATTGATGGCAATGAGGACATTGCTTCCCTTTGAGTTTGGGGGAGGGTGTGCTCATGGTAAAAAGTTGAAAAAATGGTGTTAAATTTTAAAATTTTTCCTACTGTCTTTTGTGGAAACATGATAACCTCTCTGCTGGAATTTTGACCTAGTTGAATGCATAGATACATTGTATGAAGAAGAAGCTATTTTAGGATGCCTTACAAGATGATCTATCCGGCATAAATGACCTATTTGCATAATGTGGCAGCATTTCATATGACCCGTGAGAACTTAAATTTCAGCAGGATTAGTGTAGACTTTTGGGGCCTGATTCATGATGATTTTTAAAAACAAAACACATTCTTGTAGACATTGTACCGTCTTCCTAAATAATTAGGTATTAATTAACCCTAAGTAAGAATTATTTCTAAACTCCCTATCTTTTGCACATAGTCTTACTTAGAGATTTCATGTTCATAAAAAGAGTCACTTTGGTATGAAGGTTCAGAATTTTTAGACTCATTTGTTATATTCCTTGAGGCGAAATCCTAGTAGATTTGGTAATATAGAAATGATTGAGGCATGTTTTTGAATCGTTTGAGCCTTTCTAGCCTACCCTAATGTATTTTGCTTCCTTAGTTAACCCAAGTTGAGCCTAAGCCTAATTTCTTGACACCCTTATCAAAGAGCCACTTATCCTAAATGATTTGCATGTATCCATTCTTTGTCTTCCCTAAACTTGATCTTAGTCTGCTGTGAACATTGTTGAACATGAGTTTGGGGTATGCTGAGAATGCTGTAGTGAGGAGCATAGAAATGCTGCGGCACAATGCTGCAGCATTATCATTTTCTGGGATTAATGGTATTTGAGGAAATTTTGAACTTCTGATATAAATGGTCTACGTATTGAGGGTATGTGTATAAAAATATGTGAAAAAGAGTGAAAACACCCTCTTTACTTTACAAAGAAAAAGAAGAACAAAAGAGCGAAAAAAATATGTGTTATGCTTCTTGGAGGATAATTGCTAAATACTTATTGTGGTTAATTGTTGCACATATTTCTGAAGCATGGTGTAAATTTTTATACTCCTTGGGTTGACTTAAAAAAAAAAAAAAAAAAAATTCTTTTTGGGAAGTGATAGCATTGGGTAGAAGCTCATGGCAGACTAGGACTAAGTTTTGAGCCTACTTTTTATCCATATTTTTCCTACCTTAGCCCTAGCCTACATTACAACCAAATTAAGACCTCTTTGATCTTTATTGCTAAATTTGCTACATTAGTGGAGAGGGGTGTAATAGATTGAGTTTGAGGATACCAAATGAACCTTAGGATTATCATATGTTGACTTATGAACTCGAGATTGAAAAGGACGGACTATTCACACACACACTTTTGAGTGGAAATTCTTCGAGCTTGGGTTAGTTAATATTTGGTTATTCACTTAAGGATGGAACTTATGACTACTTGAATTCTGCATTTTTCTCTGAAATCATTGGTCCCAAGTCAACTGAACTGGCTGAACAAAGTTTTTGTGGGTATGTATATTCTTGTTGTTGCCACATTGCTGCAGCATTGCTCGGACGAGCAATGACATGAGTTTGGGGGTGTGATAACTCTATTATTTTAGAGTTATTCACATCTAATTTTCACATTTTATTTGGGAATTCATTGGCTTTATTTGGAAAAGTGAATAAAAATGTGTGGATTTAAATGTTTTCTACCTTTTTGCCTTTTTATGTGGAATTATTGCCAAAAGTCAATTTAATTGAGTTAATTTCTCAAATTGAAGATGAGTTGTATTGTTTGATTGTTATTTGGGGAATTAGTTTGAATTGAATTGGCGGAACTAGAATGGAAAGGGAACTTTGATGTTTGAAATTTGGTTGGATGCAAGTTGACCGTGACTAGCATGAAACAAGTGTGAAATTGGCAGCTATATACGTATATATGTATATCTCTATATATATATATATACATTATACACTCACACACCATATTGTCACCAAAAATCCAGCTAGATGTAAAGTGGCGGTACTAAGCATTTATGCCTTTTGTCCCACTTGTCATTTCTTTATACATATATATATACATATATATATATATACATGCACATATATGTATTTGTTTGAATGTAGGGAGACAAGGTGGACAAGAAGTTGGAGGAAAAGGCCAAGGATTTCAGAGAGGCGGCTGGAATTTAGCTGCTGAACCTGCAGCCGCCAGAGGAAGAAGACAAAGGACCTGCAGAAAGTACTGATGTCTGCTGCAAAGCCTGCGGCTGTCAGAAGAAGAGACAAACACTCTGCAGAGAATGCTGCAGCATTGGAGGAAAAAGACAGATGATCACAGAATGCAGCTGAAGACCGGCTGAACTGGCTGAAATGTGCAGAGGAAGAAGACAAGAACTCCAGAAGTCAGCTGGGATTTATTTTGACTTTTTTGTTGGAATTTTTGGAGAAAATTCCAGAAATTATGGACACATGGTAGCTCGTGATTGGTTCTTGGTGCAACAAGAGGTTATATATGTATGCAGAAACACAAGAGGAGGGGTTCGGCCAGAGTGAAGAGTGAAGAGTTTGGAAGATAAGTTACTTGTTAGAAGGCTCTTGGCCGAGATAGAGAGTAGGTCTTTCTTCTTAGTTTTTCTTAGGATAGTTTAGTTTTTTTTTCTTCTTCTTAGTTTTAGGCTGACCTTTAGAAAGGGAAGAACACAAGAGTGAGCAGGGTGACTTGCTGCAGCATCCATCAGCTGAGCAGTAGAGAGCAGCAGCATCCAGCAGAGGAAACGAAGGGCAGCAGCTTGATTAAACCGATTTGAGCAGTGGGTGATCTTCCGGCCAGAAGTAATCCTCTCTTCATTTCCTCAATTTTGCTACCAATATTTGTAACTGAATGTTCTTGTAACATGAGAATGTTTTCATGAGTTTAAAGATTGATTAAATATGTTTTGGGAAATGATATGTTTTCCGTCTTAGGCTTGACTTCGTTGATTGATGTCACTATGGATCTAGGGATTATCTTTTCCTATTACTTTAATCTTTGTAATTCATGCTTAGTGGTTCAAGGGTTGATTAAACATGTTTTAGGAGTAATGTGTTTTCCATCTTAGGCTTGACTCCGTTCATTGGTTTCACTTAGGATCTCGGGACTATGCTTCTATTACTTTAATCCTTGTATTTCATGATTCTTGGTTCAAGGAGTGATTAAATATGTTTTGGGAGTGATATGCTTTCCGTCTTAGGGTTGATTCCGTTGATTGGCTTCACTATGGACCTAGGGGCTGTTTTTCCCATTACGTTGTTCCTTGTTTCCCATGATTCGTTTCAGCTTAATATATATCTTTAACCTGAAGATGTTGTGGCATAGTCAAGTATGAGCATGTTGAATACACTGTTTTGACTATGATGATAAGTATGCTGCAGCATTACTTTCTGTTTTTATATTTAATGCTTGTATGAGGCAAAGCTTGGTTTATTCATGTAATTACATAAAAATTATGTGGCGCTATGTTTGAGAACTGCGTGAACAGCGGTACATTCACTGCCTAGCGTTGCGCTAGGTCCAAGGTATGTTATCGGGGATCTAGACTAGTAGATCAAGTGGTTTGGGTGAAACCAGACATGCTGTAGCATTGATATAGAACTGAAAGTATGCTTGTATACTTAGATTCATCTTTGGCTTGTACTTACATTTTTGGCGTGAATGCCGCAGCATTGTATTACCTGCAGTACTCTTGTGATTATTTCCAGTAGGCTAACCTTTAACTGTTAGTTTAGATAGGAGTAGGAATGTCGTAGCATTAGACCAAACTCAGATTCATGATTTATCATTCTTTATTCTTTTGTTCTTTTATGATTCATTATTCTTTATTCTTTTAACCATTTGTACAATCATATTTGCATTTGTAATTGGCATACATAGTCCCTGTGGGATCGATAATCTTGTACTTAGGTACATATATTACTTGTTGACCGGTGTATACTTGCACTTGTTAAGATTGCGTTGATTTATTCTATATTCTTATCTTCTCAATTTGTGACACACGCACACAACGCAACATATACTGACTGAATGCTTTTCCTTTGTTGGAAAGCATTTAGCTGATTAGTAATGCTGGCCTTCAGTGCCTCAAATTGATCATCAGTGGAGGCAACGACCGCATTTACTAGTTGCTTCTTAGCTCGGCCACTTGTGCGCCAATTCTTGTTGTTCCTGTAGAGTCTCTCCAGAGCGTTTCTAGTATCTACATCACTCATTCCAATGAAACCGCTCTGGGGATTAAGTCCATCAAGAATTTGCTTACCCATGTCTGACATACCCCCGTAAAATTGCTGAATCAGCAATGCCTCGGTAAGTCCATGTTGGGGGCAGAGCCTGAGTAGTTCTTTGAATCTGTCCCAAGCTTCGATCACTGTCTCATCAGCAGCTTGAGTGAAACTAGACAGAGCCCTTCGATATTCTAGGACTCTTGCTGCAGAGTAGTACTCTTCTAGGAAGGCTTTGCTTAACTCGTCCCAAGAGGTGATGGAGTTAGTAGGTAGCTGGGCCAACCATCTCTTAGCTCTGTCCCTCAGTGAGTAGGGAAAAAGGTTGAGTTTAGTTATTTCTGCAGTGTGATCTCCCTTGAGTCCTTCGCAGAGAGAAGAGAAATCAGATAGGTGTTCCAGCGGATTCTCGGCTGTAGTTCCTCCAAACTGAACTCGATTTATAATCAGCTGGATCACATTAGGTTTAAGATCATAGCGAGGGTTCCCAGGGGTTCGGATGGCAGATGAGACTGGGATAGTCTGTGGCTGGATGTAGGATTCAAGGGTAGGTCTTTCAGAAGCCATTTCTGTTCTTCGCCTATTAGCTGTGCGAATGATTCGTTCAGGATTTTCAACTGGTGTTTCAAGGTTAGCTTCTGAAGATCGAGTCATGCAACTACAGAGAAGAACACGTTTTAGCCTGAGCAAACTGGTTAGTGGGGCTACAGGGAAAATGAAAACTTAAAAATTTGGAAGAAAGAGAAAATAAAACGAAACAACTATTCAAAAGAAGAAAACACGAAAGATAGGGAAAAGGGAACAACTTACCATTAAACAAGAAAAAGTACAATATTTTCAGATTTTTTAGATTTTAATATTTTTTCTTTTAATATTTTGAAAGCGATTAAATTCCCTCAATATGGTTTTAGAATAATTTTCTAAAATTTGATTATCCTAAATGTCTTAATTCCAGATAACATCTAGAATTAATTAGTTATGATAACCCTATATTTCGGAAATTGATTGTCTAACTGGTATAAGAGAAGTGTTGGGTTAAGGTCTAGGTTACTACCATTACCTATCATAAGCCTCTAGAATTTTGATCAGGAATCCTAAATTCATTATGATATTTCCCCGGCAACGGCGCCAAAAATCTGATGGGTTTCCGACCGATGTGCTAAATAGGTGTTATTTTACCCTATGTTGATTATGAATAATTAAGGACTATGATTGACTAATTGTCACATTTAGTCTCTATGGTGTCACTTAATCAGCCAGAACCTAAGGCAGAGTACCTATCGTGTAGCTAGTCTGTTGGAAAGTATCTTCGATTTTATTAAATAAATATCGTACTCCCAGGGAAGTGGCAACGGCTTAGTAGTAACTAGCCTTTTATCCTAACTCCTATCTTATGATCCAGTTATGCAATCTTCATCAAATACTTTGATGAGAGGGTGATTCATTCTCCACTAGGTTTCAGTCTAACTAATCCTAGAAGTGTTTTATAGATGAGTCCTGATTCTATGTTATACTGTTCCTATATGTTGTTTGACCTATATTCGAGTATTTTAGATATATCTTAGCCTAGATTGCAACTATGTTCTGTGTCTAAAGGCGTACCACATCCGAGGTCTCTAATAAACCGCCCTACCTTAATGATGGCCCTACTCACGGTTCGGGACGAAGGCATCCATGAAAGCCATATGTCACTTCGGGGATCATACCGCTTGCCCTAGCCGCCGGTATAATCAGACTCAACTCGGCCCCTACCTAGACTACTTTAACAGGCAGGGTGTTCAACATGTTATTTTATCTAGCATGGCAGACACCAATACTAATTGATGCCTGTTAAACTAAACAGGTTATGATTAGACCGTGGTTAGGAATTGTCTATAACCCTAACTTTAGTTTAAAAGAGCACATTAAACATGCAGACATAGTGAATGTTAAGCAGGTGGCTATTTCTGGAAACATATAATAACGTCAACATATAAAACAACTATTCATAAAGAATCGTAATCTTGTATTCATAATAAGTATTTAGAAAAAAACAATAACAACATATAAGAGAGGGACATGGGGACTGATGCCATAAAGAAATCACCCTTTACGTAGTCTCGCCGACGGAGCGTACTGCTGTATATGTCGTATTGCTCGTCCTGACTCTGCTTGCTAGAACCTTCGGAGGACGCTTCCTCAGCATAGTAACTGGGCTTTACCTTAATACCCAGCTTAAGCCCAGCCCTGTGGACTGACTCTTCGAACGCCTAGAGCCCTCTTAGGATCTCCTAACGAAATCCCGGGTATTCTATGAATACCAGAAACGAACCTATCTATAGAAACCTAAGATCTGAGACTATTTCTCAGAAACTAAAACAAAACACTAATAAGAAAGAAAACTGAGATCCGAGTCTCTGAGTGAGTTGTGTACTAGAGAAAGTGTACACTGGAAACCACTAAATGACTCAGATCGAGTGGAGAGGAATGATTTCAACTGCTGGAGGCCTGGGGTATTTATAGCAGCTTCCCGGTGTGAGCAAAAATTCGATGTGGGACTAGATCTGGGGGTTCGGGATGCCCGTCCTGATCTGTTGACCAGGTCGGGATGCCCGTCCCGGGTCCTGGACGCCCGTCCCGGTGCCTTGACTTGGTCGGGACACCCGTCCCGGGTCCTGGACGCTCGTCCCGGTGCCTTGACTTGGTCGGGACGCCAGTCCTTAACCTTTGACCGAGTCAACATTTCAAAAAATTGCGTTTTTGCCCCAAAATTTGCTGTTTTCGTCTACTTTTCACCTGACACTTCCAAAATCAGAAAAACTGTGAAATTAAGTAAATAATGAACAATCAAGATCAAATTACCTTCAATTTCACCCAAATTCATACATAAAAACATGCTAAAAAGGTGATACGATTTTCGCGTATCAATAGATAAGGTCCTGATTCTATGTTATACTGTTCCTACATGTTGATTGACCTATCTTCGAGTGTTTTAGATATATCTTAGCCTGGATTGCAACTATGTTATGAATCTAAAGGTGTACCACATCTGAGTAATCTGATATACCGCCCCATCACCAAGGTAAACGGCCCTACTCACGGTTACTACTAAAGACAGCTATGAAAGCCCTATGTCACTTCGGGGATCATGTCGCTTGCTCATAACCGCCGGCATAAACGCTCTACTCAGCCTACTTAGACTACTCTAACAAGCAGGGTGTTCCACAGGTTATTTTATCTAATATGGTAGACACCAATACTAATTGATGCCTGTTAAACTAAACAGGTTATGAATAGACCGTGGTTAGGAATTGTCTATAACCCTAGTTTTAGTTTAAAAGAAACTACATTAGACATGCAGACATAATGAATATTTAAGCAGGTGGCTATTTCCGGAAAAACATAACAACTTCAACATATATAACAAATATCCATAATAATCATAATCCAGTATTCATAATTGATATTTGGACAAACACAATAACAACATATAAGAGAGGGAAATGGGGACTGATGCCATAAAAAATCACCCTTTACGTAATCTCACCGATGGAGCGTACTGCTGTATATGTCGTATTGCTTGACCTGACTCTGCTCGACAGAACCTTCGGAGGATGCTTCCTCAGCCTAGTAGCTGGACTTTACCTTACGTCCTGGGCTTAAGCCCAACCCTGTGGACTGACTCTTCGAACACCTAAAGCCGTCTTAGGATCTCCTAACGAAACCCCGGGTATTCTATGAATACCATAAACGAACCTATCTATCGAACCCTAGGATCTGAGACTTTCTCATAAACTAAGAAAAACGAAACACAAAAAGGAAAGAAAGAAAAACTTATACTGAAATCTAAGTCTCCGAGTGAGTTGTGTACTCGAGAATTGTACACTGGAAACCACTGAATGACTCAGATCGAGTGGAGAGGGATGATTTCAACAGAGGAAGGCCTGGGGTATTTATAGCAGCTTTCTTGAGTGATTTTCTCTCAAAAATTCGATGTGGGATTCTGAATTCTGGTTCGGGACGCCCGTCCCGGTCTATTGACCAGGTCAGGACGGCCGTCCCGAGTCCTGGACGCCCATCCCAACCTGTTGACCAGGTCAGGACGCCCGTCCTGATTCGGGACGCCCTCCCTGAAGTCCGAACTTCTGAAAAATTGCGTTTTTGCCCCGAAATTTGCCATTTTCTTCCACTTTCCACCTGACACTTCCAAAATCATAAAAACTGTGAAATTGACTTAATAACGAGCAATTAAGACCGATTTGCCCTCAATTTCACCCTAGATTATGCCTAAAAACATGTTAAAACGTGATATGATTTATGCATATCAGTACTCAACATGTTCATACTTAACTATGCCACAACATCTTCAGGCTATAAAATATATGTTCAGTACAGAGAATAACGAAATCCATGAATTAAAGTAATGTAAAAAAAATACTCCCATCGTCATGGTACATAATTCCATTACAAAACAAGTTTAATCAATTCATAAAAGTCGCCTTCAACTCATGCCCAATTTTCAAGCAAGAATCTATACATGACAATGAACAAAAATGAGGAAATGGGCAGAGAATTACTCGGGTTTGAGATCACGCTGCTGCCCAGATCAGTTTAATCACTCTTGTCCAGTGCTACTCTCCTTTAACTGATGGTGCGGCGTCTTTTCTGCTCAGCTGATGAACACTCAGCAAGTCACCCTGCTCACTCTCGGGTTTTTCCCTACTGAAAATTAATCTAAACTAAAAAGAAATGCTAAACTATGCTACCGAAAGTGCTACTGAACTATCTAAGAAATAAGAAAAACCAATCTCTCTTTAAAATGCGTAAGAGTCTAATCTCTCCAAAAAGCTTTTTCCTCTATCAGTTTCTCAAATGTATATAGTGTATCATCTTGTACCGAGATTCAGCCTCAATCTGCCATCTGTCCATATTTCTGGAATTTTCTGATAATATTCAGCAAATAAATTAAATAATCCAAAAATTAATTCCAACTGCCTTCTGAGTTCTTTGTCCTTTTCCTCTATACTGTAGGATTCTCTGCGAGATTTCAGCTCCAGCTGCCACGTTTTGAATAAGTTAAAAAATAAAATAAATTCTGAAAAATATCTTAATAATAAATATGAAATCTTATTCCCTTTTTACCCTTGTTACAATAAATCAATTCAAATTAAATCCCAAATAATAATCCAATAAATACAGATCGTACAAATATTTGGAAATTAATTAAATTAAATTGACATATTAACAATAAAACCACATGTTTAGTAAAAAGAGGGAGAATATCAAATCAACCCATTTTAACTCCAATTTCTAAATAAATTCAGTTATTTCAAAAGCAAAACGTGGCAAATTAAATGTGAATAACTCTATTATTCTAGAGTTATTAGAGACACTCGGGATTTTTAACTGGGGTTTCAAGATTAGCTTATGAGGTTTGAGTCATACAACTACAAAGAGAAACAGGTTAATTCTGAGCAAAAAGGTTAGTGGAGTAAAATAGATTGAAAGAAGAAAGATTTTGGGAAAAATAAAAACAAATAAACAATCAAAGGGTGAAACAAGGAACGAAGAAAATTTGGAACAAAAAGGAAATTTTTTTCAAGGTTTTTTTTTCGAAAGCAATTTAAATTTCCTTAATAAAGTTTTAGAATAATTTTCTAAAATTTGATTTTCCTAAATTTCTTAATTTTAGATAAATTCTAAAATTAATTAGTTATGATAACCCTATATTTCAGGGAACTGATTGTCTAACTAGAATAAATTGAGTGTTTTGTCTAAGGTTTAGATTACTACCGCTACCTATCATAAGCCTCTAGAATTTTGATCAGGAATTCTAAAATTTTATGATATTTCCCCGGCAACGGTGCCAAAAATCTGATGCGTTCCGATTGATATGCTAAAAATAGGTTTTTATTACCCTATATTGATTATGAATAATTAAGGACGGAGACTTACTAATTGTCATATTTATCATCTATGTTGTTACTTAATCAATCAGAATCTAAGGCAGAGTACCTATTGTGTAGCTAGTCTATTGGAAAGTACCTACGATTTTAATTTAAGAATTTATCGTACTCCTAGGGATGTGGTAACGACTTAGTAGCAACTATCCTTTTACTCTAACTCTCATTTTATTACCTAGTTATTCAATCATTCATTAATATCTTTGATGAGTGGGTGATCCTTTCTACACAAGACTCAAGTTCATTAAGCATGCAAGAGTATTTTACAAACAAGTATTCTGATGTATGTTCTATTGTTCCTACATGTTGATTGACCTATCTTCGAGTATTTTAGATATATCTTGGTCTAGATTGCAATTACGTACTAGATCTACTTGTGTACCACATTTTAGTTATCTGATAAACTGCCCCATCGCCATTGATGACCCTACTCACAGTTCGAGCTAAAGGCATCCATGAAAGCCTGTGTTACTCAGGAAATCATGCCGCTCGCCCTAACGCCTGCATAAAAATGCGAACCCAGCCTCATTAGAATACTCTAACAAACTTGGTGATCTATAGGTTATTTCATCTAATATGGCAGGCCTTAATGCTTAAATCCTCTTAAAAGTCCTAAATGAAGGCTTGTTAAACTAGACAGGTTATGATTAGACCATGGTTAGGAATTGTCTATAATAGTTCATCTAATTTAAAAGAGCAAATAGATATGCAGTCATAATGATTAATTAAGCTGGTGACCTTTTCAGAAAAATGTAAAGAACTTCAGCACGCAAAACATATATACATATCATCATAATTTGGTAATCAAATAAATCTTTAGACAAACACAGTACAAAATATTCAAAGAGGATCTAGGGAACCACCACCATAAAGTATTCACCCTTTATCAGGTCCACCGATGGAGCGACTACTTGTATATCCTGGACTGCTTGACCTGACTCTGCTTGACAGAACCTTCGGTGAAGGCTTCCTTAGCCTAGTAGCAATTGCTTTACCTTACGTCCAGGGCTTAAGTAAAGCCATGTTGACTAGCTCTTCGCTCCCCTAATACCCTCTTAGGATCACCTAACAAAATCCCGGGTATTCTATGAATACCAAAAACGAACCCTATGTAGTCGAATTCTAAGATTCTAAGATTTACACTTAGAAAGCAAAGAAAACGAGAAACTCTCGTATACTAAACTACTTGTGTGGAACACCTGAGATAATAACTAAATGACTTGTATACAGTAGGAAAATATATACTTGAAGTCACTAAATGACTCAGATCGAGTGAAGAGGGATGATTTTAACTGAGGAAGGCATGGGGTATTTATAGCAGGGAACTTGAGCATTTTTCTCTGTGAAATTCGATGTGGGATTTTGGTAGGGTGCTTGGGACGCCCGCCCCGAGGTCGAGATGCTCGTCCCGAGTTTGTTGACCAGGTCAAGATGCTCGTCCTGGGTCCGAGACACCCATCCCGATGCTTTAACAAGGTTGGGACACCAGCCCCAGTTCTTTGACTGGGTCGGGACACCCGCCCTAATCTTGGGAAGCCCATCCTGAACCAAAAAGTTCCAAAAATCATGTTTTTGCCTCAATATTTGCTATTTTCTTGAATATATCATCTGAAACTTCCAAAATCACAAACACTGCAAAATTGTGTTAATATCAATCAATTAAGAACGATTTATCTCCAATTTTGCCCTAATTTGTGCCTAAAAACATGCTAAAAAAGTGATATGATTATGCACATCAGGGAGTTATTTTTCCCTACATTTATCTGCTTACTTTGTCATGCTTCGGGAGTTATCTTAGCTCTTGAAGATGATGACTACTATCCGGATGACACCATCTCCCCCGCTGTTCTCAGCCGCCTCGTGCCAGCATCATCATCACGTCCGCCATGGGCTGGCTCCCAAACGCCCTATACTAGGACCCCAGCATCGCCCTTGTCATACCACCAAGGTGCAACTTCTACAACATCTGACTCTGCAGGAACATCAGCAATTGTACTGGCAGTATGCTCGCGACAGAGATGCTGCACATTTTTGTTCTTTATCGCGGCAACACCAATAGGCAAGTGCACTAATGCATTCCGATCGATATGCTAAAATAGGTGTTATTTACCCTATATCGATTATGAATAGCTAAGGACTTAGAATTACGAATTGTCACATTTAGTCTCTATGTTGTCACTTAATAATTCAGAACCTAAGGCAGAGTACCTATCGTGTAGCTAGTCTATTGGAAAGTATCTACAATTTTAATTTAAAAATTTTATCGTACTCCCAGGGAAGTGGTAACGACTTAGTAGTAACTATCCTTTTACCCTAACTCTTATCTTATGATCCAGTTATGCAATCGTTCATCAAAATCTTTGATGAGAGGTTGATTCCTTCTACACTAGGTTCAAGTCTATTTAAGCCTACAAGAGTGTTTTACAGATAGAGTTCTGATATATGTTATATTGTTCCTACATGTTGATTGACCTATCTTCGAGTATTTTAGATATATATTGGTCTAGATTGTAATTATGTACTGATTCTACTTGTGTACCACATATGAGGTACCTAATAAACTGCCCCATCGCCATTGACGACCCTACTCACGGTTTGAGCTAAAGGCATCCATGAAAGTCCTGTGTCACTCAGGAGATCATGCCGCTCGCCCTAACGCCGGCATAAACACGCAAACTCAGCCTACTTAGACTACTTTAACAAACATGGTGATCTATAGGTTATTTCATCTAATATTGCAGACCTTAATGCTTCCAATGGGAAGTCCTAAATTAAGGCTTGATAAACTAAATAGGTTATGATTAGACCGTGGTTAGGAGTTGTCTATAACCATTCATCTAGTTTAAAAGAGCAAGTATACATGCAGTCATAATGATAGTTAAGCTGGTGACCTTTCAGGAAAAATGTAAATGACGTCAACATGCATAACACATATTCATAACATCATAATTTAATATTCAAAATGGGTCTTTGGACAAACACAGTATAGACATATAAAGAGAGGGACAAGGGGACCACCGCCATAAAGTATTCACCCTTTATTAGGTCCGCTGATGGAGCAACTACTTGTATATGCTGGGCTGCTTGACCCGACTCTGCTCGGCAGAACCTTCGGAGGACGCTTCCTATGCCTAATAGCTATGCTTTACCTTATGATCCGGCCTAAGCAAAGCCCTGTTGACTGACTCTTCGAACGCCTAGTGCTTTCTTAGGATCTCCTAACGAAATCCCGGGTATTCTATGAATACCAAAAATGAACCTATCTAGTCATATTCTAAGATCTGAGACAGACTCTCAGAAACGAAGAACACGAGACACTCTCGAAAACTATAAATCTACCTAAACTAAAAACACCTGAAATCACTAAGTGACTTGTATACTATAGAAAATTGTATACTTGAAGTCACTTAAATGACTCAGATCTAGTGGAGAGGAATGATTTCAACTGTGGAAGGCCTGGGGTATTTATAGCAGGGGAACTGGATTTTCAATTAAGAATTTCAATATAAGAATAGACTGGGCTATGTATTTTCAGATTGATTGTTCTGGGTATTTTTGTGTTTGCTTTCACACGTCAACTTTAACTACCCATGTAGCAAGTCCCACTCCGATGACTCCCAGATCTACACGACCTTAGGGCATCAGGCTTTAAGTTCCCTTAAGGAGTGGTGCTCGAGTAGCAAAGGCAGCTTGCAAACTACCCTATTTATTTAACGTTTTTCACTTTCAGCTCAGAGCATCATCTAGTCATTTAGATTGCTAATATATCCTCAACTGGTCTAATATTATTTAGCTAAGTCTTGAAAAGGTATTTGGTTGAGGTCTCTAATCCAAACTAAGTTGTGTTCAAGTATCAGGAATTCCTTATTTCTAATCGATAAATTCAATAAAGTTATCACGTTGTCTCCTACTGATCATAATACTCTACATACATATCATAGACATAAGCATTTCTTTACCAATCATACTGCATTTTGAAGTCTGAAAGAGTGAAAAATTTTGAATCTTTTTTGGAAGGGTGAAATTTTAGTGAAAATATAGGAAAACATGAAAAAATGTTACTGCTACAGTGCACTGTGCATTGCTACCCCACACTTAAGTTTGATACTGTCCTCAATGTTCATGCATATCTAAACACCCCACACTTATTTGAAAAACAAGAAGAAATAAAAACAAAACATAAAATTCTTACCCCACACTTATTTGACTAATTAAGGGGAAGAGAGAAAATAAAACAACAAAAGAAATAACAGAATAATAGAAAACAAAATAAAATGAAAGAAATACTCCCTTACTCTGCGAAGTCAACACTCTGCTCGGTCAAGTCGAATGGTTCTCTGTAGGTCTTTAAGCGTTGCACGTTCACCTTTTGAGTAGTACCGTCAGAATCCATTATGACACATGCTCCAAACGGCGATACATCTGTGATAGTGAACGGTCCTGACCAGTAGCTACGCAATTTTCCTGGGAAAAATTTGAATCGCGAGTTGTATAACAGTACTTTATCCCTTGGTTCAAAATTTTTCTAGGCTCTGAGTCGCCTGACATGCCAGAGTTTATTTGTCATCTTGAATTGATGTGAGTTTTCATAGGCTTTGAGCCTCCACTCATCCAATTTGTTGAGTTGTAAAATCCGGTGTTCCTTAGTTAAGTTATCGTCTAGATTACATTTTCGCACTGCCCAGTAAGCTCTATGTTCAAGTTCAACAGGAAGGTGGCATGTTTTTCCATAGACCAGTCTGTAAGGTGAAAATCCTGTAGAGGTTCTTTATGTCGTACGGAAGGCCCATAATGCATCATCCAGCTTTGATGCGTTCCGATTGGTATGCTAAAAGATAGGCTTTATTTACCTATGTCGATTATGAGTAATTAAGGACTGAGTCTTACTAACTTTCACTTAGCATTCAATTATTGTCACTTAATCAACCAGAACCTA
Source organism: Asclepias syriaca (assembly GCA_027405835.1). Classification (NCBI taxonomy): domain Eukaryota; kingdom Viridiplantae; phylum Streptophyta; class Magnoliopsida; order Gentianales; family Apocynaceae; genus Asclepias; species Asclepias syriaca. The sequence goes on from CM049930.1 coordinate 11,388,777, forward strand.
AGGCAGAGTACCTATCGTGTAGCTAGTCTGTTGGAAAGTATCTACGATTTTATTAAGTTAAATATCGTACTCCCAGGGAAGTGGCAACGGCTTAGTAGTAACTAGCCTTTATCCTAACTCCTATCTTATGATCCAGTTATGCAATCTTCATCAATGACTTTGATGAGAGGGCAATCCATTCTCCACTAGGTTTAAGTCTAATTAATCCCAAAAGTGTTTTATAGAGGAGGTCCTGATTCTATGTTATACTGTTCCTATATGTTGATTGACCTATATTCGAGTATTTTAGATATATCTTAGCCTAGATTGCAACTATGTTATGTGTCTAAAGGCGTACCACATCCGATGTTTCTAATAAACCGCCCTACCTTATTGACTGCCCTACTCACGGTTCGGGACGAAGGCATCCATGAAAGCCCTATGTCACTTCGGGGATCATACCGATTGCCCTAGCCGCCGTCATAATCAGACTCGGCTCGGCTTACCTAGACTACTCTTAACAAACAGGGTGTTCAACATGTTATTTTATCTAGCATGGCAGACACCAATACTAATTGATGCATGTTAAACTAAACAGGTTATGATTAGACCGTGGTTAGGAATTGTCTATAACCCTAACTTTAGTTTAAAAGAGCACATTAGACATGCAGACATAGTGAATATTAAGCAGGTGGCTATTTCCGGAAAAACATAACAACGTCAACAGATAAAACAAATATTCATAAAAATCATAATCTCGTATTCATAATAAAGTTTTGGAACAACACAGTAACAACATATAAGAGAGGGATATGGGGACTGATGCCATAAAGAAATCACCCTTTACGTAGTCTCGCCGATGGACCGTACTGCTGTATATGTCATATTGCTCGCCCCGACTCTGCTCGCCAAAACCTTCGGAGGATGCTTCCTCAGCCTAGTAACTGGGCTTTACCTTAATACCCAGCTTAAGCCCAGCCATGTGGACTGACTCTTCGAACGCCTAGAGCCCTCTTAGGATCTCCTAACGAAATCCCAGGTATTCTATGAATACCAGAAACGAACCTATCTATAGAAGCCTAAGATCTGAGACTATTTCTCAGAAACTAAAACAAAACACTAACAAGAAAGAAAACTGAGATCCGAGTCTCTGAGTGAGTTGTGTACTAGAGAAGTGTACACTGAAAACCACTTAATGACTCAGATCGAGTGGAGAGGAATGAATTCAACTGCTGGAGGCCTGGGGTATTTATAGCAGCTTCCCGGGGTGATTTTTCATCAAAAATTCGATGTGGGACTTGAACTGGGGGTTCGGGACGCCTGTCTCGGATTGGGACGCCCGTCCTGGTTTGTTGACCAAGTCAGGTGCCCGTCTCGAGTCCTGGACGCCCGTCCCGGTACTTTGACTGGGTCGGGACGCCCATCCCGGATTAGGGACGCCCGTCCTGAGCCTTTTACTAAGTCAGCATTTCCAAAAATTGCGTTTTTGCCCCAAAATTTGCTGTTTTCGTCTACTTTTCACCTGACACTTCCAAAATATAAAAACTGTGAAATTAAGTAAATAATGAACAATTAAGATCAATTTACTCTCAATTTCACCCTAAATTATATATAAAAACATGCTAAAAAGGTGATACGATTTTCGCGTATCAGATAACTCCACACTTAGCTTTTTGCTTGTCCTCAAGCAAAGTCTACCTGAAGTTAGTGATTCTAAATCATAGTGCAGTCACTTAAATTCCTAGTCATGTTTTTATTCCAAAACTTTATTCAGATAATTCTTTAACACATGTTTGACTGGTCAGGTTACTATGACAAGGTCTCAAATGTCTCTAGCAGATTGTTATAGTCAAGCAGAAAACAACTCAACAACTAGGTTGAACTTTTCTCTTAGTCATAAGGTCTTCCTGATGTGTAGTGTGTGTAATAGTCCAGACCAGATAGTCAACACAATAAACTCTTGTCTTAACTGTTACCAGATAACACTTCGACCTATTGCTAGACACACTGACAACAGATAACTTTCTGAGTTCTGAGCTTTGGTGATCAGATTCTATTTAGCATTTATTGATTTCTTTCGTTTATAGATTTTCTAGGGTATTTTGAGTCTGCTTAGAACACGTCAACTTCAACTACCCATGTAGCGAGTCCCACTCCGATGACTCCCAGATCTACACGACCTTAGGGCATCAGGCTTTAAGTTCCCCGAAGGAGTGGTGCTCGAGTAGCGAAGGCCGCTAGCAAACTACCCTATTTTAATTAGCTCACTTTTTTTTTCTTTTCACTTTTGGCTCAGAGTCTCATCTAGTCATTCCAATTGTCAATGCATCCTACAACTAGTCTAATTTTATCTAGTTAAGTCTCGAAAGGGTAATTGGTTGAGATCTCTAATCCAGACTAAGTTGTGCTCAATTATCAGGACTTCCCTATTTCTAATCAATAGGTTCAGCAATAGTCATCAATTATCTCCTACTAACCATAACATACTACCTACATATCATAGACATAAGCAATTGTTTAACCAGGCACACTGTATTTAGAAGTCTGAAAGACGGAAAATTTTGAAAAATTTTGGAAGGGTGTGAAAATATGGGGAAAACAAGCAAAAGCATGCATAAAAAATTTTGCAAACTGCTACAGTGCACCATGCACTGCTACCCCACACTTAATTCTGACAATGTCCTCAGTGTTCATGCATATCTAATTACCCCACACTTATTTGAAAACAAGAAATAAAACACAAAGAAAAGATTCTAGGTAGGCAAGAATTCTGTATGGGTAAGAAAGAAATAAAAAAATAAAATAATGCAAACAATTCTGTATGTCATATAACTCAACTTTGTACATAGATTCATACGTCATACAACCCAGACATGTTTATACACATAGAACAAGAAAAACAAAAGCAAAAGAAAGGAAAGGAAAGAAGGAGAGAGAGACTAAGAACCCGGTGGGTCGTCGTCCAGTGGACCGAAGTCTGCTGTAAAGTCAAACTCGAAGTTTTCCGCCAGTCGGGAAGTATGCTGATGTATCTCCTCAAGCCTGCTGGTGTTCATGGCGATCCTGTCATCCATCATTGCCAACCGTCTGTCAATCCTGTCCATGTCTCGACTGTATCGGGCCGATAGTTCTACCAATCCGTGCGACATGTGTCTTTCGAAGGCAGTACGTGGCACGAACGTCTCGGACGGAGGGATATGCGATGGACATGCTTCCGATGCCGATGCCTGTCCTGGCTGCTCCGTGTGGATGGTGTAGTGGCCATTTGCATCCCGGGCAACCATTCCCATGTTCCGTAGAATGGTAAGATCAGTGGGCACGGTGGTCGGGGCGACCAGGGTCATCTCCGAGCCCTCTATGTCCAACTCCAGGTAGCGGGCTAGCCTGGTGATGTACGGTCCGAGCCCCAGACACTGTTTCCTGGTGTTTGTAGCGAATCCTCGCATGACGACCGTGATGAGTCTAGACATCTCTACCGTAGATCCCATGTGCATGTTGGTCAGAAGGAATATCTCCATCTGGGTGACAGTTCCGGGAGCCGTCCGTCGTCCTGACAATGTATCTGCAATGATAGCATACAGGTAACGAAGAGTAGGATAAATACCTGTGGCTTTTGCAAAGCCATGCTGGTATGGGACACCCGTCATGCAGATCTGAGCCCAAGCAGTGGAGACGTCTGCAGACGTGAAGTCTCGAACTGTTGTGGTGTATGCGGGCGTATCCAGCTCATCTCTCTGCCAGATACCTAGGGCGACGCCGAACTCGGCCATGCTCATCGACCGATCTATTCCGCCCAAGCGGAATGTGATCTGCTCCTGGTGGCATGTAAAAGACGCATAGAACTCACATACTAGCTCCAGGTATGTTGGCTCTGTGACGATGAATACTCGACTGTAAGGTGGCACGTCGAGTATGCATCTGACTTCCGGCTCTACTCCTAGCGTCTGTACTACTGCCCAATCCAATGTTTTGCCCGTCAGTATCGTACGCCCGATGTACCCAAGGCATCTTTCTTGGTATGCTGTGCTAGAGGGAAACAGCATAAAAGGATGTGCTACTGAGGTAACTGTCATGGTAGATGTGGTATGAGCACGTTTGGGAGCCATCAAGAACGTACGAGAGAGTTTAGGTGGGAAGGAATCTTAAACTCAAATTCTGGAGGTGAATTTGAATTCAGAAGGATGAAATTAGGTTAGGGAAGGATTTTGAATTTTTTGGCTGGAAAATCGAATTTTGGAGGGAAATTCGAATTTTTTTGAGTGAAGTTTAAAATTCAAATTTCGGAGGGAAACTCGAATTTTCAAACTTTGGGAGGTTTGCCAAAAATTTGCAGAGAGAAGGTAGAGAGAAATATTTTTAGAGAGATGAATTTTTGGTTGTAGATTTGAGAGAAAATGAAAAAAAAATGAGTTTTTATTGAAGGGGCAGCCTTCGGGACGCCCGTCCCGGAGGCAGGACTCCCATCCCGCTGGACGCCCGTCCAGAATAGGGACGCCGGTCCCGGGTTGCTTCAGGATGCGTGCCAATTCCGAAAAAAATAATTTTTTTTCGTAATTCCCTGCAAACCTCAAGATACCAAAAATAATCATAATTTTTAACAAGTCTTCATGTTTATCCAATCAAGTTCAGAAGCTGTTAAAAATTCTATGCAAAAATTCCTCAGTCTTTTTTCGAAAATCATGACTACCCTAATTTTATCCCAATCCAGCAAGAATTTCAGAAAAACAAAAACTGAGTTTGTACAATTTAATCAGTGAAAAATAAACTGTATTTGCAAAACTTTTATTTTTCATAGAAATTTGAAAATAACATGTCTGAAGAAAATTGTTGAATATAAAGGACCCTTTAAAACGTTTGAAAAATAGGGGTCAATTATTCAGGTTTAGTTCAAACAATTTATTTGCTGAGAATAAAAGTAAAAGAATCTTCCCTTTTTCAACGACCCTTATCTCTGATCTCCTGTAGCTCTGCCTGAATGTTTCGCATCTCTTGTAGTTCTGCTCGTATGTTTCGCATCTCCTCCTGCTGGTTCCTTTGTTCCTTTAAGATTTCCATCACCTCTCGGAGTATTTGCACATTTGGCGTTCTATTGTGGTTCTGAGTTTGGTTACTTCAGAACTTAAGGTTAGAATAGCATGATATGACCGTCTTAGTCCGCCCGGTATTGTCTGAGTCATAGCGCTTATCTTGTGAGATATATCATCTACCCGGGCAGCCAAGGCTGATTGAGAATTGTTAGTGCTATCCTCTGATGAAGGTAGTTGGTTGTTAGGTGCGGGGGATGCAGGAGTATACTCAGGAGATTTCGGAGTGTATTCAGGAGATGCAGGAGTATTTTCGGGAGAAGCAGGAGTATATTCGGGAGAAGCAGGAGTTGTTTGGATTTCTGGGAAAGGATTGATGTTATTTTCTAATTCGTCCAGAATATCCTGGGCTCTTGTTCCCTTCATCTATGCGTGCAAAATCTGGTTAGAAATAACAAATAACAAAAAGAGGAAAGTAAAATAGAAAAGCAAGAACAATATTTTTATGGATTTTGAATTTTATTTAGAAGGCAGGTAAATTTCCTCAATATGGTTTTAGAATAATTTTCTAAAATTTGATTATCCTAAGTGTCTTAATTTCAGATATTATCTAAAATTAATTAGTTGTGATAATCCTATATTTTGGAAAGTGATTATCTAACTAGTATAAGATAAGTGTAAATCAAAAGTCTAGGTTACTACCGCTACCTATCATAAGTCTCTAGAATTGTGGCCAATAATCCTAAATTCATTATGATATTTCCCCGATAACGGCGCCAAAAATCTAATGTGTTCCGATTGGTATGCTAAAAAGATAGGCTTTATTTACCTATGTCGATTATGAGTAATTAAGGACTGAGTTTTACTAACTGTCACTTAGCATTCAATTATTGTCACTTAATCAACCAGAACCTAAGGCAGAGTACCTATCGTGTAGCTAGTCTGTTGGAAAGTATCTACGATTTTATTAAGTTAAATATCGTACTCCCAGGGAAGTGGCAACGGCTTAGTAGTAACTAGCCTTTATCCTAACTCCTATCTTATGATCCAGTTATGCAATCTTCATCAATGACTTTGATGAGAGGGTGATCCATTCTCCACTAGGTTTAAGTCTAATTAATCCCAAAAGTGTTTTATAGAGGAGGTCCTAATTCTATGTTATACTATTCCTATATGTTGATTGACCTATATGCGAGTATTTTAGATATATCTTAGCATGGATTGCAACTATGTTCTGTGTCTAAAGGCGTACCACATCCGAGGATTCTAATAAACCGCCCTACCTTATTGACGGCCCTACTCACGGTTCGGGACGAAGGCATCCATGAAAGCCCTATGTCACTTCGGGGATCATACCGCTTGCCCTAGCCGCCGGCATAATCGGACTCGGCTCGGCTTACCTAGACTACTCTTAACAAGCAGGGTGTTCAGCAGGTTATTTTATTTTGCATGGCAGACACCAATACTAATTGATGCCTGTTAAACTAAACATGTTATGATTAGACCATGGTTAGGAATTGTCTATAACCCAAACTTTAGTTTAAAAGAGCACATTAGACATGCAGACATAGTGAATATTAAGCAGTTGGCTATTTCTGGAAAAACATAACAACGTCAACATATAAAACAAATATTCATAAAAATTGTAATCTCGTATTGATAATAAATTTTTGGAACAACACAATAACAACATATAAGAGAGGGACATGGGGACTGATGCCATAAAGAAATCACCCTTTACGTAGTCTCACTGATGGAGCGTACTGCTGTATATGTCGTATTGCTCGCCACGACTCTACTCGCCAGAACCTTCGGAGGATGCTTCCTCAGCCTAGTAACTGGGCTTTACCTTAATACCCAGCTTAAGCCCAGCCCTGTGGACTGACTCTTCGAACGCCTAGAGCCCTCTTAGGATCTCCTAACGAAATCTCGGGTATTCTATGAATACCAGAAACGAACCTATATTTAGAAGCCTAAAATTTGAGACTATTTCTCAGAAACAAAAACAAAACACTAACAAGAAAGAAAACTGAGATCCGAGTCTCTGAGTGAGTTGTGTACTAGAGAAGTGTACACTGAAAACCACTTAATGACTCAGATCGAGTGGAGAGGAATGAATTCAACTGCTGGAGGCCTGGGGTATTTATAGCAGCTTCCCGGGGTGATTTTCATCAAAAATTCGATGTGGGACTTGAACTGGGGGTTCGGGACACCCGTCTAGTCTGTTGACCAAGTCGGGATGCCCGTCCCGGTGCTTTGACTGGGTCGGGACGCCCGTGAAATTATAAAAACTGTGAAATTAAGTAAATAATGAACAATTAAGATCAATTTACTCTCAATTTCACCCTAAATCATATATAAAAACATGCTAAAAAGGTGACACGATTTTTGCGTATCAGATAACCCCACACTTAGCTTTTTGCTTGTCCTCAAGCAAAGTCTACCTGAAGTTAGTGATTCTAAATCATAGTGCAGTCACTTAAATTCCTAGTCATGTTTTTATTCCAAAACTTTATTCAGATAATTCTTTAACACAGGTCGGACTGGTCAGGTTGCTATGACAAGGTCTCAAATGTCTCTAGCAGATTGTTATAGTCAAGCAGAAAATAACTCAACAACTAGGTTGAACTTTTCTCTTAGTCATATGGTCTTCCTGATGTGTAGTGTGTGTACTAGTCCAGACCAGATAGTCAACACAATAAACTCTTATCTTAACTGTTACCAGATAACACTTTGACCTATTGCTAGACACACTGACAACAAATAACTTTCTGAGTTCTGAGCTTTGGTGATCAGATTCTATTTAGCATTTATTGATTTCTTTCGTTTATAGATTTTCTAGGGTATTTTGAGTCTGCTTAGAACACGTCAACTTCAACTACCCTTGTAGCGAGTCCCACTCCGATGACTCCCAGATCTACACGACCTTAGGGCATCAGGCTTTAAGTTCCCCGAAGGAGTGGTGCTCGAGTAGCGAAGGCCGCTAGCAAACTACCCTATTTTAATTAGCTCACTTTTTTTTTTCTTTTTCACTTTTGGCTCAGAGTCTCATCTAGTCATTCCAATTGTCAATGCATCCTACAACTAGTCTAATTTTATCTAGTTAAGTCTCGAAAGGGTAATTGGTTGAGGTCTCTAATCCAGACTAAGTTGTGCTCAATTATCAGGACTTCTCTATTTCTAATCAATAGGTTCAGCAATAGTCATCAATTATCTCCTACTAACCAAAACATACTACCTACATATCATAGACATAAGCAATTGTTTAACCAGGCATACTGTATTTAGAAGTCTGAAAGACGGAAAATTTTGAAAATTTTTGGAAGGGTGTGAAAATATGGGGAAAACAAGCAAAAGCACGCAAAACAATTTTGCAAACTGCTACAGTGCACCGTGCACTGCTACCCCACACTTAATTCTGACACTATCCTCATTGTTCATGCATATCTAATTACCCCAAACTTATTTGAAAACAAGAAATAAAACACAAAGAAAAGATTCTAGGTAGGCAAGAATTCTGTATGTGTAAGAAAGAAATAAAAAAAATAAAATAATGCAAACAATTCTGTATGTCATATAACTCAACTTTGTACATAGATTCATACGTCATACAACCCAGACATGTTTATACACATAGAACAAGAAAAACAAAAGCAAAAGAAAGGAAAGGAAAGAAGGAGAGAGAGACTAAGGACCCGGCGGGTCGTCGTCCAGTGGACCGAAGTCTGCTGTAAAGTCAAACTCGAAGTTTTCCGCCAGTCAGGAAGTATGCTGATGTATCTCCTCAAGCCTGCTGCTGTTCATGGCGATCCTGTCATCCATCATTGCCAGCCGTCTGTCAATCATGTCCATGTCTCGACTGTATCGGGCCGATAGTTCTGCCAATCCGTGCGACATGTGTCGTTCGAAGGCAGTACGTGGCACGAACATCTCGGAAGGAGGGATATGCGCTGGACATGCTTCCGATGCTGATGTATGTCCTTGCTGCTCCGTGTGGATGGTGTAGCGGCCATTCGCATCCCGGACAACCACTCCCATGTTCCGTAGAATGGTAAGATCAGTGGGCACGGTGGTCGAGGCGACCAGGGTCAGCTCCGAGCCCTCTATGTCCAACTCCAAGTAGCAGGCTAGCCTGGTGATGTACGGTCCGAGCCCCAGACACTGTTTCCTAGTGTCTGTAGCGAATCCTCACATGACGACCGTGATGAGTCTAGCCATCTCTACCGTAGATCCCATGTGCATGTTGGCCAGAAGGAATGTTGATACGCGAAAATCGTATCACCTTTTTAGCATGTTTTTATATATGATTTAGGGTGAAATTGAGAGTAAATTGATCTTAAATGTTTATTATTTACTTAATTTCATAGTTTTTATGATTTTGGAAGTGTCAGGTGAAAAGTAGACGAAAACAGCAAATTTTGGGGCAAAAACGCAATTTTTGGAAATGTTGACTTGGTCAAAGGGTCAGGACGGGCGTCCCGACCCAGTCAGAGCACCGGGACGGGCGTCCAGGACTCAGGACGGGCGTCCCGACATGGTCAACAGACCAGGACGGGCGTCCCAATCCGGGATAGGCGTCCCGAACCCCTAGATTGAGTCCCACATCGAATATTTGATGAAAAATCACCCCGGGAAACTGCTATAAATACCCCAGGCCTCCAGCAGTTGAAATCATTCCTCTCCACTCGATCTGAGTCATTAAGTGGTTTCCAGTATACACTTCTCCAGTACACAACTCACTCAGAGACTCGGATCTCTGTTTTCTTTCTTGTTAGTGTTTTGTTTTAGTTTCTGAGAAATAGTCTCAGATCTTAGGCTTATATAGATAGGTTCGTTTCTGGTATTCATAGAATACCCGGGATTTCATTAGGAGATCCTAAGAGGGCTCTAGGAGTTCGAAGAGTCAGTCCACAGGGCTGGGTTTAAGCTGGGTATTAAGGTAAAGCCCAGTTACTAGGCTAAGGAAGCGTCCTCCGACGGTTCTGGCGAGCAGAGTCGGGTCAAGCAATACGGCATATACAGTAGTACGCTCCATCGGCGAGACTTCGTAAAGGGTGATTTCTTTATGGCATCGGTCCCCCTGTCCCTCTCTTATAAGTTGTTATTGTGTTTGTCCAAATAACAGTTTGAATACCAGATTATGATTGTTATGAATATTTGTGATATATGTTGAAGTTATAATGTTTTTCTAGAAATGGCCACGTGCTTAAATATCCATTATGTCTGCATGTCTATTGCCGTTCTTTTAAACTGAAATTAGGGTTATAGACAATTCCTAACCACGGTCTATTCATAATCTGTTTAGTTTAACAGGCATCAATTAGTATTGGTGTCTGCCATACTAGATAAAATAATCTGCGGAACACCCTGTTGGTTGAAAGTAGTCTAGGTAGGCTGAGTAGAGTTTTATGCCGGCGGTTATGAGACGAGCGGTATGATCCCCAAAGTGACATAGGGCGTTCATTGCTGACTTTAGTTTGAGCCGTGAGTAGGGCCGTTACCCTTAACGATGGGGCGGTAGCGTAGAAACTCAGATGTGGTAACCTTTAGACACAGAACATAGTTGCAATCCAGGCCAAGACATGTCTAAAATACTCGAATATAGGTCAATCAACGTATAGTAATAGTATAACATAAAATCAGGATCTCGTCTATAAAACATTTTCAGGTTTAGTTAGACTTAAACCTAGTGGAGAATGAATCACCTTCTCATCAAAATTATTGATGAAGATTGCATAACTGGATTATAAGATAAGAGTTAGGAATAAAGGCTAGTTACTACTAAGCCGTTACCACTTCCCTGGGAGTATGATATTTATTTAATAAAATCGTAGATACTTTCCGACAGACTAGCAACACGATAGGTACTCTGCCTTAGGTTCTGGCTGATTAAGTGACACCATAGAGACTAAATGTGACAATTAGTCAATCACAGTCCTTAATTATTCATAATCAACATAGGGTAAAATAACACCTATTTAGCACATCGACCGGAACGCATCAGATTTTTTGCGCAGTTGCCAGAGAAATATCATAATGAATTTAGGATTGTTGATCAAAATTCTAGAGACTTATGATAGGTAACGGTAGTAACATAGACCTTAACCCAACACTTCTCTTACACTAGTTAGACAATCAGTTTCCGAAATATAGGATAATCAAATTTTAGAAAATCATTCTAAAACCATATTGAGGGAATTTAATTTCTTTTGAAATATTAAAAAGAAAAAAATTGTTAAAATTTAAAAATCCGAAAAAATTGTACTTTTTCTTGTTTAATGGTAAGTTGTTCTCTTTTCCCTATCTTTTGTGTTATCTCCTTTTCATAATTGAATAGTTGTTTTGTTTTGTTCTCTTTTTGTTTTCAAATTTTTAATTTTTCACTTTCCCTGTAACCCCACTAACCAGTTTGCTCAGGCTAAAACGTATTCTTCTCTGTAGTTGCATGACTCGATCTTCAGAAGCTAACCTCGAAACACCAGTTGAGAATCCTGAACGATTCGCACTGCTAATAGGCGAAGAATAGAGATGGCTGCTGAAAGACCTACCCTTGAATCCTACATCCAGCCACAGACTATCCCAGTCTCATTCGCCATCCGAATCCCTGGGAACCCTCGCTATGATCTTAAACCGAATGTGATCCAGCTGATTATAAATCGGGTTCAGTTTGGAGGAACTGCAGCCGAGAATCCGTTGGAACACCTATCTGATTTCTCTTCTCTCTGCGAAGGCCTCAAGGGAGATCATACTGAGGAAGTAACTAAACTCAACCTTTTTCCCTACTCACTGAGAGACAGAGCTAAGAGATGGTTGGCCCAGCTACCTACTAACTCCATCACCTCTTGGGACGAGTTAAGCAAAGCCTTCCTAGAAGAGTACTACTCTGCAGCAAGAGTCCTAGAATATCGAAGGGCTCTGTCTAGTTTCACTCAAGCTGCTGATGAGACAGTGATCGAAGCTTGGGACAGATTCAAGGAGCTACTCAGGCTCTGCCCCCAACATGGAGCTTACCGCATTGCTGATTCAGCAATTTTACGGGGGTATGTCAGACATGGGTAAGCAAATTCTTGATGGACTCAATCCCCAAAGCGGTTTCAATGGAATGAGTGATGTAGATGCTAGAAACGCTCTGGAGAGACTCTACAGGAACAACAAGAATTGGCGCACAAGTGGCCGAGCTAAGAAGCAACCAGTAAATGCGGTCGTTGCCTCCACTGATGATCAATTTGAGGCACTGAAGGCCAGCATTACTAATCAGCTGAATGCTTCCAACAAGGGAAAAGCATTCAGTCAGTATACCAACTGCGAATTTTGCCAAGGACCACATTTCAGTGGGGATTGTTATGGTAATGGGATATTAAATATTCCAGAGGAGATGGAACAAGTGGATGTAGTGAATTCTGCTCCTATAGGAAATACCTACAATCCCACTTAGAAGAACCATTTGGGATTTAGCTGGAGAAACAATTCCGGGACTACTAACTTCCAGAAAAGAGTACCTCATCAACTGCCATATCCGCAGAACCAGTAAGTCGCTCTGCCTGCACCGAGGAACTACATCGTTCCAACTGACCCCATGCAAGAATTCGGAGACATGCTGAAGAGCATCTCCGACTCTAACAAGGAAATGATAGAGTCCAACAGAAAGATTCAGGAAGCTCACGCAAAAGAATCCAGCAGAACGAGAACACAGAAGCAGACCGAGCAAACAATCAGAAACACACAAGCTGCTATACAAACTTTAGAGAGGCAAATGGGTCAGCTATCCACCCATTTCTCTCACAGGTCCCAGGGAACGCTACCAAGCAACACTAAGACCAACCCTCAAACTGAATGCAAGACCATCACTTAAGATCTGGTAAAATTCTACCTCCATCTCCACTCAAACCATCTGACCCTCCTATTCTTGTGCAGGAACCAGAAGAAGGCTCCAAGGACCCAACGCCGACGGATGTCGAAATCGAAGTAGCAAGGAAAGGGAAGACGAGTTTATTCCTGAGTACCGACCAAAAGTACCTTACCCTGCCAGACTTATGCACAATAAAGATAAGGAGCAATTTGAGAAATTCCTTAAGAATTTTAGTCAGATTCATGTTAATTTACCTTTACTTGATGTTATTTCTGAAATGCCAAAGTATGCTAAGTTTTTAAAAGAAGTTGTTAGTAATAAAAGAAAATTTGACATGGACAAGGTGGTTCTTAATGAAGAATGTTCGGCGGTTCTGTTGAATAAACTACCGTCTAAACAGAAAGATCCTGGTTGTTTTACCTTGCCATGTACAATTGGAAATATTACTAACATGCATGCATTAGCAGACTTAGGAGCTAGTATTAATCTTATGCCATCTAGTTTATTTGATAAATTAGGATTGCATGATTTGAAAACGACTAGGATGTGCATACAACTTGCAGATAGGACAGTCAAAATCCCCAAGGGAATAATTGAAGATCTCTTAGTAAAGGTCGGAAAATTTGTTTTCCTGTGGACTTTGTTGTTATGGATATGAATGGGGAAGGAGGAGTGCCCCTGATCCTAGGTCGACCATTTCTAGCGACCTCAAAAGCATTAATAGACGTCAGTAATGGTCAAATCAAGTTAAGGGTAGGAAATGATGACATCACTTTTGATCTAAATGAGACCCTTAGGTATCCCATGCATTTAGATGATACTTGTTTTGTGTGGATGCCATGGAACACTTGATTGCAATTAACGTGACAGACCTATGCTCAAACTATCAAGTCCTGAGTGAGGACTCCCTAGAATTAGAGGAGCCTGAACTTAGCCCTTCTGAAAATGAAAATACTTCTGATAGTTTCACTGAGATAGGTGATGATGAGATGAAGAAAGAACGAACCTCGTTTGAAGATCCACCAGACTTGGAGCTGAAGGAACTGCCCACTCATCTGTGCTACGAATTCCTAGATGACAACAAGAAACTTCCCATTATTCTTGCAGCTGATCTGACTGCAGAACAAAGGAAGCTGACTGTGGACATGTGCAGAAAGTATAGAAGAGCCTTTGCCTACAAAATTGCAGACATTCCAGGTATTAATCCAAGCTTTTGTTCGCATAAGATTCTTCTAGAAAATGAGTATAAGCCATGTGTGCAACCTCAAAGGAGGTTGAATCCTAATGTGTGTGATGTTGTTAAGAAAGAAGTCATTAAACTGTTAGATGCAGGACTTATCTACCCTATCTCAGATAGTGAGTGGGTAAGCCCGGTGCAGGTAGTACCTAAGAAAGGCGGTATAACAGTTGTCAGGAATGAGCATAATGAACTAATCCCTACAAGAACTGTAACTGGTCATCGTGTATGCATAGACTATAGAAAACTAAATACGGCCACACGAAAAGACCACTTCCCTCTTCCTTTTATTGACCAAATGTTAGAAAGATTAGCTGGACATATGTTTTATTGCTTTCTTGATGGGTTTTCTGGTTATTTTCAAATTCCTATTTCCCCTGAGGACCAGCATAAAACTAATTTCACATGCCCTTTTGGAACATTTGCATATAGAAGGATGCCTTTTGGTTTGTGTAATGCACCTGCTACATTTCAACGTTGTATGACTGCTATCTTTGAGGACATGTTAGGAAAATCTATGGAAGTATTTATGGATGACTTTTCTGTTTTTGGTAATTCATTTGAGGTTTGTCTAAAGAACTTGGAGTTAATGTTGAAACGTTGTATAAAATCTAACCTGGTTTTAAATTGGGAAAAATGCCACTTCATGGTAAAAGAGGGAATAGTCTTAGGACATAAGATCTCACACCTAGGTATGGAAGTAGACAAGGCAAAAATTGAAGTTATTTCGAGACTACCTCCTCCCAAAAATGTGAGAGCCATTAGAAGTTTTTTTGGACACGCTGGCTTTTATCGTAGGTTTATAAAATATTTTTTCATTAATAGCCAGGTCGTTGACCAATTTACTCGGAAAAGATGTTCCATTTGTCTTTGATGAGAAATGTCTAAAAGCTTTTAATAGACTTAAGGAACTCTTAACCACTGCACCTATCATGACATCACCCGACTGGAGTTTACCTTTTGAGCTTATGTGTGATGCTAGTGACTATGCAGTAGGAGTAGTTTTAGGACAAAGACATGATAAGAAATTTCGAGGTAATATATTATGCTAGTAAAACCTTAACTGATGCTCAGGAAAATTACACTACGACAGAAAAGGAATTATTAGCAGTAGTATATGCATTTGATAAGTTTCGATCTTATCTAGTCCTGTCTAAAACTATTGTTTATACTGATCATTCTGCACTAAAATACTTGTTCAATAAAACCGACGCAAAACCAAGATTATTAGATGGGTTTTATTGCTTCAAGAATTCGACATAGAAATTCGGGATAAGAAGGGGGTAGAAAACTTAGCCGCAAACCACCTGTCCAGGCTAGAAAATCCGACCCTAGAAGCCATTGATGAAACAATCATATCTGATAAATTTCCGGATGAGAATCTATGTGCATTATTTGCTATTTTCTCACCCCCTTGGTTTGCAGATATAGCAAATTACTTGGCAGCCCGGACTCTCCCTAGTGATATCACTGCTCAACAAAGAAAAAAGTTCTTTGCTGACATGAAATATTACTATTGGGAAGATCCTTTTCTATTTCGAATATGTGTAGATCAAATGATCAGAAGGTATGTATCTCAAGAAGAAGGTTTCCAAATTCTGGAACATTGTCACTGCGGACCAACAGGCGGTCACTTAGCTGCAGCTAATACCGCCCGAAAAGTATTAGAAGCAGGCTTTTACTGGCCTACCATATTCAAAGACGCCGCAGCATTTACATGATCGTGCGATGCCTGTCAGAAAGCGGGAACCATATCTTCTCGAGATAGTCTACCCCAACAGGTAATCCAAAGTGTAGAAATATTCGACATATGGGGTATAGACTTCATGGGTCCGTTTCCTCCTTCTTTTGGTATGAAATACATCATAGTAGATGTAGAATATTTTTCAAAATGGCCTAAGGCACAGGCCCTACCTACTAATGATTCTAGAGTTGTATGCAGATTCCTTAAACAGATTTTTGCCATATTTGGATGTCCGAAAGCCAGGATCAGTGATCGAGGTACGCACTTCTGTAACTCTCAATTGCAGAAGGTGCTTCATCATTACGGAGTTCAGCACCGCGTTTCCACAGCCTACCACCCCCAAACCAATGGGCAGGCTGAGGTAACCAATAGGGGAATAAAGAGAATCTTAGAAAAGACTGTGGGTGTTAACCGTAAGGATTGGGCCAATAAACTAGAGGATGCATTATGGGCCTTCCGTACAGCATACAAGACCACTACGGGATTCTCACCTTATCGACTTGTCTATGGAAAAGCATGCCACCTTCCAGTTGAACTCGAACACAGAGCTTACTGGGCAGTACAAAAATGCAATCTCAATGAAAACTTAACTAAGGAACACCGGATTCTACAACTGAACGAATTGGATGAGTGGAGGCTCAAAGCCTATGAAAATTCACACCAGTTCAAGATGACAAGTAAACTCCGGCATGACAGACGACTCAGAGCCCAGAAAAATTTTGAACCAGGAGACAAGGTATTATTGTACAACTCACGTTTAAAATATTTCCCAGGAAAGCTGCATAGCTGTTGGTCAGGACCATTCACAATCACGAAAGTATCACCTTTCGGAGCATGTGACATAATGGATTCTGATGGCATTATTCAAAAAGTAAACGGACAACGCCTAAAGATTTACAGAGAGCCGTTTGACTCGTCCGAGCAGACTGTGTACTTCACAGAATAAGGGAGTGTCTCTTTCATTTTATTTCATGTTTTGTTATTTCTTTCAGTACTCTATGTGCTTTTTTCTTACCCGTAGTTAGTTGAATAAGTGTGGGGTAAGAATTCTTTGTGTTTTATTGTTTTATTTCTTGTTTTCAAATAAGTGTGGGGTAATTAGATATGCATGAACACTGAGGACAGTGCCAGAATTAAGTGTGGGGTAGCAGTGCACGGTGTACTGTAGCAGTTTGCAAAAAAAAAATTTTTTGCATGCTTTTGCTTGTTTTCCCCGTATTTTCACACCCTTCCAAAAAAAATTTCAAAATTTTTCCGTCTTTCATACTTCTAAATGCAGTATGCCTGGTTAAACAATTGCTTATGTCTATGATATGTAGGTAGTATGTTATGGTCAGTAGGAGATAATTGATGACTATTGCTGAACTAATTGATTAGGAATAGGGAATTCCTGATAACTGAGCACAACTTTGTCTGGATTAGAGACCTCAGCCAATTGCATGTTCGAGACTTAACTAGATAAAATTAGACCAGTTGTGGAGATATTGGCAGTTAGAATGACTAGATGAGACTCTGAGCTAAAAGTGAAAAGAAACAAAAGGAAGTTGATCAAATAAGGGTAGTTTGCCAGCGGCCTTCGCTACTTGAGCACCACTCCTTCGGGGAATTTAAAGCCCGATGCCCTAAGGTCGTGTAGATCTGGGAGTCATCAGAGTGGGACTCGCTACATGGGTAGTTGAAGTTGACGTGTTCTAAGCAGACTCAAAATACCCTGAATCTATAAAGAAAATAACTAAATGCTAAAACATTAAAAATCTGATCACCAAAGCTCAGAACTCAAAAAGTTGTATGTTGTTAATATGTCTAGCGATGGGTCGAAGTGTTATCTGGTAGTAGTTAAGACAAGAGTACATTGTGTTGACTATCTGGTCTAGACTAGTACACACACTACACATGAGGAAGACCCTGTGACTAAGAAAAAAGTTCAACCTAGTTGTTGATTTGTTTTCTGCCTGATCATAACAAGCTACTAAAAACATATCACACCTTGTCATAGCAACCTAACCAGTCAGACCTGTGTTAAGACTTATCTGAAGAATTTTTGGAATAAAAACATGACTAGGAATTTAAGTGACTGCACTACGGTTTAGAATCACTAACTTCAGGTAGACTTTGCTTGAGGACAAGCAAAAAGCTAAGTGTGGGGTTATCTGATACGCGAAAATCGTATCACCTTTTTAGCATGTTTTTATATATGATTTAGGGTGAAATTGAGAGTAAATTGATCTTAAATGTTTATTATTTACTTAATTTCACAGTTTTTATGGTTTTGGAAGTGTCAGGTGAAAAGTAGACGAAAACAGCAAATTTTGGGGCAAAAACGTAATTTTTGGAAATATTGACTTGGTCAAAGGGTCAGGACGGGCGTCCCGACTCCGGGAAGGGCGTCCCGACCCAGTCAAAGTATTGGGACGGGTGTCCAGGACTCAAGACAGGCATCCCGACTTGGTCAACAAACCAGGACGGGCGTCCCAATCCGGGACGGGCGTCCCGAACCCCCAAATCCAGTCCCACATCGAATATTTGATGAAAAATCACCCCGGGAAACTGCTATAAATACCCCAGGCCTCCAGCAGTTGAAATCATTCCTCTCCACTCGATCTAGTCATTAAGTGGTTTCCAGTGTACACTTTTCCAGTACACAACTCACTCAGAGACTCAGATCTCAGTTTTCTTTCTTGTTAGTGTTTTGTTTTAGTTTCTGAGAAATAGTCTCAGATCTTAGGCTTATATAGATAGGTTCGTTTCTGGTATTCATAGAATACCCGGGATTTCGTTAGGAGATCCTAAGAGAGCTCTAGGCATTCGAAGAGTCAGTCCACAAGGCTGGGCTTAAGCTGGGTATTAAGGTAAAGCCCAATTACTAGGCTGAGGAAGCGTCCTCCGACGGTTCTGGCGAGCAGAGTCGGGTCAAGCAATACGGCATATACAGCAGTACGCTCCATCGGCGAGACTTCGTAAAGGGTGATTTCTTTATGGCATCGGTCCCCCTGTCCCTCTCTTATATGTTGTTATTGCGTTTGTCCAAATAACAGTTTGAATACCAGATTATGATTGTTATGAATATTTGTGATATATGTTGAAGTTATAATGTTTTTCTAGAAATGGCCACCTGCTTAAATATCCATTATGTCTGCATGTCTATTGCCGTTCTTTTAAACTGAAATTAGGGTTATAGACAATTCCTAACCACGGTCTATTCAAAACCTGTTTAGTTTAACAGGCATCAATTAGTATTGGTGTCTGCCATACTAGATAAAATAATCTGCGGAACACCATGTTGGTTGAAAGTAGTCTAGGTAGGCTGAGTAGAGTTTTATGCCGGCGATTATGAGACGAGCGGTATGATCCCCAAAGTGACATAGGGCGTTCATTGCTGACTTTAGTCCGAGCTGTGAGTAGGGTCGTTACCCTTAACGATGGGGCGGTAGCGTAGAAACTCAGATGCGGTAACCTTTAGACACAGAACATAGTTGCAATCCAAGCCAAGACATGTCTAAAATACTCGAATATAGGTCAATCAACGTTCTGCCCGTTAGTATCGTACGCCCGATGTACCCAAGGCATCTTTCTTGGTATGCTGTGCTGGAGGGAAACAACATAAAAGGATGTGCCACTGAGGTAACTGTCACGGTAGATGTGGTACGAGCACGTTTGGGAGCCATCAAGAATGTACGAGAGAGTTTAGGTGGGAAGGAATCTTAAACTCAAATTCTGGAGGTGAATTTGAATTCAGAAGGATGAAATTATGTTAGGGAAGGATTTTGAATTTTTTGGCGGGAAAATCGAATTTTTGAGGGAAATTCGATTTTTTTTGAGTGAAATTTAAATTTCAAATTTCGGAGGGAAACATGAATTTTTAAACTTTGGGAAGTTTGCCAAAAATTTGCAGAGAGAAGGTAGAGAGAAATATTTTTAGAGAGATGAATTTTTGGTTGTAGATTTGAGAGAAAATGAAAAAAATGAGTTTTTATAGAAGGGGCGGCCTTCGGGACGCACGTCCCGGAGGCAGGACTCCCGTCCCGCTGGACGCCCGTCCAGAATAGGGACGCAGGTCCCGGGTTGCTTCGGGACGCGTGTCAATTCCGAAAAAAAATCAAAAATTTTTTTTTCATAATTCCCTGCAAACCTCAAGATACAAAAATAATCATAATTTTTAACAAGTCTTCATGTTTATCCAATCAAGTTCAGAAGCTGTTAAAAATTCTATGCAAAAGATTCCTCAGTCTTTTTCGAAAATCATGACTACCCTAATTTTATCCCAATCCAGCAAGAATTTCAGAAAAACAAAAACTGAGTTTGTACAATTTAATCAGTGAAAAATAAACTGTATTTGCAAAACTTTTGTTTTTCATAGAAATTTGAAAATAACATGTTTGAAGAAAATTGTTGAACATAAAGGACCCTTTAAAACGTTTGAAAAATAGGGGTCAATTATTCAGGTTTAGTTCAAACAATTTATTTGCTGAGAATAAAAGTAAAAGAATCTTCCCCTTTTTCAACGACCCTTATCTTTGATCTCCTGTAGCTCTGCCTGAATGTTTCGCATCTCTTGAAGTTCTGCTCGTATGTTTCGCATCTCCTCCTGATGGTTCCTTTGTTCCTTTAAGATTTCCATCACCTCTCGGAGTATTTGCACATTTTGGCGTTCTATTGTGGTTCTGAGTTGGGTTACTTCAGAACTTAAGGTTAGAACAGCCTGATATGACCGTCTTAGTCCGCCCGGTATTGTCTAAGTCATAGCACTTATCCTGTGAGATATATTATCTACCCGGGCAGCCAAGGCTGATTGAGAACTGTTAGTGCTATCCTCTGATGAAGGTGGTTGGTTGTTAGGTGCGGGGGATGCAGGAGTATACTCAGGAGATTTCGGAGTGTATTCGGGAGAAGCAGGAGTATATTCGGGAGAAGCAGGAGTTGTTTGGATTTCTGGGAAAGGATTGATGTTATTTTCTAATTCGTCCAGAATATCCTGGGCTCTTGTTCCCTTCATCTATGCGTGCAAAATCTGGTTAGAAATAACAAATAACAAAAAGAGGAAAGTAAAATAGAAAAGCAAGAACAATATTTTTATGGATTTTGAATTTTATTTAGAAGGCAGGTAAATTTCCTCAATATGGTTTTAGAATAATTTTCTAAAATTTGATTATCCTAAGTGTCTTAATTTCAGATATTATCTAAAATTAATTGGTTGTGATAATCCTATATTTTGGAAAGTGATTGTCTAACTAGTATAAGATAAGTGTAAATCAAAAGTCTAGGTTACTACCGCTACCTATCATAAGTCTCTAGAATTGTGGCCAATAATCCTAAATTCATTATGATATTTCCCCGGCAACGGCGCCAAAAATCTAATGCGTTCGGATTGGTATGCTAAAAGATAGGCTTTATTTACCTATGTCGATTATGAGTAATTAAGGACTGAGTCTTACTAACTGTCACTTAGCATTCAATTATTGTCACTTAATCAACCAGAACCTAAGGCAGAGTACCTATCGTGTAGCTAGTCTGTTGGAAAGTATCTACGATTTTATTAAGTTAAATATCGTACTCCCAGGGAAGTGGCAACGGCTTAGTAGTAACTAGCCTTTATCCTAACTCCTATCTTATGATCCAGTTATGCAATCTTCATCAATAACTTTGATGAGAGGGTGATCCATTCTCCACTAGGTTTAAGTCTAATTAATCCCAAAAGTGTTTTATAGAGGAGGTCCTGATTCTATGTTATACTGTTCCTATATGTTGATTGACCTATATGCGAGTATTTTAGATATATCTTAGCCTGGATTGCAACTATGTTCTATGTCTAAAGGCGTACCACATCCGAGGATTCTAATAAACCGCTCTACCATATTGACGGCCCTACTCACGGTTCGGGACGAAGGCATCCATGAAAGCCCTATGTCACTTCGGGGATCATACCGCTTGCCCTAGCCGCCGGCATAATCGGACTCGGCTCGGCTTACATAGACTACTCTTAACAAGCAGGGTGTTCAGCAGGTTATTTTATCTAGCATGGCAGACACCAATACTAATTGATGCTTGTTAAACTAAACAGGTTATGATTAGACCGTGGTTAGGAATTGTCTATAACCCTAACTTTAGTTTGAAAGAGCACATTAGACATGCAGACATAGTGAATATTAAGCAGTGGCTATTTCCGGAAAAACATAACAACGTCAACATATAAAACAAATATTCATAAAAATCATAATCTCGTATTCATAATAAAGTTTTGGAACAACACAATAACAACATATAAGAGAGGGGCATGGGGACTGATGCCATAAAGAAATCACCCTTTACGTAGTCTCGTCGATGGAGCGTACTATTGTATATGTCGTATTGCTCGCCCCGACTCTACTCTCCAGAACCTTCGAAGGACGCTTCCTCAGCCTAGTAACTGGGCTTTACCTTAATACCCAACTTAAGCCCAGCCATGTGGACTGACTCTTCGAACGCCTAGAGCCCTCTTAGGATCTCCTAACGAAATCCCGGGTATTCTATGAATACCAGAAATGAACCTATCTATAGAAGCCTAAGATCTGAGACTATTTCTCAGAAACTAAAACAAAACACTAACAAGAAAGAAAACTGAGATCCGAGTCTCTGAGTGAGTTGTGTACTAGAGAAGTGTACACTGAAAACCACTTAATGACTCAGATCGAGTGGAGAGGAATGAATTCAACTGCTGGAGGCCTGGGGTATTTATAGCAGTTTCCCGGGGTGATTTTTCATCAAAAATTCGATGTGTGACTTGAACTGGGGGTTCGGGATGCCCGTCCCGGATTGGGACGCCCGTCCTGAGCCTTTGACTAAGTCAGCATTTCCAAAAATTGCGTTTTTGCCCCAAAATTTGCTGTTTTCGTCTACTTTTCACCTGACACTTCCAAAATTATAAAAACTGTGAAATTAAGTAAATAATGAACAATTAAGATCAATTTACTCTCAATTTCACCCTAAATCATATATAAAAACATGCTAAAAAGGTGATACGATTTTCGCGTATCAAGCTTCATGGCCCAATCCTTACGGTTAACACCTTGATATGCATAAATCATATCACTTTTTTAGCATGTTTTAGGCACAATTTAGGGCTAAATTGGTGTTAAATCGTTATCAATTGACTGTTATTAACTCGATTTCGCAGTTTTTGTGATTTTGGAAGTGTCATGTGAAAAGTGCAAGAAAATAGAAAATTTCGGGGCAAAAACATGATTTTTAGAAGTTCAGAAGTCGGGATGGGCGTCCAGAACCCAGGACGGGCATCTTGATCTGGTCAACAGACCAAACGGTCATCCAGGACTTGGGACGACCATCCTAACCTGGTCAATAGGCCGGGACGTGCGTCCCAGATCCATGACGAGCGTCTCGAATGCCTGGTCAAAGTCCCACATCGAAGTTTTGAGAGAAATTCACCCAGTTCCCCTGCTATAAATACCCAGGCCTTCCTCAGTTGAAATCATTCATCTCCACTCGATCTAAGTCATTTAGGGACTTCAAGTATACAATTTTCTATAGTATACAAGTCACTTAGTGATTTCAGGTTTTAGTATAGGTATATTTATAGTTTTAGAGAGTGTCTCGTGTTCTTCGTTTCTGAGAGTCTGTCTCAGATCTTAGAATACGACTAGATAGGTTCATTTTTTGTATTCATAGAATACCTGGGATTTCGTTAGGAGAGCCTAAGAGAGCAATAGGCGTTCGAAGAGTCAGTCAACAGGGTTGTGCTTAAGCTGGGTATTAAGGTAAAGCATAGCTACTAGGCTGTGGAAGCGTCCTCCGAAGGTTCTGCCGAGCAGAGTCAGGTCGAGCAGTCCAACATATACAAGCAGTTGCTCCATCAGCGGACTATGTAAAGGTGAATACTTTATGGCATCGGTCCCCTTGTCCCTCTCTTTATATGTCTGTACTGTGTTCGTCCAAAGAATTATTATGAATATTAAAGTATGATTGTATGAATATGTGTTTTGCATGTTGAAGTCATTTATATTTTTCCGGAAATGGTCACCAGCTTAACTATCATTATGATTGCATGTCTACTGTAGTTTCTTTTAAACTAGATGAATGGTTATAGACAATTCCTAACCACGGTCTAATCATAACCTATTTAGTTTAACAAGCATTAATTTATGACTTCCCGTTGGAAGCATTAATGTCTGCCATATTAGATGAAATAACCTATAGATCACCATGTTTGTTAAAGTAGTCTAAGTAGGCTGAGTTTGTGTGTTTATGCAGGCGTTAGGGCGAGCGGCATGATCTCCTGAGTGACACAGGACTTTCATGGATGCCTTTAGCTCGAATCGTGAGTAGGGCCGTCATTAAGGTATGGCGGTTTATTAGGTAACTCAGATGTGGTACACCGGTAGAATTAGGACATAATTGCAATCTAGACCAAGATATATCTAAAATACTCGAAGATAGGTCAATCAACATGTAGGAACAGTATAACGTAAAATCAGAACATTATTTGTAAAACACTCGTTTAGGCTTAAATAGACTTGAACCTAGTGGAGAATGAATCACCCTCTCATCAAAGAATTTGATGAACGATTGCGTAACTGGATCATAAGATAAGAGTTAGGATAAGAGGATAGTTACTACTAAGTCGTTACCACTTCCCTGGGAGTACAATAAATTGATTAAATTAAAATCGTAGATACTTTCCAACAGACTAGCTACACGATAGGTACTCTACCTTAGGTTCTGATTGATTAAGTGACAACATAGAGACTAAATGTGACAATTAGTCATTCTAAGTCCTTAGTTATTCATAATCAACATATGGTAGAATAACACCTATTTTAGCATATCAGTCGGAACGCATCAGATTTTTGGCGCCATTGCTGGGGAAATATCATAATGAATTTAGGATTATTGGCCACAATTCTAGAAGCTTATGATAGGTAATAGTAGTAATCTATACCTTAGACCCAACAATTATTTTATGCTAGTTAGACAATCCGTTTCCGAAATATAGGGTTATCATAACTAATTAATTTTAGACATTATTTGAAATTAAGACATTTAGGATAATCAAATTTTAGAAAATTATTCTAAAACCATATTGAGGAAATTTAAGTGCTTTCGAAAAATTAAAACTTAAAAATATTTTTCTTGTCTTTCTTATTTATCCGTATTTTGTTTCTTCTTTTTGTTTTTGCTATTTGTTATTATTATCCTAACCAGACTCTACACTCATAGATGAAGAGAACAAGAGAAGCTACAAACCAAGCAAAGAAAGCAACACTCTAGGTCGAAAGAAGACGAATCCAGAAGGACCATCTAGGCTTGAACCAGAAATACCACGGGAGAACCTTCCTCCACAACCTATAGAAATAAACTCAAGGATAGACACTAGTGATTTAGTGAGAAGATTACTGAACACCCGTGAGCCCAGTCTCACGGAAGATGATCCTTCTGAAGAAACCTTTCCTCCGAGAGAAGAACCTCAAAGATCTCCAGTTCACACTCCTGCCCAAAGAGTTCCTAGAAATCCACCACCCCTTGACCAAACCCAAAACTCACCAACATCTCCTGAGTATACTCCAATGCCTAACGAGCACACCCCTTCATCCGGGGGAAGTACTAATGGTTCTCAGTCAGTTTTGTCCATGCAGATAGACACTTTGACTCACAGGATTTACCAGATGGATCAAGCGATCGTAAGCAGACTATGTCATTCGGAACAGAGCATTCTAATATCACAGCCAACATGGACCAACTCAGGGCTACAATAAGCCTCTAGGAAAGCCAAGGTGCACAGATACTACGGGAGTTAGCTGACATACGAAGTGAGCAGGGCAGGCAAAGGGAGGAGATGAGAGCTATGGCGCGTAGAGATGCGAGAAATCAGAAATAAAGGCCATTGAAAAAGGGAAGAGTCTTTTTTACTTTTCAGCAAATAAATTGTTTGAACTAAAGTTAAATAATTGACCCCCACTTTTTATTTTCAAATGTTTTTTAAAAGGGTCTTTTATTTTATTCAGTAATTTTTCTTCAGACATTTTATTTTCAAAATTCTTTATGAAAAACAAATGTGTTAAAAATACAGTTTATTTTTCATTGATTAAATTGTATAAATTTAGTCTGTTATTTTTCTAGAATATTTTCTGAATAGAAGATAGCATAAATCATATCACTTTTTTAGCATGTTTGTAGGCATAATTTAGGGCAAATTTGGTGTTAAATTGTTATCAATTGACTGTTATTAACTCGATTTCGCAGTTTTTGTGATTTTGGAAGTGTCAGGTGAAAAGTGCAAGAAAATGGCAAATTTCGGGGCAAAAACGTGATTTTCAGAAGTTCAGAAGTCGGGATGGGCTTTCAGAACCCAGGACGGGCGTCCTGACCTGGTCAACAGACCATGACGGGCGTCCCGAATGCCTAGTCAAAGTCCCAAATCGAAGTTTTGAGAGAAATTCACCTAGTTCCCCTGCTATAAATACCCCAGGCCTTCCTCAGTTGAAATCATTCCTCTCCACTCGATTTGAGTCATTTGGTGACTTCAAGTATACAAGTTTCTATAGTATACAAGTCACTTAGTTTGTGTGTTTATGCCGGCGTTAGGGCGAGCGGCATGATCTCCTGAATGACACAGGACTTTCATGGATGCCTTTAGCTCGAACCGTGAGTAGGGCCGTCATTAAGGTATGGCGGTTTATTAGGTAACTCAGATGTGGTACACCGGTAGAATCAAGACATAATTGCAATCTAGACCAAGATATATCTAAAATACTCGAAGATAGGTCAATCAACATGTAGGAACAGTATAACATAAAATCAGAACATTATCTGTAAAACACTCTTTTAGGCTTAGATAGACTTGAACCTAGTGGAGAATGAATCACCCTCTCATCAAAGAATTTGATGAACGATTGCATAACTGGATCATAAGATAAGAGTTAGGGTAAGAGGATATTTACTACTAAGCCGTTACCACTTCCCTGGGAGTACGATAAATTGATTAAATTAAAATCGTAGATACTTTCCAATAGACTAGCTACACGATAGGTACTCTGCCTTAGGTTTTGATTGATTAAGTGACAACATAGAGATTAAATGTGACAATTAATCATTCTAAGTCCTTAGTTATTCATAATCAACATAGGGTAAAATAACGCCTATTTTAGCATATCAGTCGGAACGCATCACACTACAATCTTTTCTAGGATTCTTTTTATTCCTCTATTAGTTACCTCAGCCTGCCCATTGGTTTGAGGATGGTATGCTGTGGAAAGGCAATGTTGAACTCCATATTGCTAAAGTACCTTATGCATTTGAGAGTTGCAGAAGTGTGTACCTCAGTCACTGATTAAGGCTTTCGGGCATCCGAATCTAGCGAATAGCTGTCTAAGAAATCTGCACACGACTCTAGCATCATTAGTAGGTAGGGCCTGCGCCTCAGGCCATTTTGAGAAATATTCTACAGCTACTATGATGTACTTCTTACCAAAAGAGGGAGGAAATGGACTCATAAAGTCTATACCCCATATGTCAAATATCTCTACACTTTGAATTACCTGTTGGGGTAGACCGTCTCGAGAAGATATGTTTCCAGCTTTCTAATAGGCATCGCAAGATCCTGTGAATGCTACGGCGTCTTTGAATATTGTAGGCCAGTAGAAGCCTGCTTCTAATACTTTCCGAGCGGTATTAGCTGCAACTAGTGACCGCCTGCGGGTCCGCAGTGACAATGTTCCAGAATTTGGAAAACTTCTTCTTGAGAGACACATCTCCTAATCATCTGATCTGCACATATTCGAAATAAAAAAGGATCTTCCCAATAGTAATATTTAAGGTCAGCAAAGAATTTTCTTCTCTATTGAGCAGTGATATCACTAGGAAGAGTCTCAACTACCAAGTAATTTCCTATATCTGCAAACCAAGGGGGTGAGAAAATAGCAAACAATGCACATAGATTCTCATCCAAAAACTTGTCAGATATGATCGATTCATCTATAGCTTCTAGGGCTGGATTCTCTAGCCTTGACAAGTGGTCCACGGCTAGGTTTTCTGCCCTTTTCTTATCCCGAATTTCTATATCGAATTCTTGAGCAATAAAACCCATATGATTAATCTTGGCTTTGCGTCGGTTTTATTGAACAAGTACTTTAATGCAGAATGATCATTATAAACTATGGTTTTAGACAAGACTAGATAAGATCAAAATTTATCAAATGCGTATACTACTGCTAATAATTCCTTTTCTGTCATAGTGTAATTTTCCTGAGCATCAGTTAAGGTTTTGCTAGCGTAATATATTACATGAAATTTCTTATCATGTCTCTGTCCTAAAACAACTCCTATTGCATAATCACTAGCATCACACATTAGTTCAAAAGGTAAACTCCAGTCAGGTGATGTCATGATAGGTGCAGTAGTTAGAAGTTCCTTAAGTTTATTAAAGGCTTTTAGACACTTTTCATCAAAGACAAAAGGAACATCCTTTCCAAGTAAATTGGTCAACGACCTGGCTATCAATGAGAAATCTTTTATAAATCTACGATAAAAACCAGCGTGTCCCAAAAAGCTTCTAACGACTCTCACATTCTTGGGTGGAGGTAGTTTTGAAATAACTTTGATTTTAGCCTTATCTACTTCCATACCTCAGTGTGAGATCTTATGTCCTAATATAATCCCCTCTTTTACCATGAAGTGTCATTTTTCCCAATTTAGAACCAAATTTGATTTTATACAACGTTTCAACATTAATTCCAAGTTCTTTAGACAAATCCCAAATGAATTTCCAAAAACAGAGAAATCATCCATGAATACTTCCATAGACTTTCCTAACATGTCCTCAAAGATAGCAGTCATACAACGTTGGAAGGTAGCAGGTGCATTACACAAACCAAAAGGTATTCTTCTATATGCAAATGTTCCAAAAGGGCATGTGAAAGTAGTTTTATGCTGGTACCGAGGGCAGAATAAGTATTTACTGGTTGAAAGTGGTGTGGCAAATGCAAAGACTTAAGTTGACCAATTGATGACATTGTTGGCTGGAATAATTTAAAATTATTTGACCATTTGTTTTATTAATTTCTGAATTTGTTTCAATTTTCCAGCCGATTAAAACCAGCAGAATGCTCACTGATTTAGTGACAAAAAGGGCAGAAGGAAGTACACATGCTGAAATCTTTGTAATATATATATATGTTTGTGAGAAGTGCATGACAACAAGGTGGACAAGAAGACAAACGCAAGTGGGCAGAATGATAGCAAGGTGGACAAGAAGACAAACGCAAGTGGGCAGAATGATTTCATATATATATATATATATATGTACTAATTCCAGCTAAAGATAAAACAAAGAAATACACACATTGCAATAGAAATTTCCAGACGCTAAGCATTCGGTGAAATCCTGCAGAATTAAATTGGACTTTCTGAATTGCTACTCTTACAAAATTCAAAATTAGTTAAGAAAATCCAGCTGGAAGGACCGACAGCAACACAAAAATATTGGGCAGATGTAGGTTGTTTTGGGAGAATTATGGACAACTGTCAATTATGCACAACAAGTTCGGGAAGCAAGAAAAGAAATTGAGAAGGTTGAAATAGAGGAGAAGAACAAAAGAGAAAGTTTTGGCGGGAGAGGAAGAGAAGAGAAATATCGTAAGTACCGTAGATATAGTTTGTTTGTGTTTAGTTTCGGGTAGCTTAGAATATAGGTAGTGGGTAGTGTGTTTTAGATTGTTTTAGAGTCTAGATCGAGTGGAAACGAACCTGAGAAGGCTGGGGCAATCATGCTGGAATTTTTCGGGATGTTCATGAATGGGGGCAGCAACACCACACAGAGGGAACGAAGGGCAGCATCACGTTGATTAAATTTGATTTGGGCAGTAGGGTGATCTCCGACCCAGAGTAATCCTCTCTCCATTTCTTCAATTTGCTACTGTTTTGTAATTGAATGTTCTTTGTAATATGAGAATATTTACATGGATTCAAGGATTAATTAAAAATGTTTTGGGATTGATATGTTTTCCGTCTTGGGATTGACTGGTGTCACTATGGACCTAGAGACTGTTTTTCCTATTACATTGATCTTTGTCTTTCATGATTCGTTTCAGCAAAATATATATTCATAACCTGAAGGTGTTGTAGTCTAGTAAATTATAAACATGTTGAAAAATGTAATGTGGCATAAGATGAATAGAATGCATAAGTTTTGTGTATCGTTTTCTTTATTGATGCTTGAATGGGGCATGCTTAGTTTATTCATGCAATTACTTAAACGGATTAGGAATAACTTGCGGTTACGACTGTCCAAATTATGTATCGAACTAGTATCTAGCTTTCTAACCGGAAGGGGTCTAGTTGACACGTTAATTGCATGGCACTTGCTTGAGGCGCATGACCGTGCGGTCAATATTGCAAGGGACACGACCAATTTCACTGCCTTGTGTTGTTCTAGGTTCACGGTACTTCGTACTCCATGAGACGATGTTATCGGGGGTTTAGACTAGTAGGCTAAGTAATCTGGGTAGAACCAGACCGCTGTAGTGTTAATTTGGAAACTGAAAAGCATGCTTAGCATTCTTGGATTCACTATTGGTTTGTATTTGCATTTTTGGCTTGGTTTTTACAGCATTGTATTACCTGTTGTATTCTCATGGTGATTTTCTAGTAGGATGTCCTGTAGTAGTAGTTAGTTAGAATTGCTGCGGTATTGGTGATGCTGCAGCAATATCTTAGCAGTAGCTTAACCTCCGAATCTCCGCCCAATATTCATCATTCTTTATTCTTTTAACCAAATGTAAATCATGTTTGCATGTATAATTGGCATACTAAATCCCTGTGGGATCGATAATCTTGTACTTAGGTACATATATTACTTGTTGACCGGTGTATACTTGCACTTGTTAAGATGGCGTTGATTTATTCTATTTTCTTATCTTCTCAATTTGTGACACACGCACACAACGCAACAGTCTAGCAGGGTAAGGTACTTTTGGTCGGTACTCAGGAATAAACTCCGTCTTCCCTTTCCTTGCTACTTCTGTTTCGACATCCGTCGGCGTTGGGTCCTGGGAGCCTTCTTCTGGTTCCTGCACAAGAATAGGAGAGTCAGAAGGTTTGGGAGGAGGTGGAGATAGAACTTTACCAGATCTTAGAGTAATGGTCTTACATTCAATTTGGGGATCGGTCTCAGTGTTTCTTGGTAGCATTCCCTGTGACCTATGAGAGAGAAGGGTGGATAGCTGGCCCATTTGTCTCTCTAAAGTTTGTATAGCAGCTTGTGTGTTTTTGACTATTTGCTCGGTCTACTTCTCTGTTCTCGTTCTGCTGGATTCTCTCTGCATGAGCTTCCTAGACTTTCCTATTTGACTCTATCATTTCTTTGTTAGAGTCAGCAATGCCTTTCAGTATCTGGAATGATGTAGTTCCTTGGTGCGGGCAGAGCGACTTGCTGGTTCTGCGGATAGGGCAATTGCTGAGGCACCCGTTTTTGGAAGTTAGCATTCCCAGAATTGTTTCTCCAACAAAATCCTGGATGGTTCTTCCAGGTGGGATTGTAGGTATTTCCTATAGGGGCAGAGTTGACTGCGTCCACTTGTTCCATATCTTCTGGAATAGTCAATATTCCATTACCATAACAATCTCCACTAAAATGCGGTCCATGGCAAAATTCGTAGACTTGATACACTAGCTGAACGCTTTTCCCTTGTTGGAAGGAATTCAGTTGATTAGCAATGCTGGCCTTCAGTGCCTCAAATTGATCATCAGTAGAGGCGAGGGTGCATTTACTGGTTGTTTCTTAGCTCGGTCACTCGTGCACCAGTTCTTGCTATTCCTATAGAGTCTCTCCAGGGCATTTCTAGCATCTACATCACTCATTCCATTGAAACCGCTCTGGGGATTGAGTCCATCAAGAACTTGCTTGCCCATGTCCATCATACCCCGTAGAATTGCTGGATTAGTAGTGCTTCGGTAAGTCCATGTTAGGGGCAGAGCCTGAGTAGTTCCTTGAATCTGTCCCAAGCTTCAATCACTGTCTCGTCAGCAGCTTGAGTAAAACTAGACAGAGACCTTCGATATTCTAGGACTCTTGCTGCAGAGTAGTATTCTTCCAGGAAGGCTTTGCTTAACTCATCCCATGATGTGATTGAGTTAGTAGGTAACTGTGCTAGCCACCTCTTAGGTCTGTCCCTGAGTGAGTAGGGAAAGAGGTTTAGCTTGGTTACTTCTGCAGTGTGATCTCCCTTGAGACCTTCGCAAAGAGAGGAGAAGTCGGATAAGTGTTCGAGCGGAATCTCAGCTGTAGTTCCTCCAAACTAGACCCAATTTATTATCAACTGGATCACATTCGATTTGAGATCATAGCGAGGGTTTCCAGGGATTTGAATGGAGGACGACACTGGAACAGTCTGTGGCTGGATGTAGGATTCGAGGGGAGGTTTTTCGGAAGTCATCTCTGTTCTTCACCTATTAGCTGTACGGATGAAACGTTCGGGATTCTCAACTGGGGGTTCAAGGTTAGCTTTTGAGGTTCGAGTCATGCAATTACAAAGAAAAACACGTTAAGCCTGAGCAGACTGGTTAGTGGAGTACAACAGAAGTGAAAGATTAGAAAAATTGAAAAAAAACAACAAATTTACAATTAAGAAAGAATATAAAAACTAACAGAAACAGGAAAGAAAAACAACATACGGATGAACAAGAAAAATATTTTTGAGTTTTAATTTTTCCGAAAGCAATTAAATTTCCTTAATATGGTTTTAGAATAATTTTCTAAAATTTGATTATCCTAAATGTCTTAATTTCAGATAATATCTAAAATTAATTAGTTATGATAACCCTATATTTCATAAACTGTTTGTCTAACTAGCATAAAATAAGTGTTATGTCTAAGGTATAGATTACTACCGTTACCTATCATAAGTCTCTAGAATTTTGATAAGGAATCCTAAATTCGTTATGATATTTCCCCGGTAACGGCGCCAAAAATCTGATGTGTTCCGATCAATATGCTAAAATAGGTGTTATTTACCCTATATCGATTATGAATAACTAAGGACTTAGAATTAATAATTGTCACATTTAGTCTCTATGTTGTCACTTAATCAATCAGAACATAAGACAGAGTACCTATCGTGTAGCTAGTATGTTGGAAAGTATCTACGATTTTAATTTAAGAATTTTATCGATCGGATCTTATCTACGGTCACTTTATTTGGGACCACCGACCAGATCTGTGCGATGAAGATTGCACCTGTGTTGAAGATCAATGCTATGATGAGATCATGGGACCGTGCTAACACTCTGTCTGATCGCTCAAACATCTCTAAATTGTTTCACCATTAATCAAACGGGGCACTTCCCTCACTATTAACAACTAGAATTACTGTTTAGCCATACATTCTACAAACTAATCTAGACAGTACCTATCTTGGCGCAGGAAGATGAACTTCAAGAGAAGATATATGGTTCTAGACCATTATTCTACTCTGGCTGCCAGACAATATACTTGTCTAAATTACAAAAAATACAACATGAAAGAAAACTGGAAGAAATATGAAAAACACTCTAAATATTATTGCAAACTCGTATAATACAAACTTAGACTCAAACTTGCTTAAGGAGAGGTATGAAACCTTCCTCCTTATATAGTAGACGGAACTCAAAACTTATAACTAGAATTTAATTGTGGATTGAAGTCCACCAATCAAATTCTTACAACGAAAAGTAAGGGCATTATTGATTCCACTTGTAGAGTGGGAATCTTACAAGACTTAGTGACAAAGTAACTTGGAGACAAAGTTAGTCGTCACTTTTGACTAAATAAAAGACGAAAATGACTACCACTTTTGACAAAGTGGGAGACAAGATAAAAAGCAAATCTTACAGACGAAGACTCTGAAGAAGCACGCATTATTGTACTAAGGGATAAGCATGCTTGGTCCTTTTAGCGTCACAACTCACCAGGACGAAGCTTCGTTACTAAGGAATCCGGGATCCACTGGCACGTTCATAATTCCTTTGCTGAGTCATTCTTTCTAGAGTATTACAGAAATACTCGTCTTCAGTCAAGTCATCAGTAAACACTTGTAAACTGGAAGTGAAGTTTTCCCATGGATCAGGATTGACCTGATTCTTTTCACAAACATATCTGAAAAGAGCAGCTCTTTGATCTTCATCCAGTCTACCATTTGTGATACTATACTCATAGCAATATGGCATGGCTCTGAAAGGATCGTTGAACATATCCAATTTGCAGTAGGGACGATTAAGAATTAATGCAACATAAGGCTTCTCTGAATCTTCATGTGTTTCGTAGAATTCCTTATTTCTTTTGGCTAAATAAGAAATCCATTCTCTTCGATTCCAATATCCATATATCAGATTAAGCAAATTGAACTTTCTAAGAGGTGCATTAGCCATAGCACATATGGGAGTATAAGACATGGCAGATATTAAAGTTTGTAAATTAATTTCCAAAGCATACCAGCAAGGAGTTCCTAAACACCAATGGTACCAGTATCTGTTCCAAGAAAGTGAGGGATTTTCGTATCTCATGAGAGGGAGGAAAACGTAGTCAGGGTAAAACTTACATTGTTCTACAGGATGACCCGCTCCTAGGACCATTTTGAACTGATAATAAAAATATGGTTTCTGGCCCAGCCACAAATTTCTTGGGTATTATTGAATTTCGGGGCTTGAGTTGGAAATTCGGGTATTTCTGGGTATTGGGTAACTGGGTCGAACATAAGGATTAAAGGAATGGATTTGGTCTTGGTGACAAGATGAACCGAATGTGTTTGGGTTTTAGGTGGTCTAGAAAGTAAGTCAGGAATAGTGTTGGACTTACCTTTGATATGCTGGACCTTGAACTGATACTTTGAAAACCAATCTTTTAGTCGCGGGAGCTGGGCTTCCGGTGACCCTTTGTTTTTTAACTCCATGATCCGAGGAAACGAGGAGTTATCCATTCTTATCAGAAATTCGTGCCCTATCAGGTGAAACTCGAACTTCTTGATCCCATACTTGATCGCCAATATTTCTTTGTACACCGTATGGTAGTGCTTTTCAGATTCTTTGAACTGACCACTTGCATGTCCGCAAAAGTATTCCTTGTCGTTGACCATTTCTAGTAAGATTGCCCCCCAAGTATTCATCGCTTGCGTCTGTCTGCAAAATCCTCTAACCATCACCAGGAAGTTTTAAAGGTGGAAGGGATTGACATACTTTCTTCAGATACTGAACATCATATGTTTGTTCTTGAGTCCATGGTTTTGGATTTTTCCTGAGCATTCTGGATAAAGGACTTGTGAACTTCGAACTTTGTGGTATGAAATCTTTGAGATAGTTAACAATCCCCAAAAACTGTTGAATCTCCTTTGTGGTGAGTTGGTCTAGGAACTTTAGCAGTTCTTCTGCAATATGTGGACCAGGATGGTATTGACCATTAGCAAATCTGATTCCAAGGAATTCTACCTGGTTCTGTCCGATGGAGCTTTTCTTTTCTGACAGCATGATTCCATTTTGAGCAACGATCTCGAAGAACCTTTATATCAGTTGTAGATGGCCCGGTATGTCCTTAGAGAATAGCAGAATATCGTCAATGTATATCAAGGCATTCGGAAATAAGGGATCGAAAATCTGGGTCATTGCTTTCTGGAACAAGGACAGAGCCACTTTGAGTCCAAAGGGCATTACTGTCCATTGGTACTGGGCTTTTGGTATACAGAAAGATGTCTTGTATCTTTCTTCAGGTTGGACGCCTAACTGCCAAAATCCTGCTTTCAAATCAAACTTTGAAAACCATCGGGCTTCGGGTAAATGTGCAAATAAACTCTGAGGCCTTGGCAAAGGGAACTTATCGTCAGCAAGAAAATGATTAAGCAGTTTGTAATCGATTACTAATCTCTTCTTGCCTCTTTTCACTTCAGCCCTTTTGTTGACATAAAAGGCCTGACAAGCCCAATTCGAGGTGGTTGGCTCGATTAGCCCAAGTTTTGGCAACTGTGCATATTCCTGTTGGGCTAGACTTTCAGCTTCAGGAGTCATACCTGGATAAGTAGCCTTTGTTGGATTTATATCTTCATTTTTCTTGAAGGGCAAGGTGATGAAGAAGTCCATGTTCTTCCACAAAGGCTTAGGATGTTTGAAGTCTTCGTGAGACTCTGCACAAGCCTGTTTGAAGTGTGGTCTGATTTCCCCGAAAACATTCATACTGTTTCCTACCAAGGAATAGATCTTCTTCATTGAAATGTACGGTTGGAATAGCCTTTTGAATTTAAATCCTCTTGGTAAGATAGTCAATTTCTTTGCCTGATGATAGAGGTCTAATCCGATGAGGAGATCTTTTCCATGCAGTTTACTTCCAATAACTCTAGACCAGATAATACACTCTGGAAAGAACTGTATTCCAATTGGTTGTTTGGTGATGAGTTTGGTTTGGAATTGTTCACCATCTGCAGCCTGGAAATACTCCGTATGATCTGTCCACATTGACTCTGGTAGGATATCAGGGTTGATCATTGACTTTCCTGCTCCAGTGTCCATGAATCCAATGGCTTTGATTGGTCTGTCATATTTAGAGGGTAAAATATGAACAATCACATGAGGTGAAGGAATTACCTCTTGGGTAAGGTTTTCACTTTGGAGGATTGGGATAGTATCTATTGACTCATCAGTATTAGATTCTGAAGTAGAATCGTCTTGTACTGCAAACAGAGTTTCCTCTGTTTCTTCTTCTTCTTCGGTAAAAAGAGACTCGATGTAAGTGTTGTCAAGGTCTGTATGTTCGGTGCAAGTCAAAACTGTTTGAACAAGACGGGCAGATTTTTCTTTATTCTGTGGGCAATCCTTAGCAAAGTGCCCCTTCTTTTTACAGATGTAACACCGGTCTGTCTTCCAGTTTCTTAAAGGTTTCTTCTTGAAAAACCTCAACTTCTTCTTGTAACCTTTAGGTTTCACTCTGTACTCCTTGCGAAGGAACTTAGACTTCTTCTTACCTAGCTTCTGACAATAACATTTTTCTTTTTCAGTACATTTGATTGCCAGATGTTTCTTCGAACATGCCTTTTTCATCTTCCTTTTGTTCTCCATCAGGGATTCGAACATGTTCTGCTGTTCGCAGAGTTTGTCGATTGCAGCTATAGTCATCTGATGGATTTCTCCTAATGTCATTGAGTTGACATTCTTGTCTGCCCCTGTATCACTCGGTAG
The DNA here is from genome assembly GCA_027405835.1 of Asclepias syriaca. Taxonomy (NCBI): domain Eukaryota; kingdom Viridiplantae; phylum Streptophyta; class Magnoliopsida; order Gentianales; family Apocynaceae; genus Asclepias; species Asclepias syriaca. The sequence goes on from CM049930.1 coordinate 11,425,787, forward strand.
AGTTCTGGTTGAAGCTCTTCTGGAAGGGAGGTGATGAACACCCGTTTCATGTTCGGATCATTATACCCGTTCAGGACGTAGTATAATTCTTCCATTCTCTTGAAATGGAAATCCAAATCTTTTCTGTCCAATGAACAGCATTTCATGGCGTAGAATTTCTGTTGTGCCATCTTTTGGTGAAGCTTATAATCTCCGATGAACTCTTGGTGTAGAGTTCCAAGTATTTCATCCACTGACTATCCGTATGCCATTTGTTGTATGTATTCACCCAAAGATACGAACAATTCTCTGAGTGTCCCAAAGAATCTAGAACAAAACTCCTTGATAATACTCCTGGTGGTATTGGTCTCTTTTGTCCTTTGTACATCGATCCAGGCTGCAAAGGATTGTAGCTTTTCTCTCCTTTTTTGGATCGGGACATCATCGAAGGTAAACTAAGGACCTGCAGTTGGCTTGGCAGTGCCATGATCAGGATTGAGATAAGTAGTTCGGTTAGGTTCATTTACCTCTGTATCACTGATGATAGGATCGTCATCCGGAGGCTGTGCCTCTCCAGCAGGGTATGACGGATATTGTGTCGAGGATGATGGATCAGCCATGAATGTTGGCACTTGGGGAGCTTCCTTACATAAGTCTGGTTCTGATCATTCTGAAATGGAGTCAGACATGGGTTCTGTTTTAGAATCAGACGTCTTCTTACTCTCATCTTCTGAGAGTATCTCTTCTTGCGACAAAACAAACTTCTTTATGAACTTCTCGTTGTTTGCATCAGAATCCACAGAAGTGTTTGTCGTGGGTGCTACCATCAGAAAAGGTAGCGAGTCGTCGTCTTTGGCTTTCTGCCTTCGATCATGATGACTTTCAGGAGGTACAGGTGGTACTGGAGGTGTGTGGGTTGCTGAAGGCTTGCTAGCTGAAGGAATGCCTGAAGAACTTCTCCACTGGATCTATATTTTCTCCTGGAAGGACTCGGGTAGAAAGGACTAGGCAGAAATTGTCGAGGATGATCTTCTAAAGGATCAGGATTAGATAAGAAAGATGTTAACCTAGTAGGATACCTTGAATAGGTTGGCGGTGGTGCAAATCTAGCAGCTCTTTCTTGTTGCATGAATTCGATTTCTTTCTTTAGTCTGCGGATTTCTTGTTCCTTCTCATAGAAAGTAGGATCTCTAGTGTTGTTGTTGATGATATACATTAAATTCCTGTGGAGTTCTTTGATCCTTGCAGTTGTATCATTGTAGATACGATCCAATTCTGTATATACTCCATTAACTCTTTTAGAGTTATCCTTCACTTGAGTAAGCACCTCAACGACTTTCTGATCGATGTTCTGAAGGACTCTATTCTGGACTCTGGCATTCGTAGTTTGCCAGTTCAGCACTTCTTCGGCTGGTGTTGGAGTCTGTTGGATTCTTCCTTCTTGGTCTACTTGCGTCTGGTCGCAGTAGGGCCTTGTTGCAACTTGGGTCTGTCTGTCCACCTTTCTTTCTATAGGTGGGAAGTCATGTTCATAGTTTGAGAACATCATGTAGGGAGTTACTATTGGAGGTGTTGTCATGGGACTCTGAACTTCTGTCCGGCAGTGCACATCCTGAGCCTTTGCTATCTTGTAAATCAGGGTTGGAGAGATTGTATCATCATCATCATCGTCCTCTGAGTCAGAGTCTTCGTTCACTGTTTTGCACTTGACACCCTTCTTTCTGAGTTTCCTCAGTCGACGCCTTTTATCCTCGTAATCTTCTTCCATGATCTCATCATAGAATTGATCTTCAACACATGTGCAATCTTCATCGCACAGATCTGGTCGGTGGTCCCAAATAAAGTGACCGTTAAACTTGTCGGTATAAATCTGTTCTCCATTAGGCTTGAAAGCATGGATCAGAAGTTGCATCTTGAATTTTGGATGTTCCTCAAAGGGTTTTAACTTTTCAGGTTTGGAGGACACGGGTTGGATCATCATTTGCCTGAAGATAGGCATCTTCGAAGAAGTGGAAGAGGAGGAAGATGATTCCTCGGGAGTAGGTGTGAAGACTGTCTTGGTTCGGCCATCAGGTAATTGGACGAACTTATATTTGGTTGCCTGCACGGTTTCATGCTTCTAGTGCATCAACTCGTAATTCGTAATCCACTCTGTGGGCATCAGCTGCTCCAATTCTTTCATAGGAAATTGCCTAGGAACCTGGACAATTGTGGGAGCGTTGGATGCTGAGTCAGCAATCACCATCAGGGCATCTGGAGAGCCCGACTGTTGTAGATTTAGGCCGTGGTTCTGCAATCTGTAGACTAGCTGGTGATAAAGGGTTGCTGCTACAGCGGTGGAAGTCTGTTCGGCTCCAGTAATTTGAACTTGGACTTTCAAAGCATGTGGGAGATTGGGATCTCCCAGTGACATAGCAAAGTTGGGAAAGAACGTTAATACTGCACTACTACTGTTGAGTGTGGTTAATACAGTTCCAATAACAGCATGTTCATAATGGATATACCGAGTATCCAAAAGAGCCAAACGAGCAGTAACAGTAGACCCTGTCTACCTTCATAAGACAAAACAAGGCGGATTGCACCAAAGTGTAAATGAGTGTATCCTTCCTGTTTCCAGGAGGTGATAAACTCTGGTGGAATCGTGAGAGTGACATATTGCTCATTTAAAGAAGCAGGTAAACCACACTTATCTAACTTAGACGACAGTACTTACTCTTTAAACGCCGGTCTACGAGTAGAAATCAAAGATTTAAGAGACAAAAGGGAACCAGATTTACGATAAACATTATAAGGACTAATTACGGGTGGAATAGTACTATCAACTATAGCACTGTCAGGGACATGTGTATACTCTACTAAGTTTTCTATTCTACTAGTACTGTGATGGGGTAAAGAAAGATTTGAAGACACAGAAATAACCTGTTGCGGAGTTGACATAATGATGAGAGGTGGTTGTTAATAGGTTCAGGAAGTACTGTTGTTTAATCCCCCATGGTACTCTCCCCTGAGAAGATGAAACCTGGCTCTGATACCATCGCGACGCCGGGAGCCCGTTAGTCACCTCGAATTCCCCTGAACGGCCTCTTGCCTTAGCGGGTACTATCCTATCGGTCGACTACTGGGACCGTGCTAACACTCTGTCTGATCGCTCAAACATCTCTAAATTGTTTCACCATAATCAAACGGGGTACTTCCCTCACTATTAACAACCAGAATTACTGTTTAGCCAGACATTCTACAAACTAATCTAGACAGTACGTATCTTGACGCAGGAAGATGAACTTCAAGAGAAGATATATGGTTCTAGACCATTATTCTGCTCTGGCTGCCAGACAATATACTTGTCTAAATTACAAAAAATACAACATGAAAGAAAACTCGAAGAAATATGAAAAACACTCTAAAATATTATTTCAAACTTGTATATTACAAACTTAGACTCAAACTTGCTTAAGGAGAGGTATGAAACATTCCTCCTTATATAGCAGACGGAACTCAAACCTTATAACTAGAATTTAATTGTGGATTGAAGTCCACCAATCAAATTCTTACAACGAAAAGTAAGGGCATTATTGATTCCACTTGTAGAGTGGGAATCTTACAAGACTTAGTGATAAAGTAACTTGGAGACAAAGTTAGCCGTCACTTTTGACTAAATAAAAGACGAGAATGACTACCACTTTTGACAAAGTGGGAGACAAGATAAAAAGCAAATCTTACAGACGAAGACTCTGAAGAAGCACGCATTATTGTACTAAGGGATAAGCATGCTTGGTGCTTTTAGTGTCACAACTCACCAGGATGAAGCTTCGTTACTAAGGAATCCGGGATCCACTGGCACGTTCATAATTCCTTTGTTGAGTAATTTTTTCTAGAGTATTACATAAATACTCGTCTTCAGTCAAGTCATCAGTAAACACTTGTAAATTGGAAGTGAAGTTTTCCCATGGGTCAGGATTGACCCGATTCTTTTCACAAACATATTTGAAAAGAGCAGCTCTTTGATCTTCATCCAGTCCACCATTTGTGATACACACATAGCAATATGGCATGGCTCTGAAAGGATCGTTGAACATATCCAATTTGCAGTAGGGATGATTAAGAATTAATGCAACATAAGGCTTCTCTGAATCTTCATGTGTTTCGTAGAATTCCTTATTTCATTTGGCTAAATAAGAAATCCATTCTCTTTGATTCCAATATCCATATATCAGATTAAGCAAATTGAACTTTCTGAGAGGAGCATTAGCCATAGCACATATGGGAGTATAAGACATGGCAAATATTAAACTTTGTAAATTAATTTCCAAAGCATACCAGCAAGTAGTTCCTAAACACCAATTATACCAGTATCTGTTCCAAGAAAGTGATGGATTTTCGTATCTCATGAGAGGGAGGAAAACGTAGTCAGGGTAAAACTTACACTGTTCTACAGGATGACCCTCTCCTAGGACCATTTTGAACTGATAATAAAAATTTTGTTTCTGGCCTAGACACAAATTTCTTGGGTATTATTGAATTTCGGGGCTTGAGTTTGAAATTCGGGTATTTCTGGGTATTGGGTAACTGGGTCGAACATAAGGATTAAAGGAATGGATTTGGTCTTGGTGACAAGATGAACCGAATGTGTTTGGGTTTTAGGTGGTCTAGAAAGTAAGTCAGGAATAGTGTTGGACTTACCTTTGATATGCTGGACCTTGAACTGATACTTTGAAAACCAATCTTTTAGTCGTAGGAGCTGGGCTTTCGGTAACCCTTTGTTTTTTAACTCCATGATCTGAGGAAACGAGGAGTTATCCATTCTTATTAGAAATTCGTGCCCTATCAGGTGAAACTCGAACTTCTTGATCCCATACTTGATCGCCAATATTTCTTTGTACACCGTATGGTAGTGCTTTTCAGATTCTTTGAACTGACCACTTGCATGTCCGCAAAAGTATTCCTTGTCGTCGACCTTTTCTAGTAAGATTGCCCCCTAGTATTCATCGCTTGCGTCTGTCTGCAAAATCCTCGAACCATCACCAGGGAGTTTTAAAGGTGGAAGGGATTGACATACCTTCTTCAGATACTGAACAACATATGTTTGTTCTTGAGTCCATGGTTTTGGATTTTTCCTGAGCATTCTGGATAAAGGACTTGTGAACTTCGAACTTTGTGGTATGAAATCTTTGAGATAGTTAACAATCCCCAAAAACTATTGAATCTCCTTTGTGGTGAGTTGGTCTGGGAACTTTAGCAGTTCTTCTACAATATGTGGACCAGGATGGTATTGACCATCAGCAAATCTAATTCCAAGGAATTCTACCTGGTTCTATCCGATGTAGCTTTTCTTTTCTGACAGTATGATTCCATTTTGGGCAACGATCTCGAAGAACCTTTGTAACAGCTGTAGATGGCCCGGTATGTCCTTATAGAATAGCAGAATATCGTCAATGTATATCAAGGCATTCGGAAATAAGGGCTCGAAAATCTGGGTCATTGCTTTCTGGAACAGGGACGGAGCCACTTTGAGTCCAAAGGGCATTACTGTCCATTGGTAATGGGCTTTTGGTATACAGAAAGCTGTCTTGTATCTTTCTTCAGGTTGGACGCCTAACTGCCAAAATCCTGCTTTCAAATCGAACTTTGAAAACCATCGGGCTTCGGGTAAATGTGCAAATAAACTCTGAGGCCTTGGCAAAGGGAACATATCGTCAGCAAGAAAATGATTAGGTGGTTTGTAATCGATTACTACCTTTTCTTGCCTCTTTTCACTTCAGCCCTTTTGTTGACATAAAAGGCCTGACAAGCACAATTCGAGGTGGTTGGCTCGATTAGCCCAAGTTTTAGCAACTGTGCACATTCCTGTTGGGCTAGACTTTCGTCTTCAGGAGTCATACCTGGATGAGTAGCCTTTGTTGGATTTATATCTTCATTTTTCTTGAAGGGCAAGGTGATGAAGAAGTCCATGTTCTTCCACAAAGGCTTAGGATGTTTGAAGTCTTCGTGAGACTCTGCACAAGCTTGTTTGAAGTGTGGTCTGATTTCCCCGAAAACATCCATACTATTTCCTACCAAGGAATAGATCTTCTTCATTGAAGTGTATGGTTGGAATAGCCTTTTGAATTTCAATCCTCTTGATAAGATAATCAATTTCTTTGCCTGGTGATAGAGGTCGAATCCGATGAGGAGATCTTTTCCATGCAGTTTACTTCCAATAACTCTAGACCAGATAATACAGTCTGGAAAGAACTGTATTCCAATTGGTTGTTTGGTGATGAGTTTGGTTTGGAATTGTTCACCATCTGCAGCCTGGAAATACTCCGTATGATCTGTCTACATTGACTCTGGTAGGAAATCAGGGTTGATCATTGACTTTCCTACTCCAGTGTCCATGAATCTAATGGCTTTGATTGACCTGTCATATTTAGAGGGTAAAATATGAACAATCACATGAGGTGAAGGAATTACCTCTTGGGTAAGGTTTTCACTTTAGAGGATTGGGATACTATCTGTTGACTCATCGGTATCAGATTCCAAAGTAGAATCGTCTTGTACTGCAAACAGAGTTTCCTCTGTTTCTTCTTCTTCTTCGGTAAAAAGAGACTCGATGTCAGTGTTGTCAAGGTCTGTATGTTCGGTGCAAGTCAAAACTGTTTGAACAAGACGGGCAGATTTTTCTTTATTCTGTGGGTAATCCTTAGCAAAGTGCCCCTTCTTTTTACAGATGTAACACCGGTCTGTCTTCCGATTTCTGAAAGGTTTCTTCTTGAAAAACCTCAGCTTCTTCTTGTAACCTTTAGGTTTCACTCTGTACTCCTTGCGAAGGAACTTAGACTTCTTCTTCCCTGGCTTCGGACAATAACATTTTTCTTTTTCAGTACATTTGATTGCCAGATGTTTCTTCGAACATGCCTTTTTCATCTTCCTTTTGTTCTCCATCAGGGATTCGAACATGTTCCGTTGTTCGCAGAGTTTGTCGATTGCAGCTATAGTCATTTGATGGATTTCTCCTAATGTCATTGAGTTGACATTCTTGTTCTGCCCCTGTATCACTCGGTAGAGTTCTGGTTGAAGCTCTTCTGGAAGGGAGGTGATGAACACTTGTTTCATGTTCGAAACATTATACCCGTTCAGGACGTAGTATAATTCTTCCATTCTCTTGAAATGGAAATCCAAATCTTTTCTGTCCAATGAACAGCATTTCATGGCGTAGAATTTCTGTTGTGCCATCTTTTGGTGAAGCTTATAATCTCCGTTGAACTCTTGGTGTAGAGTTCCAAGTATTTCATCCACTGACCATCCGTATGCCATTTGTTGTCTGTATTCACCCAAAGATACGAACCATTCTCTGAGTGTCCCAGATAATCTAGAACAAAACTCCTTGATAATACTCCTGGTGGTATTGGTCTCTTTTGTCCTTTGTACATCGATCCAGGCTGCAAAGGATTGTAGCTTTTCTCTCCTTTTTTGGATCGGGATATCATCGAAGGAGAACCAAGGACCTAAAGTTGGCTTGGTAGTGCCATGATCAGGATTGAGATAAGTAGTTCGGTTAGGTTCATTTACCTCTGTATCACTGATGATAGGATCATCATCCGGAGGCTGTGCCTCTCCAGCAGGGTATGACGGATATTGTGTTGAGGATGATGGATCAGCCATGAATGTTGGCACTTGAGGAGCTTCCTTGTGTGAGTCTAGTTCTGATCGTTCTGAAATGGAGTAAGACATGGGTTCTATTTCAGAATCAGACGTCTTCTTACTCTCATCTACTGAGAGTATATCTTCTTGCGACAGAACAAACTTCTTTATGAACTTTTCGTTGTTTGCGTCAGAATCCACAGAAGTGTTTGTCGTGGGTGCTACCATAAAAAAGGTAGCAGGTCATCATCTTTGGCTTTCTTCTTTCGATCATGATGACTTTCAAGAGGTACTAGCGGTACCGGAGGTGTGTGTGCTTGTGAAGGCATGCTAGCTGAAGGAATGCCTGAAGAACTCTCTCCACTGGATCTATATTTCCTTCTGGAAGGACTTGGATAGAAAGGACTAGGCGGAAATTGTCGAGGATGATCTTCTAAAGGATCAGGATTAGATAAGAAAGATGTTAACCTAGTAGGATACCTTGAATAGGTTGGCGGTGGTGCAAATCTAGCAGCTCTTTCTTGTTCCATGAATTCGACTTCCTTCTTTAGTCTGCGAATTTCTTGTTCCTTCTCATAGAAAGTAGGATCTCTAGTGTTGTTGTTGATGATGTACATTAAATTCATGTGAAGTTCTTTGATTCTTGCAGTTGTATCATTGTAGATACGATCCAATTCTGTATATACTCCATTAACTCTTTTAGAGTTGTCCTTTACTTGAGTGCGCACCTCATCGACCTTCTGATCGATGTTCTGAAGGACCCTATTCTGGACTCTGGCATTCGTAGTTTGCCAGTTTAGCACTTCTTCGGCTGGTGTTGGAGTCTGCTGGATTCTTCCTTCTTGGTCTACTTGCGTCTGGACGCAGTAGGGCCTTGTTGCAACCTGGGTCTGTCTGTCCACCTTTCTTTCTATAGGTGGGAAGTCATGTTCATAGATTGAGAACATCATGTAGGGAGTTACTATTGGAGGTGTTGTCATGGGACTCTGAACTTCTGTTCGGCAGTGCACAAGCTGAGCCTTTGCTATTTTGTAAATCAGGGCCGGAGAGATTGTGTCATCATCATCATCGTCCTCTGAGTCGGAGTCTTCGTTCACTGGTTTGCACTTGACACCCTTTTTTTTAGTTTCCTCAGTCGGCGCCTTTTATCCTCGTAATCTTCTTCCATGGAGATGGATACTTGAAGATGCCATTGGGTTCAATTACAAGGTCACACTCCAACAAGCTTAAAGCACAATTTCAGAATTATGTTCAATCTTTGATTTCTCAAGAACTTCAAGAAATCACATTGGTCAAGTATGGAGAAGAGTTTAAGGAGATGCCAATATACTTATGCACATTAGAGCACTCAAGTCTTGAAGGCAAATAAATGGGCATAATTCAAGAAGTTAAAGCCTTATTTTGGGCTGTTTGTTTTAGGCCCAACGTTTTAAAAGGAAGGGTCTTGTTTGGGAATATGTTTAAATTCTTTTTTAGTGGGTTTTTAAATTATAATTTTAGGGGGTTTTTAAATTCTATTTTTAGTGGACTTTACTAAAAGACTCAGCCCAACATATCTATTGTAGAATTAAGTCATCTTCTCTTCTATAAATAGAATAAGATGGGACTGTTTTGAGGGAGGAGAGAAAAATTAAATTTGTGAGTTTTTTTTAACAAATCAGATTCAGGTTTGTTTTACCTTAAGGATTGATTCAACTTATCAAGTAAGTAAACTTGTGGCGTTAATTCAATTCTCTTTCTCTTTGATTTCTCTTTGTTACCATTTCCTTGATGATTTGGGGGTGAAGGGATTCAGGGAGTTTACCAAGGGTTGGTTGAGTTTAGATCAGGGATAACTTTTGATGCAGAGGTGATTCTTGCTCAGTTCTTGAATTGTTGCTGTATCATTTTTGGTATCAGAGCTAAGTTCAAATTCAATCTATATATCCTTTAAATTTCTGTTTATTTTTGAATATTATTGTCAGTTTCTCATTTAGTAAAGGAAAAAAAAGTTGTGTTCTTTATCTCTGAATTTCAGATCTGAGATATATATATATATATATATATAAAGTGGTGGTCTAAAAAAAGGATCTTTCCAAAATTTATGTGCCCATAAATCAGATTTCATTCCAAAATTCGTCATATCTTGCCTCTTTACATCATATTACATCTAGTTTTGTGACATCTTTCTTTCTTTAGGATTTATTTGTTTTCCATTGAATTAAGGTTGCTAATTTGCTTATTTGGTATTGTTTGATTGGTCCGGACAAGTAAAACTACTGCTTGAATCTAGAGTGGAAAAAGGCAGAAAATTGTGAGCACATTAAAGGGTAAAATCCAATACTTTGAGTGAAACACGAGGGTTTCCAATCAAATTTGAGTGAAACACGTGAGGGAGTGTTTGTGAGGATTGCTAACAATTTTTTTGCAGGTTTTACGTCATGACAAAATCAAACGAAAGCAAAGAAAGTGATGAGAAAGTTAATGTTACTGAACATAACCTAGCCTTCACTTTACAGGCTATGCAGCAGCAATTTCAAAGGTTTGAAAACCTTTTTAGAGATGTTAGTGATAGATTTGAGAAGCAAGACCAGGTCATTAGAGAATTGCAAGAGGGGACAATGAATGGTGGTGCAACAAAAAGGCAGAATTTAAGAGAGCCAAATACTCATCATTTTGGGTATGAAGGTGATGGCTTTGATGATGGAGATGATGAGGGAGAATGGCATGGGGTCAGGATGGGTGGAAGAGAAGGACAAAATTATAGAATAAGAGGTCGAGGTAATAGAGTCCAAAACTTTGTAAGGGAGGAAGAAAGGGCTGATCGTGTTGATAGGAATATTGGTAGTATAAAAATGAAAATTCCATCTTTCCAAGGTAAGAATGATGCTGAAGCTTACTTGGAATGGGAGAGGAAAGTGGAGCTGATTTTTTATTGTCATAACTATTCTGAAGAGAAGAAGGTAAAGCTTGCTGCAGTGGAATTTAAAGATTATGCACTTGTTTGGTGGGATCAACTAGTTTTAAATAGGAGAAGAAATGGAGAGGAACCTGTCAATACTTGGGCAGAAATGAAGAGAATTATGAAAAAGAGATTTGTACCTAGTTATTTTTATAGAGAGCTACATCAAAAACTTCAAACTTTGAGACAAGGCTATATGAGTGTTGAAGAGTACCATAAGGAGATGGAGATAGTCATGATAAGGGCTAATGTTGAAGAAGATAGGGAGGCTACCATGGCACGTTTCTTGGCTGGTTTGAACAAGGATATTGCAAATGTTATCGAATTACACCATTATGTGGAGTTGGAAGAAATGGTAAACATGGTAATGAAAGTGGAGAAATAACTCAAGTACAAAGGGAGGGTCCAGCAAGAATTCCTATTCTAGTTCTACTACAAATTGGAACTCCAAATGGTCTAAGAAGGATGAGAAGACCAAGGACAAACCAAAAGAAGTGAAGAGTAATTCAGACCCAAAAGGTAACTTAAAACCTTCAAGTTCTTCTACTTCTAATTCTGATAAGCATAGAAATATTAAGTGCTTTAAATGTCTTGGTATTTGTCATATTTCTTCTCAATGTCCCAATAAGAAAACAATGGTTTTGAGGGGTGCTGAAGTTATTTCTGAAGATGAGGATCATGTTGAGAGTGATTCTGATTCCATGCATGAATTAGAGGATTGTTCTGATGTAGAAGCTGAAAATGCACCTAAGGGTGAATTACTTGTTACTAGGCGTGTACTAAATGCTCAAGTAAAAGAGGATGAAATTGAGCAAAGGGAGAATATCTTTCATTCAAGATGCTTAGTGAATGGGAAGATTTGTAGCATTATAATTGATGGTGGGAGCTGCACAAATGTAGCTAGCACATTAATGGTGGAGAAGCTAGGGCTGGATTGTTTGAGGCACCCTAGGCCATATAAGCTACAATGGCTTAATGATATGGGAGAAATCAAGGTGAATAAACAAGTTATTGTATCTTTCTCCATTGGTAAGTATTCTAATCAAGTTCTTTGTGATGTTGTGCCCATGCATGCTAGTCATTTATTGCTTGGAAGACCTTGGCAATATGATAGGAAGGTGTTGCATGATGGTTTTAAGAATAGGTACTCATTCTTTATGGGAGATCAGAAAGTTATTCTTGCTCCTCTAGCTCCAAGCGAGGTGTATGAAGACCAAATGCAATTAAAAAGGAGTATTGAAACTATGCATCTGATGCGATTCCGGTTGACGTGCTAAATAGGTGTTATTTTACCCTATGTTGATTATGAATAATTAAGGACTGTGATTGACTAATTGTCACATTTAGTCTCTATGGTGTCACTTAATCAGCCAGAACCTAAGGCAGAGTACCTATCGTGTAGCTAGTCTGTTGGAAAGTATCTACGATTTTATTAAGTTAAATATCGTACTCCCAGGGAAGTGGCAATGGCTTAGTAGTAACTAGCCTTTTATCCTAACTCCTATCTTATGATCCAGTTATGCAATCTTCATCAAATACTTTGATGAGAGGGTGATTCGTTCTCCACTAGGTTTAAGTCTAATTAATCCTAGAAGTGTTTTATAGATGAGTTCTGATTCTATGTTATACTGTTCCTATATGTTGATTGACTTATATTCGAGTATTTTAGACATGTCTTAGCCTGGATTGCAACTATGTTCTGTGTCTAAAGGCGTACCACATCCGAGGTTTCTAATAAACCGCCCTACCTTAATGACGGCCCTACTCACGGTTCGTGACGAAGGCATCCATGAAAGCCCTATGTCACTTCAAGGATCATACCGCTTGCCCTAGCTGCCGGCATAATTAGACTCGGCCCGGCTTACCCTAGACTACTCTAACAGACAGGGTGTTCAGCATGTTATTTTATCTAGCATGGCAGACACCAATACTAATTGATGCTTGTTAAACTAAACAGGTTATGATTAGACCGTGGTTAGGAATTGTCTATAACACTAACTTTAGTTTAAAAGAGCACGTTAGACATGTACACATAGTGAATGTTAAGCAGGTGGCTATTTCCAGAAAAACATAACAACGTCAACATATAAAACAACTATTCAAAAAAAAATTGTAATCTCGCATTCATAATAAATATTTAGAACAATACAATAACAACATATAAGAGAGGGACATGGGGACTGATGCCATAAAGAAATCACCCTTTACGTAGTCTCGCCGACGGAGCGTACTGCTGTATATGTCGTATTGCTCGCCCTGACTCTGCTCGCTAGAACCTTCGGAGGACGCTTCCTCAGCCTAGTAACTGGGCTTTACCTTAATACCCAGCTTAACCCCAGCCTTGTGGACTGACTCTTCGAACGCCTAGAGCCCTCTTAGGATCTCCTAACGAAATCCCGGGTATTCTATGAATACCAGAAACGAACCTATCTATAGAAGCCTAAGATCTGAGACTATTTCTCAAAACTAAAACGAAACACTAACAAGAAAGAAAACTGAGATCCGAGTCTCTAAGTGAGTTGTGTACCAGAGAATTGTACATTGGAAACCACTAAATAACTCAGATCGAGTGGAGAGGAATGAATTCAACTGCTGGAGGCCTGGTGTATTTATAGCAGCTTCCTGGGGTGATTTTTCAGCAAAAATTCGATGTGGGACTGGATCTGGGGGTTCGGGATGCCTGTCCCGGATTGGGACGCCCGTCCTGATCTGTTGACCAGGTCGGGACGCCCGTCCCTGGTTCAGGACGCCCATCCTGACCCGTTGACTAAGTCAATATTTCCAAAAATTGTGTTTTTTCCCCAAAATTTGATGTTTTCGTCTACTTTTCACCTGACACTTCCAAAATCATAAAAACTGTGAAATTAAGTAAATAATGAACAATCAAGATCAAATTACCTTCAATTTCACCCAAATTTATACATAAAAACATGCTAAAAAGGTGATACGATTTTCGCGTATCAGATAACCCCACACTTAGCTTTTTGCTTGTCCTCAAGCAAAGTCTACCTAAAGTTACTTAAATTCCTAGTCATGTTTTTATTCCAAAAATTGTTCAGACAAGTCTTTACACAAGTCTGACTTGTTATGTTGCTATGTCATGGTCTTAGATGTTTTTAGTAGCTTGTTATGATTAGGCAGAAAACAAATCAACAACTAGGTTGAACTTTTTTTCTTAGTCACAAGGTCTTCCTGATGTGTAGTGTGTGTACTATTCCAGACCAGATAGTCAACACAATGTACTCTTGTCTTAACTACTACCAGATAACACTTCGACCTATCGCTAGACATATTAACAACAGACAACTGTTTGAGTTCTGAGCTTTGGTGATCAGATTTTTAATGTTTTAGCATTTAGTTATTTTCTTTGTAGATTCAGGGTATTTTGAGTCTGCTTAGAACACGTCAACTTCAACTACCCATGTAGTGAGTCCCACTCCGATGACTCCCAGATCTACACGACCTTAGGGCATCAGGCTTTAAGTTCCCCGAAGGAGTGGTGCTCGAATAGCGAAGGCCGCTGGCAAACTACCCTTATTTGAATAACTTCTTTTAATTTCTTTTCACTTCTAGCTCAGAGTCTCATCTAGTCATTCTAACCGCCAATATATCCACAATTGGTCTAATTTTATCTAGTTAAATCTCGAACAGGTAATTGGTTGAGGTCTCTAATCCAGACAAAGTTGTGCTCAGTTATCAGGAATTCCCTATTCCTAATCAATTAGTCCAAGATAGCTATCAATTATCTCCTACTAACCATAACATACTACCTACATATCATAGACATAAGCAATTGTTTAACTAAGCATACTGCATTTAGACGTCTGAAAGACGGAAAAAATTTTGAACTTTTTTTGGAAGGGTGTGAAAGTACGTGAAAACAAGCAAAAGCATACAAAAACTGCTACAGTGCACCGTGCACTGCTACCCCACACTTAAGTCTGGCACTGTCCTCACTGTTCATGCGTATCTAGCTACCCCACACTTATTTGAAAATAAGAAATAAAATAGAAAAGATTCTTACCCCACACTTATTTGAAAATAAGAAGTAAAACAGAAAAGAAAGGATTCTGTATGGGTAAGTAAGACATAAAAAAAGATAAAATAATGCAAACAATTCTGTATGTCATATAAATCAATTTTGTACATAGATTCATACGTCATACAGCCCAGACATGTTTATACACATAGAACAAGAAAAACAAAAGCAAAAGGAAGGAAAGGAAAGGAAAGAAGGAGAGAGAGACTAAGAACCCGGCAGATCGTTGTCCAGTGGACCTAAGTCTGCTAAGTCAAACTCGAAGTTTTCCGCCACTCGGGAAGTCTGCTGATGTATCTCCTCAATCCTGCTGGTGGTCATGGCGATCCTGTCATCTATCATCGCCAACCGTCTGTCAATCCTGTCCTCCATCATCGTCAGCCGTCTGTCAATCCTGTCCATGTCTCGACTGTATCGGGCCGATAGTTCTGCCAATCCGTGCGACATGTGTCGTTCGAAGGCAGTACGTGGCACGAACGTCTCGGACGGAGGGATATGCGCTGGAAATGCTTCCGATGTCGATGCCAATGCCTGTCCTGTCTGCTCCGTGTGGATGGTGTCGCGGCCATTCGCATCCCGGACAACCATTCCCATGTTCCGTAGAATGGTAACATCTATGGGAATGGTGGTCGGGGCGACCAGAGTAAGCTCCGAGCCCTCTATGTCCAACTCCAGGTAGCGGGCTAGCCTGGTGATGTATGGTCCGAGCCCCAGACACTGTTTCCTGGTGTTTGTAGCGAATCCTCGCATGACGACCGCTATGAGTCTAGCCATCTCTACTGTAGATCCCATGTGCATGTTGGCTAGAAGGAATGTCTCCATCCGGGTGACAGTTCCGGGTGTGTCAGTCGTCCTGACAATGTGTGTGCAATGATAGCGTGCAGGTAACGAAGAGTAGGATAAATACCTGTGGCTTTTGCAAAGCCATGCTGGTATGGGACACCCGTCATGCAGATCTGAGCCCAAGCAGTGGAGACGTCTGCAGACGTGAAGTCTCGAACTGCCGTGGTGTATGCTGGCGTATCCAGCTCATCTCTCTGCCAGATACCTAGGGCGATTCCGAACTCGGCCATGCTCATCGACTGATCTATTCCGCCTAAACGGAATGTGATCTGCTCCTGGTGGCAAGTAAAAGACGCATAGAACTCACATACCAGCTCCAAGTATGTGGGCTCTGTGACGATGAATACTCGACTGTAAGGTGGCACGTCGAGTATGCGTCTGACTTCCGGCTCTACTCCCAGCGTCTGTACTGCTGCCCAATCCAGCGTTCTGTCCGTCAGTATCGTACGCCCGATGTACCCAGTGCATCTTTCTTGGTATGCTGTGCTGGAGGGAAACAACATAAAAGGATGTGCCACTGAGGTAAATGTCATGGTAGATGTGGTACGAGCACGTTTGGGAGCCATTTAAAATGTACGAGAGAGTTTAGGTGGGAAAGAAAGCTTTAAACTCAAATTCTGGAGGTGAATTTGAATTCAGAAGGATGAAATTAGGTTAGGGAAGGATTTTGAATTTTTGGCGGGAAAATCGAATTTTGGAGGGAAATTCGAATTTTTGGGTGAAGTTTAAAATTCAAATTTTGGAGGGAAATTCGAATTTTTAAACTTTGAAGAGTTTGCCAAAAATTTGTAGAGAGAAGGTAGAGAGAAATATTTAGAGAGATGAATTTTTGGTTTTAGATTTGAGAGAAAATGAAAACAATTGAGCTTTTATAGAGGGGGCGGCCTTCGAGACGCCCGTCCCGGAGGCAGGACTCCCGTCCCACAGGACGCCCGTCCCGGGTTGCATCGGGACGCGTGCCAATTCTGAAAAAAGTTTTTTTTTGTAATTCCTTGAAAATCTCAAGATACCAAAAATAATCATAATTCTTAACAAGGCTTCATGTTTATCCAATGAAATTCAGAAGTTGTTAAAAACTCTATGCAAAAATTCCTCAGTCTTTTTTGAAAATTGTGACTACCCTAATTTTATCCCAACTTAAATTCAGCAAGAATTTCAGAAAAACAAAAACTGAGTTTGTGCAATGTAATTAGTGGAAAATAAACTGTATTTGCAAAACTCTTTGTTTTTCATAGAAATTCGAAATAAAATGTCTGAAGAAAATTGTTGAATATAAAGGACCCTTTAAAAATGTTTGAAAATAGAAAAATATGGGTCAATTATTCAAGTTTCAGTTCAAACGAATTATTTGTTGAGAGTAAAAGAATCTTCCCTTTTTAACGACTCCTATCTCTGATCTCCTGTAGTTCTGTTCGAATGCTTCGCATTTCTATGCGTATGGTTCTCATCTCATCCCTCTGCCAGTTCTGCTCACTGCGTAAATCAGCCATCTCTCGGAGTAGTTGTGCACCTTGGTTCTCCTGAAGATTGATCGTGGCTCTGAGTCGGTCCACGTTAGTTGTGATATTCAGACTGAGTTGGTCTAAATGACACAGTCTGCTGGCAATCCCTTGGTCCATCTCATAGACCCTTTGAGCTAACGTGTCTATCTGCACGGACAACATTGAATAATAACCGTTAGTACTCCCCGCAGATGAAGGGGTGCGCTCGTTAGGTGTTGGGGTGTATGCAGGAGAGGTTGGTGAATTTTGGGTTTGATCAGTAGGGGGTGGATTTATAGGAACTCTCTGGGCAGGAGGGTGAATTGGAGATCTCTGGGGTTCTTCTCTAGGAGGGACGGTATCCTCAGATGGATCTTCTTCCGTGGGACTATGCTCACGGGTGTTCAGGAATCGTCTCACTAGTTCACTGGCATCAGGGCTTGAGTTTACTTCCACTGGTTGTGAAGGAAGAGTCCCTCGTGGTACTTCTGGTGCAGGCCTAGAGGGGCCCTCTGGCTTTGTCTTCTTCGGTCCTGGAGTGTCAGGGTTTTCGGTTTTCTTTGCCTGGTTAGTAGCTGCTCTTGTTCTCTTCATCTTTGAGTGCAAAGTCTGGTTGGAAATAACAAATAGCAAAAGTAGGAAAGTGAAACAAGAAAGCAAGAAAAATATTTTGATGGATTTTGATTTTTTTAGTTAGAAAGCAGGTAAATTTCCTCAATATGGTTTTAGAATAATTTTCTAAAATTTGATTATCCTAAGTGTCTTAATTCCAGATATTATCTAAAATTAATTAGTTATGATAATCCTATATTTAGGAAAGTGATTGTCGAACTAGTATAAGATAACTGTGATTCAAAAGTCCAGGTTACTACCGTTACCTATCATAAGTCTCTAGAATTGTGGCCAATAATCCTAAATTCATTATGATATTTCCCCGGCAACGGCGCCAAAAATCTGATGCGATTCTGGTTGACGTGCTAAATAGGTGTTATTTTACCCTATGTTGATTATGAATAATTAAGGACTGTGATTGACTAATTGTCACATTTCGTCTCTATGGTGTCACTTAATCAGCCAGAACCTAAGGCAGAGTACCTATCGTGTAGCTAGTCTGTTGGAAAGTATCTACGATTTTATTAAGTTAAATATCGTACTCCCAGGGAAGTAGCAACGGCTTAGTAGTAACTAGCCTTTTATCCTAACTCCTATCTTATGATCCAGTTATGCAATCTTCATCAAATACTTTGATGAGAGGGTGATTCGTTCTCCACTAGGTTTAAGTCTAATTAATCCTAGAAGTGTTTTATAGATGAGTCCTGATTCTATGTTATACTGTTCCTATATGTTGATTGACCTATATTCGAGTATTTTAGACATGTCTTAGCCTGGATTGCAACTATGTTCTGTGTCTAAAGGCGTACCACATCCGAGGTTTCTAATAAACCGCCCTACCTTAATGACGGCCCTACTCATGGTTCGGGACGAAGGCATCCATGAAAGCCCTATGTCACTTCGGGGATCATACCGCTTGCCCTAGCCGCTGGCATAATCAGACTCGGCCCGACTTACCCTAGACTACTCTAACAGACAGGGTGTTCAGCATGTTATTTTATCTAGCATGGCAGACACCAATACTAATTGATGCCTGTTAAACTAAACAGGTTATGATTAGACCGTGGTTAGGAATTGTCTATAACCCTAACTTTAGTTTAAAAGAGCACAATAGACATGCAGGCATAGTGAATGTTAAGCAGGTGGCTATTTCCGGAAAAACATAACAACGTCAACATGTAAAACAACTATTCATAAAAAAAAACATAATCTCGCATTCATAATAAATATTTAGAACAATACAATAACAACATATAAGAGAGGGACATGGAGACTGATGCCATAAAGAAATCACCCTTTACGTAGTCTCGCCGACGGAGCGTACTGCTGTATATGTCGTATTGCTCGCCCTGACTCTGCTCGCTAGAACCTTCGGAGGACGCTTCCTCAGCCTAGTAACTGGGCTTTACCTTAATACCCAGCTTAAGCCCAACCCTGTGGACTGACTCTTTGAACGCCTAGAGCCCTCTTAGGATCTCCTAACGAAATCCCGGGTATTCTATGAATACTAGAAACGAACCTATCTATAGAAGCCTAAGATCTGAGACTATTTCTCAGAAACTAAAATGAAACACTAACAAGAAAGAAAACTGAGATCCTAGTCTCTAAGTGAGTTGTGTACCAGAGAATTGTACACTGGAAACCACTAAATGACTCAGATCGAGTGGAGAGGAATGAATTCAACTGCTGGAGGCCTGGTGTATTTATAGCAGCTTCCCGAGGTGATTTTTCAGCAAAAATTAGATGTGGGACTGGATCTGGGGGTTCGGGATGCCCGTCCCGGATTGGGACACCCGTCCTGATCTGTTGACCAGGTCGGGACGCCCGTCCTGACCCGTTGACTAAGTCAATATTTCCAAAAATTTAGTTTTTGCCCCAAAATTTGCTGTTTTCGTCTACTTTTCACCTGACACTTCCAAAATCATAAAAACTGTGAAATTAAGTAAATAATGAACAATCAAGATCAAATTACCTTCAATTTCACCCAAATTCATACATAAAAACATGCTAAAAAGGTGATACGATTTTTGCGTATCAGCATCAAAGAGGGACAGAAACACCTTAGAAAAAACAAGTGGAATCAAATTTTGAAGGAAATGCTGAGAGCTTTGCAAAAGGAGAGCTGAGATCAAAAATAGAGGGGAAGGCTGATAGCCTTCCAAAAGGAGAGTTGAGCTCAAAAATACAAGAAAAAAGAGTGAGTGGGGTTGAGAGTGTGAAAAGAAAAGAGGGGAAAGAGGTCTTAAAAGAAAGTCAATTAAGGGCCCAAATGAGAGAGAGGGCAAAAAGAAACAAAACTTTTATGCAAAAATGAGAGATGCAAGGGTTGCTTGTGAGGAAGGGAGATGCTTAGTTGTACTTTTTTACAAAGAAGCTTATCTTAATGAATCTGACCTTAACCCTTGTTTGCCTAGTGGTGTTGTTTCTCTTTTGCAAGAATATGGTGATGTCTTCCCTGAAGAATTACCTAAGGAGTTGCCGCCTATTAGAGGGATAGAGCATCAAATTGATTTCATTCCAGGAGCACAAATTCCAAATAGGCCAGCCTATAGAGCAAATCCAGAAGAGACTAAGGAACTCCAAAAGCAAGTGGAAGAGTTACTACAAAAGGGACACATAAGAGAAAGCTTGAGTCTGTGTGCCGTGCCAGTCATTTTGGTCCCAAAGAAGGATGGGAGTTGGCGTATGTGTGTTGATTGTAGGGCTGTTAACAAACTTACGGTAAAGTATCGCCATCCTATTCCTAGACTGGATGATATGCTTGATGAATTGCATGGTGCATGTGTGTTTACCAAAATTGATCTTATGAGTGGTTACCATCAAATTAGAATGAAGATTGGTGATGAATGGAAAACTACTTTTAAAACAAAACATGGTTTATATGAGTGGCTTGTGATGCCTTTTGGTTTATCTAATGCTCCTAGTACCTTTATGCGCTTGATGAATCATGTTTTGAGATCATTTATTGGTAAGTTTGTTGTGGTTTACTTTGATGACATTCTGATCTTTAGCAAAAGCATTGAAGAACATGTTGAACATCTTAGACTTGTCTTAGATGCACTTAGGGCAGAAAAGTTGTATGCTAAACTTAAAAAGTGCACATTTTGCATGGATCGAGTCATATTTCTTGGTTATGTTGTTTCTTCTAATTGAATTGAGATGGATCAAGAAAAAGTCAAGGCAATCAAGGAATGGCCAAGACCTACAAGTATTACTCAGGTAAGATCTTTTCATGGGCTCGCTAGTTTTTATAGGAGGTTTGTGAAGGATTTTAGTACAATTGCTGCTCCTTTGACTGAAATTGTAAAGAAAGAGGTAGGTTTTAAATGGGATGATGCACAAGAGCTAGCTTTCAATACTTTGAAAGAAAATCTTTGCACTGTACCTATATTGAGTTTGCCAGATTTTTCTTCTACATTTGAAATTGAATGTGATGCCTCAGGAATAGGTATTGGAGCTGTTTTGTTGCAAGGGAGGCGTCCTATAGCATATTTCAGTGAAAAGCTCAATGGTGCACATATCAAGTATTCTACTTATGATAAGGAGTTGTATGCACTGGTGAGAGCTCTACAAACTTGGCAGCATTATTTATGGCCTAAAGAGTTTGTAATTCATACTGATCATGAGAGTTTGAAGCATTTAAAAGGCCAATGTAAGTTAAATCAAAGGCATGCTAAGTGGCTAGAGTTTATTGAGACATTCCCATATGTTGTGCAATACAAGCAAGGTAAAGAAAATGTGATTGCAGATGCATTATATAGGAGGTATGCTCTGATCTCCTCACTAAGTTCTAAGTTATTTGGATTTGAATATATGAAGGATTTGTACAAATCAGATTCTGACTTCGTAAATGTTTTTGTTGCATGTGAACAAGTTGCTTTTCAAAAGTTTTATAGAACTGATGGATATTTGTTTAGAGATAATAAACTTTGTGTTCCTCTTGTTCTATGCGTGAATTGCTTATTAGGGAGTCTCATAATGGTGGATTAATGGGACATTTTGGCATTGCTAAGACACTTGATATTTTGCAAGAGCATTTTTATTGGCCTAACATGAAAAAGGATGTTGAGAGAATTTGTTCTATTTGTGTTGCATGTAGGCAGGCCAAGTCTAAGGTGCAACCTCATGGGTTGTACACTCCACTACCTGTTCCTAATAGTCCTTGGATTGATATATCTATGGACTTTGTGTTGGGATTGCCTAGGACTAGGAAAGGACGTGATAGCATCTTTGTTGTTGTTGATAGATTTAGCAAAATGGCTCATTTTATTGCATGTCATAAATCTGATGATGCCACTCATGTCACTGATTTGTTCTTTAGGGATGTAGTAAGGTTGCATGGCATTTCTAGAACAATTGTTTCTAATAGGGACTCTAAATTCTTAAGTCATTTTTGGCGTGTTTTATGGAGTAAATTGGGGACTAAATTGTTGTTTTCTACTACTTGTCATCCTCAAACTGATGGCCAAACTAAAGTGGTTAATAGAACTTTAGGATCCTTATTACGAGCTGTTGTGGGAAAGAATTTAAAAACTTGAGAAGATTGTTTGCCTTTGATCGAGTTTGCATATAATAGAAGCATTCATTCTTCTACTGGTTACTCCCCATTTGAAATTGTGTTTGGTTTTAATCCACTAACACCATTGGATTTATTACCTTTACCATTAAATGAGATCGTTAATGTGGATGGACAGCACATGGCAGATTTGGTTAAGTCAATACATAACAAAGCTAGGCAGCATATTGAGGAAAAAAATAAAAAGTATGCTCAAAGAGCTAATCAAGGGCGAAGAGTGATGAAGTTTAAACCCAGAGATTGGGGTTGGGTACACTTTAGGAAGGAAAGATTCCCTAAGCAACGGAAGTCCAAACTTGATCCTAGAGGCGATGGACCATTTCAAGTGGTTGAACGCATCAATGATAATGCCTATAAAGTGGACTTGCCAGGTGAGTACGGTGTTAGTGCAACTTTTAATGTTTCTGATCTATCTCCATTTGATAACGTAGGTTTTGATTCAATGACGAATACTTTTGAAGAGGGAGAGAATGATGCAACTCACCAAGGCAACTATGGAGATGGATACTTGAAGATGCCATTGGGTCCAATTACAAGGTCACACTCCAACAAGCTTAAAGCATAATTTCATAATTATGTTCAATCTTTGATTTCTCAAGAACTTCAAGAAATCACATTGGTCAAGTATGGAGAAGAGTTTAAGGAGATGCCAATATACTTATGCATATTAGAGCACTCAAGTCTTGAAGGCAAATAAATGGGCATAATTCAAGAAGTTAAAGACTTATTTTGGGCTGTTTGTTTTAGGCCCAACATTTTAAAAGGAAGGGCATTGTTTGGGAATATGTTTAAATTCTTTTTTAGTGGGTTTTTAAATTATATTTTTAGGGGGTTTTTAAATTCTATTTTTAGTGGGCTTTACTAAAAGACTCAGCCCAACATATCTATTGTAGAATTAGGTCATCTTCTCTTCTATAAATAGAATAAGATGGGACTGTTTTGAGGGAGGAGGGAAAATTTAAATTTGTGAGTTTTTTTTAACAAATCAGATTCAGGTTTGTTTTACCTTAAGGATTGATTCAACTTATCAAGTAAGTAAACTTGTGGCGTTAATTCAATTCTCTTTCTCTTTGATTTCTCTTTGTTACTATTTCCTTGCTGATTTGGGGGTGAAGGGATTCGGGGAGTTTACCAAGGGTTGGTTGAGTTTAGATCAGGGACAATTTTTTATGCAGAGGTGATTCTTGCTCAGTTCTTGAATTGTTGCTGTATCATAACGGCTTAGTAGTAACTATCCTTTTACCATAACTCTTATCTTATGATCCAGTTATGCAATCGTTCATCAAAATCTTTGATGAGAGGTTGATTCCTTCCACACTAGGTTCAAGTCTATTTAAGCCTACAAGAGTGTTTTACAGATAGTGTTCTGATATATGTTATATTGTTCCTACATGTTGATTGACCTATCTTCGAGTATTTTAGATATATCTTGGTCTAGATTGCAATTATGTACTGATTCTACTTGTTTACCACATCTGAGTTACCTAATAAATCGCTCCATCGCCATTGACGGCCCTACTCACGGTTCGAGCTAAAGGCATCCATGAAAGTCCTGTGTCACTCAGGAGATCATGCCGCTCGCCCTAACTACATTAGACATGCAGACATAATGTATATT
Source organism: Asclepias syriaca (assembly GCA_027405835.1). Classification (NCBI taxonomy): domain Eukaryota; kingdom Viridiplantae; phylum Streptophyta; class Magnoliopsida; order Gentianales; family Apocynaceae; genus Asclepias; species Asclepias syriaca. Next base: position 11,449,496 of record CM049930.1, read on the forward strand.
AAGCAAGTGGCTATTTCTGGAAAATCATAAGAACTTCAACATATGCAACAAATATTCATAACAATCATAATCTCGTATTCATAACAAATATTTGGACAAACTCAATACAAACATATAAAGAAAGGGACAAGGAAGACTGATGCCATAAAGAAATCACCCTTTACTTAGTCTCACCAATGGAGCAACTTCTTGTATATGTCGTTGATAACTCTAGAAAAATAGAGTTATTCACATCTAATTTACCACATTTTATTCGGGAGTTAATTGACTTTATTTGGAAAATGGAATAAAAATGTGTTGATTTGATATTTTCTCTCTTTTTACCTAAAAATGTGGATTTATGGTTAAAAGTCAATTTAATTGAATAAATTTCTCAACATGTGGATAAGTTGTATTATTTGTTATTTGGGAATTTATTTGAATTGACTTATTGTGACAAGGGTAAAAAGGGAATGTGGATGGTTGACATTGTTGGATAAAAGTGACCGAGAGGAAAGTGAAGAATGTGTGGAAAATTTGCATCTATACATATATATATATATACATCTATATCTATATATATATCTATATGTATATATATATATATAATACACACCCACACACTATTTGTCACTCAAAATCCAGCTGGACACTTGTGGACATACTATGCATATTATTCCTTTTGTCCTATCCATTTTATATATATATATATATATATATATATATATATTATATATATATATATATGTTTGTTTGTAGACAAGGTGGACAAGAAAGTAGAAGACAAAGACAAGAATTTAAGGAAAGTAGCTGGAATGTGCAGCTGGAATATGCTGCTGAAATCCTGCAGCAATCATAGGAAAAAAGACAAGAATTTTAGGAATGTGCTGCTGGAATATGCTGCTGAAATCCTGCAGCAATCATAGGAAAATAAGACAGAAATTCGGCTGCAAATGTTGCAGCATTCAGTGGAAGATGACAAGAAAATTCCAGAAGACAGCTGCAAATTAATTTTTTATTTGCTGGAATTTTTGGAAAGAAAAATAAGGGAATTATGGACAGTGGGCACGGGAGAGAGTAGTTCAGTTTTGGCTTTTGGCCATTTGAGAATAGGATAGTTTTTTCTTAGTTTTTTAGACTAACTTTTGAGAGGGAAGAACCCAAGAGTGAGCAGGGTGACTTGCTGCAACATTCATCAGCTGAGCAGTAGAAAGGCAGCAGCATCAAGCAGAGGAAACGAAGGGCAGCAGTACGTTGATTAAACCGATTTGGGCAGTAGGGTGATCTCCGATCCAGAGTAATCCTCTCTCCATTTCTTCAAGTTACTACTGTTTTGTAATCAAATGTTCTTTGTAATATGAGAATGTTTACATGTATTCAAGGATTGATTAAAAATGTTTTGGGAGTAATATGTTTTCCATCTTAGGCTTGACTCCGTTGATTGGTGTCACTAAGGACCTAGGGACTATCTTTCCTATTACGTTGATTCTTGTTTTCCATGATTCATTTCAGCATAATATATATCTTTAACCTGACGATGTTGTGGTGTAGTTAAGTATGAGCATGTTGAATACACTGTTTTGACTATGATGATAAGTATGCTGCAGCATTACTTGCTGTTTTTATGTTTAATGCTTGTATGGGGCAATGCTTGGTTTATTCATGTAATTGCATTAGAATTATGTGGCGCTATAATTGAGAACTGCGTGAACAGCGGTAATCATATGGCAGTGGATTGAAAACTGCGTGAACAGCGGTACATTCACTACCTAGCGTTGCGCTAGGTCCACGATATGTTATCGGGGATCTAGACTAGTAGATCAAGTAGTTTGGGTGAAACCAGACATGCTATAGCATTGATATGGAACTGAAAGCATGCTTTGTATACTTAGATTCATCTTTGGCTTGTACTTACATTTTTGGCTGCAGCATTTTTGGCTGCAGCATTTCAGTTGCTGCAGCAGTAGCTTAGCAGTAGACTTTTAACTGTTAACTGTAGTTAGGAGTAGAAATGCCGTAGCATTAGACCACTCTCCATTCATGATTCATTATTCTTTATTCTTTTATTCTTTTAACCATTTGTACAATCGTATTTGCATTTGTAATTGGCATACATAGTCCCTGTGGGATCGATAATCTTGTACTTAGGTACATATATTACTTGTTGACCGGTGTATACTTGCACTTGTTAAGATTGCGTTGATTTATTCTATTTTCTTTATCTTTACAAATTGTGACACACGCACACAATGCAACAAATTTTTGGCGCCGTTGCCGGGGACTTTGGAGTCAATTTGATTGTAAATATTGATTGTTTGCATTTGGTTACTTTTATTTTTCTGTTTGTTTTTATACTCATTCTTGAGCTTATGAGATTATTTAGATGATTGTATGAGGTACAAATAAAATATGCATGAGCTGAACTATTTTGTGGATTTATTGACTTGAATTAATTGCTAAATTTCAGCTTGTGTCTCATTCCTTCCTTAACGTGTGCTGTTTTGCATGAGTAAAACGCGCAAGGGCTCTCAAGCTTCATTGCTGCCACTTGATCCAGAAATTCAGAAAACAGCCAATGCGTTAAAGAAGAAGAAACAAACCACGGATAAGGCAGTCATGGCGGAACAAGTTGTGTTCTTTATCTCGGAATTTCAGATCTGAGATATATATATCTATATAAAAAAAAGGGGAACTTTCCAAAATTTATGTGCCCACAAATCAGATTTCACTCCAAATTCGTCATCTCTTGCCTCTTTACATCATATTACATCTAGTTTTCTGACATCTTTCTTTCTTTTGGATTTTTTTGTTTTCCATTGAATTAAGGTTGCTAATTTGCTTATTTGGTATTGTTTGATTGGTCTGGACAAGTAAAACTACTGCTTGAATCTAGAGTGGAAAAAGGCAGAAATTGTGAGCTCATTAAAGGGTAAAAGCCAATACTTTGAGTGAAACACGAGGGTTTCCAATCAAATTTGAGTGAAACACGTGAGGGAGTGTTTTTGAGGATTGCTAACAATTTTTTTGCAGGTTTTACATTATGACAAAATCAAACGAAAGCAAAGAAAGTGATGAGAAAGTTAATGTTACTGAACATAACCTAGCCTTCACTTTACAGGCTATGCAACAGCAATTTCGAAGGTTTGAAAACCTTTTTAGAGATGCTAGTGATAGATTTGAGAAACAAGATCAGGTCATTAGAGAATTGCAAGAGGGGACAATGAATGGTGGTGCAACTAGAAGGCAGAATTTAAGAGAGCCTAATACTCATCATTTTGGGTATGAAGGTGATGATGGAGATGATGGGGGAGAATGGCATGGGGTCAGGATGGGTGGAAGAGAAGGACAAAATTATAGAATAAGAGGTCGAGGTAATAGAGTCCAAAACTTTGCAAGGGAGGAAAAAAGGGTTGATCGTGTTGATAGGAATATTGGTAGTATAAAAATGAAAATTCCATCTTTCCAAGGTAAGAATGATGCTGAAGCTTACTTGGAATGGGAGAGGAAAGTGGAGCTGATTTTTTATTGTCATAACTATTCTGAAGAGAAGAAGGTAAAGCTTGCTTCAGTGGAATTTAAAGATTATGCACTTGTTTGGTGGGATCAACTAGTTTTAAATAGGAGAAGAAATGGAGAGGAACCTGTCAATACTTGGGCAGAAATGAAGAGAATTATGAAAAAGAGATTTGTACCTAGTTATTTTTATAGAGAGATACATCAAAAACTTCAAACTTTGAGACAAGGCTATATGAGTGTTGAAGAGTACCATAAGGAGATGGAGATAGTCATGATAAGGGCTAATGTTGAAGAAGATAGGGAGGCTACCATGGCACGTTTCTTGGCTGGTTTGAACAAGGATATTGCAAATGTTATCGAATTACACCATTATGTGGAGTTGGAAGAAATGGTAAACATGGCAATGAAAGTGGAGAAACAACTCAGGTACAAAGGGTCCAACAAGAATTCCTATTCTAGTTTTACTACAAATTGGAACTCCAAATGGTCTAAGAATGATGAGAAGACCAAGGACAAGCCAAAAGAAGTGAAGAGCAATTCAGACCCAAAAGGTAACTTAAAACCTTCAAGTTCTTCTACTTCTAATTCTGATAAGCATAGAAATATTAAGTGCTTTAAATGTCTTGGTATTGGTCATATTTCTTCTCAATGTCCCAATAAGAAAACAATGGTTTTGAGAGGTGCTGAAGTTATTTCTGAAGATGAGGATCATGTTGAGAGTGATTCTGATTCCATGCATGAATTAGAGGATTGTTCTGATGTAGAAGCTGAAAATGCACCTAAGGGTGAATTACTTGTTACTAGGCGTGTACTAAATGCTCAAGTAAAAGAGGATGAAATTGAGCAAAGGGAGAATATCTTTCATTCAAGATGCTTAGTGAATGGGAAGATTTGTAGCATTATAATTGATGGTGGGAGCTGCACAAATGTAGCTAGCACATTAATGGTGGAGAAGCTAGGGCTGGATTGTTTGAGGCACCCTAGGCCATATAAGCTACAATGGCTTAATGATATGGGAGAAATCAAGGTGAATAAACAAGTTATTGTATCTTTCTCCATTGGTAAGTATTCTGATCAAGTTCTTTGTGATGTTGTGCCTATGCATGCTAGTCATTTATTGCTTGGAAGACCTTGGCAATATGATAGGAAGGTGTTGCATGATGGTTTTAAGAATAGGTACTCATTCTTTATGGGAGATCAGAAAGTTATTCTTGCTCCTCTAGCTCCAAGCGAGGTGTATGAAGACCAAATGCAATTAAAAAGGAGTATTGAAGCTATGCATCAAAGAGGGACAAAACACCTCAGAAAAAACAAGTGGAATCAAATTTTGAAGGAAAGGCTGAGAGCCTTGCAAAAGGAGAGCTGAGATCAAAAATAGAGGGGAAGGCTGATAGCCTTGCAAAAGGAGAGTTGAGCTCAAAAATACAAGAAAAAGAGTGAGTGAGGTTGAGAGTGTGAAAAGAAAAGAGGGGAAAGAGGTCTTAAAAGAAAGTCAATTTAAAAGAGAGGGCAAAAAGAAACAAAACTTTTATGCAAAAATGAGAGATGCAAGGGTTGCTTGTGAGGAAGGGAGATGCTTAGTTGTACTTTTTTACAAAGAAGCTTATCTTAATGAATCTGACCTTAACCCTTGTTTGCCTAGTGGTGTTGTTTCTCTTTTGCAGGAATATGGCGATGTCTTCCCTGACGAATTACCTAAGGAGTTGCCGCCTATTAGAGGGATAGAGCATCAAATTGATTTCATTCCAGGAGCACAAATTCCAAATAGGCCAGCCTATAGAGCAAATCCAGAAGAGACTAAGGAACTCCAAAAGCAAGTGGAAGAGTTACTACAAAAGGGACACATAAGAGAAAGCTTGAGTCTGTGTGCCGTACCAGTCATTTTGGTCCCAAAGAAGGATAGGAGTTGGCGTATGTGTGTTGATTGTAGGGCTGTTAACAAACTTACGGTAAAGTATCGCCATCCTATTCCTAGACTGGATGATATGCTTGATGAATTGCATGGCGCATGTGTGTTTACCAAAATTGATCTTATGAGTGGTTACCATCAAATTAGAATGAAGGTTGGTGATGAATGGAAAACTGCTTTTAAAATAAAACATGGTTTATATGAGTGGCTTGTGATGCCTTTTGGTTTATCTAATGCTCCTAGTACCTTTATGCGCTTGATGAATCATGTTTTGAGATCATTTATTGGTAAGTTTGTTGTGGTTTACTTTGATGACATTCTGATCTTTAGCAAAAGCATTGAAGAGCATGTTGAACATCTTAGACTTGTCTTAGATGCACTTAGGGCAGAAAAGTTGTATACTAAACTGAAAAAGTGCACATTTTGCATGGATCGAGTCATATTTCTTGGTTATGTTGTTTCTTCTAATGGAATTGAGATGGATCAAGAAAAAGTCAAGGCAATAAAGGAATGGCCAAGACCTACAAGTATTACTCAGGTTTTGATTCGAGGACGAATCCTTTTGAAGAGGAAGAGAATGATGCAACTAACCAAGGCAACTATGGAGATGGATACTTGAAGATGCCAACGTTTTAAAAGGAAGGGCCTTGTTTGGGAATATGTTTAAATTCTTTTTTAGTGGGTTTTAAATTATATTTTTAGGGCTTTTTAAATTTTATTTTAGTGGGCTTTTAAATTTTATTGGGCTTTACTAAAAGACTCAGCCCAACATATCTATTGTAGAATTAGGTCATCTTCTCTTCTATAAATAGAATAAGATGGGGCTGTTTTGAGGGAGGAGGAGAAAAATTAAATTTGTGAGATTTTTTTTAACAAATCAGATTCAGGTTTGTTTTACCTTAAGGATTGATTCAACTTATCAAGTAAGTAAACTTGTGGCGTTAATTCAATTCTCTTTCTCTTTGATTTCTCTTTGTTACCATTTCCTTGCTGATTTGGGGGTGAAGGGATTCGGGGAGTTTACCAAGGGTTGGTTGAGTTTAGATCAGGGACAATTTTTGATGCAGAGGTGATTCTTGCTCAGTTCTTGAATTGTTGCTGTATCACTAGCCAAGTACCATGTTCATCACCGGGTTGCCTTGCCATACCATCCTCAAACAAATGGGCAAGTTGAATTGTTCAACCGAATCATCAAAGGTATCCTTGAGAAGGTGGTTAACCCAAACCGAAAAGATTGGTCAAGAAGGTTAGATGACGCTCTATGGGCCTACAGGACAGCTTTCAAGACTTCAATAGGTATGTCTCCTTATAGACTAGTTTTTGGGAAAGCTTGTCACTTACCCGTTGAGCTAGAGCACAAAGCATACTGGGCGCTGCAGCATCTCAACATGGACATGAATGCTGCTGGAAACAAGAGAATGCTGCAGCTTTCTGAACTGGATGAGCTGAGATTATTTTCTTATGAAAATGCCAAGTTATACAAGGAAAAAACGAAGAGGTGGCATGATAAACACATCTAGCCAAGAAATTTTGAAGTTGGACAACAAGTTTTGATTTTTAATTCAAGATTGAGACTATTTCTAGGCAAATTGAAATCGAGATGGACCGGACCATACACAATTGAACAAATTTATCCTTATGGAGTGGTCTCGGTTGTGGATAAAAAGGGGATCAAATTTAAAGTCAATGGGCATAGACTCAAACTCTACAAAGATGGAGACAAAGAGCAAATCGTTGCATCTCTATCTTTGGTCAATGCTGAAGAATTAAATGGACCCAAAACAAGTGACAAATTCAAGTGAACACTTTTTATTTTTGCTTTATTTTATGTTTTTCCTTTCTTTTTGTTTATTTATTATTTCCTGTTTTTCTTTCTTTCTGATTACTTATTATTTCTGTTCTTTTTGTTCTATTAGGTGTCGGGTACCCCTGTACCCGACCACTGTTAGTTTTTTTTTCTATTTTGTTGTTTTCTTTGTTTTTATTTCAGTTTGGGGGATGCTCCAGTATCGACCTCTACAGATGTCGCGGCAACGACAACGTGCTGGAAATCATTGGCCCTGTTTCCCGACCGAACTCCTACTTGAGGAGGATCCCAACAGAATGGATGACGATATCATCATCACCCCTTGATGCACTCCCATCGAGACGGGAGTAGTTCTTAACCTTAACCTCCTTTACTTTTATGTTTTTGGGATTGTACTTCAATTGCCTGCTGTGCAGGTCTTGAACACCTTTACTTGTCTTTTGTTTTATTTTGTTTTGTTTTGACTCCTTTTGTTTTGTTTTGTTCTGTTTGGTTACATTGCTTTGCCTGCCATCTGAATTAAAGCAATGAGGACATTGCTTCCCTTTAAGTTTGGGGGAGGGTGTCCTCTTAGGGCAAAAAGTTCAAAAATGGTGCTAATTTTCAAAAATTTTCCTGCTGTCTTTTGAGTGCATGAACATCCTCTCTGCTGAAATTCTGAGTGATCTATTTGAATGCATAGATGCCTTGTCTGAAAAACTGTTTTAGGATGCCTTATAAATTGATTGATCTGGCATAGAAGACCTGTTTGCATGAATGTGGCAGTATTTTTCATATAACCCATTAGAACCTTAGTTTTAGCAGGATTAGCATAGACTTTTGGGACCCGATTTATGATGATATCTTCAAAACAAAAGTACATTCTCGTAGACTTTGTACCTTCTTTCAGAATAATTAGGTATTAGTTGACTCTAAGTGAGAATTATTTCAACTCCCTATCTTTTGCACATAGTCTTACTTGGAAATTTCATGTTTATAAAAAGAGTCACTTTGGTATGAAGGTTCAGAATTTTTAGACTCATCTGTTATAGTCCTTGAGGCGAAATCCTAGTAGATTTGGTACTAAAGAAATGATTGAGGCATGTTCTTGAACCGTTTGAGCCTTTATAGCTTACCCAAATATATTTTGCTTCCTTAGTTAACCCAAGTTGAGCCTAAGCCTAATTTCTTGACACCCTTATTAAATAGCCACTTATCCTAAATGTTTTGCATGTATCCATTCTTTGTTTTCCCTAAACTTGATCTTAGTCTGCAATGAACACTGTTAAACATAAGTTTGGGGGTATACTAAGAATGCTATGAGGAGGAACATAGGAATGCCGCAGCTCAATGCTACATCATTATCATTTTTATGGGGTTAGTGGTATTTAAGGAAAATTTGAACTTCTGATATAAATGCTCTACGTATTGAGGGTATGTATATGAAAACATGTGTGAAAAAATGAAAGCACCCTCGTTACTTTAAAAAGAAAAAGAAGAACAAAGAGAAGAGCAAAAAGGAAATACGTGTTATGCTTCTTTGAGGTCAAATGTTATATGTTGATTGTGGTTCAATGTTGCACGTATTTCTGAAACAGGGTGTAAATGTTTATGCTCCTTGAGTTGAAAAAAAAAATTAGAAATGTTGTAGAATTGCTGCAGCATTGGTGTTGCTGCAGCATTTTTATTCACTAAAAAAAAATTCTTTTGGGAAGTGATAGCATTAGGGAGAAGCTCATGGCAGACTAGGACTAAGTTTTGAGCCACTTTTTATCCATATTTTTCCTACCTTAGCCCTAGCCTACATTACAACCAAATTAAGACCTCTTTGATCTTTATTGCTAAATTTGCTACAATAGTGGAGAGGGGTGTAATAGATTGAGTTTGAGGATACAAAATGAACCTTAGGATTACCATATGTTGACTTATGAATGAGAGATTAAAAAGGAAAGACTATTCACACACACACTGGAGTAGAAATTCTTTGAACTTGGGTTAGTTAATATTTGGTTATTCACTAAGGATGGAACATTACGTCTACTCGAATTTTTAAATTTTTCTTTCTGAAATCATTGGTCCCAAGTTTGGTTGAAACTGCTGAGCAAAGTTTTTATGTGGGTATGTATATTTCTGGTTGCTTCTGCATTGCTGCAGCATTGCTCGGGACGAGCAATGACCTAAGTTTGGGGGTGTGATAACTCTAGAAAAATAGAGTTATTCACATCTAATTTACCACATTTTATTCGGGAGTTAATTGACTTTATTTGGAAAATGGAATAAAAATGTGTTGATTTGATATTTTCTCTCTTTTTACCTAAAAATGTGGATTTATGGTTAAAAGTCAATTTAATTGAATAAATTTCTCAACATGTGGATAAGTTGTATTATTTGTTATTTGGGAATTTATTTGAATTGACTTATTGTGACAAGGGTAAAAAGGGAATGTGGATGGTTGACATTGTTGGATAAAAGTGACCGAGAGGAAAGTGAAGAATGTGTGGAAAATTTGCATCTATACATATATATATATATACATCTATATCTATATATATATCTATATGTATATATATATATATATAATACACACACACACTATTTGTCACTCAAAATCCAGCTGGACACTTGTGGACATACTATGCATATTATTCCTTTTGTCCTATCCATTTATATATATATATGTTTGTTTGTAGACAAGGTGGACAAGAAAGTAGAAGACAAAGACAAGAATTTAAGGAAAGTAGCTGGAATATGCTGCTGAAATCCTGCAGCAATCATAGGAAAATAAGACAGAAATTCGGCTGCAAATGCTGCAGCATTCAGTAGAAGATGACAAGAAAATTCCAGAAGACAGCTGCAAATTATTTTTTTATTTGCTGGAATTTTTGGAAACAAAAATAAGGGAATTATGGATAGTGGGCACGGGAGAGAGTAGTTCAGTTTTGGCTTTTGGCCATTTGAGAATAGGATAGTTTTTTCTTAGTTTTTTAGACTAACTTTTGAGAGGGAAGAACCCAAGAGTGAGCAGGGTGACTTGCTGCAACATTCATCAGCTGAGCAGTAGAAAGGCAGCAGCATCAAGCAGAGGAAACGAAGGGCAGCAGTACGTTGATTAAACCGATTTGGGCAGTAGGGTGATCTCCGATCCAGAGAAATCCTCTCTCCATTTCTTCAAGTTACTACTGTTTTGTAATCAAATGTTCTTTGTAATATGAGAATGTTTACATGTATTCAAGGATTGATTAAAAATGTTTTGGGAGTAATATGTTTTCCGTCTTAGGCTTGACTCCGTTGATTGGTGTCACTAAGGACCTAGGGACTATCTTTTCTATTACGTTGATTCTTGTTTTCCATGATTCGTTTCAGCATAATATATATCTTTAACCTGACGATGTTGTGGTGTAGTTAAGTATGAGCATGTTGAATACACTGTTTTGACTATGATGATAAGTATGCTGCAGCATTACTTGCTGTTTTTATGTTTAATGCTTGTATGGGGCAATGCTTGGTTTATTCATGTAATTGCATTAGAATTATGTGACGCTATAATTGAGAACTGCGTGAACAACGGTAATCATATGGCAGTGGATTGAAAACTGCGTGAACAGCGGTACATTCACTGCCTAGCGTTGCGCTAGGTCCACGGTATGTTATCGGGGATCTAGACTAGTAGATCAAGTAGTTTGGGTGAAACCAGACATGCTATAGCATTGATATGGAACTGAAAGCATGCTTTGTATACTTAGATTCATCTTTGGCTTGTACTTACATTTTTGGCGTAAATGCCGCAGCATTGTATTACCTACAGTACTCTTGTGGTAATTTCCAGTAGGTTGACTTTTAACTGTAATTTTAGTTAGGTAGAATTGCTGCAGCATTTCGGTTGCTGCAGCATTTCAGTTGCTACAACAGTAGCTTAGCAGTAGACTTTTAACTGTTAACTGTAGTTAGGAGTAGAAATGCCGTAGCATTAGACCACTCTCCATTCATGATTCATCATTCTTTATTCTTTTATTCTTTTAACCATTTGTACAATCGTATTTGCATTTGTAATTGGCATACATAGTCCCTGTGGGATCGATAATCTTGTACTTAGGTACATATATTACTTGTTGACCGGTGTATACTTGCACTTGTTAAGATTGCGTTGATTTATTCTATTTTCTTTATCTTTACAAATTGTGACACACGCACACAACGCAACAGTCGTACTGCTCGACCCGACTTTGCTCGATAGAACCTTCGGAGGACGCTTCCTCAGCCTAGTAGCTGGACTTTACCTTAATACCCATCTTAAGCCCAGTCTTGTGGACTGACTCTTCGAACGCCTCGAGCCCTCTTAGGATCTCCTAACGAAATCCCGGGTATTCTATGAATACCAGAAATAAACCTATCTATCGAAGCCTAAGATCTAAGACTATTTCTCAGAAACTAAGAAAACGAAACACTAACTAGAAAAAAAAGAAACTTATACTGAAATCTGAGTCTCTGAGTGACTTGTGTACTCGAGAATTGTACACTGGAAGTCACTGAATGACTCAGATCGAGTGGAGAGGGATTTATAGCAGCTTTCTGGAGTGAATTTTTCCAAGATTTTCGATGTGGTACTTGGACCAGGCACCCGGGACGCCCGTCCTGGATTGGGAAGCCCGTCCCGGTCTGTTGACCAGGTCAGGACGCCCTCCCCGACTTCTGAACTTCTAAAAAATTGTGTTTTTGCCCCGAAATTTGTCATTTTCTTCTACTTTTCACCTGACACTTCCAAAATCATAAAAACTATGAAATTGAGTTAATAACTGATGCGTTCCGATTGGTATGCTAAAAATAGCCTTTATTTACCTATGTCGATTATGAGTAATTAAGGACTGAGTCTTACTAACTGTTAGTTAGCATTCAATTATTGTCACTTAATCAACCAGAACCTAAGGCAGAGTACCTATCGTGTAGCTAGTCTGTTGGAAAGTATCTATGATTTTATTAAGTTAAATATCGTACTCCCAGGGAAGTGGCAACGACTTAGTAGTAACTAGCCTTTTATCCTAACTCCTATCTTATGATCCAGTTATGCAATCTTCATCAATAACTTTGATGAGAGGGTGATCCATTCTCCACTAGGTTTAAGTTTAATTAATCCCAAAAGTGTTTTATAGATGAGGTCCTGATTCTATGTTATACTGTTCCTATATGTTGATTGACCTATATTTGAGTATTTTAGATATATCTTAGCCTGGATTGCAACTATGTTCTGTTTCTAAAGGCGTACCACATCCGAGGTTTCTAATAAACCACCCTACCTTATTGACGGCCCTACTCACGGTTCGGGACGAAGGCATCCATGAAAGCCCTATGTCACTTCGGGGATCATGCCGATTGCCCTAGCCACCGGCATAATCGGACTCGGCTCGGCCTACCTAGACTACTCTAACAACCAGGGTGTTCAGCAGGTTATTTTATCTAGCATGGCAGACACCAATACTAATTGATGCCTGTTAAACTAAACAGGTTATGATTAGACCGTGGTTTGGAATTGTCTATAACCCTAACTTTAGTTTAAAAGAGCACATTAGACATGCAGACATAGTGAATATTAAGCAGGTGGCCATTTCCGGAAAACATAACAACGTCAACATATAAAACAAATATTCATAAAAATCATAATCTCGTATTCATAATCAATTTTTGGAACAACACAATAACAACATATAAGAGAGGGACATGGGGACTGATGCCATAAAGAAATCACCCTTTACATAGTTTCGCCGATGGAGCGTACTGCTGTATATGTCGTATTGCTCGCCCCGACTCTGCTCGCCAGAACCTTCAGAGGACGCTTCCTCAGCCTAGTAACTGGGCTTTACCTTAATACCCAGCTTAAGCCCAGCCCTGTGGGCTAACTCTTCGAATGCCTAGAGCCCTCTTAGGATCTCCTAACGAAATCCCGGGTATTCTATGAATACCAGAAACGAACCTATCTATAGAAGCCTAAGATCTGAGACTATTTCTCGGAAACTAAAACAAAACACTAACAAGAAAGAAAACTGAGATCCGAGTCTCTGAGTGAGTTGTGTACTAGAGAAGTGTACACTGAAAACCACTTAATGACTCAGATCGAGTGGAGAGGAATGAAATCAACTGCTGGAGGCCTGGGGTGATTTTTCATCAAAAATTTGATGTGGGACTTGATCTGGGGGTTCGGGACGCCCGTCCCGGTTCTTTGACTGGGTCGGGACTCCTGTCCCGGATTCGGGACGCCCGTCCTGAGCCTTTGACCAAGTCAGCATTTCCAAAAATTGTGTTTTTGCCCCAAAATTTGCTGTTTTCGTCTACTTTTCACCTGACACTTCCAAAATCATAAAAACTGTGAAATTGAGTAAATAACAAACAATTAAGATCAATTTACCCTCAATTTCACCCTAAATCATATATAAAAACATGCTAAAAAGGTGATACGATTTTCGCGTATCATATAACCCCACACCTAGCTTTTTGCTTGTCCTCAAGCAAAGTCTACCTGAAGTTAGTGATTCTAAACCATATCTGCATTCCTAGTCATTTTTTTATTCCAAAAATTCTTCAGAAATTCTTAACACAGGTCTGACTGGTTAGGTTGCTATGACAAGGTTTCAAATATCTCTAGTAGTTTGTTAGGGTTGGGCAGAAAGTAACTTAACAACTAGGTTGAACTTTTCTCTTAGTCATAAGGTCTTCCTGATGTGTAGTGTGTGTACTAGTCCAGACCAGATAGTCAACACAATAAACTCTTGTCTTAACTGTTACCAGATAACACTTCGACCTATTGCTAGACATACTGACAACAGATAACTTTCTGAGTTCTGAGCTTTGGTGATCAGATTCTATTTAGCATTTATTGATTTCTTTCATTTATAGATTTTCTATGGTATTTTGAGTCTGCTTAGAACACATCAACTTCAACTACCCATGTAGTGAGTCCCACTCCGATGACTCCCAAATCTGCACGACCTTAGGGCATCAGGCTTTAAGTTCCCCGAAGGAGTGGTGCTCGAGTAGCGAAGGCCGCTGGCAAACTACCCTTGTTTAATTAACTTTCTTTAATTTCTTTTCACTTTTAGCTCAGAGTCTCATCTAGTCATTCTAATTGTCAAAACATCCACAACTGGTCTAATTTTATCTAGTTCAGTCTTGAAAATGTAATTGGCTGAGGTCTCTAATCCAGACAAAGTTGTGCTCAGTTATTAGGAATTCCCTATTCCTAATCAATTAGTCCAAGATAGCTATCACATTGCCTCCTCCTAACCATAACATTCTACCTACATATCATAGACATAAGCAATTGTTTAACCAGGCATACTGCATTTAGAAGTCTGAAAGACGGAAAATTTTGAAATTTTTGGAAGGGTGTGAAAATATGGGGAAAACAAGCAAAAGCATGCAAAAATTTTTGCAAACTGCTACAGTGCACCGTGCACTGCTACCCCACACTTAATTCTGACACTGTCCTTAGTGTTCATGCATATCTAATTACCCCACACTTATTTGCAAACAAGAAGAAATGAAAACAAAACAAAGAACTCTTACCCTACACTTATTTGACTAATTAAGGGTAAGAGAGAAAATAAAACAAGAAGGATAATGGAAATAACAAAACAGAACACAAAACAAAGAAAACAAACGTAAAGGATCATGAGGATTAGAAAAACTCCCTTCATGTCGCGAGCAGAAGGGTCTTCTCTGATCTGTCAATTTGCTCTTCACCTTAGCCATGTGCTATTGCTGAGGTGTTCTTGACTCTGCAAGCTCTAGATATTGGAACGGATGACGCCAGCTCCGATCCTTCATTATCGAGCTCTAGGTAGTGGCATATCCATTTGATGAATGACTCAAGCCCCAAGGACTGTTTCCTCGAATCATCTACAAAGTTTCTCGTAATCGTAGCAACGTGTCCAGAAGGAACGTGTCTAGGAATGAGACTTCTTTGGATTGGTGTGCCTACCTGCCAATGTTAGTGAAGGTATGGCATGCAAGTCTCGAATGGAAGAAAAGATACCTGAAGTTTTGGCAAAGCTGTGGTGGTAGGGGCTCTAGTTGTATAGATCTGGGCCCAAGTATTTGAGACTTCCTCGGGGAAGTTTCTCATAGCTGATTGGTATGCAGGGAATGCAAGCTCCTCCATTGCTATGCTCCTGATACAATGCTAAATTCCTCTATATCCTTCGACCGTTCGATACCACTTGGTATATCACTTGCTTGCACTGGTTGGCTTTAATTGTTGCTAGTATCTCATCTATTGCTTCTGCGAGTAGGGGCTTTGCTGTGGCGGTGTCTTCTGAAAGTTTCCAGCTTCCGAATTACTCCTCAACTAAATCCCGTATGATTCCTCTAGTTGGAATTGTATGCATTTCCCATTGGAGCAGCATTCTGCAGTAACCTACTCCTACCTCTTTTGGAATGGTCAGTCATTCCCATAGCAATCCCTGCTAAAGTGTGGTACTTAGCAGACTTCACAGATTTGATACACAGGCTGAACATTTCTCCCTAAAACATTAGCACTCTGAATCTGGAAAATAACTAGAATCTGCACATGACTTTAACATCACTAGTAGGTAATGCCTGTGGTTCAGGCTATTTTCGAAAAGTGTTCCACGACTACTATGATGTAATTGTTTTCAAATGAGGAAAAAGAAAAGGATTCGATACCCCAGATATTAGAGATTTCAAGACTCTATATACCTTGTTGGGGTAGGCGATCTTTGGAAGAGGTTACCTGTTATTTGGCAAGCATCGCAGGACTGTATCAGAGATACAAAAATCCTTGAATATGGTGGGTCAATAATATTCTACTTCCAACACTTTCCGGATAGTGTTGATAGCAGTTAATTGGCCTCCCATAGATTCTTGCAATGCTTCAGAATCATGTGGCCTTCGCCTTCCGAGATACATTTTCTGATCAACTGATCTGCAAAAATTTGAAATAGAAGAGAAATCTACCCAGTAGTAATATTTCTAATCAGCAAAGAATTTCTCCTTTTGCTGATAAGTCATATCACTTGGAATTTCTAATCAGCAAAGAATTAGCAGCTAGATAATTAGTAATATCAATAAACCACGGAGGAGAATCATTACTCATAGCAAACAATGAAAATAGATCCTCATTCAGAAATTTATCAGATACTACTGTCTATTCAATAGCCTCTAACTCAGGGTTTCCTAATCTAGACCAAAGGTTTGCTTTCTAGATTCTTAACCCTTTTTCTTACCTCTTCATTCTATATCAAACTCAAGTAACAATAAAATCTCACTTAATTAATTATGGTTCATTCAGTTTTTAACTATATCTCAGATGATCAGTGTAACCTATTGTTTTAGACAACTAGATCAGATTTTCATACATGAACTTTCTTATCATGTTTCTGTCCAAAACAACTCTTACTTACATACAATCCATATTCATTCAAAAAGCATATTTCAATCAGGTGATGCCATACTAGGTGCAGTAATTCCTTTGGTTTAAAAGATCTCATGCAATTATCAACAAAACAAAAGGAACTTCCTTTTTTCAATAAAACATTCAAAGGTCCGGCTATTAAAGAAAAATTACTTCATAACTCATCCTAATAAGGCCGGCATGACTGTAAGAAAATTCTAAAATGGAATTTCTTCCCAATAAAACTCTAAGCCAAAATTTTACAACTCAGAAGAAAATATATTTTATCCTCATTTCCATTTTTATTTCTTCGAAATTAAAAAAAAAAGAAAAACACGAAAAGAGCAACAAATGGACAACTAAGAAAACAACTAAGAAAGAACAAGAGATAGGGAAAAGAACAACTTACCATTGAGCAAGAAAAATACATTCTTTTTGGATTTTAAATTTTTAACATTTTTTCTTTCTTTTTATGTTTAATTTTGAAAGCAATTAAATTCCCACAATATGGTTTTAGAATAATTTTCTAAAATTTGATTATCCTAAGTGTCTTAATTCCAGATAATATCTAAAATTAATTAGTTATGATAACCCTATATTTCGGAAATTGATTGTCTAACTGGTATAACATAAGTGTTGGTCTAAAGTCTAGGTTACTACCGTTACCTATCATAAGCCTCTAGAATTTTGATCAGGAATCCTAAATTCATTATGATATTTCCCCGGCAACGGCGCCAAAAATCTGATGCGTTCCGATTGGTATGCTAAAAGATAGACTTTATTTACCTATGTCGATTATGAGTAATTAAGGACCAAGTCTTACTAACTGTCACTTAGCATTCAATTATTGTCACTTATTCAACCAGAACCTAAGGCAGAGTACCTATCGTGTAGCTAGTCTGTTGGAAAGTATCTACGATTTTATTAAGTTAAATATCGTACTCCCAGGGAAGTGGCAACGGCTTAGTAGTAACTAGCCTTTTATCCTAACTCCTATCTTATGATCCAGTTATGCAATCTTCATCAATAACTTTGATGAGAGGATGATCCATTGTCCACTAGGTTTAAGTTTAATTAATCCCAAAAGTGTTTTATAGATGAGGTCCTGATTCTATGTTATACTGTTCTTATATGTTGATTGACCTATATTCGAGTATTTTAGATATATCTTAGCCTGGATTGCAACTACGTTATGTGTCTAAAGGCGTACCACATCCGAGGTTTCTAATAAACCGCCCTACCTTATTGACGGCCCTACTCACTGTTCGGGACGAAGGCATCCGTGAAAGCCCTATGTCACTTCGGGGATCATGCCGCTTGCCCTAGCCACCGGCATAATCAGACTCGGCTCGGCCTACCTAGACTACTCTAACAAACAGGGTGTTCAGCAGGTTATTTGATCTAGCATGGCAGACACCAATACTAATTGATGCCTGTTAAACTAAACAGGTTATGATTAGACCGTGGTTAGGAATTGTCTATAACCCTAACTTTAGTTTAAAAGAGCACATTAGACATGCAGACATAGTGAATATTAAGCAGGTAGCCATTTCTAGAAAAACATAACAACGTCAACATATAAAACAAATATTCATAAAAATCGTAATCTCGTATTCATAATCAATTTTTGGAACAACACAATAACAACATATAAGAGAGGGACATGTGGAGTGATGCCATAAAGAAATCACCCTTTACTTAGTCTCGTCGATGGAGCGTACTGCTGTATATGTCATATTGCTCGCCCCGACTCTGCTCGCCAGAACCTTCGGAGGACGCTTCCTCAGCCTAGTAACTGGGCTTTACCTTAATACCCAGCTTAAGCCCAGCCCTGTGGGCTAACTCTTCGAATGCCTAGAGCCCTCTTAGGATCTCCTAACGAAATCCCGGGTATTCTATGAATACCAGAAACGAACCTATCTATAGAAGCCTAAGATCTGAGACTATTTCTCGGAAACTAAAACAAAACACTAACAAGAAAGAAAACTGAGATCCGAGTCTCTGAGTGAGTTGTGTACTAGAGAAGTGTACACTAAAAACCACTTAATGACTCAGATCGAGTGGAGAGGAATGAAATCAACTGCTGGAGGCCTGAGGTATTTATAGCAGCTTCCCGGGGTGATTTTTCATCAAACTTTCGATGTGGGACTTGATCTGGGGGTTCGGGACGCCCGTCCCGGATTGGGATGCCCGTCCCGAGTCCTGGACGCCCGTCCCGGTGCTTTGACTGGGTCGGGACGCCCGTCCTGAGCCTTTGACCAAGTCAGCATTTCCAAAAATTGCGTTTTTGCCCCAAAATTTGCTGTTTTTGTCTACTTTTCACCTGGCACTTCCAAAATCATAAAAACTATGAAATTGAGTAAATAAGAAACAATTAAGATCAATTTACCCTCAATTTCACCCTAAATCATATATAAAAACATGCTAAAAAGGTGATACGATTTTCGCGTATCAATAACGAACAATTAAGACCGATTTGCTCTCAATTTCACCCTAAATTATGCCTAAAAACATGCTAAAAATGTGATATGATTTATGGATATCAGATAACCCCATACTTAGCTTTTTGCTTGTCCTCAAGCAAAGTCTACCTAAAGTTTAGTGATTCTAAATCATATGTGCAGTCACTTAAATTTCCTAGTCATGTTTTTATTCCAAAAATTATTCAGATAATTCTTAACACAGGTCTGACTGGTTAGGTTGCAATGACAAGGTCTCAAATGTCTTTAGTAGATTGTTATGATCAAGCGAAAGACAACTTAACAACTAGGTTGAACTCTTCTCTTAGTCACAAGGTCTTCCTGATGTGTAGTGTGTGTACTAGTCTAGACCAGATAGTCAACACAATATACTCTCGTCTTAACTACTACCAGATAACACTTCGACCCGTCGCTAGACATACTAACAAAAGACAACTTTCTGAGTTCTGAGCCTTGGTGATCGGATTTTTAATGATTTAGCATTTATTGATTTTCTTTATAGATTCAAGGTATTTTGAGTCTACTTTGAACACGTCAACTTCAACTACCCATGTAGCGAGTCCCACTCCGATGACTCCCAAACCTACACGACCTTAGGGCATCAGGCTTTAAGTTCCCCGAATGAGTGGTGCTCGAGTAGCAAAGGCCGCTGGAAAACTACCCTATTTAATTAACTTTCTTTTGCTTCATTTCACTTTTAGCTCAGAGTCTCATCTAGTCATTCTAATTGCTAATACATCCACAACTGGTCTAATTTTATCTAGTTAAGTCTTGAAAAGGTAATTGGCTGAGGTTTCTAATCCAGACTAAGTTGTGCTCAATTACCAGGAATTCCCTATTCCTAATCAATAAGTTCAAAATAGTCATCACATCGTCTCCTACTAACCATAACATTCTACCTACATATCATAGACATAAGCAATGTTTAACCAATCATACCACATTTAGAAGTCTGAAAGAATGAAAAGTTTTTTAAAATTTTTGGAAGGGTGTGAAAATACGGGAAAAACAAGCAAAATCATGCAAAACTTTTCGCAAACCACTACAGTGCACCGTGCACTGCTACCCCACACTTAAGTCTGACACTGTCCTCAGTGTTCATGCATTTCTAATTACCCCACACTTATTTGAAAATAAGAAACAAAAATAAAATAGAAAAGACTCTTACCCCACACGTATTCGAATAACTATGGGTAAGAAGGAAAATAAGGCAATAAAAGAAATAACAAAATAACATAGAGAAAATAATGATGTTATGCCATATCAATCAACGTTACACAGAGATTCATATTTCATACAGCTCAGACATGATCACACACATAGAACGAAAACAATAAAAGAAAAGGAAAAGAAAACGAAAAAGAAAAGCTAAGAACCTGGCTCGCCGTCGTTAGGTGGACCGAAGTCTGCTGGAAAGTAGACCTCTGTGTTCTCCACCGGTTGGGAGGTATGCTGATAAATCTCCTCATCCTGCTGGTGTTCACAGCGATTCTATCATCCATCATCGTCAGCCATCTCTCGATCCTTTCCATATCTCGACTATATCGGGCTGAGAGTTCTGCCAATCCGTGCGACATATGTCGTTCGAAGGCAGTGCATGGAACGAATGTCTCGGTCTGAGGTATATGTGCTGGAGCTACTCCTTGTGCCGAGGCCTGTCCTAGCTGCTCCGTGTGGATGGAGTAACGCCCATTTGCATCCCATACGACCATCCCCATGTTCCGTAGAATGGTAAGGTCCGTAGGAATGGTGGTCGGGGCAACCTGGGTTAGCTCCGAGCCCTTGATGTCCAACTCCAGGTAGTAGGCTATCCTGGTGATGAACGGCCCGAGCCTCAGACACTGTTTCCGAGTGTCCGTAGCGAAACCCCGCATGATGACCGTGATGAGTCGGGCCATCTCCACTGTAGATCCCATGTGCATGTTGGCCAAGAGGAATGTCTCCATTTGGGTGACATTCCCGGGGGCAATCCGTCGTCCTGACAAAGTGTGTGCGATAATGGCATGTAAGTAGCGAAGAGCAGGATAAATACCTGTGGCTTTCGCAAAGCCATGCTGGTAGGGACCACCCATCGTACAGATCTGAGTCCAAGCAGTAGAGATGTCTACAGAAGTGAAGTCTCGGACTGCTGTGGTGTAGGCGGGCATATCCAGCTCGTCTCCCTGCCAGATACCCAAAGTGATGCCGAACTCGGCCATGCTCATTGATCGATCTATTCTGCCCAAGCGGAATGTGATCTGCTCCTGATGGTACGTAAACGACGCATAGAACTCACATACCAGCTCTAGGTATGTTGGCTCAGTGACGATGAAGACTCGATTGTAGGGTAGTACGTCGAGCATGCATCGGACTTCCTGCTCAACCTCTAGCGTCTGTACTGCTGCCCAATCAAGCGTTCTGCCAATTAGTATGGTGCGTCCGATGTATCCATGACATCTCTCCTGGCATGCTGGGCTGGAGTGAAACAGCATGAAAGGATGTGCCACCGATGTGACGGTCATGGTAGACGTGATACGAGCACGTTTGGGAGCCATTTGAGAAGTTCGAGAGACTTTGAGAATTGAGGCGGGGAGGAAGATTCAAATTCGAATTCTGGGGGTGAATTTGAATTCGGAAGGATGGATTTTGGTTAGGGAAGGATTTTGAATTTTTGGCGGGAAATTCGAATTTTGGAGGGAAATTCGAATTTGGGAAGGAAATTTAAAATTCAAATTTTGGAGGGAAATTCGAATTTTGAGACCTTGGGGAGTTGCCAAAATTTGAAGAGAGAGGGTAGAGAGAAAAGTTTTAGAGAGATGAATTTTTGGAAGTTGATTTGAGGGAAAATGAGAAAAATGGAATATTTGTAGGAGGGGCGGCCTTCGGGACGCTGTCCTGGAGGCTGGATGCCCGTCCCACTGGACGCCCTTCCAGAATTGGGACGCCCGTCCTGAGTTGCTTCGGGATGCGTGCCAAATTTATTTTTTTTTCGTAATCCCCTACAAATCTCAGTACACCAAAAATAACAATATATAACAAATCTTCATGCTTATCCAATCAAATTCAGAAGCTGTTAAAAACTCTGTGCAAAAATTCATCAATCTTTTTTTTTTCGAAAATCATGACTACCCTAATCTTATCCTAACTTCTATTCAGCAATAATTCAGAAAAACAAAAACTGAGTTTATACAATTTAATTAGTGAAAAAGAAACTGCATTTGCAAAACTTCAGTTTTTCATAGAAATTTGAGAAATAAAATGTCTGAAGAAAAATTGTTGAATAAAATAAAAGACCCTTTTTAAAAAAGTTTGAAAACAAAAAGTAGGGGTCAATTATTTAATTTTAGTTCAAACCATTTATTTGCTAAAAATAAGAGTAAAAAGAATCTTCCCTTTTTTTTTCAACGGCCCTTATCTCTGATCTCTCGTAGTTCTGCTTGAATGGTTCGCATTTCCTCCTGCTGGTTCCTTTGTTCCTCTAAGATTTCCATCACCTCTCGGAGTATTTTCATATTTTGGCATTCTATTGTGGTTCTGAGTTGGGTTACTTCAGAACTTACGGCTAGAACAGCCTGATATGATCGTCTTAATATGCTTGGTATTGTCTGAGCCATAGCGCTTATCCTGTGAGATATATCATCTACCTGGGTAGACAAGGCTGATTGGAAACTACTAGTGCTATCCCCTGATGAAGGTGGTTGATTGTTAGGTGCTGGGGATGCAGGAGTATACTCAGGAGATTTTGGAGTGTACTCAGGGGATTTTGGAGTATATTCGGGAGATGCAGGAGTTGTTTGGATCTCTGGGAAAGGATTGATGATATTTTCTAATTCGTCCAGAATATCCTGGGCTCTTGCTCTCGTCATCTATGAGTGCAAAGTCTGGTTAAGAATAACAAATAACAAAAATAGAAAGAAAAGCAAAATAGAAAAGCAAGAAAGATATTTTTCGGGATTTTAAATTTTTAACAATTTTTTTCTTTTATATTTTATTCAGAAAGCAGATAGATTTCCTCAATATGGTTTTAGAATAATTTTCTAAAATTTGATTATCCTAAATGCCTTAATTTCAGATAATATCTAAAATTAGTTAGTTATGATAATCCTATATTTATGAAAGTGATTGTCTAACTAGCATGAGATAAGTGTAGGTCTAAAGTCTAGGTTACTACCGCTACCTATCATAAGTTTCTAGAATTGTGGCCAATAATCCTAAATTCATTATGATATTTCCCCGGCAACGGCGCCAAAAATCTGATGTGTTTCCGATTGATATGCTGAATAGGTGTTATTTTACCCTATGTCGATTATGAGTAATTAAGGACTGAGATTGACTAATTGTCACGTTTAGTCTTT
Organism: Asclepias syriaca; assembly: GCA_027405835.1. Taxonomy (NCBI): domain Eukaryota; kingdom Viridiplantae; phylum Streptophyta; class Magnoliopsida; order Gentianales; family Apocynaceae; genus Asclepias; species Asclepias syriaca. Next base: position 11,472,900 of record CM049930.1, read on the forward strand.
ATAGTGCCACTTAATCAGTCAGAACCTAAGGCAGAGTACCTATCGTGTAGCTAGTCTGTTGGAAAGTATCTACGATTTTATTAAATAAATATCGTACTCCTAGGGAAGTGGTAACGGCTTAGTAGTAACTAGCCTTTTTTCCAACTCTTATCTTATGATTTAGTTATGCAATCGTCATCAATAACTTTGATGAGAGGGTGATCCATTCTCCACTTGGTTTAAGTCTAATTAAGCCTAAAAGTGTATTATAAATGAGGTCCTGATTCTATGTTATACTGTTCCTACATGTTGATTGACCTATCTTCGAGTATTTTAGATATATCTTAGCATGGATTGCAACTATGTTCTGAGTCTAAAGGTGTACCACATCTGAGTCTCTAATAAACCGCCCCATCGCCAAGGTAAACGGCTCTACTCACGGTTCGAACTAAAGACAGCTATGAAAGTCCTATGTCACTTTGGGGATCATGCCGCTCGCCCATAACCGCCGGCATAAACGCTCTACTCAGCCTACTTAGACTACTCTAACAAACAGGGTGTTATGTAGGTTATTTTATCTAATATGGCAGACACTAATACTAATTGATACCTGTTAAACTAAACAGGTTATGAATAGACCGTTGTTAGGAATTGTCTATAACCCTACATTTAGTTTAAAAGAAACTACATTAGACATGCAGACATAATGTATATTAAGCAGGTGGCTATTTCCGGAAAATCATAAGAACTTCAACATATGCAACAAATATTCATAACAATCATAATCTCATATTCATAAAAAATATTTGGACAAACTCAATACAAACATATAAGAAAGGGACAAGGGGGATTGATGCCATAAAGAAATCACCCTTTACTTAGTCTCGCCAATGGAGCAACTTCTTGTATATGTCGTACTACTCGACCCGACTTTGCTCGACAGAACCTTCGGAGAACGCTTCCTCAGTTGAGTAGCTGGACTTTACCTTAATACCTAGCTTAAGCCCAGCCCTGTGGACTGACTCTTCGAACGCCTCGAGCCCTCTTAGGATCTCCTAACGAAATCCCGGGTATTCTATGAATACCAGAAATGAACCTATCTATCGAAGCCTAAGATCTGAGACTATTTCTCAGAAACTAAGAAAACGAAACACTAACTAGAAAAAAAAGAAACTTATACTGAAATCTGAGTCTCTGAGCGACTTGTGTACTCGAGAATTGTACACTGGAAGTCACTGAATGACTTAGATCGAGTGGAGAGGGATGAATTCAACTGAGGAAGGCCTAGGGTATTTATAGCAGCTTTATGGAGTGAATTTTTCCAAGATTTTCGATGTGGGACTTGGACCAGGCACCCAGGACGCCCGTCTCGGTATGTTGACCAGGTCAGGACGCCCGTCCTGATTCGAGACGCCCTCCCCAACTTCCGAACTTCTGAAATTTTGCATTTTTGCCCCGAAATTTGCCATTTTCTTCTACTTTTCACCTGACACTTCTAAAATCATAAAAAATGTGAAATTGAGTTAATAACGAATAATTAAGACCGATTTGCTCTCAATTTCATCCTAAATTATGCCTAAAAATATGCTAAAAATGTGATATGATTTATGCATATCACCGGGATGCCCATCTTGATTCCCAAACTTCTGAAAATCACGTTTTTACCCCAAAATTTGCCATTTTCTTGCATATTTCACCTGAAACTTCCAAAATCACAAAAACTACAAAATTGTGTTAATAACAGTCAATTGAGAACTCTTTAACTCCAATTTAGCCCTAAATTGTGCCTAAAAAGGCTAAAAAAGTTATGATTTATTCATATCATATAACCCCACACTTAGCTTTTTGCTTGTCCTCAAGCAAAGTCTACATGAAATTATTGAATTTGAAATCATAGGTGCAGTCACTTAAAATTCCTAGCAATATTTTATGCCAAAATTGATCACTGAATCAGATGATTCACAAAACAGGCCTGACTGGTTAAGTTGCTATGACAAGGTCTCAAATGTCTTAGTAGATTATCATGGTCATGTAGGTTTAACAATTCAATAACTAGACTAAACTCTACTCTTAGTTACAAGGTCTTCCCGATGTGTAGTGTGTGTATTAGTCTAGACTAGATTATCAACACAATATAGTCTTCTCTTAACTCTTACCAGATAATACTTCGACCAGTCGCTGGACATAACTGCAACAAACAACCTTCTGAGTTTTGAGCTTTGGTGTCAAGGCTTTTCAATTAAAATTTTCAATAAAAGAACATACTAGGCAATGTATTTTTAGATTGATTGTTCAGGGTATTTTTGTGTTCGCTTTCACACATCAACTTTAACTACCCAGGTAACGAGTCCCACTCCGATGATTCCTAGGTCTACACGACCTTAGGGCATCATGCTTTAAGTTCCCTTAAGGAGTGGTGCTCGAGTAGCAAAGGACGCTTGCAAACTACCCTATTTATTTAACTTTTTCACTTTTAGCTCAGAGCATCATCTAGTCATTCAAATTGCTAATACAACCTCAACTGGTCTAATATTATTGAGTTAGGTCTCAAAAAGGTATTTGGTTGATGTCTCTAATCCGACTGATATGCTAAAATAGGTGTTATTTACCCTATATCGATTATGAATAAATAAGGACTTAGAATAACTAATTGTCACATTTAGTATCTATGTTGTCACTTAATCAATCAGAACCTAAGGCAGAGTACCTATCGTTTAGCTAGTCTGTTGGAAAGTACCTACGATTTTAATTTAATAATTTATCGTACACCCAGGGAAGTGGTAACGACTTAGTAGTAACTATCCTTTTACCCTAACTCTCATTTTATTACCCAGTTATGCAATCATTCATCAAAATCTTTGATGAGAGGTTGATTCACTTTACACTAGGTTCAAGTTTACTTAAGCCTACAAAAGTGTTTTACAGACAGAGTTCTGATATATGTTATATGGTTCCTACATGTTGATTGACATATCTTCGAGTATTTTAGATATATCTTGGTCTAGATTGCAATTATGTACTGATCCTACTTGTGTACCACATCTGAGTTATCTAATAAACCGCCCCATCGCCATTGACGGCCCTACTCACGATTCGAGCTAAAGGCATCCATGAAAGTCCTGTGTCACTCAGGAGATCATGCTGCTCGCCCTAACGCCGGCATAAACACACGAACTCAACCTACTTAGACTACTTTAACAAACATGGTGATCTATAGGTTATTTCATCTAATATGGAAGACCTTAATGCTTCCGACGGGAAGTCCTAAATTAAGGCCTGATAAACTAAAGAAGTTATGATTAGACTGTGGTTAGGAGTTGTCTATAAACATTCATCTAGTTTAAAAGAGCAAGTAGACATGCAGTAATAATGATAGTCAAGCTGGTGACCTTTTTGGAAAAATGTAAATAATTTCAACATGCATAACACATATTCATAACATCATAATTCAGTATTCAAAATGGGTCTTTGGACAAATACAGTACAGACATATAAAGAGAGGGACAAGGGGACCACCGCCATAAAGTATTCACCCTTTATTAGGTCCGCTGATGGAGCAACTGCTTGTATATCCTGGACTGCTTGACCCACTCTGCTCGACAAAACCTTCGAATGATGCTTCCTCAGCCTAGTAGCTATGCTTTACCTTATGTCCCGGGCTTAAGCAAAGCCCTATTGACTAACTCTTCGAATGCCTAGTGCTCTCTTAGGATATCCTAACAAAATCCCGGGTATTCTATGAATAATAAAAACAAACATATCTAGTTGTATTCTAAGATCTAAGACAGACTCTCAGAAACAATGAACACGAGACACTCTCGAAAATTAGAAATCTACTTAAACGAAAAACACCTGAAATCACTAAGTGACTTGTATACTATAGAAAATTGTATACTTGAAGTCACTAAATGACTCAGATCGAGTGGAGAGGAATGATTTCAACTGTGGCAGGCCTATGGTATTTATAGCAGGGGAACTGAGTGAATTTCTCTTCAAAAATCGATGTGGGAGTTTGACAAGGTGTTCGGGACACCCGTCCTGAATTTGGGACGCCAATCCCGACCTGTTGACCAGGTCAGGATGGCCGTCCCAGGTCCTGGACGCCCGTCCTGACTTCCGAACTTTTGAAAATCACATTTTTGCCCCGAAATTTGCCATTTTCTTGCATATTTCACCTGACACTTCCAAAATCACAAAAAACTGCGAAATTGTGTTAATAACAGTCAATTGAGAATGATTTAACACCAATTTTACCCTAAATTGTGCCTAAAAACATGCTAAAAAAGTGATATGATTTGTGCATATCATATAACACCACACTTAGCTTTTTGCTTGTCCTCAAGCAAAGTCTACATGAAATTATTGATTTTAAATCATAGTTGCAGTCACTTAAAAATTCTAGCAATGTTTTTATTCCAAAATTGATCACTGAGTCAGATAATTCACAACACAGGTCTGACTGGTTAAGTTGCCATGACAAGGTCTCAAATGTATCTAGTAGATTATCGTGGTCAGGCAGGGTTAACAACGTAATAACAAACTGAACTCTTCTCTTAGTCACGAGGTCTTCCTTATGTGTAGTGTGTATATTAGTCCAGACTAGATTATCAACACAATATAGTCTTCTCTTGACTCTTACCAGATAATACCTGGACTGGTCGCTAGACACACCAGCAACAAACAACCTTCTGAGTTCTGAGCTTTGGTGACAAGGATTTTCAATTAAGAATTTCAATATAAGAATACACTAGGCTATGTATTTTCAGATTGATTGTTCAGGGTATTTTTGTGTTCGCTTTCACACGTCAACTTTAACTACCCATGTAGCGAGTCCCACTCTAATGACTCCCAGATCTACACAACCTTAGGGCATCAGGCTTTAAGTTCCCTTAAGGAGTGGTGCTCGAGTAGCAAAGGCCGCTTGCAAACTACCCTATTTATTTAACTTTTTTCACTTTTAGCTCAGAGCATCATCTAGTCATTTAGATTGCTAACACATCCTAAAGTGGTCTAATATTATTTAGCTAAGTCTTGAAAAGGTATTTGGTTGAGGTCTCTAATCCAAACTAAGTTGTGCTCAAGTATCAGGAATTCCTTATTTCTAATCGATGAATTCAATAAAGTTATCACGTTGTCTCCTACTAATCATAATGCTCTACATACATATCATAGACATAAGCATTCTTTACCAATCATACTGCATTTTGAGGTCTGAAAGAGTGAAAAATTTTGAAACAATTTTGGAAGGATGAAATTTTAGTGAAAATATGGGAAAACATGCAAAAATATTACTGCTACAGTGCACTGTGCACTGCTACCCCACACTTAAGTTTGACACTGTCCTCAGTGTTCATGCATATCTAAACACCCCACACTTATTTTTAAAAACAAAAATCAAAAAGAACATAAAACTCTTACCTCACACTTATTTGACTAACTAAGGGGAAGAGAAAAAAAAAACAAGTAATAGAAATAACAAAATAAAAGAAAGAATGTTGTTATGTCATATAGATCAATGTCATACAAAGATTCATATTTCATACAGCCCATACATGATCACACATGAAGTAGAAAAACAAAAGAAAGAAAAGGAAAAGAAAAACTAAGAACCAGGCTCATCGTCATCGGGTGCACAGAAGTAGACCTCGGGGTCTTCGACCAACTGGGAAGTCTGCTAAAAAATCTCCTCGACCCTGCTGGTTGTCAGCTGATTCTATCTTACATCAACAACATCCTCCTCTCGATGTTTGCCATATCCTGCCTATGTCGGGCTGTGAGTTCCACCAATCCTTGCGACATATGTCGCTCAAAGGTGGTGTGTGGGACGAATGTCTGGGTCAGAGGTATATACGCTGGGGTCGATCCCGGTACCGATGCCTCTCCCTGCTACTCCGTGTGGATGGAGTAGTGCCCAATTGGATCCCGTACGACCATCCCCATGTTCCGTAGAATGATAAGGTCCGTAGGAATGGTGGTCGGGCCAACCTAGGTCAACTCTGAGCCCTCGATGTCCAACTCCAAGTAGTGGGCTATCCTAGTGATGAACGGCCCGAGCCCTAGACACTGCTTCTGAGTGTCCGTAGAGAAACCCCGCATGATGACGGTGATGAGTCGAGCCATCTCTACTGTAGCATCCATATGCATATTGGCCAGGAGGAATGTCTCCATCTGGGTGACATTCCTGGGGGCTGCCCGACGTCCTGACAAAGTATGCGCTATAATAGCATATAAATAGCGAAGGGCAAGATGAATACCTATGGCTTTCACGAAGCCATGCTGGTAGGGAATGCCCGTCGTACAAATCTAAGCCCAAGCGGTGGAGATGTCCGCAGAAGTGAAGTCTCGAACTGCTGTGGTGTAGGCGGGTGTATCCAGCTCCTCTCTCCGCCAAATACCCAAGGCGATGCCGAACTCGACCATGCTCCTGCTGGAATGTAAAGGAAGCGTAGAACTCACATACCAGCTCAAGGTAGGTCGGCTCGGTGATGATGAAAACTCGACTGTAGGGTAGTACGTCGAGTACGCTTCAGACCTCCTCCTCAACTCCCAGTGTCTGGACTGCTGCCCAGTCGAGCGTTCTACCAACCAGTACGCTACATCTGATGTGTCCATGGCACCTCTCCTGATATGCTGGAATGGAAGGAAAGAGCATAAAAGGATGTGCCACAAATGTGACGGCCATAGAAGAAGTAATACGAGCGCGTTTTGGAACCATCTGTTTGAAGAGTTTGAGAGGGTTCAAGAATTTTGGCGGGAAAGAAAATTCAAATTCGAATTCTGGAGGTAAATTCGAATTCAGAAGGATGGATTTTGGTTAGGATAGAATTTTGAGTTTTTGGCGGGAAATTCGAATTTTGGAGGGAAATTCAAATTTTGGAAGGAAATTCAAAATTTCAAATTTTTGGAGGGAAATTTAAATTTTGAAATTTGAAGAGTTTGCCAAAAATTTGTAGAGAGAAGGTGGAGGGAATTTTGTAGAGAGATGATTTTTTGTGGCTGATATGGGAGGCAATGGGAAAATTTTGGAATTTTATAGAGGGGGACCGCCCTCTGGACACCTGTCCAGAAGCGGGACGCCCATCCCGATTGCCTTGAGATGCATGCCACTTCTGGATTTTTTCCTTTTTCGAAATTCCCTGCAAATCCTTATACACCAAAAACAATTATAATCTTTAACAAATCTTCATGGTTAGCCTATGAAATACAGAAGTTGTTAAAAACCCTTGCAAAAATTCTCAGTCTCTCTTTTCAAAAACCATAACTACCCTAATCATATCCTAACTTCTATTCAGCAAAAATTCTAGAAAAACAAAAGATGAAAATTCATACAATTTTAATTAACGAAAAATAAGTTGTATTTTTAACACATTTGTTTTTCGAAAAGAATTGCAAAAATAAAATGTCTGAAGAAATTTTTTTGAATAAAATAAAAGACCCATTTAAGTTTTGAAAATAAAAAGTAGGGGTCAGTTATTAAACTTTAGTTCAAACAATTTATTTGCTGAAAAATAAAAAGAATCTTCCCTTTTTAATGACCTTTATTCTTTATCTCTCTCATCTCTACTCGCATAGCTCTCATCTCATCCCTTTGCCTGCCTTGCTCACTTCGTATTTCAGCTAACTCCCATAGTATCTGTGCACCTTGGCTTTCTTGAAGGCTTACCGTGGCTCTGAGTTGGTCCATGTTGGCTGTGATATTTAGAATGCTCTGTTCTGAGTGACAGTTTGCTTGCGATTGCTTGATCCATCTGGTAGATCCTGTGAGTCAAAGTATCTATCTGCACGGACAAAATTGATTGAAAACCATTAGTACTTCCTCCGGAGGAAGGGGTGTGCTCGTTAGGCGTTGGGGTATATTCAGGAGATGTTGGTGAGTTTTGGGTCTGGTCAAGGGGTTGTGGATTTCTAGGAGCTCTTTGGGTAGGAGTGTGAACTGGAGATTTTTGAGGTTCTTCTCTTGGAGGAAAGGTTTCTTCAGAAGGGTCCTCTTCCGTGGGACTGGGTTCACGGGTGTTCAGTAATCTTCTCACTAAATCACTGGTGTCTAGGCTTGAGTTTATGTCTATAGGTTGTGGAGGATTGTTATCCCGTGGTCTTTCTAGTTCAGGCCTAGATGGTCCTTCTGGTTTCGTCTTCTTTCGACCTAGAGCATCGGAAATTTCTGTTTTCTTTGCTTGGTTTGTAGCTGCTCTTGTTCTTTTCATCTATGAGTGTAAATTCTGGTTAGGATAAAAATAATAAAACAAATAATAAAACAAACAAAAGGGAAAAACAACATACTGATAAAAACAAGAAAAATATTTTCGAATTTAAATGTTTTCCGAAAGCAATTAAATTTCCTTAATACGGTTTTAGAATAATTTTCTAAAATTTGATTATCCTAAATGTCTTAATTTCAGATAATTTCTAAAATTAATTAGTTATGATAACCCTATATTTCAGAAACTATTGTCTAACTAGCATAAAATGAGTGTTGTGTCTAAGGTATAGATTACTACCGTTACCTATCATAAGTCTCTAGAATTTTGATCAGGAATCCTAAATTTGTTATGATATGTCCCCGGCAACGGCGCCAAAAATCTAATGTGTTCCGACTGATATGCTAAAATAGGTGTTATTTACCCTATATCGATTATGAATAAATAAGGACTTAGAATAACTAATTGTCACATTTAGTATCTATGTTGTCACTTAATCAATCGGAACCTAAGGCAGAGTACCTATCGTGTAGCTAGTCTGTTGGAAAGTACTACGATTTTAATTTAATAATTTATCGTACACCCAGGGAAGTGGTAACGGCTTAGTAGTAACTATCCTTTTACCCTAACTCTCATTTTATTACCCAGTTATGCAATCGTTCATCAAAATCTTTGATGAGAGGTTGATTCACTCTACACTAGGTTCAAGTTTACTTAAGCCTACAAAAGTGTTTTATAGACAGAGTTCTGATATATGTTATATTGTTCCACATGTTGATTGACCTATCTTCGAGTATTTTAGATATATCTTGGTCTAGGTTGCAATTATGTACTGATCCTACTTGTGCACCACATCTGAGTTATCTAATAAACCGCCCCATCGCCATTGACGGCCCTACACACGGTTCGAGCTAAAGGCATCCATGAAAGTCTTGTGTCACTCAAGAAATCATGCCGCTCGCCCTAATGCCGGCATAAACACACGAACTTAGCTTACTTAGACTACTTTAACAAACATGGTGATCTATAGGTTATTTCATCTAATATGGCAGACCTTAATGCTTCCGATGGGAAGTCCTAAATTAAGGTCTGATAAACTAAACAGGTTATGATTAGACCGTGGTTAGGAGTTGTCTATAACCATTCATCTAGTTTAAAAGAGCAAGTAGACATGCAGTAATAATAATAGTTAAGTTGGTGGCCTTTCCGGAAAAATGTAAATAATTCAAAAAGCATAATTCATATTCATAACATCATAATTCATTATTCAAAATGGGTCTTTGGACAAACACAGTACAGACATATAAAGAGAGGGACAAGGGGACCACCGCCATAAAGTATTCACCCTTTATTAGGTCCGCTGATGGAGCAACTGCTTGTATATCCTGGACTGCTTGACCCGACTCTGCTCGACAGAACCTTCGGAGGACGCTTGCTCAGCCTAGTAGCTATGCTTTACCTTACATCCCGAGCTTAAGCAAAACCATGTTGACTAACTCTTCGAACGCCTAGTGCTCTCTTAGAATCTCCTAATGAATCCCGGGTATTCTATGAATACTAAAAACGAACCTATCTAGTCGTACTCTAAAATCTGAGACAGACTCTCAGAAACGAAGAACACGAGACACTCTCGAAAACTAGAAATCTACTTAAACGAAAAACACATGAAATCACTAAGTGACTTGTATACTATAGAAAATTGTATACTTTAAGTCACTAAATGACTCAGATCGAATGGAGAGGAATGATTTCAACTGTGGAAGGCCTGGGGTATTTATAGCAGAGGAACTGAATGAATTTCTCTTCAAAAATCGATGTGGGAGTCTGACCAGGTGTTCGGGACGCCCGTCCCGGCCTGTTGACCAGGTCAGGATGGTCGTCTCGGGTCCTGGACGCCCGTCCTGGTCTGTTGACCAGGTCAGGACAGCCATCCCGGGTCCTGGATGCCCGTCCTAACTTCCGAACTTTCGAAAATCATGTTTTTGCCCCGAAATTTGCCATTTTCTTGCATATTTCACCTGACACTTCCAAAATCAGAAACACTGCGACATTGTATTAATAACAGTCAATTGAGAATGATTTAACACCAATTTCACCCTAAATTGTGCCTAAAAACATGCTAAAAAAGTGATATGATTTGTGCATATCACTCAATTATCAGGAATTCCCTATTTCTAATCGAGGAATTCAGTAAAGTTCTCAACTTGTTTCCTACTGACCATAATGCTCTACTCACATGTATCATAGACATAAGCATTTCTTAAACCAATCAATACTACATTTTGAAGTCTGAAAGAGTGAAAATATTTGAAATTTTTTTGGAAGGGTGCAATTTTAGTGAGAAATAAGGGAAAACATCCAAAAATTTGCTATAGTGCACCGTGCACTGCTACCCCACACTTAAGGTTTACACTGTCCTTACTGTTCATGCATATCCTATTACCCCACACTTATTTGAAAAATAAAAGTTCGAAAAAACATATAATTCTTACCCCACACTTATTTGAGTAACTAAGGGGAAGAGAAAGAAAACAAAACAATTGATATGCATAAATCATATCACTTTTTAGCATGTTTTTAGGTATAATTTAGCATGAAATTGGTGTTAAATCACTCTTAATTGATTATTATTAACTCAATTTCATAGTTTTTGTGATTTTGGAAGTGTCAGGTGAAAAGTACAAGAAAATGGCAAATTTCGGGGCAAAAACATGATTTTTAGAGTTCGGAAGTCGGGATGGGTGTCCAGAACCCAAGACGGGCGTCCAGAACCCAGGACGGGCGTCCTGACCTGGTCAAAAGACCAGGACGGGTATCCAGGACTTGGGACGGGTGTCCTAACCTGGTTAACATGCCTGGATGGGCATCCTAGATCCATGACGGGCATCCCAAGCCCCAGTTCAGAATCCCACATCAATTTTTTAAGAGAAATTCACCCAGTTCCCCTACTATAAATACCCCAGGCCTTCCTCAGTTGAAATCATTTAGTGACTTCAAGAATACAATTTTCCATAGTATACAAGTCACTTAGCGATTCAGGTTTTTAGTATAGGTATATTTATTAGTTTTAGAGAGTGTCTCGTGTTCTTTGTTTCTGAGAATCTGTCTCAGATCCTAGAATACGACTAGATAGGTTCATTTTTGGTATTCATAGAATACCCGGGATTTCGTTAGGAGATCCTAAGAGGGCACTAGGCGATCGAAGAGTCAATCAACAAGGTTGTGCTTAAGCTGGGTATTAAGGTAATGTACAGCTACTAGGCTGAGGAAGCGTCCTCCGAAGGTTCTGTCGAGCAGAGTAGGGTCGAGCAGTCCAACATATACAAGCAGTTGCTCCATCAGCGGACTACGTAAAGGGTGAATACTTTATGGCATCGGTCCCCTTGTCCCTCTCTTTATATGTCTGTACTGTGTTCGTCCAAATATGTATTATGAATATTGAACTTTGATTATATGAATATGTGTTATGCATGTTGAAGTACTTTATGTTTTTCCTGAAATGGTCACCAGCTTAACTATCATTATGACTGCATGTCTGTTGTAGTTTCTTTTAAACTAAATGAATTGTTATAGACAACTCCTAACCACGGTCTAATCATAACATGTTTAGTTTAACGTGCATTAATTTAGGACTTTCCCGTCGGAAAGCATTAATGTCTGCCATATTAGATGAAATAACCTATAGATCACCATGTTTGTTAAAGTAGTCTAAGTAGGTTGAGTTTGTGTGTTTATGCCGGCGTTAGGGCGAGCGGCATGATCTCCTTAGTGACATAGGACTTTCATGGATGCCTTTAGCTCGAACCGTGAGTAGGGCCGTCAATGGCGATGGGGCAGTTTATCAGGTAACTCAGATGTGGTACACCTTTAGACTCAGTACATATTTGCAATCTAGACCAATATATATCTAAAATACTCGAAGATAGGTCAATCAACATGTAGGAATAGTATAACATAGAATCAGAACATTATCTGTAAAACACTCTTAGGCTTAAATAGACTTAAACCTAGTAGAGAATGAATCACCCTCTCATCAAATATTTTGATGAACGATTGCATAACTGGATCATAAGATAAGAGTTAGGGTAAGAGGATAGTTACCACTTCCCTTGGAGTACGATAATTAATTTAATTAAAATTGTAGATACTTTCCAATAGACTAGCTACACAATAGGTACTCTGCCTTAGGTTCTGATTGATTAAGTGACAACATAGAGACTAAATGTGACAATTAGTCAGTCTAAGTCCTTAATTACTCATAATCAACATATGGTAAAATAACACCTATTTTAGTATATCAGTTGGAACGCATCAGATCTTTGGCGCTGTTGCCGGGGAAATATCATAATGAATTTAGGATTATTGGCCACAATTCTAGAGACTTATGATAGGTAACAATAGTAATCTATACCTTAGACCTAACACTTATTTCATGCTAGTTAGACAATCAGTTTCCGAAATATAGGACATTATTTGAAATTAAGACATTTAGGATAATCAAATTTTAGAAAATTATTCTAAAACCATATTGAGGGAATTTAACTGCTTTCGAAATACAATATGAAAAAGAAAAAAAATGTTAAAAATTTAAAACCCGAAAAATATCTTTCTTGTTTTTCCTTTTTATCCGTATTTTGTTTTTCTTTCTGTTTCTATTATTTGTTATTTTATCCTAACCAGACTTTACACTCATAGATGAAGAGAACACGAGCAGCTACAAACCAAGCAAAGAAAATAGAAAACCCTGACACTCTAGGTCGAAAGAAGTCAAAACCAGAAGGACCATCTAGGCCTGAACCAGAAATACCACGGGAGAACCCTCCTCCACAACCTATAGAAATAAACTCAAGCCTAGACACTATTGATTTAGTGAGAAGATTACTAAACACCCGTGAGCCCAGTCCCATGGAAGAAGATCCTTCTGAAGAAACCTTTCCTCCGAGAGAAGAACCTCAGAGATCTCCAGTTCACACTCCTGCCCAAAGAGTTCCTAGAAATCCACCACCCCTTGACCAAACCCAAAACTCACCAACATCTCCTGAGTATACTCCAATGCCTAATGAGAACACCCCTTCATCCGGGGGAAGTGCTAACGGTTCTCAGTCAGTTTTTTCCATGCAGATAGATACTTTAACTCACAGGATCTACCAGATGAATCAAGGAATCGCAAGCAGACTGTGTCATTCAGAACAGAGCATTCTGAATATCACAGCCAATATGGACCAACTCAGGGCCATAGTGAGCCTCCAGGAAAGCCAAGGTGCACATATACTACGAGAGTTAGCTGACATACGAAGTGAGCAGGGCAGGCAAAGGGAGGAGATGAGAGCCATGCGCATAGAGATGCGAGAAATCAGAAATAAAGGCCATTGAAAAAGGGAAGATTCTTTTTACTTTTAGCAAATAAATTGTTTGAACTAAAATTAAATAACTGGCCCCTACTTTCTATTTTCAAACTTTTTAAAAGGGTCTTTTATTTTATTCAGTAATTGTTCTTCAGACATTTTATTTTTCAAATTCTTTATGAAAAACAAATGTGTTACAAATACAGTTTCTTTTTCATTAATTAAGTTGTATAAACTTAGTCTTTTGTTTTTCTATAATTCTTGCTGAATAGAGGTTATGATATGATTAGGGTAGTTATGATTTTCGAAAAAGAGATTGAGAATTTTTGCAAAGAATTTTTAACACCTTTTGAATTTTATAGTCTAAACATGAAGACTTGTTAAATATTATGATTGTTTTTGGTGTACTAAGATTTGCAGGGAATTATGAAATTTTTTTTTCCGGAAGTGGCATGCATCCCAAGGCAGCCCGGGACGGGCGTCCAGCCAGGACGAGCGTCCAGAAGGCCGCCCCCTTCTACAAAAATGCCATTTTCTCCCATTTCCTCCCAAATCAACCACAAAAAATCATCTCTCTACAAAATTCTCTCCACCTTCTCTCTACAAATTTTTGGCAACCACTTGAAATTTCAAAATTCGAATTTCCCTCCAAAATTTGAACTTTTGAATTTCCTTCCAAAATTTGAATTTCCCGCCAAAAACTCAAAATCCTTCCCAAACCAAAATCCATCCTTCTGAATTCGAATTTACCTCTAGAATTCAAATTCTAATATTCTTTCCTACTTAAATTCTCAAATTCTCTCGAATGCTCTCAACCAAATGGCTCCCAAATGCGCTCGTATTACTTCTTCCATGACCGTCACATCTGTGGCGCACCCTTTTATGCTTTTTCCTTCCATTCCAGCATACCATGAGAGATGTCATGGATATATCGGACGCAGCATACTGGTGGGTAGAACGCTTGACTAGGTAGCAGTCTAGACACTGGGAGTTGAACAGGAGGTCCGACGCATACTCGACGTACTACCCTACAGTCGAGTCTTCATCATCACTGAGCCGACCTACCTAGAGATGGTATGTGAGTTCTATGCTTCATTTACATTCCAGCAGGAACACATCACATTCCGTCTAGGACGAATGGATCGATCGATGAGCATGGCTGAGTTCGGCATCGCCTTGGGTATCTGGCAGAGGGACGAGCTGGATACGCCCGCCTACACCACAGTAGTTCGAGACTTCACTTCTGCAGACGTCTCCACCGCTTGGGCTCAGATTTGTACGGCGGGCACTCCCTACCAGCATGGCTTTGCGAAGCCACAGGTATTCATCCTGATCTTCGCTATTTACATGCCATTATAGAACACACTCTGTCAGGACGTCGGGCGGCCCCCGGGAATGTCACCCAAATGGAGACATTCCTCTTGGCCAACATGCATATGGGTTCTACAGTAGAGATGGCTCGACTCACTACTGTCATCATGCGGGGTTTTGCTACGGACACTCGAAAATAGTGTCTGGGGCTCGGGTCGTTCATCACCAGGATAGCCCACTACTTGGAGTTGGACATCGAGGGCTCGGAGCTGACCCAGGTTACCCTGACCACCATTCCTACGGACCTTACCATTCTACGGAACATGGGAATGGTCGTACGGGATGTAACTGGGTGCTACTCCATCCACACGGAGCAGCAAGGATAGGCATCAGCACTGGGATTGGTCCCAGCACATATACGTCCGACAGAGACATTCGTCCCACGCACTGCCTTTGAGCGATATATGTCACACGGATTGGCGGATATGGAAAGAATCGAGTGGCGGATGTAGATGATGGACGATAGAACTGCCATGAATACCAGTAGGGTCGAGGAGATTTTTCAGCAGACCTACCGACTGGTTGACGACACAGAGGTCTACTTTTTAGCAGACTTCCGTCCACCGATGACGATGAGCCGGTTCTTAGTTTTTCTTTTCCTTTTCTTTTTCTTTCTTTTGTTGCTTTTGCTTTATGTGTGTGATCATGTCTGGGATGTATGAAATATGAATCTCTGTATGACATTCATTGATATGACATAACAACATTTGTTTCTTTTATTTTATTTTGTTATTTCGTTTGTTGTTTTATTTTTCTCTCTTACCCTTAGTTAGTCAAATAAGTGTGGGGTAAGAAGTTTTTGTTTTGTTTTTGTTTCTTCTTGTTTTCAAATAAGTGTGGGGTAATTTAGATATGCATGAACACTGAGGACAGTGTCAGACTTAAGTGTGGGGTAGCAGTGCACAGTGCACTGTAGTAGAGAAAAAAATTTTGAATGATTTTTGCATGTTTTTCCCGTATTTTCACACTCTTCCAAATTTATTTCAAAATTTTTGACTTCAAAATGCAGTTATGATTGGTAAAGAATTATTGATTTCTATGATATGTATGTAGAATGTTATGATCATTAGGAGACAACGTGATGACTTTCTTGAATTTATCGATTAGAAATAGGGAATTCCTGATAATTAAGCACAACTTAGTTTGGATTAGAGACCTCAACCAAATACCTTTCCAAAACTTAACTAGATAAGATTAGACCAGTTGAGGATGTATTGGCAATCAAAATGACTAGATGACACTCTGAGCTGAAAGTGAAAAGAAAAAGAAAAGAGTTAACTGAGTAGGGTAGTTTGCAAGTGGCCTTTGCTACTCGAGCACCACTCCTTAGGGGAACTTAAAGCCTGATGCCCTAAGGTCGTGTAGGTCTGGGAGTCATCGGAGTGGGACTCGCTACATGGGTAGTTAAAGTTGACGTGTGAAAGCAGACACAAAATATCCTGAAAAAATCAATAAAAGAAAAATCAATAAATGCTTAATTAAAAATCTTCTCACCAAGGCTTAAAACTCAGAAAGTTGTTTGTTGCTGGTATGTCTAGCGACGGGTCGAAGTATTATCTGGTAAGAGTCGAGATGAGAGTATATTGTGTTGAAAATCTAGTCTGGACTAGTACACACACTACACATCAGGAAGACCTTGTGACTGAGAGAAGAGTTCAATCTAGTTATTAAGTTGTTAACCCTGCTTGACCATGATAATCTACTAGAGACATTTGAGACCTTGTCATAGCAACTTAACCAGTCAGACCTGTGCTGTGAATTATATGATTCAGTGATGAATTTTAGAGTAAAAACATGACTAGAAATTTTAAGTGACTGCACCTATGATTTAAAATCACTAACTTCAGGTAGACTTTGCTTGCGGACAATCAAAAAGCTAAGTGTGTGGTTATCTGATACGCGAAAATCATAGGTGATATGATTTAAAGTCTACCTGAAATCATATCACTTTTTAGCATATTTTTAGGCACAATTTAGGATGAAATTTGCGTTAAATCATATCACTTTTTTAGATTGTTATAACTCAATTTCATAGTTTTTGTGATTTTGGAAGTGTCAGGTGAAAAGTACAAGAAAATGGCAAATTTCGGGGCAAAAACATGATTTTTAGAAGTTCAGAAGTTGGGATGGGCGTCCAGAACCCAGGACGGGCGTCCTGACCTGGTCAAAAGACCAGGACGGGCATCTAGGACTTGGGACGGCCGTCCTAACCTGGTCAACATGTTTGGACGGGCATCCTAGATCTAGGACGGGCGTCCTGAGCCCCAGTTCAGAATCCCACATCAATTTTTGAAGAGAAATTCACCCAGTTTCCCTACTATAAATACCCCCAGCCTTCCTCAGTTGAAATCATTCCTCTCCACTCGATCTGAGTCATTTAGTGACTTCAAGTATATAATTTTCCATAGTATACAAGTCACTTAGCGATTTAGTTTTTAGTATAGGTATATTTATTAGTTTTAAAGAGTGTCTCGTGTTCTTTGTTTCTGAGAATCTGTCTCAGATCCTAGAATATGACTAGATAGGTTCGTTTTCGGTATTCATAGAATACCCAGGATTTCGTTAGGAGATCCTAAGAGGGCACTAGGCGTTCAAAGAGTCAGTCAACATGGTTGTGCTTAAGCTGGGTATTAAGGTAAAGTACATCTACTAGGCTGAGGTAGCGTCCTCCGAAGGTTCTTTCAAGCAGAGTCGGGTCAAGCAGTCCAACATATACAAGCAGTTTCTCCATCAGCGGACTACGTAAAGGGTGAATACTTTATGGCATCGGTTCCCTTGTCCCTCTCTTTATATGTCTGTATTGTGTTCGTCCAAATATGTATTATGAATATTGAACTTTGATTATATGAATATATGTTATGCATGTTGAAGTACTTTATGTTTTTCCAGAAATGGTCACCAGCTTAACTATCATTATGACTGCATGTCTGCTGTAGTTTCTTTTAAACTAAATGAATGGTTATAGATAACTCCTAACCACGGTCTAATCATAACCTGTTATGTTTAACAGGAATTAATTTAGGACATTCCCGTCGGAAAGCATTAATGTCTGCCATATTAGATGAAATAACCTATAGATCACCATATTTGGTAAAGTAGTCTAAGTAGGCTGAGTTTGTGTGTTTATGCCGGCGTTAGGGCTAGTGGAATGATCTACTAAGTGACATAGGACTTTCATGGATGCCTTTACCTCGAACCGTGAGTAGGGCCGTCAATGGTGATATGGCGGTTTATCAGGTAACTCAGATGTGGTACACCTTTAGACTCAGTACATAATTGCAATCTAGACCAAGATATATGATGCGTTCCGGTCGATGTGCTAAATAGGTGTTATTTTACCCTATATTGATTATGAATAATTAAGGACTGTGATTGACTAATTGTCACATTTAGTCTCTATGGTGTCACTTAATCAGCCAGAACCTAAGGCAGTGTACCTATCGTGTAACTAGCATGTTGGAAAGTATCTACGATTTTATTAAATAAATATCGTACTCCCAGGGAAGTGGTAACGGCTTAGTAGTAACTAGCCCTTATTCCTAACTCTTATCTTATAATCCAATTATGCAATCTTCATCAATAACTTTGATGAGAGGGTGATTCATTCTCCACTAGGTTTAAGTCTAACCAAACCTGAAAGTATTTTATAGATGAGATCCTGATTTTATGTTATACTATTACTATACGTTGATTGACCTATATTCGAGTATTTTAGACATGTCTTGGCCTGGATTGCAACTATGTTCTGAGTCTAAAGGTTACCACATCTGAGTTTCTACGCTACCGCCCCATCGTTAAGGGTAACAGCCCTACTCACGGCTCGGACAAAAGTCAGCAATGAACGCCCTATGTCACTTCGGGGATCATACTACTCGTCTCATAACCGCCGGCATAACACTCTACTCAGCCTACCTAGACTACTTTCAACCAACAGGGTATTCCGCAGATTATTTTATCTAGTATGGCAGACACCAATACTAATTGATGCCTGTTAAACTAAACAGGTTATGAATAGACCGTGGTTAGGAATTGTCTATAACCCTAATTTCAGTTTAAAAGAACGGTAATAGACATGCAGACATAATGAATATTTAAGCAGGTGGCCATTTCTAGAAAAACATAATAACATCAACATATATAACAAATATTCATAATAATCATAATCTGGTATTCAAAACAGTTATTTGGACAAACACAATAACAACATATAAGAGAGGGACAGGGGGACCGATGCCATAAAGAAATCACCCTTTACGAAGTCTCGCCGATGGAGCGTACTGCTGTATATGTTGTATTGCTTGACCCGACTCTACTCGCCAGAACCTTTGGAGGACGCTTCCTCAGCCTAGTAACTGGGCTTTACCTTAATACCCAGCTTAAGCCCAGCCCTGTGGACTGACTCTTCGAACGCCTAGAGCCCTCTTAGGATCTCCTAACGAAATCCCGGGTATTCTATGAATACCAGAAACGAACCTATCTATAGAAGCCTAAGATCTGAGACTATTTCTCAGAAACTAAAACAAAACACTAACAAGAAATAAAACTGAGATCCGAGTCTCTGAGTGAGTTGTGTACTAGAGAAGTGTACACTAGAAACCACTTAATGACTCAGATCGAGTGGAGAGGAATAAATCAACTGCTGGAGGCTTGGGGTATTTATAGCAGCTTCCCGGTGTGATTTTTCATCAAAAATTCGATGTGGGACTTGATCTAGGGGTTTGGGACGCCCGTCCTGGTCTGTTGACCAAGTCGGGACGCCCGTCCCGAGTCCTGGAGGCCCGTCCCGAGCCTTTGACCGAGTCAGCATTTCCAAAAATTGCGTTTTTGCCCCAAATTTTGATGTTTTCGTCTACTTTTCACCTGACACTTCCAAAATCATAAAAAATGTGAAATTGAGTAAATAACAAACAATTAAGATCAATTTACCCTCAATTTCACCCGAAATCATACATAAAAACATGCTAAAAATGTGATACGATTTTCGCGTATCAGATAACCCCACACTTAGCTTTTTGCTTGTCCTCAAGCAAAGTCTACCTGAAGTTAGTGATTCTAAACCATATGTGCATTCCTAGTCATGTTTTTATTCCAAAAATTCTTCAGACAATTCTTAACACAAGTCTGACTGGTTAGGATGCTATGACAAGGTCTCAAATGTCTCTAGTAGTTTGTTAGGGTTGAGCAGAAAGTAACTTAACAACTAGGTTGAACTTTTCTCTTAGTCATAAGGTCTTCCTGATGTGTAGTGTGTGTACTAGTCCAGACCAGATAGTTAACATAGTAAACTCTTGTCTTAATTGTTACCAGATAACACTTCGACCTATTGCTAGACACACTGACAACAGATAACTTTCTGAGTTCTGAGCTTTGGTGATCATATTCTATTTAGCATTTATTGATTTTTTTCGTTTATAGATTTTCTAGGGTATTTTGAGTCTGCTTAGAACACGTCAACTTCAACTACCCATGTAGCGAGTCCCACTCCGATGACTCCTAGATCTGCACGACCTTAGGGCATCAGGCTTTAAGTTCCCCGAAGGAGTGGTGCTGGAGTAGCAAAGACCGCCGACAAACTACCCTATTTTAATTAGCTCACTTTAATTTCTTTTCACTTTTGGCTCAGAGTCTCATCTAGTCATTCCAATTGTCAATGCATCCACAACTGGTCTAATTTTATCTAGTTAAGTCTCGAAAAGGTAATTGGTTGAGGTCTCTAATCCAGATGATACGCTAAAATCGTATCACATTTTTAGCATGTTTTTATGTATGTTTTAATGTGAAATTGAGAGTAAATTGACATTAATTGTTTACTATTTACTTGATTTCACGGTTTTTATGATTTTGAAAGTGTCAGGTGAAAAGTAGACGAAAACAGCAAATTCTAGGGCAAAAACACAATTTTTGGAAATGTTGACCTGGTCAAAGGTCCGGGACGGGCGTCCCGAACCCGGGACGGGCGTCCCGACCCGGTCAAACCGCCAGGACGGGCGTCCTGAACCGGGACGGGTGTCCCGAACCTGGTCAACAAATCAGGACGGGCGTCCCGAACCGGGACGGCGTCCCGAGCCGCCAGAAGCTGTCCCACATCGAAATTTTCAGAATTTTTCACTCCGGGAAGCTGCTATAAATACCCCAGGCCTCCAGCAGTTGAATTCATCCCTCTCCACTCGATCTGAGTCATTAAGTGGTTTCCAGTGTACAGTTTTCCAGTACACAACTCACTCAGAGACTCGGATCTCAGTTTTCTTTCTTATTAGTGTTTGTTTTAGTTTCTGAGAAATAGTCTCAGATCTTAGGTTTCTATAGATAGGTTCGTTTCCGGTATTCATAGAATACCCAGGGTTTCGTTAGGAGACCCTAAGAGAGCTCTAGGCGTTCGAAGAGTCAGTCCACTGGGCTAGGCTTAAGCCCAGGATGTAAGGTAAAGTCTAGCTACTAGGCTAAGGAAGCGTCCTCCGAAGGTTCTGGTGAGCAGAGTCAGGGCGGGCAATACGACGTATACAGCAGTACGCTCTGTAGGCGAGACTAAGTAAAGGGTGATTTCTTTATGGCATCAGTCCCCATATCCATCTCTTATATGTTTTATTGCTTTGTCCTAAACATCAATTATGAATATCAGATTATGATTTTATGAATAGTTGTTTTGTATGTTGAAGTTATTATGTTTTTCCGGAAATAGCCACCTGCTAAATATTCATTATGTCTGCATGTCTAATGTAAGTCTCTTTTAAACTAAAATAGGGTTATAGACAATTCCTAACCACGGTCTATTCATAACCTGTTTAGTTTAACAGGCATCAATTAGTATTGGTGTCTGCCATACTAGATAAAATAACATGCTGAACACCTGGCTTGTTAGAGTAGTCTAGGTAGGCTGAGTAGAGAGTTATGCCGGCGTTTTGCGACGAGCAGCATGACCCCGAAGTGACATAGGGTACCGTTCATTGCTGACTTTAGTCCGGGCCGTGAGTAGGGCCGTTTACCTTAACGATGGGGCGGTAGTGTAGAGACCTCAGATGTGGTACACCTTTAGACACAGAACATAGTTGCATTCCAGGCTAAGATGCATCTAAAATACTCGAAGACAGGTCAATCAACATATAGGAACAGTATAGCATAGAATCAGAACTCATCTTTAAAACACTTCTAGGGTTAATTAGACTTGAACCTAGTGGAGAATGGATCACCCTCTCATCAAAGTTTGATGAAGATTGCATAACTGGATCATAAGATAAGAGTTAGGATAAGAGGCTAGTTACTACTAAGCCGTTGCCACTTCCCTGGGAGTACGATAATTAACTTAGTAAAATCGTAGATACTTTCCAATAGACTAGCTACACGATAGGTACTCTGCCTTAGATTCTGGCTGATTAAGTGACACCATAAGACTAAACGTGACAATTAGTCAATCACAGTCCTTAATTAATCATAATCGACATAGGGTAAAATAACACCTATTTAGTACGTCAACCGGAATCGCATCAGATTTTTGGCCCGTTGCCGGGGAAATATCATAATGAATTTAGGATTCCTGATCAAAATTCTAGATACTTATGATAGGTAGCGGTAGTAACCTAGACCTTAGACCTAACACTTGTTTTATGCTAGTTAGACAATCAGTTTCCGAAATATAGGATTATCATAACTAATTAATTTTAGATGTTATCTAGAATTAAGACACTTAGGATAATCAAATTTTAGAAAATTATTCTAAAACCGTATTGAGGAAATTTAATTACTTTCGAAATATAAAAAGAAAAAAAATGTTAAAAATTTAAAATCCAAAAAGAATGTATTTTTCTTGCTCAATGGTAAGTTGTTCTTTTCCCTATCTCTTGTTCTTTCTTAGTTGTTTTCTTAGTTGTACATTTGTTGCTCTTTTTCGAAAAAATAAAAATGGAAATGAGGATAGAATATTTTTCTGAGTTGTCAATTTTTGGCTAAGGTTTTAATCTGGAAGAAATCTCATTGTGGAGTTTTCTTAGGTCATGCTTAGTCTATTAGACAGAATCATGAAATAAAATTTTCTTTAATAGACAGACCTCTGAGTATTCTAATGAGAAAGGATGTTCCTTTTGTTTGATGATAAATGCATGAGATTGTTTAAACCGAAAGGAATTACTGCAACCATTATGGCATCACCTGATTGAAATATGCTTTTTGAATGAATATGTGATGTAGTAAGAATTGTTTTAGACAGAAACATGATAAGAAAGTTCATGTATGATAAATCCTAATCTTATCTAGTCTTGTCTAAAAACAATAGGTTACACTGATCACTCTGAGATGTCTGTGTTCAATAAAACTGATACTGAACCATAATTGATTAAGTTAGGTTTTATTGTTACCTGAGTTTGATATAGAGGGATAAGAAAAAGGGTTGAAAATCTAGAAAGCAAACCACTGGTCTAGATTAGAAAACCCCGAATTAGAGGCTAGTGTAACACTGATAAAATTTTTGGATGATAACTTATTTGCATTGTTTGCTATGTATAATAATTCTCATCTGTGGTTTGTTTCAAATTATCTAGTCACTGAATAAGTTCCAAGTGATATGACTTATCAGCAAAAGAAGAAATTCTTTGCTGATTTGAAATATTACTACTGGGTAGTTTCTCTTCTATTTCAAAAATTTTGCAGATTAGTTGATCAGAAGATGTGTCTCAGAAGATGAAGGACACAAGATTTTGGAGCATTGCCCTAAAGAATCTACGGGAGACCAATTGACTACTATCAACACTGTCCGGAAAGTGTTGAAAGCAGGATCTTGTTGACCCACCATATTCAAGGATTTTGTATCTCTGATACAGTCCTGCGATGCTTGCCAAATAACAGATTCTAGTTGTTTTCCAGATTCAGAGTGCCAATGTTTTAGGAAGAAATGTTCAGCCTGTGTATCAAATCTGTGAAGTTTGCTAAGTACCACACTTTAGCAGGGATTGCTATGGGAATGACTGACCATTCCAAAAGAGGTAGGAGTAGGTTACTGCAGAATGCTGCTCCAATGGGAAACGCATACAATCCCAACTAGAGGAATCGTACGGGATTTAGCTGAGGAGTAATTCGGAAGCTGGAGACTTTCAGAAGATACCACCACAGCAAAACCCCTACCCGCATGATCAACAGATGAGATACTGGCAACAATTAAAGCCAGACCAGTGCAAGCAAGTGATCTACCAAGTGATATCGAACGGTTGAAGGATATAGAGGAATTTGGCGTTGTATCAGGAAGCATAGCAATGGAGGAGCTTGCATTCCCTGCATACCAATCAGCTGTGAGAAACTTCCTCGAGGAAGTCTCAAATACTTGGGCCCAGATCTACACAACTAGAGCCCCCTACCACCACAGCTTCGCCAAAACTTCAGGTATCTTTTCTTCCATTCGAGACTTGCATGCAATACCTTTACTAACATTGGCAGGTAGGCACACCAATCCAAAGAAGTCTCATTCCTAGACACGTTCCTTCTGGACACGTTGCTACGATTACGAGAAACTTTGTAGATGATTCGAGGAAACAGTCCTTGGGGCTTGAGTCATTCATCAAATGGATATGCCACTACCTGGAGCTCGACAATGAAGGATCGGAGGTGACGTCATCCGTTCCAATATCTAGAGCTTACAGAGTCAAGAGCGCCTTAGCAATAGCACATGGCTAAGGTAAAGAGCCAATTGACAGATCAGAGAAGACCCTTCTGCTCGCGACATGAAGGGAGTTTTTCTAATCCTCATGATCCTTTACTTTTATTTTCTTCATTTTTGTGTCCTGTTTTGTTATTTCTTTGGTTGTTTTATTTTCTCTCTTACCCTTCGTTAGTCAAATAAGTGTGGGGTAAGAGTTTTCTATTTTGTTTTATTTCTTGTTTTCAAACAAGTGTGGGGTAATTAGCTATGCATGAACACTGAGGACAGTGCCAAACTTAAGTGTGGGGTAGCAGTGCA
Source organism: Asclepias syriaca (assembly GCA_027405835.1). Lineage (NCBI taxonomy): Eukaryota > Viridiplantae > Streptophyta > Magnoliopsida > Gentianales > Apocynaceae > Asclepias > Asclepias syriaca. The sequence continues at coordinate 11,497,733 of CM049930.1, forward strand.
CAGTGCACTGTAGCAGTTTGAAAAAATTTTCGCATGCTTTTGCTTGTTTTCCCTGTATTTTCACACCCTTCCAAATTGTTTTCAAAATTTTTCCGTCTTTCAGACTTCTAAATGCAGTATGCTTGGTTAAACAAATTGCTTATGTCTATGATATGTAGGTAGTATGTTATGGTTAGTAGGAGATAATTGATAGCTATCTTGGACTAATTGATTAGGAATAGGGAATTCCTGATAACTGAGCACAACCTTGTCTGGACTAGAGACCTCAACCAATTGCCTATTCGAGACTTAACTAGATAAAATTAGACCAGTTGTGGATATATTGGCAGTTAGAATGACTAGATGAGACTCTGAGCTAAAAGTGAAAAGAACTTAAGGAAGTTAATTACAATAGGGTAGTTTGCCAGCGGCCTTCGCTACTCGAGCACCACTCATTTGGGGAATTTAAAGCCTGATGCCCTAAGGTCGTATAGATCTGGGAGTCATCGGAGTGGGACTCGCTACATGGGTAGTTGAAGTTGACGTGTTCTAAGCAGACTTGAAATACTCTGAATCTATAAAGAAAATAACCAAGTGCTAAAACATTAAAAATCTTATCACCAAAGCTCAGAACTCAGAAAGTTATCTGTTGTCAGTGTGTCTAGCGATAGGTCGAAGTATTATCTGGTAGCAGTTAAGATAAGAGTTCATTGTGTTGACTATCTGGTCTAGACTAGTACACACACTACACATCAGGAAGACCCTGTGACTAAGAAAAAAGTCCAACCTAGTTGTTGATTTATTTTCTGCCTGATCATAACAAACTACTAGAGACATGTGAGACCTTGTCATAGCAACCTAACCAGTCAGACCTGTGTTAAGAATTGTCTGAAGAATTTTTGGAATAAAAACATGATTAGGAATTTAAGTGACTGCACTACGGTTTAAGATCACTAACTCCATGTAGACTTTGCTTGAGGACAAGCAAAAAGCTAAGTGTGGGGTTATCTGATACGCTAAAATCGTATCACATTTTTAGCATGTTTTTATGTATGTTTTAATGTGAAATTGAGAGTAAATTGACATTAATTGTTTACTATTTACTTGATTTCACGGTTTTTATGATTTTGAAAGTGTCAGGTGAAAAGTAGACGGAAACAGCAAATTCTGGGGCAAAAACGTAATTTTTGGAAATGTTGACCCGGTCAAAGGTCCGGGACGGGCGTCCCGAACCCAGGACGGGCGTCCTGAACCGGGACGGGCGTCTCGAACCTGGTCAACGAATCAGGACGGGCGTCCCGAGCCGCCAGAAGCTGTCCCACATCAAATTTTTCAGAATTTTTCACTCCGGGAAGCTGCTATAAATACCCCAGGCCTCCAGCAGTTGAATTCATTCCTCTCCACTCGATCTGAGTCATTAAGTGGTTTCCAGTGTACAGTTTTCCAGTACACAACTCACTCAGAGACTCGGATCTCAGTTTTCTTTCTTATTAGTGTTTGTTTTAGTTTCTGAGAAATAGTCTCAGATCTTAGGTTTCTATAGATAGGTTCGTTTCCGGTATTCATAGAATACCCGGGGTTTCGTTAGGAGACCCTAAGAGAGCTCTAGGCGTTCGAAGAGTCAGTCCACAGGGCTAGGCTTAAGCCCAGGATGTAAGGTAAAGTCTAGCTACTAGGCTGAGGAAGCGTCCTCCGAAGGTTCTGGTGAGCAGAGTCAGGGCGGGCAATACGACGTATACAGCAGTACGCTCTGTAGGCGAGACTAAGTAAAGGGTGATTTCTTTATGGCATCAGTCCCCATACCCATCTCTTATATGTTTTATTGCTTTGTCCTAAACATCAATTATGAATATCAGATTATGATTTTATGAATAGTTGTTTTGTATGTTGAAGTTATTATGTTTTTCCGGAAATAGCCACCTGCTAAATATTCATTATGTCTGCATGTCTAATGTAAGTCTCTTTTAAACTAAAATAGGGTTATAGACAATTCCTAACCACGGTCTATTCATAACCTGTTTAGTTTAACAGGCATCAATTAGTATTGGTGTCTGCCATACTAGATAAAATAACATGCTGAACACCTGGCTTGTTAGAGTAGTCTAGGTAGGCTGAGTAGAGAGTTATGCCGGCGGTTTTGCGACGAGCAGCATGACCCCGAAGTGACATAGGGTACCGTTCATTGCTGACTTTAGTCCGGGCCGTGAGTAGGGCCGTTTACCTTAACGATGGGGCGGTAGTGTAGAGACCTCAGATGTGGTACACCTTTAGACACAGAACATAGTTGCATTCCAGGCTAAGATGCATCTAAAATACTCGAAGACAGGTCAATCAACATATAGGAACAGTATAGCATAGAATCAGAACTCATCTTTAAAACACTTCTAGGGTTAATTAGACTTGAACCTAGTGGAGAATGGATCACCCTCTCATCAAAGTATTTGATGAAGATTGCATAACTGGATCATAAGATAAGAGTTAGGATAAGAGGCTAGTTACTACTAAGCCGTTGCCACTTCCCTGGGAGTACGATAATTAACTTAGTAAAATTGTAGATACTTTCCAATAGACTAGCTACACGATAGGTACTCTGCCTTAGATTCTGGCTGATTAAGTGACACCATAAGACTAAACGTGACAATTAGTCAATCACAGTCCTTAATTAATCATAATCGACATAGGGTAAAATAACACCTATTTAGTACGTCAACCGGAATCGCATCACCAGACTAAGTTGTGCTCAATTATCAGGAATTCCCTATTCCTAATCAATTAGTCCAAGATAGCTATCACATTGCCTCCTACTAACCATAACATTCTACCTACATATCATAGACATAAGCAATTGTTTAACCAATCATAGTGCATTTAGAAGTCTGAAAGAATGAAAAATTTTGAAAACTTTTTTTTGAAGTGTGTGAAAATATGGGGAAAACAAGCAAAAACATGCAAAACATTTTTGCAAACTGCTACAGTGCACCGTGCACTGCTACCCCACACTTAATTCTGACACTGTCCTCAGTGTTCATGCATATCTAATTACCCCACACTTATTTGAAAACAAGAAATAAAACACAAAGAAAAGATTCTTACCCACACTATGAGTAAGAAAGACAAAAAAAACAAAATAATGCAAATAATTCTGTATGTCATATAAATCAACTTTGTACATAGATTCATAGTCATACAGCCCAGACATGTTTATACACATAGAACAAGAAAAACAAAAGCAAAAGAAAGGAAAGGAAAGAAGGAGAGAGAGACTAAGAACCCGGCGGGTCGTCGTCCAGTGGACCGAAGTCTGCTGTAAAGTCAAACTCAAAGTTTTCCATCAGTCGGGAAGTATGCTGATGTATCTCCTCAAGCCTGCTGGTGTTCATGGCGATCCTGTCATCCATCATCGCCAGCCGTCTGTCAATCCTGTCCATGTCTCAACTGTATCGGGCCGATAGTTCTGCCAATCCGTGTGACATGTGTCGTTCGAAGGCAGTACGTGGCACGAACATCTTGGACGGAGGGATATGCGCTGGACATGCTTCTGATGCCAATGCCTGTCCTGGCTGCTCCGTGTGGATGGTGTAGCGGTCATTCGCATCCCAGACAACCATTCCCATGTTCCGTAGAATGGTAAGATCAGTGGGAACAGTGGTCAGGGCGACCAGGGTCAGCTCCGAGCCCTATATGTCCAACTCCAGGTAGCGGGCTAGCCTGGTGATGTACGGTCCGAGCCCCAGACACTGTTTCCTGGTGTCTGTAGTGAATCCTCGCATGACGACCGTGATGAGTCTAGCCATCTCTACCGTAGATCCCATGTGCATGTTGGCCAGGAGGAATATCTCCATCTGGGTGAAGTTCCGGGAGCCGTCCGTCGTCCAGACAATGTATGTGCAATGATAGCGTGCTTGTAACGAAGAGTAGGATAAATACCTGTGGCTTTTGCAAAGCCATGCTGGTATGGGACACCCGTTATGCAGATCTGAGCCCAAGCAGTGGACACGTCTGCAGACGTGAAGTCTCGAACTGCTGTGGTGTATGAGGGCGTATCCAGCTCATCTCTCCGCCAGATACCTAGGGCGACGCCGAACTCGGCCATGCTCATCGACCGATCTATTCCGCCTAAGCGGAATGTGATCTGCTCCTGGTGGTATGTAAAAGATGCATAGAACTCACATACTAGCTCCAGGTATGTGGGCTCTATGACGATGAATACTCGACTGTAAGGTGGCACGTCGAGTATGCGTCTAACTTTCGGCTCTACTCCTAGCGTCTGTACTGCTGCCCAATCCAACGTTCTGCCCGTCAGTATCGTACGCCCGATGTACCCAAGGTATCTTTCTTGGTATGCTGTGCTGGAGGGAAACAGCATAAAAGGATGTGCCACTGAGGTAACTGTCATGGTAGATGTGGTACGAGCACGTTTGGGAGCCATTAACAATGTACGAGAGAGTTTAGGTGGGAAGGAATCTTTAAACTCAAATTCTGGAGGTGAATTTGAATTCAGAAGGATGAAATTAGGTTAGGGAAGGATTTTGAATTTTTTGGCGGGAAAATTGAATTTTGGAGGGAAATTCGAATTTTTGAGTGAAGTTTAAAATTCAAATTTTGGAGGGAAACTCGAATTTTTAAACTTTTGGGGAGTTTGCCAAAAATTTGTAGAGAAAAGGTAGAGAGAAATATTTTTAGAGAGATGAATTTTTGGTTGTAGATTTGAGAGAAAATGAAAAAAATGAATTTTTATAGAAGGGGCGGCCTTCGGGACGCCCATCCAGAATAGGGATGCTCGTTCCGGGTTGCTTCGGGATGCGTGCCAATTCCGAAATTATTTTTTTTCGTAATTCCCTGCAAACCTCAAGATACCAAAAATAATCATAATTTTTAACAAGTCTTCATGTTTATCCAATCAAGTTCAGAAGCTGTTAAAAATTCTAAGCAAAAGATTCCTCAGTCTTTTTCCAAAATCATGACTACCCTAATTTTATCCCAATCCAGCAAGAATTTCAGAAAAACAAAAACTGAGTTTGTACAATTTAATTAGTGAAAAATAAACTGTATTTGCAAAACTTTTGTTTTTCATAGAAATTTGAAAATAAAATGCCTAGAAAATTGTTGAATATAAAGGACCCTTTTTGAAATGTTTGAAAAAATAGAAAAATAGGGGTCAATTATTCAGGTTTAGTTCAAACAATTTATTTGCTGAGAATAAAAGAAAAAGAATCTTCCCTTTTTTAACGACCTTTTTCTCTGATCTCCAGTAGCTCTACCTGAATGTTTCGCATCTCTTGTAGTTCTGCTCGTATGTTTCGCATCTCCTCCTACTGGTTCCTTTGTTCCTTTAAGATTTCCGTCATCTCTCAGAGTATTTGCACATTTTGGCGTTCTATTGTGGTTCTGAGTTGGATTACTTCAGAACTTAAGGTTAGAACAGCCTGATATGACCGTCTTAGTCCGCCCGGTATTGTCTGAGTCATAGCGCTTATCCTGTGAGATATATCATCTACCCGGGCAGCCAAGGCTGATTGAGAACTGTCAGTGCTATCCTCTGATGAAGGTGGTTGGTTGTTAGGTGCGGGGGATGCAGGAGTATACTCAGGAGATTTCGGGGTGTATTCAGGAGATGCAGGAGTATATTCGGGAGAAGCAGGGGTTGTTTGGATCTCTGGGAAAGGATTGATGTTATTTTCTAATTCGCCCAGAATATCCTGGGCTCTTGTTCCCTTCATCTATGCGTGCAAAGTCTGGTTAGAAATAACAAATAACAAAAATAGGAAAGTAAAATAAAATTAAAAAAAACAAGAAAAATATTTTTAGGGATTTTGAATTTTATTTAGAAAGCAGGTAAATTTCCTCAATATGGTTTTAGAATAATTTTCTAAAATTTGATTATCCTAAGTGTCTTAATTTCAGATATTGTCTAAAATTAATTAGTTATGATAATCCTATATTTCGGAAAGTGATTGTCTAACTAGTATAAGATAAATGTAAATCAAAAGTCTAGGTTACTACCGCTACCTATCATAAGTCTCTAGAATTGTGGCCAATAATCCTAAATTCATTATGATATTTCCCCGGCAACGGCGCCAAAAATTTGATGTGTTCCGGTCGATGTGCTAAATAGGTGTTATTTTACCCTATATTGATTATGAATAATTAAGGACTGTGATTGACTAATTGTCACATTTAGTCTCTATGGTGTCACTTAATCAGCCATAACCTAAGGCAGAGTACCTATCGTGTAGCTAGTCTGTTGGAAAGTATCTACGATTTTATTAAATAAATATCGTACTCCCAAGGAAGTGGTAACGGCTTAGTAGTAACTAGCCCTTATTCCTAACTCTTATCTTATAATCCAGTTATGCAATCTTCATCAATAACTTTGATGAGAGGGTGATTCATTCTCCACTAGGTTTAAGTCTAACCCAACCTGAAAGTGTTTTATAGATGGGATCCTGATTTTATGTTATACTGTTACTATACATTGATTGATCTATATTCGAGTATTTTAGACATGTCTTGGCCTGGATTGCAACTATGTTCTGAGTCTAAAGGTTACCACATCCGAGTTTCTACGCTACTGCCCCATCGTTAAGGGTAACGACCCTACTCACGGCTCGGACAAAAGTCAGCAATGAATGCCCTATGTCACTTCGGGGATCATACTGCTCGTCTCATAACCGCGCATAACACTCTTCTCAACCTACCTAGACTACTTTCAACCAACAGGGTGTTCCGTAGATTATTTTATCTAGTATGGCAGACACCAATACTAATTGATGTCTGTTAAACTAAACAGGTTATGAATAGACTGTGGTTAAGAATTGTCTATAACCCTAATTTCAGTTTAAAAGAACGACAATAGACATGCAGACATAATGAATATTTAAGCAGGTGGCCATTTCTAGAAAAACATAATAACTTCAACATATATAACAAATATTCATAATAATCATAATATGGTATTCAAAACTGTTATTTGGACAAACACAATAACAACATATAAGAGAGGGACAGGGGGACCGATGCCATAAAGAAATCACCCTTTACGAAGTCTCGCCGATGGAGCGTACTATTGTATATGCCGTATTGCTTGACCCAACTCTACTCGCCAGAACCTTCGGAGGACGCTTCCTCAACCTAGTAACTAGGCTTTACCTTAATACCCAGCTTAAGCATAGCCCTGTGGACTGACTCTTCGAACGCCTATAGCCCTCTTAGGATCTCCTAAAGAAATCCCGAGTATTCTATGAATACCAGAAACAAACCTATCTATAGAAGCCTAAGATCTGAGACTATTTCTCAGAAACTAAAACAGAACACTAACAAGAAAGAAAATTGAGATCCGAGTCTCTAAGTGAGTTGTGTACTAGAGAAGTGTACACTGGAAACCACTTAATGACTCAGATCGAGTGGAGAGGAATGAAATCAACTGTTGGAGGCCTGGGGTATTTATAGCAGCTTCCCGGGGTGATTTTTCATCAAACATTCGATGTGGGACTTGATCTGGGGGTTCGGGATGCCCGTCCCGAGTCCTAGACGCCTGTCCCGGTGCTTTGACTGGGTCGGGACGCCCGTCCCGAGCCTTTGACCGAGTCAGCATTTCCAAAAATTGCGTTTTTGCCCCAAAATTTGCTGTTTTCGTCTACTTTTCACTTGACACTTCCAAAATCATAAAAACTGTGAAATTGAGTAAATAACAAACAATTAAGATCAATTTCACCCGAAATCATACATAAAAACATGTTAAAAAGGTGATACGATTTTTGTGTATCAATATATCTAAAATACTCGAAGATAGGTCAATCAACATGTAGGAACAGTATAACATAGAATTAGAACATTATCTGTAAAACACTCTTAGGCTTAAATAGACTTAAACCTAGTGGAGAATGAATCACCCTCTCATCAAAGATTTTGATGAACGATTGCATAACTGGATCATAAGATAAGAGTTAGGGGAAGAGAATAGTTACTACTAAGCCGTTACCACTTTCCTGGGAGTACAATAATTAATTTAATTAAAATCGTATATACTTTCCAATAGACTAGCTACACGATAGGTACTCTGCCTTAGGTTCTGATTGATTAAGTGACAACATAGAGACTAAATTTGAAAATTAGTCAGTCTAAGTCCTTAATTACTCATAATCAACATAGGGTAAAATAACACTTATTTTAGTATATCAGTCGAAACGCATCAACAACAAAATAAAAAGGTAATAGAAATAGCAAATTAGAATAAAAGAACAATGTTGTTATGTGATACGCGAAAATCGTATCACCTTTTTAGCATGTTTTTACGTATGAATTTGGGTGAAATCAAGGGCAATTTGATCTTGATTGTGCATTATTCACTTAATTTCACAGTTTTTATGATTTTGGAAGTGTCAGGTGAAAAGTAGACGAAAACAGCAAATTTTGGGGCAAAAACGCAATTTTTTGGAAATGTTGACTCGGTCAAAGGTCCGAGACGGGCGTCCCGACCAAGCCAAGCCAGAGGGACGGGCGTCCAGCACCAGGGACGGGCATCCCGACCTGGTCAATAGACCAGGACGGGCGTCCCAAGCCGCCAGAAGCTGTCCACATCGAAGTTTTCAGAGATTTTCACTCCGGGAAGCTGCTATAAATACCCCAGGCCTCCAGCAGTTGAATTCATTCCTCTCCACTCGATCTGAGTCATTTAGTGGTGTCCAGTGTACAATTCTCCAGTACACAACTCACTCAGAGACTCGGATCTCAGTTTTCTTTCTTATTAGTGTTTTGTTTTAGTTTCTGAGAAATAGTCTCAAATCTTAGGTTTCTATAGATAGGTTCGTTTCTGGTATTCATAGAATACCCGGGATTTCGTTAGGAGATCCTAAGAGGGCTCTAGGCATTCGAAGAGTCAGTCCACAGGGCTGGGTTTAAGCTGGGTATTAAGGTAAAGCCCAGTTACTAGGCTGAGGAAGCGTCCTCCGAAGGTTCTGGTGAGCAGAGTTAGAGGAAGCAGTACGACATATACAGCAGTACGCTCTGCGGCGAGACTACGTAAAAGGTGATTTCTTTATGGCATTAGTCCCCATACCCCTCTCTTATATGTTGTTATTGTTTTTACTCTAAATACTTATTATGAACATCAGATTACGATTTTTATGAATAGTTGTTTTATATGTTGAAGTTGTTATGTTTTTCCAGAAATAGCCACCTGCTAAATATTCACTATGTCTGCATGTTTAATGTGCTCTTTTAAACTAAAGTTAGGGTTATAGACAATTCCTAACCACGGTCTAATCATAACCTGTTTAGTTTAACAGGCATCAATTAGTATTGGTGTCTGCCATGCTAGATAAAATAACATGTTGAACACCCTGCCTGTTAAAGTAGTCTAGGTAGGGGCCGAGCTGAGTCCGATTATGCCGGCGGCTAGGGCAAGCGGTATGATCCCCGAAGTGACATAGGGCTTTCATGGATGCCTTCGTCCCGAACCGTGAGTAGGGCCGTCATTAAGGTAGGGCGGTTTATTAGAGACCTCGGATGTGGTACGCCTTTAGACACAGAACATAGTTGCAATCCAGGCTAAGATATATCTAAAATACTCGAATATAGGTCAATCAACATATAGGAACAGTATAACATAGAATCAGAACTCATCTATAAAGCACTTCTAGGATTAATGAGACTGAAACCTAGTGGAGAATGAATCACCCTCTCATCAAAGTATTTGATGAAGATTGCATAACTGGATCATAAGATAGGAGTTAGGATAAAAGGCTAGTTACTACTAAGCCGTTGCCACTTCCCTGGGAGTACGATAATTATTTAATAAAATCGTAGATACTTTCCAACAAACTAGCTACACGATAGGTACTCTGCCTTAGGTTCTGGCTGATTAAGTGACACCATAGACTAAATGTGACAATTAGTCAATCACAGTCCTTAATTAATCATAATCAACATAGGGTAAAATAATACCTATTTAGCACATCGGTCGGAAACCACATCATTATGTCATACAAATCAACGTTTTGCATACAAAGATTCATATTTCATACAACCCAGACTTATCACATAATCACACATAAAGTGAAAAACAAAAGAATGAAAAAGAAAGAGAAACTAAGAACCGGGATCATCATCATCAGGTGGCCAGAAGTAGACATTGGGATCTTCAGCCAACCAGGAGGTTTGCTGATAGATCTCCTTGACCCGACTGCTGGTCATGCTGATTCTGTCATCCATTATAGCCATCCGCCTCTCAATGTTCGCCATATCTTGGCTATGTCGGGCAGTGAGTTCCGCCAACCCCTGTGACACGTGTCGCTCAAAAGCGGTGCATTGTACGAAAGTCTAAGTTGGTGGTGCTTGCTCTACTACCGGCCCTAGTACTGATGACTCTCCCTGCTGCTCCATGTAGATGGAGTATCGCCCAGCTACATCTCGTACGACCATTCCCATGTTCCGTAGAATAGTGAAGTCTGTAGGAATGGTAGTCGAAGCAATCTGGATCAACTCTGAGCCCTCGATGTTCAGCTCCAAGTAATGGTCTATCCGAGTGATGAACGACCTGAGCCCCAGACACTGCTTCCGAGTGTCTGTAGCAAAACCCCGCATGATGACGGTAATGAGCCGGACCATCTCCACAGTAGTACCTCTCTGCATCTGGGTGACATTCCCGGGGGCCGTACGTTGACCTGCCAGAGTATGTGCTATGATGGTATGTAAATAGCGAAGGGCTGGATGAATACCTGTGGCTTTCATGAAGACATGCTGATAGGGGGCGCCAGTCATACAGATTTGGGCCCAGGCGGTGGAGACGTCAGCAAGGTGAAGTCTCGTACTGCTGTAGTGTAGGCGGGCGTGTCTAGCTCCTCCCTCTGCCAGATACCCAAGGCGATGCCGAACTCGGCCATGCTCATCGAACGGTCCATTCCGCCCAGTCGGAATGTGACCTGCTCTTGTTGGAATGTGAAGGAAGCATAGAACTCACATACCAGCTCGAGGTAGGTCGGCTCGGTGATGATAAAAACTCGATTGTAGGGTAGTACGTTGAGTATGCGCTGAATCTCCTGCTCGACTCCTAGTGTCCGAATTGCTGCCCAGTCGAGCATTCTGCTAACTAATATGCTCTTCCAATGTGCCCGTGTCACCTCTTCTAATACGCAGGAATATAAGGGAAGAGCATGTAGGGGTGTGCCACAGATGTGACAGTCTTGGAAGAGGTGATACGTGCGCGTTTTGGAGCCATTTGATTGAAGGAATTCGAGAGAGTTTGAAAATTTGGCGAGAAATAGAATTCAAATTCGAATTCTAGAGGCAAATTCGAATTCAGCAGGGAGGATTTTGCTTAGGAAAGGATTTTGAGTTTTTGGTGGGAAATTCAAATTTTTGAAATGAAATTCAAAAGTTCAAATTTTTGGAGGGAAAAGTTGAAATTTGAAAATTCAAAATGTTGTCAAAATTTTGGAGAGAAGTTGGAGAGAATTTTTTTGTAGGGAGAGGATTTTTTGTGTTTGGTTTTGGAGGAAAATGGGAAAATTTGGGTATTTATAGAGAGAGGCCGCCCTCGGGACGCCCGTCCCGGCTGCCTCGGGATGCGTGTCGCTTCTGAAAAATTATTTTTATTTTTTTCTCTCTTTTTTTTTGAAATTTCCTGCAAATCTTTATACGCAAAAAACAATCATAGTTTTCAACAAAGCATCACAGTTAGCCTGTGTAATATAGAAGATGTTAAAAACCTTTTGCAAAAATCTCTGTCTATTCTCTTTTCAAAAATCAGAATTTCCCTAATCATATCCTTACGTTTAATTCAGCAAAAATCATAGAAAAACAAAAGATCAAATTCACATAGTTTAATCAATGAAGAAAAATTGTATTTCTAACACATTTGTTTTTCACAAAGAGTTTCAAAACTGTCTGAAGAGAAATTTCCTAATAAAATAACAGACCCATTTAAAGTTTGTAAATAAAAAGAAGGGGTCAGTTATTAAACTTTTGTTCAAACAATTTATTTGTTGAAAATAAAAAAGAATCTTCCCTTTTTAACGGCCTTTATTTCTCATATCTCGCAGTTCAACTCGTATGGCTCTCATCTCTTCCTGTTGCTTCCTTTGCTCCTCTAGGATTTCAATTAGCTCCCGGAGTATACGTGTGATATGCATAAATCATATCCCCTTTTTAGCATGTTTTTTAGACACAAATTAGGGTAATATTTGAATGTATTTGATCTTAATTGAATCAAATTGACATAAAATTGCTTAAATTTTGATTTTGGAAGTTTCAGGAGTAAATTGCATGAACACAGCAAATTTTGGGCAAAAATGTAATTTTTGGAAATGCTGAGTTCGGGACGGGCGTCTCGACCCAATTAAAGCACCAGGACGGCCGTCCCAAGCTCGGGACAGGAGTCCTGAGCACCAGAAGTTGTCCCACATCAAAATATTTGGAAAAATTCACTCCAGAAAACTGCTATAAATGCCCTAGGAAGAGTTTAAATCATCCCTCTTCACTCAATCTGAGTAATTTAGTGACTTCAGGTATACATTTTTCCATAGTATACAAGTCATTCAGTGATCTCAGGTGTATCACACAAGTAGTTTAGTATACGAGAGTTTCTCGTTTCTTTGCTTTCTGAGAGTTTGTCTCAAAATCTTAGATTATGACTAGATAGGGTTCGTTTTTGGTATCACAGAATACTGGGATTTTGTTAGGAGATCCTAAGAGAGAGATAGGGTGCATGTTCTTAGTCAGATTAGAGCAATTTGCTTAAGCCCGGGATGTAAGGTAAAGCAATTGCTACTAGGTCTAAGAAGCGTTCTCCGAAGGCTCTACCGAGCAGAGTAGTATCGAGCAATCAGAAGCATACAGGAGTTGCAGCGCCGGTTGGACCTGCATAAAGTGGTGACTATTTTATGATATTAGGTCCCCTAGACGAGTTTCTATATGTTTATGAATTGTTTTATTTGGATATTGATTTGATATTGAATTTATATATCATACATGTTTTACAATTTGAGATGCTATCCATTTTCCCGGGAAGATCACAGAGCTAGAATTATCATTATGAATGTTGAACTGTCGTGTCCTTTTAAATTAAACTAGGGTTATAGACAACTCCTAACCAAGGTCTGAATCATAACCGGTTTAGTTTAACAAACTGTAAAATGTCTGCCAGATTAGGAGAAAATAACAAAACAAGTCACCATGTTTGTTAGAGTACCCTAATAAAGCTGAGTTTGTACGCTAGGCCAATCCTAGGGTTAAGTGGCATGATACCGAAGTGACATAGGGGGCCGTTCATGGATACTTTAATCCGACAGATGAGAAGGATCATCCCAAGGTAGGGGTGAATACACCAGGTAACTCAGATATGGTAAATAGATGGTTACAGTTCATAACTGCCTTAGAGATCAAGATATATCTAAAATGTTCGAAGATAAGGTCAAACAAGTTGTAATAAGTGAGCTTAAATTGATGAATGCATGTCTACTCTTGAATGCTATTTGCTTGTTATGTGTGATTGGGATCACCAATTGATATGCATAAATCATATCATATTTTTAGCATGTTTTTAGGCATGATTTAGGGTGAAATTGATAGGAAATCAGTCTTAATTGATTGTTATTAACTCAATTTCACAGGTTTTGTGATTTTGGAAGTGTCAGGTGAAAAGTAGACGAAAACAGCAAATTTTGGGGCAAAAATGCAATTTTTGGAAATGTTGATTTCGGGGTGGGCGTCCCGAATTCGGGACGGGCGTCCCGACCCAGTCAAAGCACCAGTATGGCCGTCCCAATCTAGGACGAGCGTCCCGAGCACCAGAAGTTGTCCCACATCGAAAGTTTTGGAGATTTTCACTCCAGAAAGCTGCTATAAATACCCCAGGCCTCCAAGAGTTGAATTGATCCCTCTCCACTTGATCTGAGTCATTTAGTGACTTCAAGTGTACACTTTTCTAGAGTACATAAGTCACTTAGAGACTCGGGTTTAGTTTTCTTTCTTGTTAGTGTTTCGTTTTTCTTAGTTTCTGAGAATTAGTCTCAGATCCTAGGGTTCGATAGATAGGTTCGTTTCTGGTATTCATAGAATACCCGGGATTTCGTTAGGAGATCCTGAGAGGGCTCTAGGCGTTCGAAGAGTCAGTCCACAAGGCTGGGCTTAAGCTGGGTATTAAGGTAAAGTCCCAGCTACTAGGCTGAGGAAGCGTCCTCCGAAGGTTCTGGCGAGCAGAGTCGGGTCAAGCAGTACGACATATACAGCAGTACGCTCCATGGCGAGACTAAGTAAAGGGTGATTTCTTTATGGCATCAGTCCCCCTGTCCCTCTCTTATATGTTGTTATTGTGTTTATCCAAAGAATAATTTTGAATACTGGATTATGATTTCTATGAATATTTGTTTTATATGTTGAAGTTGTTATGATTTTCCGGAAATAGCCAACTGCTTAATATTCATTATGTCTGCATGTCTAATGTAGTTTCTTTTAAACTAAATGTAGGGTTATAGACAATTCCTAACTATGGTCTATTCATAACCTGTTTAGTTTAACAGGCATCAATTAGTATTGGTGTCTGTCATATTAGATAAAATAACCGGCGGAACACCCTGTTTGTTAAAGTAGTCTAAGTAGGATGAGTAGAGCGTTTATGCCGGCGTTAAGGGCCAGCAGCGTGATCCCCTAAGTGACATATGGCTTTCATAGTTGACTTTTGCTCGAAACGTGAGTAGGGCCGTTTACCTTGGCGATGGGGTGGTTTATCAGATTACTCAAATGTGGTACACCTTTAGACTCAGAACATAGTTGCAATCCAGGCTAAGATGCATATAAAATACTCGAAGATAGGTCAATCAACATGTAGGAACAGTATAACATAGAATCAGGACGTTATCTATAAAACACTTTTAGGCTTAATTAGACTTAAACCTAGTGGAGAATGGATCACCCTCTCATCAAAGTTATTGATGAAGATTGCATAACTGGATCATAAGATAAGAGTTAGGATAAAAGACTAGTTACTACTAAACCGTTACCACTTCCCTGGGAGTACGATATTTAACTTAATAAAATCGTAGATACTTTCCAACAGACTAGCTACACGATAGGTACTCTGCCTTAGGTTATGGCTGATTAAGTGACACCATAGAGACTAAATGTAACAATTAGTCAATCTCAGTCCTTAATTACTCATAATCAACATAGGGTAAAATAACACCTATTTAGCATATCAGTCGAAACGCATCACCAATCAATCTCAAAGTATTGATTATCGATTGACTGATTAGATAAATAAGATGAATGTTAGGATTAAGGGATAGTTACTACTAAGCCGTTACCAGTTCCCTGGGAGTACGATATTAATAAATTAAAATCGTAGATACTTTCCAAGAACAAGCTACACGATAGGTACTCTGCCTTAGGTTCTGATTGATTAAGTGACAATAATTAATGCTAAATTGACACTTAGTAAGACTCAATCCTTAATTACTCATAATCGATATAGGTAAATAAAAGCCTATCTTTTAGAATTCTTGATCAAAATTCTAGAAGGTTATGATAGGTAACGGTAGTAATCTATACCTTAATAAACACTCATTCTTATTTGAATTAGTCAATCACTTTCCTGAAATATAGGGTTAGCTTTAAATAATTAATTTTAGAAATTATCTAAGATTAAGAAATTTAGGTTAATCAAATTTTAGAAAATATTTCTAAAACCATACTAAGGAAATCAAATTTTAAAACAAAATATAAAAAAAAATTTAAAGACAAAATATTTTCTTTTCTTTTATAAAATCTATTTTCTGAAAAATATTATTTTCCAGAAAATACAAAATAAATATTTTACTTGTTTACAATTTTTCCTTTTCTGCTTGTTTTTTATTTTTGAATTTTTTTCTTTTCTTTTATTTCCCTCAATTATTCGTTTTAAATTGTTTTAACTCCACTAACCTTTTGCTCAGATTTAACGTGTGCTTTTGTAGTCTTATGACCCGAACCTCAGAAGCTGACCTTGAAACCCCAGTTGAAAACCCCGAAAACCTCATCCGTACAACTAACCGAAGAAGAGCAGAAATGGCTGCTGAAAGACCTCCACTTGAATCTTACATCCAGCCACAAACTATTTTGATGTCCTCCGCTATCAAGATTCCTGGAAATTCTCGTTATGACCTAAAGCCAAATGTGCTTCAACTGATAATAAATCAGGTTCAGTTTGGAGGAAATGCTACCGAAAATCCACTAGAGCACTTGACCGAATTCTCAACCCTCTGTGAAGGTCTTAAGGGAGACAACACTGCGGAAGTGACTAAGCTGAACCTCTTTCCCTATTCACTTAGGGACAGAGCTAAAAGATGGTTGGCACAACTACCTACTAACTCAATCACAACTTGGGATAAGTTAAGTAAGGCATTCATGGAGGAGTACTATTCTGCAGTAAGAGTTTTAGAATATCGAAAAGCTCTTTCTAGTTTCACTCAAGCTACAGATGAGACGGTGTTCGAGGCTTGGGACAGATTCAAGGAACTTATCCGGCTCTGCCCTCAGCACGGACTTACAGAGGCAATGCTAATTCAACAATTTTATGGGGGTATCATAGAAATAGGAAAGCAAGTTCTTCATGGACTCAATCCTTAGTGCGGTTTCAATGGCCTTAATGAAGTAGACGCTAGAAACGCCCTGGAGAGACTCTACAAGAACTCTAAAAATTGGCGCACAAGTGGTTGCACCAAGAAACAATCAGTAAATGCGGCTAATGCTTCTATTGATGAGCAGTTCAAGGTATTCAAGGCTAGTATCACTAGTCAGTTAAATGCCTTCCAACAAGGAAAGAGCATTCAGCCTGTATATCAAATTTGCGAGTTCTGCCAAGGACCACATTTCAGTGGAGATTGCTATGGAAATGGAATGTTAACTATTCCAGATGAGATGGAACAAGTTGAGGCAGTTAACTCTACCCCTATGGGAAACATATACAATCCCATTTGGAAGAACCATCCGGGATTTAGCTGGAGAAACAATTCTGGAAATGCAAATTTCCAGAAGCGAGCACCTCAACAAATGCCTGATCCACAGAACCAACAATTCACTTTGCCTGCACCAAGGAACTATGTTGTTCCAGTCGACCCCATGCAAGAATTCTGAGATATACTAAACGGCATTGCAGATGCCAATAAGGAAATGATGGAGTCTAACAAAAAGGTTCAAGAAGCACATGCGGAAAGAATTCAGCATAATGAGAATAGGCAGAAGCAGATTGAGCAGATAGTTGATGCGTTTCGATTGGTATGCTAAAAGATAGGATTTATTTACCTATATTGATTATGTGTAATTAAGGACTGAGTCTCACTAATTGTCACTTTAGCATTAATTGTTGTCACTTTATCAATAAGAACCTAAGGTAAAGTACCTATCGTGTAGCTAGTTCTTGGAAAATATCTACGATTTTAATTTATTAATGTTGTACTCCCATGGAACTGGTAACGGCTTAGTAGTAACTATCCCTTAATCCTAACATTCATCTTATTTATCTAACAGTCAATCGATAATCAATACTTTGAGATTGATTGGTGATCCCAATCAGACATAACAAGTAAATAGCATTCAAGAGTAGACATCTATTCATCAATTTAAGCTCAGTTATTACAATTTGTTTGACCTTATCTTCAAACATTTTAGATATATCTTGATCTCTAAGGTAATTATGAAATGTAACCATCTGTTTACCATATCTGAGTTACCTGGTGTATTCACCCTTACCTTGGGATGATCCTTCTCATCTGTCGGATTAAAGTATCCATGAACGGTCCCCTATGTCACTTCGGTATCATGCCACTTAACCCTAGGATTGGCCTAGCATACAAACTCAGCTTTATTAAGGTTCTCTAACAAACATAGTGATCTATTTTGTCATTTCTTCCTAATTTGGCAGACCTTTTACAGTCTGTTAAACTAAATCAGTTATGATTTAGACCTTGGTTAGGAGTTGTCTATAACCCTAGTTTAATTTAAAAGGACACGACAGTTCAACATTCATAATGATAATTCTAGCTCTATGATCTTCCTGGGAAAATGAATAGCATCTCAAATTGTAAAACATGTATGATATATAAATTCAGTATCAAATCAATATCCAGATAAAACAATTCATAAAGATACAGAAACTCGTATAGGGGACCCACTATCATAAAGTAGTCACCGCTTTATGCAGGTCCAGCCGGCGCTGCAGCTCCAGTATGCTTCTGATTGCTCGATCCTACTCTGCTCGGCAGAGCCTTCGGAGAACGCTCCTCAGACCTAGTAGCAATTTCTTTACCTTACATACCGGGCTTAAGCAAATTGCCCTAATTTGACTAAGAACACGCACCCTATCTCTCTCTTACGATCTCCTAACGAAATCCTGGTATTCTGTGATACCAAAATAAAACCCTATCTAGTAGTAATCTAAGATTCTAAGACAGACTCTTAGAAAGCAAAGAAAATGAGAAACTCTCGTATACTAAACTACTTGAATGAAACACCTGAGATCACTCAATGACTTGTATACTATAGAAAAATGTATACTTGAAGTCACTGAATGATTCAGATCAAGTGGAAAGGGATGATTTCAACTATTGGAAGCTTGGGGTATTTATAGCACATTTCTGGAGTGAATTTCTCCAAAATTTGCTATTTTCCTGCAATTTGCTCCTGAAACTTCCAAAATCACAATTTAAGTAATTTTATGTCAATTTGACTCAATTAAGATCAAATACATTCAAATATTGCCCTAGTTTATGTTTAAAAACATGCTAAAAAGGGGATATGATTTGTGCATATCAAATAACCCCACACTTAACTTTTTGCTTGTCCTTGATGGGTTTCCGACTGATATGCTAAATAGGTGTTATTTTACCCTATGTTGATTATGAGTAATTAAGGACTGAGATTGACTAATTGTCACATTTAGTCTCTACGGTGTCACTTAATCAGTCAGAACCTAAGGCAGAGTACCTATCGTGTAGCTAGTCTGTTGGAAAGTATCTACGATTTTATTAAATAAATATCGTACTCCCAGGAAAGTGGTAACGGCTTAGTAGTAGCTAGCCTTTTATCCTACCTCTTATCTTATGATCCAGTTATGCAAACTTCATCAATAACTTTGATGAGAGGGTGATCCATTCTCCACTAGGTTTAAGTCTAATTAAGCCTCAAGTGTTTATAGACAAATTCCTGATTCCATGTTATACTGTTCCTACATGTTGATTGACCTATCTTCGAGTGTTTTAGATATATCTTAGCCTGGAATGCAACTATGTTCTGAGTCTAAAGGTGTACCACATCCGAGTCAACTAATAAATCACCCAACCTTAATGATGGCCCTACTCACGGTTCGAGCTAAAGGCATCCATGAAAGCCATATGTCACTTCGGGGATCATGCCGCTCGCCCTAACGCCGGCATAAAAATGTAACTCAGCCTACCTAGACTACTCTAACAAACAGGGTGTTCCGCAGGTTATTTTATCTAGTATGGCAAACACCAATACTAATTAATGCATGTTAAACTAAACAGGTTATGAATAGACGTGGTTAGGATTTGTCTATAACCCTAATTTTAGTTTAAAAGAACACGTTAGACATGCAGACATAATGGATATTAAGCAGGTGGCTATTTCTGGAAAAACTTAACAACTTCAAGATATATAACAAATATTCATAACAACCATAATCCAGTATTAAAAATTATTCTTTGGACAAACACAATAACAACATATAAGAGAGGGACATGGGGACTGATGCCATAAAGAAATCACCCTTTACTTAGTCTCGCCGATGGAGCGTACTACTGTATATGTCGTATTGCTCGACCCGACTCTGCTCGCCAGAACCTTCGGAGGACGCTTCCTTAGCCTAGTAGCTGGGGTTTACCTTAATACCCAGCTTAAGCCCAGTCCTGTGGACTGACTCTTCGAATGCCTAAGGCCCTCTTAGGATCTCGTAACGAAATCCTGAGTATTCTATGAATACCGGAAACGAACCTATCTATCGAACCCTAGGATTTGAGACTAATTCTCAGAAACTAAGAAAAATAAAACACTAAAAAGAAAGAAAGAAAACTTATACTGAAATCTGAGTCTCTAAGTGATTTGTGTACTAGAGAATTGTACACTAGAAGTCACTGAATGACTCAGATCAAGTGGAGAGGGATGCATTCAACTGAGGAAGGCATGGGGTATTTATAGCAGCTTCATGGAGTGATTTTCATCAAAAATTCGATGTGGTACTTGAATTTCTGGTTCGGGACGCACGTCCCGGTCTGTTAACCAGGTCAGGACGGCCGTCCCGAGTCCTGGACGCCCGTCCTAATTCGGGACGCCCTCCCCGAAGTCCGAACTTCTGGAAAATTGTGCTTTTGCCCCGAAATTTGCCATTTTCTTCTACTTTTCACCTAACACTTCCAAAATCATAAAAACTGTGAAATTGAGTTAATAACGAACAATTAAGATCGATTTACCCTCAATTTCACCCTAAATCATGCCTAAAACATGCTAAAAACGTGATATGATTTATGCATATCATATAACCCACACTTAGCTTTTTGCTTGTCCTCAAGCAAAGTCTACCTGAAGTTAGTGATATGTGCTATTACTTAAATTCCTAGTCATGTTTTTATTCCAAAAATTATTCAGACAATTCTTAACACAGGTCTAACTGGTTAGGTTGCTATGACAAAGTCTCAAATATCTTTAGTAGATTGCTATGATCAAGCAGAAAACAACTCAACGACTAGATTTGAACTTTTCTCTTAGTCACAAGGTCTTTCTGATGTGTAGTGTGTGTACTAGTCTAGACCAGATATTCAACACAATAAACCCTCGTTATAACTATTACCCGATAACACTTCGACCCGTCGCTAGACATACTACCAATAGACAACTTTCTGAGTTATGAGCCTTGGTGATCATATTTTTAATGATTTAGCATTTATTGAGTTTCTTTATAGATTCAGGGTATTTTGAGTATGCTTAGAACACGTCAACTTCAACTACCCATGTAGCGAGTCCCACTCCGATGACTCCCAAACCTACATGACCTTAGGGCATCAAGCTTTAAGTTCCCCGAATGAGTGGTGCTCGAGTAGCGAAGGCCGCTGGCAAACTACCCTTATTTAATTAACTCTCTTTTGTTTCTTTTCACTTTTAGCTCAGAGTCTCATCTAGTCATTCTAATTGCCAATATATCCACAACTGGTCTAATTTTATCTAGTTAAGTCTTGAAAAGGTAATTGGCTAAGGTTTCTAATCTAGACTAAATTGTGCTCAGTTATCAGGAATTCCCTATTTCTAATCAATTAGTTCAAAATAGTCCTCAATTGTCTCCTACTAATCATAACATTCTACCTACATATCATAGACATCAGCAAATGTTTAACCAATCATACTGCATTTAGAAGTCTGAAAAATGAAAATTTTGAAAAATTTTGGAAGGGTGTGAAATTACGGGGAAAACAAGCAAAATCATGCAAAAAACTTTTCTCAAACTACAGCAGTGCCCGTGCACTGCTACCCCACACTTAAGTCTGACACTGTCCTCAGTGTTCATGCATTTCTAATTACCCCACACTTATTCGAAGAACTATGGGTAAGCAATAACAGAGATAACAAGATATCAAAAAAGAAACAATGATGTTATGTCATATCAATCAACGTTATACATAGATTCATATTTCATACAGTCTAGACATGATTGCACACATAGAATGAAAACAACAAAAGGAAAAGAAAAGGAAAGAAAAACTAAGAACCCGGCTCGCTGTCGTTTGGTGGACCGAAGTCTGCCGGAAAGTCTGCCGGAAAGTGGACCTCGGTGTTTTCCACCATGTGGGAGGTATGCTGATGAATCTCCTCGATCCTGCTGGTGTTCATCGCGATTCTGTGATCTATCATTGATATCCGTCTCTCGATCCTTTCCATATCCCGGCTATATCGGGCTGAGAATTCTGCCAATCCGTGTGACATATGTCGTTCGAAGGCAGTGCGTGGAACAAACGTATCGGACGGAGGTATGTGTGCTGGAACTGCTCCTGGTGCCGAGGCCTGTCCTGGCTGCTCCATGTGGATGGAGTAGCGCCCATTTGCATCCCGTACGACCATTCCCATGTTCCGTAGAATGGTAAGGTCCGTAGGAATGGTGGTCGGGGTAACCTGGGTTAGCACCGAGCCCTCGATGTCCAACTCCAATTAGTGAGCTATCCTGGTGATGAATGGCCCGAGCCCCAGATACTGCTTCCGAGTGTCCGTAGCGAAACCCCGCATGATGACCGTGATGAGTCGAGCCATCTCTACTGTAGAACCCATGTGCATGTTGGCCAAGAGGAATATCTCCATTTGGGTGATATTCTCGGGGGCCGTCCGTCGTCCTGACAAAGTGTGTGCGATAATAGCATGTAAGTAACGAAGAGCAGGATAAATACCTGTGGCTTTCGCAAAGCCATGTGGGAGGTATGCTGATGAATCTCCTCGATCCTGCTGGTGTTCATCGCGATTCTGTCATCTATTATCGATATCCGTCTCTCGATCCTTTCCATATCCCGGCTATATCGGGCTGAGAGTTCTGCCAATCCGTGTGACATATGTCGTTCGAAGGCAGTGCGTGGAACAAACGTCTCGGACGGAGGTATGTGTGCTGGAACTGCTCCTGGTGCCGAGGCCTGTCCTGGCTGCTCCATGTGGATGGAGTAGCGCCCATTTGCATCCCGTACGACCATTCCCATGTTCCGTAGAATGGTAAGGTCCGTAGGAATGGTGGTCGGGGCAACCTGGGTTAGTACCGAGCCCTCGATGTCCAACTCCAGTTAGTGAGCTATCCTGGTGATGAATGGCCCAAGCCCCAGACACTGTTTCCGAGTGTCCGTAGCGAAACCCCGCATGATGACCGTGATGAGTCGAGCCATCTCTACTGTAGAACCCATGTGCATGTTGGCCAAGAGGAATGTCTCCATTTGGGTGACATTCTCGGGGGCCGTCCGTCGTCCTGACAAAGTGTGTGCGATAATAGCATGTAAGTAACGAAGAGCAGGATAAATACCTGTGGCTTTCGCAAAGCCATGCTGGTAGGGAACACCCATCATACAGATCTGAGCCCAAGCAGTGGAGACGTCTGCAGACGTGAAGTCTCGAACTGCTGTGGTGTAGGCGGGCGTATCCAACTCGTCTCTCTGCCAGATACCCATGGCAATGCTGAATTCGGCCATGCTCATCGATCGATCTATTCCGCCCAAGCGGAACATGATCTGCTCCTGATGGTACGTAAATGACGCATAGAACTCACATACCAACTCTAGGTATGTCGGCTCAGTGACGATGAATACTCGACTGTAGGGTAGTACGTCGAGCATGCGTCTGACCTCCTGCTCAACTTCTAGTGTCTGTACTGCTGCCCAGTCAAGTGTTCGGGCCGTCAGTATGGTGCGTCCGATATACCCATGACATCTCTCCTGGTATGCGGGCTAGAGTGAAGCAGCATGAAAGGATGTGCCACCGATGTGACGGTCATGGTAGACGTGATACGGGCGCGTTTGGGAGCCATTTGAGAAGTTCGAGAGACTTTGAGGATTTAGGCGGGAAGGAAGATTCGAATTCGAATTCTGGAGGTGAATTTGAATTCGGAAGGGTGGATTTTGGTTAGGGAAGGATTTTGAATTTTTGGCGGGAAATTCGAATTTTGGAGGGAAATTTGAATTTTGAACTTTGGGAAGGTTGCCACAAATTTGTAGAGAGAAGGTAGAGAGAAAATTTTTAGAGAGATGAATTTTTGGAAGTTGATTTGAGGGAAAATGAGAAAAATGGATTATTTGTAGGAGGGGCGGCCTTCGGGACGCCCTTCCCGGAGGCAGGACTCCCGTCCCGGGTTGCTTCGGGACGCGTGCCAATTCCGAAAATATTTTTTTTTCTTTCGTAATTCCCTGCAAATCTTAGGACACCAAAAATAATCATAACTTGTAACAAGTCTTCATGTTTAACCATTCAAATTCAGAAGCTGTTAAAAACTCTATGCAAAAATTCCTCAATCCCTTTTTTCGAAAATCATGACCACCCTAATTTTATCCTAACTTAAATTCAGCAAGAATTTCAGAAAACAAAAACTGAGTTTATGCAATTTAATTAGTGAAAAATAAACTGCATTTGCAAAACCTTTGTTTTTCATAGAAATTTGAGAAATAAAATGTCTGAAGAAAAATTGTTGAATAAAATAAAGGACCCTTTAAAAAGTTTGAAAAATAGAAAATATGGGTCAATTATTTAATTTGAGTTCAAACCATTTATTTGCTGAAAATAAGAGTAAAAGAATCTTCCCTTTTTCAACGTCCCTTATCTCTGATTTCACATATCTCTGCTTGTATGTTTCGCATCTCTTGTAGTTCTGCTCGTATGTTTCGCATCTCCTCCTGCTGGCTCCTTTGTTCCCTTAAGATTTCCATCACCTCTCGGAGTATTTGCACATTTTGGCGTTCTATTGTGGTTCTGAGCTGGGTTACTTCAGAACTCATGGCTAGAACAGCCTGATATGATCGTCTTAGCCTGCTTGGTATCGTCTGAGTCATTGCGCTTATCATGCGAGATATATCATCTACCTGGGAAGACAAGGCTGATTGAGAACTGTTAGTGCTATCCCATGGTGAAGGTGGTTGGTTGTTAGGTGCTGGGGATGCAGGAGTATACTCAGGAGATTTTGGAGTGTATTCAGGAGATGCAGGAGTATATTCGGGAGATACAGGAGTTGTTTGGATCTCTGGGAAAGGATTGATGTTATTTTCTAATTCGTCCAGGATATCATGGGCTCTTGTTCCCTTCATCTATGAGTGCAAACTCTGGTTAGAAATAACAAATAACAAAAATAGGAAAGTAAAATAAAATAGAAAAGCAAGAAAAATATTTTTAGGGATTTTAAATTTTAACATTATATTTAGAAAGCAGATAATTTCCTCAATATGGTTTTAGAATAATTTTCTAAAATTTGATTATCCTAAGTGTCTTAATTTCAGATAATATCTAAAATTAGTTAGTTATGACAATCCTATATTTCGGAAAGTGATTGTCTAACTAGCATAAGATAAGTGTAAGTCTAAAGTCTAGGTTACTACCGCTACCTATCATAAGTTTCTAGAATTGTGGCCAATAATCCTAAATTCATTATCATATTTCCCTGGCAACGGCACCAAAAATATGATGGGTTTCCGACTGATATGCTAAATAAGTGTTAATTTACCCTATGTTTGATTATGATTAATTAAGGACTGTGATTGACTAATTGTCACATTTAGTCTTTAAGGTGTCACTTAATCAGCCAGAACCTAAGGCAGAGTACCTATCGTGTAGCTAGTCTGTTGGAAAGTATCTACGATTTTATTAAATAAATATCGTACTCCCATGGAAGTGGTAACGGCTTAGTAGTAACTAGCCTTTTATCCTAACTCTTATCTTATGATCCTGTTATGCAAGAGTGTTTTAAAGATAATGTTCTGATTTTATGTTATATTGTTCCTACATGTTGATTGACCTATCTTGGAGTATTTTAGATATATCTTGGTCTAGATTGCAATTATGTACTGATTCTACCGGTGTACCACATCTGAGTTACCTAATAAACTTCCCTAGCTTAATGACGGCCCTACTCACGGTTCGAGCTAAAGGCATCCATGAAAGCCCTATATCACTTCGGGGATCATGCCGCTCGCCCTAACGCCGGCTGATGCGATTCCGGTTGACGTACTAAATAGGTGTTATTTTACCCTATGTCGATTATGATTAATTAAGGACTGTGATTGACTAATTGTCACGTTTAGTCTTATGGTGTCACTTAATCAGCCAGAATCTAAGGCAGAGTACCTATCGTGTAGCTAGTCTATTGGAAAGTATCTACGATTTTACTAAGTTAATTATCGTACTCCCAGGGAAGTGGCAACGGCTTAGTAGTAACTAGCCTCTTATCCTAACTCTTATCTTATGATCCAGTTATGCAATCTTCATCAAATACTTTGATGAGAGGGTGATCCATTCTCCACTAGGTTCAAGTCTAATTAACCCTAGAAGTGTTTTAAAGATAAGTTCTGATTCTATGTTATACTGTTCCTATATGTTGATTGACCTATATTCGAGTGTTTTAGATATATCTTAGCCTGGAATGCAACTATGTTCTGTGTCTAAAGGTGTACCACATCTGAGTCTCTATGCTACCGCCCCCTATCATTAAGGTAAACGGCCCTACTCACGGTTCGAACAAAGACAGTTATGAAAGCCCTATGTCACTTTCGGGGATCACTCTGAAGGCTCGTAATCGCTGGCATAACGCTCTACTCAGCCTACCTAGACTACTCTAACAAGCCAGGTGTTCAGCATGTTATTTTATCTAGTATGGCAGACACCAATACTAATTGATGCCTGTTAAACTAAACAGGTTATGAATAGACCGTGGTTAGGAATTGTCTATAACCCTATTTTAGTTTAAAAGAAACTACATTAGACATGCAGACATAATGATTATTTAGCAGGTGGCTATTTCCGGAAAAACATAATAACTTCAACATACAAAACAACTATTCATAAAATCATAATCTGATATTCATAATTGATGTTTAGGACAAAGCAATAAAACATATAAGAGAGGGGTATGGGGACTGATGCCATAAAGAAATCACCCTTTACTTAGTCTCGCCTACAGAGCGTACTGCTGTATACGTCGTATTGCCCGCCCTGACTCTGCTCGCCAGAACCTTCGGAGGCTTCCTCAGCCTAGTAGCTAGACTTTACCTTACGTCCTGGGCTTAAGCCTAGCCCTGTGGACTGACTCTTCGAACGCCTAGAGCTCTCTTAGGGTCTCCTAACGAAACCCCGGGTATTCTATGAATACCGGAAACGAACCTATCTATAGAAACCTAAGATCTGAGACTATTTCTCAGAAACTAAAACAAAACACTAATAAGAAAGAAAACTGAGATCCGAGTCTCTGAGTGAGTTGTGTACTGGAAACTGTACACTAGAAACCACTTAATGACTCAGATCGAGTGGAGAGGGATGATTTCAACTGCTGGAGGCCTGGGGTATTTATAGCAGCTTCCCGGAGTGAAAAATTCGATGTGGGACAGCTTCTGGCGGCTCGGGACGCCCGTCCTGATTCGTTGACCAAGTTCGGGATGCCCGTCCCGGTTCAGGACGCCCGTCCTGGCGGTTTGACCGGGTCGGGACGCCCGTCCCGGGTTCGGGACGCCCGTCCCGGACCTTTGACCGGGTCAACATTTCCAAAAATTGCGTTTTTGCCCCAGAATTTGCTGTTTTCGTCTACTTTTCACCTGACACTTCCAAAATCATAAAAACCGTGAAATCAAGTAAATAGTAAACAATTAATGTCAATTTACTCTCAATTTCACATTAAAACATATATAAAAACATGCTAAAAATGTGATACGATTTTCGCGTATCAGATAACCCCACACTTAGCTTTTTGCTTGTCCTCAAGCAAAGTCTACATGGAGTTAGTGATTTTAAACCGTAGTGCAGTCACTTAAATTCCTAATCATGTTTTTATTCCAAAAATTCTTCAGACAATTCTTAACACAGGTGATTGGTTAGGTTGCTATGACAAGGTCTCAATGTCTCTAGTAGTTTGTTATGATCAGGCAGAAAATAAATCAACAACTAGGTTGGACTTTTTTCTTAGTCACAGGGTCTTCCTGATGTGTAGTGTGTGTACTAGTCTAGACCAGATAGTCAACACAATGAACTCTTATCTTAACTGCTACCAGATAATACTTCGACCTATCGCTAGACATACTGACAACAGATAACTTTCTGAGTTCTGAGCTTTGGTGATCAGATTTTTAATGTTTTAGCACTTAGTTATTTTCTTTATAGATTCAGGGTATTTCGAGTTTGCTTAGAACACGTCAACTTCAACTACCCATGTAGCGAGTCCCACTCCGATGACTCCCAGATCTACACGACCTTAGGGCATCAGGCTTTAAGTTCCCCGAAGGAGTGGTGCTCGAGTAGCGAAGGCCGCTGGCAAACTACCCTATTGTAATTAACTTCCTTAAGTTCTTTTCACTTTTAGCTCAGAGTCTCATCTAGTCATTCTAACTGCCAATATATCCACAACTGGTCTAATTTTATCTAGTTAAGTCTCGAATAGGCAATTGGTTGAGGTCTCTAATCCAGACAAGGTTGTGCTCAGTTATCAGGAATTCCCTATTCCTAATCAATTAGTCCAAGATAGCTATCAATTATCTCCTACTACCCATAACATACTACCTACATATCATAGACATAAGCAATTTGTTTAACCAAGCATACTGCATTTAGAAGTCTGAAAGACGGAAAAATTTTGAAAAAATTTTGGAAGGGTGTGAAAATACAGGGAAAACAAGCAAAAGCATGCGAAATTTTTTTTCAAACTGCTACAGTGCACTGTGCACTGCTACCCCACACTTAAGTTTGGCACTGTCCTCAGTGTTCATGCATAGCTAATTACCCCACACTTATTTGAAAACAAGAAATAAAACATAATAAAACAAGAAGAAAAAAAATAATGCAACAATTCTGTATGTCATATAAATCAATTTTGTACAAAGATTCATAGTCATACAGCCCAGACATACACAAAGAACAAGATAAACAAAAGATAAAAGAAAAAGAAAGAAGAGAAGGGGAGAGAGAGACTAAGAACCCGGCGGGTCGCCATCCAGTGGACCGAGGTCTGTTAGGTCAAACTCGAAGTTCTCCGCTACTCGGGCAGTCTGCTGATGTATCTCCTCAATCCTACTGGTGATCATGGCGATCCTGTCATCCATCATGGCCAGCCGTCTGTCGATCCGGTCCATGTCTCGACTGTATCGTGCCGATAGTTCTGCCAATCCGTGCGACATGTGTCGTTCGAAGGTAGTACGTGGCACGAACGTCTCGGATGGATGGATATGCGGTGGAGCTGCTTCTGATGCCGAAGCCTGTCCTGGCTGCTCTGTGTTGATGGTGTAGCGGCCGCTCGCATCCCGGACAACCATTCCCATGTTCCGTAGGATGGTAACGTCTGTGGGAATAGTGGTTGGGGCGACCAGAGTAAGCTCCGAGCCCTCTATGTCCAACTCCAGGTAGCGGGCTATCCTGGTGATGAATGGCCCGAGCCCCAGACACTGTTTCCGAGTGTCCGTAGCAAAACCCCGCATGATGACTGTGATAAGTCGAGCCATCTCTACTGTAGATCCCATATGCATGTTGGCCAAGAGGAATGTCTCCATCTGGGTGACATTCCCGGGGGCCGTCCGTCGTCCTGACAAAGTGTGTGCAATAATGGCATGTAAGTAGCGAAGAGCAGGATAGATACCTGTGGCTTTCGCAAAGCCATGCTGGTAGGGAACACCCGTCATACAGATCTGAGCCCAAGCAGTGGAGACCTCTGCAGAAGTGAAGTCCCGAACTGCTGTGGTGTAGGCGGGCGTATCCAGCTCTCTCTGCCAGATACCCAAAGCGATGCCGAACTCGGCCATGCTCATCGACCGATCTATTCCGCCTAAGCGGAATGTGATCTGCTCCTGGTGCCATGCAAAGGATGCATAGAACTCACATACCAGCTCCAGGTACGTGGGCTCTGTGACGATGAATACTCGACTGTAGGGTAGTACATCGAGTATGCGTCTGACCTCAGCCTCTACTCCCAGTGTCTGTACTGCTGCCCAATCCAGCGTTCTGCCCGTCAGAATCGTGCGTCCGATGTACCCAGTGCATCTCTCCTGATATGCTGTGCTGGAGGGAAACAGCATAAAAGGATGTGTCACTGAGGTAACTGTCATGGTAGATGTGGTACGAGCACGTCTGGCAGCCATTTGGTTTGAAAGTGTTTGAGAGACTTTTGGGGATTTTAGGTAGGAAGGAAGGTTCGAATTCGAATTCTGGAGGTGAATTTGAATTCAAAAGGGTGAAATTAGGCTAGGGAAAGATTTTGAAATTTTTGGCGGGAAATTCGAATTTTGGAGGGAAATTCGAATTTGGAAGGAAAATTAAAATTTAAATTTTGGAGGGAAACTTGAAATTTTAAATTTGAAAAGTTTGCCAAAGGTGAAGAGAGAGAGTTATTTGAGAGAGGTGGATTTTTGGAAGTGAATTTTGAGGGAAAAATGAAAAAATTGAGATTTTATAGAAGGGGAGGCCTTCGGGACGCCCGTCCCGGAGGCAGGACTCCCGTCCCGCTGGACGCCCGTCCAGAACCGGGACGCCCGTCCCGGGTTGCCTCGGGACGCGTGCCAATTCGAAATTTTTTTTTCTAATTCCTGCAAATCTCAGTATACCAAAAATAATCATAATTTTTAACAAGGCTTCCTGTTTATCCAATGAAATTCAGAAGTTGTTAAAAAAACACTCTATGCAAAAATTCCTCAGTCTCACTTTTTCGAAAATCATACTACCCTAATTTTATTCCTATTTAAATTCAGCAAGAAAAACAAAAATTTGAATTTATACAATTTAGTTAATGAAAAATAAACTGTAATTGCAAAATTTTCGTTTTTCATAGAAATAAAATGTCTGAAGAAAATTGTTGAAAATAAAGGACCCTTTAAAAATGTTTGAAAAAATAGAAAAATATGGGTCAATCATTCAAGTTTCAGTTCAAACGAATATTATGCTGAAAATAAAAGTAAAAGAATCTTCCCTTTTTAACGACTCCTATCTCTGATCTCCTGTAGTTCTGTTCGAATGCTTCGCATCTCTTGCAGTTCTGCTTGTATGTTGCGCATTTCCTCCTGCTGGTTCCTTTGTTCCTTCAAGATTCCCATCATCTCTCGGAGTAATTGCACATTTTGGCGTTCTATTGTGGTTCTGAGTTGGGTTACTTCAGAACTTAAGGTTAGAACAGCCTGATATGATCGTCTTAGTCCGCCCGGTATTGTCTGAGTCATAGCGCTTATCCTGTGAGATATAGCATCTACCCGGGCAGCCAAGGCTGATTGAGAACTGTCAGTGCTATCCTCTGATGAAGGTGGTGGTTGTGTTAGGTGCGGGGGATGCAGGAGTATATTCAGGAGATTTCGGGGTGTACTCGGGAGATTTAGGAGTATATTCAGGAGATTTCGGGGTGTACTCGGGAGATTTAGGAGTATATTCGGGAGAAGCAGGAGTGTATTCGGGGGAAGCAGGAGTGTATTCGGGAGAAGAAGGAATTGTTTGGATTTCTGGGGAAGTGTTATGTTCTACTTCGTCCAGAGTATCCTGGGCTCTTGTTCCCTTCATTTCTGAGTGCAAAGTCTGGTTAAAAATAACAAATAACAAACATAGGAAAGTGAAGACAAACGAGAAAAATATTTTTATGGATTTTAAAATTTATTTAGAAAGCAGGTAAATTTCCTCAATATGGTTCTAGAATAATTTTCTAAAATTTGATTATCCTAAGTCTCTTAATTCCAGATATTATCTAAAATTAATTAGTTATGATAATCCTATATTCAGGAAAGTGATTGTCTAGCTGGTATAACATAAGTGTTAATCAAAAGTCCAGGTTACTACCGTTACCTATCATAAGTCTCTAGAATTGTGGCCAATAATCC
Source organism: Asclepias syriaca (assembly GCA_027405835.1). Classification (NCBI taxonomy): domain Eukaryota; kingdom Viridiplantae; phylum Streptophyta; class Magnoliopsida; order Gentianales; family Apocynaceae; genus Asclepias; species Asclepias syriaca. The sequence continues at coordinate 11,529,247 of CM049930.1, forward strand.
TAAATTCATTATGATATTTCCCCGGCAACGGCGCCAAAAATCTGATGCGATTCCGGTTGACGTACTAAATAGGTGTTATTTTACCCTATGTCGATTATGATTAATTAAGGACTGTGATTGACTAATTGTCACGTTTAGTCTTATGGTGTCACTTAATCAGCCAGAATCTAAGGCAGAGTACCTATCGTGTAGCTAGTCTATTGGAAAGTATCTACGATTTACTAAGTTAATTATCGTACTCCCAGGGAAGTGGCAACGGCTTAGTAGTAACTAGCCTCTTATCCTAACTCTTATCTTATGATCCAGTTATGCAATCTTCATCAAATACTTTGATGAGAGGGTGATCCATTCTCCACTAGGTTCAAGTCTAATTAACCCTAGAAGTGTTTTAAAGATAAGTTCTGATTCTATGTTATACTGTTCCTATATGTTGATTGACCTATATTCGAGTGTTTTAGATATATCTTAGCCTGGAATGCAACTATGTTCTGTGTCTAAAGGTGTACCACATCTGAGTCTCTATGCTACCGCCCCCTATCATTAAGGTAAACGGCCCTACTCACGGTTCGAACAAAGACAGTTATGAAAGCCCTATGTCACTTTCGGGGATCACTCTGAAGGCTCGTAATCGCTGGCATAACGCTCTACTCAGCCTACCTAGACTACTCTAACAAGCCAGGTGTTCAGCATGTTATTTTATCTAGTATGGCAGACACCAATACTAATTGATGCCTGTTAAACTAAACAGGTTATGAATAGACCGTGGTTAGGAATTGTCTATAACCCTATTTTAGTTTAAAAGAAACTACATTAGACATGCAGACATAATGATTATTTAGCAGGTGGCTATTTCCGGAAAAACATAATAACTTCAACATACAAAACAACTATTCATAAAATCATAATCTGATATTCATAATTGATGTTTAGGACAAAGCAATAAAATATATAAGAGAGGGGTATGGGGACTGATGCCATAAAGAAATCACCCTTTACTTAATCTCGCCTACAGAGCGTACTGCTGTATACGTCGTATTGCCCGCCCTGACTCTGCTCGCCAGAACCTTCGGAGGATGCTTCCTCAGCCTAGTAGCTAGACTTTACCTTACGTCCTGGGCTTAAGCCTAGCCCTGTGGACTGACTCTTCGAACGCCTAGAGCTCTCTTAGGGTCTCCTAACGAAACCCCGGGTATTCTATGAATACCGGAAACGAACCTATCTATAGAAACCTAAGATCTGAGACTATTTCTCAGAAACTAAAACAAAACACTAATAAGAAAGAAAACTGAGATCCGAGTCTCTGAGTGAGTTGTGTACTGGAAACTGTACACTGGAAACCACTTAATGACTCAGATCGAGTGGAGAGGGATGATTTCAACTGCTGGAGGCCTGGGGTATTTATAGCAGCTTCCCGGAGTGAAAAATTCTGAAAAATTCGATGTGGGACAGCTTCTGGCGGCTCGGGACGCCCGTCCCGGTTCGGGACGCCCGTCCTGATTCGTTGACCAAGTTCGGGACGCCCGTCCCGGTTCAGGACGCCCGTCCTGGCGGTTTGACCAGGTCGGGACGCCCGTCCCGGACCTTTAACCGGGTTAACATTTCCAAAAATTGCGTTTTTGCCCCAGAATTTGCTGTTTTCGTCTACTTTTCACCTGACACTTCCAAAATCATAAAAACCGTGAAATCAAGTAAATAGTAAACAATTAATGTCAATTTACTCTCAATTTCACATTAAAACATATATAAAAACATGCTAAAAATGTGATACGATTTTCGCGTATCACCGGCATAAAAACGCAACTCAGCCTACCTAGACTACTCTAACAAACAGGGTATTTCGCAAGTTATTTTATCTAGTATGGCAGACACCAATACTAATTGATGCATGTTAAACTAAACAGGTTATGAATAGACCGTAGTTAGGATTTGTCTATAACCCTAATTTTAGTTTAAAAGAACACATTAGACATGCAGACATAATGGATATTAAGCAGGTGGCTGTTTCCGGAGAAACTTAACAACTTCAACATATATAACAAATATTCATAACAACCATAATCCAGTATTCAAAATTATTCTTTGGACAAACACAATAACAACATATAAGAGAGGGACAGTGGGACTGATGCCATAAAGAAATCACCCTTTACTTAGTCTCACCGATGGAGCGTACTGCTGTATATGTCGTATTGCTCGACCCTACTCTGCTCGCCAGAACCTTCGGAGGACGCTTCCTCAGCCTAGTAGCTGGGCTTTACCTTAATACCCAGCTTAAGCCCAGCCTTGTGGACTGACTCTTCGAACGCCTAGGGCCCTCTTAGGATCTCCTAACGAAATCCCGGGTATTCTATGAATACCGGAAACAAACCTATCTATCGAACCCTAGGATCTGAGACTAATTCTTAGAAACTAAGAAAAATGAAACACTAAAAAGAAAGAAAGAAAACTTAAACTGAAATCTGAGTCTCTAAGTGATTTGTGTACTAGAGAATTGTACACTGGAAGTCACTGAATGACTCAGATCAAGTGGAGAGGGATGAATTCAACTGAGGAAGGCATGGGGTATTTATAGCAGCTTCATGGAGTGATTTTTCATCAAAAATTCGATGTGGGACTTGAATTTCTGGTTCGGGACGCCCGTCCCGACCTGTTGACCAGGTCAGGACGCCCGTCCTGATTCGGTACGCCCTCCCCGAAGTCCGAACTTCTGGAAAATTGCGTTTTTGCCCCGAAATTTGCTATTTTCTTCTACTTTTCACCTGACACTTCCAAAATCATAAAAACTGTGAAATTTAGTTAATAACGAACAATTAAGATCGATTTACCCTCGATTTCACCCTAAATCATGCCTAAAAACATGTTAAAAACGTGATATGATTTATGCATATCAGTCCTCAAGCAAAGTCTATATGGAATTATTGAAATTAAATCATAGGTGCAATCACTCAAATATTCTAGCAATGTTTTTAGCCAAAATTTATCACTGAGTCAGATGATTCACAAAACCGCTCTCACTGATCAAGTTGCTATGACAAGGTCTCAAATGTCTAGTAAATTATCATGGTCATGCAGGTGTAACAACTCAATAACTAGACTGAACTCTACTCTTAGTCACGAGGTCCTCCTGATGTGTAGTGTGTGTACTAATCTAGACTAGATTGTCAACACAATATAGTCTTCTCTTAACCTTTACCAGATAATATGATATGCATAAATCATATCACTTTTTAGCATGTTTTTAGGTACAATTTAGGGTGAAATTAGTGTTAAATCGCTCTTAATTGATTGTTATTAACTCAATTTCACAGTTTTTGTGATTTTGGAAGTGTCAAGTGAAAAGTACAAGAAAATGGCAAATTTCGGGGCAAAAATGTGATTTTCAGAAGTTCGAAAGTCGGGATGGGCGTCCAGAACCCAGGACGGGCGTCCAGAACCCAGGACGGGCGTCCAGGACTTGGGACGGGCATCCTGACCTGGTCAACAGGCAGGGACGGGCGTCCCAGATCCAGGACGGGCGTCCCGAGCCCTAATTCAGAATCCCACATCGATTTTTGAAGAGAAATTCACCAAGTTCCCATACTATAAATACCCCAGGCCTTCCTCAGTTGAAATCATTCCTCTCCACTCGATCGGAGTCATTTAATGACTTCAAGTATACAAATTTCCATAGTATACAAGTCACTTAGCGATTCAGGTTTTAGTATAGGTTTATTCATAGTTTTAGAGAGTGTCTCGTGTTCTTCGTTTTTGAGAGTTTTTCTCAGATCTTAGAATACGACTAGATAGGTTCGTTTTTGGTATTCATAGAATACCCGAGATTTCGTTAGGAGATTGATACGCGAAAATCGTATCACATTTTTAGCATGTTTTTATGTATGTTTTAATGTGAAATTGAGAGTAAATTGACATTAATTGTTTACTATTTACTTGATTTCACGGTTTTTATGATTTTGGAAGTGTCAGGTGAAAAGTAGACGAAAACAGCAAATTCTGGGGCAAAAACGCAATTTTTGGAAATGTTGACCCGGTCAAAGGTCCGGGACGGGCGTCCCGACCCGGTCAAACCGCCAGGACGGGCGTCCTGAACCGGGACGGGCGTCCCGAACCTGGTCAACGAATCAGGACGGGCGTCCCGAGCCACCAGAAGTTGTCCCACATCGAAGTTTTCAGAATTTTTCACTCCGGGAAGCTGCTATAAATACCCCAGGCCTCCAGCAGTTGAATTCATCCCTCTCCACTCGATCTGAGTCATTAAGTGGTTTCCAGTGTACAGTTTTCCAGTACACAACTCACTCAGAGACTCGGATCTCAGTTTTCTTTCTTATTAGTGTTTTGTTTTAGTTTCTGAGAAATAGTCTCAGATCTTAGGTTTCTATAGATAGGTTCGTTTCCGGTATTCATAGAATACCCGGGGTTTCGTTAGGAGACCCTAAGAGAGCTCTAGGCGTTCGAAGAGTCAGTCCACAAGGCTAGGCTTAAGCCCAGGATGTAAGGTAAAGTCTAGCTACTAGGCTGAGGAAGCGTCCTCCGAAGGTTCTGGCGAGCAGAGTCAGGGCGGGCAATACGACGTATACAGCAGTACGCTCTGTAGGCGAGACTAAGTAAAGGGTGATTTCTTTATGGCATCAGTCCCCATACCCCTCTCTTATATGTTTTATTGCTTTGTCCTAAACATCAATTATGAATATCAGATTATGATTTTATGAATAGTTGTTTTGTATGTTGAAGTTATTATGTTTTTCCGGAAATAGCCACCTGCTAAATATTCATTATGTCTGCATGTCTAATGTAAGTCTCTTTTAAACTAAAAACTAGGGTTATAGACAATTCCTAACCACGGTCTATTCATAACCTGTTTAGTTTAACAGGCATCAATTAGTATTGGTGTCTGCCATACTAGATAAAATAACCAACGGAACACCCTGTTTGTTAGAGTAGTCTAGGTAGGCTGAGTAGAGAGTTATGCCGGCGGTTTTGCGACGAGCAGCATGACCCCGAAGTGACATAGGGTACCGTTCATTGCTGACTTTAGTCCGGGCCGTGAGTAGGGCCGTTTACCTTAACGATGGGGCGGTAGTGTAGAGACCTCAGATGTGGTACACCTTTAGACATAGAACATAGTTGCATTCCAGGCTAAGATGCATCTAAAATACTCGAAGACAGGTCAATCAACATATAGGAACAGTATAGCATAGAATCAGAACTCATCTTTAAAACACTTTTAGGATTAATTAGACTTGAACCTAGTGGAGAATGGATCACCCTCTCATCAAAGTATTTGATGAAGATTGCATAACTGGATCATAAGATAAGAGTTAGGATAAGAGGCTAGTTACTACTAAGCCGTTGCCACTTCCCTGGGAGTACGATTATTAACTTAGTAAAATCGTAGATACTTTCCAATAGACTAGCTACACGATAGGTACTCTGCCTTAGATTCTGGCTGATTAAGTGACACCATAAGACTAAACGTGACAATTAGTCAATCACAGTCCTTAATTAATCATAATCAACATAGGGTAAAATAACACATATTTAGTACGTCAACCGAAATCGCATCAGATTTTTGGCGCCGTTGCCGGGGACAATATCATAATGAATTTAGGATTCCTGATCAAAATTCTAGAGGCTTATGATAGGTAACGGTAGTAACCTAGACTTTAGACCCAACACTTATGTTATACCAGTTAGACAATCAATTTCCGAAATATAGGATTATCATAACTAATTAATTTTAGATGTTATCTGGAATTAAGACATTTAGGATAATCAAATTTTAGAAAATTATTCTAAAACCATATTAAGGAAATTTACCTGCTTTCTAAATTAAACATAAAAAGAAAAAAAAATGTTAAAAATTTAAAATCCCAAAAAGAATGTATTTTTCTTGCTCAATGGTAAGTTGTTCTTTTCCCTATCTCTTGTTCTTTCTTAGTTGTTTTCTTAGTTGTACATTTGTTGCTCTTTTTCGAAAAAATAAAAATGGAAATGAGGATAGAATATTTTTCTGAGTTGTCAATTTTTGGCTAAGGTTTTAATCTGGAAGAAATCTCATTGTGGAGTTTTCTTAGGTCATGCTTAGTCTATTAGACAGAATCCTGAAATAAAATTTTCTTTAATAGACAGACCTCTGAGTATTCTAATGAGAAAGGATGTTCCTTTTGTTTGATGATAAATGCATGAGATTGTTTAAACCGAAAGGAATTAATGCACCCATTATGACATCACCTAATTAAAATCTGCTTTTTGAATGAATATGTGATGTAATGATGTAGTACGAATTGTTTTAGGACAAAAACATTCATGCATGATAAATTCCGATCTTATCTAGTCTTGTCTAAAAACAATAGGTTACACCGATCACTCTATTTCGAATCTTTTTCCTTTCTTCCTTTGAACATAATTACATCATAGTAGTCGTGGAACACTTTTCGAAAATAGCCTGAACCACAGGCATTACCTACTAATGATGTTAAAGTCATGTGCAGATTCTAGTTGTTTTCCAGATTCAGAGTGCCAATGTTTTAGGAAGAAATGTTCAGCCTGTGTATCAAATCTGTGAAGTTTGCTAAGTACCACACTTTAGCAGGGATTGCTATGGGAATGACTGACCATTCCAAAAGAGGTAGGAGTAGGTTACTGCAGAATGCTGCTCCAATGGGAAACGCATACAATCCCAACTAGAGGAATTGTACGGGATTTAGCTGAGGAGTAATTCGGAAGCTGGAAACTTTCAGAAGATACCACCACAGCAAAACCCACACTCGCAGAATCAATAGATGAGATACTGGCAACAATTAAAGCCAAATCAGTGCAAGCAAGTGATCTACCAAGAGGTAAACGAACGTCGGCATATAGAGGAATTTGGCATTGTGTCGGGAGCATAGCAATGGAGGAGCTTGCATTCCCTGCATACCAATCAGCTGTGAGAAACTTCCCCGAGGAAGTCTCAAATACTTGGGCCCAGATTTACACAACTGGAGCCCCCTACCACCACAGCTTCGCCAAAACTTCAGGTATCTTTTCTTCCATTCGAGACTTGCATGCAATACCTTTACTAACATTGGCAGGTAGGCACACCAATCCAAAGAAGTCTCATTCCTAGACACGTTCCTTCTGGACACGTTGCTACGATTACGAGAAACTTTGTAGATGATTCGAGGAAACAGTCCTTGGGGCTTGAGTCATTCATCAAATGGATATGCCACTACCTAGAGCTCGACAATGAAGGATCGGAGCTGACGGCATCCGTTCCAATATCTAGAGCTCGCAGAGTCAAGAACACCTCAGAAATAGCACATGGCTAAGGTGAAGAGCCAATTGACAGATCAGAGAAGACCCTTCTGCTCGCGACATGAAGGGAGTTTTTCTAATCCTCATGATCCTTTACTTTTATTTTCTTCATTTTTGTGTCCTGTTTTGTTATTTCTTTGGTTGTTTTATTTTCTCTCTTACCCTTAGTTAGTCAAATAAGTGTGGGGTAAGAGTTCTTTGTTTTATTTTTGTTTCTTGTTTTCAAATAAGTGTGGGGTAATTAGCTATGCATGAACACTGAGGACAGTGCCAAACTTAAGTGTGGGGTAGCAGTGCACAGTGCACTGTAGCAGTTTGAAAAAATTTTCGCATGCTTTTGCTTGTTTTCCTTGTATTTTCACACCCTTCCAAAAAAAATTTCAGAAATTTTCCGTCTTTCAAACTTCTAAATGCAGTATGCTTGGTTAAACAATTGCTTATGTCTATGATATGTAGGTAGTATGTTATGGTTAGTAGGAGATAGTCGATAGCTATCTTGGACTAATTGATTAGGAATAGGGAATTCCTGATAACTGAGCACAACCTTGTCTGGATTAGAGACCTCAACCAATTGCCTATTCGAGACTTAACTAGATAAAATTAGACCAGTTGTGGATATATTGGCAGTTAGAATGACTAGATGAGACTCTGAGCTAAAAGTGAAAAGAACTTAAGGAAGTTAATTACAGTAGGGTAGTTTGCCAGCGGCCTTCGCTACTCGAGCACCACTCCTTCGGGGAACTTAAAGCCTGATGCCCTAAGGTCGTGTAGATCTGGGAGTCATCGGAGTGGGACTCGCTACATGGGTTGTTGAAGTTGACGTGTTCTAAGCAAACTCGAAATACCCTGAATCTATAAAGAAAATAACTAAGTGCTAAAACATTAAAAATCTGATCACCAAAGCTTAGAACTCAGAAAGTTATCTGTTGTCAGTATGTCTAGCGATAGGTCGAAGTATTATCTGGTAGTAGTTAAGAGTTCATTGTGTTGACTATCTGGTCTAGACTAGTACACACACTACACATCAGGAAGACCCTGTGACTAAGAAAAAAGTCCAACCTAGTTGTTGATTTATTTTCTGCCTGATCATAACAAACTACTAGAGACATTTGAGACCTTGTCATAGTAACCTAACCATCAGACCTGTGTTAAGAATTGTCTGAAGAATTTTTGGAATAAAAACATGATTAGGAATTTAAGTGACTACACTACGGTTTAAAATCACTAACTCCATGTAGACTTTGCTTGAGGACAAGCAAAAAGCTAAGTGTGGGGTTATCTGATACGCGAAAATCGTATCACATTTTTAGTATGTTTTTATGTATGTTTTAATGTGAAATTGAGAGTAAATTGACATTAATTGTTTACTATTTACTTGATTTCACGGTTTTTATGATTTTGGAAGTGTCAGGTGAAAAGTAGACGAAAACAGCAAATTCTGGGGCAAAAACGCAATTTTTGGAAATGTTGACCCGGTCAAAGGTCCGGGACGGGCGTCTCGAACCCGGTCAAACCGCCAGGACGGGCGTCCTGAACCGGGACTGGCATCCCGAACCTGGTCAACGAATCAGGACGGGCGTCCCGAACCGGGACGGGCGTCCCGAGCCGCCAGAAGCTGTCCCACATCGAATTTTTCAGAATATTTCACTCCGGGAAGCTGCTATAAATACCCCAGGCCTCTAGCAGTTGAATTCATCCCTCTCCACTCGATCTGAGTCATTAAGTGGTTTCCAGTGTACAGTTTTCCAGTACACAACTCACTCAGAGACTCGGATCTCAGTTTTCTTTCTTATTAGTGTTTTGTTTTAGTTTCTGAGAAATAGTCTCAGATCTTAGGTTTCTATAGATAGGTTCGTTTCCGGTATTCATAGAATACCCGGGGTTTCGTTAGGAGACCCTAAGAGAGCTCTAGGCGTTCGAAGAGTCAGTCCACAGGGCTAGGCTTAAGCCCAGGATGTAGGTAAAGTCTAGCTACTAGGCTAGGAAGCGTCCTCCGAAGGTTCTGGCGAGCAGAGTCAGGGCGGGCAATACGACGTATACAGCAGTACGCTCTGTAGGCGAGACTAAGTAAAGGGTGATTTCTTTATGGCATCAGTCCCCATACCCCTCTCTTATATGTTTTTATTGCTTTGTCCTAAACATCAATTATGAATATCAGATTATGATTTTATGAATAGTTGTTTGTATGTTGAAGTTATTATGTTTTTCCGAAATAGCCACCTGCTAAATATTCATTATGTCTGCATGTCTAATGTAAGTCTCTTTTAAACTAAAAACTAGGGTTATAGACAATTCCTAACCACGGTCTATTCATAACCTGTTTAGTTTAACAGGCATCAATTAGTATTGGTGTCTGCCATACTAGATAAAATAACCAACGGAACACCCTGTTTGTTAGAGTAGTCTAGGTAGGCTGAGTAGAGAGTTATGCCGGCGGTTTTGCGACGAGCAGCATGACCCCGAAGTGACATAGGGTACCGTTCATTGCTGACTTTAGTCCGGGCCATGAGTAGGGCCGTTTACCTTAACGATGGGGGGTAGTGTAGAGACCTCAGATGTGGTACACCTTTAGACACAGAACATAGTTGCATTCCAGGCTAAGATGCATCTAAAATACTCGAAGACAGGTCAATCAACATATAGGAACAGTATAGCATAGAATCAGAACTCATCTTTAAAACACTTTTAGGATTAATTAGACTTGAACCTAGTGGAGAATGGATCACCCTCTCATCAAAGTATTTGATGAAGATTGCATAACTAGATCATAAGATAAGAGTTAGGATAAGAGGCTAGTTACTACTAAGCCGTTGCCACTTCCCTGGGAGTACGATATTTATTTAATAAAATCGTAGATACTTTCCAATAGACTAGCTACACGATAGGTACTCTGCCTTAGGTTCTGGCTGATTAAGTGACACCTTAGAGACTAAATGTGACAATTAGTCAATCACAGTCCTTAATTATTCATAATCAACATAGGGTAAAATAACACCTATTTAGCATGTCAACCGGAATCGCATCAGAGATCCTAAGAGGGTACTAGGCGTTCGAAGAGTCAGTCAACAAGGTTGTGCTTAAGCTGGGTATTAAGGTAAAACACAGCTACTAGGCTGAGGAAGCGTACTCCGAAGGTTTTGTCGAGCAGAGTCGGGTCGAGCAGTCCAACATATACAAGCAGTTGCTCTATCAGCAGACTACGTAAAGGGTGAATACTTTATGGCATCGGTCCCCTTGTCCATCTCTTTATATGTCTGTACTGTGTTCGTCCAAATATGTATTATGAATATTGAACTATGATTATATGAATATGTGTTATGCATGTTGAAGTACTTTATGTTTTTCCGAAAATGGTCACCAGCTTAACTATCATTATGACTGTATGTCTGTTGTAGTTTCTTTTAAACTAAATGAATGGTTATAGACAACTCCTAACCACAGTCTAATCATAACCTATTTAGTTTAACAGGCATTAATTTAGGACTTTCCCATTGGAAAGTATTAATGCCTGCTATATTAGATGAAATAACCTATAGATCACCATGTTTGTTAAAGTAGTCTAAGTAGGTTGAGTTTGTGTGTTTATGCCGGCGTCAGGGCGAGCGACATGATCTCCTAAGTGACATAGGACTTTCATGGATGCCTTTAGCTCAAATCGTGAGTAGGGCCGTCATTAAGGTAGGGTGGTTTATCAGGTAACTCAGATTTGGTACACCTTTAGACTCAGTACATAATTGCAATCTAGACCAAGATATATCTAAAATACTCGAAGATAGGTCAATCAACATGTAGGAAAAGTATAACATAAAATCATAACATTGTTTGTAAAACACCTTTTAGGCTTAAATAGACTTTAAACCTAGTGGAGAATGAATCACCCTCTCATCAAAGAATTTGATGAACGATTGCATAACTGGATCATAAGATAAGAGTTAGGGTAGGAGGATAGTTACTACTAAGCCGTTACCACTTCCTTGGGAGTACGATAATTAATTTAATTAAAATCGTAGATACTTTCCAACAGACTAGCTACATGATAGGTACTCTGCCTTAGGTTCTGATTGATTAAGTGACATCATAGAGACTAAATGTGACAATTAGTCAGTCTAAGTCCTTAATTACTCATAATCAACATAGGGTAAAATAACACCTATTTTAGTATATCAATCGGAACACATCATAATACTTCGACCAATCATCGAATATAATAGCAACAAACAACCTTCTGAGTTCTGAGCTTTGGTGTCAAGGCTTTTCATTTATAATTTTCAATAAAAGAACACACTGGGCAATGTATTTTTAGATTGATAGTTCAAGGTATTTTTGCGTTCGCTTTCACACATCAACCTTAACTACCCAGGTAGCGAGTCCCACTCCGATGACTCCCAGATCTATATGACCTTAGGGCATCAGGCATTAAGTTCCCTTAAGAAGTGGTGCTCGAGTAGTAAAGGACGCTTGCAAACTACCCTATTTGTTTAAACTTTTTCACTTGCAGCTCAAAGCATCATCTAGTCATTTAAATTGCTAATACATTCTCAATCGGTCTAATATTATTTAGTTAAGTCTCGAAAAGGTATTTGGTTGATGTCTCTAATCCGAACTAGGTTGTGCTCAATTATCAGGAATTCCCTATTTCTAAGTGAGGAATTCAGTAAAGTTATCAACTTATTTCCAACTGATCATAATGCTCTACTCAACATATATCATAGACATAAGCATTTCTTAAACCAATCAATACTGAATTTGAAGTCTGAAAGAGTGAAGATTTTTGAAATTTTTTTGGAAGGGTGTAATTTTAGTGAAAATTTGGGAGAACATGCAAAACATTTTACTGCTACTACAGTGCACAGTGCACTGCTACCCCACACTTAAGTGTGACACTGTCTTCAGTGTACATGCATATCCTATCACCCCACACTTATTTGACACAATAAGAAAAGGAAAAAGAAAAGAAACAAGAAAACAAACAAAACTCTTACCCCACACTTATTTGACAAATAAGAGTTTAAAAACAAAAACGGAAAAACAAACAAAACACGAAATGAAGAAAAAAAAATAAAAGTAGAGGAAGATGAGGATTAGAAAAATGATACGCGAAAATCGTATCACCTTTTTAGCATGTTTTTATATATGATTTAGGGTGAAATTAAGGGTAAATTGATCTTAATTGTTTATTATTTACTTAATTTCACAGTTTTTATGATTTTGGAAGTGTCAGGTGAAAAGTAGATGAAAACAGCAAATTTTGGGGCAAAAACGCAATTTTTGGAAATGCTGACTTGGTCAAAGGCTCAGGACGGGCGTCCCGAATCCGGGACGTGCGTCCCGACCCAGTCAAAGCACTGGGACGGGCGTCCAGGACTTGGGACGGGCGTCCCGACTTGGTCAACAGATCAGGACGGGCATCTCGAACCCCCAAATCAAGTCCCACATCGAATTTTTGATGAAAAATCACCCCGGGAAGTTGCTATAAATACCCCAAGCCTCCAGCAGTTGATTTCATTCCTCTCCACTCGATCTGAGTCATTAAGTGGTTTCCAGTGTACACTTCTCTAGTACACAACTCACTCAGAGACTCGGATCTCAGTTTTCTTTCTTGTTAGTGTTTTGTTTTAGTTTCTAAGAAATAGTCTCAGATCTTAGGCTTCTATAGATAGGTTCGTTTCTGATATTCATAGAATACCCAGGATTTCGTTAGGAGATCCTAAGAGGGCTATAGGCGTTCGAAGAGTCAGTCCACAAGGTTGGGCTTAAGCTGGGTATTAAGGTAAAGCCCAGTTACTAGGCTGAGGAAGTGTCCTCCGAAAGTTCTGGCGAGTAGAGTCGGGTCAAGCAATACGACATATACAGCAGTACGCTCCATCGGCGAGACTTCGTAAAGGGTGATTTCTTTATGGCATCGGTCCCCCTGTCCCTCTCTTATATGTTGTTATTGTGTTTGTCCAAATAACAGTTCTGAATACGAAATTATGATTATTATGAATATTTGTTATATATGTTGAAGTTATTATGTTTTTCTAGAAATGGCCACCTGCTTAAATATTCATTATGTCTACATGTCTAATGCCGTTCTTTTAAACTAAAATTAGGGTTATAGACAATTCCTAACCACGGTCTATTCATAACCTGTTTAGTTTAACAGGCATCAATTAGTATTGGTGTCTGCCATACTAGATAAAATAATCTGCGGAACACCCTGTTGGTTGAAAGTAGTCTAGGTAGGCTGAGTAGAGTGTTATGCCGGCGGTTATGAGACGAGCAGTATGATCCCCGGAGTGACATAGGGCGTTCATTGCTGAGTTTTGTCTGAGCCGTGAGTAGGGCCGTTACCCTTAACGATGGGGCGGTAGCGTAGAGACTCAGATATGGTACACCTTTAGACTCAGAACATAGTTGTAATCCAGGCCAAGATATGTCTAAAATACTCGAATATAGGTCAATCAACGTATAGTAACAGTATAACATAAAATCAGGATCTCATCTATAAAACACTTTCAGGTTTGGTTAGACTTAAACCTAGTGGAGAATGAATCACCCTCTCATCAAAGTTATTGATGAAGATTGCATAACTGGATTATAAGATAAGAGTTAGGAATAAAGGCTAGTTACTACTAAGCCGTTACCACTTCCCTGGGAGTACGATATTTAATAAAATCGTAAATACTTTCCAACAGACTAGCTACACGATAGGTACTGCCTTAGGTTCTGGCTGATTAAGTGACACCATAGAGACTAAATGTGACAATTAGTCAATCACAGTCCTTAATTATTCATAATCAACATAGGGTAAAATAACACCTATTTAGCATATCGACCGGAACGCATCGGATTTTTGGGGCCGTTGCCGGGGAAATATCATAATGAATTTAGGATTATTGGCCACAATTCTAGAGACTTATTATAGGTAGCTGTAGTACCCTAGACTTTTGATTTACACTTATCTTATGCTAGTTAGACAATCACTTTCCGAAATATAGGATTATCATAACTAATTAATTTTAGATGTTATCTGAAATTAAGACACTTAGGATAATCAAATTTTAGAAAATTATTCTAAAACCATATTGAGGAAATTTACCTACTTTCTAAATAAAATTTAAAATCCCTAAAAATATTTTTCTTGCTTTTCTATTTTATTTTTCCTCCTATTCTTGTTATTTGTTATTTCTAACCAGACTTTGCACTCAGAGATGAAGAGAACAAGAGCAGCTACTAACCAGGCAAAGAAAACATAAATCCCTGACACTCCAGGACCAAAGAAGACAAGGCCAGAAGGACCATCTAGGCCTGCACCAGAAATACCACGAGGGACTCTTCCTTCACAACCGGTAGAAGTAAATTCAAGCCTAGATGCTAGTGACCTAGTAAGGAGATTCCTGAACGCCCGTGAGCCTAGTCCCACGGAAGAAGACCCTTCTGAGGATACCTTCCCTCCTAGAGAAGAATCCCAGAGCTCTCCAGTTCACCCTCCTGCCCAGAGAGTTCCTATAAATCCACCACCCACTGACCAAACCCAAAATTCACCAACATCTCTTGCATACACCCCAACACCTAACGAGCACACCCCTTCATCCGGGGGGAGTACTAACGGTTATCATTCAATGTTGTCCGTGCAGATAGATACGTTGGCTCAAAGGGTCTATGAGATGGACCAAGGAATTGCAAGTAGATTGTGTCATTTAGACCAACTCAGTCTGAATATCACAACTAACATGGACCGACTCAGAGCCACGGTCAGTCTTCAGGAGAACCAAGGTGCACAACTACTCCGGGAGATGGCTGACTTACGCAGTGAGCAGGGCAGGCAGAGGGATGAGATGAGAACCATACGTATAGAAATGCGAAGCATTCGAATAGAGCTACAGGAGATCAGAGATAAGGGTCGTTGAAAAAGGGAAGATTCTTTTACTTTTATTCTCAGCAAATAAATTCTTTGAACTAAACTTGAATAATTGACCCCTATTTTTCAAACGTTTTAAAGGGTCCTTTATATTCAACAATTTTCTTTAGACATTTTATTTTCAAATTTCTATGAAAAACAAAAGTTTTGCAAATACAGTTTATTTTTCACTAATTGTACAAACTCAGGTTTTGTTTTTCTGAAATTCTTGCTTAATTTAAGTTAGGATAAAATTAGGGTAGTCATGATTTTCGAAAAAGACTGAGGTTTGCAGGGAATTACCCTGAGGTTTGCAGGGAATTACGAAAAAAATAATTATGTTTTTCGGAATTGGCACGCGTCCCGAAGCAACTCGGGACGGGAGTCCTGCCTCCGGGACGGGCGTCCCGAAGGCCGCCCCTTCTATAAAAAATCATTTTTTTTTCATTTTCCCTCAAATCTACAACCAAAAATTCATCTCTCTAAAAATATTTCTCTCTACCTTCTCTCTACAAATTTTTGGCAAACTCCCCAATGTTTAAAAATTCGAGTTTCCCTCCAAAATTTGAATTTTAAACTTCACTCAAAAATTCGAATTTCCCTCCAAAATTCAATTTTCCCGCCAAAAAATTCAAAATCCTTCCCTAACCTAATTTCATCCTTCTGAATTCAAATTCACCTCCAGAATTTGAGTTTAAAGATTCCTTCCCACCTAAACTCTCTCGTACGTTGTTAATGGCTCCCAAACGTGCTCGTACCACATCTACCATGACAGTTACCTCAGTGGCACATCCTTTTATGCTGTTTCCCTCCAGCACAGCATACCAAGAAAGATGCCTTGGGTACATCGGGCGTACGATACTGACGGGCAGAACGTTGGATTGGGCAGCAGTACAGACGCTAGGAGTAGAGCCGGAAGTCAGACGCATACTCGACATGCCACCTTACAGTCGAGTATTCATCGTCACAGAGCCCACATACCTAGAGCTGGTATGTGAGTTCTATGCGTCTTTTACATACCACCAGGAGCAGATCACATTCCGCTTAGGCGGAATAGATCGGTCGATGAGCATGGCCGAGTTTAGCGTCGCCCTAGGTATCTGGCAGAGAGATGAGCTGGATACGCCCGCATACACCACAGCAGTTCGAGACTTCACGTCTGCAGACGTCTCCACTGCTTGGGCTCAGATCTGCATGACGGGTGTCCCATACCAGCATGGCTTTGCAAAAGCCACAGGTATTTATCCTACTCTTCGTTACCTGCACGCTATCATTGCACATACATTTTCAGGACGACGGACGGCTCCCGGAATTGTCACCCAGATGGAGACATTCCTTCTGGCCAACATGCACATGGGATCTACGGTAGAGATGGTTAGACTCATCACGGTCTTCATGCGAGGATTCGCTATAGACACCAGGAAACAGTGTCTGGGGCTCAGACCGTACATCACCAGGCTAGCCCGCTACCTGGAATTGGACATAGAGGGCTCGGAGCTGACCCTGGTCACCCCGACCACCGTTCCCATTGATCTTACCATTCTACGGAACATGGGAATGGTTTTCCGGGATGCGAATGGCCGCTACACCATCCACACGGAGCAGCCAGGACAGGCATCGGCATCGGAAGCATGTCCAGCGCATATCCCTCCGTCCGAGACGTTCGTGCCACGTACTCCCTTCGAACAACACATATCGCACGGATTGGCAGAACTATCGGCTCGATACAGTCGAGACATGGACAGGATTGACAGATAGCTGATGACGATGGATGACAGGATCGCCATGAACACCAGTAGGATTGAGGAGATACATCAGCATACTTCCCGGCTAGTAGAAAACTTTGAGTTTGACTTTACAGCAGACTTCGGTCCACTGGACGACAACCCGCCGGGTTCTTAGTCTCTCTCTCCTTCTTTCCTTTCCTTTCTTTTGCTTTTGTTTTTCTTGTTCTATGTGTATAAACATGTCTAGGCTGTATGACGTATGAATCTATGTACAAAGTTGATTTATATGACATACAGAATTGTTTGCATTATTTTGTTTTTTTTAACCATAGTGTGGGTAAGAATCTTTTCCCTGTGTTTTATTTCTTGTTTTCAAATAAGTGTGGGGTAACTAGATATGCATGAACACTGAGGGCAGTGTCAGAATTAAGTGTAGGGTAGCAGTGCACGGTGCACTGTAGCAGTTTGTAAAATTTTTTTGCATGCTTTTATTTGTTTTCCCCATATTTTCACACCCTTCCAAAAAATTTTCAAAATTTTTCATTCTTTCAGACTTCTAAATGCAATATGATTGGTTAAACAATTGCTTATGTCTATGATATGTAGGTAGAATGTTATGGTTAGTAGGAGGCAATGTGATAGCTATCTTGGACTAATTGATTAGGAATAGGGAATTCCTGATGACTGAGCACAACTTTGTCTGGATTAGAGACCTCAGCCAATTACCTTTTCCAGACTGAACTAGATAAAATTAGACCAGTTGTGGATGTTTTGACAATTAGAATGACTAGATGAGACTCTGATCTAAAAGTGAAAAGAAATTAAAGTGAGCTAATTAAAATAGGGTAGTTTGTCGGCGGCCTTCGCTACTCGAGCACCACTCCTTTGGGGAACTTAAAGCCTGATGCCCTAAGGTCGTGTAGATCTGGGAGTCATCGGAGTGGGACTCGCTACATGGGTAGTTGAAGTTGACGTGTTCTAAGCAGACTCAAAATACCCTAGAAAATCTATAAACGAAAGAACTCAATAAATGCTAAATAGAATCTGACCACCAAAGCTCAGAACTCAGAATGTTATCTGTTGTCAGTGTGTCTAGCAATAGGTCGAAGTGTTATCTGGTAACAGTTAAGACAAGAGTTTATTGTGTTGACTATCTGGTCTGGACTAGTACACATACTACACATCAGGAAGACCTTATGACTAAGAGAAAAGTTCAACCTAGTTGTTAAGTTACTTTCTGCTCAACCCTAACAAACTACTAGAGACATTTGAGACCTTGTCATAGCAACCTAACCAGTTAGACCTGTGTTAAGAATTGCCTGGAGAATTTTGGAATAAAAACATGACTAGGAATGCACATATGGTTTAGAATCACTAACTTCAGGTAGACTTTGCTTGAGGACAAGCAAAAAGCTAAGTGTGGGGTTATTTGATACGCGAAAATCGTATCACCTTTTTAGCATGTTTTTATATATGATTTAGGGTGAAATTAAGGGTAAATTGATCTTAATTGTTTATTATTTACTTAATTTCATAATTTTTATGATTTTGGAAGTGTCATGTGAAAAGTAGACGAAAACAACAAATTTTGGGGCAAAAAAGTAATTTTTGGAAATGCTGACTTGGTCAAAGGCTCAGGACGGGCATCCCGAATCTGGGACGGTCATCCCGACCCAGTCAAAGCACTGGGACGGGCGTCCCGACTTGGTCAACAGATCAGGATGGGCGTCCCGAACCCCCAGATCAAGTCCTACATCAAATTTTTGATGAAAAATCACCCCGGGAAGCTGCTATAAATACCCTAGGCCTCCAGCAGTTGATTTCATTCATCTCCACTCGATCTGAGTCATTAAGTGGTTTCCAGTGTACACTTCTCTAGTACACAACTCACTAAGAGACTCGGATCTCTGTTTTCTTTCTTGTTAGTGTTTTGTTTTAGTTTCTGAGAAATAGTCTCAGATCTTAGGCTTCTATAGATAGGTTCGTTTCTGGTATTCATAGAATACCCGGGATTTTGTTAGGAGATCCTAAGAGGGCTCTAGGCGTTCGAAGAGTCAGTCCACAGGGTTGGGCTTAAGCTGGGTATTAAGGTAAAGCCCAGTTACTAGGCTGAGGAAGCGTCCTCCGAAAGTTCTGGCGAGTAGAATCGGGTCAAGCAATACGACATATACAGCAGTACGCTCCATCGGCGAGACTTCGTAAATAGTGATTTCTTTATGGCATCGGTCCCCCTGTCCCTCTCTTATATGTTGTTATTGTGTTTGTCCAAATAACAGTTCTGAATACCAGATTATGATTATTATGAATATTTGTTATATATGTTGAAGTTATTATGTTTTTCTAGAAATGTCCACCTGCTTAAATATTCAATATGTCTGCTTGTCTAATACCGTTCTTTTAAACTAAAATTAGGGTTATAGACAATTCCTAACCACGGTCTATTCATAACCTGTTTAGTTTAACAGGCATCAATTAGTATTGGTGTTTGCCATACTAGATAAAATAATCTGCGGAACACCCTGTTGGTTGAAAGTAGTCTAGGTAGGCTGAGTAGAGTGTTATGCCGGCGGTTATGAGACGAGCAGTATGATCCCCGAAGTGACATAGGGCGTTCATTGCTAACTTTTGTCTGAGCCGTGAGTAGGGTCGTTACCCTTAACGATGGGGCGGTAGCGTAGAGACTCAGATGTGGTACACCTTTAGACTCAGAACATAGTTGCAATCCCGGCAAAGACATGTCTAAAATACTCGAATATAGGTCAATCAACGTATAGTAACAATATAACATAAAATCAGGATCTCATCTATAAAACACTTTCAGGTTTGGTTAGACTTAAACCTAGTGGAGAATGAATCACCCTCTCATCAAAGTTATTGATGAAGATTGCATAACTGGATTATAAGATAAGAGTTAGGAATAAAGGCTAGTTACTACTAAGCCGTTACCACTTCCTTGGGAGTACGATATTTAATAAAATCGTAGATACTTTCCAACAGACTAGCTACACGATAGGTACTCTGCCTTAGGTTTTGGCTGATTAAGTGACACCATAGGGACTAAATGTGACAATTAGTCAATCACAGTCCTTAATTATTCATAATCAACATAGGGTAAAATAACACCTATTTAGCATATCGACCGGAACGCATCAAAAAACTCCCTTTATGTATCAAGTAGAAGGATCTGCTCTGATATATCAATTGGATGTTCACCTCAACCATGTGTTGTCGCTGAAATGTCCTCGATTCTGTAAGCTCTGAATGTTGGAGCTGCTAACTTTGCAGTGTGCCTCGTATGGAGGGTGTGTTTACCTTCTGGGTCCTGAATTGCCATCCCCATTTTCTGAAGAATATTCAAGTCGGTGGGTCTGGTAGACGGAGCTATCCTTGTCAGCTCTGATCCTTCAATGTCGAGCTCTAGGTAGTGGCTATCAGTGTGATGAATGGTTCGAGCCCCATGGACTGCTTCCTCAAATTATTTGTGAAGTTTCTCGCAATCAGCGCAACGTGTCTAGGAGGAACGTGTCTAGGAACGTGACTTATCTTGAGTGGTGCGCCTACCTGAAGATTTGGCGAAGTCGTATTGGTAGGGGGCTCTAGTGGTGCAGATCTGGGCCCAAATAGTTGAGACTTCCTCGGGGATGTGACGCAAGCTCCTCCACAGCTATACTCCTGATACAACGCCAAACTCCTCTATATCTATCGACCGGTTGATACCGCTTGGTCTGTAGGTCACTTGCTCGCACTTGGATAGCTCTAATTGTTGCCTGTTTACCTTTTTAGTAGTGTTGTCTTGATCCATTATAACACAAGCTTCCTATGCCGACACTTCTGTCATAGTAAACGAGTTTGACCATTAACAGCATCTCATCTGTGGATTCTACAACTAGGGACTTTGTTGTGGTGGTATTTTCTGGAAGCTTTTAGCTCCAGAGTTATTCTTCCACTAAATCCCAGATGATTTGTTCTGTAGGGATTGATATGCATAAATCATATAACTTTTTAGCATGTTTTTAGCCATAATTTAGGGCAAAATCAGTGTTAAATCGTTATCAATTGACTGTTATTAACTCGATTTCGTAGTTTTTGTGATTTTGGAAGTGTCAGGTGAAAAGTACAAGAAAATGGCAAATTTCAGGGCAAAAACGTGATTTTCAGAAGTTCAGAAGTCGGGATGGGCATCCAGAACCCAGGACGGGCGTCCTGACCTGGTCAACAGACAAGGACGGGCATCCAGGACTTGGGATAGCCATCCTGACCTAGTCAACAAGCCGGGACGGGCGTCCCAAATGCCTGGTCAAAGTCCCACATCGAAGTTTTGAGAGAAATTCACCCAGTTCCCCTGCTATAAATACCTCAGGCCTTCCTCAGTTGAAATCATTCCTCTCCACTCGATCTGAGTCATTAAGTGACTTCAAGTATACAATTTTCTATAGTATACAAGTCACTTAGTGATCTCAGGTTTTCGTATAGGTATATTTATTAGTTTTAGAGAGTGTCTCGTGTTCTTCATTTCTGAGAGTCTGTCTCAGATCTTAGAATACGACTAGATAGGTTCATTTTTTGTATTCATAGAATACCTAGGATTTCGTTAGGAGATCCTAAGAGGGCACTAGGTGTTCGAAGAGTCAGTCAACAGGGCTGAGCTTAAGCTGGGTATTAAGGTAAAGCATAGCTACTAGGTTGAGGAAGCATCCTCCGAAGGTTCTTGCCGAGCAGAGTCAGGTCGAGCAGTCCAACATATACAAGCAGTTGCTCCATCAGCGGACTACGTAAAAGGTGAATACTTTATGGCAACGGTCCCCTTGTCCCTCTCTTTATATGTCTGTACTGGGTTCGTCCAAATAACTATTATGAATATTAAACTATGATTGTATGAATATGTGTTTTGCATGTTGAAGTCATTTATATTTTTCCAGAAATGGTCACCAGCTTAACTATCATTATAACTGCATGTCTACTGTAATTTCTTTTAAACTAGATGAATGGTTATAGACAATTCCTAACCACGATTTAATCATAACCTGTTTAGTTTAACAGACATTAATTTAGGACTTCCCGTTGGAAGCATTAATGTCTGCCATATTAGATGAAATAACCTATAGATCCCCATGTTTGTTAAAGTAGTCTAAGTAGGCTGAGTTTGTGCGTTTATGCTGGCGTTAGGGCGAGCGGCATGATCTCCTGAGTGACACATGACTTTCATGGATGCCTTTAGCTCGAACCGTGAGTAGGGCAGTTATTAAGGTAGGGCAGTTTATTAGGTAACTCAGATGTGATACACCGGTAGAATCAGTACATAATTGCAATCTAGACCAAGATATATCTAAAATACTCCAAGATAGGTCAATCAACATGTAGGAACAATATAATATAAAATCAGAACATTATCTGTAAAACACTCTTGTAGGCTTAAATAGACTTGAACCTAGTGGAGAATGAATCACCCTCTCATCAAAGAATTTGATGAATGATTGCATAACTGGATCATAAGATAAGTGTTAGGTTAAGAGGATAGTTACTACTAAGCCGTTACCACTTCCCTGGGAGTACGATAAATTGATTAAATTAAAATCGTATATACTTTCCAACAGACTAGCTACACGATAGGTACTCTGCCTTAGGTTCTGATTTATTAAGTGACAACATAGAGACTAAATGTGACAATTAGTCATTCTAAGTCCTTAGTTATTCATTATCAACATAGGGTAAAATAACGCCTATTTTAGCATATCAGTCGGAACGCATCAGGGATTGTATGTGTTTCCCATTGGTGTAGCATTCTGTAGCAACCTTCTCCTACCTCTTTTGGAATGGTTAGTATTTCATTCCCATAGCAATCCCTGCTAAAGTGTGGTACTTGGCAGACTTCACAAATTTGATACATAGGCTGAACGTTTCTTCTTTGCTGAAAGGCATTAGTTTGACTAATATCACTAGCCATTAATGTCAAGCATTAGCTGTGCTAACTGGCTGATACCCTTTATCACTTATCAAGACATTGGCACATCTGAATCTGGAAAATAGTTTTTCAAGGAATCTGCACATGACTTTAACATCATTAGTAGGTAATGCCTGTGCTTCAAGCTATTTGGAAAAGTATTCCATGGCTACTATGATGCAATTGTTTTCAAATGAAGAAAGAAAAAGGATTCATGAAATCAATACCCCAGATATAAAATATTTCAGTATTCTGTATACCTTGCTGGGGTAGATGATCTCGGGAATATGTGTTACCTGTTATTTGGCAACCATCACAGGATTGTATAAAAGATACAAAATCCTTGAATATTGTAACCAATAAGGTCTTGCTTCCAACACTTTCTAGACAGTGTTGATAGCAGTCAGTTGGTCTCCCGTAGATTCTTTATGGCAATGCTCCATAATCTTGTGGTCTTCGCCTTCCGAGACACATCTTCTGATCAATTACTCTACAATAATTCGAAATAGAAAAGGAATCTCCCTAGTAGTAATATTCCAAATCAAAAAGAATTTCCTCTTTTGCTGATAAGTCATATCACTTGGGAATAGTTTAGCCACTAGATAATTTGCAATATTGGTAAACCACGGAGGTGAATCATTATTCATGGCAAACAATGAAAATAGATTTTCATTCAGAAATTTATCAGATACTATTGTCTCATCAATAGCCTCTAACTCGGGGTTTTCTAATCTAGACCAATGGTTTGCTTTCTAGATTTTCAGCCCTTCTTCTTATCCCGTCTTCCTATATCAAATTCAATAAAACTCAACTAATCAATCTTGGTTCAGTATCAGTTTTATTGAACAGATAGCTCAGAGTAGAGTAATCAGTGTATACTATTGTTTAGACTAGGTATGATATGAATGTATCATAGGCATATACAACAACTAGTAATCCCTTTTCAGTAGTAGTATGGTTCTATTGGGCATTAGTAAAGGTTCTACTGGGCATCAATAAAGGTTTTACTTGCATAGTATATAACATGAAATTTCTAATCATGCTTTTTTCCTAAAACAATTCTTACTGCAGAATTACTAACATCACATATCAATTCAAAAAGCAATCTCCAATCAAGTGATGTTATAATGGGTGCAATCATAAATAGTTCCTTTAGTTTGTTTAAAAAGATATCATGCATCTATCAGCAAAAACAAAAGGAACATCCTTTCTCAATAGAATATTTAGAGGTCTGGATATTGAAGAAAAATTATTTCATAGCTCATCTAATAAAAGCCAGCCTGACCTAATAAAATTCTAGAATGATATTTCTTCCGAATTAAAACATAAGCCAACATTTGACAACTCAGAAGAAAAAATTTTCTCCTCACTCCCATACCTTTTTTTCGAAATAAATAAAAAACCAAACAAACAAGAAAACTGTAAATAAAAAGAAAAAAAATGTATTTTCTAGAAAATAATATTTTTCAGAAAATAGAATAAAATAAAAGAAATTATTTTGTTTTTGACTTTTTCCATTTTTATATTTTATTTTTAAATTTGCTTTCCTAGTATGGTTTTAGAATGATCTTCTAAAATTTGATTAACCTAAATTTCTTAATTTTACATAATTTCTAAAATTAATTATTCAAGATAACCCTATATTTCAGGAAAGTGATTGACTAATTCAAATAAGAATGAGTGTTTATTAAGTTATAGATTACTACCATTACCTATCGTAACCTTCTAGAATTTTGATCAGGAATCCTAATATTTTATGATATGTTCCCCAGCAACGGCGCCAAAAATCAGATGTGTTTCAATTGGTATGCTAAAAGATAGGATTTATTTACCTATATTGATTATGAGTAATTAAGGACTGAATCTCACTAACTGTCACTTTAGCATTAATTGTTGTCACTTAATCAATCAGAACCTAACGCAGAGTACCTATCGTGTAGCTAGTTCTTGGAAAGTATCTACGATTTTAATTTATTAATATCGTACTCCTAGGGAACAGGTAACGGCTTAGTAGTAACTATCCCTTAATCCTAACATTCATCTTATTTATCTAATCAGTCAATTGATAATCAATACTTTGAGATTGATTGGTGATCCCAATCACACATAACAAGCAAATAGTATTCAAGAGTAGACATGCATTCATCAATTTAAGCTCAGTTATTGCAATTTGTTTGACCTTATCTTCGAACATTTTAGATATATCTTGATCTCTAAGGCAATTATGAAATGTAACCATCTGTTTACCATGTCTGAGTTACCTGGTGTATTCACCCCTACTTTGGGATGATCCTTCTCATCTGTCGGATTAAAGTATCCATGAACGGTCCCCTATGTCACTTCGGTATCATGCCACTTAACCCTAGGATTGGCCTAGCATACAAACTCAGCTTTATTAGGGTACTCTAACAAACATGGTGATCTGTTTTATTATTTCTTCCTAATCTGACAGACCTTTTACAGTCTTTTAAACTAAATCGGTTATGATTCAGACCTTGGTTAGGAGTTGTCTATAACCCTAGTTTAATTTAAAAGGACACGACAGTTCAACATTCATAATGATAATTCTAGCTCTATAATCTTCCCGGGAAAATGAATAGCATCTCAAATTGTAAAACATGTATGATATATAAATTCAGTATCAAATCAATATCCAGATAAAAAAATTAATAAACATACAGAAACTAGTCTAGGGGACCCACTATCTTAAAGTAGTCATCGCTTTATGCAGGTCCAGCCGGTGCTGCAGCTCCTGTACGCTTCTGATTGCTCGATCCTACTCTGCTCGGCAGAGCCTTCGGAGAACGCTCCTCAGACCTAGTAGCAATTGCTTTACCTTACATCCCGGGCTTAAGCAAATTATCCTAATCTGACTAAGAACATGCACCCTATCTCTCTCTTAGGATCTCCTAACGAAATCCCGGTATTCTGTGATACCAAAAATAAACCCTATCTAGTCGTAAACTAAGATTCTGAGACAGACTCTCAGAAAGCAAAGAAAACGAGAAAATCTCGTATACTAAACTACTTGAATGAAACACCTGAGATCACTCAATGACTTGTATACTATAGAAAAATGTATACTTGAAGTCACTGAATGATTCAGATCAAGTGGAAAGGGATGATTTCAACTATTGGAAGCATGAGGTATTTATAGCAGGTTTCTGGAGTGAATTTCTCCAAAACTTTCGATGTGGGACAACTTTTGGTGCTCGGGACGCCCGTCCCAAGCTTGGGACGGCCGTCCCAGTGCTTTGACTGGGTCGAGGCGCCTGTCCCGAATTCAACATTTCCAAAAATTGCATTTTTGCCCCAAAATTTGCTGTTTTCGTGCAATTTGCTCCTAAAACTTCCAAAATCATAATTTACGTAAGTTTATGTCAATTTAACTCAATTAAGATCAAATACATTCAAATATTGCCCTAATTTATGTCTAAAAACATGCTAAAAAGGGGATATGATTTGTGCATATCAATAGTCAGGGACACACAAGCCTTCTTGTAGACATTAGAAAGACAAATGGGATAGTTATTGATGCGATTCCGGTTGACGTGCTAAATAGGTGTTATTTACCCTATGTTGATTATGAATAATTAAGGACTGTGATTGACTAATTGTCACATTTAGTCTCTATGTTGTCACTTAATCAGCCAGAACCTAAGGCAGAGTACCTATCGTGTAGCTAGTCTATTGGAAAGTATCTACGATTTTATTAATTTAATTATCGTACTCCCAGGGAAGTGGCAACGGCTTAGTAGTAACTAGCCTTTTATCCTAATTCCTATCTTATAATCCAGTTATGCAATCTTCATCAAATACTTTGATGAGAGGGTGATCCATTCTCCACTAGGTTTAAGTCTAATTAATCCTAAAAGTGTTTTAAAGATGAGTTCTGATTCTATGTTATACTGTTCCTATATGTTGATTGACCTATATTCGAGTGTTTTAGATATATCTTAGCCTGGAATGCAACTATGTTCTGTGTCTAAAGGTGTACCACATCTGAGGTCTCTACACTACCGCCCCATCGTTAAGGTAAACGGCCCTACTCACGGCCCGGACTAAAGTCAGCAATGAACGGTACCCTATGTCACTTCGGGGTCATGCTGCTCGTCGCAAAACCGCCGGCATAACTCTCTACTCAGCCTACCTAGACTACTCTAACAAACAAGGTGTTCCGTTGGTTATTTTATCTAGTATGGCAGACACCAATACTAATTGATGCCTGTTAAACTAAACAGGTTATGAATAGACCGTGGTTAGGAATTGTCTATAACCCTAGTTTTAGTTTAAAAGAGACTTACATTAGACATGCAGACATAATGAATATTTAGCAGGTGGCTATTTCCGGAAAAACATAAAAACTTCAACATATAACACAACTATTCAAAATCGTAATCTGATATTCATAATTCATATTTAGAACAAAGCAATAACACATATAAGAGAGGGACATGGGGACCGATGCCATAAAGAAATCACCCTTTACGAAGTCTCGCCTACGGAGCGTACTGCTGTATGTCGTATTGCTCGCCCTGACTCTGCTCACCAGAACCTTCGGAGGACGCTTCCTCAGCCTAGTAGCTAGACTTTACCTTACGTCCTGGGCTTAAGCCTAGCCCTGTGGACTGACTCTTCGAACGCCTAGAGCTCTCTTAGGATCTCCTAACGAAATCCCGGGTATTCTATGAATACCAGAAACGAACCTATCTATAGAAACCTAAGATCTGAGACTATTTCTCAGAAACTAAAACAAACACTAATAAGAAAGAAAACTGAGATCCGAGTCTCTGAGTGAGTTGTGTACTGGAAAATTGTACACTGGAAACCACTTAATGACTCAGATCGAGTGGAGAGGGATGAATTCAACTGCTGGAGGCCTGGGGTATTTATAGCAGCTTCCCGGAGTGAAAATCTCTGAAAAATTCGATGTGGGACAGCTTCTGGCGGCTCGGGACGCCCGTCCTGATTCGTTGACCAGGTTCGGGACGCCCGTCCCGGTTCAGGACGCCCGTCCTGGCGGTTTGACTGGGTCGGGACGCCCGTCCCGGACCTTTGACCGGGTCAACATTTCCAAAAATTGTGTTTTTGCCCCAGAATTTGCTGTTTTTCGTCTACTTTTCACCTGACACTTCCAAAATCATAAAAACCGTGAAATCAAGTAAATAGTAAACAATTAATGTCAATTTACTCTCAATTTCACATTAAAACATATATAAAACATGCTAAAAATGTGATACGATTTTCGCGTATCAGATAACCCCACACTTAGCTTTTTGCTTGTCCTCAAGCAAAGTCTACATGGAGTTAGTGATTTTAAACCGTAGTGCAGTCACTTAAATTCCTATCATGTTTTTATTCCAAAAATTCTTCAGACAATTCTTAACACAGGTCTGACTGGTTAGGTTGCTATGACAAGGTCTCAAATGTTTCTAGTAGCTTGTTATGATCAGGCAGAAAACAAATCAACAACTAGGTTGGACTTTTTTCTTAGTCACAGGGTCTTCCTGATGTGTAGTGTGTGTACTAGTCTAGACCAGATAGTCAACACAATGAACTCTTATCTTAACTGCTACCAGATAATACTTCGACCTATCGCTAGACACACTGACAACAGATAACTTTCTGAGTTCTGAGCTTTGGTGATAAGATTTTTAATGTTTTAGCACTTAGTTATTTTCTTTATAGATTCAGGGTATTTCGAGTCTGCTTAGAACACGTCAACTTCAACTACCCATGTAGCGAGTCCCACTCCGATGACTCCCAGATCTACACGACCTTAGGGCATCAGGCTTTAAATTCCCCGAAGGAGTGGTGCTCGAGTAGCGAAGGCCGCTGGCAAACTACCCTATTGTAATTAACTTCCTTAATGTTCCTTTCACTTTTAGCTCAGAGTCTCATCTAGTTATTCTAACTGCCAATATATCCACAATTGGTCTGATTTTATCTAGTTAAGTCTCGAATAGGCAATTGGTTGAGGTCTCTAATCCAGACAAAGCTGTGCTCAGTTATCAGGAATTCCCTATTCCTAATCAATTAGTCCAAGATAGCTATCAACTATCTCCTACTAACCATAGCATACTACCTACATATCATAGACATAAGCAATTGTTTAACCAAGCATACTGCATTTAGAAGTCTGAAAGACGGAAAAATTTTGAAAAATTTTTGGAAGGGTGTGAAAATACGGGGAAAACAAGCAAAAGCATGCGAAAATTTTTTCAAACTGCTACAGTGCACCGTGCACTGCTACCCCACACTTAAGTTTGGCACTGTCCTCAGTGTTCATGCATAGCTAATTACCCCACACTTATTTGAAAACAAGAAATAAAACAAAAAAACAAGAAAAAACAAAATAATGCAACAATTCTGTATGTCATATAAATCAATTTTGTACAAAGATTCATAGTCATACAGCCCAGACATACACAAAGAACAAGATAAACAAAAGACAAAAGAAAGGAAAGAAGGGGAGAGAGAGACTAAGAACCCGGCGGGTCGCCATCCAGTGGACCGAGGTCTGCTAAGTCAAACTCGAAGTTCTCCGCTACTCGGGCAGTCTGCTGATGTATCTCCTCAATCCTACTGGTGATCATGGCGATCCTGTCATCCATCACGCCGTCGTCTGTCATCCGGTCCATGTCTCGACTGTATCGTGCCGATAGTTCTGCCAATCCGTGCGACATGTGTCGTTCGAAGGCAGTACGTGGCACGAACGTCTCGGATGGAGGGATATGCGGTGGAGCTGCTTCTGATGCCGAGGCCTGTCCTGGCTGCTCTGTGTGGATGGTGTAGCGGCCGCTCGCATCGGACAACCATTCCCATGTTCCGTAGGATGGTAAAATCAGTGGGAACGGTGGGGGGCGACCAGAGTAAGCTCCGAGCTCTATGTCCAACTCAGGTAGTGAGCTATCCTGGTGATGAATGGCCCGAGCCCCAGACACTGTTTCCGAGTGTCCGTAGCAAAACCCCGCATGATGACTGTGATAAGTCGAGCCATCTCTACTGTGGATCCCATATGCATGTTGGCCAAGAGGAATGTCTCCATTTGGGTGACATTCCCGGGGGCCGTCCGTCGTCCTGACAAAGTGTGTGCGATAATGGCATGTAAGTAGCGAAGAGCGGGATAGATACCTGTGGCTTTCGAGGAGCCGTGCTGGTATGGGGCACCCGTCATACAAATCTGAGCCCAAGCAGCGGGGACGTCCGCAGTCGTGAAGTCTCGCACTGCTGTGGTGTATGCGGGCGTATCCAGTCATCTCTCTGCCAGATACTCATGGCGACGCCGAACTCGGCCATGCTATCGACCGATCTATTCCGCCTAAGCGGAATGTGATCTGCTCCTGGTGGCATGCAAAGGACGCATAGAACTCACATACCAGCTCCAGGTATGTGGGCTCTGTGACGATGAATACTCGACTGTAAGGTGGTACGTCGAGTATGCGTCTGACCTCAGTCTCTACTCCCAGTGTCTGTACTGCTGCCCAATCCAATGTTCTGCCCGTCAGTATCGTGCGTCCGATGTATCCGTGACATCTCTCCTGATATGCTGTGCTGGAGGGAAACAGCATAAAAGGATGTGTCACTGAGGTAACTGTCATGGTAGATGTGGTACGAGCACGTTTGGCAGCCATTTGGGTTGAAAGTGTTTGAGAGATTTTGGGAGTTTTATAGGAAGGAAGGTTCGAATTCGAATTCTGGAGGTGAATTTGAATTCAAAAGGGTGAAATTAGGCTAGGGAAAGATTTCGAAATTCTTGGCGGGAAATTCAAATTTTGGAGGGAAATTCGAATTTGGAAGGAAATTTAAAATTTAAATTTTGGAGGGAAATTTGAAATTTTAAATTTGAAAAGTTTGCCAAAGGTAAAGGGAGAGAGTTATTTGAGAGAGGGGGATTTTTGGAAGTGAATTTTGAGGGAAAAATGAAAAAAATTGAGATTTTATAGAAGGGGCTGCCTTCGGGACGCCCGTCCCGGAGGCAGGACTCCCGTCCCTCTGGACGCCCGTCCCTCTGGATGCCCGTCCAGAACCGGGACGCCCGTCCCGGGTTGCCTCGGGACGCGTGCTAATTCCGAAAATATAAATTTTTTTTCCTAATTCCTGCAAATCTCAGTATACCAAAAATAATCATAATTTTTAACAAGGCTTCATGTTTATCCAATGAAATTCAGAAGTTGTTAAAAACTCTATGCAAAAATTCCTCAGTCTCACTTTTTCGAAAATCATACTACCCTAATTTTATTCCTATTTAAATTCAGCAAGAAAAACAAAAATTTGAGTTTATACAATTTAGTTAATGAAAAATAAACTGCAATTGCAAAATTTTCGTTTTTCATAGAAATAAAATGTCTGAAGAAAATTGTTGAAAATAAAGGATCCTTTAAAAATGTTTGAAAAATAGAAAAATATGGGTCAATTATTCAAGTTTCAGTTCAAACTTATTATTTGCTGAAAATAAAAGTAAAAGAATCTTCCCTTTTTAACGAATCCTATCTCTGATCTCCTGTAGTTCTGTCCGAATGCTTCGCATTTCTATGCGTATTGTTCGCATTTCCTCCTGCTGGTTCCTTTGTTCCTTCAAGATTTCCATCATCTCTCGGAGTAATTGCACATTTTGGCGTTCTATTGTGGTTCTGAGTTGGGTTACTTCAGAACTTAAGGTTAGAACAGCCTGATATGATCGTCTTAGTCCGCCCGGTATTGTCTGAGTCATAGCGCTTATCCTGTGAGATATAGCATCTACCCGGGCAGCCAAGGCTGATTGAGAACTGTCAGTGCTATCCTCTGATGAAGGTGGTTGGTCGTTAGGTGCGGGGGA
Source organism: Asclepias syriaca (assembly GCA_027405835.1). NCBI lineage: Eukaryota > Viridiplantae > Streptophyta > Magnoliopsida > Gentianales > Apocynaceae > Asclepias > Asclepias syriaca. Next base: position 11,560,908 of record CM049930.1, read on the forward strand.
TGCAGGAGTATATTCAGGAGATTTCGGGGTGTACTCGGGAGATTTAGGAGTATATTCGGGAGAAGCAAGAGTGTATTCGGGAGAGGCAGGAGTGTATTCGGGAGAAGCAGGAGTGTATTCGGGAGAAGAAGGAATTGTTTGGATTTCTGGGGAAGTGTTATGTTCTACTTCGTCCAGAGTATCCTGGGCTCTTGTTCCCTTCATCTTTGAGTGCAAAGTCTGGTTAGAAATAACAAATAACAAACATAGGAAAGTGAAGAAAAAAGAGAAAAATATATTTATGGATTTTAAAATTTATTTAGAAAGCAGGTAAATTTCCTCAATATGGTTCTAGAATAATTTTCTAAAATTTGATTATCTTAAGTCTCTTAATTTCAGATGACATCTAAAATTAATTAGTTATGATAATCCTATATTCAGGAAAGTGATTGCCTAACTGGTATAACATAAGTGTAAATCAAAAGTCTAGGTTACTACCGTTACCTATCATAAGTCTCTAGAATTGTGGCCAATAATCCTAAATTCATTATGATATGTCCCCGGCAACGGCGCCAAAAATCTGATGCGATTCCGGTTGACGTGCTAAATATGTGTTATTTACCCTATGTTGATTATGAATAATTAAGGACTGTGATTGACTAATTGTCACATTTAGTCTCTATGTTGTCACTTAATCAGCCAGAACCTAAGGCAGAGTACCTATCGTGTAGCTAGTCTATTGGAAAGTATCTACGATTTTATTAATTTAATTATCGTACTCCCAGGGAAGTGGCAACGGCTTAGTAGTAACTAGCCTTTTATCCTAATTCCTATCTTATAATCCAGTTATGCAATCTTCATCAAATACTTTGATGAGAGGGTGATCCATTCTCCACTAGGTTTAAGTCTAATTAATCCTAAAAGTGTTTTAAAGATGAGTTCTGATTCTATGTTATACTGTTCCTATATGTTGATTGACCTATATTCGAGTGTTTTAGATATATATCTTAGCCTGGAATGCAACTATGTTCTGTGTCTAAAGGTGTACCACATCTGAGGTCTCTACACTACCGCCCTATCGTTAAGGTAAACGGCCCTACTCACGGCCCGGACTAAAGTCAGCAATGAACGGTACCCTATGTCACTTCGGGGTCATGCTGCTCGTCCCAAAACCACCGGCATAACTCTTTACTCAGCCTACCTAGACTACTCTAACAAACAAGGTGTTCCGTTGGTTATTTTATCTAGTATGGCAGACACCAATACTAATTGATGCCTGTTAAACTAAACAGGTTATGAATAGACTGAGGTTAGGAATTGTCTATAACCCTAGTTTTAGTTTAAAAGAGACTTACATTAGACATGCAGACATAATGAATATTTAGCAGGTGGCTATTTCCGGAAAAACATAAAAACTTCAACATATAACACAACTATTCATAAAATCGTAATCTGATATTCATAATTCATATTTAGAACAAAGCAATAACATATATAAGAGAGGGACATGGGGACCGATGCCATAAAGAAATCACCCTTTACGAAGTCTCGCCTACGGAGCGTACTGCTGTATATGTCCTATTGCTCGCCCTGACTCTGCTCACCAGAACCTTCGGAGGACGCTTCCTCAGCCTAGTAGCTAGACTTTACCTTACGTCCTGGGCTTAAGCCTAGCCCTGTGGACTGACTCTTCGAACGCCTAGAGCTCTCTTAGGATCTCCTAAGGAAATCCCGGGTATTCTATGAATACCAGAAACGAACCTATCTATAGAAACCTAAGATCTGAGACTATTTCTCAGAAACTAAAACAAACACTAATAAGAAAGAAAACTGAGATCCGAGTCTCTGAGTGAGTTGTGTACTGGAAAATTGTACACTGGAAACCACTTAATGACTCAGATCGAGTGGAGAGGGATGAATTCAACTGCTGGAGGCCTGGGGTATTTATTGCAGCTTCCCGGAGTGAAAATCTCTGAAAAATTCGATGTGGGACAGCTTCTGGCGGCTCGGGACGCCCGTCCTGATTCGTTGACCAGGTTCGGGACGCCCGTCCCGGTTCAGGACGCCCGTCCTGGCGGTTTGACTGGGTTCGGGACGCCCGTCCCGGACCTTTGACCGGGTCAACATTTCCAAAAATTGTGTTTTTGCCCCAGAATTTGCTGTTTTCGTCTACTTTTCACCTGACACTTCCAAAATCATAAAAACCGTGAAATCAAGTAAATAGTAAACAATTAATGTCAATTTACTCTTAATTTCACATTAAAACATATATAAAACATGCTAAAAATGTGATACGATTTTCGTGTATCAGTTATCTACCCATCTACCTCATCGGTCACAAGGAACGCTACCTAGCAACACTGAGACCAACCTATTAAATGATTGCAAGACCTTAACTCCGAGATCTAGTAAAATTCTAACTCTTTCTTTCCCAAAATCTTCTCATACTTCTACTTTTGTACATGAAAAAGAATATAGCTCCGAGGAATCAACTCCGACAGTAGTCGAAAACAAAGAGCCTTTGCATACTCAGAAGGTATAAAAGAGCCTTTGCATACAAAATTGCGAATATACCAGGTATAAATCCTAGTTTTTGTTCGCATAAGATTCTTTTAGAAAATGAGTATAAGCCTTGTGTGCAACCTCAAAGGAGGTTGAATCCTAATGTGTGTGATGTGGTGAATAAAGAGGTAATTAAATTACTAGATGTCGGACTAATCTATCCTATTTCTGATAGTGAATGGGTTAGCCTAGTGCAAGTAGTACCCAAAAAAGGAGGAATAACAGTTATTAGGAATGAAAATGATGAACTAATTCCTACTAGAACTGTCACTGGTCATCATGTATGCATTGACTATAGGAAACTAAATACTGCCACACGAAAAGATCACTTCCCCCTTCCTTTTATTGACCAAATGTTAGAAAGGTTATCGGGACACATGTTTTATTGCTTTCTTGATGGATTTTCTGGATATTTTCAATTTCTCATATGTCCTGAAGATCAGCATAAAACTACGTTTACTTGCCCTTTTGGAACATTTGCATATAGAAGGATGCCTTTTGGATTATGTAATGCACCTGCTACATTTCAGCGTTGCATGACCTCTATTTTTGATAACATGCTGGGAGAGTCTATGGAAGTATTTATGGATGATTTCTCAGTGTTTGGTGACTCATTTGTTATCTGTTTTAATAACCTGGACAAACACAATACAAACATATAAAGAGAGGGACAGGGGGACTGATGCCATAAAGAAATCACCCTTTACTTAGTCTCTCCGATGGAGCAACTGCTTGTATATGTCGTACTGCTCGACCCGACTCTGTTCGACAGAACCTTCGGAGGACGCTTCCTCAGCCCAGTAGCTGGACTTTACCTTAATACCCAGCTTAAGCCTAGCCCTGTGGACTGACTCTTCGAACGCCTAGAGCCCTCTTAGGATCTCCTAACGAAATCCCGGGTATTCTATGAATACCAGAAACGAACCTATCTATCGTAACCTAAGATCTGAGACTAATTCTCAGAAACTAAGAAAACGAAACACTAACTAAAAATAGAAGAAAACTTATACTAAACCCGAGTCTCTAAGTGACTTATGTACTCGAGAAAAATGTACAACTTAAGTCACTAAATGACTCAAATTGAGTGGGGAGGAATGAATTCAACTGAGGAAGGCCTGGGGTATTTATAGCAGCTTTCGGGAGTGATTTTTCTTCAAAAATTCGATGTGGGACTTGGAATTGCAGCTCGGGACACCCGTCCTGGACTGTTGACCAGGTCAGGATGGCCGTCCTGAGTCTTGGACGCCTATCCTGGCCTGTTGACTAGGTCAGTACGCCCATCCTGATTCGGGACGCCCTCCCCGACTTCCAAACTTCTGAAAATTTGTGTTTTTCCCCGAAATTTGCCATTTTCTTCTACTTTTCACCTGACACTTCCAAAATCACAAAAAATGTGAAATTGAGTTATTAATAATCAATTAAGACCGATTTGCCCTCAATTTCACCTTAAATTATGCCTAAAACATGCTAAAAATGTGATATGATTTATGCATATCAGATAACCCCACACTTATGCATATCATATGTGCAGTCACTTAAATTTCCTAGTCATGTTCTTATTCCAAAAATTATTCAGATAATTCTTAACACATGTCTGACTGGTTACGTTGCTATGACAAGGTCTCAAATATTTTTAGTAGATTGTTATAATCAAGCAGTTAACAACTTAACAACTAGATTGAACTCTTCTCTCAGTCACAAGGTCTTCCTGATGTGTAGTGTGTGTACTAGTCTAGACCAGATAGTCAACACAATATACTCTCGTCTTAACAACTACCAAATAACACTTCGACCCGTCGCTAGACATACTAACAACAGACAACTTTCTGAGTTCTGAGCCTTGGTGATCAGATTTTTAATTATTTAGCGTTTATTGATTTTCTTTCTTTTATAGATTCAGGGTATTTTGAGTCTACTTTGAATACGTCAACTTCAACTACCCATGTAGCGAGCCCCACTCCGATGACTCCCAGACCTACACGACCTTAGGGCATCAGGGTTTAAGTTCCCCTAAGGAGTGGTGCTCGAGTAGCAAAGGCCGCTGGCAAACTACCCTTATTTAATTAACTTTCTTTTGTTTCTTTTCACTTTTAGCTCAGAGTCTCATCTAGTCATTCTAATTGTCAATACATCCACAACTGGTCTAATCTTATCTAGTTAAGTCTTGAAAAGGTAATTGGCTGAGGTCTCTAATCCAGACTAAATTGTGCTCAGTTATCAGGAATTCCCTATTCCTAATCAATAAGTTCAAAATAGTCATCACATTGTCTCCTACTAACCGTAACATTCTACCTACATATCATAGACATCAGCAATGTTTTACCAATCATACCGCATTTAGAAGTCTGAAAGAATGAAAAGTTTTTTAAAATTTTTGGAAGGGTGTGAAAATACGGGGAAAACATGCAAAATCATGCAAAAATTTTCTCAAACTACTACAGTGCACCGTGCACTACTACCCCACACTTAAGTCTGACACTGTCCTCAGTGTTCATGCATATCTAAACTACCCCACACTTATTCGAATAACTATGGGTAAGAAGGAAAATAAAGCAATGAAAGAAATCAAAATAGGAAGGTAACAAAACATAAAATGAAGATAAAAATTAAAAGAACACAAAGTAGAGGAAGATTATGATTAGAAAAACTCCCTTCTTGCCTCGAGCAGAAGGGTTTTCTCTAGGCTGTCAATTGGCTCTTCACCTTAGCCATGTGCTATTGTTGAGGAGCTCTTGGCTCTGTAAGCTCTAGATACTAGAACGGATGATGTCAGCTCCGATCCTTCATTGTCGAGCTCCAGGTAGTGGCCTATCCATTTGATGAATGACTCAAGCCCCAAGGACTGTTTCCTCGAATCATTTACAAAGTTTCTCGTAATCGTAGCAACGTGTCCAAAAGGAACGTGTCTAGGAATGAGACTTCTTTGGATTGGTGTGCCTACCTTCCAGTGTCAGTAAAGGTATTTCATGCAATTTTCGAATGGCAGAAAAGATACCTGAAGCTTTGGCAAAGCCGTGGTGGTAGGAGGCTCCAGTGGTGTAGATATGGGCCCAAGTATTTGAAACTTCCTCGGGGAAGTTTCTCACAGCTGATTGTATGCAGGGGATGCAAGCTCCTCCATTGCTATGCTCCTGATACAATGCCAAATTCCTCTATATCCTTCGACTGTTCGATATCACTTGGTAGATCACTTGCTTGCATTGGTCTGGCTTTAATTGTTACCCGTATCTCATCTGTTGATTCTGCGGGTAGGGGTTTTGCTGTGGTGGTATCTTCTGAAAGTTTTCCAGCTTCTGAATTATTCCTCAGCTAAATCCCGTATGATTCCTCTAGTTGGGATTGTATGCATTTTCCATTGGAGTAGCATTCTGTAGTAACCTACTCCTACCTCTTTTTGGAATGGTTCGTATTTCATTCCCATAGCAATCCCTTCTAAAGTGTGGTACTTGGCAGACTTCACAGATTTGATACATAGGCACATCTGAATCTAAAAAACAATTTCTCAAAATCTGCACATGATTTTAACATCATTAGTAGGTAATGCCTGTGCTTCAAGTCATTTTTGAAAAGTGTTTCGCGACTACTATAATGTAAATGTTTTCACATGAAGAAAAAGAAAAGGATTCAATCAATACCGACATAGAATGACATTTCTTCCTAATTAAAACCTAAGCCAAAATTGACAACTCAAAAGAAAAATATTCTGTCCTCATTTCTATTTTTATTTTTTCGAAATTAAACAAACAGGAAAACTGTAAACACGAAAAATTTATTTCTTTTATCTTCGGGAAAATAATATTTTTCAGAAAATTTTATAGAAGAAAAGAAAAGAAAAGAAAAAAAATTGAAAGAAAACAAATGTTCAACTATGAAAGAAAAAGAACAAATAGTACAAGAGGTAGGGAAAAAAAACAACTCACCATTGAGCAAGAAAAATACAATTTTTTTTTCGGGTTTTAAATTTGAACATTTTTTTTCTTTTTATAATTTGAAAGCAATTAAATTCCCTCAATATGGTTTTAGAATCATTTTCTAAAATTTGATTATCCTAAGTGTCTTAATTCCAGATAATATCTAAAATTAATTAGTTATGATAACCCTATATTTCGGAAATTGATTGTCTAACTAGCATAGAATAAATGTTGGGTTTAAGGTCTAGGTTACTACCGTTACCTATCATAAGTCTCTAGAATTTTGATCAGGAATCCTAAATTCATTATGATATTTCCCCGGCAACGGCGCTAAAAATCTGATGTGCTTCCGACTGATATGCTAAATAGGTGTTGCATGCAATACCTTCACTGACATTGGCAGTAGGCACACCAATCCAAAGAAGTCTCATTCCTAGACACGTTCCTCCTCGACACGTTGCTATGATTGTGAGAAACTTTACAAATGATTCGAGGAAGCAGTCCTTAGGGCCCGAGCCATTCATCAAATGGATATGCCACTACCTGGAGCTCGACATTGAAGGATCGGAGCTGACGTCCTTCGTTCCAGTATCTAGAGCTTACAGAGTCAAGAAAGCCTCAGCAATAGCACATGGCTAAGGTGAAGAGTCAATTGACAAATCAGAGAAGACCCTTCTGCTCGAGACATGAAGGGAGTTTTTCTAATCCTCATCTTCCTCTACTTTTATTTTGTTTTCTTTTAATTTTTATCTTCATTTTTTGTTATGTTATTTCTATTACCCTTCTTGTTTTGTTGTTATGTTTTTTATCTCTTCCCCTTAATCAAATAAGTGTGGGGGTAAGAGTTTTATATGTCATGTTTTCCAACTTTTGTTTTTCAAATAAGTGTGGGGTAATTTAGATATGCATGAACACTGAGGACAGTGCCAAACTTAAGTGTGGGGTAGCAGTGCACAGTGCACTGTAGCAGTAAAATTTTTGCATGTTTTTCCCATATTTTCACTAGAATTTCACCCTTCCAAAAAAATTTCAAAATTTTTCACTCTTTCAGACATCAAAATGCAGTTATGATTGGTAAAGAAATGCTGATGTCTATGATATGTATGTAGAGCATTATGATAAGTAGGAGACAACGTGATAACTTTCTTGAATTCATCAATTAGAAATAAGGAATTTGATACTTGAGCACAACTTAGTTTGGATTAGAGACCTCAACCAAATACCTTTTCAAGACTTAGCTATATAATATTAGACCAGTTGAGGATGTATTAGCAATCTAAATGACTAGATGATGCACTGAGCTGAAAGTGAAAAAAGTTAAATAAATAGGGTAGTTTGCAAGCGGCCTTTGCTACTCGAGCACCACTCCTTAAGGGAACTTAAAGCCTGATGCCCTAGGTCGTGTAGGTCTGAGAGTCATTAGAGTGGGACTAGCTACATGGGTAGTTAAAGTTGACGTGTGAAAGCAAACACAAAATAGCCTGAAAAATCAATCTAAAAATACGTAGCCCAATATATTCTTATATTGAAATTCTTAATTGAAAATTCTTGTCACCAAAGCTTAGAACTCAGAAGGTTGTTTGTTGCTGGTATGTCTAGCGACCGGTCGAGGTATTATCTGGTAAGAGTCAAGAGAAGACTATATTGTGTTAACAATCTAGTCTGGACTAATACACACACTACACATCAGGAAAACCTCGTGACTAAGAGAATAGTTCAATCTAGTTATTAAGTTGTTAACCCTGCTTGACCATGATAATCTACTAGAGACATTTGAGACCTTGTCATGGCAACTTAACCAGTCAGACCTATGTTGTGAATTATCTGACTCATTGATAAATTTTGGAATAAAAACATTGCTAAAAATATTAAGTGACTACACCTATGATTTAAAATCAATAATTGATGTGTTCCAACTGATATACTAAAATAGTGTTATTTTACCATATGTTGATTATGAGTAATTAAGGACTTAGATTGACTAATTGTCACATTTAGTCTCTATGCTGTCACTTAATCAATTAGAACCTAAGGCAGAGTACCTATCTTGTAGCTAGTCTGTTGGAAAGTATCTACGATTTTAATTAAATCAATTATCGTACTCCCAGGGAAGTGGTAACGGCTTAGTAGTAACTATCCTCTTACCCTAACTTTTAACCTATGATCCAGTTATGCAATCATTCATCAAAAGCTTTGATGAGAGGGTGATTCATTCTCCACTAGGTTTAAGTCTATTTAAGCCTAAAAAGTGTTTTACAAATAATGTTCTGATTTTATGTTATACTGTTCCTACATGTTGATTGACCTATCTTCGAGTATTTTAGATATATCTTGGTCTAGATTGCAATTATGTACTGAGTCTAAAGGTGTACCACATCTGAGTTACCTGATAAACCGCCCTACTTTAATGACGACCCTACTTACGGTTCGAGCTAAAGGCATCCATGAAAGTCCTATGTCACTTAGGAGATCATGCCGCTCGCCCTAACACCGGCATAAATGCACAAACTCAGCCTACTTAGATTACTTTAACAAACATGGTGATCTATAGGTTATTTCATCTAATATGGCAGACATTAATGCTTTCCGACGGGAAAGTCCTAAATTAATGCTTGTTAAACTAAACAGGTTATGATTAGACCGTGGTTAGGAATTGTCTATAACCATTCATCTAGTTTAAAAGAAACTACAGCAGACATGCAATCATAATGATAGTTAAGCTGGTGACCATTTCAACATGCATAAGACATATTCATACAATCATAGTTCAATATTCATAATACATATTTGGACGAACACAGTACAGACATATAAAGAGAGGGACAAGGGGACCGATGCCATAAAGTATTCACCCTTTACGTAGTCCGTTGATGGAACTACTGCTTGTATATGTTGGACTACTCGACCCGACTCTGCTCGATAGAACCTTCGGAGGACGCTTCCTCAGCCTAGTAGTTGTGCCTTACCTTAATACCCAGCTTAAGCACAACCCTGTTGACTGACTCTTCGAATGCCTAGTGCCCTCTTAGGATCTCCTAATGAAATCCAGGTATTCTATGAATACCAAAAATGAACCTATCTAGTCGTATTCTAAGATTTGAGACAGACTTTCAGAAACGAAGAACACGAGACACTCTCTAAAACTATGAATAAACCTATACTAAAAACCTGAATCGCTAAGTGACTTGTATACTATGGAAAATTGTATACTTGAAGTCACTAAATGACTCAAATCGAGTGGAGAGGAATGATTTCAACTGAGGAAGGCCTGTGGTATTTATAGTAGGGGAACTAGGTGAATTTCTCTCAAAATTTCGATGTGGGACTTTGACCAAGCATTCGGGACGCCCGTCCTGGATCTGGGACGCCCGTCCCGGCCTATTGACCAAGTCAGGATGGCCGTCACAAGTCCTGGACGCCCGTCCTGGGTTCTATATGCCCATCTCGACTTCCAAACTTCTAAAAATCATGTTTTTGCACCGAAATTTGCCATTTTCTTGCAATTTTCACTTGACAATTCCAAAATCACAAAAACTGTGAAATTGAGTTAATAACAATCAATTAAGAACGATTTAACACCAATTTCACCCTAAATTGTGTCTAAAAACATGCTAAAAAAGTGATATGATTTATGCATATCAATAATTTCATGTAGACTTTGCTTGAGGACAAGCAAAAATCTAAGTGTGGGGTTATATGATATGCACAAATCATATCACATTTTAGCATGTTTTTAGGCACAATTTAGGGCAAAATTAGTGTTAAATCATTCTCAATTGACTGTTATTAACTCAATTTCATAGTTTTTGTGATTTTGGAAGGGCCAGGTGACATATGCAAGAAAATGGCAAATTTCGGGCCAAAAACATGATTTTCAAAAGTTCGGAAGTCGGGATGGGCGTCCAGAACCCAGGACAGGCGTCCTGACCTGGTCAACAGACCAGGACGGGCATCCAGGACTTGGGATGGCCGTCTTGACCTGGTCAACTGGTCGGGACGGGCGTCCCGAACGCCTGGTCAAAGTCCCACATAGAGTTTTGCAGAAAACTTCACCCAGTTCCCCTGCTATAAATACCCCAGGCCTTCCTCAATTGAAATCATTCCTCTCCTCTCGATCTGAGTCATTTAGTGACTTCAAGTATACAATTTTCTATAGTATACAAGTCACTTAGTGATTTCAGGTTTTTAGTTTAGGTATATTTCTAGTTTTCGAGAGTGTCTCGTGTTCTTCTTTTTTGAGAGTTTGTCTCAGATCTTAGAATACGACTAGATAGGTTCGTTTTTGGTATTCATAGAATACCTGGGATTTTGTTCGTAGATCCTAAGAGAGCACTAGGCGTTCGAAGAGTCAGTCAACAGGGCTGTGCTTAGGCCGGGTTATAATGTAAAGCATAGCTACTAGGCTGAGGAAGCGTCCTCCGAAGGTTCTGTCGAGCAGAGTCGGGTCGAGCAGTCCAGCATATACAAGCAGTTGCTCCATCAGTGGACTACGTAAAGGGTGAATACTTTATTGCAGAGGTCCCCTTGTCCCTCTCTTTATATGTCTGTATTGTGTTCGTCTAAATACTTATTATGAATATTGAAGTATGATTTTATGAATATGTGTTTTGCATGTTGAAGTCATTTACATTTTTCCAGAAAGGTCACCAACTTAACTATCATTCTGACTGCATGTCTGCTTGCTCTTTTAGACTAGATAAATGGTTATAGACAACTCCTAACCACGGTCTAATCATAACATGTTTAGTTTATCAGGCCTTAATTTAGGACTTCCCGTCAGAAGCATTAAGGTCTACCATATTAGATGAAATAACCTATAGAGCACCATGTTTGTTAAAGTAGTCTAAGTAGGCTGAGTTTGCATGTTTATGCCGGCGTTAGGGCGAGCAGCATGATCTTTTGAGTGACACATGACTTTCATGGATGCCTTTAGCTCGAACCGTGAGTAGGGCCGTCAATGGTGATGGGGCGGTTTATTAGGTAACTCAGATGTGGTACACAAGTAGAATTAGTCCATAATTGCAATCTAGACCAAGATATATCTAAAATACTCGAAGATAGGTCAATCAACATGTAGGAATAATATAACATAAAACTAGAACACTATCTGTAAAACACTCTTGTAGGCTTAAATAGACTTGAACCTAGTAGAGAATGAATCAACCTCTCATCAAAGAATTTGATGAACGATTGCATAACTGGATCATAAGATAAGAGTTAGGGTAAAAGGATAGTTACTACTAAGCCGTTACCACTTCCCTGGGAGTACGATAATTTATTAAATTAAAATTGTAGAAACTTTCCAACAGACTAGCTACACGATAGGTACTCTGCCTTAGGCTCTGATTGATTAAGTGACAACATAGAGACTAAATGTGACAATTAGTCATTCTAAGTCATTAAATTATTCATAGTCAATATATGGTAAACAACACCTATTTTAGCATATCAATCGGGAAGCCATCAGCAGGTTGCTACAGTCAATGTTGCTCCAATGGGAAACTCATACAATCCCAACTGGAGAAATCATATGGGATTTAGCTGTGGAATAATTTTGAAGCTGAAAACTTTTAGAAGATACCACCACAGCAAAGTCCCTACTCGCAGAATCAACAGATGAGATATTGTTATTGGTCAAACCCGTTTATTGTTATAGAAGTGTCGCCATACGGAGCATGTGTTATAATGGATAAGGGCAGCACCTCTCAAAAAGTAAACATGCAACAATTAAAGCCATACCAGTACAAGCAAGTGACCTACCAAGCGGTATCGAACGGTCGATAGATATAGAGGAATTTGGTGTGGTATCAGGAGCATAGCAATGGAGGAGCTTGCATCCCCTGCATACCAATCAGCTGTGAGAAACTTCCCCGAGGAGTCTCAAATACTTGGGCCCAGATCTACACCACTGGAGCCTCCTACCACCACGGCTTCACCAAAGCATCAGGTTTTTTTTCTACCATTCGAAACTTGCATGCAATACCTTCACAAACATTGGCAGGTAGGAGCACCACTCCAGATAAGTCACGTTCCTGGACACATTACTAAATTGTAAGAAACTTCGCAAATGATTTGAGGAAGCAGTCCTTGGTGCTCGAGCCATTCATCACACGGATAGGCCACTACCTGGAGTTCTACATTGAGGAATCATAGTTGATGAGGATAGCTCCACGTACCATTCCTGCCGATATAACTGTTCATCGGATTATGGGAATGGTAAGGTAGATACACCCTCCATATGGAACTCACTGCAAGAATCATCAAACCCAGAGCTTATAGAATCGAGGGCACTTCAGTGATAGCACATGATCAAGGTAAAGATCAAATTGGTAGATCAGAGCTGACCCTTCTATTCAAGACATGAAGGGAGTTTTTAACCCTCATCTCCTTTACTTTTATATTATTCTATCTTTCCTTGTTGTTTTCATTTCGTGTTTTGTTTGTTTTTTCTTGTTTTTGTATTAACACTCTTATTTCTCAAATAAGTGTGGGGTAAGACTTTTGTTTGTCTTGTTTCTTTTCTTTCTCTTCCCCTTAGTTAGTCAAATAAGTGTGGGGTAAGAGTTTTATGCTCATGTTGAGTTTTGCTCTGTTTTTCAAATAAGTGTGGGGAGTTTAGATATGCATGAACACTGAGGACAGTGTCAAACTTAAGTGTGGGATAGCAGTGCACAGTGCACTGTAGCAGTAAAATTTTTGCATGTTTTCCCATATTTTCACTAAAACTGCACCCTTCCAAAATTTTGTTTTTCAAAATTTTTCACTCTTTCAGACTTCAAAATGCAGTTAAGATTGGTAAAGAAATGCTTATGTCTATGATATGTATGTAGAGCATTATTATCAGTAGGAGGTAACATGATAACTTTATTGAATTCATTAATTAGAAATAAGGAATTCCTGATACTTGAGCACAACTTAGTTTGGATTAGAGACCTCAACCAAATATATTTTCAAGACTTAGCTAAATAATATTAGACCAGTTGAGGATGTATTAGCAATCTAAATGGCTAGATGATGCTCTGAGCTGGAAGTGAAAAAGTTAAATAAATAGGGTAGTTTGCAAGCGGGCTTTGCTACTCGAGCATCACTCCTTAAGGGAACTTAAAGCCCGATGCCCTAAGGTCGTGTAGATCTGGGAGTTATTGGAGTGGGACTCGCTACATGGGTAGTTAAAGTTGACGTGTGAAAGTGAAAACAAAAATACCCTGAACAATCAATCTAAAAATACATAGCCCAGTGTATTCTTATATTGAAATTCTTAATTGAAAATCCTTGTCACCAAAGCTTAGAACTCAGAAGGTTGTTTGTTGTTGGTGTGTCTAGCGACCGGTCGAGGTATTATCTGGTAAGAGTCAAGAGAAGACTATATTGTGTTGACAATCTAGTCAGGACTAATACACACACTACACATCAGGAAGACCTCGTGACTAAGAGAAGAGTTCAGTCTAGTTATTAAGTTGTTAACCCTGCCTAACCGTGATAATCTACTAGAGACATTTAAGACCTTGTCATGGCAACTTAACCAGTCAGACCTGTGTTGTGAATCATCTGACTCAGTGATCAATTTTGGAATAAAAATATTGCTAGGAATTTTAAGTGACTACACCTATGATATAAAATCAATAATTTCATGTAGACTTTGATTGAGGACAAGCAAAAAGCTAAGCGTGGGGTTATATGATATGCACAAATCATATCACTTTTTTAGCATGTTTTAGGTACAATTTAGGGCAAAATTGGAGTTAAATCGTTCTCAATTGACTGTTATTAACACAATTTCACAGTTTTTGTGATTTTGGAAGTGCCAGGTGAAATATGTAAGAAAATGGCAAATTTCGGGGCAAAAACATGATTTTCGGAAGTTCAGAAGTAAGGATGGGCATACAAAGACCAGAACGGGCATCCCAACCCGGTCAAAGTACCAGGATGGGCTTCCAGGACCCGGGATGGGCGTCCTGACCTGGTCAACTGGTCGGGACGGGCGTCCCAAATCCGTGAACAGTATCCCACACTGATGCAACCCTAATTCAAGAAGTTAAAGCCTTATTTTGGGCTGTTTGTTTTAAGCCCAACGTTTTAAAAGGAAGGGCCTTGTTTGGGAATATGTTTAAATTATATTTTTTGTGGGTTTTTAAATTCTATTTTTAGGGAGCTTTTAAATTCTATTTTAGTGGGCTTTTAAATTCTATTTTTAGTGAGCTTTACTAAAAGACTCAGCCCAACATATCTATTGTAGAATTAGGTCATCTTCTCCTCTATAAATAGAATAAGATGGGCTGTTTTGGAGGGGGGAGAAAAATGAAATTTGTGAGTCTTTTTTTAAACAAATCAGATTCAGGTTTGTTTTACCTTAAGGATTGATTCAACTTATCAAGTAAGTAAACTTGTGGCGTTAATTCAATTCTCTTTCTCTTTGATTTCTCTTTGATTTCTCTTTGTTACCATTTCCTTGCTAATTTGGGGGTGAAGGGATTCGGGGAGTTTATTACCTTAAGGATTGATTCAACTTATCAAGTAAGTAAACTTGTGGCGTTAATTCAATTCTCTTTCTCTTTGATTTCTCTTTATTACCATTTCCTTGCTGATTTGGGGGTGAAGGGATTCAGGGAGTTTACCATCTTTGATTTCTCTTTGTTACCATTTCCTTGCTGATTCGGGGGTGAAGAGATTCGAGGAGTTTACCAAGGGTTGATTGAGTTTAGATTAGGGACAATTTTTGATGCAGAGGTGATTCTTGATCAGTTCTTGAATTGTTGCTGTATCATTTTTGGTATCAGAGGTAAGTTCAAATTCAATCTATATATCCTTTAAATTTCTGTTTATTTTTTATTATTATTGTCAATTTCTCATTTAGTAAAACAAAAGTTGTGTTCTTTATCTCTGAATTTCAAACCTAAGATATAAATATATATATATATATATATATATATAAAGTAGTGTTCTTTATCTCTTAATTTTAGACCTGATATATATAAAAATATTCAATCTATATATCCTTTAAATTTCTGTTTATTTGTCATTATTATTTTCAGTTTGTCATTCAGTAAAAAGAAAAAAGTTGTGTTCTTTATCTCTGAATTTCAGACCTGAGATATATATATATATATAAAATAAAAAAAGTGGTGGTCTTTATCTCTTAATTTTAGACCTGGTATATATAAAACAAAGGGAACTTTCCAAAATTTATGTGCCCACATATCAGATTTCATTCCAAATTTGTCATCTTTTGCCTCTTTACATCATATTACATCTAGTTTTATGACATATTTCGTTCTTTAGGATTTATTTGTTATCCATTGAATTAAGGTTGCTAATTTGCTTATTTGGTATTGTTTGATTGGTCCGGACAAGTAAAACTACTGCTTGAATCTCGAGTGGAAAAAGGCAGAAAACTGTGAGCTCATTAAAGGGTAAAAGCCAATACTTTGAGTGAAACACGAGGGTTTCCAATCAAATTTGAGTGAAACACGTGAGGGAGTGTTTGTGAGGATTGCTAACAATTTTTTTGCAGGTTTTACATCATGACAAAATCAAACGAAAGCAAAGAAAGTGATGGGAAAGGTTTTGATTCGAGGACGAATCCTTTTGAAGAGGGAGAGAATGATGCAACCCTAATTCAAGAAGTTAAAGCCTTATTTTGGGCTGTTTGTTTTAAGCCCAACGTTTTAAAAGGAAGGGCATTGTTTGGGAGTATGTTTAAATTCTATTTTTAAGTGGGTTTTTAAAATCTATTTTTAGGGGCTTTTAAATTCTATTTTTAGTGAGCTTTTAAATTCTATTTTTAGTGGGCTTTTAAATTCTATTTTTAGTGGGCTTTACTAAAAGACTAAGCCCAACATATCTATTGTAGAATTAGGTCATCTTCTCCTCTATAAATAGAATAAGATGGGGCTATTTTGGAGGGGGGGAGAAAAAAAATGAAATTTGTGAGTCTTTTTTAAACAAATCAGATTCAGGTTTGTTTTACCTTAAGGATTGATTCAACTTATCAAGTAAGTAAACTTGTGGCGTTAATTCAATTATCTTTCTCTTTGATTTTCTCTTTGTTACCATTTCCTTGCTGATTTGGGGGCGAAGAGATTCAAGGAGTTTATTACCTTAAGGATTGATTCAACTTATCAAGTAAGTAAACTTGTGGCGTTAATTCAATTCTCTTTCTCTTTGATTTCTCTTTGTTACCATTTCGTTGCTGATTTGGGGGTGAAGAGATTCGGAGAGTTTACCAAGGGTTGGTTGAGTTTAGATCAGGGACAATTTTTGATGCAGAGGTGATTCTTGCTCAGTTCTTGAATTGTTGCTGTATCATTTTTGGTATCAAGAGCTAAGTTCAAATTCAATCTATATATCCTTTAAATTTCTGTTTATTTTTTAATATTATTGTGAGTTTCTCATTTAGTAAAAGAAAAAAAAAGTTGTGTTCTTTATCTCTGAATTTCAGATATGAGATATATATATATATATATAAAATGTTGTGTTCTTTATCTCTGAATTTAAGATCTGAGATATATATATATATATATATATAAGTGGTGGTTTAAAAAAAAGGAACTTTCCAAAATTTATGTGCCCACAAATCAGATTTCATTCCAAATTCGTCATCTCTTGCCTCTTTACATCATATTACATCTAGTTTTGTGACATCTTTCTTTCTTTAGGATTTATTTGTTTTCCATTGAATTAAGGTTGCTAATTTGCTTATTTGGTATTGTTTGATTGGTCCGGACAAGTAAAACTACTGCCTGAATCTAGAGTGGAAAAAGGCAGAAAATTGTGAGCTCATTAAAGGGTAAAAGCCAATACTTTGAGTCAAACACGAGGGTTTCCAATCAAATTTGAGTGAAACACGTGAGGGAGTGTTTGTGAGGATTGCTAACAATTATTTTGTAGGTTTTACATCATGACAAAATCAAATGAAAGCAAAGAAAGTGATGGGAAAGGTATTGATTCGAGGACGAATCCTTTTGAAGAGGGAGAGAATGATGAAACCCTTATTCAAAAGTTAAAGCCTTATTTTGGGCTATTTGTTTTAAGCCCAACGTTTTAAAAGGAATGGCCTTGTTTGGGAATATGTTTAAATTCTATTTTTAGTAGGTTTTAAATTCTATTTTTAGGGAGCTTTTAAATTCTATTTTACTGGGCTTTTAAATTCTATTTTTAGTGGGCTTTACTAAAAGACTCAGCCCAACATATCTATTGTAGAATTAGGTCATCTTCTCCTCTATAAATAGAATAAGATGGGGCTGTTTTGGAGGGGGAGAGAAAAATGAAATTTGTGAGTCTTTTTTTAAACAAATTAGATTCAGGTTTGTTTTACCTTAAGGATTGATTCAACTTATCAAGTAAGTAAACTTGTGGCGTTAATTCAATTCTCTTTCTCTTTGATTTCTCTTTGTTACCATTTCCTTGCAAATTTGGGGGTGAAGGGATTCGGGGAGTTTATTACCTTAAGGATTGATTCAACTTATCAAGTAAGTAAACTTGTGGCGTTAATTCAATTCTCTTTCTCTTTGATTTCTCTTTATTACCATTTCTTTGCTGATTTGGGGGTGAAGGGATTCGGGGAGTTTACCATCTTTGATTTCTCTTTGTTGCCATTTCCTTGCTGATTCGGGGGTGAAGAGATTCGAGGAGTTTACCAAGGGTTGATTGAGTTTAGATCAGGGACAATTTTTGATGCAGAGGTGATTCTTGCTCAGTTCTTGAATTGTTGCTGTATCACATATTGATTTTTGAAGAGAAATTCACTCAATTCCCTTGTGCTATGCATAAATCATATCACGTTTTTTTCATGTTTTTAGGCATAATCTAGGGTGAAATTGAGGGCAAATCGGTCTTAACTCAATTTCACAGTTTTTATGATTTTGGAAGTGTCAAGTGAAAAGTGGAAGAAAATGGCAAATTTTGGGGCAAAAACGCAATTTTTCAGAAGTTCGGACTTCGGGGAGGGCGTCCTGACCTGGTCAACAGACCGGGACGGGCGTCCCAATCCGGGACGGGTGTCCCGAACCAGAATTCAGAATCCCACTGATACGTGAAAATCGTATCACATTTTTAGCATGTTTTTATGTATGTTTTAATGTGAAATCGAGAGTAAATTGACATTAATTGTTTACTATTTACTTGATTTCACGGTTTTTATGATTTTGGAAGTGTCAGGTGAAAAGTAGATGAAAACAGCAAATTCTGGGGCAAAAACGCAATTTTTGGAAATGTTGACCCGGTCAAAGGTCCGGGACGGGCGTCCCGACCCAGTCAAACTGCCAGGACGGGCGTCCTGAACCGGGACGGGCGTCCCGAACCTGGTCAACGAATCAGGACGGGCGTCCCGAGCCGCCAGAAGCTGTCCCACATCGAATTTTTCAGAGATTTTCACTCCGGGAAGCTCTATAATACCTCAGGCCTCCAGCAGTTGAATTCATCCCTCTCCACTCGATCTGAGTCATTAAGTGGTTTCCAGTGTACAATTTTCCAGTACACAACTCACTCAGAGACTCGGATCCTAGTTTTCTTTCTTATTAGTGTTTGTTTTAGTTTCTGAGAAATAGTCTCAGATCTTAGGCTTCTATAGATAGGTTTGTTTCTGGTGTTCATAGAACACCCTGGATTTCGTTAGGATCCTAAGAGAGCTCTAGGCGTTCGAAGAGTCAGTCCACAGGCTAGGCTTAAGCCCAGGATGTAGGTAAAGTCTAGCTACTAGGCTGAGGAAGCGTCCTCCGAAGGTTCTAGTGAGTAGAGTCGGGTCAAGCAATACGGCATATCAGCATACGCTCCATCGCGCGAGACTTCGTAAGGGTGAATTCTTTATGGCATCGGTCCCCCTGTCCCTCTCTATATGTTGTTATTATTGTGTTTTGTCCAAATAACAGTTCTGAATACCAGATTATGATTTTTTATGAATATTTGTTAGATATGTTGAAGTTATTATGTTTTTCTAGAATAGCCACCTGCTAAATATTCACTATGCCTGCATGTTTAATGTGCTCTTTTAAACTAACGTTAGGGTTATAGACAATTCCTAACCACGGTCTAATCATACCTGTTTAGTTTAACAGGCATCAATAGGATTGGTGTCTGCCATGCTAGATAAATACATGCTGAACACCCTGCTTTTTAAAGTAGTCTAGGTAGTGAGTCGAGCTGAGTCCGATTATGCCGGCGGCTAGGGCAAGCAGTATGATCCCCAAAGTGACATAGGGCTTTCATGGATGCCTTCGTCCCGAACCGTGAGTGAGTGGGCCGTCATTAAGGTAGGGCGGTTTATTAGAGACCTCGGATGTGGTACGCCTTTAGACACAGAACATAGTTGCAATCCAGGCTAAGATGCATCTAAAATACTCTAAGACAGGTCAATCAACATATAGGAACAGTATATGCATAGAATCAGAACTCATCTTTAAAACACTTTTAGGATTAATTAGACTTGAACCTATGGAAATGGATCACCCTCTCATCAAAGATATTGATGAAGATTGCATACTGGATCATAAGATAAGAGTTAGGATAAGAGGCTAGTTACTACTAAGTCGTTGCCACTTCCCTGGGAGTACGATATTTATTTAATAAATCGTAGATACTTTCCTAGACTAGCTACACGATAGGTACTCTGCCTTAGGTTCTGGCTGATTAAGTGACACCATAGAGACTAAAGGTGACAATTAGTCAATCATAGTCCTTAATTATTCATAATCAACATAGGGTAAAATAACACCTATTTAGCATGTCAATTGGAATCGCATCAGATTTTTGGCGCCGTTGCCGGGGAAATATCATAATGGATTTAGGATTAAAGGCCACAATTCTAGAGACTTATGATAGGTAACGGTAGTAACCTAGACCTTAGACCTGCACTTATGTTATACCAGTTAGACAATCAATTTCCGAAATATAGGATTATCATAACTAATTAATTTTAGATGTTATCTGAAATTAAGACATTTAGGATAATCAAATTTTAGAAATTATTCTAAAACCATATTAAGGAAATTTACTTTGCTTTCACATAAAAAAAAAAAAATGTTAAAAATTTAAAATCCCAAAAGATGTATCTTTCTTGCTCACGGTGAGTTGCTCCTTTTCCCTATCTCTTGTTTTTTTTTTGTTGTTTCTTAGTTGCTCTTTTTCATGTTTTTTCTTCCTTTATTTAATTTCGAAAATAAAATGGAATGAGGATAAATATATTTTTCTTCTGAGTTGTAAAATTGTTGGCTCAGATTTTTATCGGAAGAACTCTATTTTAGAATTTTCTTAGAGTCATGCCGCCTTATTAGGATGAGTTATGAAATTGTTTTTTTTTTTCCTTTAGCCCAGACCTTTGAATGTTCTATTGGAAAAAGGATGTTCCTTTTGTTTTGCTGATGATTGCATGAGAATGTTTAAAACCAAAAGGAATTATTCACCCATTATGACATCACGTGATTGAAATCTGCTTTTTGAATGAATATGTGATGTAGTAAGAATTGTTTTAGACAGAAACATGATAAGAAAGTTCATGTATGATAATCCTAATCTTATCTATCTTGTCTAAACAATAGGTTACACTGATCACTCTGAGATGTCTGTGTTCAATAAAACTGATACTGAACCATAATTGATTAAGTTAGGTTTTATTGTTACTTGATTTGATATAGAATAAAGGGATAAGAAAAAGGTTGAAAATCTAGAAAGCAAACCATTGGTCTAGATATAAAACCCCGAGTTAGAGGCTAGTGTAATACTGATAATTTTTGGATGAAAGCTTATTTGCATTGTTTGCTATGTATAATAATTCTCATCTGTGGTTTTATTGCAATTATCTAGTCACTGAATAAGTTCCAAGTGATATGACTTATCAGCAAAAGAGAAATTCTTTGCTGATTTGAAATTTACTACTGGGCAGTTTCTCTTCTATTTCAAATTTTTACAGATCAGTTGATCAGAAGATGTGTCTCAGAAGATGAAGGACACAAGATTTTGGAGCATTGCCCTAAAGAATCTACGGGAGACCAATTGACTACTATCAACACTGTCCGGAAAGTGTTGAAAGCAGGATCTTGTTGACCCACCATATTCAAGGATTTTGTATCTCTGATACAGTCCTGCGATGCTTGCCGAATAACAGGTAACACATCTTCCAGAGATCATCTACCCCAGCGACGTACACAGAATGTTGCAACTGTTGATATCAGTGGTATTTCGAATCCTTTTCCTTTCTTTCCTTTGAACATAATACATCATAGTAGTCGTGGAACACTTTTCGAAATAGCCTAAACCACAGCATTACCTACTAATGATGTTAGAGTCATGTGCAGATTCTAGTTGTTTTCCAGATTCAGAGTGCCGATGTCTTAGGAGAGAGAATTGTTCAGCCTGTGTATCAAATCTGTGAAGTCTGCTAAGTACCACACTCTAGCAGGGATTGCTATGGGAATGAATACGAACCATTCCAAAAGTGGTTGGAGCAGTTTACTGCAGAATGCTGCTCCAATGGAAATGCATACAATCCCAACTAGAGGAATCATATGGGATTTAGCTGAGGAATAATTCGGAAGCTGGAAACTTTCAAATACCACCACACAAAACCCCTACCCGCAGAATCATAGATGAGATACTGGCAACAATTAAAGCCAGATCAGTGCAAGCAAGTGATCTACCAAGAGGTAACGAACGGTTGGCAGATATAGAGGAATTTTGGCATTGTCAGGAGCATAGCAATGGAGGAGCTTGCATTCCCTGCATACCAATCAGCTGTGAGAAACTTCCTCGAGGAAGTCTCAAATCTTGGGCCCAGATCTACACACTGGAGCCCCCTACCACCACAGCTTCGCCAAACTTCAGGTATCTTTTCTTCCATTCGAGACTTGCATGCAATACCTTTACTAACATTGGCAGGTAGGCACACCAATCCAAAGAAGTCTCATTCCTAGACACGTTCCTTCTGGACACGTTGCTACGATTACGAGAAACTTTGTAGATGATTCGAGGAAACAGTCCTTGGGGCTTGAGTCATTCATCAAATGGATATGCCACTACCTAGAGCTCGACAATGAAGGATCGGAGCTGGCGTCATCCGCTCCAATATCTAGAGCTTGTAGAGTCAGAAACACCTCAGCAATAGCACATGGCTAAGGTGAAGAGCCAATTGACAAATCAGACAAGACCCTTCTGCTCGCGACATGAAGGGAGTTTTTCTAATCCTCATATTCCTTTTATTTTGTGTTCTGTTTTGCTATCCTTCTTGTTTGGTAGTTTTATTTTCTCTCTTACCCTTAGTTAGTCAAATAAGTGTGGGGTAAGAGTTCTTTGTTTTGTTTGTGTTTCTTGTTTTCAAATAAGTGTGGGGTAATTAGATATGCATGAACACTGAGGACAGTGCCAGACTTAAGTGTGGGGTAGCAGTGCACGGTGCACTGTAGCAGTTTGCACTGTAGTAGTTTGCAAAACTTTTCGCATGATTTTGCTTGTTTTCCCCGTATTTTCACATTTTCACACCCTTCCAAAATTTTTCAAAATTTTTCCGTCTTTCAGACTTCTAAATGCAGTATGCTTGGTTAAACAAATTGCTTATGTCTATGATATGTAGGTAGTATGTTATGGTTAGTAGGAGATAATTGATAGCTATCTTGGACTAATTGATTAGGAATAGGGAATTCCTGATAACTGAGCACAACCTTGTCTGGATTAGAGACCTCAACCAATTGCCTATTCGAGACTCCACTAGATAAAATTAGACCAGTTGTGGATATATTGGCAGTTAGAATGACTAGATGAGACTCTGAGCTAAAAGTGAAAGGAACATTAAGGAAGTTAATTACAATAGGGTAGTTTGCCAGCGGCCTTCGCTACTCGAGCACCACTCCTTCGGGGAATTTAAAGCCTGATGCCCTAAGGTCGTGTAGATCTGGGAGTCATCAGAGTGGGACTCGCTACATGGGTAGTTGAAGTTGACGTGTTCTAAGCTGACTCGAAATACCCTGAATCTATAAAGAAAATAACTAAGTGCTAAAACATTAAAAATCTTATCACCAAAGCTCAGAACTCAGAAAGTTATCTGTTGTCAGTGTGTCTAGCGATAGGTCGAAGCATTATCTGGTAGCAGTTAAGATAAGAGTTCATTGTGTTGACTATCTGGTCTAGACTAGTACACACACTACACATCAGGAAGACCCTGTGACTAAGAAAAAAGTCCAACTTAGTTGTTGATTTGTTTTCTGCCTGATCATAACAAGCTACTAGAAACATTTGAGACCTTGTCATAGCAACCTAACCAGTCAGACCTGTGTTAAGAATTGTCTGAAGAATTTTTGGAATAAAAACATGATTAGGAATTTTAAGTGACTGCACTACGGTTTAAAATCACTAACTCCATGTAGACTTTGCTTGAGGACAAGCAAAAAGCTAAGTGTGGGGTTATCTGATATGCGAAAATCGTATCACATTTTTAGCATGTTTTTATGTATGTTTTAATGTGAAATCGAGAGTAAATTGACATTAATTGTTTACTATTTACTTGATTTCATGGTTTTTATGATTTTGGAAGTGTCAGGTGAAAAGTAGACGAAAACAGCAAATTCTGGGGCAAAAACGCAATTTTTGGAAATGTTGACCTGGTCAAAGGTCCGGGACGGGCGTCCCGACCCAGTCAAACCGCCAGGACGGGCATCCCGAACCTGGTCAACGAATTAGGACGGGCGTCCCGAACCGGGACGGGCATCCCGAGCCGCCAGAAGCTGTCCCACATCGAATTTTTCAGAGATTTTCACTCCGGGAAGCTGCTATAAATACCCCAGGCCTCGAGCAGTTGAAATCATCCCTCTCCACTCGATCTGAGTCATTAAGTGGTTTCCAGTGTACAATTTTCCAGTACACAACTCACTCAGAGACTCGGATCTCAGTTTTCTTTCTTATTAGTGTTTGTTTTAGTTTTTGAGAAATAGTCTCAGATCTTAGGCTTCTATAGATAGGTTCGTTTCTGGTGTTCATAGAACACCCGGAATTTCGTTAGGAGATCCTAAGAGAGCTCTAGGCGTTCGAAGAGTCAGTCCACAGGGCTAGGCTTAAGCCCAGGATGTAAGGTAAAGTCTAGCTACTAGGCTGAGGAAGCGTCCTCCGAAGGTTCTGGTGAGTAGAGTCGGGTCAAGCAATACGGCATATACAGCAGTACGCTCCATCGGCGAGACTTCGTAAAGGGTGAATTCTTTATGGCATCGGTCCCCCTGTCCCTCTCTTATAGTTATTGTGTTTTGTCCAAATAACAGTTCTGAATACCAGATTATGATTTTTATGAATATTTGTTAGATATGTTGAAGTTATTATGTTTTTCTAGAAATAGCCACCTGCTAAATATTCACTATGTCTGCATGTTTAATGTGCTCTTTTAAACTAACGTTAGGGTTATAGACAATTCCTAACCACGGTCTAATCATAACCTGTTTAGTTTAACAGGCATCAATTAGTATTGGTGTCTGCCATGCTAGATAAAATAACATGCTGAACACCCTGCTTGTTAAAGTAGTCTAGGTAGGAGTCGAGCTGAGTCCGATTATGCCGGCGGCTAGAGCAAGCGGTATGATCCCCGAAGTGACATAGGGCTTTCATGGATGCCTTCGTCCCGAACCGTGAGTAGGGCCGTCATTAAGGTAGGGCGGTTTATTAGAGACCTCGGATGTGGTACGCCTTTAGACACAGAACATAGTTGCAATCCAGGCTAAGATGCATCTAAAATACTCGAAGACAGGTCAATCAACATATAGGAACAGTATAGCATAGAATCAGAACTCATCTTTAAAACACTTTTAGGATTAATTAGACTTGAACCTAGTGGAGAATGGATCACCCTCTCATCAAAGATATTGATGAAGATTGCATAACTGGATCATAAGATAAGAGTTAGGATAAGAGGCTAGTTACTACTAAGCCGTTGCCACTTCCCTGGGAGTACGATATTTATTTAATAAAATCGTAGATACTTTCCAATAGACTAGCTACACGATAGGTACTCTGCCTTAGGTTCTGGCTGATTAAGTGACACCATAGAGACTAAAGGTGACAATTAGTCAATCATAGTCCTTAATTATTCATAATCAACATAGGGTAAAATAACACCTATTTAGCATGTCAACCGGAATCGCATCACCCACATCGAATTTTTGAGAGAAAATCACTCCAGAAAGCTGCTATAAATACCCCAGGCCTTCCTCAGTTGAAATCATCCCTCTCCACTCGAACTGAGTCATTCAGTGGTTTCCAGTGTACAATTCTCGAGTACACAACTCACTCGGAGACTCAGATTTCAGTATAAGTTTTCTTTCTTTCCTTTTTGTGTTTCGTTTTTCTTAGTTTCTGAGAAATAGTCTCAGATCCTAGGGTTCGATAGATAGGTTCGTTTCTGGTATTCATAGAATACCCGGGGTTTCGTTAGGAGATCCTAAGAGGGCTCTAGGTGTTCGAAGAGTCAGTCCACAGGGCTGGGCTTAAGCCCAGGACGTATGGTAAAGTCCAGCTACTAGGCTGAGGAAGCGTCCTCCGAAGGTTCTGTCGAGCAGAGTCGGGTCAAGCAATACGACATATACAGCAGTACGCTCCATCGGCGAGACTACGTAAAGGGTGATTTCTTTATGGCATCAGTCCCCCTGTCCCTCTCTTATATGTTGTTATTGTGTTTGTCCAAATATCAATTATGAATACTGGATTATGATTATTATGGATATTTGTTATATATGTTGAAGTTGTTATGTTTTTCCGGAAATAGCCACTTGCTTAAATATTCATTATGTCTGCATGTCTAATGTAGTTGATATGCATAAATCATATCACTTTTTAGCATGTTTTTAGATATAATTTAGGGTGAAATTGATAGGAAATCGGTCTTAATTAATTGTTATTTACTCAATTTCACAATTTTTATGATTTTGGAAGTGTCAGGTGAAAAGTAGACGAAAACAGCAAATTTTGGGGCAAAAATGCAATTTTTGGAAATGCTGACATGGTCAACGGGCCAGGAAGGGCGTCCCGAATCAGGACGGGCTTCCCGACCCAGTCAAAGCACCAGTTCGGCCGTCCCAATCCAGGACGGGCGTCCCGAAGCACCAGAAGTTGTCCCACATCGAAAGTTTTGGAGATTTTCACTCCAGAAAGCTGCTATAAATACCCTAGGCCTCCAAGAGTTGAAATCATCCCTCTCCACTCGATCTGAGTCATTCAGTGGTTTCCAGTGTACAATTCTCTAGTACACAACTCACTCGGAGACTCAGATTTTAGTAAAAGTTTTCTTTCTTTCCTTTTTTGTGTTTTCGTTTTTCTTAGTTTCTGAGAATTAGTCTCAGATCCTAGGGTTCGATAGATAGGTTCGTTTCTGGTATTCATAGAATACCCGGATTTCGTTAGGAGATCCTAAGAGGGCTCTAGGCGTTTGAAGAGTCAGTCCACAGGGCTGGGCTTAAGCTGGGTATTAAGGTAAAGCCTAGTTACTAGACTGAGGAAGCGTCCTCCGAAGGTTCTGGCGAGCAGAGTCGGGTCAAGCAATACGACATATACAGTAGTACGCTCCATCGGCGAGACTACGTAAAGAGTGATTTCTTTATGGCATCAGTCCCCCTGTCCCTCTCTTATATGTTGTTATTGTGTTTGTTCCAAACATTAATTATGAATATGAGATTATGATTCCTATGGATATTTGTTATATATGTTGAAGTTGTTATGTTTTTCCGGAAATGGCCACCTGCTTAATATTCACTATGTCTGCATGTATACTGTGTTCTTTTAAACTAAAATTAGGGTTATAGACAATTCCTAACCACGGTCTAATCATAACCTGTTTAGTTTAACAGGCATCAATTAGTATTGGTGTCTGCCATGCTAGATAAAATAACCTGCGGAACACCCTGTTTGTTAGAGTAGTCTAGGTAGGGGTCGAGCTAAGCGTTTATTCCGGCGGCTAGGGCGAGCGGCATGATCCCCGAAGTGACATAGGGCTTTCATGGATGCCTTTAGCCCGAACCATGAGTAGGGCCGTCATTAAGGTAGGGCGGTTTATTAGAGACCTCGGATGTGGTACGCCTTTAGACACAGAACATAGTTGCAATCCAGGCCAAGACATGTCTAAAATACTCGAATATAGGTCAATCAACATATAGGAACAGTATAACATAGAATCAGGACTCATCTATAAAACACTTCTAGGATTAAGTAGACTTAAACCTAGTGGAGAATGGATCACCCTCTCATCAAAGATATTGATGAAGATTGCATAACTAGATCATAAGATAGGAGTTAGGTAAAAAGGCTAGTTACTACTAAGCCGTTACCACTTTCCTGGGAGTACGATAATTATTTAATAAAATCGTAGATACTTTCCAACAGACTAGCTACACTATAGGTACTCTGCCTTAGGTTCTGGCTGATTAAGTGACACCTTAGAGACTAAATGTGACAATTAGTCAATCACAGTCCTTAATTACTCATAATCAAGATAGGTAAAATAACACCTATTTAGCATATCGACTGGAACACATTAGTAGTTTCTTTTAAACTAAAACTATGGTTATAGACAATTCCTAACCACAGTCTATTCATAACCTATTTAGTTTAACAGGCATCAATTAGTATTGGTGTTTGCCATACTAGATAAAATAACCTACGGAACACCCTGCTTGTTAGAGTAGTCTAAGTAGGTTGAGTAGAGCTTTTATGCCGGCAGTTATGGGCAAGCGGCATGATCTCCGAAGTGACATAGGGCTTTTATGTTGGCGGTTAATAGCTGTCTTTAGTAGTAACTGTGAGTAGGGCCGTTTACCTCGGCGATGGGGCGGTATATCAGATTACTCAGATGTGGTACACCTTTAGATTCAGAACATAGTTGCAATCCAGGCTAAGATATATCTAAAAGACTCGAAGATAGGTCAATCAACATGTAGGAATAGTATAACATAGAATCAGGACCTTATCTATAAAACAGTTTTAGGCTTAATTAGACTTAAACCTAGTGGAGAATGGATCACCCTCTCATCAAAGTTATTGATGAAGATTGCATAACAGGATCATAAGATAGGAGTTAGGATAAAAGACTAGTTACTACTAAGCCGTTACCACTTCCCTGGGAGTACGATATTTATTTAATAAAATCGTAGATACTTTCCAACAGACTAGCTACACGATAGGTACTCTGCCTTAGGTTCTGGCTGATTAAGTGACACCATAGAGACTAAATGTGACAATTAGTCAATCACAGTCCTTAATTAATCATAATCAAACATAGGGTAAAATAACACCTATTTAGCATATCAGTCGGAAAGCCATCAGATTTTTGGCGCCGTTGCTGGGGAAATATAATAATGAATTTAGGATTATTGGCCACAATTCTAGATACTTATGATAGGTAGCGGTAGTAACCTAGACTTTAGATCTACACTTATCTTATGCTAGTTAGACAATCACTTTCCAAATATAGGATTATCATAACTAACTAATTTTAGATATTATCTGAAATTAAGCCACTCAGTGATGCGATTCCGGTTGACGTGCTAAATAGGTGTTATTTTACCCTATGTTGATTATGAATAATTAAGGACTGTGATTGACTAATTGTCACATTTAGTCTCTATGGTGTCACTTAATCAGCCAGAACCTAAGGCAGAGTACCTATCGTGTAGCTAGTCTATTGGAAAGTATCTACGATTTTATTAATTTAATTATCGTACTCCCAGGGAAGTGGCAACGGCTTAGTAGTAACTAGCCTTTTATCCTAACTCCTATCTTATAATCCAGTTATGCAATCTTCATCAAATACTTTGATGAGAGGGTGATCCATTCTCCACTAGGTTTAAGTCTAATTAATCCTAAAAGTGTTTTAAAGATGAGTTCTGATTCTATGTTATACTGTTCCTATATGTTGATTGACCTATATTCGAGTGTTTTAGATATATCTTAGCCTGGAATGCAACTATGTTCTGTGTCTAAAGGTGTACCACATCTGAGGTCTCTACACTACCGCCCCATCGTTAAGGTAAACGGCCCTACTCACGGCCCGGACTAAAGTCAGCAATGAACGGTACCCTATGTCACTTCGGGGTCATGCTGCTCGTCGCAAAACCGCCGGCATAACTCTCTACTCAGCCTACCTAGACTACTCTAACAAACAAGGTGTTCCGTTGGTTATTTTATCTAGTATGGCAGACACCAATACTAAACAGGTTATGAATAGACCGTGGTTAGGAATTGTCTATAACCCTAGTTTTAGTTTAAAAGAGACTTACATTAGACATGCAGACATAATGAATATTTAGCAGGTGGCTATTTCCGGAAAAAACATAAAAACTTCAACATATAACACAACTATTCATAAAATCGTAATCTGATATTCATAATTCATATTTAGAACAAAGCAATAACACATATAAGAGAGGGACATGGGGACCGATGCCATAAAGAAATCACCCTTTACGAAGTCTCGCCTACGGAGCGTACTGCTGTATATGTCGTATTGCTCGCCTGACTCTGCTCACCAGAACCTTCGGAGGACGCTTCCTCAGCCTAGTAGCTAGACTTTACCTTACGTCCTGGGCTTAAGCCTAGCCCTGTGGACTGACTCTTCGAACGCCTAGAGCTCTCTTAGGATCTCCTAACGAAATCCGGGTATTCTATGAATACCAGAAACGAACCTATCTATAGAAACCTAAGATCTGAGACTATTTCTCAGAAACTAAAACAAACACTAATAAGAAAGAAAACTGAGATCCGAGTCTCTGAGTGAGTTGTGTACTGGAAAATTGTACACTGGAAACCACTTAATGACTCAGATCGAGTGGAGAGGGATGAATTCAACTGCTGGAGGCCTGGGGTATTTATAGCAGCTTCCCGGAGTGAAAATCTCTGAAAAATTCGATGTGGGACAGCTTCTGGCGGCTCGGGACGCCCGTCCATTCGTTGACCAGGTTCGGGACGCCCGTCCCGGTTCACGCCCGTCCTGGCGGTTTGACTGGTCGGGACGCCCGTCCGGTTCGGGACGCCCGTCCCGGACCTTTGACCGGGTCAACATTTCCAAAAATTGCGTTTTTGCCCCAGAATTTGCTGTTTTCGTCTACTTTTCACCTGACACTTCCAAAATCATAAAAACCGTGAAATCAAGTAAATAGTAAACAATTAATGTCAATTTACTCTCAATTTCACATTAAAACATATATAAAAACATGCTAAAAATGTGATACGATTTTCGCGTATCAGATAACCCCACACTTAGCTTTTTGCTTGTCCTCAAGCAAAGTCTACATGGAGTTAGTGATTTTAAACCGTAGTGCAGTCACTTAAATTCCTATCATGTTTTTATTCCAAAAATTCTTCAGACAATTCTTAACACAGGTCTGACTGGTTAGGTTGCTATGACAAGGTCTCAATGTTCTAGTAGCTTGTTATGATCAGGCAGAAAACAAATCAACAACTAGGTTGGACTTTTTTCTTAGTCACAGGGTCTTCCTGATGTGTAGTGTGTGTACTAGTCTAGACCAGATAGTCAACACAATGAACTCTTATCTTAACTGCTACCAGATAATACTTCGACCTATCGCTAGACATACTGACAACAGATAACTTTCTGAGTTCTGAGCTTTGGTGATAGATTTTTAATGTTTTAGCACTTAGTTATTTTCTTTATAGATTCAGGGTATTTCGAGTTGCTTAGAACACGTCAACTTCAACTACCCATGTAGCGAGTCCCACTCCGATGACTCCCAGATCTACACGACCTTAGGGCATCAGGCTTTAAGTTCCCCGAAGGAGTGGTGCTCGAGTAGCGAAGGCCGCTGGCAAACTACCCTATTGTAATTAACTTCCTTAAGTTCTTTCACTTTTAGCTCAGAGTCTCATCTAGTCATTCTAACTGCCAATATATCCACAACTGGTCTAATTTTATCTAGTTAAGTCTCGAATAGGCAATTGGTTGAGGTCTCTAATCCAGACAAGGTTGTGCTCAGTTATCAGGAATTCCCTATTCCTAATCAATTAGTCCAAGATAGCTATCAACTATCTCCTACTAACCATAACATACTATCTACATATCATAGACATAAGCAATTGTTTAACCAAGCATACTGCATTTAGAAGTCTGAAAGACGGAAAAATTTTGAAAAATTTTGGAAGGGTGTGAAAATACGGGAAAACAAGCAAAAGCATGCGAAAATTTTCAAACTGCTACAGTGCACCGTGCACTGCTACCCCACACTTAAGTTTGGCACTGTCCTCAGTGTTCATGCATAGCTAATTACCCCACACTTATTTGAAAACAAGAAATAAAACACAATTAAAAGATCCTTACCCCACACTTATTCAACTAACTACGGGTAAGAAGGAACATAGAAATAAAATGAAAGAGATACTCCCTTAGTCTGTGAAGTCCACAATCTGCTCGGACGAGTCAAACGGCTCTCTGTAAATCTTTAGGCGTTGTCCGTTTACTTTTTGAATAATACCGTCAGAATCCATGATGTCACATGCTCCGAAAGGTGATACTTCCTTGATTGTGAACGGTCCTGACCAATAGCTACGCAGCTTTCCTGGGAAAAATTTTAAACGTGAGTTGTACAACAATACCTTATCACCTGGTTCAAAATTTTTCTGGGCTCTGAGTCGTCTGTCATGCCGGAGTTTACTTGTCATTTTGAACTGATGTGAGTTCTCATAGCTTTGAGCCTCCACTCATCCAATTCGTTGAGCTGTAAAATCCGGTGTTCCTTAGTCAAATTATCGTCGAGATTGCATTTTCGTACTGCCCAGTAAGCTCTGTTTCAAGTTCAACCGGAAGGTGGCATGCTTTTCCGTAGACTAGTCGATAGGGTGAGAACCCCGTAGTGGTCTTGTATGCTGTACGGAAGGCCCATAATGCATCCTCCAGTTTATTGGCCAATCCTTACGGTTAACACCCACGGTCTTTTCTAGGATTCTCTTTATTCCCCTATTGGTTACCTCAGCCTGCCCGTTGGTTTGAGGATGGTAGGCTGTGGAAATGCGATGCTGAATTCCGTACTGCTGGAGTACTTTCTGCAATTGAGAGTTGCAGAAGTGCGTACCTCGATCACTGATTAGGGCTTTTGGACATCCAAACCTGGCGAAAATCTGCTTAAGGAATCTGCATACGGCTCGAGCATCATTAGTAGGTAGGGCCTGTGCCTCAGGCCATTTTGAAAAATATTCTACAGCTACTAAGATGTACTTCATACCAAAAGAGGAAGGAAACGGACCCATGAAATCTATACCCCATATGTCAAATATTTCTACACTTTGAATTACCTGTTGGGGTAGATTATCTCGAGAAGATATGGTTCCCGCTTTCTGACAGGCATCGCACGATCCTGTAAATGCTGCGGCGTCTTTGAATATGGTGGGCCAGTAAAAGCCTGCTTCTAATACTTTTCGGGCGTGTTGGCTGCAGCTAAGTGACCGCCTGTTGGTCCGCAGTGACAATGTTCCAGAATTTGGAAACCTTCTTCTTGAGATACACATCTTCTGATCATCTGATCTGCACATATTTTAAATAGAAAAGGATCTTCCCAATAGTAATATTTCAGGTCAGCAAAGAATTTTTTCTTTGTTGAGCAGTGATATCACTAGGGAGAGTCCGGGCTGCCAAGTAATTTGCTATATCTGCAAACCAAGGGGGTGAGAAAATAGCAAATAATGCACATAGATTCTCATCCGGAATTTATCAGATATGATTGTCTCATCAATGGCTTCTAGGGTCGGATTTTCTAACCTAGACAAGTGGTCTGCGGCTAAGTTTTCTGCCCCTTTCTTATCCCGGATTTCTATGTCAAATTCTTGAAGCAATAAAACCCATCTAATCAATCTTGGTTTTGCGTCGGTTTTATTGAACAAGTATTTTAGTGCCGAATGATCAGTATAAACAATAGTTTTAGACAGACTAGATAGGATCGAAACTTATCAAATGCATATACTACTGCTAATAATTCCTTTTCTGTCGTAGTGTAATTTTCCTGAGCATCAGTTAAGGTTTTACTAGCATAATATATTACATGAAATTTCTTATCATGTCTTTGTCCTAAAACTACTCCTACTGCATAGTCACTAGCATCACACATAAGCTCAAAAGGTAGACTCCAGTCAGGTGATGTCATGATAGGTGCAGTAGTTAAGAGTTCCTTAAGTCTATTAAAAGCTTTTAGACATTTTCATCAAAGACAAATGGAACATCTTTTCCGAGTAAATTGGTCAACGGCCTGGCTATTAATGAAAAATCTTTTATGAACCTACGATAAAAGCCAGCGTGTCCCAAAAAACTCCTAACGGCTCTCACATTTTTGGGAGGAGGTAGTTTTGAAATAACTTCAATTTTTGCCTTATCTACTTCCATACCTAGGTGTGAGATCTTATGTCCTAAAACGATTCCCTCTTTTACCATGAAGTGGCATTTTTCCCAATTTAAAACCAGGTTAGATTTTATACAACGTTTCAACATTAACTCCAAGTTCTTTAGACAAACCTCAAATGAATTACCAAAACAGAAAAGTCATCCATAAATACTTCCATAGATTTTCCTAACATGTCCTCAAAGATAGCAGTCATACAACGTTGAAATGTAGCAGGTGCATTACACAAACCAAAAGGCATCCTTCTATATGCAAATGTTCCAAAAGGGCATGTGAATGTAGTTTTATGCTGGTCCTCAGGGGAAATAGGAATTTGAAAATAACCAGAAAACCCATCAAGAAAGCAATAAAACATGTGTCCAGATAATCTTTCTAACATTTGGTCAATAAAAGGAAGGGGAAAGTGATCTTTTCGTGTGGCCGTATTTAATTTTCTATAGTCTATGCATACACGATGACCAGTTACAGTTCTTGTAGGGATTAGTTCATTATGCTCATTCCTAACAACTGTTATACCGCCTTTCTTAGGTACTACCTGCACCGGGCTTACCCACTCACTATCTGAGATAGGGTAGATAAGTCCTGCATCTAACAGTTTAATGACTTCTTTCTTAACAACATCACACACATTAGGATTCAACCTCCTTTGAGGTTGCACACATGGCTTATACTCATTTTCTAGAAGAATCTTATGCGAACAAAAGCTTGGATTAATACCTGGGATATCCGCAATTTTGTAGGCAAAGGCTCTTCTATGCTTTCTGCACATGTCCACAGTCAGCTTCCTTTGTTCTGCAGTCAGATCAGCTGCAAGAATAATGGGAAGTTTCTTGTTGTCATCTAGGAATTCGTAGCACAGATGAGTGGGTAGTTCCTTCAGTTCCAAGTCTGGTGGATCTTCAAACGAGGTTCTCTTTCTTCATCTCATCATCACCTATCTCAGTGAAACTATCAGAAGTAATTTCATTTTCAGAAGAGCTAAGTTCAGACTCCTCTAATTCTAGGGAGTCCTCACTTAGAATTTGATAGTTTGAGCATAGGTCTGTCACGTTAATTGCAATCAAGTGTTCCATGGCATCCACACAAAAACAAGTATCATCTAAATGCATGGGATACCTAAGGGTCTCATTTAGATCAAAAGTGATGTCATCATTTCCTACCCTTAACTTGATTTGACCATTACTGACGTCTATTAATGCTTTTGAGGTGGCTAGAAATGGTCGACCTAGGATCAGGGGCACTCCTCCTTCCCCATTCATGTCCATGACAACGAAATCCACAGGAAATACAAATTTTCCGACCTTTACTAAGAGGTCTTCAATTATTCCCTTGGGGATTTTGACTGTCCTGTCTGCAAGTTGTATGCACATCCTAGTCGTTTTCAAATCATGCAATCCTAATTTATCAAATAAACTAGATGGCATAAGATTAATACTAGCTCCTAAGTCTGCTAATGCATGCATGTTAGTAATATTTCCAATTGTACATGGCAAGGTAAAACAACCAGGATCTTTCTGTTTAGACGGTAGTTTATTCAACAGAACCGCCGAACATTCTTCATTAAGAACCACCTTGTCCATGTCAAATTTTCTTTTATTACTAACAACTTCTTTTAAAAACTTAGCATACTTTGGCATTTCAGAAATAACATCAAGTAAAGGTAAATTAACATGAATCTGACTAAAATTCCTAAGAAACTTTTCAAATTGCTCCTTATCTTTATTGTGCATAAGTCTGGCAGGGTAAGGTACTTTTGGCCGGTACTCAGGAATAAACTCCGTCTTCCCTTTCCTTGCTACTTCGATCTCGACATCCGTCGGCGTTGGGTCCTTGGAGCCTTCTTCTGGTTCCTGCACAAGAATAGGAGGGTCAGATGGTTTGGGTGGAGATGGAGATAGAATTTTACCAGATCTTAGAGTGATGGTCTTGCATTCAGTTTGAGGGTTGGTCTCAGTGTTGCTTGGTAGCGTTCCCTGGGACCTGTGAGAGAAATGGGTGGATAGTTGACCCATCTGCCTCTCTAAAGTTTGTATAGCAGCTTGTGTGTTTCTGATTGTTTGCTCGGTCTGCTTCTGTCTATTCTCGTTCTGCTGGATTCTTTCTGCGTGAGCTTCCTGAATCTTTCTGTTGGACTCTATCATTTCCTTGTTGGAGTCGGAAATGCTCTTCAGCATGTCTCTGAATTCTTGCATGGGATCAGCTGGAACGATGTAGTTCCTTGGTGCAGGCAGAGCGACTTGCTGGTTCTGCGGATATGGCAGTTGCTGAGGTACTCTTTTCTGGAAGTTAGTAGTCCCGGGATTTTTCTCCAGCTAAATCCCGGATGGTTCTTCCAAGTGGGATTGTAGGTATTTCCTATAGGAGCAGAATTTACTGCGTCCACTTGTTCCATCTCTTCTGGGACAGTTAATATCCCATTACCATAACAATCCCCACTGAAATGTGGTCCTTGGCAAAACTCGCAGACTTGGTATACTGACTGAATGTTTTTCCCTTGTTGGAAAGCATTCAGCTGATTAGTAATGCTGGCCTTCAGTGCCTCAAATTGATCATCAGTGGAGGCAACGACCGCATTTACTGGTTGCTTCTTAGCTCGGCCACTTGTGCGCCAATTCTTGCTGTTCCTGTAGAGTCTCTCCAGAGCGTTTCTAGCATCTACATCACTCATTCCATTGAAACCGCTCTGGGGATTGAGTCCATCGAGAATTTGCTTACCCATGTCTGACATACCCCCGTAAAATTGCTGAATCAGCAATGCCTCGGTAAGTCCATGTTGGGGGCAGAGCCTGAGTAGCTCCTTGAATCTGTCCCAAGCTTCGATCACTGTCTCATCAGCAGCTTGAGTGAAACTAGACAGAGCCCTTCGATATTCTAGGACTCTTGCTGCAGAGTAGTACTCTTCTAGGAAGGCTTTGCTTAACTCGTCCCAAGGGATGATGGAGTTAGTAGGTAGCTGGGCCAACCATCTCTTAGCTCTGTCCCTAAGTGAGTAGGGAAAAGGTTGAGTTTAGTTATTTCTGCAGTATGATCTCCCTTGAGGCCTTCGCAGAGAGAAGAGAAATCAGATAGGTGTTCCAGCGGATTCTAGGCTGCAGTTCCTCCAAACTGAACTCGATTTATAATCAGCTGGATCACATTAGGTTTAAGATCATAGCGAGGGTTCCCAGGGATTCGGATGGCAGATGAGACTGGGATAGTCTGTGGCTGGATGTAGGATTCAAGGGTAGGTCTTTCAGTAGCCATTTCTGTTCTTCGCCTATTAGCTGTGCGAATGATTCGTTCAGGATTTTCAACTGGTGTTTCAAGGTTAGCTTCTGAAGATCGAGTCATGCAACTACAGAGAAGAACACGTTTTAGCCTAAGCAAACTGGTTAGTGAGGTTACAGGGAGAGTGAAAACTTAAAAAAAACTTGGAAGAAAGAGAAAACAAAACAATACAACTATTCACAAAGAGAAAACACAAAAGATAGGGAAAAGAGAATAACTTACCGTTAAACAAGAAAAAGTACAATTTTTTTTTCTTTTAATATTTTGAAAGCAATTAAATTCCCTCAATATGGTTTTAGAATGATGTTCTAAAATTTGATTATCCTAAATGTCTTAATTCCAGATAACATCTAAAATTAATTAGTTATGATAATCCTATATTTCGGAAACTAATTGTCTAACTGATATAACATAAGTGTTGGGTCTAAAGTCTAGGTTACTACCGTTACCTATCATAAGTCTCTAGAATTTTGATCAGGAATCCTAAATTCATTATGATATGTCCCCGGCAACGGCACCAAAAATCTGATGTGATTCCGGTTGACGTGCTAAATTGGTGTTATTTTACCCTGATACGCGAAAATCGTATCACATTTTTAGCATGTTTTTATATATGTTTTAATGTGAAATTGAGAGTAAATTGACATTAATTGTTTACTATTTACTTGATTTCACGGTTTTTATGATTTTGGAAGTGTCAGGTGAAAAGTAGACGAAAACAGCAAATTCTGGGGCAAAAACGCAATTTTTGGAAATGTTGACCCGGTCAAAGGTCCGGGACGGGCGTCCCGAACCCAGTCAAACTGCCAGGACGGGCGTCCTGAACCGGGATGGGCGTCCCGAACCTGGTCAACGAATCAGGACGGGCGTCCCGAACCGGGACGGGCATCCCGAGCCGCCAGAAGCTGTCCCACATCGAATTTTTCAAAACTTTTCACTCCAGGAAGATGCTATAAATACCCCAGGCCTCCAGCAGTTGAATTCATCCCTCTCCACTCGTTCTGAGTCATTAAGTGGTTTCCAGTGTACAATTTTCCAGTACACAACTCACTCAAAGACTCGGATCTCAGTTTTCTTTCTTATTAGTGTTTGTTTTAGTTTCTGAGAAATAGTCTCAGATCTTAGGTTTCTATACATAGGTTCGTTTCTGGTATTCATAGAATACCCGGGATTTCGTTAGGAGATCGTAAGAGAGCTCTAGGCGTTCGAAGAGTCAGTCCACAGGGCTAGGCTTAAGCCCAGGACGTAAGGTAAAGTCTAGCTACTAGGCTGAGGAAGCGTCCTCCGAAGGTTCTGGTGAGCAGAGTCAGGGCGAGCAATACGACATATACAGCAGTACGCTCCGTAGGCGAGACTTCGTAAAGGGTGATTTCTTTATGGCATCGGTCCCCATGTCCCTCTCTTATATGTGTTATTGCTTTGTTCTAAATATGAATTATGAATATCAGATTACGATTTTATGAATAGTTGTGTTATATGTTGAAGTTTTTATGTTTTTCCGGAAATAGCCACCTGCTAAATATACATTATGTCTGCATGTCTAATGTAAGTCTTTTTTAAACTAAAACTAGGGTTATAGACAATTCCTAACCTCGGTCTGTTCATAACCTGTTTAGTTTAACAGACATCAATTAGTATTGGTGTCTGCCATACTAGATAAAATAACCAGCGGAACACCTTGTTTGTTAGAGTAGTCTAGGTAGGCTGAGTAGAGAGTTATGCCGGCGGTTTTGCGACGAGCAGCATGACCCCGAAGTGACATAGGGTACCGTTCATTGCTGACTTTAGTCCGGGCCGTGAGTAGGGCCGTTTACCTTAACGATGGGGCGGTAGCGTAGAGACCTCAGATGTGGTACACCTTTAGACACAGAACATAGTTGCATTCCAGGCTAAGATATATCTAAAACACTCGAATATAGGTCAATCAACATATAGGAACAGTATAACATAGAATCAGAACTCATCTTTAAAACACTTTTAGGATTAATTAGACTTAAACCTAGTGGAGAATGGATCACCCTCTCATCAAAGTATTTGATGAAGATTGCATAACTGGATTATAAGATAGGAATTAGGATAAAAGGCTAGTTACTACTAAGCCGTTGCCACTTCCCTGGGAGTACGATAATTAAATTAATAAAATCGTAGATACTTTCCAATAGACTAGCTACACGATAGGTACTCTGCCTTAGGTTCTGGCTGATTAAGTGACAACATAGAGACTAAATGTGACAATTAGTCAATCACAGTCCTTAATTATTCATAACAACATAGGGTATGATGCGATTCCGGTTGACGTGCTAAATAGGTGTTATTTACCCTATGTTGATTATGAATAATTAAGGACTGTGATTGACTAATTGTCACATTTAGTCTCTATGTTGTCACTTAATCAGCCAGAACCTAAGGCAGAGTACCTATCGTGTAGCTAGTCTATTGGAAAGTATCTACGATTTTATTAATTTAATTATCGTACTCCCAGGGAAGTGGCAACGGCTTAGTAGTAACTAGCCTTTTATCCTAATTCCTATCTTATAATCCAGTTATGCAATCTTCATCAAATACTTTGATGAGAGGGTGATCCATTCTCCACTAGGTTTAAGTCTAATTAATCCTAAAAGTGTTTTAAAGATGAGTTCTGATTCTATGTTATACTGTTCCTATATGTTGATTGACCTATATTCGAGTGTTTTAGATATCTTAGCCTGGAATGCAACTATGTTCTGTGTCTAAAGGTGTACCACATCTGAGGTTTCTACGCTACCGCCCCATCGTTAAGGTAAACGGCCCTACTCACGGCCCGGACTAAAGTCAGCAATGAACGGTACCCTATGTCACTTCGGGGTCATGCTGCTCGTCGCAAAACCGCCGGCATAACTCTCTACTCAGCCTACCTAGACTACTCTAACAAACAAGGTGTTCCGTTGGTTATTTTATCTAGTATGGCAGACACCAATACTAATTGATGTCTGTTAAACTAAACAGGTTATGAATACACCGAGGTTAGGAATTGTCTATAACCCTAGTTTTAGTTTAAAAGAGACTTACATTAGACATGCAGACATAATGAATATTTAGCAGGTGGCTATTTCCGGAAAAACATAAAAACTTCAACATATAACACAACTATTCATAAAGTCGTAATCTGATATTCATAATTCATATTTAGAACAAAGCAATAACACATATAAGAGAGGGACATGGGGACCGATGCCATAAAGAAATCACCCTTTACGAAGTCTCGCCTACGGAGCGTACTGCTGTATATGTCGTATTGCTCGCCCTGACTCTGCTCACCAGAACCTTCGGAGGACGCTTCCTCAGCCTAGTAGCTAGACTTTACCTTACGTCCTAGGCTTAAGCCTAGCCCTGTGGACTGACTCTTCGAACGCGTAGAGCTCTCTTACGATCTCCTAACGAAATCCCGGGTATTCTATGAATACCAGAAACGAACCTATCTATAGAAACCTAAGATCTGAGACTATTTCTCAGAAACTAAAACAAACACTAATAAGAAAGAAAACTGAGATCCGAGTCTCTGAGTGAGTTGTGTACTAGAAAATTGTACACTGGAAACCACTTAATGACTCAGATCGAGTGGAGAGGGATGAATTCAACTGCTGGAGGCCTGGGGTATTTATAGCAGCTTCCCGGAGTGAAAATCTCTGAAAAATTCGATGTGGGACAGCTTCTGGCGGCTCGGGACGCCCGTCCTGATTCGTTGACCAGGTTCGGGACGCCCGTCCCGGTTCAGGACGCCCGTCCCGGTTCAGGACGCCCGTCCTGGGTTCGGGACTCCCGTCCCGGACCTTTGACCGGGTCAACATTTCCAAAAATTGCGTTTTTGCCCCAGAATTTGCTGTTTTCGTCTACTTTTCACCTGACACTTCCAAAATTATAAAAACCGTGAAATCAAGTAAATAGTAAACAATTAATGTCAATTTACTCTCAATTTCACATTAAAACATATATAAAACATGCTAAAAATGTGATACGATTTTCGCGTATCACTCAGGATAATCAAATTTTAGAAAATTATTCTAAAACCATATTGAGGAAATTTATCTGCTTTCTAAATAAAATATAAAAGAAAAAAATGTTAAAAAAATTCAAAATCCCTAAAAATATTTTTCTTGCTTTTCTATCGTCCTTTTCCTCCTATTCGTGTTATTTGTTATTTCTAACCAGACTTTGCACTCAGAGATGAAGAGAACAAGAGCAGCTACTAACCAAGCAAAGAAAAATAGAAATCCCTAACACTCCAGGACCAAAGAAGACAAAGCGAGAAGGACCATCTAGGCCTGAACCAGAAATACCACGAGGGACTCTTTCTTCGCAACCGGTAGAAGTAAACTCAAGCCTAGATGCCAGTGACCTAGTGAGAAGATTCCTGAACGCCCGTGAGCCTAGTCCCACGGAAGAAGATCCTTCTGAAGATACCTTCCCTCCTAGAGAAGAACCTCAAAGATCTCCAGTTCACACTCCTGCCCATAGAGTTCCTATAAATCCACCATCCATTGACCAAACCCAGAATTCACCAACATCTCCTGCATACACCCCAACACCTAACGAGCACACCCCTTCATCTGGGGGAAGTACTAATGGTTATCATTCAGTGTTGTCCGTGCAAATAGATACTTTGGCTCAAAGGATCTATGAGATGGATCAAGGAATTGCAAGCAGATTGTGTCATTTAGACCAAATCAGTTTGAATATCACAACCAACATGGACCGACTCAGAGCCACGGTCAGTTTTCAGGAGAACCAAGGTGCACAACTACTCCGGGAGATGGCTGACTTACGAAGTGAGTAGGGCAGCCAAAGGGATGAGATGAGAGCCATAAGCATAGAGATGCGAAACATTCGAGCAGAGTTACAGGAGATCAGAGATAAGGGTCGTTGAAAAAGGGAAGATTCTTTTACTTTTATTCTCAGCAAATAAATTGTTTGAACTAAACCTGAATAATTAACCCCTATTTTCTAATTTCAAACGTTTTAAAGGGTCATTTATTCAACAATTTTCTTCAGACATTTTTCAAATTTCTATGAAAACCAAAGGTTTTGAAAATGCAGTTTATTTTTCACTAATTAAATTATATGAACTCAGTTTTTGTTTTTCTGAAATTCTTGCTGAATTTAAGTTAGGATAAGATTAGGGTAGTCATGATTTTCGAAAAAAAAAGAGATTGATGAATTTTTGCATAGAGTTTTTAACAACGTCTGAATTTGATTGGATAAACATGAAGACTTGTTAAAAGTTATGATTATTCTTGGTATCCTGAGATTTGAAGGGAATTACGAAAAAAAAATTTCTGAATTGGCACGCATCCCGAAGCAACCCTGGACCGGCATCCCGAAGGCCGCCCCTCCTACAAATATTCCATTTTTCTCACTTTCCCTCAAATCAACTTCCAAAAATTCATCTCTCTAAAAATTTTCTCTCTACCTTTTCTCTACAAATTTTTGGCAACCTTCCCGAAGTTCAAAATTTCAAATTTCCCTCCAAAATTTGAATTTTAAATTTCGTTCCAAATTCGAATTTCCATCCAAAATTCGAATTTCCCGCCAAAAATTCAAAATCATTCCCTAACCAAAATCCATCATTTCGAATTCAAATTCACCTCCAGAATTTGAATTTGAATCTTCTTTCCTGCCTAAATTCTAAAAATCTCT
Source organism: Asclepias syriaca (assembly GCA_027405835.1). Classification (NCBI taxonomy): domain Eukaryota; kingdom Viridiplantae; phylum Streptophyta; class Magnoliopsida; order Gentianales; family Apocynaceae; genus Asclepias; species Asclepias syriaca. Next base: position 11,603,650 of record CM049930.1, read on the forward strand.
CAAACGCTCTCAACCTAAATGGCTCCCAAATGCGCCCGTATCATATCCATCGTGACCGTCACATCGGTGGCACATCCTTTCATGCTGTTTCACTCCAGCCCAACATACCAAGAGAGATGTCACGGATACATCGGCCACACCATACTGACGGGCAGAACACTTGACTGGACAGCAGTACGGACGCTAGAGGTGGAGTAGGAAGTCAGACGCATGCTCGACGTACTACCCTACAGTCGAGTATTCATCGTCACCGAACTAACATACCTAGAGCTGGTATGTGAGTTCTATGCTTCATTTACGTACCATCAGGAGCAGATCACATTCCTCTTGGGCGGAATAGATCGGTCGATTATGATGGCCGAGTTCGGTATTGCCTTGGGTATTTGGCAGAGAGACGAGCTGGATACGCCCGCCTACACCACGGCAGTTCGAGACTTCACGTCTGCAGACGTCTCCACTGCTTAGGCTCAGATCTGTATGACGGGTGTCCCCTACCAGCATGGCTTTGCGAAAGCCACAGGTATTTATCCTGCTCTTCGCTACTTACATGCCATTATCGCACACACATTGTCAGGACGACAGACGGCCCCCGGGAATGTCACCCAAATGTAGACATTCCTCTTGGCCAACATGCACATGGGATCCACAGTAGAGATGGCTCGACTTATCACGGTCATCATGCGGGGTTTCGCTACGGACACTCGAAACATTGTCTGGGGCTCGGGCCATTCATCACCAGGATAGCTTACTACCTGGAGTTGGACATCGAGGGCTCGGAGCTGACCCTGGTTGCCCCGACCACCATTCCTACAGATCTCACCATTCTACGGAACATGGGAATGGTCGTACGGGATGCAAATGGGTGTTACTCCATCCAAACGGAGTAGCCAGGACAGGCCTCGGCACCAGGAGCAGTTCCAGCACACATACCTCCGTCCGAGACTTTTGTTCCACGCACTGCCTTCGAACAACACATGTCGCACGGATTGGCAGAACTCTCAGCCCGATATAGCCGAGATATGGATAGGATCGAGAGAAGGCTGACGTTGATAGAGGACAGAGTCGCTATGAACACCAACAGGATCAATGAGATTCATCAGCATACCTCCCACCTGGTGGAAAACTCCGAGGTCCAGTTTTTGGCAGACTTTGGTCCACCTAACGACGACAAGCCGGGTTCTTAGTCTTTCTTTCCTTTTCTTTTCCTTTTGTTGTTTTCATTCTATGTGTGTGATCATGTCTGGGCTGTATGAAATATGAATCTCTGTGTAACATTGATTGATATGACATAACAACATTGTTTTCTCTATGTTTTCTTGTTATTTCTTTTATTTCCTTATTTTCCTTCTTACCCATAGTTATCCAAATAAGTGTGGGGTAAGAATTTGTTTTTCCTGTTTCGTTTCTTATTTTCAAATAAGTGTGGGGTAGTTTAGAAATGCATGAACACTGAGGACAGTGTCAGCCTTAAGTGTGGGGTAGCAGTGCACAGTGCACTGTAGTAGTTTTAAATTTTTTTTGCATGATTTTGCTTGTTTTCCCCATATTTTCACACCCTTCCAAAAAAATTTCAAAAATTTTCACTCTTTCAGACTTCTAAATGCAGTATGATTGGTGAACATTTGCTGATGTCTATGATATGTAGGTAGAATGTTATGGTTAGTAGGAGACAATTGAGAACTATTTTGAACTAATTGATTAGAAATAGGGAATTCCTGATAACTGAGCACAACTTAGTCTGGAGTAGAGACCTCAGCCAATTACCTTTTCGAGACTTAACTAGATAAAATTAAGACCAGTTGTGGATGTATTGGCAATTAGAATGACTAGATGAGACCCTGAGCTAAAAGTGAAAAGAAATAGAAGAAAGTTAATCAAATAAGGGTAGTTTGCCAGCGGCCTTCGCTACTTGAGCACCACTTCTTCGGGGAACTTAAAGCCTGATGCCCTAAGGTCGTGTAGGTCTGGGAGTCATCGGAGTGGGACTCGCTACATGGGTAGTTGAAGTTGACGTGTTCTAACCGACTCAAAATACCCTGGATCTATAAAGAAAAAAAATCAATAAATGCTAAATCATTAAAAATCTGATCACCAAGGCCCAGAACTCAGAAAGTTGTCAATTGTTATTATGTCTAGCGACAGGGTCAAAGTATTATTTGGTAACAGTCAAGATAAGAGTTTATTGTGTTGACTATCTGGTCTAGACTAGTACACACACTACACATCAGGAAGACCTTGTGACTAAGAAAAGAGTTCAACCTAGTTGTTAAGTTGTCAACTGCTTGACTATAACAATCTGCTAGAGACATTTGAGACCTTGTCATAGCAACCTAACCAGTCAAACCTGTGCTAAGAATCGTCTGAATAATTTTTGGAATAAAAACATGACTAGGAAATTTAAGTGACTGCACTATGATTTGGAATCACTAAACTTCAGGTAGACTTTGCTTGAGGACGAGCAAAAAGCTAAGTGTGGGGTTATCTGATATGCATAAATCATATCACATTTTTAACATGTTTTTAGCCATAATCTAGGGTGAAATTGAGGGCAAATCGGTCTTAATTGCTCGTTATTAACTCAATTTCACATTTTTTATGATTTTGGAAGTGTCGGGTGAAAAGTGGAAGAAAATGGCAAATTTCGGGGCAAAAACGCAATTTCATTCACATAAATCATGAAATAAGAAGTTATTTGGTTACTTTTTCAACATGTAAGGCACAAAAGTAGTTAAATCACATTACAATGAATCTAACACAATGAATGTAACGTTTCAAATTTCATCAAATTTGACTCAAATTATGTTTGAAATTCAACGCAATTTCATTCACCTAAATCTTGAAATAAGAAATTATTTCGTTACTTTTTCAACAAGTAAGTCACAAAACTAGTTAAATCACATTACCATGAATCTAGTATAACGAATGTTTCTTCAAAGTTCATCAAATTTAGGTCAAATTTGGTTTCAATTTCAACGCAAGTAATTCACTTGAATATTGAAATAAGAAGTTATTTGGTTAATGTTTCCACATGTAAGGCACAAAAGTAGTTAAATCACATTACGATGAATCTAATATAACGAATGTAACGCTTCAAAGTTCATCTAATTTAGGTCAAATTTGGTTTGAATTTCAACGCAAGTAATGCACTTGAATCTTGAAATAAGAAGTTATTTGGTTACTTTTTCAACATGTAAATCACAAAAGTTGTTAAATCACATTACAATGAATCTAATATAACGAATGTAACGTTTCAAATTTCATCAAATTTAAGTCAAATTATGTTTGAAATTAATCGTAATTTCATTCACCTAAATCTTGAAATAAGAAGTTATTTGGTTACTTTTTCAACATGTAAGGCACAAAGTTATTAAATCACATTACAATGAATCTAATATAACGAATGTAATGTTTCAAATTTCATCAAATTTAAGTCAAATTATGTTTGAAATTCAACGCAAGTAATTCACTTGAATCTTGAAATAAGAAGTTATTTGGTTACTTTTTCAACATGTAAATCACAAAAGTTGTTAAATCACATTACAATGAATCTAATATAACGAATGTAACGTTTCAAATTTCATCAAATTTAAGTCAAATTATGTTTGAAATTAATCGTAATTTCATTCACCTAAATCTTGAAATAAGAAGTTATTTGGTTACTTTTTCAACATGTAAGGCACAGAAGTTATTAAATCACATTACAATGAATCTAATATAACGAATGTAATGTTTCAAATTTCATCAAATTTAAGTCAAATTATGTTTGAAATTCAATGCAAGTAATGTACTTGAATCTAGAAATAAGAAGTTATTTGGTTACTTTTTCAACATGTAAGGCACAAAAGTAGTTAAATCACATTACAATGAATCAAATAGTACGAATGTAACGCTTCAAAGTTCATAAAATTTAGGTCAAATTTGGTTTGAATTTCAACGCAAGTAATTCACTTGAATCTTGATATAAGAAGTTATTTGATTAATTTTTCCACATGTAAGGCACAAAAGTAGTTAAATCACATTACAATGAATCTAATATAACGAATGTAACGCTTTAAAGTTCATCAACTTTAGGTCAAACTTGGTTTGAATTTAACCGCAAATATTGCACATGAATCTTGACATAAGAAATTATTTGGTTATTTTTCAACATGTAAGTCACAAAACTAGTTAAATCACATTACAATGAATCTAATATAACGAATGTAACGTTTTAAATTTCATCAAATTTAAGTCAAATTATGTTTGAATTTCAATGCAAGTAATTCACTTGAATCTTGAAATAAGAAGTTATTTGGTTACTTTTTCAACATGTAAGGCACAAAAGTAGTTAAATCACATTACAATGAATCTAATATAACGAATGTAACGCTTCAAAGTTCATCAAATTTAAGTCAAATTTGATTTGAATTTCAACGCAAGTAATGCACTTGAATCTTGAAATAAGAAGTTATTTGGTTACTTTTTCAACATGTAAATCACAAAAGTAGTTAAATCACATTACAATGAATCTAATATAACGAATGTAACATTTCAAATTTCATCAAATTTAAGTCAAATTATGTTTGAAATTCAACGCAATTTCATTCACCTAAATCTTGAAATAACAAGTTATTTGGTTACTTTATCGACATGCAAGGCATAAAAGTAGTTAAATAACATTTAAATGAATCAAATATAATGAATGTAACATTTTAAAGTTGATCAAATTTAAGTCATATTTGGTTTTAATTTCAACGTAAGTAATGCACTTGAATCTTGAAATAAGAAGTTAGTTGGTTACTTTTTCAACATGTAAGGCACAAAAGTAGTTAAATTACATTACAAAGAATCTAATATAACGAATGGAACGCTTCAAAGTTCATCAAATTTAGGTCAAATTTGGTTTGAATTTCAACGCAAGTAATTCACTTGAATCTTGAAATAAGAAGTTATTTGGTTAATTTTTTAACATGTAAGGCACAAAAGTAGTTAAATCACATTACGATGAATGTAATATAACGAATGTAACGCTTCAAAGTTCATCAAATTTAGGTCTAATTTGGTTTGAATTTCAACGCAAGTATTGCACTTGAATCAAGAAATTATTTGGTTACTTTTTCAACATGTAAGTCACAAAACTAGTCAAATCACATTACAATGAATCGAATATAACGAATGTAACGTTTCAAATTTCATGAAATTTAAGTAAAATTATGTTTGAAATTCAACGCAATTCCATTCACCTAAATCTTGAAATAACAAGTTATTTGGTTACTTTTTCGACATGTAAGACGCTAAAGTAGTTAAATAACATTTAAATGAATCTAATATAATGAATGTAACGTTTTAAAGTTGATCAAATTTAAGTCATATTTGGTTTTAATTTCAACGCAAGTAATGCACTTGAATCTTGAAATAAGATGTTATTTGGTTACTTTTTCAACATGTAAGGCACAAAAGTAGTTAAATAACATTACAATGAATCTATTATAACGAATGTAACGCTTCAAAGTTCGTCAAATTTAGGTCAAATTTGGTTTCAATTTCACCGCAAGTAATTCACTTGAATATTGAAATAAGAAGTTATTTGGTTAATTGTTCCACATGTAAGGCACAAAAGTAGTTAAATCACATTACGATGAATCTAATATAACAAATGTAACGTTTAAAATTTCATCAAATTTGACTCAATTTATGTTTGAAATTCAACACAATTTCATTCACCTAAATCTTGAAATAAGAAATTATTTCGTTACTTTTTCAACATGTAAGTCACAAAACTAGTTAAATCACATTACAATGAATCTAAGATAACAAATATTACGCTTCAAAGTTCATCAAATTTAGGTCAAATTTGGTTTCAATTTCAACACAAGTAATTCACTTGAATATTGAAATAAGAAGTTATTTGATTACTTTTTCAACATGTAAGGCACAAAAGTAGTTAAATCACATTACAATGAATCAAATAGTACGAATGTAACGCTTCAAAGTTGATAAAATTTAGGTCAAATTTGGTTTGAATTTCAACGCAAGTAATTCACTTGAATCCTGATATAAGAAGTTATTTGATTAATTTTTCCACATGTAAGGCACAAAAGTAGTTAAATCACATTACAATGAATCTAATATAACGAATGTAACGCTTTAAAGTTCATCAAATTTAGGTCAAACTTGGTTTGAATTTAACAGCAAATATTGCACTTGAATCTTGACATAAGAAATTATTTGGTTATTTTTCAACATGTAAGTCACAAAACTAGTTAAATCACATTACAATGAATCTAATATAACGAATGTAACGTTTTAAATTTCATCAAATTTAAGTCAAATTATGTTTGAATTTCAATGCAAGTAATTCACTTGAATCTTGAAATAAGAAGTTATTTGGTTACTTTTTCAACATGTAAGGCACACAAGTAGTTAAATCACATTACAATGAATCTAATATAACGAATGTAACGCTTCAAAGTTCATCAAATTTAGGTCAAATTTGATTTGAATTTCAACGCAAGTAATGCACTTGAATCTTGAAATAAGAAGTTATTTGGTTACTTTTCAACATGTAAATCACAAAAGTAGTTAAATCACATTACAATGAATCTAATATAACGAATGTAACATTTCAAATTTCATCAAATTTAAGTCAAATTTTGTTTGAAATTCAACGCAATTTCATTCACCTAAATCTTGAAATAACAAGTTATTTGGTTACTTTTTCGACATGTAAGACACAAAAGTAGTTAAATAACATTTAAATGAATCAAATATTATGAATGTAACGTTTTAAAGTTGATCAAATTTAAGTCATTTTTGGTTTTAATTTCAACGTAAGTAATGCACTTGAATCTTGAAATAAGAAGTTAGTTGGTTACTTTTTCAACATGTAAGGCACAAAAGTAGTTAAATTACATTACAAAGAATCTAATATAACGAACGGAACGCTTCAAAGTTCATCAAATTTAGGTCAAATTTGGTTTGAATTTCAATGCAAGTAATTCACTTGAATCTTGAAATAAGAAGTTATTTGGTTAATTTTTTACCATGTAAGGCACAAAAGTAGTTAAATCACATTACGATGAATGTAATATAACGAATGTAACGCTTCAAAGTTCATCAAATTTAGGTCTAATTTGGTTTGAATTTCAACGCAAGTATTGCACTTGAATCAAGAAATTATTTGGTTACTTTTTCAACATGTAAGTCACAAAACTAGTCAAATCACATTACAATGAATCGAATATAACGAATGTATCGTTTCAAATTTCATGAAATTTAAGTAAAATTATGTTTGGAATTCAACGCAATTCCATTCACCTAAATCTTGAAATAACAAGTTATTTGGTTACTTTTTCGACATGTAAGACACTAAAGTAGTTAAATAACATTTAAATGAATCTAATATAATGAATGTAACGTTTTAAAGTTGATCAAATTTAAGTCATATTTGGTTTTAATTTCAACGCAAGTAATGCACTTGAATCTTGAAATAAGATGTTATTTGGTTACTTTTTCAACATGTAAGGCACAAAAGTAGTTAAATAACATTACAATGAATCTAATATAACGAATGTAACGCTTCAAAGTTCATCAAATTTAGGTCAAATTTGGTTTCAATTTCACCGCAAGTAATTCACTTGAATATTGAAATAAGAAGTTATTTGGTTAATTGTTCCACATGTAAGGCACAAAAGTAGTTAAATCACATTACGATGAATCTAATATAATAAATGTAACGTTTAAAATTTCATCAAATTTGACTCAATTTATGTTTGAAATTCAACACAATTTCATTCACCTAAATCTTGAAATAAGAAATTATATCGTTACTTTTTCAACATGTAAGTCACAAAACTAGTTAAATCACATTACAATGAATCTAAGATAACGAATGTAATGTTTCAAATTTCATCAAATTTAAGTCAAATTATGTTTGAAATTCAATGCAAGTAATGTACTTGAATCTAGAAATAAGAAGTTATTCGGTTACTTTTTCAACATTTAAGGCACAAAAGTAGTTAAATCACATTACAATGAATCAAATAGTACGAATGTAACGTTTCAAAGTTCATAAAATTTAGGTCAAATTTGGTTTGAATTTCAACGCAAGTAATTCACTTGAATCCTGATATAAGAAGTTATTTGATTAATTTTTCCACATGTAAGGCACAAAAGTAGTTAAATCACATTACAATGAATCTAATAGAACGAATGTAACGCTTTAAAGTTCATCAAATTTAGGTCAAACTTGGTTTGAATTTAACCGCAAATATTGCACTTGAATCTTGACATAAGAAATTATTTGGTTATTTTTCAACATTTAAGTCACAAAACTAGTTAAATCACATTACAATGAATCTAATATAACGAATGTAACGTTTTAAATTTCATCAAATTTAAGTCAAATTATGTTTGAATTTCAATGCAAGTAATTCACTTGAATCTTGAAATAAGAAGTTATTTGTTTACTTTTTCAACATGTAAGGCACAAAAGTAGTTAAATCACATTACAATGAATCTAATATAACGAATGTAACGCTTCAAAGTTCATCAAATTTAGGTCAAATTTGATTTGAATTTCAACGCAAGTAATGCACTTGAATCTTGAAATAAGAAATTATTTGGTTACTTTTCAACATGTAAATCACAAAAGTAGTTAAATCACATTACAAAGAATCTAATATAACGAATGTAACATTACAAATTTCATCAAATTTAAGTCAAATTATGTTTGAAATTCAACGCAATTTCATTCACCTAAATCTTGAAATAACAAGTTATTTGGTTACTTTTTCGACATGTAAGGCACAAAAGTAGTTAAATAACATTTAAATGAATCAAATATAATGAATGTAACGTTTTAAAGTTGATCAAATTTAAGTCATATTTGGTTTTAATTTCAACGTAAGTAATGCACTAGAATCTTGAAATAAGAAGTTAGTTGGTTACTTTTTCAACATGAAAGGCACAAAAGTAGTTAAATTACATTACAAAGAATCTAATATAACGAATGGAACGCTTCAAAGTTCATCAAATTAGGCAAATTTGGTTTTGAATTTCGCAAGAGTAATCACTTGAATCTTGAAATAAGAAGTTATTATTGGTTAATTTTTTACCATGTAAGGCACAAAAGTAGTTAAATCACATTACGATGAATGTATATAACGAATGTAACGCTTCAAAGTTCATCAAATTTAGGTCTAATTTGGTTGAATTTCAACGCAAGTATTGCACTTGAATCAAGAATTATTGGTTACTTTTTCAACATGTAAGTCACAAAAACTAGTCAAATCACATTACAATGAATCGAATATAACGAATGTAACGTTTCATTTCATGAAATTTAAGTAAAATTATGTTTGAAATTCAACGCAATTCCATTCACCTAAATCTTGAAATAACAAGTATTGGTTACTTTTTCGACATGTAAGACGCTAAAGTAGTTAAATAACATTTAAATGAATCTAATATAATGAATGTTACGTTTTGAAGTTGATCAAATTAAGTCATATTGCTTTAATTTCAACGCAAGTAATGCCACTTGAATCTTGAAATAAGATGTTATTTGGTACTTTTTCAACATGTAAGGCACAAAAGTAGTTAAATAACATACAATGAATCTAATATAACGAATGTACGCTTGAAAGTTCTCAAATTTAGGTCAAATTTGGTTTCAATTTCACCGCAAGTAATTCACTGAATATTGAAATAAGAAGTTATTTGGTTAATTGTTCCACATGTAAGGCACAAAGTAGTTAAATCACATTACGATGAATCTAAATAACAAATGTAACGTTTAAAAATTTCATCAATTTGACTCAATTTATGTTTGAAATTCAACACAATTTCATTCACCTAAATCTTGAAATAAGAAATTATTTCGTTACTTTTTCAACATGTAAGTCACAAAACTAGTTTAAAATCACATTACAATGAATCTAAGATAACAAATATTACGCATCAAAGTTCATCAAATTTAGGTCAAATTTGGTTTCAATTTCAACGCACGGTAATTCACTTGAATATGAAATAAGAAGTTATTTGGTTACTTTTTCAACATGTAAGGCCACAAAAGTAGTTAAATCAATTACAATGAATCAAATAGTACGAATGTAACGCTTCAAGTTGATAAAATTTAGGTCAAATTTGGTTGAATTTCAACGCAAGTAATCACTTGAATCCTGATTAAGAAGTTATTTGATTAATTTTTCCACATGTAAGGCACAAAGTAGTTAAATCACATTACAATGAATCTAATATAACGAATGTAACGCTTTAAAGTTCATCAAATTTAGGTCAAACTTGGTTTGAAATTAACCGCAAATATTGCATTGAATCTGACATAAGAAATTATTTGGTTATTTTTCACATGTAAGTCACAAAACTAGTTAAATCACATTACAATGAATCTAATATAACGAATGTAACGTTTAAATTTCATCAAATTTAAGTCAATTATGTTTGAATTTCAATGCAAGTAATTCACTTGAATCTTGAAATAAGATATTTGGTACTTTTCAACATGTAAGGCACAAAAGTAGTTAAATCACATTACAGTGAATCTAATATAACGAATGTAACGCTTCAAAGTTCATCAAATTAGGTCAAATTTGATTTGAATTTCAACGAAGTAATGCACATGAATCTTGAAATAAGAAGTTATTTGGTTACTTTTCAACATGTAAATCACAAAAGTAGTTAAATCACATTACAATGAATCTAATATAACGAATGTAACATTTCAAATTGCATCAAATTTAAGTCAAATTATTTTGAAACTCAACGCAAAATTCATTCACCTAAATCTTGAAATAACAAGTTATTTGGTTACTTTTTCGACATGTAAGGCACAAAAGTAGTTAAATAACATTTAAATGAATCAAATATAATGAATGTAACGTTTTAAAGTTGATCAAATTTAAGTCATATTTCGTTTTAATTTCAACGTAAGTAATGCACTTGAATCTTGAAATAAGAAGTTAGTTGGTTACTTTTTCAACATGTAAGGCACAAAAGTAGTTAAATTACATTACAAAGAATCTAATATAACGAATGGAACGCTTCAAAGTTCATCAAATTTAGGTCAAATTTGGTTTGAATTTCAACGCAAGTAATTCACTTGAATCTTGAAATAAGAAGTCATTTGGTTAATTTTTTAACATGTAAGGCACAAAAGTAGTTAAATCACATTACAATGAATGTAATATAACGAATGTAACGCTTCAAAGTTCATCAAATTTAGATCTAATTTGGTTTGAATGTCAACGCAAGTATTGCACTTGAATCAAGAAATTATTTGGTTACTTTTTCAACATGTAAGTCACAAAACTAGTCAAATCACATTACAATGAATCGAATATAACGAATGTAACGTTTCAAATTTCATGAAATTTAAGTAAAATTATGTTTGAAATTCAACGCAATTCCATTCACCTAAATCTTGAAATAACAAGTTATTTGGTTACTTTTTCGACATGTAAGACGCTAAAGTAGTTAAATAACATTTAAATGAATCTAATATAATGAATGTAACGTTTTAAAGTTGATCAAATTTAAGTCATATTTGGTTTTAATTTCAACGCAAGTAATGCACTTGAATCATAAAATAAGATGTTATTTGGTTACTTTTTCAACATGTAAGGCACAAAAGTAGTTAAATAACATTACAATGAATCTAATATAACGAATGTAACGCTTCAAAGTTCATCAAATTTAGGTCAAATTTGGTTTCAATTTCAACGCAAGTAATTCACTTGAATATTGAAATAAGAAGTTATTTCGTTAATTTTTCCACATGTAAGGCACAAAAGTAGTTAAATCACATTACGATGAATCTAATATAACAAATGTAACGTTTAAAATTTCATCAAATTTGACTCAATGTATGTTTGAAATTCAACGCAATTTCATTCACCTAAATCTTGAAATAAGAAATTATTTCGTTACTTTTTCAACATGTAAGTCACAAAACTAGTTAAATCACATTACAATGAATCTAAGATAACAAATATAACGCTTCAAAGTTCATCAAATTTAGGTCAAATTTGGTTTCAATTTCAACGCAAGTAATTCACTTGAATATTGAAATAAGAAGTTATTTGGTTAATTTTTCCACATGTAAGGCACAAAAGTAGTTAAATCACATTACGATGAATCTAATAGAACGAATGTAACGCTTCAAAGTTCATCAAATTTCGGTCAAATTTGGTTTGAATTTCAACGCAAGTAATGCACTTGAATCTTGAAATAAGAAGTTATTTGGTTACTTTTTCAACATGTAAGGCACAAAAGTAGTTAAATCACATTACAATGAATCTAACACAAAGAATGTAACGTTTAAAATTTAATCAAATTTGACTTAAATTATTTTGAAATTCAACGCAAGTTCATTCACCTAAATCTTGAAATAAGAAATTATTTCGTTACTTTTTCAACAAGTAAGTCACAAAACTAATTAAATCACAATACAATGAATCTAATATACCGAACGTAACGCTTCAAAGTTCATCAAATTTAGGTTAAATTTGGTTTCAATTTCAACGCAAGTAATTCACTTGAATATTGAAATAAGAAGTTATTTGGTTAATTTTTCCACTTGTATGGCACAAAAGTAGTTAAATCACATTACGATGAATCTAATATAACGAATGTAATGCTTCAAAGTTCATCAAATTTAGGTCAAATTTGGTTTGAATTTCAACGCAAGTAATGCACTTGAATCTTGAAATAAGAAGTTATTTGGTTACTTTTTCAACATGTAAGGCACAAAAGTAGTTAAATCACATTACAATGAATTTAATATAACGAATGTAACGTTTCAAGTTTCATCAAATTTAAGTCAAATTATGTTTGAAATTCAACGCAAGTAATGCACTTGAATCTTGAAATAAGAAGTTATGTGGTTACTTTTTCAACATGTAAGACACAAAAGTAGTTAAATCACATTACAATGAATCTAATATAACGAATGTAACGTTTCAAATTTCATCAAATTTATGTCAAATTATGTTTGAAATTCAACGCAGTAATGCACTTGAATCTTGAAATAAGAATTTATTTGCTAACTTTTTCAACATGTAAGGCACAAAAGTAGTTAAATAACATTTAAATGAATCAAATAGTACTTGGTTTTAATTTCAACGTAAGTAATTCACTTGAATCTGAAATAAGAAGTTATTTGGTTACTTTTTCCACATGTAAGGAACAAAAGTAGTAAAATCACATTACGATGAATCTAATATGACGAATGTACCGCTTCAAAGTTCATCAAATTTAGGTCAAATTTGGTTTGAATTTCAAAGCAAGTAATGCACGTGAATCATGAAATAAGAAGTTATTTGGTTACTTTTTCAACATGTAAGCACAAAAGTAGTTAAATCACATTACAATGAATCTAATATAACGAATGTAACGCTTCAAAGTTCATCTAATTTAGGTCAAATTTGGTTTGAATTTCAACGCAAGTAATGCACTTGAATCTTGAAATGAGAAGTTATTTGGTTACTTTTTCAACATGTAAATCACAAAAGTTGTTAAATCACATTACAATGAATCTAATATAACGAATGTAACGTTTCAAATTTCATCAAATTTAAGTCAAATTATGTTTGAAATTAACCGTAATTTCATTCACCTAAATCTTGAAATAAGAAGTTATTTGGTTACTTTTTCAACATGTAAGGCACAAAAGTTATAAAATCACATTACAATGAATCTAATATAACGAATGTAACGTTTCAAATTTCATCAAATTTAAGTCTAATTATGTTTGAAATTCAACGCAAGTTATGTACTTGAATCTTGAAATAAGAAGTTATTTGGTTAATGTTTTACACATGTAAGGCACAAAAGTAGTTAAAAATCACATTACAATGAATATAATATAACAAATGTAACGTTTAAAATTTCATCAAATTTGACTCAATTTATGTTTGAAATTCAACGCAATTTCATTCACCTAAATCTTGAAATAAGAAATTATTTCGTTACTTTTTCAACTTGTAAGTCACAAAACTAGTTAAATCACATTACAATGAATCTAAGATAACAAATATAACGCTTCAAAGTTCATCAAATTTAGGTCAAATTTGGTTTCAATTTCAACGCAAGTAATTCACTTGAATATTGAAATAAGAAGTTATTTGGTTAATTTTTCCACATGTAAGGCACAAAAGTAGTTAAATCACATTACAATGAATCTAATAGAACGAATATAACGTTTCAAATTTCATCAAATATGACTCAAATTATGTTTGAAATTCAATGCAATTTGATTCACCTAAATCTTGAAATAAGAAATTATTTCGTTACTTTTTCAACAAGTCACAAAACTAGTTAAATCACATTACAATGAATCTAATATAATGAATGTAACACTTCAACGTTCATCAAATTTAGGTCAAATTTAGTTTCAATTTCAACGCAAGTAACTCTATTGAATATTGAAATAAGAAGTTATTTGGTTAATTTTTCCACATCTAAGGCACAAAAGTAGTTAAATCACTTTACGCTGAATCTAATATAACGAATGTAACACTTCAAAGTTCATCAAATTTAGGTCAAATTTGGTTTGAATTTCAACACAAGTAATGCACTTGAATCTTGAAATAAGAAGTTATTTGATTACTTTTTCAACATGTAAGGCACAAAAGTTGTTAAATAACATTTAAATGAATCAAATATAATGAATGTAACGTTTTAAAGTTGATCAAATTTAAGTCAAAGGAACTTTGAAGCGTTACATTCGTTATATTAGATTCATTGTAATGTGATTTAACTACTTTTGTGCCTTACATGTTGAAAAAGTAACCAAATAACTTCTTATTTCATGATTGAAGAGCTTTACTTGCGTTGAAATTCAAACAAAATTTGACCTAAATTTAATCAACTTTAAAACGTTACATTCATTATATTTGATTCATTTAAATGTTATTTAACTACTTTTGTGCCTTACATGGCGAAAAAGTCAGCAAATAACTTGTTATTTCAAGATTTAGGTGAATGGAATTGCGTTGAATTTCAAACATAATTTGACTTAAATTTGGTGAAATTTGAAACTTACATTTCTTATATTGGATTCATTGTAATGTGATTTAACAGCTTTTGTACCTTACATGTTGAAAAAGTAACCAAATAACTTCTTATTTCAAGATTTAGGTGAATGAAATTGCGTTGAATTTCGAACATAATTTGACCTAAATTTGATGAAATTTGAAACGTTACATGCGTTATATTAGATTCATTGTAATGTGATTTAACTACTTTTGTCCCTTACATGTTGAAAAAGTAACCAAATAACCTCTTATTTCAAGATTCAAGTGCATTACTTGCGTTGAAATTCAAACTAAATATGACCTAAATTTGATGAACTTTGAAGCGTTACATAAGTTATATTAGATACATTGTAATGTGATTTAACTACTTTTTTGCCTTACATGTTGAAAAAGTAACCAAATAACTTTTTATTTCAAGATTCAAGTGCATTACTTGCGTTGAAATTCAAACCAAATTGGACCAAAATTTGATGAACTTTGAAGTGTACATTCGTTATATTAGATTCATTGTAATGTGATTTATCAACTTTTGTGCCTTACATGTTGAAAATGTAACCAAATAACTTCTTATTTCAAGATTCAAGTGCATTACTTGCGTTCAATTTCAAACATAATTTGACTTAAATTTGATGAAATTTGAAACGTTACATTCTTAAATTAGATTCATTGTAATGTGATTTAACTACTTTTGTGCCTTACATGTTGAAAAAATAACCAAATAACTTCTTATTTCATGATTCAAGTGCATTACTTGCGTTGAAATTCAAACCAAATTGGACCAAAATTTGATGAACTTTGAAGTGTACATTCGTTATATTAGATTCATTGTAATGTGATTTATCTACTTTTGTGCCTTACATGTTGAAAATGTAACCAAATAACTTCTTATTTCAAGATTCAAGTGCATTACTTGCGTTCAATTTCAAACATAATTTGACTTAAATTTGATGAAATTTGAAACGTTACATTCTTAAATTAGATTCATTGTAATGTGATTTAACTACTTTTGTACCTTACATGTTGAAAAAATAACCAAATAACGTCTTATTTCATGATTTAAGGGCATTACTTGCGTTGAAATTCAAACAAAATTCGACCTAAATTTGATGAACTTTGAAGCGTTCCATTCGTTATATTAGATTCGTTGTAATGTGATTAAACTACTTTTGTGCCTTACGTGTTGAAAAAGTAACCAAGTAACTTCTTATTTCATGATTCAAGTGCATTACTTGCGTTGAAATTCAAACCAAATTTGAGCTAAATTTGATGAAGTTTGAAGCGTTACATTCGTTGTATTAGATTCATTGTAATGTGATTTAACTACTTTTGTGCATTACTTGTTGAAAAAGTAACCAAATAACTTTTTATTTCAAGATTCAAGTGAATTTCTTGCGTTGAAATTCAAACCAAATTTGACATAAATTTGATGAACTTTGAAGCGTTACATTCGTTATATTAGATTAATCGTAATGTGTTTTTAATACTTTTGTGCCTTACATGTGGAAAAAGTAACCAAATAACTTCTTATTTCAAGATTCAAGTGCAGTACTTGCGTTGAAATTCAAACCAAATTTGACCTAAATTTGATGAAGTTTGAAGCGTTACATTCGTTATATTAGATTCATTGTAATGTGATTTAACTACTTTTTTGCATTACATGTTGAAAAAGTAACCAAATAACTTTTTATTTCAAGATTCAAGTGAATTTCTTGCGTAGAAATTCAAACCAAATTTGACCTAAATTTGATGAACTTTGAAGCGTTACATTCATTATATTAGATTCATTGTAATGTGATTTAACTACTTTTGTGCCTTACATGTTGAAAAAGTAACCAAATAACTTCTTATTTCAAGATTCAAGTGAATTACTTGCGTTGAAATTCAAACATAATTTGACTTAAATTTGATGAAATTTGAAACGTTACATTTGTTATATTAGATTCATTGTAATGTGATTTAACTAGTTTTGTTACTTACATGTTGAAAAAGTAACCAAATAATTTCTTATGTAAAGATTCAAGTGCAATACTTGCGGTTAAATTCAAACCAAATTTGACCTAAATTTGATGAACTTTGAAGTGTTACATTCATTATATTAGATTAATCGTAATGTTTTTTTACTACTTTTGTGCCTTACATGTGGAAAAAGTAACGAAATAACTTCTTATTTCAAGATTCAAGTGAATTACTTGCGTTGAAATTCAAACAAAATTTGACCTAAATTTGATGAACTTTAAAATGTTACATTCATACTATTTGATTCATTTCAATGTTATTTAACTACTTTTTGTGCCTTACATGTTGAAAAAGTAACCAAATAACTTCTTATTTCAAGATTCAAGTGCATTAATTGCGTTGAATTTCAAACATAATTTGACTTAAATTTGATGAAATTTGGAACGTTACATTCGTTATATTAGATTCATTTTAATGTGATTTAACTACTTTTGTGCCTAACCAAATAACTTCTTATTTCAAGATTCAAGTGCATTACTTGCGTTGAATTTCAACATAATTTGACTTAAATTTGATGAAATTTGAAACATTACATTCGTTATATTAGATTCATTATAATGTGATTTAACTACTTTTGTGCCTTACATGTTGAAAAAGTAACCAAATAACTTCTTATTTCAAGATTCAAGTGCATTACTTGCGTTGAAATTCAAACCAAATTTGACCTAAATTTGATGAACTTTAAAGCGTTACATTTGTTATGTTAGATTCATCGTAATGTGATTTAACTATTTTTGTTCCTTACATGTGGAAAAATTAACCAAATAACTTCTTATTTTAATATTCAAGTGAATTACTTTCTTTGAAATTGAAACCAAATTTGACCTAAATTTGATGAACTTTGAAGAGTTACATTCGTTATATTAGATTCATTGTAATGTTATTTAACTACTTTTGTACCTTACATGTTGAAAAAGTAACCAAATAACATCTTATTTCAAGATTCAAGTTCATTACTTGCGTTGAAATTAAAACCAAATATGACTTAAATTTGATCAACTATAAAACGTTACATTCATTATATTAGATTCATTTAAATGTTATTTAACTACTTTAGCGCTTTACATGTCGAAAAAGTAAGCAAATAACTTGTTATTTCAAAATTTAGGTGAATGGAATTGCGTTGAATTTCAAACATAATTTTACTTAAATTGATGAAATTTGAAACGTTACATTTGTTATATTATATTCATTGTAATGTGATTTAACTAGTTTTGTGACTTACATGTTGAAAAAGTAACCAAATAACTTCTTATTTCAAGATTCAAGTGCATTACCTGCGTTGAAATTCAAACCAAATTTGACATAAATTTGATGAACTTTGAAGCGTTACATTTGTTATATTAGATTCATCGTAATGTGATTTTACTACTTTTGTGCCTTACATGAGGAAACATTAACCAAATAACTTCTTATTTCAATATTCATGTGAATTACTTGTGTTGAAATTGAAACCAAATTTGACCTAAATTTGATGAACTTTGAAGCGTTACATTCGTTATATTAGATTCATTGTAATGTGATTTAACTAGTTTTGTGACTTACATGTTGAAAAAGTAACGAAATAATTTCTTATTTCAAGATTTAGGTGAATGAAATTACGTTGAATTTCAAACATATTTTGAGTCAAATTTGATGAAATTTGAAACTTTACATTCGTTATAATAGATTCATTGTAATGTGATTTAACTATTTTTGTGCCTTACATGTTGAAAAAGTAACCAAATAACTTCTTATTTCAAGATTCAAGTGCATTACTTGCGTTGAAATTCAAACCAAATTTGACCTAAATTTGATGAACTTTGAAGCGTTACATTTGTTATATTAGATTCATCGTAATGTGAAAAAGTAAGCAAATAACTTGTTATTTCAAGATTTAGGTGAATGGAATTGCGTTGAATTTCAAACATAATTTTACTTAAATTTGATGAAATTTGAAACGTTACATTTGTTATATTATATTCATTGTAATGTTATTTAACTAGTTTTGTGACTTACATGTTGAAAAAGTAACCAAATAACTTCTTATTTCAAGATTCAAGTGCATTACCTGCGTTGAAATTCAAACAAAATTTGACCTAAATTTGATGAACTTTGAAGCGTTACATTTGTTATATTAGATTCATCGTAATGTGATTTTACTACTTTTGTGCCTTACATGAGGAAAAATTAACCAAATAACTTCTTATTTCAATATTCAAGTAAATTACTTGTGTTGAAATTGAAACCAAATTTGACCTAAATTTGTGTAACTTTGAAGCGTTACATTCGTTATATTAGATTCATTGTAATGTGATTTAACTACTTTTGTGACTTACATGTTGAAAAAGTAACGAAATAATTTCTTATTTCAAGATTTAGGTGAATGAAATTGCGTTGAATTTCAAACATAATTTGAGTCAAATTTGATGAAATTTGAAACTTTACATTCGTTATAATAGATTCGTTGTAATGTGATTTAACTATTTTTGTGCCTTACATGTTGAAAAAGTAACCAAATAACTTCTTATTTCAAGATTCAAGTGCATTACTTGCGTTGAAATTCAAACCAAATTTGACCTAAATTTGATGAACTTTGAAGCGTTACATTTGTTATATTAGATTCATCGTAATGTGAAAAAGTAAGCAAATAACTTGTTATTTCAAGATTTAGGTGAATGGAATTGCGTTGAATTTCAAACATAATTGTACTTAAATTTGATGAAATTTGAAACGTTACATTTGTTATATTATATTCATTGTAATGTGATTTAACTAGTTTTGTGACTTACATGTTGAAAAAGTAACCAAATAACTTCTTATTTCAAGATTCAAGTGCATTACCTGCGTTGAAATTCAAACCAAATTTGACCTAAATTTGATGAACTTTGAAGCGTTATGATGCGTTCCGATTGGTATGCTAAAAGATAGGCTTTATTTACCTATATTGATTATGAGTAATTAAGGACTGAGTCTTACTAACTGTCACTTTAGCATTCAATTTATGTCACTTAATCAATCAGAACCTAAGGCAGAGTACCTATCGTGTAGCTAGTCTGTTGGAAAGTATCTACGATTTTATTTTATTAATATCGTACTCCCAGGGAAGTGGCAACGGCTTAGTAGTAACTAGCCTTTTATCCTAACTCCTATCTTATGATCCAGTTATGCAATCTTCATCAAATACTTTGATGAGAGGGTGATTCATTCTCCACTAGGTTTAAGTCTAATTAATCCTAGGAGTGTTTTATAGATGAGTCATGATTCTATGTTATACTGTTCCTATATGTTGATTGACCTATATTCGAGAATTTTAGACATGTCTTGGCCTGGATTGCAACTATGTTCTGTGTCTAAAGGTTACCACATCTGAGTTTCTATGCTACCGCCCCATCGTTAAGGGTAACGGCCCTACTCACGGCTCGGACTAAAGTCAGCAATGAACGGTACCCTATGTCACTTCGGTATCATGCTGCTCGTCTCATAACCGCCGGCATAACACTCTACTCAGCCTACCTAACTACTTTCAACCAACAGGGTGTTCCGCAGATTATTTTATCTAGTATGGCAGACACCAATACTAATTGATGCCTGTTAAACTAAACAGGTTATGAATAGACCGTGGTTAGGAATTGTCTATAACCCTAATTTCAGTTTAAAAGAACGGCAATAGACATGCAGACATAATGAGTATTTAAGCAGGTGGCCATTTCCGGAAAATCATAACAACTTCAACATATAAAATAGATATTCATAAGAATCGTAATCTGATATTCAAATTAATATTTAGATAAAACAATTCGTAAACATACAGAACCTCGTCTAGGGGACCCAATGTCATAAAGTAATCACCACTCTATGCAGGTCCAGCCGGCGCTGCAGCTCCTGTATGCTCCTGACTGCTCGATCCTACTCTGCTCGGTAGAGCCTTCGGAGAACGCTCCTCAGACCTAGTAGCAATTGCTTTACCTTACATCCCGGGCTTAAGCAAATTGCCCTAATCTGACTAAGAACACGCACCCTATCTCTCTCTTAGGATCTCCTAACTAAATCCCGGTATTCTATGAATACAAAAAATGAACCTATCTATCGAAGCCTAAGCTCTGAGACTATTTCTCAGAAACTAAGAAAACGAAACAAGAAAGAAAGAAAGAAAACTGAAACTGAAACCCGAGTCTCTCAGTGACTTGTGTACTCAAGAATTGTACACTGGAAGTCTCTGAATGACTCAGATCGAGTGGAGAGGAATGATTTCAACTCTTGGAGGCCTGGGGTATTTATAGCAGCTTTCTGGAGTGAAAAATTCCAAAAAATTCGATGTGGGACAAATTCTGGCTCTTCGGGACGCCCGTCTTGGATTGGGACGCCCGTCCTGGTGGTCTGCCTGGTTCGGGACGCCCGTCCCGAATTCGGGACGCCCGTCCCGGACCGTTGACCAAGTCAGCATTTCCAAAAATTGCATTTTTGCCCCAAAATTTGCTGTTTTCGTGCAATTTGCTCCTAAAACTTCCAAAATCGAAATTAAAGCAATTTTATGTCAATTTGATTCAATTAAGATCAAATACATTCAAATATTGCCCTAATTTATGTCTAAAAACATGCTAAAAAGGGTATATGATTTGTGCACATCAAATAACCCCACACTTAGCTTTTTGCTTGTCCTCAAGCAAAGTCTACCTGAAGTTAGTGATCATATGTGCAGTCACTTATGTTTCTAGTCATGTTTTTATTCCAAAAATTCTTCAGACAATTCTTAACACAGGTCTGACTGGTTTGGTTGCTATGACAAGGTCTCAAATGTCTCTAGTAGATTATTATGATCAAGTAGGTTTAACAACTTAACAACTAGATTGAACTCTTCTCTTAGTCACAAGGTCTTCCTGATGTGTAGTGTGTGTACTAGTCTAGACCAGATAGTCAACACAATATACTCTCATCTTAACTACTACCAGATAACACTTTGACCCGTCGCTAGACACACTGACAACAGATAACTTTCTGAGTTCTGAGCTTTGGTGATCAGATTTTAATTATTTCGCTCTTAGTGATTTCTTTCGTTTATAGATTAAGGGTATTTTAAGTTTGCTTAGGACACGTCAACTTCAACTACCCATGTAGCGAGTCCCACTCCGATGACTCCCAGATCTACACGACCTTAGGGCATCAGGCTTTAAGTTCCCCGAAGGAGTGGTGCTCGAGTAGCGAAGGCCGCTGGCAAACTACCCTATTTAATTAGCTCATTCATTTTTTTTCTTTTCTTTTCACTTTTAGCTCAGAGTCCCATCTAGTCAATCTAATTGTCAATGCATCCACAACTGGTCTAATTTTATCTAGTTAAGTCTTGAAAAGGTAATTGGTTGAGGTCTCTAATCTAGACTAGGTTGTGCTCATTTATCAGGAATTCCCTACTCCTAATCAATAAGTTCAAAAATAGTCATCAATTGTTTCCTACTAACCATAACATCCTACCTACATATCATAGACATAAGCAATTGTTTAACCGATCATACTGCATTTAGAAGTCTGAAAGACGGAAAAATTTTGAAAAATTTTGGAAGGGTGTGAAAATACGGGGAAAACAAGCAAAGCATGCAAAAATTTTGTTTAAACTACTACAGTGCACCGTGCACTGCTACCCCACACTTAAGGCTGGCACTGTCCTCAGTGTTCATGCATATCTAATTACCCCACACTTATTTGAAAATAAGAAATAAACAAAAACAAAATAGAAATTTCTTACCCCACACTTATTTGACTGACTAAGGGTAAGAAGGAAAATGAAGTAACGAAGTAAATAACAAATAACAAAACACGAAATGAAGAAAATAAAAGTAAAGGAAGATGATATTAGAAAAACTCCCTTCTTGCCTCGAGCAGAAGGGTCTTCTCTGATCTGTCAATTGGCTCTTCACCTTAGCCATGTGCTATTTCTGAGGTGTTCTTGACTCTGCAAGCTCTTAGATATTGGAACGGATGACGTCAGCTTCGATCCTTCATCATCGAGCTCTAGGTAGTGGCCTATTCATTTGATGAATGGCTCGAGCCCCACGGACTGCTTCCTCGAATCATTTGTAGGATTTCTCATAATCATAGCAACGTGTCCAGGAGGAACGTGTCTAGGAATGAGATTTCTTGGGATTTGTGTGCCTTCCTGCCAATGTTAGTAAAGGTATTGCATGCAAGTCTCGAATGGAAGAAAAGATACCTGAAGTTTTGGCGAAGCCGTGGTGGTAGGAGGCTCCAGTGGTGTAGATCTGGGCCCAAGTATTTGAAACTTCCTGGGGGAAGTTTCTCACAGCTGATTGGTATACAGGGAATGCAAGCTCCTCCAATGCTCTGCTCCTGATACAACGCTAAATTCCTCTATATCCTTCGACCTTTCGATACCACTTGGTATATCACTTGCTTGCACTGGTCTAGCTTTAATTGTTGCCAGTATCTCATCTATTGCTTCTGCGAGTAGGGGTTTTGCTGTAGTGGTGTCTTCTGAAAGTTTCCAGCTTCCGAATTACTCCTCAACTAAATCCCGTATCATTCCTCCAGTTGGGATTGTATGCATTTCCCATTGGAGCAGCATTCTGCAGTAACCTGCTCCAACCACTTTTGGAATGGTTCGTATTTCATTCCCATAGCAATCCCTGCTAGAGTGTGGTACTTAGCAAACTTCACAGATTTGATACATAGACTGAGCCTTTCTTCCTAAGACGTTGGCATTCTGAATCTGAAAAACAACTTCTCATAGAATCTGCACATGACTTTAACATCATTAGTAGGTAATGCCTGTGGTTCAGGCTATTTTCGAAAAGTGTTCCACGACTACTATGATGTAATTATGTTCAAAGGAAGAAAGAGAAAAGGATTCGAAATACCCCTGATATCAACGGTTGCAACATTCTGTGTACGTCGCTGGGGTAGATGATCTCTGGAAGATGTGTTACCTGTTATTTGGCAAGCATCGCAGGACTGTATAAGAGATACAAAAGTCCTTGAATATGGTGGGTCAACAAGATCCTGCTTTCAACACTTTCCGGACAGTGTTGATAGCCATCAATTGGTCTCCCGTAGATTCTTTAGGGCAATGCTCCAAAATCTTGTGTCCTTCATCTTCTGAGATACATCTTCTGATCAACTGATCTGCAAAAATTCGAAATAGAAGAGAAACTGCCCAGTAGTAATATTTCAAATCAGCAAAGAATTTCTTCCTTTGTTGATAAGTCATATCACTTGGAACTTATTCAGTGACTAGATAATAAACCACAGATGAGAATTATTATACATAGCAAACAATGCAAATAAGTTTTCATCCAAAAATTTATCAGTATTATACTAGCCTCTAACTCGGGGTTTTCTAATCTAGACAAATGGTTTGCTTTCTAGATTTTCAACCCTTTTTCTTATCCCTTCATTCTATATCAAACTCAAGTAACAATAAAACCTAACTTAATCAACTATGGTTCAGCATTAGTTTTATTGAACACAGATATCTCGGAGTGATCAGTGTCACCTATTATTTTTAGACAAGACTAGATAAGATCGGAATTTATCATGCATGAACTTTCTTATCATCTTTCTGTCCTAAAACAATTCTTACTACATCATTACATCACATATTCATTCAAAAAGCAGAGTTCAATCAGGTGATGCCCTAATGGGTGCAGTAATTCCTTTTGGTTTAAAAGATCTCATGCAATTATCAACATAACAAAAGGAACATCCCTTTTTTTTCATAGAACATTCAAAGGTCTAGCTATTAAGGAAAAATTATTTCATAACTCGTCCCAATAAAGTCGGTATGACTCTAAGAAAATTCTAAAATGGAGTTTCTTCCCAATAAAAATCTAAGCCAAAATTTTACAACTCAGAAGAAAACATATTTTATCCTCATTTCCATTTTTATTTCTTCGAAATTAAATAAAGGAAGAAAAACACGAAAAAGAGCAACTAAGAAAACAAAAAAAAAACAAGAGATAGGGAAAAGAACAACTTACCATTGAGCAAGAAAAATACAAATTTTTTCGAGTTTTGAATTTTTTAAAAAAAAGAATTTCTCTTTTTTTTTCGAAAGTAGTTAAATTTCCTCAATATGGTTCTAGAATGATTTTCTAAAATTTCATTATCCTAAGTGTCTTAATTTCAGATAATATCTAAAATCAATTAGTTATGATAACCCTATATTTCAGAAAGTGATTGTCTAACTAGTATAAGATAAGTGTAGGTCTAAGGTCTAGGTTACTACCGTTACCTATCATATGTCTCTAGAATTTTGATCAGGAATCCTAAATTCATTATGATATTTCCCCGGCAACGGCGCCAAAAATATGATGCGTTCCGATTGGTATGCTAAAAGATAGGCTTTATTTACCTATATTGATTATGAGTAATTAAGGACTGAGTCTTACTAACTGTCACTTTAGCATTCAATTTATGTCACTTAATCAATCAGAACCTAAGGCAGAGTACCTATCGTGTAGCTAGTCTGTTGGAAAGTATCTACGATTTTATTTTATTAATATCGTACTCCCAGGGAAGTGGCAACGGCTTAGTAGTAACTAGCCTTTTATCCTAACTCCTATCTTATGATCCAGTTATGCAATCTTCATCAAATACTTTGATGAGAGGGTGATTCATTCTCCACTAGGTTTAAGTCTAATTAATCCTAGGAGTGTTTTATAGATGAGTCATGATTCTATGTTATACTGTTCCTATATGTTGATTGACCTATATTCGAGAATTTTAGACATGTCTTGGCCTGGATTGCAACTATGTTCTGTGTCTAAAGGTTACCACATCTGAGTTTCTATGCTACCGCCCCATCGTTAAGGGTAACGGCCCTACTCACGGCTCGGACTAAAGTCAGCAATGAACGGTACCCTATGTCACTTCGGTATCATGCTGCTCGTCTCATAACCGCCGGCATAACACTCTACTCAGCCTACCTAAACTACTTTCAACCAACAGGGTGTTCCGCAGATTATTTTATCTAGTATGGCAGACACCAATACTAATTGATGCCTGTTAAACTAAACAGGTTATGAATAGACCGTGGTTAGGAATTGTCTATAACCCTAATTTCAGTTTAAAAGAACGGCAATAGACATGCAGACATAATGAGTATTTAAGCAGGTGGCCATTTCCGGAAAATCATAACAACTTCAACATATAAAATAGATATTCATAAGAATCGTAATCTGATATTCAAATTAATATTTAGATAAAACAATTCGTAAACATACAGAACCTCGTCTAGGGGACCCAATGTCATAAAGTAATCACCACTCTATGCAGGTCCAGCCGGCGCTGCAGCTCCTGTATGCTCCTGACTGCTCGATCCTACTCTGCTCGGCAGAGCCTTCGGAGAACGCTCCTCAGACCTAGTAGCAATTGCTTTACCTTACATCCCGGGCTTAAGCAAATTGCCCTAATCTGACTAAGAACACGCACCCTATCTCTCTCTTAGGATCTCCTAACGAAATCCCGGTATTCTATGAATACCAAAAATGAACCTATCTATCGAAGCCTAAGCTCTGAGACTATTTCTCAGAAACTAAGAAACGAAACAAGAAAGAAAGAAAGAAAACTGAAACTGAAACCCGAGTCTCTCAGTGACTTGTGTACTCAAGAATTGTACACTGGAAGTCTCTGAAGACTCAGATCGAGTGGAGAGGAATGATTTCAACTCTTGGAGGCCTGGGGTATTTATAGCAGCTTTCTGGAGTGAAAAATTCCAAAAAATTTGATGTGGGACAAATTCTGGCTCTTCGGGACGCCCGTCCTGGTGGTCTGACTGGGTCGGGACGCCCGTCCCGGACCGTTGACCAAGTCAGCATTTCCAAAAATTGCATTTTTGCCCCAAAATTTGCTGTTTTCCGTCCAATTTGCTCCTAAACTTCCAAAATCGAAATTAAAGCAATTTTATGTCAATTTGATTCAATTAAGATCAAATACATTCAAATATTGCCCTAATTTATGTCTAAAAACATGCTAAAAAGGGTATATGATTTGTGCACATCACGTTACATTTGTTATATTAGATTCATCGTAATGTGATTTTACTACTTTTGTGCCTTACATGAGGAAAAATTAACCAAATAACTTCTTATTTCAATATTCAGGTGAATTACTTGTGTTGAAATGGAAACCAAATTTGACCTAAATTTGATGAACTTTGAAGCGCTACATCCGTTATATTAGATTCATTGTAATGTGATTTAACTAGTTTTGTGACTTACATGTTGAAAATGTAACGAAATAATTTCTTATTTCAAGATTTAGGTGAATGAAATTGCGTTGAATTTCAAACATAATTTGAGTCAAATTTGATGAAATTTGAAACTTTACATTCGTTATATTAGATTCATTGTAATGTGATTTAACTACTTTTGTGCCTTACATGTTGAAAAAGTAACCAAATAACTTCTTATTTCAAGATTCAAGTGCATTACTTGCGTTGAAATTCAAACCAAATTTGACCTAAATTTGATGAACTTTGAAGCGTTACATTTGTTATATTAGAATCATCGTAATGTGATTTAACTATTTTTGTGCCTTACATGTGGAAAAATTAACCAAATAAATTCTTATTTCAAGATTCAAGTGAATTACTTGCGTTGAAATTCAAACCAAATTTGACCTAAATTTGATGAACTTTGAAGCGTTAATTCGTTGTATTAGATTCATTGTAATGTGATTTAACTACTTTTGTGCATTACATGTTGAAAAAGTAACCAAATAACTTTTTATTTCAAGATTCAAGTGAATTACTTGCGTTGAAATTCAAACCAAATTTGACCTAAATTTGATGAACTTTGAAGCGTTACATTCGTTATATTAGATTCATTGTAATGTGATTTAACTAGTTTTCTGACTTACATGTTGAAAAAGTAACCAAATAATTTCTTATTTCAAGATTTAGGTAAATGAAATTGCGTTGAATTTCAAACATAATTTGAGTCAAATTTGATGAAATTTGAAACGTTACATTCTTTATA
The DNA here is from genome assembly GCA_027405835.1 of Asclepias syriaca. NCBI lineage: Eukaryota > Viridiplantae > Streptophyta > Magnoliopsida > Gentianales > Apocynaceae > Asclepias > Asclepias syriaca. The sequence continues at coordinate 11,631,665 of CM049930.1, forward strand.
TTAGATTCATTGTAATATGATTTAACTAGTTTTGTGACTTACATGTTGAAAAAGTAACGAAATAATTTCTTATTTCATGATTTAGGTGAATGAAATTGCTTTGAATTTCAAACATAATTTGAGTCAAATTTGATGAAATTTGAAACATTATATTCGTTATATTAGATTCATTGTAATGTGATTTAACTACTTTTGTGCCTTACATGTTGAAAAAGTAACCAAATAACTTCTTATTTCAAGATTCAAGTGCATTACTTGCGTTGAAATTCAAACCAAATTTGACCTAAATTTGATGAACTTTGAAGCATTACATTTGTTATTGTAGATTCATCGTAATGTGATTTAACTATTTTTGTGCCTTACATGTGGAAACATTAACCAAATAACGTCTTATTTTAATATTCAAGTGAATTACTTGCGTTGAAATTGAAACCAAATTTGACCTAAATTCGATGAACTTTGAAGAGTTACATTCGTTATATTAGATTCATTGTAATGTTATTTAACTACTTTTGTGCCTTACATGTTGAAAAAGTAACTAAATAACTTCTTATTTCAAGATTCAAGTTCATTACTTGCGTTAAAATTAAAGCCAAATATGATTTAAATTTGATCAACTTTAAAACGTTACATTCATTATATTAGATTCATTTAAATGTTATTTGATGCTAACTCACCAAGGCAACTATGGAGATGGATACTTGAAGATGCCATTGGGTCCAATTACAAGGTCACACTCCAACAAGCTTAAAGCACAATTTCAGAATTTTGTGCAATCTTTGATTTCTCAAGAACTTCAAGAAATCATATTGGTCAAGCGTGGGGAAGAGTTTAAGGAGATGCCAACATACTTATGCACATTAGAGCACTCATGTCTTGAAGGCTAATAAATGGGCTTTTAAATTCTATTTTTAGTGGGCTTTACTAAAAGACTTAGCCCAACATATCTATTGTAGAATTAGGTCATCTTCTCCTCTATAAATAGAATAAGAGGGGGCTGTTTTGAAAGGAGGAGGAAAAAATGAAAAATGTGAGTTTTTTTAAGATTCCTGCTTGTTTTACCTTAGGGATTGATTCAACTTATCAAGTAAGTAAACTTGTGGCGTTAATTCAAATCTCTTTCTCTTTGATTTCCCTTTGTTACCATTTCCTTGCTGATTTTGGGGTGAAGGGATTCGGGGAGTTTATTACCTTAAGGATTGATTCAACTTATCAAGTAAGTAAACTTGTGGCGTTAATTCAATTCTCTTTCTCTTTGATTTCTCTTTGTTACCATTTCCTTGCTGATTTGGGGAAGGGATTCGGGGAGTTTACCAAGGGTTGGTTGAGGTGATTTATGATGCTGAGGTGATTCTTGCTTTGTTCTTGAATTGTTGCTGTATCATTTTTGGTATCAGAGCTAAGTTCAAATTCAATCTATATATCCTTTAAATTTTTGTTTATTTTTGAATATTATTGTCAGTTTCTCATTTAGTAAAGGAAAAAAAAGAGTTGTGTTCTTTATCTCGGAATTTCAGATCTGAGATATATATATATATATATATATATAAAGTGATGGTCTTTATCTCTTAATTTTAAACCTGATATATATAAAACAAATGATCTTTCCAAAATTTATGTGCCCACAAATCAGATTTCATTCCAAATTCGTCATCTCTTGCCTCTTTACATCATATTACATCTAGTTTTGTGACATCTTTCTTTCTTTAGGATTTATTTGTTTTCCATTGAATTAAGGATGCTAATTTGCTTATTTGGTATTGTTTGATTGGTCCGGACAAGTAAAACTACTGCTTGAATCTAGAGTGGAAAAAGGCAGAAAATTGTGAGCACATTAAAGGGTAAAAGCCAATACTTAGAGTGAAACACGAGAGTTTCCAATCAAATTTGAGTGAAACATGTGAGGGAGTGTTTATGAGGATTGCTCACAATTTTTTTTGCAGGTTTTACATCATGACAAAATCAACGAACGCAAAGAAAGTGATGAGAAAGTTAGTGTTACTGAACATAACCTAGCCTTCACTTTACAAGCTATGCAACAGCAATTTCAAAGGTTTGAAAACCTTTTTAGAGATGTTAGTGATAGATTTGAGAAGCAAGACCAGGTCATTAGAGAATTGCAAGAGGGGACAATGAATGGTGGTGCAACAAGAAGGCAGAATTTAAGAGAGCCAAATACTCATCATTTTGGGTATGAAGGTGATGGCTTTGATGATGGAGATGATGAGGGAGAATGGCATGGGGTCAGGATGGGTGGAAGAGAAGGACAAAATTATAGAATAAGAGGTCGAGGTAAGAGTCCAAAACTTTGCAAGGGAGGAAGAAAGGGCTGATCGTGTTGATAGGAATATTGGTAGTATAAAAATGAAATTCCATCTTTCCAAGGTAAGAATGATGCTGAAGCTTACTTGGAATGTGAGAGGAAAGTGGATGATTTTTTTTGTCATAACTATTCTGAAGAGAAAAGGTAAAGCTTGCTGCAGTGGAATTTAAAGATTATTCACTTGTTTGGTGGGATCAACTAGTTTTAAATAGGAGAAGAAATGGAGAGGAACCTGTCAATACTTGGGCAGAAATGAAGAGAATTATGAAAAAGAGATTTGTACCTAGTTATTTTTATAGAGAGCTACATCAAAAACTTCAAACTCTGAGACAATGCTATATGAGTGTTGAAGAGTACCATAAGGAGATGGAGATAGTCATGATAAGGGCTAATGTTGAAGAAGATAGGGAGGCTACCATGGCACGTTTCTTGGCTGGTTTGAACAAGGATATTGCAAATGTTATCGAATTATACCATTATGTGGAGTTGGAAGAAATGGTAAACATGGCAATGAAAGTGGAGAAACAACTCAAGTACAAAGGGTCCAGCAAGACTTCCCATTCTAGTTCTACTACAAATTGGAACTCCAAATGGTCTAAGAAGGATGAGAAGGCCAAGGACAAGCCAAAAGAAGTGAAGAGCAATTCAGACCCAAAAGGTAACTTAAAACCTTCAAGTTCTTCTACTTCTAATTCTGATAATCATAGAAATATTAAGTGCTTTAAATGTCTTGGTATTGGTCATATTGCTTCTCAATGTCCTTGATACGCGAAAATCGTATCACCTTTTTAGCATGTTTTTATGTATGAATTTGGGTGAAATTAAGGGTAAATTGATCTTAATTGTTCATTATTTACTTAATTTCACAGTTTTTCTGATTTTGGAAGTGTCAGGTGAAAAGTAGACGAAAATAGCAAATTTTGGGGCAAAAATGCAATTTTTGGAAATAACATGTTACCCCAAATTTTGGGGCAAATTTTGGAAATAACATGTTGCCCCAATTTTTGGGTCAGGACGGGCGTCCCAACCCGGGACGGGCATCCAGGACTCGGGACGGGTATCCCAACCTGGTCAACAGATCAGGACGGGCGTCCCGAGCCCCCAGAACCAATCCCACATCGAATTTTTGTTGAAAAATCACCCCGGGAAGCTGCTATAAATACCCCAGGCCTCCAGCAGTTGAATTCATTCCTCTCCACTCGATCTGAGTCATTTAGTGGTTTCCAGTGTACACTTCTCTAGTACACAACTCACTCAGAGACTCGGATCTCAGTTTTCTTTCTTATTAGTGTTTTGTTTTAGTTTCTGAGAAATAGTCTCAGATCTTAGGTTTCTATAGATAGGTTCGTTTCTGGTATTCATAGAATACCCGGGATTTCGTTAGGAGATCCTAAGAGGGCTCTAGGCGTTCGAAGAGTCAGTCCACAGGGCTGGGCGTAAGCTGGGTATTAAGGTAAAGCCCAGTTACTAGGATGAGGAAGCGTCCTCCGAAGGTTCTGGTGAGCAGAGTCAGGGCGAGCAATACGACATATACAGCAGTACGCTCCGTCGGCGAGACTACGTAAAGGGTGATTTCTTTATGGCATCAGTCCCCATGTCCCTCTCTTATATGTTGTTATTGTTTTTGTTCTAAATACATATTATGAATGCGAGATTACGATGTTTATGAATAGTTGTTTTATATGTTGACGTTATTATGTTTTTCCGGAAATAGCCACCTGCTAAATATTCACTATGTCTGCATGTTTAATGTGCTCTTTTAAACTAAAGTTAGGGTTATAGACAATTCCTAACCACGGTCTAATCATAACCTGTTTAGTTTAACAGGCATCAATTAGTATTGGTGTCTGCCATGCTAGATAAAATAACATGTTGAACACCCTGCCTGTTAAAGTAGTCTAGGTAGGGGCCGAGCTGAGTCCGATTATGCCGGCGGCTAGGGCAAGCGGTATGATCCCCGAAGTGACATAGGGCTTTCATGGATGCCTTCGTCCCGAACCGTGAGTAGGGCCGTCATTAAGGTAGGGCGGTTTATTAGAGACCTCGGATGTGGTACGCCTTTAGACACAGAACATAGTTGCAATCCAGGCTAAGATATATCTAAAATACTCGAATATAGGTCAAACAACATATAGGAACAGTATAACATAGAATCAGGACTCATCTATAAAATACTTCTAGGATTAATTAGAATGAAACCTAGTGGAGAATGAATCACCCTCTCATCAAAGTATTTGATGAAGATTGCATAACTGGATCATAAGATAGGAGTTAGGATAAAAGGCTAGTACTACTAAGCCGTTGCCACTTCCCTGGGAGTACGATATTTATTTAATAAAATCGTAGATACTTTCCAACAGACTAGCTACACGATAGGTACTCTGCCTTAGGTTCTGGCTGATTAAGTGACACCATAGAGACTAAATGTGACAATTAGTCAATCACAGTCCTTAATTATTCATAATCAACATAGGGTAAAATAACACCTATTTAGCACATCGGTCGGAAACCCATCAGATTTTTGGCGCCGTTGCCGGGGAAATATCATAATGAATTTAGGATTACTGATTAAAATTCTAGAGACTTATGATAAGTAACGGTAGTAACCTAGACCTTAGACTAACACTTGTCTTATACCAGTTAGACAATCAATTTCCGAAATATAGGATTATCATAACTAATTAATTTTAGATGTTATCCGGAATTAAGACACTTAGGATAATCAAATTTTAGAAAATTATTCTAGAACCATATTGAGGGAATTTACTTGCTTTCGAAATATTAAAAGAAAAAAATTTAAAAATTTAAAAATCCGAAAAAAATTGTACTTTTTCTTGTTTAATGGTAAGTTGTTCCCTTTTCCCTATCTTTCGTGTTTTCTTCTTTTGAATAGTTGTTTCGTTTTATTTTCTCTTTCTTCCAAATTTTTAAGTTTTCATTTTCCCTGTAGCCCCACTAACCAGTTTGCTCAGGCTAAAACGTGTTCTTCTCTGTAGTTGCATGACTCGATCTTCAGAAGCTAACCTTGAAACGCCAGTTGAAAATCTGAAAGAATCATTCGCACAGCTAATAGGCGAAGAACAAAAATGGCTGCTGAAAGACCTACCCTTGAATCCTACATCCAACCACAGACTATCCAGTCTCATCTGCCATTCGAATCCCTGGGAACCCTCGCTATGATCTTAAACCTAATGTGCTCCAGCTGATTATAAATCGAGTTCAGTTTGGAAGAACTGCAGCCGAGAATCCGCTGGAACACCTATCTGATTTCTCTTCTCTCTACGAAGGCCTCAAGGGAGATCACACTGCAGAAATAACTAAACTCAACCTTTTTCCCTACTCACTGAGGGACAGAGCTAAGAGATGGTTGGCCCAGCTACCTACTAACTCCATCACCTCTTGGGACGAGTTAAGCAAAGCCTTCCTAGAAGAGTACTACTCTGCAGCAAGAGTCCTAGAATATCGAAGGGCTTTGTCTAGTTTCACTCAAGCTGCTGATGAGACAGTGATCGAAGCTTGGGACAGATTCAAAGAACTACTCAGGCTCTTCCCCCAACATGGATTTACCGAGGCATTGCTGATTCAGCAATTTTACGGGGGTATGTCAGACATGGTGATGCGATTTCGGTTGACATGCTAAATAGGTGTTATTTTACCCTATGTTGATTATGAATAATTAAGGACTGTGATTGACTAATTGTCACATTTAGTCTCTATGGTGTCACTTAATCAGCAGAACCTAAGGCAGAGTACCTATCGTGTAGCTAGTCTATTGGAAAGTATCTACGATTTTATTAATTTAATTATCGTACTCCCAGGTAAGTGGCAACGGCTTAGTAGTAACTAGCCTTTTTTCCTTACTCCTATCTTATAATCCAGTTATGCAACCTTCATCAAATACTTTGATGAGAGGGTGATCCATTCTCCACTAGGTTTAAGTCTAATTAATCCTAAAAGTGTTTTAAAGATGAGTTCTGATTCTATGTTATACTGTTCCTATATGTTGATTGACCTATATTCGAGTGTTTTAGATATATCTTAGCCTGGAATGCAACTATGTTCTGTGTCTAAAGGTGTACCACATCTGAGGTCTCTACACTACCGCCCCATCGTTAAGGTAAACGGCCATACTCACGGCCCGGACTAAAGTCAGCAATGAACGGTACCCTATGTCACGTCGGGGTCATGCTGCTCGTCGCAAAACCGCCGGCATAACTCTCTACTCAGCCTACCTAGACTACTCTAACAAACAAGGTGTTTCGTTGGTTATTTTATCTAGTATGGTAGACACCAATACTAATTGATGCTTGTTAAACTAAACAGGTTATGAATAGACCGTGGTTAGGAATTGTCTATAACCCTAGTTTTAGTTTAAAAGAGACTTACATTAGACATGCAGACATAATGAATATTTAGCAAGTGGCTATTTCCGGAAAAACATAAAAACTTCAACATATAACACAACTATTCATAAAATCGTAACCTGATATTCATAATTCATATTTAGAACAAAGCAATAAAACATATAAGAGAGGGACATGGGGACCGATGCCATAAAGAAATCACCCTTTACGAAGTCTCGCCTACGGAGCGTACTGCTGTATATGTCGTATTGCTCGCCCTGACTCTGCTCACCAGAACCTTCGGAGGACGCTTCCTCAGCCTAGTAGCTAGACTTTACCTTACGTCCTGGGCTTAAGCCTAGCCCTGTGGACTGACTCTTCGAACGCCTAGAGCTCTCTTAGGATCTCCTAACGAAATCCAGAGTATTCTACGAATACCAGAAACGAACCTATCTATAGAAACCTAAGATCTGAGACTATTTCTCAGAAACTAAAACAAACACTAATAAGAAAGAAAACTGAGATCCGAGTCTCTGAGTGAGTTGTGTACTGGAAAATTGTACACTGGAAACCACTTAATGACTCAGATCGAGTGGAGAGGGATGAATTCAACTGCTGGAGGCCTGGGGTATTTATAGCAGCTTCCCGGAGTGAAAATCTCTGAAAATTTGATGTGGGACAGCTTCTGGCGGCTCGGGATGCCGGTCCCGGTTTGGGACGCCCGTCCTGATTCGTTGACCAGGTTCGGGACGCCCGTCCTGATTCGTTGACCAGGTTCGGGACGCCCGTCCTGGAGGTTTGACTGGGTCGGGACACCCGTCCCGGGTTCGGGACCCCCGTCCTGGACCTTTGACCGGGTCAACATTTCCAAAAATTGCGTTTTTGCCCCAGAATTTGCTGTTTTCGTCTACTTTTCACCTGACACTTCCAAAATCATAAAAACCGTGAAATCAAGTAAATAGTAAACAATTAATGTCAATTTACTCTCAATTTCACATTAAAACATATATAAAAACATGCTAAAAATGTGATACGATTTTCGCGTATCAGATAACCCCACACTTAGCTTTTTGCTTGTCCTCAAGCAAAGTCTACATGGAGTTAGTGATTTTAAACCGTAGTGCAGTCACTTAAATTCCTATCATGTTTTTATTCCAAAAATTCTTCAGACAATTCTTAACACAGGTCTGACTGGTTAGGTGCTATGACAAGGTCTCAAATGTTCCTAGTAGCTTGTTTGATCAGGCAGAAAACAAATCAACAACTAGGTTGGACTTTTTCTTAGTCACAAGGTCTTCCTGATGTGTAGTGTGTGTACTAGTCTAGACCAGATAGTCAACACAAGGAAACTCTTATCTTAACTGCTACCAGATAATACTTCGACCTATCGCTAGACACACTGACAACAGATAACTTTCTGAGTTCTGAGCTTTGGTGATAGATTTTTAATGTTTTAGCACTGGTTATTTTCTTATAGATTCAGGGTATTTCGAGTCTGCTTAGAACACGTCAACTTCAACTACCCATGTAGCGAGTCCCACTCCGATGACTCCCAGATCTACACGACCTTAGGGCATCAGGCTTTAAGTTCCCCGAAGGAGTGGTGCTCGAGTAGCGAAGGCCGCTGGCAAACTACCCTATTGTAATTAACTTCCTTAATGTTCCTTTCACTTTTAGCTCAGAGTCTCATCTAGTCATTCTAACTGCCAATATATCCACAACTGGTCTAATTTTATCTAGTGGAGTCTCGAATGGGCAATTGGTTGAGGTCTCTAATCCAGACAAGGTTGTGCTAAGTTATCAGGAATTCCATATTCCTAATCAATTAGTCCAAGATAGCTATCGACTATCTCCTACTAACCATAACATACTACCTACATATCATAGACATAAACAATTGTTTAACCAAGCATACTGCATTTAGAAGTCTGAAAGACGAAAAAATTTTGAAAAAAAAAATTTTGGAAGGGTGTGAAAATACGGGGAAAACAAGCAAAAGCATGCGAAAATTTTTTCAAACTGCTTCAAACTGCTACAGTGCACCGTGCACTGCTACCCCACACTTAAGTTTGGCACTGTCCTCAGTGTTCATGCATAGCTAATTACCCCACACTTATTTGAAGACAAGAAGAAATGAGAACAAAATAGAGAACTCTTACCCCAGACTTATTTGACTAACTAAGGGTAAGAGAAAAACTAAAGTAACAAAACAAGAAGGATAGCAAAACAGAACAGAAAACAAATAAAATAAAAGGAATATGAGGATTAGAAAAACTCCCTTCATGTCGCGAGCAGAAGGGTCTTCTCTGATCTGTCAATTGGCTCTTCACCTTAGCCATGTGCTATTGCTGAGGTGTTCTTAACTCTGCAAGCTCTAGATATTGGAATGGATGACGCCAGCTCCAATCCTTCATTGTCGAGCTCTAGGTAGTGGCATATCCATTTGATGAATGACTCAAGCCCCAAGGATTGTTTCCTCGAATCATCTGCAAAGTCTCTCGTAATCGTAGCATCGTGTCTAGAAGGAACGTGTCTAGGAATGAGACTTCTTTGGATTGGTGTGCCTACCTGCCAATGTTAGTGAAGGTATGGCATGCAAGTCTCGAATGGAAGAAAAGATACCTAAAGTTTTGGCAAAGCTGTGGTGGTAGGGGTTCCAGTTGTATAGATCTAGGGCCCAAGTATTTGAGACTTCCTCGGGGAAGTTTCTCACAGCTGATTGGTATGCAGGGAATGCAAGCTCCTCCATTGCTATGCTCCTGATACAATGCTAAATTCCTCTATATCCTGCGACCGTTCGATACCACTTGGTATATCACTTGCTTGCACTGTTCTGGCTTTAATTGTTGCCAGTATCTCATCTATTGCTTCTGCGAGTAGGGGTTTTGCTGTGGTGGTGTCTTCTGAAAGTTTCCAACTTCCGAATTACTCCTCAGCTAAATCCCGTATGATTCCTCTAGTTGGAATTGTATGCATTTCCCATTGGAGCAGCATTCTGCAGTAACCTACTCCTACCTCTTTTGGAATGGTCAGTCATTCCCATAGCAATCCCTGCTAAAGTGTGGTACTTAGCAGACTTCACAGATTTGATACACATGCTGAACATTTCTTCCTAAGACATTGGCACTCTGAATTTGGAAAACAACTAGAATCTGCACATGACTTTAACATCATTAGTAGGTAATGCCTGTGGTTCAGGCTATTTTCAAAAAGTGTTCCACGACTACTATGATGTAATTATTTTCAAAGGAAAGAAAAAAAAGAAAGGATTTAATGAATACCCCCAGATATCAAAAAGATTGTAAAATTTTGTGTACCTTGTTGGGGTAGATGATCTCTGAAGGATGTGTTACCTGTTATTTGGCAAGCATCGCAAGACTATATCAGAGATACAAAATCCTTGAATATAGTGGGTCAACAAGATCCTGCTTTCAACACTTTCCGACAGTGTTGATAGCCATCAATTGGTTTCCCGTAGATGCTTTACGGCAATGCTCCAAAATCTTGTGTCCTTCATCTTTGAGACACATCTTCTGATCAACTGATCTGCAAAAATTTGAAATAGAAGAGAAACTGCCCAGTAGTAATATTTCAAATCAGCAAAGAATTTCTTCTTTTGCTGATAAGTCATATCACTTGGAACTTATTCAGTGGCTAGATAATTTGAAATAAACCACAGATGAGAATTATTATACATAGCAAACAAATCAAATAGGTTTTCATCCAAAAATTTATCAGTATTACACTAGCCTCTAACTCGGGGTTTTCTAATCTAGACCAATGGTTTGCTTTCTAGATTTTCAACCCTTTTTCTTACCCCTTCTTTCTATATCAAACTCAGGTAACAATAAAACCTAACTTAATCAATTATGGTTCAGTATCAGTTTTATTGAACACAGACATCTCAGAGTGATCAATGTAACCTATTGTTTTTAGACAAGACTAGATAAGATCAGGATTTGTCATACATGAACATTCTTATCATGTTTTTGTCCTAAAACAATTCGTACTACATCATTACATCACATATTCACTCAACAAGCAGATTTTAATCAGGTGATGTCATAATGGGTGCAGGAATTCCTTTTGGTTTAAAAGATCTCATGCAATTATCAGCAAAATAAAAGGAACATGCTTTTTTCAATAGAACATTCAAAGGTCTGGCTACTAAGGAAAAATTATTTCATAACTCGTCCTAATAAAGCCGGTATGACTCTAAGAAAATTCTAAAATGGAATTTCTTTCCAGATTAAAACCTGAGCCAAAAATTGACAACTCAGAAAAATATTCTATCCTCATTTCCATTTTTTTTTTCGAAATTAAGTAATAGGGAAAAAAACGGAAAAGAGAAACAAAAGAAAAAAAAAACAACTAAGAAAGAATAAGAGATAGGGAAGAAGAACAACTTACCATTGAGCAAGAAAAATACATTCTTTTTGGATTTTAAATTTTTAACATTTTTTTTTCTTTTTATGTTTAATTTAGAAAGCAGGTAAATTTCCTTAATATGGTTTTAGAATAATTTTCTAAAATTTAATTATCCTAAGTGTCTTAATTTCAGATATTATCTAAAATTAATTAGTTATGATAACCCTATATTTAGGAAAGTGATTGTCTAACTAGTATAAGATAAGTGTAAATCAAAAGTCTAGGTTACTACCGCTACCTATCCTAATTTCTAGAAGTGTGGCCAATAATCCTAAATTCATTATGATATTTCCCCGGCAACGGCGCCAAAAATCTGATGCGATTCCGGTTGACATGCTAAATAGGTGTTATTTTACCCTATGTTGATTATGAATAATTAAGGACTGTGATTGACTAATTGTCACATTTAGTCTCTATAGTGTCACTTAATCAGCCAGAACCTAAGGCAGAGTACCTATCGTGTAGCTAGTCTATTGGAAAGTATCTACTATTTTATTAATTTAATTATCGTACTCCCAGGTAAGTGGCAACGGCTTAGTAGTAACTAGCCTTTTTTCCTAACTCCTATCTTATAATCCAGTTATGCAACCTTCATCAAATACTTTGATGAGAGGGTGATCCATTCTCCACTAGGTTTAAGTCTAATTAATCCTAAAAGTGTTTTAAAGATGAGTTCTGATTCTATGTTATACTGTTCCTATATGTTGATTGACCTATATTCGAGTGTTTTAGATATCTTAGCCTGGAATGCAACTATGTTCTGTGTCTAAAGGTGTACCACATCTGAGGTCTCTACACTACCGCCCCATCGTTAAGGTAAACGGCCCTACTCACGGCCCGGACTAAAGTCAGCAATGAACGGTACCCTATGTCACTTCGGGGTCATGCTGCTCGTCGCAAAACCGCCGGCATAACTCTCTACTCAGCCTACCTAGACTACTCTAACAAACAAGGTGTTCCGTTGGTTATTTATCTAGTATGGCAGACACCAATACTAATTGATGCCTGTTAAACTAAACAGGTTATGAATAGACCGTGGTTAGGAATTGTCTATAACCCTAGTTTTAGTTTAAAAGAGACTTACATTAGACATGCAGACATAATGAATATTTAGCAGGTGGCTATTTCCAGAAAAACATAAAAACTTCAACATATAACACAACTATTCATAAAATCGTAATCTGATATTCATAATTCATATTTAGAACAAAGCAATAAAACATATAAGAGAGGGACATGGGGACCGATGCCATAAAGAAATCACCCTTTACGAAGTCTCGCCTACAGAGCGTACTGCTGTATATGTCGTATTGCTCGCCCTGACTCTGCTCACCAGAACCTTCGGAGGACGCTTCCTCAGTCTAGTAGCTAGACTTTACCTTACGTCCTGGGCTTAAGCCTAGCCCTGTGGACTGACTCTTCGAATGCCTAGAGCTCTCTTAGGATCTCCTAACGAAATCCCGGGTATTCTATGAATACCAGAAACGAACCTATCTATAGAAACCTAAGATCTGAGACTATTTCTCAGAAACTAAAACAAACACTAATAAGAAAGAAAACTGAGATCCGAGTCTCTGAGTGAGTTGTGTACTGGAAAATTGTACACTGGAAACCACTTAATGACTCAGATCGAGTGGAGAGGGATGAATTCAACTGCTGGAGGCCTGGGGTATTTATAGCAGCTTCCCGGAGTGAAAATCTCTGAAAAATTCGATGTGGGACAGCTTCTGGCGGCTCGGGATGCCCGTCCTGGTTCGGGACGCCTGTCCTGATTCGTTGACCAGGTTCGGGACGCCCGTCCCGGTTCAGGACGCCCATCCTGGAGGTTTGACTGGGCCGGGACGCCCGTCCCGGGTTCGGGATGCCCGTCCCGGGTTCGGGATGCCCGTCCTGGACCTTTGACCAGGTCAACATTTCCAAAAATTGCGTTTTTGCCCCAGAATTTGCTGTTTTCGTCTACTTTTCACCTGACACTTCCAAAATCATAAAAACCGTGAAATCAAGTAAATAGTAAACAATTAATGTCAATTTACTCTCAATTTCACATTAAAACATATATAAAAACATGCTAAAAATGTGATACGATTTTCGCATATCACATGGGTAAGCAAATTCTTGATGGACTTAATCCCCAAAGCGGTTTCAATGGAATGAGTGATGTAGATGCTAGAAACGCTTTGGAGAAACTCTACAGGAATAGCAAGAATTGGCACACAAGTGGCCGAGCTAAGAAGCAACCAGTGAATGCGGTCGTTGCCTCCACTGATGATCAATTTGAGGCACTGAAGGCCAGCATTACTAATCAACTGAATGCTTTCCAACATGGGAAAAGTATTCAGCCAGTGTACCAAGTCTGCGAATTTTGCCAAGGACCACATTTTAGTGGGGATTGTCATGGTAATGGGATATTAACTATCCCAGAAGATATGGAACAAGTGGACGCAGTGAATTCTGCTCCTATAGGAAATACCTACAATCCCACCTGGAAGAACCATCCGGGATTTAGCTGGAGAAACAATCCCGGGACTACTAACTTTCAGAAAAGAGTACCTCAGCAACTGCCATATCTGCAGAACCAGCAAGTCGCTCTGCCTGCACCAAGGAACTACATCATTCCAGCTGACCCCATGCAAGAATTCAGAGACATGCTGAAGAGCATTTCCGACTCCAACAAGGAAATGATAGAGTCCAACAGAAAGAATCCAGCAGAACGAGAATAGACAGAAGCAGACCGAGCAAACAATCAGAAACACACAAGCTGCTATACAAACTTTAGAGAGGCAAATGGGTCAGCTATCCACCCATTTCTCTCACAGGTCCCAGGGAACGCTACCAAGCAACACTGAGACCAACCCTCAAACTGAATGCAAGACCATCACTCTAAAATCTGGTAAAATTCTATCTCCATCTCCACCCAAACCATCTGACCCTCCTATTCTTGTGTAGGAACCAGAAGAAGTACCCAACGCCGATGGATGTCGAGATCGAAGTAGCAAAGAAAGGGAAGACGAAGTTTATTCCTGAGTACCGGCCAAAAGTACCTTACCCTGCCAGACTTATGCACAATAAAGATAAGGAGCAATTTGAAAAGTTTCTTAGGAATTTTAGTCAGATTCATGTTAATTTACCTTTACTTGATGTTATTTCTGAAATGCCAAAGTATGCTAAGTTTTTAAAAGAAGTTGTTAGTAATAAAAGAAAATTTGACATGGACAAGGTGGTTCTTAATGAAGAATGTTCGGCGGTTCTGTTCAATAAACTACCGTCTAAACAGAAAGATCCTGGTTGTTTTACCTTGCCATGTACAATTGGTAATATTACTAACATGCATGCATTAGCAGACCTAGGAGCTATTATTAATCTTATGCCATCTAGTTTATTTGATAAATTAGGATTGCATGATTTGAAAACGACTAGGATGTGCATACAACTTGCAGATAGGACAGTAAAAATCCCCAAGGGAATAATTGAAGACCTCTTAGTAAAGGTCGGAAAATTTGTTTCCTGTGGATTTCGTTGTCATGGACATGAATGGGGAAGGAGGAGTACCCCTGATCCTAGGTCGACCATTTCTAGCTACCTCAAAAGCATTAATAGACGTCAGTAATGGTCAAATCAAGTTAAGGGTAGGAAATGATGACTTCACTTTTGATCTAAATGAGACCCTTAGGTATCCCATGCATTTAGATGATACTTGTTTTTGTGTGGATGCCATGGAACACTTGATTGCAATTAACGTGACAGACCTATGCTCAAACTATCAAGTTCTAAGTGAGGACTCCCTAGAATTAGAGAGTCTGAACTTAGCTCTTCTGAAAATGAAATTACTTCTGATAGTTTCACTGAGATAGGTGATGATGAGATGAAGAAGAAAGAACCTCGTTTGAAGATCCACCAGACTTGGAACTGAAGGAACTGCCCACTCATCTGTGCTACGAATTCCTAGATGACAACAAGAAACTTCCCATTATTCTTGCAGCTGATCTGACTGCAGAACAAAGGAAGCTGACTGTGGACATGTGCAGAAAGCATAGAAGAGCCTTTGCCTACAAAATTGCAGATATCCCAGGTATTAATCCAAGCTTTTGTTCGCATAAGATTCTTCTAGAAAATGAGTATAAGCCATGTGTGCAACCTCAAAGGAGGTTGAATCCTAATGTGTGTGATGTTGTTAAGAAAGAAGTCATTAAACTGTTAGATGCAGGACTTATCTACCCTATCTCAGATAGTGAGTGGGTAAGCCCGGTGCAGGTAGTACCTAAGAAAGGCGGTATAACAGTTGTTAGGAATGAGCATAATGAACTAATCCCTACAAGAACTGTAACTGGTCATCGTGTATGCATAGACTATAGAAAACTAAATACGGCCACACGAAAAGATCACTTTCCCCTTCCTTTTATTGACCAAATGTTAGAAAGATTATCTGGACACATGTTTTATTGCTTTCTTGATGGGTTTTCTGGTTATTTTCAAATTCCTATTTCCCCTGAGGACCAGCATAAAACTACATTCACATGCCCTTTGGAACATTTGCATATAGAAGGATGCCTTTTGGTTTGTGTAATGCACCTGCTACATTTCAACGTTGTATGACTGCTATCTTTGAGGACATGTTAGGAAAATCTATGGAAGTATTTATGGATGACTTTTCTTTTTGGTAATTCATTTGAGGTTTGTCTAAAGAACTTGGAGTTAATGTTGAAACGTTGTATAAAATCTAACCTGGTTTTAAATTGGGAAAAATGCCACTTCATGGTAAAAGAGGGAATCGTTTTAGGACATAAGATCTCACACCTAGGTATGGAAGTAGATAAGGCAAAAATTGAAGTTATTTCAAAACTACCTCCTCCCAAAAATGTGAGAGCCGTTAGGAGTTTTTTGGGACACGCTGGCTTTTATCGTAGGTTTATAAAAGATTTTTCATAATAGCCAGGCCGTTGACCAATTTACTCGGAAAAGATGTTCCATTTGTCTTGATGAGAAATGTCTAAAAGCTTTTAATAGACTTAAGGAACTCTTAACTACTGCACCATCATGACGTCACCAGACTGGAGTCTACCTTTTGAGCTTATGTGTGATGCTAGTGACTATGCAGTAGGAGTAGTTTTAGGACAAAGACATGATAAGAAATTCCATGTAATATATTATGCTAGTAAAACCTTAACTGATGCTCAGGAAAATTACACTACGACAGAAAAGGAATTATTAGCAGTAGTATATGCATTTGATAAGTTTCGATCTTATCTAGTCCTGTCTAAAACTATTGTTTATACTGATCATTCGGCACTAAAATACTTGTTCAATAAAACCGACGCAAAACCAAGATTGATTAGATGGGTTTTATTGCTTCAAGAATTTGACATAGAAATTCGGGATAAGAAAGGGGCAGAAAACTTAGCCGCAGACCATTTGTCTAGGCTAGAAAATCCGACCCTAGAAGCCATTGATGAGACAATCATATCTGATAAATTTCCGGATGAGAATCTATGTGCATTATCTGCTATTTTCTCACCCCCTTGGTTTGCAGATATAGCAAATTACTTGGCAGCCCGGACTCTCCCTAGTGATATCACTGCTCAACAAAGAAGAAAATTCTTTGCTGACCTGAAATATTACTATTGGGAAGATCCTTTTCTATTTCGAATATGTGCAGATCAGATGATCAGAAGATGTGTATCTCAAGAAGAAGGTTTCCAAATTCTGGAACATTGTCACTGCGGACCAACAGGCGGTCACTTAGCTGCAGCTAATACCGCCCGAAAAGTATTAGAAGCAGGCTTTTACTGGCCTACCATATTCAAAGACGCCGCAGCATTTACAGGATCGTGCGATGCCTGTCAGAAAGCGGGAACCATATCTTCTCGAGATAATCTACCCCAACAGGCAATTCAAAGTGTAGAAATATTTGACATGTGGGGTATAGATTTCATGGGTCCGTTTCCTTCCTCTTTTGGTATGAAGTACATCTTAGTAGCCGTAGAATATTTTTCAAAATGGCCTGAGGCACAGGCCCTACCTACTAATGATGCTAGAGCCGTATGTAAATTCCTTAAGCAGATTTTCGCCAGGTTTGGATGTCCAAAAGCCCTAATCAGTGATCGAGGTACGCACTTCTGCAACTCTCAATTGCAGAAGATACTTCAGCAATACGGAATTCAGCATCGCATTTCCACAGCCTACCATCCTCAAACCAACGGGCAGGCTGAGGTAACCAATAGGGGAATAAAGAGAATCCTAGAAAAGACCGTGGGTGTTAACCGTAAGGATTGGGCCAATAAACTGGAGGATGCATTATGGGCCTTCCGTACAGCATACAAGACCACTACGGGGTTCTCACCCTATCGACTAGTCTACGGAAAAGCATGCCACCTTCCGGTTGAACTTGAGCATAGAGCTTATTGGGCAGTGCAAAAATGCAATCTCGACGATAATTTAGCTAAGGAACACCGGATTCTACAACTCAACGAATTGGATGAGTGGAGGCTCAAAGCCTATGAGAACTCACATCAGTTCAAAATGACAAGTAAACTCCGGCATGACAGACGACTCAGAGCCCAGAAAAATTTTGAACCGGGAGACAAGGTATTGTTGTACAACTCACGTTTCAAATTCTTCCCAGGAAAGCTGCGTAGCTGTTGGTCAGGACCGTTCACGATCACGGAAGTATCACCTTTCGGAGCATGTGACATCATGGATTCTGATGGCATTATTCAAAAAGTAAACGGACAACGCCTGAAGATTTACAAAGAGCCGTTTGACTCGTCCGAGCAGATTGTGGACTTCACAGACTAAGGGAGTATCTCTTTCATTTTATTTCTTGTTTTGTTATTTCTAGATTCCATCTTACCCGTAGTTAGTTGAATAAGTGTGGGGTAAGAATCTTTTCTATTTTATTTCTTATTTTCAAATAAGTGTGGGGTAGCTAGATATGCATGAACACTGAGGACAGTGCCAGACTTAAGTGTGGGGTAGCAGTGCACGGTGCACTGTAGCAGTTTTTGTATGCTTTTGCTTGTTTTTCAAGTACTTTCACACCCTTCCAAAACAATTTTCAAAATTTTTCCGTCTTTCAGACTTCTAAATGCAGTATGCTTGGTTAAACAATTACTTATGTCTATGATATGTAGGTAGTATGTTATGGTTAGTAGGAGATAATTGATAGCTATCTTGGACTAATTGATTAGGAATAGGGAATTCCTGATAACTGAGCACAACCTTGTCTGGATTAGAGACCTCAGCCAATTGCCTGTTCGAGACTTAACTAGATAAAATTAGACCAGTTGTGGATATATTGGCAGTTAGAAAGACTAAATGAGACTCTGAGCTAAAAGTGAAAGGAAACAAAAGAGAGTTAATCAAATAAGGGTAGTTTGCCAGCGGCCTTCGCTATTCGAGCACCACTCCTTCGGGGAACTTAAAGCCTGATGCCCTAAGGTCGTGTAGATCTGGGAGTCATCGGAGTGGGACTCGCTACATGGGTAGTTGAAGTTGACGTGTTCTAAGCAGACTCAAAATACCCTGAATCTATAAAGAAAATAACTAAATGCTAAAACATTAAAGATGATCACCAAAGCTCAGAACTCAAAAAGTTGTCTGTTGTTAATATGTCTAGCGATAGGTCGAAGTGCTATCTGGTAGTAGTTAAGACAAGAGTACATTGTGTTGACTATCTGGTCTGGACTAGTACACACACTACACATCAGGAAGACCCTGTGACTAAGGAAAAAAGTTCAACCTAGTTGTTGATTTGTTTTCTGCCTAATCATAACAAGCTACTAAAAACATCTGAGCCTTGTCATAGCAACCTAACCAGTCAGACCTGTGTTAAGACTTGTCTGAAGAATTTTTGGAATAAAAACATGACTAGGGAATTAAGTAACTTCAGGTAGACTTTGCTTGAGGACAAGCAAAAAGCTAAGTGTGGGGTTATCTGATACGCGAAAATCGTATCACCTTTTTAGCATGTTATTATGTATGAATTTGGGTGAAATTAAGGGTAAATTGATCTTAATTGTTCATTATTTACTTAATTTCACAGTTTTTCTAATTTTGGAAGTGTCAGGTGAAAAGTAGACGAAAACAGCAAATTTTGGGGCAAAAACATAATTTT
Source organism: Asclepias syriaca (assembly GCA_027405835.1). Lineage (NCBI taxonomy): Eukaryota > Viridiplantae > Streptophyta > Magnoliopsida > Gentianales > Apocynaceae > Asclepias > Asclepias syriaca. Next base: position 11,650,869 of record CM049930.1, read on the forward strand.
TGGAAATATTGACTTAGTCAAAGGGTTAGGACGGGCGTCCCGACCCAATCAACCCGCCGGGACGGGCGTCCCGAGCCCCCAGAACCAATTCCACATCGAATTTTTGCTGAAAAATCACCCTGGGAAGCTGCTATAAATACCCCAGGCCTCCAGCAGTTGAATTCATTCCTCTCCACTCGATCTGAGTCATTAGTGGTTTCCAGTGTACACTTCTCTAGTACACAACTCACTCAGAGACTCGGATCTCAATTTTCTTTCTTATTAGTATTTTGTTTTAGTTTCTGAGAAATAGTCTCAGATCTTAGGTTTCTATAGATAGGTTCGTTTCTGGTATTCATAGAATACCCGGGATTTCGTTAGGAGATCCTAAGAGGGCTCTAGGCGTTCGAAGAGTCAGTCCACATGGCTGGGCTTAAGCTGGGTATTAAGGTAAAGCCCAGTTACTAGGCTGAGGAAGCGTCCTCCGAAGGTTCTGGTGAGCAGAGTCAAGGCGAGTAATACGACATATACAGTAGTACGCTCCGTCGGCGAGACTACGTAAAAGGTGATTTCTTTATGGCATCAGTCCCCATGTCCCTCTCTTATATGTTGTTATTGTTTTTGTTCTAAATACATATTATGAATACGAGATTACGATGTTTATGAATAGTTGTTTTATATGTTGACGTTATTATGTTTTTCCGGAAATAGCCACCTGCTAAATATTCACTATGTCTACATGTTTAATGTGCTCTTTTAAACTAAAGTTAGGGTTATAGACAATTCCTAACCACGGTTGATGCGGTTTCCGACCGATGTGCTAAATAGGTGTTATTTTACCCTATGTTGATTATGAATAATTAAGGATTGTGATTGACTAATTGTCACATTTAGTCTCTATGGTGTCACTTAATCAGCCAGAACCTAAGGCCGAGTACCTATCGTGTAGCTAGTCTGTTGGAAAGTATCTACGATTTTATTAAATAAATATCGTACTCCCAGGGAAGTGGCAACGGCTTAGTAGTAACTAGCCTTTCTTCCTAACTCTTATCTTATAATCCAGTTATGCAATCTTCATCAATAATTTTGATGAGAGGGTGATTCATTCTCCACTAGGTTTAAGTCTAGCTAAACCTGAAATGTTTTAAAGATTAGATCCTGATTTTATGTTATACTGTTACTATACGTTGATTGACCTATATTCGAGTGTTTTAGACATGTCTTGGCCTGGATTGCAATTATGCTCTGTGTCTAAAGGCTACCACATCTGAGTTTCTACGCTACCGCCCCACCGTTAAGGGTAACGGCCCTACTAACGGCCCACATTTGTGCGAAGTCAGAATCTAATTTGTACAAATCCTTAATATATTCAAATCCAATTAACTTAGAACTTAGTGAGGAGATCAGAGCATACCTCCTAGATATTGCATCTGCAATCACATTTTCCTTACCTTGCTTGTATTGCCCAACATATGGGAATGTCTCAATATACTCTAGCCACTTAGCATGCCTTTGATTTAACTTACCTTGGCCTTTTAAATGCTTCAAACTCTCATGATCAGTATGAATTACAAACTCTTTAGGCCATAAATAATGATGCCAAGTTTGTAGAGCTCTCACCAATGCATACAACTCCTTAGGTAATTCTTCAGGGAAGACATCACCATATTCCTGCAAAAGAGAAACAACACCACTAGGCAAACAAGGGTTAAGGTCAGATTCATTAAGATAAGCTTCTTTGTAAAAAGGTACAACAAAGCATCTACCTTTCTCGCAAGCAACCCTTGCATCTCTCATTTTTGAATAAACGTTTTGTTTCTTTTTGCCCTCTCTCTCATTTGGGCCCTTAAATTGACTTTCTTTTAAGGTCTCTTTCCCCTCTTTTCTTTTCACACTCTCCACCTCACTCACTCTTTTCTCTTGTATTTTAGATCTCAACTCTCCTTTTGCAAAGCTCTCAGTCTTTCCATCAAAATTTGATTCCACTTGTTTTTTATGAGGTATTTCTGTCCCTCTTTGCTGCATAGCTTAAATAGTCCTTTTTAATTATATTTGGTCTTCATACACCTCACTTGGAGCTAAAGGAGCAAGAATAACTTTCTGATCTCACATAAAGAATGAGTACATATTCTTAAAACCATCATGCAACACCTTCCTATCATATTGCCAACGTCTTCCAAGCAATAAATGACTAGCATGCATAGGCACAACATCACAAAGAACTTGATCAGGATACTTACCAATGGAAAAAGATACAATAACTTGTTTATTCACCTTGATTTCCCCCATATCATTAAGCCATTGTAGCTTATATGGCCTAGGGTGCCTCAAACAATCCAGCCCTAGCTTCTCCACCATTAATGTGCTAGCTACATTTGTGCAGCTCCCACCATCAATTATAATGCTACAAATCTTCCCATTCACTAAGCATCTTGAATGAAAGATATTCTCCCTTTGCCCAATTTCATCCTCTTTTACTTGAGCATTTAGTACACACCTAGTAACAAGTAATTCACCCTTAGCTGCATTTTCAGCTTCTACATCATAACAATTCTCTAATTCAAGCATGGAATCAGAATCACTCTCATCATGATCCTCATCTTCAGAAATAACTTCAGCACCCCTCAAAACCATTGTTTTATTATTGGGACATTGAGAAGCAATATGACCAATACCAAGACATTTAAAGCACTTAATATTTCTATGTTTATCAGAATTAGAAGTAGAAGAACTTGAAGGTTTTAAGTTACCTTTTGGGTCTGAATTGCTCTTCACTTCTTTTGGCTTGTCCTTGGCCTTCTCATCCTTCTTAGACCATTTGGAGTTCCAATTTGTAGTAGAACTAGAATAGGAAGTCTTGCTGGACCCTTTGTACTTGAGTTGTTTCTCCACTTTCATTGCCATGTTTACCATTTCTTCCAACTCCACATAATGGTATAATTCGATAACATTTGCAATATCCTTGTTCAAACCAGCCAAGAAACGTGCCATGGTAGCTGTCACGAAGTACCTCTTCTTGGCACGGGCACCAGTTCACGGCACTCAACCCGACCTGCACGGGTACGTGCGCACGCACAAGTAGACTCACACACAGCGGACTTAAATCACAAGTATAGGGATAGACACAATAATTACGGTAACTCACCCAACCTTTCTATATTGAACAAATAGTAAAGAATTACAATGTATAAACAACCATACACCAGGCTGCACGGTCACACAGGCCTACAAGATAGAACAACCTAGTCTATCTATCTATCTTTCTCGCTCACTTCTCGCTCGTTGTCAGCTGCTCTCGCTAGCTCTTATTGTGCTCTCGCTCGACTGCCTTCTCCCTTGCCCATCTGCCCCTATTTATAGCCACTAGGGATGGGTAGGGTTTAGAGTCAACACACGATCCACGGATCATGCCCACAATCTCGGTTTGACTCTTTCCACTTACGAGTCACAAATCATGCCTCCATTCTCGGTTTGACTCTTTCCACTTAGATATCATTAGGGTTTCCAACACTCTGGGTCTGGGCCTCAGCCCACTCTGCAACTCCGCAGCCCACGCCTGCCTTCCTTCTATAAAAGGGACGCTCAGCCAACCCCAAAGCCATTACGAACTTGTTTGGCCGCTGCACACTTGCTCGGCCGCTGTCACACTTGCTCGGCCACTGCCAGAGCTGCCCCGCACCAACGGGACAAAGGGGCTCACAAACCACCCCTACTTAAGCTGTCGACGTCCTCGTCGACCTCTGCTGCTTCCAATAGTCAGCAATGTGATCCTCAAATTGCCAGGGTCACATCTCGGCCTCCCCCTTCCATTGTACAAGGAAGTCAGTCCTACGATTCTTCTTACTTTGGCCCATAGTCCGATGGTCCAAAATCTTCTCAACCAGCTTGTCAAACTATTTCCGAATCACAGGTGGAGCCCTCCTAGACTTCTGCCTTTCTTTTTCGAATTCATCCTTGTTGTACTTCTTCAAGTAACTCACATGGAAAGTAGGATGAATCTTAAACATGTCAGGTAGCTTAAGTCGATATGCAACATTGCCTACCCTTTTGATTACCTTGAATGGTCCGTCATACTGAGGTATCAATCCACGATGAACAGCTTTCCGGCTGATCTTCTTACAAATTTGAGGGGTCAGTTTCAGCAACACCAAGTCACCTACCTCAAATTGTACGTCACGTCGATGCTTATCAACATACTTCTTCATCCTTCTTTGAGCCATCTCCAAACTGTCTCTTGCTTCGGCAATCATCTCATGTTTTACCTTGGCAAATCTCTGAGCTGCTGGACATGTTCCAACACTTGGCACAACCATTGCCAAATCCTGTGGAGTCGTTAGCTGCTGTCCATTTACTAACTCAAATGGACTCATCTTCGTTGTAGAAGATCGATGAAGATTGTAACAAAACTGAGCTGAGTCAAGAAGATTTACCCAATTCTTCTGACTTGCCGTCACATAATGCCTCAGGTACTCCTCCAACAAGGCATTGATCCCAGAAATCCGAACAGTGCCACCCAAAATCTACCAGTAAATCTGGCATCCCTGTCACTCACTATGTCCTTGGGCAATCTAGAGATGAAATCCATTGAAATACTCTGCCACGGTCCCTCATGAATGGGAAGAGGTTTTAGCAAACCAGGTTCCCTTTGCCTTTCCACCTTGTCTTGTTGACACACCAAACACGTTCGGACGTATGCTTCGATGTCATCCTCCATCTTTGGCCAAAAGAATCTTCTTGCTAGCAAAGAACGGGTTCTTTCAATGCCGAGATGACCAGCCCACAACGAGTCGTGTGCTTCCTTAAGCCACATCCGTCTCAACTCTCCACTAGGGACATAGGCTCGTGTACCTTTGGCATACAACAAGCCATCGTCGAGCCAATATCTTCTCACTGTGCCATCCTGCACTAAAGATATCAATTGTTGATAGACAGGGTCTTTAGGTGCGTACTCACGTATTTTCGCCACAAAGTCTGATTCCACAATCGAAACTGCCGACAATGTCATGCACTCAGTTCGCCTACTCAGTGCATTGCCACTACGTTTGCCTTGCCCGCTCTATGCACCCACTCGAAATCAAATTCTGCCAAGAATTCTTGCCAACGAGCTTGCTTTGCGGACAGCTTCTTCTGAGTCTTAAAATATGTGTTCGCCACATTGTCTGTCACCACTGTGAACGACGAGCCCAACAAGTAGTGCCTCCAAATCGTAAGGCAATGGATCACAGCCGTCATCTCCTTCTCATGGGCAGAATAACGCTGCTCACAATCCTTCATCTTGCGGCTCTCAAATGCTACTGGGTGTTGTCCTTGCATCAACACACCACCGATCCCACGATCAGACGCATCCGTGTGCACCTCAAAGGGCACATCAAAATTAGGCAACTACAGCACAGGGGCTGTCACAATAGCCCTCTTGAGCTTCTGGAATGCCTCCACACACTCCTTGCTCCACTTCCAATCTACTCCCTTCTTCAAGAGGTCGGTCAAAGGGCTTGCCACACTTGCATACCCACCAATGAATCTTCGATAATAATTGGCTAATCCCAAGAAAGATCTCAATTCTGCCACTGACAATGGGGCAGACCAACTTTCAATAGCCTCCACCTTTCGAGGATCCATTCTCACTGACCCATGGCTAATTATGTGCCCGAGGAACTTAATTTCCTCCTTACAAAATTCGCACTTCTCCCTCTTGAAATAGAGTACATACTCCCTCAATTTTGCAAACACAAGTCTTAGATGTCTAAAATGCTCCTCTAAGCACTCACTATAGATAACAATATCATCTAAATAGACAACTACGAATTTATCCAAAAATTCATACAGAACATCATTCATCAATTTGCAAAATGTCGCAGTGGCATTAGTTAAGCCAAACGACATCACTAAAAATTCGAATGAGCCATACCTTGTCACAACCGTGGTTTTGGCTTCATCACCATTGGCAATCCGCACTTGCCAATATCCTGCCCGCAGGTCAATCTTAGTGAAGTACCTCTCTTTCGCTAGCCTATCGAACAAATCCAACTGATTTGGGATATGGTACTTGTTCTTTACTGTCAACTTGTTCAAGGCTCGGTAATCCACACAGAATCGCATCGAGCCATCTGCCTTCCTTTGGAACAAGGTAGGGCCACCATAAGGGGTCTTTGAGGGTATGATAAATTGTGCATCCAGCAATTCACCTAACTGCTTCCTCAATTCCAACAACTCTGCTGGTCCCATCCGATATGGTGCTTGCGCGGGTGGTACTGCTCCAGGTACCAACTCTATCTGGTGATCAATGGCACACCTCGGGGGTAGCATCTTGGGCAACTCGTCGGGCATCAAATCAGCATACTCGTCCAACACATTGGACACGGATACAAGCAACTCTGAGTGATCCCCGGCTATCTCTTCCAATAAAATAGCAACAAATGTTGGTTCACCCCGTCTCAACCCATCCTTCAACTGCATCTCCGACAACATCCCCTTTGCATCCTTTTGATCCAAGTCTTTGTATGTACAATGTACAAAGTTTGGTGTCCCCTCGTCCATAATCATCAATCCACGCAAATGTGGCATCACCGCCACCTTGGCCATAGCCAAGAATTCAATCCCTAGAATGTGATTGAAGTTGTCCAATGGAACGACCGTCACCTTGCACTGGCCTTCCCAAGCTCCCATCTTCAATGATACCATGGCACTGCCTTTCACCCGTTGTTGCACGACATTGATAGTCTTAATGGTATGGGAACTCTCTTGCAGCGCCAACTGCAAGCGCGTGGCTTCTCGATCAGCCACAAAGTTGTTTGTTGCACCAGAATTGCAGTCCCGCAACACTAGCTTGCAATGCGTCGATGCTTGCCTTCATATTGTCGACAATCTCTTGGAGTTGGTGTAAATCCGCCACCACGTCTGGTGGCCCTTGGATCTGATCTATCAAGGGACGAGCATTCTGTACATGCTCCAACACACCAATCGCCTGCACATGATGCGAGAACAAGGTCTCTAGCCTTGTCAACCGATCCGTAGTAGAGGCATGCGGATTCGGCGTACTGTCGAGGCGTATCGGTACTGTCCTACGCAAATCTTCGGACGGACTAGACATTTCCGCAAAGGTCGGACTGCGCTCTGATACCAATTTGTCACGAAGTGCCTCTTCCTGGCACGGCCACCAGTTCACGGCACTCAACCCGACCTGCACGGGTACGTGCACACGCACAGGTACACACACACACAGCGGACTTAAAATCACAAGTATAGAGATAGACACAATAATTACGGGTAACTCACCCAACCTTTCTATATTGAACAAATAGTAAGGAATTACAATGTATAAGCAACCATACACCAGGCTGCACGATCACACATGCCTATAAGATAGAACAACCTAGTCTATCTATCTATCTCTCTCGCTCGCTTCTCGCTCGCTGTCAGCTGCTCTCGCTAGCTCTTGTTGTGCTCTTGCTCAACTGCCTTCTCCCTTGCCCATCTGCCCCTATTTATAGCCACTAGGGATGGGTAGGGTTTAGAGTCAACACACGATCCACGGATCATGCCCACAATCTCGATTTGACTCTTTCCACTTACGAGTCACGAATCATGCCTCCATTCTCGGTTTGACTCTTTCCACTTAGATATCATTAGGGTTTCCAACACTCTGGGTCTGGGCCTCAGCCCACTCTACAACTCCGCAGCTCACGCCTGCCTTCCTTCTATAAAAGGGATGCTCAGCCAACCCCAAAGCCATTCGCACTTGTTCGGCCGCTGCACACTTGCTCGACCCTGTCACACTTGCTTGGCCACTGCCAGAGCTGCCCCGCACCAACGGGACAAAGGGGCTCACAGTAGCCTCCCTATCTTCTTCAACATTAGCCCTTATCATGACTATCTCCATCTCCTTATGGTACTCTTCAACACTCATTATATATATATATATATATATATATATATATATATATATATATATATTATTTTATTACAATGAAAAGGTTTTATTTTTAGATTTTCCATTAAGATATTATTGTTTTTTTTAATTATTTTTATTTAATATATCTATAATTAATATTTTATTCTCTTTTATGTATATTATATATTTTATAATTGTCATGATACAATTCAATAATACATATCCCTTTTCAAAATAATTTAAAAAAATTCTTTTGTAAAAAGTAATTAATAATAAAGTAGTAATGAAAATATTAAATATTTCTTTCATTTTATAAAAATTTAAATTATATGTATTTTTAAAATTTTAACATTTAAATTTAAAAAATTTATAAGTAAATAATGAAACATTAATTAATACATTTGTTAATTTAATTTCAATTGAATTGACCATAAATCAAATTTTCATTTTTTCGTGTTTGCTAATAAAAAGATTTTTAGATAATTATCGATTGTAAATGATGATATTGTTATTAATTATGAAACAATTGTCACTTAACAAATTTTTATATTCTTTAAATAAAAAATTGTTGAATTCAATGTACTTTTAATTTAAAAGATTAAAATAATATTTAAATGTTTATTCTTTTTCCATAAAATAAGTAATAAATATTAGTTTTAAATATTATGTACAAGATATAAATGAAAATAGGTAATAAATATTATATAAGTACGTTTCACATTTGTTATAAACATAAAGTTAGAGTCACATAGATTATTTCAAATAAAATTTAACTTTTTTGGTACAACTCCAATCGAATTTGAAAAACTAAATAATGACTTAAAATACAATTAAGTAAAAAACATTTGAGGATTAAAAATAAAATATAAATAGGGGTCCAAATATAAAAAACAAAATATATACGGATGTATTCATCAAATTCAAAATAATTTAGGGTCGATTAAAAGAAATAATTACTACAAATTTCCCTAAAAATACATGTATCCCTTTAACATCAAAATACCACCCCTTCAGTCATTCTGCTAAATAATGTTTCTTCCTATAATTTCCTTCCTTCCTTCTAAAAGATCAAACCTTATCCCTTTTTCTTTCATTCCTTCTAACATATTAACTTTATCCTTCTTTCCTTCCTTCCTAACTTCTTTAATCAACGACAAAGAGAACCAAAAGCCAACAAAAGGTTGAAATGGTTAAAATGCAAAACGAAATTCACCGTCAAGTAACTTTCTCAAAACACTGTTATGGTTTATTCAAAGAAAGCAAGTGAATTTGTTTCTCTTTGTGGCGTTGAGGTTGGATTGAATTTGTTTTTTGACGAGTTGCAAGGTTTACACATTTGTCCACCCGTCTACTCAATCAATTATATGCTAATACCTCGGTGGTGGTGCTAGTCCAAGTAATGTTGTTGCTCCAACTTTTAATGGTCTCAACGACTCTACTAATGATGTTCAACATTCAATCCTACTCATTCAACTCGGCTAGGAACTTAACAACAAAGAGAGCATGTTGGAGAATTAAAAAAAAGTTGACAAAATCTAGTGTGAATATGGCATTAAACTCAAAAGACTCAAGAGATAAATATGTGGATTAAAATTAATTAAGTAATCCAAAAAATCTAACATGAAAGAAAGTTTTTTATTTTTTTATTTTTTTAACAAAAGTTAGTCCTCAAGCAGAAACTCGGTGAGAACTCAAGTTAAGGAGCGTTGACCTTAATATGGAAGAAACTCCATCAAATACAAAAGGGTTTCATTGGACCAACCTAGCGTTGACTTGGAAAGAAGCATATATAAACTATTTGTCCCATATTATATTTTTCTTTTTTCTTTTTTTTTTGGGTAAATATTTGTCCCATATATATATAAAATACACTTTCCTAATATTCAAGCTCATACATTAATTCCAACACCTTTATTTTGAATTTGAATTTATTTTTTAATTAGAATTACATGTAGATAAGATCTTAAATATAAACATGGTCTAATTAAAGTTAGGTGTAGAAAAATCTTTCTCTTAATAGAAAATTTGATACAACTCAAATTTCAATTAATTGGGTTAAAATTGACTTTTTGACCCGAATAATTAACCAAAAGTTTTTTACATATATTAATAAAAACCTTCTAACATTTTGAATCTATCCTTTTATTGAAAAAATAAATTATTTTTTAAATTATTATATTATTATTATTACTGGAATATATATATATATATATTACTTGTTTCAATAAAACTATTTTATTTTTCTATCTTTTAAATTAAGGTTATATATGTTATAAAACCACTAAAATCTAAAATCAAGAGAAGAGAAAGAATAGATAACAGTTTATTAAAAACATTTGTGGTATAAGACTTATTTCTAATATTTCTATGAAACTCTGTATTTATAGGAATAAAAGTGGGATATAACCCTAAAAAAATAGTAATAGATACAAAATACACAGGATATGTCAATGGATATTCACAAAATATATTTTTAACACTTTCTCTTGAATATCCATTGTACAATAAATATTGTATTAATAACATCAATGTTATTGACATTAAGAGATAATTATTATTATTTGATGGACATCCACTAAATTTAATGTATTTTTGAATTTAATGAATCTTCAAGATTTATAACACTCCTCCTTGATGACCATTGCATAAATAATATGTCCCGTTAAATCCTTACTAGATAAAAACTATGTGGGAAAAAAATTCTAGTGAAGAAAAAAGAGTACACTATTCTTTATGCATAAATATCTTCCCTTGATGAGATAAATTTTTGACATCTTTGATTTCTGCAAACTAATTTTATATCTCCATTTCTCAAAGGTTGCAGTTGAAAGGGTTTAGTGAATAAATTTGCAAAATTATCACATGACCGTATCTGAAGCACACCAAATTCACCATTCTTTCAAAATTTATGAGTAAAGAAAAATATAGGTTAAATGTGTGTCATATCTCCTTTGATATATCCTCCTTTCAATTGAGCTATACAAGCTACATTATCCTTATATAGAGGAGTTTGAATATCTCTTCTAGAAGATAAATCACAACTCCCTCTAATATAATTAATTATTAACCTTATATAATCTAAAATCAATATATCATTGGATGTATCGAAAGAAATGTTTAATATCATTTCAATATCATCATGTTGGTGAAGAACTAAGTCGTACTAGTAAATATATAAAAAATACTATATCTTTCTGTGTGCTATTTCAAGATATATTAATACAAAAATAACTCTCAAATATGGTACTTCAAGACCAAGTAGTTCTTTATCATTTTCTTGAGGTCTAAAAATATCTTTATTTACTTCTATTGACCTCACAACCATTGGAATACTAAATGAATGTGCTTTGTCCATGAAAACTCTTTTCAGAACTTTAATTGTATAGGTTGACTGATGAACACAAATTTCATCTTTCACATGTTCAATTTGTAGCCTACAAAAAACTTGATTTTTTTAAAAATCTTTAACTTTAAATTCTCGCTTTAAGCAATCTATAGCTTTTCTGAACACTTCTGGATTTCCAATGAGATTAATATCATCAACATATATGTATATATATATATGATGCGTTCCGATTGGTATGCTAAAAGATAGGATTTATGTACCTATTTTGATTATGAATAATTAAGGACCGAGTCTTACTAATTGTCACTTTTAGCAATATTTGTTGTCACTTAATCAATCAGAACCTAAGGCAGAGTACCTATCGTGTAGCTAGTTCTTGGAAAGTATCTACGATTTTAATTTATTAATATCGTACTCCTAGGGAACTGGTAACGGCTTAGTAGTAACTATCCCTTAACCCTAACATTTATCTTATCATGCAATTAATCAATCATTTAATCAATATCTTTGAGATTGATTGGTGATCCCAACCACACATAGCACATAAGTATTTAGCATGCAAGAGTATCAAATAGACATAAGTTCTAATGTATGTTTTATTGTTCCTACATGTTGATTGACATATCTTCGAGTATTTTAGATATATCTTGGTCTAGAATGAAATTATGTACTGTATCTTGCCTGTGTGCCACATTTGAGTTATTTGATAAATCACCCTACCTTAATGATGACCCTACTCACAGTTCGAGTTAAAGGTATCCATGAAAACCTATGTCACTCAAGAATTCATGCCACTCACCCTAACGCCGGCATAGAGAACAAATTTAGCCTCATTAGATTACTCTAACAAACATGGTGATCTATAAGTTATTTCACCTAATATGGCAGACCTTAATGCTTTTTTATCCTAAATTAAGGCATGTTAAACTAAACAGGTTATGATTAGACCATGGTTAGAAATTACCTATAATCGTTCATTTAGTTTAAAAGAGCAAGCAGATAATTCAGTCACAATGTAAATTCAGCAGGTGACCTTTTCGAAAAAATGAACATTACTTCAATATGCATAACATATATAACAGAGCAATCATAATTTGGTATTCAAATAAGTATTTAGACGAACACAACATAAAGTATACATAAAGGATCTAGGGGACCACCACCATAAAGTATTCACCCTTTATCATGTTCGCTGGCGGAGCGACTACTTGTATACCCTGGGTTGCTTGACCTAACTCTGAACAGCAGAACCTTCAGAGAACGCTTCCTTAGACTAGTAGCGATTGCTTTACCTTACATCCTAGGCTTAAGCAATGCCTTGTTGACTTGCTCATCTCTCACCTAATGCCCTCTTAGGATCTCCTAATGATATCCCAAGTATTCTATGAATACTAAAGACGAACCCTATCTAATTAAATTCTAAGAACCTGAGGTAAACACTCAGGGAACAAAGAAAACAAGTCACTCTTATACTGCTATCTACTCGTGTGAGTGCAGAAAGATGCAGATGAGTCACTGAATGACTTATATCGAGTGTAAAAATATACACTTGAAGTCACTAGATGACTCAGATCGAGTGATGAGGGATGTTTACAACTGAGGAAGGCTTGGGGTATTTATAGTAGGGGAAATGAGGGATTTCCTCTTCCATTTCCAATGTGGGACTGCTTCATCACGCTCGGGATGCCTGTCCCGGCAGTTTGACTGGGTCGGGACACCCGTCCCGAACTCAGAAGTTCCACAAATTGTGTTTTTGCCCCAATATTTGCTATTTTCTTGCACATTTCACCTGAAATTTTCAAAATCACAAATTCTGCAAAAATATGTTAATATCAATCAATTAAGATCAATTTGGTTCCAATTTTACCCTAATTTTTGCCTAAAAACATGCTAAAAAAGTGATATGATTTGTGCATATCATATAACCCCACACTTAGCTTTTTGCTTGTCCTCAAGCAAAACCTATTTGGAACTAATGAAAGCTCATTCATAGGTGCATTAGCAATGTTTTTAGCAAAATTTCTCACTTAGTCAGATGATTCAGAAAATAGACATGACTGATCGAGTTGCTATGGAAAGGTCTCAAATGTCCTAGTAAATGTGTCACGACCATGTAGCTAAAACATTTCAATAATCTGATTTAACTCTACGCTTAGTCAAAAGGTCTTCCTGATGTGTAGTGTGTGAACTAGTCTAGACTAGATTGTCAACTCAAAATAAACTTTCTAAACCATTACCACATAATAATTTGACCAGTTTTCAAATATAATAGCAAGACAAACGACCTTCTGGATATGATGAGCTTTGGTGCCAATGCTTTCTAGTTATGATTCCCAATAAAAGAATACACTAGGTATTTTTGAATTTATTTTCCAGAGTATTTTTGTGTTTGCCAACTTTGACTACCCAGGTATCGAGCCCCACTCCGATGATTCCCAGATCTACACGATCTTATGGCATCAGACATTAAATTCCCTTCAGAAGAGGTGCTTGAGTAGTAAAGGACGCTTGCAAACTACTCTTTTGTTTACTTTTAAGCTTTTACACTTTTCAGCTCAGAATATCATTTAGTCATTCTAGTTGCTAACACATTCTCGACTGGTCTAATATTATTTAGTTTTGGTTTGAAAAGATATTGGGTTGATTTTTCTAATCCAATCTAAGTTGTGCTCAAGAAAATCAGGAATTCCCTACTTCTAAGTGATGAATTCAATATAGTTATCAAATGGTTTCCTAATGGTCTTAACACTTTACTAAACATATATCACGGACATAAGTAGTTCTTTAATCAATCAATACTGATTTTGAAGTCTGAAAGAGTGAAATTTTTTGGAAGGGTGCAATTCTAGTGAAAAGTAGAAAAACATACAAACTTTTACTTGAGTGCACTGTGCACTACTACCCCACACTTAAGATTAACACTGTCCTTAGTGTTGATGCATATCTTATCACCCCACACTTATTTCAAAAATAATAAAAAATTGAAAAACAAAGAAAATAAAATTGTAAAATCAAGAAAACAATCCAAAGGAAACAAACAAAGAGAAAAGAAAAACTTGAAAAAACTCCCTTATTCAGAAAATTCAACAGTCTGCTCGGACTGGTGGAATGGCTCTTTGTAAATTTTCAAGCGTTGTCCGTTCACTTTTTGAGTGGTGCCGTTTGAATCCATTATGACACACGCACCAAAGGGTGATACTTCAGTGATAGTGAACGGGCCTGACCAGTAGCTTCGCAACTTTCCTAGAAACAACTTCAAATGTTAATTGTATAACAATACTTTATCTCCCGGTTCGAAATTTTTCTAGGATCTAAGTCACCTATCATGCCAGAGTTTACTTGTCATTTTAAATTGGTGTGAATTTTCATAGGCTTTGAGCCTCCATTCATCCAATTCATTGAGTTGTAAAGTCCGATTTTCCTTAGTCAAGGTATTATCTAGATTGCATTTTTGTACTGCCTAGTATGCTCTATGTTCAAGTTCGACAAGTAAATGGCATGCTTTTCCATAAATGAATCTATATGGTGAAAATTCTGTAGATGTTCTCTATGCCGTACGGAAGGCCCACAAGGCATAATCAAGTTTTATAGCCTAATCCTTACGGTTAACACCTACAGTCTTTTCTAATATCCGTTTGATTCCTCCATTGGTTACCTCAACCTGCCCATTGGTCTGTGGGTGGTATGCTGTTGAAAAGAGATACTGAACTCCATATTGCTGAAGTACTTTCTGCAATTGTGAGTTACAGAAGTGTGTTCCCCTGTCACTGATTAGGGCTTTAGGACATTCAAATCTTGAAAATAACTGTCTAAGAAATCTACACACGACTCTAGCATCATTAGTAGTTAATGTTTGTGCCTCAGGCCATTTGGAAAAATATTCTACAGCTACTATGATGTATTTATTTCCATAGGAAGAAGAAAAAGGACCCATGAAGTCTATACCCCATATGTCGAATATTTCGATACTTTGGATCACCTGTTGGGGTAGACCGTCTCTTGAAAATATGTTTCCTGCTCTTTGATAGGCATCACAGGACCTTACATAAGATGTAGCATCTTTGAATACTGTGGGCCAGTAGAATCCTGCCTCTAACACCTTCCTGGCTATGTTAGCTGTAGCTAAATAGCCTCCGGTAGGTCCGCAGTGGCAAAGTTCTAAAATTTGGAAACCTTCTTCTTGAGAAACGCATTTCTTGATCATTTGATCTACATATATTTGAAACAATAAAGGGTCCTCCCAATAGTAATATTTCAGCTCAGCAAAGAATTTCCTTCTTTGCTGGGTGGTAATATCCTGGGGAAGAGTTTGTGCTACCAAATAACTTGCAATGTCAGCAAACCATGGGGGAGAAAAAATAGCAAATAAGGTGCATAAACTCTCATCCGAAAACTTATCTAATATTACTGATTCATTTATAGCTTCTAGTGTCGGACTTTCTAATCTATACAGGTGATCTGCAGCTAGATTTTCTGCCCCTTTCTTATCTCTTATTTTTATGTCAAATTCTTGTAGCATTAAAACCCATCTGATAAGTCTTGGTTACATATCAGTTTTATTGAACAAATATTTCAATGTAGAGTGATCAGTATAAATTATTGTTTTGGACAGAACTAAATAAGATCGAAATTTGTCAAAAGCATATACTATAACTTGTAATTCTTTTTCTGTGGTAGTGTAGTTCTCTTGGGCATCAGTCAAAGTTTTACTAGCATAGTATAGCACATGAAATTTCTTATCATGTCACTGTCCCAAAACAACTCCTACTGCATAATCACTAGCATCACACATTAATTCAAAAGGAAAATTCCAGTCAAGTGATGTCATGATAGGTGCAGTAGTTAATAATTCCTTAAGTTCGTTGAAAGCTTTCAAACATTTTTCATTAAAACGAAAGGAACATCTTTGCTAAGTAGATTGGTCAACGGTCTGGCTATTAGAGAAAAATCTTTTATAAATCTGCGGTAAAACCAACATGTCAAAAAAAACTTCTAATAGATCTTACAGAGTTGGGTGGAGGTAGTTTTGAAATAACTTCAATCCTAGCTTTATCTACTTCCATACCGTGTTGTGAGATCTTATGTCCTAACACAATTCCTTCTTTCAGCATGAAATGACATTTTTCCCAATTTAGAACCAAATTAGATTTTATACAACATTTTAACATTGATTCCAAGTTCTTTAGACGACCCCAAATGAATTTCCAAAAACTGAAAAATCATCCATGGACACTTCCATAGATTCTCCTAACATGTCTTCAAAAATAGCAGTCATGCAACGTGGGAAAGTAGCAGGTGCATTACACAAACCAAAAGCATTCTTCTATATGCAAATGTTCCAAAAGGGCATGTCAAAGTAGTTTTATACTGGTGTTCCGGAGAAATTGGGATTTGAAAATATCCAGAAAAACCATCAACAAAACAATAAAACATATGTCTAGATAACCTTTTTAACATTTGGTCAGTAAAAGGGAGAGGGAAATGGTCTTTTTGTGTAGCAGTGTTTAATTTTCTATAATCAATGCAAAACGCGATGACCAGTAACAGTTCTAGTAGGATTTAATTCGTTTTGTTCATTTCTAACAAATGATATCCCACCTTTCTTAGGTACTACTTGTACTGGGCTTACCCATTCACTATCAAAGATAGGATAGATAAGTCTAGCGTCCAACAGTTTTATTACTTCCTTTTTAACCTCCTTTGAGGTTGCACGCATAGTTTATACTCATTTTCTAAAAGAATCTTATGCGAACTAAAGCTTGGTTTTACACCTGGGATATCGGCAATTTTGTATGCAAATGCTCTTTTGTACTTCTTGAGCATGTCCACAGTCAACTTCCGTTGTTCTGCAGTCAAATCAACTGCGAGAATGATGGGAAGCTTTCTGTTGTCGTCTAAGAATTTGTAACATAGATGAGTTGGCAATTCTTTTAGCTCCAAGTCTGGTGGGTCTTCAAACGATGTTTGTTCTTTATTCATCTCATGAGTACCCATCTCAGCGAAATTGTCAGAGCTAATTTCGTAATTGGAAGAACTGAGATGAGTTTTTTTTCAATTCCAAAGAGTCTTCTCCCAAGACTGGATAGTTTGAGCATAGATCTGTCATGTTAACTTCAATTAGCTGGTCAATAGCATCCACACAAAAACATATATCATCTAAATGCATGGGATACTTAAGGGTTTCATTTAGATTGACGTGATATCTTCTTTTTCTACCCTTAGTTTGATTTGACCATTGTTGACATCTATCAATGCCTTAGAGGTAGCTAGAAAAGGTCTGCCTAGAATCAAGGGTACACCACCCTTGCCATTCATATCCATGACAACAAAATCCACAGGAAAGACAAATTTTCCAACCTTTACTAAGAGGTCTTCAACTATCCCTCTGGAAATCTTAACTGTCCTATCGCAAGTTGTATGCACATTATAGTCGTTTTCAAGTCATGCAATCCTAATTTATCAAATAAACTAGATGGCATCAAATTGATACTATCTCCTAAATCTGCTAATGCATACACATTAGTAATATTCCCAATCGTACATGGCAAGGTAAAGCAGCCTAGATCTTTCTGTTTGGAGGGCAATTTGTTCAGCAGAACTGTCGAGCATTTTTCATTAAGAACCACCTTGTCCATGTCAAATTTTCTTTTATTACTAATAATTTCTTTTAATACTAATAATTTCTTTAAAAAACTTAGCATATTTAGGCATTTCAAAAATAACATCAAGCAAAGGTAAATTAACATGAATCTGACTAAAATTTTTGAAAAACATTTCAAATTGCTCCTTATCTTTATTCTACATTAGTTTTGCAGGGTAAGGTACTCTTGGTTGGTACTCAGGGATGGACTCCTTCTTCCTTTACCTCACTGCGTTGGTTCTTTAGGGCTTTCTTCTTCTTCCTGCACAAGAATAGGAGGATCAGAAGATTTTGAGGGAGAAGAGGGTAGAACTTTACCAGATCTTAGAGTAATGGTCTTGCATTCATTTTGCAGGTTGGTCTCAGTGTTGCTTGGTAGCGTTCCTTGAGACTTGTGAGATAGATGGGTCGAGAGCTACCCCATTTGCCTTTCCAAGGTCTGCAAGGCGGCTTGTGTGTTTCTGACTGTCTGCTCAGTCTTCTTTTACCTATTCTCATTTTGCTGAATCCTTCTGCATGAGACTCTTAAATCTTTTTATTTGACTCTATCATTTCCTTGATGGAGTCTGCGATGCTCTTCAGTATGTCTCAAAATTTCTTGGAACATAGTTTCAAAAATTTGCTAGAACATAGTTTCTTGGAGCAGGCAAAGCGACTTACTGGTTCTACGGATAGGGCATTTGCTGAGGTGCTCGCTTCTGGAAATTTGCATTTCCAGAGTTGTTTCTTCAGCTAAACCCTAGATGGTTCTTCCAGCTGTGGTTGTATGTATTTCCCATAGGGGCAGAGTTAATTGCCTCAACTTGTTCCATTTCTCCTGGAATAGTTAATATTCCATTCCCATAACAATCCCCACTGAAGTGCGGTCCTTGGCAAAATTCGCAGATTTGATATACAGGCTAAATGTTCTTTCCTTGTTGGAAGGCATTAAGCTAGTTAGTGACACTAGCTTTGAATGCCTCAAACTGTTCATTGATAGAAGCATTAGCCTCATTAACAAGTTGTTTCTTGGTGTGACCACTTGTGCGCCAATTCTTACTATTTTTGTAGAGTCTTTCTAGGGCGTTCCTAGCGTCTACTTCGTTAAGGCCATTGAAACCGCACTGAGGGTTGAGTCCATCAAGAACTTGCTTGCCTATTTCTGTCATACCCCCATAAAATTGTTGGATCAGCAAAGCTTCAGTAAGTTCGTGTTGAGGGCAGAGTCTGAGGAGTTCCTTGAATCTGTCCCAAGCCTCGATTACTGTCTTGTCTGCAGCTTGAGTAAAACTGGAAAGAGCTTTGCGATATTCTAAGCTCTTGTTGCGGAATAGTATTTTTCCAAGAATGTCTTACTTAACTCATCCCAAGTTTTAATTGAGTTAGTAGGCAACTGAGCCAGCCATCTTTTAGCTCTATCCCTATGTGAATAGGGAAAGAGGTTTAGTTTAGTTACCTTAGCAGTGTTGTCTCCTTTAAGACCTTCGTAGAGAGCCGAAAATTTGGTCAAGTGCTCAAGAGGATTCTGGCAGCAGTTCCTCCAAACTGAACCCTATTTATTATCAACTGGAGCACGTTTGGCTTAAGGTCATAACGAGGATTTCCAGGAATCCTAATAGCGGAGGACATCAGAATGATTTGTGGCTGGATGTAAGATTCAAGTGGAGGTCTTTCGGCAACCATTTCTGCTCTTCTTCTGTTAGCTGTACGAATGAGGTTTTCGAAGTTTTCAATTGGGGTTCAAGGTTAGCTTTTGAGGTTCGATTCATAAAACTACAAAAGCACATGTTAAGTCTGAGTAAAAAGTTAGTGGAGTTAAAACAATTCAAAGGAAATGACTTTGGGAAAACATTTTAAAAATTGAATAACAAATAAGTAGAGAGAGAAAAAACCTATAACGATGAAAAAAAAATTTCTAGAAAATTATATTTTTCCGAAAATAGGATTTATAGAAGAAAGGAAAAGTGTGAAAAGAAATTATTTTGTTTTTTAAAAAAAAATTCTATTTTTATATTTTGTTTTTTAGTTTGATTTCCTTAGTATGGTTTTAGAATGATTTTCTAAAATTTGATTAACCTAAATTTCTTAATTTTAGATAATTTCTAAAATTAATTATTTAAGGTAACCCTATATTTCAGGAAAATTGATTGACTAATTAGAATAAGTATAATTGTTAACTAAGGGATAGATTACTACCGTTACCTATCATAAGCCTCTAGAATTTTGATCAGGAATCCTAAAATTTTATGATATGTTCCGCGGTAACGGCGCCAAAAATCTAATGTGTTCCGATTGGTATGCTAAAAGATAGGATTTATGTACCTATTTTAATTATGAATAATTAAGGACCGAGTCTTACTAATTGTCACTTTTAGCAATATTTTTTGTCACTTAATCAATCAGAACCTAAGGCAGAGTACCTATCGTGTAGCTAGTTCTTGGAAAGTATCTACGATTTTAATTTATTAATATCGTACTCCTAGGGAACTAGTAACGGCTTAATAGTAACTATCCCTTAACCTAACATTTATCTTATCATGCAATTAATCAATCATTTAATCAATATCTTTGAGATTGATTGGTGATCCCAACCACACATAGCACATAAGTATTTAGCATGCAAGAGTATCAAATAGACATAAGTTCTTATGTATGTTTTATTGTTCCTACATGTTGATAGACCTATCTTCGAGTATTTTAGATATATCTTGGTGTAGAATGCAATTATCTACTGTATCTTGCATGTGTACCACATCTGAGTTACCTGATAAATCACCATACCTTACCCTACTCACGGTTAGAGTTAAAGGTATACATGAAAACCTGTGTCACTCAAGAATTCATGCCACTCACCCTAACACGGGCATAGAGAACAAACTCAGCCTCATTAGATTACTCTAACAAACATGGTGATCTCTAAGTTATTTCACCTAATATGGCAGACCTTAATGCCTTTTTATCCTAAATTAAGGCATGTTAAACTAAACAGGTTATTATTAGACCATGGTTATGAATTGCCTATAATCGTTCATTTAGTTTAAAAGAGCAAGAAGATAATTTAGTCACAATGTAAATTTAGCAGGTGACATTTTCGGAAAAATGAACATTACTTCAACATGCATAACATATATAACAAAGCAATCATAATTTGGTATTCAAATAAGTATTTAGATGAACACAACATAAAGTATACAGAGAGGATCTAGGGGACCACCACCATAAAGTATTCACCCTTTATCATGTTCGCCGGCGGAGAGACTACTTGTATACCCTAGGTTGCTCGACCTAACTCTGAACAGCAGAACCTTCGGAGAACTCTTCCTTATACTGCTATCTACTCGTGTGAGTGCAGAAAGATGCACTTGAGTCACTGAATGACTTATATCGAGTGTAAAAATATACACTTGAAGTCACTAGATGACTCAGATCGAGTGATGAGGGATGATTACAATTGAGGAAGGCCTGGGTATTTATAGTAGGGAAAATGAGAGATTTTCTCTTCCATTTCCGATGTGGGACTACTTCATCATGTTCGGGACGCTCGTCCCGGCTGTTTGACTGGGTCCGAATGTCGTCCCGAACTCAGAACTTCCAAAAATTGCATTTTTGCCCTAATATTTGCTATTTTCTTGCACATTTCACCTGAAACTTCCAAAATCACAAATTCTGCAAAAATATGTTAATATCAATCAATTAAGATCGATTTGGTTCCAATTTTGCCCTAATTTGTGCCTAAAAATATGCTAAAAAAGTTATATGATTTGTGCATATAATATATATATATATATATATATATAAAATAAGAATCACAAAATAAAATTCTGATTTCTTAATAAAAATGCATGGACAATTTGGTCATTTGTATATCTCTACAACTTTACGAAATAATTTTTCATGAAAGCCATTGGTAAATTTAATCCTTTCGGGATTTTCATATAAATTTCTTTTTTAAGGCTTCCATATATGTAAGTTGAAAAAGTATCAATTAGACGCATGTCTACTTTTTCATAAACTTCTAAACTTATGAGATATCAGAGTGTAATAGCATGAATAATTGGTGAATAAATTTGATCATAATTGATACCTCACTTTTGCAAAAAGCCATGTAAGAAAAGTCGTACTTTATATCTTACAACTTCATTAGTCTTGTTTTATTCTCGTTTTGCTTTCACACAAATACTCATTTATAACCAACATGTTTTACACTTTTTAGCATTTGGACTACAGGTCCAAAATCATCTTGCTTTACAAGCGAATTTAACTCTGATTGCATCGCATCATTACATGGAGGACAATCAATTCTATGCTCATATTCTTCAACTAATGAAAGATCAAGATCCTCATTATCCCTGAAAACATCAAGGGTTACATTATATGCAAAAACATTATCAATAATTATTTTTCTTAAATCCCAACTTTTATCATAAGTGGTAAAATTCATAAAGATTTCAAATTCTCTTCAATATTTGTAGCTAGAATCTTTTCATTAGTTATCCCTTTGTTTTTCTTTTTCAGTTTCTTCAATATGATCTTCTGGATCATTTAATCCTCTTTTCTTTCAAGGATTTTGGTCTTTAGAACCAAAGGGTCAGCCATGCTTCTAGAGTGTTTGTTTTATTCAACAACTATATGATTTACATTTTTTCCTCACAAACTTCTATTTGTATGGGAGAAAATATATGATTTACTGACTCTTCTGGAGCTAGCAAAAGAATCTGGAATTAATTTGCAATTTTCTACAAATAAATTATCTTTTGAACTTACTATTCAATCACACTTGTGCGTAAATCTAAATGCCTCAAAAATGTTTTCCACACAAGTTCTATTTTATGTCATTTACTTTCTCCCCCTAATTTGGGAAATAAATTCTCATCAAAATTGCATCAGCAAATCCTGCTGTAAACATATCTCATAATCAATGGTTCAAGATACCTTATAATAAATAGAGAGTCATAAACAATTCAATTATTTTATCAGCTTTGACCCACTTCAAATGGGAAGAGTATTAAAATACTACCACTTGAAGTGGTAAGTTTATTAAAATACAAGACATAAAATACTCATTTAAAATATTATTAATCTACAGCTGATAAATAACAAATATCTATCAATATAAATATATATAATATTACATAGATAAAATATCAACTAGATAATATACGATAACATATCAAACATAATATAATAATATATTTTCTAATGATCAATGTCAGTTTCCACTGAAGTGGTTATTAATATTTTGGCACTTATTCTTTTTCTCAATAATTAATATATAATAGCCAAATGCATCATGATCATATACATATATCTCAATCTATTAAGACAATCATGAACAAGACATTTAATATGACCTCTTCAGGGATCATAAATTTTACTAACATTCAATTTTGAGAATTATAATATAACTTGTCAATTACGACTCATTATTTCTCATAGAAGAAATAAAACTAAAGCTTTCAAACATAATATTTAATTTCAAACATAATATTTGTCCATAGGATTGGTTCACTTGGAATATATACGATACATTCAAAAATTTTAAAATAAGAAATATTAGGCTAAAAGCCAATTGTAATGGAGAAAATTTACTAGAACTTTATGGTCTTAAATTAACAAGCATTTGAACATGCAAAATAAATAATTCAACTAGATCATTTTGCGTGTGAATATGAACTCATGAATGTTCAACAATAATTTTGAAATAAGCAAATATTTCAAGAAAATTCACCAACATTGCCTAAACGAATTCGTTAAATAGGATTCTCATCAAATTGCACTCTCAAGCGAATTATTTGGGTAAGCAATCTCGTAGACTTCATGAAGCAAATTGATAATAAACAAAAATTCGATCATCATGTCACTGCATCAATTAAAACAATAAAATATCTAAATTGCCCAAATAGTGGATAATTGATCCACATATATTTCATGAATTCGTTCTAAAAACGTAGGACTTTAAGCTCCTACTTTCAATGGTGATGGTCTTACGATTAATTTCATCTTTTAAACATGCTACCCATGAGTTTACCAAAAGTCAAAATCAAAGAATGACCATGTGTAATATCAATTATTTTTCACATCATAATTGATCCCAGATGATCCAAATGATCATGCCAAATATTAAAAGTAATATGATTAGTAAACTTCTGATTTACTAAATAATGCATCTCAATAACAATAATTTTAGTATAATAAAAGCCATAAAAGAGAGATTCATTACCAGAGGTAATTTTAATGATTCCCAAATATTCATAGTTTCTGTTGGTAATATTATATTAACTCTTCATTGTAAACAATTTCACTACCTTTTATCATTGTAACACTTGTTTCTCTCTTGTTGAAATGAGGAAAATATTTCTCACATTTAAATAGTGTGTAGTCCCACTCTCAATTAGACCTACACTTATACCAAAAATCATCACAATATTATCCAAATATATTATGCTCGTAATTAAATTATTTGAGCAATAATTTCACAAACTTCATGTTGTGAGTTAATAATAAACATTCATAAGACCATTTATTAGATGCATCTATCATAATCATATTACAAACTTCAGGTTGTGAGTTAATAATAAATAGTCATAAGAGCATCTAATCGATGCGTCTATTGGCTAGGCACTCACCCTCGTTTAAGAGATGAACTCTGTGAGCGCTCTGTAGGCCAAGTCCAGATTTGTGTCACCAAAGGTGAGGACACTGGCGCCCCAAATGGGTAGTAAAAAAAATCGATGCGTCTATTAAAATCATAAAATACAAAAGGTCTTTTATCACTTTTAATAACAATCAACGTAATAAACTTCCGGTTTATTGTTAAATCTGTTTTAATAAACTACTAGTTTATTGTCAAATGTATTTCATTAAACTTTTGATTTATTTTTAAATGTATTTGTCATAACATAATATATGCAAAGAATAAGCATTCACTACTAGAAAAATTAATTTTTGCGATAGTCAAATCCGATGCAAATCCTTCACAATTCAGCTTTTGCGACGGATTTGGAGATCGCAATATCTTCGCTGCTAATTGCGATGGCACACAGAATCCGTCACAAATAGCAACGAATTTGCGACGGTCAAATCCATCTCTATGTTTGCGACAAATGTGCGACATCATTTGGGCATCACTATTTTGCAACAAATTTGTGACAAATTTGGTCGTTGCAATATCTTTGTCGCTGATTGTGACGACACAAAAATCTATGACAAATAGCAAAGAATTTGCGACAATCAAATTCGTCGCTTTGTTGCAACAAGTTTCTAGCGACATTTGGGCGTCGCTATCTTGCAATGGATTGGTGACGGATTTGGCCGTTGCAATATCTTCCTCCTTGATTGCGATGATACAAAAATTCGTCGCAAATAGCAACGAATTTACGACGATCAAATCCATTGCTATTTTATAACAATTTGTGATGGTATTTGGACGTCGCTATTTTGCAACTAATTTGCGACATATTTAGGTGTTGATTTTTTGCGACGGCTTTGTGACAAATCCGTCCATCGCTATTTGTGACGAATCGAGTGTCGCAAATCCATTGCTAATTTTAATTTTTTTTAAAACGTAATTATTTTAATTATTTTAATTATTTTTATGTTTAATTATATATATATATATAATTTTTTATTAAATACATAAAATTTTAAATATATATTGATTCGTCGGAAATTGGTTTGACGCCAACTGTGACTGAAACGGCGTCGTCTGATGGTATCTGTCAAATGTTACTGCCAAATGTTACTACCAAAATAGTCGTAGCGTCACTGTTTTAATGGAGGTTCTGTCTTACGATGCATGCAA
Organism: Asclepias syriaca; assembly: GCA_027405835.1. Lineage (NCBI taxonomy): Eukaryota > Viridiplantae > Streptophyta > Magnoliopsida > Gentianales > Apocynaceae > Asclepias > Asclepias syriaca. The sequence continues at coordinate 11,676,505 of CM049930.1, forward strand.
AATAGTAACGTTCATAATAGAGGGTGGAGGGACTCTGATGAACCCTCCGATGATAAAGATAGTATTTTGATCTTAAATAGAGAGTATTTAATTTGACAGAGGTTTTGTATAGTAATCTGGCCTTACCCTTTTACCTTTACATGGGTGGTTTTTATAGACGTAGACCACCTTGAGAAATAGGTAGGTTGGTGGTGTGATACTAATAACCTGGTGATTACCAGATTATGTGGAGGAATTCAAAATCCCTAGTTTTATGGAAACATTAGGGAGGATCTTTTGATTGAGCCTCTCCAAGATTGACTGTTTAGTCAAACGATAGCTTTTGAAGATGTTTCCAGAAGTAGCTCCTCCAACTGGCAAGCATACTTCGAGCGAAGTGGGTTTTCTTGAGAGGTAGATTTGCAGACTTCGATGCCTTGTGTAGCAGAGTCGTGGCCTCATTGGGCATAGAGAGTTGACACTTGGCGGAGTCGTGGATCCCACCAGGCTTGATGGATGGGCACGTCAGACTGCCACGTCATTCCTCACTCCATGTCTGCATGGGGGTATTTTATATCTCTCAGTGGCCTCTCGTCGAAGTGAAAGAGGGGCTCCTCTTTCGCTTAGACACAATTGAGGTTCTTCTTTCACTTCGGACGACCTACTCTACGAACTCGTTGAGGGCATTTGGGTCAAGCTCCTACTTTGGTGGCAATGAAAGGCGGAGTGCAGAGAGGTGCTGTGGTTGCTGTAGCGAGGTTACCCAGATGCCAGCTAGATCTGCAACGGGGAGTATGTGATGTTGTTCGCCCTTCCCCATGCCTAGGTAATGATGGTACTGTGCGTAGGGAGCAGTGAACTGACGTTTGGTGTGACATGGACCCGGTTGGAAACGGGTTTGGGTGAAGTTTTCCCGGGAAGCTTTCCTTTTTTGAATGAAAATTTTTGCCCCTTCGTCTTCTTCTTTCCTTCTATAAATAGGGGGATTAGACTTCCTTTGATATTTTTATCTTTCTTCAAGATTTTCTGCAATTCATCATCTTCTTCCTCTATCTCTTTCTTACTCCCGTACTAGCCTACTTTTCGCTTTTACCCTTTGCCATTTACTGAGGACCTTTCCATTTCTACCAACCACAACAGGTAAGGAAGCTTTTCATGATCGCCATGTTTGTTTTTCCATTGTTGTCGTTGTTTTTCTCTTTTCTTTGGTGTTGCTTGGGTGATGAACAAGGATGACGTATGTTCATCCTTTTTTGGTTTTTTCTTTTTCTTGCGTTCATTCTGGGTTTTTTGCTTAGGGGTGCAAAAACCATAGTTAGCAGGGTATTAGGGAGTGATTTTGGGGAAATGTTTTTTGAAGGAGAGTTGTTTTAGGGAAAGAGCTGGTTGAAGGCGAAGTAGGGAGACTTTTAGGAGGGATTTTAGAGCTGATAGTCAATCTGTTCTTGTTGTAGATATGTCGATCTCAGAGAACAACGAAGTCAGAACCCCCGTAGTGGAAGTCGAGTCTAGCTCCTCAGCATCCACTTTTGTGGATAGGCCGGTTGATGAGAGTCCCCAGACCCAGAGTGATGAGAGCTCGAGCACTTCGAGTGATGAGAGTACACGTGTTGAGTGATGGCTCTCCGACTGATATGCTAAATAGGTGTTATTTTACCATATGTTGATTATGAGTAATTAAGGACTGTGATTGACTAATTGTCACATTTAGTCTCTATGGTGTCACTTAATCAGCCAGAACCTAAGGCAAAGTACCTATCGTGTAGCTAGTCTGTTGGAAAGTATCTACGATTTTATTAAATAATTATCGTACTCCCAGGAAAGTGGTAACGACTTAGTAGTAACTAGCCTTTTATCCTAACTCTTATTTTATGATCCAGTTATGCAATCTTCATCAATAACTTTGATGAGAGGGTGATCCATTCTCCACTAGGTTTAAGTCTAATTAAGCCTAAAAGTGTTTATAGAAAAAGTCCTGATTCTATGTTATATTGTTCTTATATGTTGATTGACCTATCTTCGAGTATTTTATATATATCTTAGCCTGGAATGCAACTATGTTTTGAGTCTAAAGGTGTACCACATCTGAGTCTCTATGCTACCGCCCCATCGTTAAGGTAAATGACCCTACTCATGGTTCGGACTAAAGACAGCTATGAAAGCCCTATGTCACTTTGGGAATCACGCCGCTGGCCCATAACCGCCGGCATAACGCTCTACTCAGCCTACCTAGACTACTCTAACAAGCAGGGTGTTCTGCAAGTTATTTTATCTAGTATGGTAGACACCAATGCTAATTGATGCCTGTTAAACTAAACAGGTTATGAATAGACCGTGGTTAGGAATTGTCTATAACCCTAATTTTAGTTTAAAAGAAACTACATTAGACATGCAGACATAATGTATATTAAGCAGGTGGCTATTTCCGGAAAAGCATAACAACTTCAACATATATAACAAATACTCATAGGAATCATAATCTCATATTCATAATTAATGTTTGGAACAAACACAGTACAAGCATATAAAGAGAGGGACAGGGGGGACCGATGCCATAAAGAAATCACCCTTTACGTAGTCGCGCCATTGGAGCAACTGCTTGTATATGTCGTACTGCTCGTCCAGACTCTGCTTGCCAGAACCTTCGGAGGACGCTTCCTCAGCCTAGTAGCTGGACTTTACCTTATGTCCTGGGCTTAAGCCCAGCCCTGTGGACTGACTCTTCGAACGCCTAGAGCCCTCTTAGGATCTCCTAACGAAATCACAGTATTCTATGAATACCAGAAACGAACCTACCTATCGAACCCTAGGATCTAAGACTATTTCTCAAAAACTAAGAAAAACGAAACACAAAAAGGAAAGAAAGAAAACTTATACTGAAATCTGAGTCTCTGAGTGAGTTGTGTACTCGAGATTTGTACACTGGAAACCACTGAATGACTCAGATCGAGTGGTGAGGGATGAATTCAACTAGGGAAGGCATGTGGTATTTATAGCAGCTTTCTGGAGTGATTTTCTCTCAAAAATTCGATGTGGGATTCTGAATTCTGGTTCGGGAAACCAGTCCCGGATTGGGACGCCCGTCCCAGTCTATTGACCAGGTCAGGACGGCCGTCCCGAGTCCTGGACGCCCGTCCCGACCTGTTGACCAGGTCAGGATGCCCGTCCTGATTCGGGACGCCCTCCCCGAAGTCCGAACTTCTGAAAAATTGCGTTTTTGCTCCGAAATTTGCCATTTTCTTCCACTTTTTACCTGACAATTCCAAAATCAGAAAAGCTGTGAAATTGAGTTAATAATGAACAATTAAGACCAATTTGCCCTCAATTTCACCCTAAATCATGCCTAAAAACATGCTAAAAATGTGATATGATTTATGCATATCAGATAACCCCACACTTAGCTTTTTGCTTGTCCTCAAGCAAAGTCTACTTGAAGTTAGTGATTCTAAATCATAGTGCAGTCACTTAAATTTCCTAGTCATGTTTTTATTCCAAATATTATTCAGACGATTCTTAACACAAGTTTGACTGGTTAGGTTGCTATGACAAGGTCTCAAATGTCTCTAGCAGATTGTTATGATCAAGCAGAAAACAACTCATCGACTAAATTTGAACTTTTCTCTTAGTCACAAGGTCTTCCTGATGTGTAGTGTGTGTACTAGTCTAGACCAGATAGTCAACACAATAAACTCTTGTCTTAAATATTACCATATAACACTTCGACCCGTCGCTAGACATACTGACAACAAACAACCTTCTGAGTTCTGAGCCTTGGTGATCAGATTTTTAATGATTTAGCATTTATTGATTTTTTTCTTTATAGATTCAGGGTATTTTGAGTCTGCTTAGAACACGGCAACTTCAACTACCCATGTAGCGAGTCCCACTCCGATGACTCCCAGACCTACATGACCTTAGGGCATCAGGCTTTAAGTTCCCCGAACGAGTGGTGCTCGAGTAGCGAAGGCCGCTGGCAAACTACCCTTATTTGATTAACTTTCTTTTGTTTCTTTTCACTTTTAGCTCAGAGTCTCATCTAGTCATTCTAATTGTCAAAACATCCACAACTGGTCTTAATTATATCTAGTTAAGTCTTCAAAAGGTAATTGGCTGAGGTCTCTACTCCAGACTAAGTTGTGCTCAGTAATAAGGAATTCCCTATTTCTAATCAATTAGTTCAAAATAGTTCTCAATTGTCTCCTACTAACCATAACATTCTACCTACATATTGATACGCGAAAATCGTATCACCTTTTTAGCATGTTTTTATGTATGAATTTGGGTGAAATCGAGGGTAATTTGATCTTGATTGTTCATTATTCACTTAATTTCACAGTTTTTATGATTTTGGAAGTGTCAGGTGAAAAGTAGACGAAAACAGCAAATTTTGGGGCAAAAACGCAATTTTTGGAAATGTTGACTCGGTCAAAGGTTCAGGACGGGCGTCCCGACCAAGTCAAGGCACCGGGACGGGCGTCCCGACCTGGTCAACTGATCAGGACGGGCGTCCCGAGCCGCCAGAAGCTGTCCCACATCGAATTTTTCAGAAATTTTCACTCCAGGAAGCTGCTATAAATACCCAGGCCTCCAGCAGTTGAATTCATTCCTCTCCACTCGATCTGAGTCATTTAGTGGTGTCCAGTGTACAATTCTCTAGTACACAACTCACTCAGAGACTCGGATCTCAGTTTCTTTCGTATTAGTGTTTTGTTTTAGTTTCTGAGAAATAGTCTCAGATCTTAGGTTTCTATAGATAGGTTCGTTTCTGGTATTCATAGAATACCCGGGATTTCGTTAGGAGATCCTAAGAGGGCTCTAGGCATTCGAAGAGTCAGTCCACAGGGCTGGGCTTAAGCTGGGTATTAAGGTAAAGCCCAGTTACTAGGCTGAGGAAGCGTCCTCCGAAGGTTCTAGCGAGCAGAGTCAGGGCGAGCAATACGACATATACAGCAGTACGCTCTGTCGGCGAGACTACGTAAATGGTGATTTCTTTATGGCATCAGTCCCCATATCCCTCTCTTATATGTTGTTATTGTTTTGTCCTAAATACTTATTATGAATACAAGATTACAATTCTTTATGAATAGTTGTTTTATATGTTGACGTTATTATGTTTTTCCGGAAATAGCCACCTGCTAAATATTCACTATGTCTGCATGTTTAATGTGCTCTTTTAAACTAAAGTTAGGGTTATAGACAATTCCTAACCACGGTCTAATCATAACCTGTTTATTTTAACAGGCATCAATTAGTATTGGTGTCTGCCATGCTAGATAAAATAACATGTTGAACACCCTGCCTGTTAAAGTAGTCTAGGTAGGGGCCGAGCTGAGTTCGATTATGCCGGCGGCTAGGGCAAGCGGTATGATCCCCGAAGTGACATAGGGCTTTCATGGATGCCTTTGTCCCGAACCGTGAGTAGGGCCGTCATTAAGGTAGGGCGGTTTATTAGAGACCTCGGATGTGGTACGCCTTTAGACACAGAACATAGTTGCAATCCAGGCTAAGATATATCTAAAATACTCGAATATAGGTCAAACAACATATAGGAACAGTATAACATAGAATCAGGACTCATCTATAAAACACTTCTAGGATTAATTAGACTGAAACCTAGTGGAGAATGAATCACCCTCTCATCAAAGTATTTGATGAAGATTGCATAACTGGATCATAAGATAGGAGTTAGGATAAAAGTCTAGTTACTACTAAGCTGTTGCCACTTCCCTGGGAGTACGATATTTAAACTTAATAAAATCGTAGATACTTTCCAACAGACTAGCTACACGATAGGTACTCTGCCTTAGGTTCTGGCTGATTAAGTGACACCATAGAGACTAAATGTGACAATTAGTCAATCACAGTCCTTAATTATTCATAATCAACATAGGGTAAAATAATACCTATTTAGCACATCGGTCGGAAACACATCAGATTTTTGGCGCCGTTGCCGGGGAAATATCATAATGAATTTAGGACTCCTGATCAAAATTCTAGACACTGATCAAAATTGTAGATACTTATGATAGGTAGCGGTAGTAACCTAGACCTTAGACCTAACACTTGTTTTATGCTAGTTAGACAATCAGTTTCCGAAATATAGGATTATCATAACTAATTGATTTTAGATAATATCTGAAATTAAGACACTTAGGATAATCAAATTTTAGAAAATCATTCTAAAACCATATTGAGGAAATTTAACTTCTTTCGAAAAAAAAAAGAGAAAAAAAAATTTAAAAACAGAAAAAAATGTATTTTTCTTGCTCAATGGTAAGTTGTTCTTTTCCCCATCTCTTGTTTTTTCTTAATTGTTTTCTTAGTTGCTCTTTTTCGTGTTTTTCTTCTATTATTTAATTTCAAATAAAAATGGAAATGAGGATAAAATATGTTTTCTTCTGAGTTGTAAAATTTTGGCTTAGATTTTTATTGGGAAGAAACTCTATTTTAGAATTTTCTTAGAGTCATGCAGGCCTTATTAGGATGAGTTATGAAATAGTTTTTCCTTAATAGCCAGACCTTTGAATGTTCTATTGGAAAAAGGATGTTCCTTTTGTTTTGCTGATGATTGCATGAGAAGTTTTAAAACCAAAAGGAATTATTGCACCCATTAGAGTGCAGATTCTAGTTGGAAAGTATCTACGATTTTAATTAAATCAAATATCGTACTCCCAAGGAGGTGGTAACGGCTTAATAGTAACTATCCCTTAATCCTAACATTCATCTTATTTATCTAATCAGACAATCGATAATCAATACTTTGAGATTGATTGGTGATCCCAATCACCCATAACAAGCAATAGCATTCAAGAGTAGACAGTCATTCATCAATTTAAGCTCAATTATTATAATTTGTTTGACCTTATCTTCGAATATTTTAGATATATCTTGATCTCTAAGGCAATTATGAAATGTAACCATCTGTTTACCATATCCGAGTTACCTGGAGTATTCACCCCTACCTTGGGATGATCCTTCTCATCTGTCGGATTAAAGTATCCATGAACGGTACCGTATGTCACTTCGGTATCATGTCACTTAACCCTAGGATTGGCCTAGAGTACAAACTCAGCTTTATTAGGGTACTCTAACAAACATTGTGATCTATTTTGTTATTTCTTCCTAATCTGGAAGACCTTTTACAGTCTGTTAAACTAAACTGGTTATGATTCAGACCTTGGTTAGGAGTTGTCTATAACCCTAGTTTAATTTAAAAGGACACGACAGTGCAACATTCATAATGATAATTCTAGCTCTATGATCTTCCCGGGAAAATGAACAGTATCTCAAATTGTAAAACATGTATGATATATAAATTCAGTATCAAATTAATATTCAGATAAAATAATTCATAAACATACAGAACCTCGTCTAGGGGACCCACTATCATAAAGTAGTCACCGCTTTATGCAGGTCTAGCCGGCGCTGCAGCTCATGTATGATTCTGACTGCTCGATCCTACTCTGCTCGCCAGAGCCTTCGGAGAACGCTTCTCAGACCTAGTAGTAATTGTTTTACCTTACATCCCGGGCTTAAGCAAATTACCCTAATCTGACTAAGAACACGCACCCTATCTCTCTCTTAGGATCTCCTAACGAAATCCCGGTATTCTGTGATACCAAAAACGAACCCTATCTAGTGTAATCTAAGATTCTGAGATAGACTCTCAGAAAGCAAAGAAAACGAGAAACTCTCTAAGAATAGAAATAAACCTATACTGAGACCTGAGTCGCTAAGTGACTCGTATACTATGGAAAACTGTATACTTGAAGTCACTAAATGACTCAGATCGAGTGGAGAGGGATGAATTCAACTGAGGAAGGCCTGGGGTATTTATAGCAGCTTTCTGGAGTGATTTTCTCTCAAAAATTCGATGTGGGATTTTGAACTGCGCCTCGGGACGCCCGTCCCGGCCTGTTGACCAGGTTAGGATACCCGTCTTGACTTCAGGACGCCCACCCCGACTTCCGAACTTCTGAAAATCACGTTTTTGCCCCGAAATTTGCCATTTTCTTCTACTTTTCACTTGACACTTTTCAAAATCACAAAAACTGTGAAATTGAGTTAATAACATTCAATTAAGACCGATTTACTACCCATTTCACCCTAAATTAGGCCTAAAAACATGCTAAAAATGTGATATGATTTATGCATATCATATAACCCCACACTTAGCTTTTTTATTGTCCTCAAGTAAAGTCTACCTGAAGTTAGTGATTTTAAATCATATGTGCAGTCACTTAAAATTTTCTAGTCATGTTTCAATTCCAAAAATTATTCAGACAATTCACAACACATGTCTGACTGGTTAGGTTGCTATGACAATGTCTCAAATGTCTCTAGTAGATTATTATGATCAAGCAGGTTTAACAACTTAACAACTAGATTGAACTCTTCTCTCAGTCACAAGGTCTTCCTGATGTGTAGTGTGTGTACTAGTCTAGACCAGATAGTCAACATAATATACTCTCATCTTAACTACTACCAGATAACACTTCGACTCGTCTCTAGACATACTAACAACAGATAACTTTCTGAGTTCTGAGCCTTGGTGATCAGATTTTTAATTATTTAGCATTTATTGATTTTTTTTCTTTTATAGATTTTTCAGGGTATTTTGAGTCTGCTTTAACACATCAACTTTAACTACCCATGTAACGAGTCCCACTCTGATGACTCCCAGACCTACACGACCTTAGGGCATCAGGCTTTAAGTTCCCCTAAGGAGTGGTGCTCGAGTAGCAAAGGCCGCTAGCAAACTACCCTATTTAATTAACTCTCTTTTTTTTTCTTTTCACTTTCAGCTCAGAGCATCATCTAGTCATTTTAATTGCCAATACATCCTCAATTGATCTAATCTTATCTAGTTAAGTTTTGAAAAGGTATTTGGCCGAGGTCTCTAATCCAAACTAAGTTGTGCTCAATTTAGGAATTCCCTATTTCTAATCGATAAATTCAAGAAAGCCATCACGTTGTCTCCTACTGATCATAACATTCTACCTACATATCATAGACATCAGCAGTTCTTTACCAATCATATTGCATTTTGAAGTCTGAAAGAATGAAAATTTTGAAAAAAATTTGGAAGGGTGTAAAAATACGGGAAAAACATGCAAAATCATGCAAAAAAATTTCCTACTACAGTGCACTGTGCACTGCTACCCCACACTTAAGTCTGATACTGTCCTCAGTGTTCATGTATATCTAAATTACCCCACACTTATTTGAAAACAAGAAGAGATAAAACAAAATAGAGAACTCATACCCCACACTTATTTGACTAACTAAGGGTAAGAGAAAGAAAATAAAATAACAAAACAAGAAGGGTAATAGAAATAACAAAACAAAACACAAAATGAAGAAAATAAAATAAAAGGATAGGAAGATGAGGATTAGAAAAACTCCCTTCTTGTCTCGAGCAGAAGGGTTTTCTCTAAGCTGTCAATTGGCTCTTCACCTTAGCCATGTGCTATTGCTGAGGTGTTCTTGACTCTGTAAGCTCTAGATATCGGAACGGATGACGTCAGCTCCGATCCTTCAATGTCGAGCTGCAGGTAGTGGCCTATCCATTTGATGAATGACTCGAGCCCCACGAATTGCTTCCTCGAATTATTTGCAAAGTTTCTGGTAATCGTAGCAAAGTATCTAGAAGGAACGTGTCGAGGAATGAGACTTCTTTGGATTGGTGTGCCTACCTGCCAATGTCAGTGAAGGTATTGCATGCAAGTTTCGAATGGCAGAAAAGATACCTGAAGCTTTGGCCAAGCCGTGGTGGTAGGAGGCTCCAGTGGTGTAGATCTGGGCCCAATTATTTGAGACTTCCTCGGGGAAGTTTCTCACAGCTGATTGGTATGCAGGGGATGCAAGCTCCTCCATTGCTATGCTCATGATACAACGCCAAATTCTTCTATATCCCTCGACCCTTCGATACCATTTTGTAGGTCACTTGCTTGCACTGGTTTGACTTTAATTATGTTGCCAGTATCTCATCTGTTGATTCTGCGGGCAGGGGTTTTGCTGTGGTGGTATCTTCTGAAAGTTTCCAGCTTCCGAATTATTCCTCAGTTAAATCCCGTATGATTTCTCTAGATAGGATTGTATGCATCTCCCATTGGAGTAGCATTCTGCAGTAACCTACTCCTACCTCTTTTTGGAATGGTTCGTATTTCATTCCCATAGCAATCCATGCTAAAGTGTGGTACTTGGCAGACTTCACAGATTTGATACACAGACTGAACGTTTCTTCCTAAGACATTGGCACTCTGAATCTGGAAAACAACTTCTCATAGAATCTTGCTAGGGTAGATGATTTCTGAAGGATATGTTACTTGTTATTTGGCAAGCATCACATGACTGTATCAAGGATACATAATTCTTGAATATTGTGGACCAATAAGATCCTGCTTTCAACACTATCTGGACAGTGTTGATAACAGTCAATTGGTCTCTCGTAGATTCTTGCAATGCTTCAAAATCGTGTGGCCTTCACCTTCCGAGATACATCCTCTGCTCACTTACTCTGCAACAATTCAAAATAGAAAAAACGGATCTTCCTAGTAGTAATATTCCAAATCAACAAAAAATTTCTTCTTTTGTTGATAAGTCATATCACTTGGGAATAATTAGCAACTAGATAATTAGTAATATCAGTAAACCACGGAGGAGAATCATTATTCATAGCAAACAATGAAAATAAATTCTCATTCAGAAATTTATCAGATACTACTGTCTCGTCAATAGCCTCTAACTCGGAGTTTTCTAATCTAGACCAAAGGTTTGCTTTCTAGATTTTTAGCCCTTTTTCTTATCCCATCTTTCTATATCAAATTCAATAGAACTTAACTAATCAATCTTGGTTCATCATTTGTTTTATTGTTTAGACTAGGCATGACATGAATGTATCATAGGCACGGCATGAATGTATCATAGGCATATGCAATAACTAGTAATCCCTTTTCAGTGGTGGTAAGGTTCTACTAGGCATCAGTAAAAGGTCTTACTTACATAGTGTATAACATGAAGTTCTAATCATGCCTATTTCCTAAAACAATCATTACTACATGGTCACTAGCATCACATATTAATTCACAAAGCAAATTCCAATTAGGTGATGTCATAATGGGTGCAGTAATTCCTTTTGGTTTAAAAAAACCTCATGCATTTATCATCAAACAAAAGGAACATCCTTTCTCATTAGAATACTCAGAGGTGTGTCTATTAAAGAAAATTTATTTCATGATTCGTCTAATAAACCTAGCATGACCTAAGAAAATGATATTTCTTCCAAATTAACACCTAAGCCAAAAATTGACAGCTCAAAAGAAAAATATTCTTTCCTCATTTCCAATTTTTTTTTCGAAAATAGAAATAACACGAAAAAGAGCAGCAAATGTACAACTAAGGAAAAAAACAAATAAGGCAAGAGATAGGGTTGAAGAACAACTTACTGTTGAACGAGAAAAATACAATTTTTTTTTCGAGTTTTAAATTTTAAAATTTTTTTTCTTTTTATATTTTATTTCGAAAGCAGTTAAATTTCCTCAATATGGTTTTAGAATAATTTTCTAAAATTTGATTATCCTAAATGTCTTAATTTTAGATAATATCTAAAATTAATTAGTTATGATAACCCTATATTTCGGAAATTGATTGTCTGATGCGCTTCCTGACTGATATGCTAAAATAGGTGTTGTTTTACCCTATGTTGATTATGAGTAATTAAGGACTGGGATTGACTAATTGTTACATTTAGTCTCTATGTTGTCACTTAATCAATCAGAACCTAAGGCAGAGTACCTATCGTGTAACTAGTCTATTGGAGAGTATCTACGATTTTATTTAAATTAAATATCGTACTCCCAGGGAAGTGGTAACGGCTTAGTAGTAACTAGCCTTTTACCCTAACTATTATCTTATGATCCAGTTATGCAATCGTCATCAATAACTTTGATGAGAGGGTGATTCATTCTTCACTAGGTTTAAGTCTATTTAAGCCTAAAAGTGTTTTACAGATAATGTCCTGATTCTATGTTATACTCTTCCTACATGTTGATTGACCTATCTTCGAGTATTTTAGACATGTCTTGGCCTGGATTGCAACTATGTATTGAGTCTAAAGGTGTACCACATCTGAGTTACCTAATAAACCGCCATACCTTAATGACGGCCCTACTCACGGTTCGAGCTAAAGGCATCCATGAAAGCCCTATGTCACTTCGGGGATCATGTCGCTAGCCCAAATGCCGGCATAAACACACAAACTCAGCCTACATAGACTACTCTAACAAACAGGGTGTTTTGTAGGTTATTTTATCTAATATGGCAGACACCAATGCTTCCTAAATTGATGCCTATTAAACTAAACAGTTATGATTAGACCGTGGTTAGGAATTGTCTATAACCCTAAATTTAGTTTAAAAGAAACTACATTAGACATGCAGACATAATGAATATTAAGCAGGTGGCCATTTCCAAAAAATCATAAGAACTTCAACATGTATAACAAATATTCATAAAATCATAATCCAATAAACATAATTAATATTTGGACGAACACAGTACAGACATATAAAGAGAGGGACAGAGGGACTGATGCCATAAAGAATTCACCCTTTACTTAGTCTCTCCGATGGAGCAACTGCTTGTATATGTTGTACTGCTCGACAGAACCTTTGGAGGATGCTTCCTCAGCATAGTAGCTGGAATTTACCTTAAATACCCAGCTTAAGCCTAGCCCTGTGGACTGACTCTTCGAACGCCTAGAGCCCTCTTAGGATCTCCTAACGAAATCCTGGGTATTCTATGAATACCATAAACGAACCTATCTATCGAATCCTAAGATCTGAGACTAATTCTCAGAAACAAAGAAAACGAGATACTATCTAAGAAAAATAAACTTCTACTGAACCCGAGTCTCTAAGTGACTTATGTACTCGAGAAAAATGTACACTTGAAGTCACTAAATGACTCATATCAAGTGGAGAGGAATGATTTCAACTGAGGAAGGCCTGAGGTATTTATAGCAGCTTTCTGGAGTGAATTTTTCCAAGAATTTCTATGTGGGACTTTGACCAGGTATCCGGGACGCTCGTCCCGCCTGTTGACCTGGTCAGGATGGTAGTCCCGAGTCCTAGATGCCCGTCCTGGCCTGTTGACCAGGTCAGGATGCCCATCCTGATTCGGGACGCCCACCCCAACTTCTGAATTTCTAAAAATTGCATTTTTGCCCCGAAATTTGCCATTTTCTTCTACTTTTCACCTGACACTTCCAAAATCACAAAAACTGTGAAATTGAGTTAATAACAAACAATTAAGACCGATTTCCTATCAATTTCACCCTAAATTATGCCTAAAAACATGCTAAAATGTGATATGATTTATGCATATCATATAACCCCACACTTAGCTTTTTGCTTGTCCTCAAGCAAAGTCTATCTGAAGTTAGTGATTTTAAATCATATGTGCAGTCACTTAAATTTCCTAGTCATGTTTTTATTCCAAAAATTATTCAGACAATTCACAACACAGGTCAGACTCGCTAGGTTGCTATGACAAGGTGTCAAATGTCTCTAGTAGATTGTTATAATCAAGCAGGTTTAACAACTTAACAACTAGATTGAACTCTTCTCTCAGTCACAAGGTCTTCCTAATGTGTAGTGTGTGTACTCGTCTAGACTAGATAGTCAACACAATATACTCTCGTCTTAACTACTACCAGATAACACTTCGACTCGTCGCTAGACATACTAACAACAGACAACTTTCTGAGTTCTGAGCCTTGGTGATCAGATTTTAATTATTTAGCATTTATTGATTTTTTTTCTTTTATAGATTCAGGGTATTTTGAGTCAGCATTAACACGTTAACTTTAACTACCCATGTAACGAGTCCCACTCTGATGACTCCCAGACCTACACGACCTTAGGGTATCAGGCTTTAAGTTCCCCTAAGGAGTGGTGCTCGAGTAGCAAAGGCCGCTCGCAAACTACCCTGTTTAATTAACTCTCTTTTTTTTTCTTTTCACTTTCATCTCAGAGTCTCGTCTAGTCATTTTAATTGCCAATACATCCTTAACAGGTCTAATCTTATCTAGTTAAGTTTTGAAAAGGTAATTGGCTGAGCTCTCTAATCCAGACTAAGTTGTGCTCAATTATCAGGAATTCCCTATTCCTAATCAATAAATTCAAAATAGTCATCACATTGTCTCCTACTAATCATAACATTCTACATACATATCATAGACATCAGCAATGTTTTACCAATCATTTTGAAGTCTAAAAGAATGAAAAAAATTTAAAATTTTTGGAAGGGTGTGAAAATACGGGGAAAACATGCAAAATCATGCAAAAAACATTTCTCAGACTACTACAGTGCACTGTGCACTGCTACCCCACACTTAAGTCTGACACTGTCCTCAGTGTTCATGCATTTCTAATTTACCCCACACTTATTTGAAAACAAGAAACAAAAACAAAATAGAAAAGACTCTTACCCCACACTTATTCGACTAACTACGGGTAAGAAGGAAAATAGAGCAATGAAAGAAATAACAAATGACAAAACATGAAATAAAATGAAAGAGATACTCCCTTATTCTGCGAAGTCAACAGTCTGCTCGGACAAGTCAAAAGGCTCTTTGTAAATCTTTAAGCGTTGTCCGTTCAGTTTTTGAGTAGTGTCGTAGAATCCATGATGACACATGCTCCGAAAGGTGATACTTCCGTGATGGTGAACGGGCCTGACCAACAGCTATGCAACTTTCCTGGGAAAAATTTGAAACGTGAGTTGTATAGCAATACCTTATCTCCTGGTTCAAAATTCTTCTGGGCTCTGAGTCGCCTATCATGCCGGAGTTTACTTGTCATCTTGAATTGATGGAGTTTTCATAGGCTTTGAGCCTCCACTCATCCAATTAGTTGAGTTGTAGAATCCGGTGTTCCTTAGTTAAGTTATCGTCGAGATTGCATTTTTGCACTGCCCAGTAAGCTCTGTGTTCAAGTTCAACCGGAAGGTGGCATGCTTTTCCATAGACTAGTCGATAAGGTGAGAACCCCGTAGTGGTCTTGTATGCTGTACGGAAGGCCCATAATGCATCATCCAGCTTTATGGCCCAATCCTTTCGGTTAACACCCACAGTCTTTTCTATGATTCTCTTTATTCCCCTATTGCTTACCTCAGCCTGCCCATTGGTTTGAGGATGGTAGCCTGTGGAAAAGTGATGCTGAACTCCATATTGCTGAAGTACCTTCTGCAATTGAGAGTTGCAGAAGTGCGTACCTCGGTCACTGATTAGGGCTTTCGGACATCCAAATCTGGCGAAAATCTGCTTAAGGAATCTGCATACGACTCTAGCATCATTAGTAGGTAGGGCCTGTGCCTCAGGCCATTTTGAAAAATATTCTACAGCTACTATGATGTACTTCTTACCAAAAGAGGTAGGAAACGGACCCATAAAGTCTATACCCCATATGTCAAATATCTCGACACTTTGAATTACCTGTTGGAGTAGACTGTCTCGAGAAGATATGGTTCCAGCTTTCTGACAGGCATCGCAAGATCCTGTGAACGCTGTGGCGTCTTTGAATATGGTAGGCTAGTAGAAGCATGCTTCTAATACTTTTCGGGCGGTATTAGCTGCAGCTAAGTGACCGCCTGTTGGTCCGCAGTGACAATGTTCTAGAATTTGGAAACCTTCTTCTTGAGAGACACATCTCCTGATCATCTGATCTACACATATTCGAAATAGAAAAGGATCTTCCCAATAGTAATATTTCAGGTCAGCAAAGAATTTTCTTCTTTGTTGAGCAGTGATATCACTAGGGAGAGTCTGAGCTGCCAAGTAATTTGCTATATCTACAAACCAAGGGGGTGAGAAAATAGCAAACAATGCACATAGATTCTCATCCGGAAATTTATCAGATATAATTAATTCATCAATAGCTTGTAGGGTCGGATTCTCTAGCCTGGACAAGTGGTCTGCAGCTAAGTTTTCTGCCCTTTTCTTATCCCGAATTTCTATGTCGAATTCTTGAAGCAATAAAACCCATATGATTAATCTTGGCTTTGAGTCGGTTTTATTGAACAAGTACTTTAATGCAGAATGATCAGTATAAACAATAGTTTTAGACAGGACTAGATAAGATCGAAATTTGTCAAATGCATATACTACTGCTAATAATTCCTTTTCTGTCGTAGTGTAATTTTCATGAGCATCAGTTAAGGTTTTACTAGCATAATATATTACCTAAAATTTCTTATCATGTCTTTGTCCTAAAACAACTCTTACTGCATAGTCACTAGCATCACACATAAGTTCAAAAGGTAGACTCTAGTCAGGTGACGTCATGATAGGTGCAGTAGTTAAAAGTTCCTTAAGTCTATTAAAAGCTTTTAGACATTTTTCATCAAAGACAAATGGAACATCTTTTCCGAGTAAGTTGGTCAACGGCCTGGCTATTAATGAGAAATCTTTTATAAACCTACGATAAAAGCCAGCGTGTCCCAAAAAACTTCTAACGGCTCTCACATTCATGGGTGGAGGTAGTTTTGAAATAACTTCAATTTTGGCAAATGCTTTCCAACTCGTACCTTCTGCTCAGGGTAGCCAGGGTTGATAGAAACTTCGTCGTACTCCTCTGACTCTGGTTTTATCTTATCAACGCAGTGCATCCGTGTCGAAGTGACTTCTGATCTTGCTCCAGCCAGGGCTGATATGGGCACCGAGGTAGTTGTCGAAGTGGCCTGTTGCTGTCGGGACTTGAAGACGTGAGCAAGAAGACTCTTAGGATTGCTTCTTACGTGACCGATCCCATTCTTGGTGGCAAACCGTACCTGTTGATGGGATGTTGATATTATTAACTCAAAAGCGGAGTGTGCCAGAGTCCCTAAAATGGCGTTGTACGGCGA
Organism: Asclepias syriaca; assembly: GCA_027405835.1. Taxonomy (NCBI): domain Eukaryota; kingdom Viridiplantae; phylum Streptophyta; class Magnoliopsida; order Gentianales; family Apocynaceae; genus Asclepias; species Asclepias syriaca. The sequence continues at coordinate 11,693,389 of CM049930.1, forward strand.
ATCGACATCTACCACGTAGAATTTAATTTCCTCGCGGCGGCAACAGAGATCGGATCCTAAAGTTACGTGAATTTTCACTATTCCTTTGACTCCGATTTTGTGTGCAGTGAACCCCTCTAGCACCATGTTGCTAGGTTTCAAAATCATGTCGTTCATGCCCATTTCTCTGAAGCATTTGTAGTATAATATATTTTTAGTTGCGCCAGTGTCGATCAATACTCTCCTCACCCGACAATTATCAATATCCTTTGCTGTCACGCGGACTTCCAATATGATAGGAGTTACCCGTGCCTCTTCATTTAGCTCCAAGTCCTGGTCGGAGAATGTTATGGGCTCTAAGGAGAGCCTGTCGAAGTTGCACATCGGCACCGGCTTATTTAGGTTAAAGATTTTCCACTTTATTTGCTTCATAGAAGCGAACTGAGGGGTTATTACTTCGATCACTTTTCTCCTTTCTCCTTGGGTGGCTTTGTGAGATACTCCTTCAGGTGCCCTTCCCGTGCCAATTTCTCAATCGTACGTTTTAGCTGAAAACAATCTTCGGTAGTGTGGCCGCAGTCTTTGTGGAAGTCGCAGTACTTCGACTTATCTCTGGTGGATGTGTTTTGTGTCCGCGTAGGCGGGGCGCTCTGAGTCCCGTACTTCTGCTTAATAATAGCGACGAATTTTTCCTTGGGAGTATTCGAGGTAGTCGACTCAGTCTTTCTAGCCCTGCCTTTTCCTTTTCGATCCCGCTGGGAGTCTTCACGATTTCTTTCTCTCCTCTCATTCCATGAAAAGCTGATGCTGTCTTCGGCCAATGCCACCTTCCGTGCTACATTGAATACTTCGCCAATAGTTTCTGGCTTTCTGAGTTGTAATTCTGTGTACAACATCTTGGAGTAGAATCCTGCCTCAAAACATGTGATCACCGTGTCTTGGCTGATATCTTCGATTTCATCATATGTGAGCTTGAATCGCTCTAAGTAAGCGAGGAGAGGCTCATTCTCTCTTTGTTTGATGTTGGCGAGGTCCCCCCTAGTCTTCGGAATTCTGCCGGCTATGCTGAACTTGTCCAGGAAGGATTTTTCTAAGTCGCACCATGAATTGATGGTGCCGGGTTTGAGTGATGAGAACCAGGTCAATGCTTTGTCTGATAAGGTACTAGGGAAGGCTTTGCAAAGGATGGCTTCGCTATTGGTCACTAAAGCCATAGCGTATCTGAAATGACAGATGTGTTCCTGAGGTTTAGTTGTCCCTGAATATAAGACCAGTTGTGGGAGTTTCAGCGCCTTTTTGGGAATAGTAGCGTGAATCCATTCGGTGAAGGGACCTGTTTCCATTAGGTAGTCCTCCTGACTTTGGTTCTCTAGCACTTTATCTATACATGGCTCCTTTCTGAGTTTCTTGGATTGATGCTCGAGCTGTTCTTTGTTCTTCACTTGTTTATCCTTGGGCTGACTCTCCGCTACTTCGCTGGCGGGTTGGTGCGGTGTCTTCTTGGTGAGAGGATCCAGCTTCCCCGGATGTCTGCTCGTCATCGAGGGAGATTTGGCCGACAATGGTTGGAAACGTCCTCCGTCAATGGCCGGGATAGCCTGTGGGGCTAAATCCGGTCTTCCAAGCTCTGTCTGGTATCTCGTCTGTAGTCGTGAGAGATCCCGCTCTCTACGAAGTAGCTCGACTTCCTTCCGTAGGTCGTCGATTTCTCTGCCAAATTCAACGTGACTGTATGTTTTGCCAAGTGCCGTTCCCCGCGGGGTGGGGACTTCGCGCGAGGCCGCCCGGGGACCAAGGCGCTCGAATGCAGAGTGATATCGGGGCTTTGCTGGAGCCGACATAGCCCGATATTCTTCTAGGAGAGGTTCCAAGGTAGGAGCATTGAAGTGAAGTCCACGTCCCGTTGATGGTCCAGCCATTCGTGATCTTTAGAGATGAAAGAAATGTCTTCGTTTCCTGGTAACGGAACCAAACTGATTAGTCGGAATCTGGTCTGATATTGAACGTCAAGAAAATCGTGATTGCGATGGAAAGTCTCTGCCGATTCTGCGGGTCGAAGTAGACGAAGTGACCTGCAAGAGAGAGAAGTTCAATCGGAGGGTGAGGGACCTCCGGTGAACCCTCCGACGGTCAAGTCAGTGACTCAGAACTCGGTGAGAGTGTATGGAGAAATGAACAGAGACTATTGTAAGGATATCTGAACTTACCTTCTGCCTTGTGAGGAGTAGTATTTATAGAGTCGGGTGACCCTGTGTTGAGAGGTTTGATATTTGTTTAACCCAAAATATCCCACTATTGTAGGGATATTTCCTCAGATATTTCTTAATCAAGAGATAGCTTTAGTTAATAGATATTTTGTAGGAAAATATTCTGGATAATCTTTATCCGGAGGCAAAGGGGGACATTGGACTGTCGATCACAAGATATTTTGTGGAAGATACTCGAAGAATCCGGATCAACTGATAATTAAAATATTTTGCGCCTCAGGATCAGAGGCCAGATCCCGTACTTCGCCCAAGTTCTTCGGAGTGATGGAGACTTAGTGGGCTTTGTGGGCGGACTCACGAAGCCACATCGCTGCTGAGTCAGACCGAGGTTTTTACGACCTCTCAATATTTATATACAACTTGTCGCCGTTATTTCTTCTTACTTTTCTTTTTTGTTTTCTCTTTCGGTTTGTACATAATAAATATATATATATATATATATATTATATATTCTATATTATAATATATATTAGATTTTAATTTTTTTTTATAAACAAAAACACAACTATCTCATGTATTAGCTTGCCAATTAGTATGTAAATCATTCATTACAGCAGGATGTGAGGGAAACATCCATACCACATCTTGGGATATTGAACTACCAATGCTTGATAATCTGTGAGCTACATAATTACTATTTTCTTTAACATAGTCTGAAGAGCAGCAATTACATTACCCAAAGCTGATAAATTGATACCTTCTATCGTTAATTACTTCACCAAAGTTTTGCAATATGTGGCGACAACCATGGGCTGCTGCTAGAATTATCAAACCGCCTGCACACTTAATCCCATTGTCATGGCTTCAGCATGTTCTGCCGAGGTCACAGAGACTAATGGACCAGCTTCAGATATCATAACGTATCCACATTGGTCCCTTAGAACAAACCCATATTCACCCATACCTGTTCCAAAAGAACATCCATGTTAAGTAGTAACCAACCAGGGTCCGGTTGTTTCCACTTTGATGGGTGCTCCCAGATTTCAGGAGTACTACCCGGACAGCCATAACCGAAATCTTTGATGCTGTGAAGGTAAAATAGGGAGGAATCAACAACAGCATGTGCACTACCTAGCTTTCCAGCAAAAAGAAAAGAATTTCTTGCCTTCCATATGTTCCAAAGATACATCATAAACTGAGTTAGGGTTTCTTGTGAATCATCACTTTCCAATTTGATCATATGCAGTAGATGTAGCCATGAAGAATCTTTGGCCACCCATTTCAACACAGGAAAATTCATCAGTTGCCATACTACCCTTGCAAAATCACATTCAAGGAAGATATGGACATCATTTTCATCACTCTTTTGACATCTCAGACAAGGACTATGAGTTCGAATGTGCCTACATACAAGATTTGCTCCCGTTGCTATAGCATTGTGACAGAGCTGCCAAAAGAAAATACGAACCTTTGGGGACCCTCTAGAGCAGCTGGGATTCACGTCATAAACTCAGCCATACCCAACCTATAAGCAGTGGAAACTGTGAATCTTCTATGTATTGTGTAATGCCATACCCACCGGTCAACTCCGCCTGAAGAACTTAATGGGATACAGAGAATGACTTCTGCATCATATACACCAAAAAGCACCTCCAGCAACTCCCCTTCGCTAATGTCCATTGCTAATCAAATAAGAAACTAAGAGCTGATTGTAGAAGAATTGAAATGGAACCGTAACATTGAAATTGCCATCTCTTGGTATCCAAGGATCTTGAAATACTTTCGTTCTGCTACCATTCCCAATTCTCAATCTTATAACCTTATTAACCAGCTCCCTCCCATGCAATATAGACCTCCATACAAAGGACAGACATCTGCCAAGACCCGCCTGTAGAAAGGATTTATTTTGGAAATATTTATTGTATAATACCTTAGCTAGCAATGTATTTAGATTTTGCAAAAGGCGCCATGCTTGTTTGGCCAATAAAGATTGATTAAAAATTTCAAAATTTTTTAAACCCATATCGCCTTGCAGTTTTGTTTCTCAAACGTTCTTCCAAGCCAACCAAGGCATTCCTGTTGTCTCGTTGCTAGTTTTCCACCAAAAATGTCTAATGATGGATTCCAATTCCCAACATAAAGTCAAGGGTAATTTATAAACAGACATTGCATATGTGGGAATAGCCTGAAGAACAGATTTAATGAGTACTTCCTTTCCCCTTTTGACAGCAACTTCTCCTTCCAACAGTGAGCCTTCTTCCATAATCGTTCCTTCAAATAAGCAAAAATCCCTTTCTTGGATCTGCTAATAAGAAAAGGTAATCCCAATATTTCCCATCTCCTACATCTAATTGCACACCAAGTTCTTGTACTAACATCCTCTTTCTATCACTCAATGTATGCTTTGAGAAAAATATTGATGATGTTGTTACATTAACCTTTTGTCCCAATACAGCCTCATAATTTTTCAAAATAGACATCAATATAAAACTACCCTCCATAGAATCTCTCAAAAACAAAAGGCAATCATCACCAAAAAATAAATATGATAAGATAGGTGCATTCTTACCCATTTGGATACCTTTTCGATTCCCTTGTTCAACTGCATGCTGAATCATACAAGAAAGCCCCTCAGCACATAAAATGAATAAATATGGGGAAAGAGGATCCCCTTTTCGTATGCCACGGGTAGGTTTAAAAACAACTGATGGTTCACCATTAATCAAAATTTGAAAACTAACTGAAGATACACATTGAATCACAAGTGAAATAATTTTTTCCGAAAAACTCATTTTCTGTAGAATCAATTCTAAGTAGCTCCATTCCACACGATCATAGGCCTTACTCATGTCAAGTTTAAGTGCATAGGCACCCTCCTTTGTTCTTCGGGAACTCAAAATCAACCATTGAAAAACCTTTGTAGCAATAATTTTATTATTGGTTATCAATCTATTGCTAACAAAAGCACTTTGAGATTCTCCAATCAAGCTTTGTTAAATAGGCTTGATTTGGTTAACTAAAACCTTAGATAAGATTTTATATAACACATTACAGAGACTTATGGGCCTAAAATCAGCCATGGTTTGCACCTTCTTCACCTTAGGAATTAAAGTAATAAATGTCTCATTAATTTTAGTAATTGGCTCACCCAAATTCAAACATCTCATAATTGTACTTGTGATTTCAACTCCATCAATCTGCCTTTGTTGTTGGAAAAACATTGCATGATATACATCTGGACCAGGAGCTTTTGTAGGGTGCATCTGTTTAAGTGTTGTCCAAACCTCATCTTCCTCAAAATCACGTGATAAAGAAGCAATATCAATTTCAAAAATTTTAGGAATTGTGATATCCCTAAAAATTAGATACATATCCACATTTCCTTGATCAGAGGTAAACAAATTTTTGAAAAAATTAACAGCTACCTTTGAGATCTGCTTTTGTGTTGTCTCCCATTCACCATGAGAATTACGAATTTTCGCAATTTTATTCACTCTTCGTCTATAACTAGCGTGATGATGAAAATAGGAAGTATTCCTATCACCATTAGTTAACCAATTTGATCTAGAACGTTGCTTCCAATATGCATCCTCCACTTCAAGTAATCTCTGCAATTCAATATTCAGCTTAATAATTTCTTCTTCTTCACCAATTTTACCTTCCAAAAAGAGAATACGATGTTTTATTTTTTTAATCTCTTTAGGAAGCACACCATAGTTTTTAAAACTCCAGCCTTTCATTTGTAATTTCAGATCTTCCAGTCCACAACTCAAACCCCGAACCCTACCTCCAACAACCCCATACCATTGTTCTTTTATCAATTCACAACAATCTTGATCCACTAACCACCATGGCTCAAATATTTCTAGTCGCTGTTGTCAGTGAACAATTCCGACATCCAACCCATTCAACAATAAAAGCAAAGAATTATGATCTGAAGAAACTGTTGGGATAGTATCTACACAACATGCCGAATGTAACTTGATAAAAGATGATTTTCCAAAACACTTATCCAACTTAGAACGTACTGATTGTGCTCCTTTCCTATGATTCCACCAAGTAAATTGTCATTTCCGCATATAAATTTCCTGAAGGTCGCCTGCTTCCAAAGCCTCCCTAAACATTTGCATCTTTTGACTAGATCAACCAAGCCTACTATTGTTTTAGAAGCATAAAGAAATTCATTATAATCACCTATAGTCCACCAGGGAGCAATACAATCCTGTCCAATTTGTTTGAGAAGCGTCCAAGAATGATGACAGAGCAAAGTATTCGAATTACCATAAAACCCAGTAAAGAAACAACCTTCACATGATACCCAATTCATTACCCAAGCATCAATATGTCCAGCTGAATAACTTTGAATAGAGACATCAATGTCATCCTGCCAAATCGAAACTAATCCTCCACCCAAGCCAACTCTATCCACCAGAAAACCATTAGAGAAACCTAATTGTATTTTTAGAAAAGAAAGATGACGTTGAAACAAACACGTTTCCATTAAAAACCAGAACAAGTTTGTGAGATCTAACCAACCCTCTTAATCTTGAATTGCACGAGGAGATCCCAGACCTTTGCAATTCCAGCTGAGGCAATTCATAATGCCCGGCGGGGTTGCTGGCAATCTCCACCGATGAAATCTTAGTTCTTTTTGGAAGCCAATTGTAGCTCCACTCTCGTAGCACCATCCAAACCCTCCTGCTGCCTTTTCTTAATAGTTGCTTCTTGAGAACCCTTAGACATGAGATCATTTGAAACAATCAAAATATCCAAACATTCATCACTGACACCCTCCTTAGTCGGTATAGGTACTGAAGTATCCACTCTATCTTGTTTAGAAAACGCCATATCATCCACCAAAAGTTTTTGAGAATGAATTTGGAACGAAGGCAAGTGATCAATACCCCCCATCCAAGCACCAAACGTGAAATTTTTAACATCAATATCCCCTGAAGGTAATTCATTGCAAACCCTATATCTGTGACCAATCATTCCACAACAAAAATAGAAGTTCAGGATGCATTCATACTTCATCAGTCCCGCAAACATAGTGCCATCAGGTGTGGCAATACCCAACAAACATTGCAAAGGCTTAGATAAATCAATCAAGAAGCGAAAACGAAAATACCTGGTGCCTAGGGTTTTATCTTCTCACAACTGCAATTCTATACACATATCCAGCATGGAGCAAAGCTTGACACCAACCTCCCAAGTGTAACAATAGCGAGGTAACCCAGTAAGGATGAACCAGAAATATTCTTTTGTGAGACACCATGCTCTAGGACAATTACCTGCAACTCTAGGGCGGACTAACACTAAAGAATTTTCAAAGTGCCATGGTCCATTATTTAAAATAAAATCCATAGTTTCTCGGGCTCCAAGAAATACCTCATAGAATACCTCGTCAAACCTTTGTATGGAAAACGAGCCGCACCGCCATGATCTGCCAATGACTGTCTTAAAGCCTCAAAGTTAATATTCCTCCCACCATGGATATGTATGAACACACTCAAAGAATCCTCATGTATCCCTTATGTAATATTAGCCTCTTCAATAGGGATATAACCCTTCTCTCTATCATTCAAAGCCACATTTCAGAGGCTCTTCAGTATGCTTTCATCCATCGGAAAAAATAGAGAAAAATCAAGATGGTCCCTGGAAAGTTGGAGCAGAAACCATATTGAAGACCACCGCCAATGAACCAAGAGCACCGAAATTGGACAAAACCGTTAGTAAACTATCCAAAACTGTTAAGAACCGTCAAGAAAATTGCTCAAAATCGAAAATAACGGTCACAAAATGCTTTCTTAAAATATCAGTCCCTAAATAAAAAAATCGCACCCTAATAGAATATCTCAAGAAGATTTTCTTGAGAGAAAAGACTCCCACATTTTGAGAGACGAAGAGGAGTAGACGATTAATATTTGATGTAAAGATCCTATTAGATTTTAATTCGAATCCAAAAGTTTTGTAATTGAAATTGAAAATTTTATTAACTAAAAAGTTAATTTGAAATATATATAATTAATTATATATATATATATATATATATATATGTATGTATGTATATAATATATTATTCTATATTCTATATTATAAAAAATATATATATATTATACTTTAGAAAAATATATCTTATATAAATTTTTATATAATAATATTATATTTTAATAATATATAATCTAAAAACTATTTTAATTATAAATTGTTGTGTAAATAATTAATTATATATAATATATTATAATATTATTTATAGTATATATTATATATTATAATGATATATATAAAAATTAATATAATTGTAAATTTGAAGTAGAAAATAATTAATTAATTATATTAATAGATAAATTTTGATTTAAAATTTAAATAATTAATTTGTGGAAGCGACTCGTACTGATAACGTGTGATGAAATTACTAAAATAAAGAGAATAATAGAATCAATATAGGGAGAAAAGTAGAGAGCATTTTATTGACGTATCTATGTTATAAGATTTCAGTAACTAATTCTTCTATGAAGCTCTCTATTTATAAGAATAAAACTCTAGATAAAATAGGGATACAAACCTAGAGAAAGAAAGAATACATACATACATACGAGATACAACGAATATTCACATAATAAATATATTTATAACAAAATTGAGATAAATAAAAATAATTACTTTTTTAAAAAATATAAAATACTAACAAGTGGTTTTTTTAAGAAAAAAATTAAAGTTTTTTTGTTATAAAATTATTAAAATAAGGACATTCTTTCAAAATTCACTAGTAATGAAAATTTTAGGTGAAATGTGTATTGTCTTACCTCCTTTGATATATCCTCTTTTCAGTAGAGTTATACAAGCTACATTATCTTTATATAGAGCAGTTCGAATCTCTCTTCTAGAGGATAAATCATAACTTCCTCTAATATAATTAATTATTAACCTTATATAATTCGAGATCAACAATTTCTTGAATGTATCGAATGACATGTTTAATATCATTCAAATATCATCATGTTGATGAACCACTAAATCATGCTAATAAATTTATAGCAAATGTTGTATCAAGTCATGTATTATTTTCTAGATGCATTAATGCACCAATAACTCTTAAATATGGTACTTCAGGACCAAGTAGTTCTTCATCATTTTTCTCAGAGGTCTAATGGTATCTTTATTTACTTCCATTGACCTCACAACTATTGGAATACTAAATTAATTGTATATGTTGATTGATGAACAAATATTACATCTTTTATATGTTCAATCTATAGCCAAGATAATACTTGGATGTTTCCAAAAATCTCTAACTTTAAATTCTCACTTTAAGCAATTTATAGCTTTTCCGAACTCTTCTGGAGTTCTAATGAAATTAATATTGTCAACATATATAACAAGAATCACAAAATCATATTCTGATTTCTTTATAAAAACGCATGGACAATTTGATCATTCTTATATTTCAACTTCAATAAAAATTCACTAAGACAGTACATGCATCTAGATTCTTTTAGCCCATAAAATAATTTCTATAATTTTATAGAATAATTTTCACAAAAGCCATTATAAGCCTTTAATCCTTCAAGGATTTTCATATGAATTTCATTTTCAAGGCTATATAGATAAGTTGTAACAATATCCATTAGATGCATGTCTACTTTCTTATGAACTGCCAAACGTATAAGATATCGAAGTGTAATAGCATCAATAATGGGTGATACGCGAAAATCGTATCACCTTTTTAGCATGTTTTTATATATGATTTAGGGTGAAATTGAGGGTAAATTGATCTTAATTGTTTATTATTTACTTAATTTCACAGTTTTTATGATTTTGGAAGTGTCAGGTGAAAAGTAGACGAAAACAGCAAATTTTGGGGCAAAATGCAATTTTTGGAAATGCTGACTTAGTCAAAGGCTCAGGACGGGCGTCCCGACCCAGTCAAAGCACTGGGACGGTCATCTAGGACTCGGGACGGGCGTCTCGACTTGGTCAACAGACCAGGACGGGCATCCCAATCCAGGACGGGCGTCCTGAACCCCCATATCAAGTCCCACATCGAATTTTTGATGAAAAATCACCCCGGGAAGCTGCTATAAATACCCCAGGCCTCCAGCAGTTGAATTCATTCCTCTCCACTCGATCTGAGTCATTAAGTGGTTTCCAGTGTACACTTCTCTAGTACACAACTCACTCAGAAACTCGGATCTCAGTTTTCTTTCTTGTTAGTGTTTTGTTTTAGTTTCTGAGAAATAGTCTCAGATCTTAGGCTTCTATAGATAGGTTCGTTTCTGGTATTCATAGAATACCCGACATTTCGTTAGGAGATCCTAAGAGGGCTCTAAGCGTTCGAAGAGTCAGTCCACAGGGCTGGGCTTAAGCCCAGGATGTAAGGTAAAGTCCAGCTTCTAGGCTGAGGAAGCGTCCTCCGAAGGTTCTGTCGAGCAGAGTCGGGTCAAGCAATACAACATATACAGCAGTACGCTCCATCGGCGAGACTTCGTAAAAGGTGATTTCTTTATGGCATCGGTCCCCCTGTCCCTCTATTATATGTTGTTATTGTGTTTGTCCAAATAACAGTTCTGAATACCAGATTATGATTATTATGATTATTTGTTATATATGCTGAAGTTATTATGTTTTTCTAGAAATGGCCACCTGCTTAAATATTCATTATGTCTGCATGTCTAATGCCGTTCTTTTAAACTGAAATTAGGGTTATAGACAATTCCTAACCACGGTCTATTCATAACCTGTTTAGTTTAACAGGCATCAATTAGTATTGGTGTCTTCCATACTAGATAAAATAATCTGCAGAACACCCTGTTGGTTGAAAGTAGTCTAGGTAGGCTGAGTAGAGTGTTATGCCGTCGGTTATGAGACGAGCAGTATGATCCCCGAAGTTACATAGGGCGTTCATTGCTGACTTTTGTCCGAGCCGTGAGTAGGGCCGTTACCCTTAACGATGGGGCGGTAGCGTAGAGACTCAGATGTGGTACACCTTTAGACTCAGAACATAGTTGCAATCCAGGTCAAGACATGTCTAAAATACTCGAATATAGATCAATCAACGTATAGTAACAGTATAACATAAAATCAGGATCTCATCTATAAAACACTTTCAGGTTTGGTTAGACTTAAACCTAGTGGAGAATGAATCACCCTCTCATCAAAGTTATTGATGAAGATTGCATAACTGGATTATAAGATAAGAGTTAGGAATAAAGGCTAGTTACTACTAAGCCGTTACCACTTCCCTGGGAGTACGATATTTATTTAATAAAATCGTAGATACTTTCCAACAGACTAGCTACACGATAGGTACTCTGCCTTAGGTTCTGGCTGATTAAGTGACACCATAGAGACTAAATGTGACAATTAGTCAATCACAGTCCTTAATTATTCATAATCAACATATAGTAAAATAACACCTATTTAGCATATCGGCTGGAAACCCATCAGCTTTTTGGCGCCGTTGCCGGGGAAATATCATAATGAATTTAGGATTATTGGCCACAATTCTAGAGACTTATGATAGGTAGCGGTAGTAACCTAGACTTTTGATTTACAGTTATCTTATACTAGTTAGACAATCACTTTCCGAAATATAGGATTGTCCCAACTAATTAATTTTAGATAATATATGAAATTAAGACAATTAGGATAATCAAATTTTAGAAAATTATTCTAAAACCATATTGAGGAAATTTACCTGCTTTCTAAATAAAATTTAAAATCCCAAAAAATATTTTTCTTGCTTTTCTATTTTACTTTTCCTCCTATTCTTGTTATTTGTTATTTCTAACCAGACTTTGCACTCAGAGCTGAAGAGAACAAGAGCAGCTACTAACCAGGCAAAGAAAACAGAAATCCCTGACACTCCAGGCCCAAAGAAGACAAAGCCAGAAGGACCATCTAGGCCTGCACCAGAAATACCACGAGGGACTCTTCCTTCACAACCGGTAGAAGTAAACTCAAGCCTAGATGCCAGTGACCTAGTAAGGAGATTCCTGAACGCCCGTGAGCCTAGTCCTACGGAAGAAGATCCTTCTGAGGATAGCTTCCCTCCTAGAGAAGAACCCCAGAGATCTCCAGTTCACCCTCCTGCCCAGAGAGTTCTTATAAATCCACCACCCACTGACCAAACCCAAAATTCACCAACATCTCCTGCATACACCCCAACACCTAACGAGCACACCCCTTCATCCGGGGGGAGTACTAACGGTTATCATTCAATGTTTTCCGTGCAGATAGATACGTTGGCTCAAAGGGTCTATGAGATGGACCAAGGAATTGCAAGCAGATTGTGTCATTTAGACCAACTCAGTCTGAATATCACAACTAACATGGACCGACTCAGAGCCACGGTCAGTCTTCAGGAGAACCAAGGTGCACAACTACTCCGAGAGATGGCTGATTTACGTAGTGAGCAGGGCAGGTAGAGGGATGAGATGAGAGCCATACGCATAGAAATGCGAAGCATTCGAAGAGAGCTACAGGAGATCAGAGATAAGGGTCGTTGAAAAAGGGAAGATTCTTTTACTTTTATTCTCAGCAAATAAATTGTTTGAACTAAACCTGAATAATTGACCCATATTTTTCAAACGTTTTAAAGGGTCATTTATATTCAACAATTTTCTTCAGACATTTTATTTTCAAATTTCTATGAAAAACAAAAATTTTGCAAATGCAGTTTATTTTTCACTAATTAAATTGTACAAACTCAGTTTTTGTTTTCTCAAATCCTTGCTGAATTTAAGTTGGGCTAAAATTAGGGTAGCCATGATTTTCGAAAAAGGCTGAGGAATTTTTGCATAGAGTTTTTAACAACTTCTGAATTTGATTGGATAAACATGAAGACTTGTTAAAAATTATGATTATTTTTGGTATCTTGAGGTTTTCAGGGAATTACGAAAAAAAAATATATTATTTTTTCGGAATTGGCACGCGTCCCGAAGCAACCCGGGACGGGCGTCCAGCGGGACGAGAGTCCTGCCTCCGGGACGGGCGTCCCGAAGGCTGCCCCTTCTATAAAAATTCATTTTTTTCATTTTGTCTCAAATCTACAACCAAAAATTCATCTCTCTATATTTCTCTCTACCTTCTCTCCACAAATTTTTGGCAAACTCCCCAAAGTTTAAAAAATCGAGTTTCCCTCCAAAATTTGAATTTTAAACTTCACTCAAAAATTCGAATTTCCCTCCAAAATTCGATTTTTCCACCAAAAAATTCAAAATCCTTCCCTAACCTAATTTCATCCTTCTGAATTCAAATTCACCTCCAGAATTTGATTTTAAAGATTCCTTCCCACCTAAACTCTCTCGTACGTTCTTAATGACTCCCAAACGTGCTCGTACCACATCTACCATGACAATTACCTCAGTGGCACATCCTTTTATGTTGTTTCCCTCCAGCACAGCATACCAAGAAAGATACCTTGGGTACATCGGGCGTACGATACTGACGGGTAGACGTTGGATTGGGCAGCAGTACAGACGCTAGGAGTAGAGCCGGAAGTCAGACGCATACTCGACGTGCCACCTAACAGTCGAGTATTCATCGTCACAGAGCCCACATACCTAGAGCTGGTATGTGAGTTCTATGCGTCTTTTACATACCACCAGGAGCAGATCACATTCCGCTTAGGCGGAATAGATCGGTCGATGAGCATGGCCGAGTTCGGCGTCGCCCTAGGTATCTGGCAGAGAGATGAGCTAGATACGCCCGCATACACCACAGTAGTTCGAGACTTCACGTCTGCAGACGTCTCCACTGCTTGGGCTCAGATCTGCATGACGGGTGTCCCATACCAGCATGGCTTTGCAAAAGCCACAGGTATTTATCCTACTCTTCGTTACCTACACGCTATTATTGCACATACATTGTCAGGACGACGGACGGCTCCCGGAACTGTCACCCAGATGGAGACATTCCTTCTGGCCAACATGCACATGGGATCTACGGTAGAGATGGCTAGACTCATCACGGTCGTCATGCGAGGATTCGCTACAGACACAGGAAACAGTGTCTGGGGCTCGGACCGTACATCACCAGGCAAGCCCGCTACCTTGAGTTGGACATAGAGGGCTCGGAGCTGACCCTGGTCGCCCCGACCACCGTTCCCACTGATCTTACCATTCTACGGAACATGGGAATGGTTGTCCAGGATGCGAACTACACCATCCACACGGAGCAACCAGGACAGGCATCGGCATCGGAAGCATGTCCAGTGCATATCCCTCTCTGAGACGTTCGTGCCACGTACTGCCTTCGAACGACACATGTCCCACGGATTGGCAGAACTATCGGCCCGATACAGTCGAGACATGGACAGGATTGACAGACGGCTGGCGATGATGGATGACAGGATCGCCATGAACACCAGCAGGATTGAGGAGATACATCAGCATACTTCCCGACTGGTGGAAAACTTCGAGTTTGACTTTACAGCAGACTTCGGTCCACTGGACAACGACCCACCGGGTTCTTAGTCTCTCCCTCCTTCTTTCCTTTCCTTTCTTTTGCTTTTGTTTTTCTTGTTCTATGTGTATAAAGATGTCTGGGCTGTATGACGTATGAATCTATGTACAAAGTTGATTTATATGACATACAAAATTGTTTGCATTATTTTGTTTTTTTTATGTCTTTCTTACCCATAGTGTGGGTAAGAATCTTTTCTTTGTGTTTTATTTCTTGTTTTCAAATAAGTGTGGGGTAATTAGATATGCATGAACACTAAGGACAGTGTCAGAATTAAGTGTGGGGTAGCAGTGCACGGTGCACTATAGTAGTTTGCAAAATTTTTTGCATGCTTTTGCTTGTTTTCCCCATATTTTCACACCCTTCCAAAAGTTTTCAAAATTTTCCGTCTTTCAGACTTCTAAATGAAGTATGCCTGGTTAAACAATTGCTTATGTCTATGATATGTAGGTAGTATGTTATGGTTAGTAGGAGATAATTGATGACTATTGCTGAACCTATTGATTAGGAGTAGGGAATTCCTGATAATTGAGCACAACTTAGTCTGGATTAGAGACCTCAACCAATTACCTTTTCAAAACTTAACTAGATAAAATTAGACCAGTTGCAGGATGCATTGACAATTGGAATGACTAGATGAGACTCTGAGCCAAAAGTGAAAAAGAAAAAAACAAAAAAGTGAGCTAATTAAAATAGGGTAGTTTGCCAGCAGCCTTCGCTACTCGAGCACCACTCCTTCGGGGAACTTAAAGCTTGATGCCCTAAGGTCGTGCAGATCTGGGAGTCATCGGAGTGGGACTCGCTACATGGGTAGTTGAAGTTGACGTGTTCTAAGAAGACTCAAAATACCCTAGAAAATCTATAAACGAAAGAAATCAATAAATGCTAAATAGAATCTGATCACCAAAGCTCAGAACTCAGAAAGTTATCTGTTGTCAGTGTGTCTAGCAATAGGTCGAAGTGTTATCTGGTAACAGTTAAGCCAAAAGTTTATTGTGTTGACTATCTGGTCTGGACTAGTACACACACTACACATCAGGAAGACCTTATGACTAAGAGAAAAGTTCAACCTAGTTGTTAAATTACTTTCTGCTCAACCCTAACAAACTACTAGAGACATTTGAGACCTTGTCATAGCAACCTGACCAGTCAGACCTATGTTAAGAATTGTCTGAATAAATTTTTGGAATAAAAACATGACTAGGAATTTAAGTGACTGCACTATGATTTAGAATCACTAACTTCAGGTAGACTTTGCTTGAGGACAAGCAAAAAGCTAAGTGTGGGGTTATCTGATACGCGAAAATCGTATCACCTTTTTAGCATGTTTTTATATATGATTTAGGGTGAAATTGAGGGTAAATTGATCTTAATTGTTTATTATTTACTTAATTTCACAATTTTTATGATTTTGGAAGTGTCAGGTGAAAAGTAGACGAAAACAGCAAATTTTGGGCAAAAACGCAATTTTTGGAAATGTTGACTTAGTCAAAGGCTCAGGACGGGCGTCCCGACTTGGTCAACAGACCAGGACGGGCGTCCCGAACCCACAGATCAAGTCCCACATCGAATTTTTGATGAAAAATCACCCCAGGAAGCTGCTATAAATACCCCAGGCCTCCAGCAGTTGAATTCATTCCTCTCCACTCGATCTGAGTCATTAAGTGGTTTTCAGTGTACACTTCTCTAGTACACAACTCACTCAGAGCCTTGGATGTCAGTTTTCTTTCTTGTTAGTGTTTTGTTTTAGTTTCTGAGAAATAGTCTCAGATCCTAGGGTTCGATAGATAGGTTCGTTTCTGGTATTCATAAATACCCGGGATTTCGTTAGGAGATCCTAAGAGGGCTCTAGGCGTTCGAAGAGTCAGTCCACAGGGCTGGGGCTTAAGCCCAGGACGTAAGGTAAAGTCCAGCTACTAGGCTGAGGAAGCGTCCTCCGAAGGTTCTGTCGAGCAGAGTCGGGTCAAGCAATACAACATATACAGCAGTACGCTCCATCGGCGAGACTTCGTAAAGGGTGATTTCTTTATGGCATCGGTCCCCTGTCCCTCTCTTATATGTTGTTATTGTGTTTGTCCAAATAACAGTTCTGAATACCAGATTATGATTATTATGAATATTTTTTATATATGCTGAAGTTATTATGTTTTTCTAGAAATGGCCACCTGCTTAAATATTCATTATGTCTGCATGTCTAATGCCGTTCTTTTAAACTGAAATTAGGGTTATAGACAATTCCTAACCACGGTCTATTCATAACCTGTTTAGTTTAACAGGCATCAATTAGTATTGGTGTCTGCCATACTAGATAAAATAATCTGCGGAACACCCTGTTAGTTGAAAGTAGTCTAGGTAGGCTGAGTAGAGTGTTATGCCGGCGGTTATGAGACGAGCAGTATGATCCCCGAAGTGACATAGGGTGTTCATTGCTGACTTTTGTCTGAGCCGTGAGTAGGGCCGTTACCCTTAACGATGGGGCGGTAGCGTAGAGACTCAGATGTGGTACACCTTTAGACTCAGAACATAGTTGCAATCCAGGCCAAGACATGTCTAAAATACTCGAATATAGGTCAATCAACGTATAGTAACAGTATAACATAAAATCAGGATCTCATCTATAAAACACTTTCAGGTTTGGTTAGACTTAAACCTAGTGGAGAATGAATCACCCTCTCATCAAAGTTATTGATGAAGATTGCATAACTGGATTATAAGATAAGAGTTAGGAATAAAGGCTAGGTACTACTAAGCCGTTACCACTTCCCTGGGAGTACGATATTTATTTAATAAAATCGTAGATACTTTCCAACAGACTAGCTACACGATAGGTACTCTGCCTGAGGTTCTGGCTGATTAAGTGACACCATAGAGACTAAATGTGACAATTAGTCAATCACAGTCCTTAATTATTCATAATAAACATAGGGTAAAATAACACCTATTTAGCATATCGGTTGGAAACCCATCAATGGGTGAATAAATTTGATCATAATTGATACCTCACTTTTGCAAAAAAGCCTTGTGAGAAAAGTCGTACTTTATATCTTATGACTTCATTATTCTCATTTTTCTTTCACACGGATACCCATTTATAAACCAATAGGTTTTACACTCTTTAGCGTTTGGATTACATGTCCAAAAACTTCTCGTTTTAATTTAAAAATGATTGAATCACATCTTTCAATTGAGGCCAATCAATTATATGCTCACATTTTTCAATTGACAAAGGATCTAAATCCAGATTATCCTTGAAAACATCAAGGGCTATATTATATTAAAAAATATTATTAATAGTTATTTCTCTTCAATCCCAACTTTATCGTAAGCTGTAAAATTGATAGAGATTTTTAAATTCACTTTCATCGTTTGTAGCTGAAATCTTTTCAATAGTTGTCCATTGGTTTTTCTTTTTTCAATTTCTTCAATACGATCTTCTAGATCATTTAATCTTTTTTTAAATTTTTTTTTAAATTTGTTTTTATCTTTAGCACCAAGGAACCGGCCATGCTTCTGGCGTGTTTTTGATTCAACACCTATATGATTTGTGTTTTGTCCTTCAATGACTTCTATTCGTATAGGAGCATCTATATCTCAAATATGCGATTTAGTGACTCTTTTGGAGTCGACAAAAAAATCTAGCAGTTAATTTGCAATTTACTGCAAATAAATTATATTTGAACTTTCAGTTCACTTACACTTGTGTGTGGATCTAAATGCCTCAAAAATATTTTTCACACAAGTTTTATTTTATGTCATTTACTTTCTTCCCTTAATTTGGGAAACAAATTCTATTCAAAATTGGCATCACGAAATCTTGTTGTAAAAAAATATCTCATCATCAAAGGTTCAAGATACCTTATAATAAATAGGGAGTCATAAACAATGATATAAACAACCCAATGATATTGTTCCCTTTGACCCACTTTAGGTGATAAGTTTATTAAAAGGTAAAACCTAAAATACTCATTTATCACTACCAGTGATAAATAACAAATATCTATCAATAAATATATATAATATTAGATAGATAAAATATCAAATACGTAATATATGATAATATATCAAACATATTATAATAATATTAATATATTTTTCAATGGTGATTGTCCTTTTCCATTCCGAGTGATAATTGATATTTTGGCACTTATTTTTTTATCTCAATATTTTTAATATAATAGCCAAATGCATCATGACCATATAAATATATCCAAATCTATTATCAGCCATGGACAAAAACATGTAAACGAACATGACCTCTTCCGGGATCATAAATTTTACTAACATTCACTTTCGAGAATTATAATATAACTTTCAATTATGTTTCATTATTTCTTATAAAAGAATAAATCTAAATGCTTTTAAACACAATATTTATTTTCAAAAAACCTTTGTCCATAGGGTTGGTTCAATTGGAACATATACGCAACATTCAAAAAATTATAAATAAGAAATATTAGTAAACTTCTAGTTTACTGATTCATCTCAATAATATTAATTTTAGCATATGATAGATGATAGTTTTTCTAAAAAAGACTTATTACCAGGGGTTATTTTAGTGATGCCAAAATATTCATGGTCATTATCTTCCATAGTCTTGACATGATATCTATTACACTGAATATATCTAAAATTCAATATATTCCTTAGAGACTTGGAGAAATATGTTTTATCAATAATAATCATATTTTCTCTTGGTAATATTGTATTAGCTCTTCTGGAGCCTTCAATAAAATTTTCACTACCATTTATCATTGTAACACTTGTTTATCCAATATTCAAATGAGAAAATTATTTACCATATTCAAATGTGATATGCGTAGTTTTACTATGAATTAGACAATACACTTATGCCAATAGTCATTACAATATTATCCAAATATAGTGTGCTCATAGTCATATATTTTGAGCAAATAATTTCACAAACTTCAGATTGTGAATTAATAATAAATAGTCATAAGAGCATCTAATCGATGTGTCTACTAAAATTATAAAATATAAAATATCTTATATCACTTTTTAGAACAATCAATATATAGACATATTTCAATAAACTCCTGGTTTATTGTTAAATGCATTTCAATACTCCTGGTTTATTGTTTATTTCAATTTTGTTGAGCAAAGAGCTTCAGGTCCAATGCTTAATAATCACTCATTATCAAGTGATATGTGACTTCAAGTCACAATACTCTCTCATCGCAAAAATGGTATTAACAAAAATAATTATAAATTTTAATAATAAAATATAAAATAATAAGATAAAATCAATATCTTATAAATTTCTTTTTTCTTAATCCAAATCAGTTTGAAATGTATATATGTATTAAATACAGTCATATATAAACGGAAACAATTTTAAATTTAAAAAAATTTTAAAGAGGCAAACTAAAAATATCTCTTCCTTATCAAATCCACCATTTATGCAAAAGTTATAGAAATAATGTATTAAATTATTTTCATTGAAAGTTGCCGTATCCAAGGCGTACAAATATAAAGTCACTATACAAATTAGTATCAATATAGTAATTTAAAAGAATATATATAGATTATCAATATTCAATAAATTAGTATCAATACAGTAATTTAAAATAATATATATAGATTATCAATATTCTATAATTAAAAAGTAAAACTTAAATTAGAATGTCCAATATACTGAAAATAAACCAATCAATCAAAAATCCCCAAAAAAATGGAAACTAAGTAATTAAACAATCAACACCTCAAAACTAAGATCATAGATCTCCAAATCAAGAAGTTGATCAATTAAATAATTTTTTAAAAGCATACCTAAATTAATCAAGTAATTTTTTTAATGATCTTGAAGTTCTTAAGTCTTAACTTCTCAAATATCTCACTTCTTGATGATAATTTTAAAAGCTTAAAAATTCTACTCAATAGTAGAGACTCGTGCTCATAAAGTGTTATAAAACTATTAAAATAAGGAAAAGAGAAAGACAATATAGAGAGAAAGAATAGAGAGCATTTTATTAATATATTCTCTAGGAAAAGACTTATTTCTAATTCTTTTACGAAGCTATCTATTTATATACAACCCTAGAGAAAGTAGAATATAAAGATAAGAAATACAATGGATATTCACATAATAAATATAGTTACAACACTTTTAATATAAAATGATATATTTAAAATTAATACAAATTTGTGTTTAAGTACAAGATGCATTAAGTAGACAATTTGTGTTTAAGTACAAGATGCATACTTTGTTACAATTCAAGTAGCTCTCCTACAAAATCGAGACTCTCTTATCTTGCAAAAAGGAAGGGAATTCCTCCCCCCCTGCAAAAAGGAAGGAATTCCTCCCCCCCCCCCCCCCAAAAAAAAAACAATGATATTTAAGATTGTAAAAAAAAAATATTTTTAAAAATTAAATTAATAATTAATAATAAAGAATATGAAAAGTAATTCATAAACGTGTAATTACCATTAAAGCCTTAATCATATATATATATATATAAACCTTACTTAATGCCAAAGTATTTATGAAAGAATGGTATGTTTAAATTATAAAATATTTTGGTCCATAAATATATATATTTTGTTCCTTTTAGATCTTCAAACAAATTTTAGTCTACTGTTCTTTATACTTTTTTAAATAATAATAATAATAATATATAAAATAGAATTTCTTTATAGAATGAAAATTTTGAAAAATATTTTTCTTCCAAGGTTATTAGATACTATGTTTAAAATTTCATTAAATTTATAATGGATTTTTTACTAACCCCATTTAAATCAAGTTGATCTCTTATACGAAGAAGTTCCACCTCCAAATTTTTAACAGTTGTATACATGAGTTAAGTTTCAAACTCTTGATCTCAATTAAACTGGAAGAATTTTCTACCAATTTATGAACACCTTTAGATTATTTTTACAAAATTTTAATAACAATGAATGTTAAAATCAACTTAAAAAATATTGTGATACCTATATATACACAAAGATAAAATATATCGAAAATGTTATAAAGACAAAAGAATTGGCTTATAAATAGTTCAATGACATTGTTAATACCAATAAATACGTTTAAAATTAGTTATTAAGTAAAGAGCTTCAAACACTTATTAGGCTTTCCAATAATACTCTTCTATAAAGTAGTTCTTATATATATAGTATGTCTTTTTGTTAAAAAAAAATATAAATATATATAAAAAAAAATGTTTGTTTGTGACTTGATAACATTTCATATAATTAATACGAGTGGTAATACTTTGCCCAAGTGTGAAGTGGACCATAATTTATATATATATATCATTATATTTGTAAATAATTTTTTAAAAATTCAATTATTTGAATTTTAGATATAAAAATAATATTATAATATAAGAAATAATATTATAAATCAAATTATATACAACACGCGAATAAACTTAATGCAGTATAAATATCTTTATTTTTTTAGAAATTAGAAATATTTTGTAGATCTCATTATTTGTATGTCCATAATAACTAGTTTTAACTTCAATAATTTATTTTGTAATAATATCTAATAACACTAGTAACCTCCTATTCATATTAAATATTTAGGAGTTACATGTTAGTATATATATATATATATATATATTGAACAGCCAATAAAGCACATCAAAGGCGCAACAGTAATTGAACTATAAAAGTAACCGCCTCAAACTTCGCCAAACGCAATAAATCCATCATTATTGACTTTATAATAAAGAGCAGACGTTACCACTCAGATCGTAACTCTCTCTTTAACTCCCTAATTCAAAACTCATTTCTTGCAACGGGAAACTCATTAATGACAGGACCCTCTTCAGGTAAACCACTATAAAAGGGGAATCAACGCAAGAGGTAAGGGACAAGTTCCAGATATCTAAAATAATGATTATAATACTCTACTAGCTTAATAATCGGAGATTTCACGGGGAATACATTCCCCATTGAACCTCTTTGGTTTTGCAGGAATTCGGCACTTCGGAGTACACGGAGTGTCATCCCAACTAACCGGGTTGACTGATTCTACATCTCCCGAAGCCCATTCCAATATCTTTTAGACCCGAATCATTAGAAATTACTCTTTTCTCCCAATAATTATTCTGACCGATTTTGGCCGAATCAGTTTGGTTTTGTTACCGGGAAAGAAGATTTCTCCGAAAACAACATCATGTCTCGGTATTCAGGGGAAAACTGCGTTGTACGTCAAGTGTCACTTCGTGAAACAGTGACAAGACTGTCACAGTCTTCGGGTTCCCCCATTTCCAGCCGCCATCCAGCCGCGGAATGACTAGGACCGCAACTGGAGAGTTCCAAATGTTCTCGAGATTTGAGAGAACAAATCAACTCTAAAAGAATAGATGACGCAAAAAGAGAGCTACGAAGGTTACAAAAGGAAAATGAATAGCTAAAACAAGAGCAAGAACTTTCACAATAATGGTTGAAATTAAGGGCTGAATTTCGGAAAGCATGTGGGGAACTACCACCCCCGAGATTCCTAGATGATCCTTCTGAACAACTTCCGCAACGAATGCAGACCTTAACCACTAAGATAGATGAAAGGCGAGGTACGCGAATAGGTGGAAAATAGCATCAAACAATCAGCGAAGTAGGGAGAGTCACCACACTTTGAAACCCGTCTCGAAGCGTGGGGCCAGAAAGCGGCACTCCTAGTATATCCCTGAAAAAGGAAAAAGCGCAACTAAAGTCCAAAGAACAAGATCAATTGAGTTGGGTCCATTCGCCAAGTGAATCCAAAGTGTTGCCCCCGATTCAAGCCTCAAGATTTTGCAATTCGTCCTCTACTCCGGGCAAACTCGGCTCCTCAAACATGTCTGCCGTTACAAATCGTCCATGGGATTAGTCACAAATGATGAAGCCATTTTATGCAAAGCTTTCCCAAGCACTTTATCCTATAAAGCTTTAACATGGTTTATTTCTCTCAGGGTAGGCTGAGTTGATTTCTAGTACACTCTAGAAAAGATGTTTCTAGATAAATTCAGTATTGCGGGAACCATACCAAAAATGAGAGGGGATCTAGCAAATATCAAACAACGAGAGGACGAGACCCTACTATCTTTCTTGGAACGATTCAAGAAAACTTATGATGACATCGAGGGGATCAGCCAAGACACAGTCATCACTTGCTTCGAAGGAGGATTCCGATCCAGAATGCTATACACCGAGCTTCAATTAAGAAAGCTAAAAACCATTGTGAAATGTTCAACGTTGCTAGGAAGGTGGCACTGGCCGAAAGTAGTGCCCTAGAATCCACCACAAAAAGGAAGGACAAACAACATGAACATCAGAAAGAAGTCTCTTCAAATTTTCCAGAACGAAGAGACAAAAATCGAAGTAAGAAATTCGAAACCTTTACACCCCTGAACGTCCCGAAGGAAAGTTTGATAGCAGTGATAAAGGATAAGTACGGAGTGAGGGATCCCGCTCCGATGAGACCTCAATCATTGCCTGCGCAGGATAAAACAAAATTTTGTGGGTTTCACAGAGACTATGGACACGCCACAGAAGATTGCATCCAATTGAAAAGGGCAATTGAAAGACTCATCTGAGAAGGATGTTTGAAGGAGTATGTTGCTGATATGCAGCAACAGAAGGATAAAGGTGAAAGGGTAATCAATATGATAAACCCCGAGTTGACCTCCTTCAAAAAGATAAAAAAAAAAGAATATACAACCTCACCAAATCATACCTCGTCCTGAAGTATGAATTCGAGCAGTCGAAGATGATCACCTTTACAAATGAGGTGTTAGAGAACAATGAAGAGGCCAAGGCCACTCCTATTGTCCCTGAGATCCGCATGACCAAGGATGAAATCGACAAGTGCACGGTAAAAAGGGTTTTGGTTGATACAGGAGCCACGAAAAATATCATGTACTTTCGATGTTTCAATGAGATGAGCTTGAAAGATGAGCATCTTAAGCCAAGTAAAATAGTACTGGAAGGGTTCACGCCGCATAACGTGCCAGTTAAAGGAACGTTGAAGTTGCAAGTCACCCTTGGCGAGGGAGACAGAGTAAGAACAGAAGAGGTAAAATTTTATGTTGTGGATTTGGAATCCCCATATAACATCACATTAGGGACACCTTTTCACACAGCCTTTGATCTTGTGATTTTCACATCTCACCAAAAAGTGAAGTTCAACACCTTACAAGGTGTCGGATTTGTAAAGAGCAGTCCCGAGAGTTTGTTGGGACAGATTATGAAAATAAAGAGGAAAAGGGATTCCTCCACCGAAGTTGGGTACATAAACTCTATTACAGTTGACAACGACCTGAGGATACAGAGGATACTAGAAAAACAAATCCGTGACTTAGTCATCGAAGTATCGCGGGAAAGAAAGTTTGACGAAGTAGTCATAAATCCAAATTATCCTCAGCAGTGTGTCAAAATTGGAAGGGAAATGCCGAATACACTCAAACAAGGTATCATCAAGTTAATGAAGGACCATCAAAGTAGTTTCACCTGGTGCATGGAAGATATGCCAGGTATCAACGCTTCCATAGCCGAACATACGTTGAATATAAGCCCAACATGCCACCTAGTTAAACAAAAGTCCAGACAGTTCGGAGAAGAAAAAATACAAGGCATGAAGGAAGAAGTAGAGAAATTGCTAAAAGCGGGTTCATTCGCGAGGTTAAATATCCCACATGGCTAGCCACTATTGTAATGGTCAAGAAATCCAATGGAAAATGGAGGATGTGTGTTGATTACACTGACCTTAATAAAGCTTGCCCCAAAGATTGTTACCCGCTACCTCGGATTGATGCGTTAGTGGATTCAATAGCTGGATACGAATTTTTGAGCTTCATGGATGCTTTCTCGGGCTATCATCAAATAAAAATGAAGCCCAGTGACCAAATACATACTTCGTTCCGAGCTGCAGGGGTCGTATATTGCTACAATGTCATGTCGTTCGGCTTAAAGAAAGCAGGGGCCACATATCAAAGGATGATGAACCATATCCTCCAGATTTAAATTGGGAGAAATATAGAAGCTTATGTCGATGATATGGTTGTAAAAACCAAGCACGGAGTATCACATCTAGAAGATCTCGAGGAAACTTTCTCCAACCTGGCGAAGTTCAACCTCAAGCTGAATCCAACGAAGTGCACATTTGGGGTAAAATTTGGAAAGTTTCTAGGTTTTATGACGTCCGAGCGAGCAATTGAAGCTAACCCAAAAACATTTGAGGTCATAGCTCAACTTACTGAACCCCGATGTATTAAAGATATCCAAAGGTTAAATGGGTGCATCGCTGCAGTGGAACGCTTTATTTCAAAGTCAGAGGAAAAATGCCTTCCATTCTTCAAAGCCTTGAAAAACTCAAAGAATGACTTCATATGGACTCAGAAATGCTGCCACGTTTGGAAGAGTTTGAAAGGTCATCTACTAAGTCTTCCTCTGCTACGACCTCCAAATGCAGGAGAAACACTTTTTCTATACTTATCTTTCTCTGACTTGGTTATAGCATCGGTGTTGATGAAGGAGGAAGGGACAAAGTAGTACACAATGTACTTCGTAAGCAAGGCCCTAAATGAAGCTGAGTCCCAATACTGAAACATCGAAAATCTGGCGTATGCATTAGTAATTTCAACACGAAAACTCAGACCATATTTCGAGTCTCATCCCATTGTTGTCTACACTAATGCCCCATTAAGGCAAATTTTTCATAAACTAGATCAACCGGGAAGGATGCTTTGGTGGTCTATCGAATTGTGTGGGCAAGAAATCACCTTCAAGCCACGGACGGCTATCAAAGCACAGGCTCTCACAGAAGGATCCTTCACAGAATCGAACATGGAAAGAAATGAGTCACCGATGGAACCTTGGGAACTAAAGGTAGACGGAGCAGTCAACGCCAACAGCGTCAGAGTGGGCGTTGTCTTAATTTCTCCCAATAAATAATACACTGAAATGCGGGCTATCAAATTGAAGCCCATTCTCTAAAATAATCAAGCGGAGTACGAAGCGTTGCTGATTGGAATGGAGTGGGCCCATGGGGCAAATATAACGGCTTTAAGAGTTTATAGTGACTCACAGTTAGTGGTGAATCAGGTTCAAGGGACATATGCGGTACAATCAGAGGGTCTACAAGCATATGTAGTCAAAGCTAGGCAATGGAAAGAAAATTTAATCCTTTCACCCTATCTTTGATCAGCAGAAGAGACAAGCAAC
This sequence comes from Asclepias syriaca, assembly GCA_027405835.1. Taxonomy (NCBI): domain Eukaryota; kingdom Viridiplantae; phylum Streptophyta; class Magnoliopsida; order Gentianales; family Apocynaceae; genus Asclepias; species Asclepias syriaca. The sequence goes on from CM049930.1 coordinate 11,720,205, forward strand.
AAGCAGACAGATTGGCTAGAATAGCTTCCGGAGAGACCCAAAACGAAGAAGGCATCCCGGTGGAGACAGTGGCATCAATCTCAGGAGAGACTCACCTAATTCAACACTGACAACCTACATCAGAAAACTTGGTTGATGAGATAGTAAATTTTATACAGCAAGGAAGTCTGCTAGGTGATACCGTTCTGGCTAAACAAATACGACATTAGTCAGCCAGATATACCAATCACGATGGTGTTTTGTATAGACGCTCTTTCTCAAAACCTTTGCTTCGTTGCATTCCTTCATTCCAAGTAAACGAGTTACTCATCGAGATACACGAAGGGGTATGTGGAGGACACCCCGGAGCCCGAGCGTTGGCAGAAAGAGTATTCAACCAAGGATACTATTGGCTGATGCTAAGAGAAGATGCTAAGAGGTATGTCAAGAAATGTAATACCTGCCAAATTTCGGGAGCATACCACAATTACCTTCCATAGAACAAACCCCAGTTGTGGCAGCTTGGCCATTCGATATGTGGGGAATAGATCTAATGGGAAAGTTCCCAAAAACAAGGAATGGCTACGAATAATTTGTAGTGGCAGTTGATTATTTTTCAAAATGGATCGAGGCGAAAACTCTAACACATCCCACAGAGGAAAACGTCTCTAAGTTCTTCCGAGAAAATGTTCTATGTCATTTTGGAATACCTAGAGTAGTGATTACTGATTATGGGGTATAATTTTCATCAAAATTCACCTCAGAGTGCCAACGGTTATACATAAAGCACTGGAAGTCCTCAGTAGCACACCCTCAAGGAAATGGTCAAGCAGAGGCTACCAACAAGTTGGTATTACTGGCTCTTAGAAAGAACTTGGAAGGAAAGTCTAACAAATGGGCTGACGAGTTAAATCCAACTTTATGGACAGTCCGGACTTCGACTAGGGGCCCCACAGGAGAAACAACATACACACTGGTATATGATTCCGATACAGAAAAAGAAGAAGCATGGATCTAGATCTTCTAGAAGAACAAGAATAGCAAGCCACCTGAGTTCACAGTCGTTCAAGCAAAAGGCCAAAAGAGCCCATGATAAGAAAGTGTTCAAACGACCAATAATGATTGGAGATTGGGTACTCCGAAAAATTGAAGGCACTGCAAGGCATATAAAAGTAAACAAGCTAACACTAAATTGGGAAGGACCGTACCTCGTCAATAGCGAATTAAGACCTGGCACCTATATGCTCATGAACAAAGACGGTATCCTTCTCCCAAATCCGTGGCATACAAATTACTTGAAAAGGTACTATGTGTAAACGGTACTTGAGTCATTTCTTTAAGTGTCGGGTTAATTTGGGAAACTCATTCAGAATTCTAGAACACAAGTACCGAGTTAACCTCGAGAAACAACATTTCATTACGGTTACGTGTGAGCTAATTTTGAAATAAGATAATAAGTCCAGCTCAAGAAACTGTTACCACAAAGTCAAAACTTGTGGTTAGTATAAAAGGTACCATAAGACAACCTTATGGTTAAAAGTACTGAGTCAAACTTAGGAAAATATTCTAATATTACCATTAAGTTAAAGGTTACGAAGTTAAAAGTACAGAGTTAAACTTGGGAAAATATTATAATATTACCATTAAGTTAATGGTTACGAAGTTAAAAGTACCGAGTTAAACTTGGAAAAATATTCTAATATTACCGTTAAGTTAATGGTTACGAAGTGCCGAGTCAAACTTGGGTAGATGTTCAAATAGTCAGAGTACCGAGTTAAACTTGGGAAAAATCTAAATCCATTATCTAGTACAAAACCCGGAGTTAAAGAAATGAACACTTACAAGTAAAAGAGCAAATATCAAAAATAGAGTAGAATCGCATTCATAAAAATAATACAAGATGTTCCAAGTACCAAAAAGCGAATACAAAGATCAAGGAGCAGAGTTATTATTGTCCAACATGTCCCAAAAAGTGGGAGTGGTAGGCTTAGGAGGATCCCAGAAAGGCTTCCCCCTTTTCTCTTCCCGATCACGGAGTACCTCCAGCTCTTTTGCGATATAAGGAACAAAGTATGCACCTTGTCTGCAGACTTCGTTGTCGAAGTTAGATTGGAAGGCACACAGAAGAACAGACTTGTCTTCAAAGTGAGGATGAAACTGATGGGAGATGTGAATACATCCCTTATCCAAGAAGGAGCCAGCCTCGCGACCTATCTCCTCATGGTAGGCAAGGGAGCTTTTGAACTCATCGATGATATTTTTCTTGAACTTCTTCAACTTGCAGTACTTTAGCTCTTCCTACACAGAGATCTGACTAGCCACAGCTTCATCCCGAGCTAAGTTCAAATCAACATTGGCAGCTTGCAACTCTGATCAACTTCTCTTTCAAATCGACCATCTCACTAGTCATCTAAATCTTTTCAGAACTCGCTAACTCCAAGTGAGCGGCCTGATCAGCAACCTCAGACTCCAGAGCAGCTAGACGGGGTTCATTGGCCACCCGCCACTCTTCGTTGGCTGCTGCTCGCTCGGTTTGCTTCGAAGATCGAGAATTGGCAATGTAAAGAACTGAGGAAACCTGCAAAGGAAAATATACTTCAAATATATACACACAAAAAGTCTTTGAAAAAAAACAAAGTTTTTGATGAAAGGCTTACCCGAGCTGAAAGAGCACCAATTCGGTTGGTAGCCTCATCCACCCTCATCTCGCCCATCGAGGCCAAGGACCCGGCATTGGCAGCTCGGTTCAGGATGGCACTACCAAGGAAAGAAGCCACATGATGGTTAGTAAAACGAAGGTTATTCAGAGGAGGAGTTCTGCTTGAAATTTCTGAGGCCAACTCCCTTAAGACCTCCTCCTCTGTCGGTATTACAAACCTCGACCGCAACCATGAATGACCAGATTCTGCTGGGGAACTTCTTCACCAGCCGTGGCAGTTGGAGTACGAAGCACCTCCTCCGAAGCTTCCAGCGGTAAAGTTTTCCCTGGAGCGTCGTTAAGAAATGACAAGGGGGAATCAGCAATGACAACTATTGTAGAAGGACGGCGGGGTGACGTTCTTCGCCTCTGACGAGGACGAAGTTGTTCCTCCTCGTCCCCAACGTCAGAACGGGTTACCTCGGGGGTCTCACGAGGTTCCGCTGGGGCAGATCTAGGAGACATAACTTGGGCCCCCTTCTCTTGGTCGCTTGGGGTTTCAACCCTGGTGTGATAACTGGCCAACCGAGGAGGGGTAGGAGAGTATCGTATCACCGGACGCACCCCGATCTATCAACCTTGGCAAAAATCGAGGAAGAGAATCCAAATGGGATTGTTGAACATTTCTGCCTTCTTCGTGATTTCCCCAAGCTATCCCGAACATGGTTGGACCTACAAAGCAGATTATCTGAGTCAAATCTTTTAAAAAAAATTAAATAAAAGAACTTCGTCAGGGTAGTTACCCTGGCCATTACGGCAACCCCGGGTAGTAGAAATACACAATTCACATTGTGTTGGAAAAATATCCCCGGGGTGTATAGTCCAGTCACGATTGGGCCTCTCTTCCTCAAAACCCAACTCCCGTTTCTGGGCATCCAAACCAGCCCCTATACCACACCACCCTAAGTCCTGAGTAATGGTCTCTAAGAAAGATTTTTCAGAATGGCTAAGGGAAGAGGAATGCTGGATTTGTGACCACTGATAGTCCTCACTGATGCACAGACGAAAAGGAAAGCCTATTCTCGACTCTACCATTAACCACCTCCCTTTGAAATCTATTTTGTTAGGTGGAGAGTCAAAGAGTTGGATTTTATTTCGATGCGGACAAAGAGAAAGAGTGTTGTTTGACATACGAGTCAAGAAAAGAACATCCTAAGGATGTTCATTGAGAGTTCAAAGCCTAACCTACGACAAAGGCAAATCAAACAGAAAAGAGTCCAAACTGCGTTTGGGTGAATCTGCCCAGGTTGAACTTGGGCAAAGATTAGAAAGTCCACAAACGCAGGGTCCATAGGAAGCCTAAGTCCTACTTCGAAATGGGCTAACAGAAGGGGGATATGATGAAGCAACATCCTACTTACCTTAGGAACTACAAAAATCCTATACGTCTGAGGATCTATGCTATATCTAAGAGCAAAAGACTCAGCCTGTTCCCTAGTAGCCCTACTTCACCAAAAGGAGAAGTCAGAAGCAAGGGGTCCAGGCATAGGCGGTTGGAGGGGAATACCCACATGATCTAAGATCCGGTCATCCCTAATCGCCACTAAAACTTCGGCTTATGGTTGGTCAGGCTGAGGGTCCCCAAAACCTTCAGCCATGAGACCCTCAACTTCCCTAACATGTTCTTCCTGGGCAGCCATCTTTACCTGCGAATGGAAGTTCAATGTTTAGAACCCCATTCAAAAAGCCACCTATAAAAGAAACTTAAAACCATTTCTGAAAGCCTAACGACGAAGAAGATGCAAAAATAAAATTAGTTCTACCCTATGCTAGAAGCCAAAAGGGTTGAACATGGAAGCATTTAAAGTTCACATACAAGTCAACAATGGCGGGAAAAAGAAAAAAAAAAGATGACCTAAAAAGAAGACAAAACACACCTTTTTTGAAAATCGTTGGAATAAACGTCTGAAGAGTTGAAGCGAGACCGAACTAGCGACAGAAAGAAAAGGTAGAAGAATCTTCAGAAAGTTGCAGAGGTAGTAATGGCAGAAAAGCTTGAAGAAGAAAATGAGAAAGATACTAAGAAGGGGAAAATACAAAGAAGATTTAAAACGGTTATAAAGAAGCTATACTAACTAACGTTATGATTGTTTCCCAAGTTCAACGCATCGGGACGGCGAAAAAGCTCCCTATCGGCTGGCATTCTGCCATTAATGACAGATTCAGAAGTTGAAGGGAAAACAGTCACTATCAGAAACCCCAAAAGTCTTTCGAAGTACCACCACCAAGGACAACACCAACCATCCATTGAAGTTACCCATATCTCGCCATATGATACTTCGCTGAGGGGCCACTGAATAGCCAATAAAGCACATCAAGGGCACAACAGTAATTGAACCACAAAAGTAACCGCCTTGCACTTCGCCAAACGCAATAAATCCATCATTATTGACTTTATAATAAAGAGCAGATGTTACCACTCAGATCGTAACTCTCACTTTAACTCCCTAATTCAAAACCCGTTTCTTGCAAAGGAAAGAAATGGTCCAACACAACGGGAAACTTATTAATGACAGGAGCCTCTTCAGGTAAACCACTATAAAAGGGGAATCAAAGCAAGAGGTAAGGGACAAGTTCCAGATATCCAAAATACAGATTATAATACTCTACTGACTTAATCATCAGAGAGTTCACGAGGAATACATCTCCCCATTGAACCTCTTTAGTTTTGTAGGAATTCAGCACTTTGGAGTACACGGAGTGTCATCCCAACCAACCGGCTTGACTGATTCTACATTCCTGAAGCCCATTCGAATATCTTTTAGACCTGAATCATTAGAAATTACTGTTTTCTCCTAATAATTATTTTGACCGATTTTTGCAGAATTAATATATATATGTATATGTATATATATATATATATATATATATATATATATTGTATGTATATAATATCTCTTACTTCATCCATATACATAGGGGTTTAGATATGTATATTTTAGACATATGAATCATATATATGAAAGATATAAAGAACAATTCCCTCTTTTTATTCTATTGATCTCTATGTCATTTGATCTTTTGTAAATTGCTTTTGTTAGTAATAGTTTTATAACACGTTATCAGCACCGAAGCTCTACCAGTTTAAGGTATGCTATTTCTTCTACTGTCGATTCTTATTAATCTTTAATTTGTAAATCTTTAAATTACTAGATTAAATAATTTGTTATTTCTTGAATCTAAAGAAAAAATTATTTATATATCAGTATTTTCTAAGTTATTAAAGCTTCAACAAAAAATCTCATCAATTAATTTTTAATTCCCTCAAAAATTTCTCCAATTTATTTGGTTTTTTCGTTCTTATTAGTTTGTTTGTTGTTAATATGGTTGAAATGTTTTTTGAAGGTTCTAATGATGTAGAATTTCTCAGAAATGCTTGTATGATAAAGAAAGAGTTATTCAAATACGTAAGGTAAGTGATGAAATTTGATTCAAAATTTTTTGAAACTTAAAAAAATTGTAAATTACCATTTTACCCTTTAAAAGATTAAACATTACTCTATATACCATCAAAATATTGTAATTCTCTATATAAGATATATATATATATATATATATATATATATATATATATATATATATATATATAATTATATTATACTTAAATTGATAGATTTTATTTTCATAAAAAATTAAATATCTCTTTATTTTAAAACTTAAAAAAAAAGAGAAATAATAAAAGAATATTAATAAAAAAATATTATTTATTACGAATGAACAATTTTAACAAATAGATACCATTTAACAAAAAATTAAAATAATAATAATAATATGTATTTTATATAGGTATTTTAGACAATGTTTTGTTTTTAAAAAATAAAATTACATATTCGACTTGCAAAAAAAAAACAAATTAATAAAAATAAAAATAAAAAGTGTAAAAGGAAAGAAAATAATATATGGAAATATCGAAAGATCTTGATTGCTATTGGACATTAATGTGTTCATATGAATTTCTTGTTTTTTTTTTCAATATAACCGTTGGATGTATTAATTGTTCAAATATATTTTTCAGAAAATAAATATATATACATAAATCTGGAGGAAAAATCATTTATATATCAATCTTTTTTAAGTTATTGAAGTTTCACCAAAAATTTCAATAATTAAATTTTATTTCCCCATATTTTTCTCATATTTATTTGGGTTTTTCTTTCTTATTTGTTTGTTGTTAATATGGAGATTTTCCTGAAGGTTCTAATCATGCAGAATTTCTTAGAAATGCTAGTAAGATGCTTTTAGAACAAAACGAGGAAGAAAGAGTTCTTCCAATACTTAAGGTAAGTAATGAAATTTGTTCCAATTTTTTCTCTTCTTAAAAAAAATCACTTATTAAAATAATTAAAATGCTCCTTGTTTCTCTCTTATTGATATCAATTGATTTTGTCTTCCTTGGAATGAATTATATTCTAAATTTATGTAGTTTTATGAATTTTTTATATAAACTGTATTTGTTTACATCTTTAATTATTTAACAAAATCTATATGTTTCAATCTCGAAATTTGATTTTTGTTAAAACTAATTTCTCTAGTAATTTTTTAGAATTTCTTTTAATCTTAAAATTCTATGATTATTTTGTTCGGATATGAATCCAGAGTTGTCTAACATATAAGGATTATACCTACTTCATTAGTATGAGGCTTTTTGAGTAGTTATCCAAGCACAAAACTATGAGAGCTTAGGTCCAAAGTGAACAATATCATACTAAAGAATGGGTGAGGTGATTGGCAACCCAATCTTATGGGATTATTTGAGTCTAATCACTTATTTGCTTATTTCCTAATACACTTTTTTCTAAAAAAATATTCTTCTTAATTAAGTTATCAATGAAGCCACTAATTACTTTAAATGATTAATTCTTCATTAGATTGTTGACTTTTGATAATTACAACCTTTCCATACATATATATATATATATATATATATATATATTATTATTATAGAACATCTTATATTACTTCACTCGTTTATGTTTTTTACAACATTGTTATAAGTCAACACTCTCATTAGAATTTTCAAAATATTTAATAAATATTAACTTATTTTCATGATATATATATATATATACATTTTTTTTTATTTAGGAAGTTATTACTGTATTATGCAAAATGGAGCAATTAACATCTGAAGAAGATGAAGCTACATTTGCGCCGTTATCAATGGCTCTCCTTGCTGAAGAAATAATGAAATTGAAGGAAACCAATGTTGATATCAATATCACACTAGCTACTTGATTTTGTGAGATATTGAGATTAACTGCTCCACATCATCTATACGATGATGATCGTTTGAAGGTATATATATATATATACATATATATATATGTGTTGATAGATAAAAGGATAGTTTATATCTATATATCTTTATATATATAAAAAGAAAACTTATCACATATTTAATCACTAAGTTTTTAATATGATGCAACAATCTAGTGTAAAGACTTAAGGGAAATAGGACAAACAAATATTTATATGAATTTTTTAATTTCATGAAATGCAAAATTATTTATTTTGAAGTATATATTTTAACATATATATTATAAATTTTAGAGTATCGAGGGTTTTGTTTTTCGTTATGGAGCCTAAGGTGACTGTCTAATTTTGCAAAAGATCTGTAGTTAAAGTTTGTATGTCATGCAAAATAAGTTTTAAATTTTTATTTGTAATATTTCAAGTTATACCCTAAAACTAAGTTAAAGATCGAACACATATTTTACCACCAGTATATAGTATCAAACATATTTACTTTTTACTTTGCATTGCATAATATATCAAGTTACTTAAAAAAAGCTACAATAAAGTTTGAAAACCAATTTTATTCTGTACAAAAAAGTTTAGTGATATATATAAATGTATGTATTGGTGATTTTCTTTAAATTTTTAGATGTATAAGTTGATTTGAAACTTGTAATGATTTGCATATACCCTACAAATTGTTATAATGAGCAGGTCATTTTTGGAGTGATCGTGAAATCCTTTGAGGATTTAAATGTAGAATCTCGAAACTATGGCTAACCAAAGATTAAGTCTTATCATGTTGGACATTGATTTGCAAAGAAGAGATGGATGAATTGTTTGATATTTTTCTCGTAACAATAAGTTAATTAACTTCTAAGGTTTTACTTTTTTATTATTTAAAATCATATTTTTATATTATATTAAATCTCATAACAAATGGTCACGTAATGTTTAATTAGATGTAATACGTTTAGAGAAATGTTCATTCAATTATATTCAATTGACTTGTTGTTAAAAATTTTAAGTACGATCTTTCTTCGTATTTCATTTTAGAGTATCCTAAATGTCTCTCTTAAATTAATTGATAAAAAAATTGTTGAAAGTTATGTTGAAAGTGATATATATATATATCTATATATAATATATATATATATATATATGTATGTATCTATAGCTATATGAAGAAAGAAGAGTTTATTCTAGTATATATAACTTTAAATTATGTTATCAAATGATTCCTTTGAAGCTAGGTTTTTTAATTAAAACACTGAATCATGATAAGCTTTCAATAGACTAAGATCCACGGGGATACCAAATAAGCTTCAGAAATCAAATGATCGTAACCAGTTTCTATCAATTAAAAAAACCAATGGAGTTAAAGGGTATAGTTTTACATATGCAAGTATGAGAATATGGTTTAATATTCAAATAGCTATTAATATTTCATATTCCTTTATTTGTATGAATCTTTCAATTTCATATTTTTATGTACTTTGTTCTATTTATTTTCAGTGATGATCATCCTCCAAATATATCTTTTCTAATGGAATGTATTATGATTGATACCATAAATTCTTCAAATGAGGAATAAATTTCATTGTACATGATCAACTCTCTCATGGGAAGCATGCAACTGAATAGTGTGAGTTATTAAATATATATATATATAAAATTTTTTTTTAAAATTTTAATTTTAATTTTTTTTTTGTTTTCTTTGTTTATTTGAATATATTTTCTTATAAAATTAATTAATTTATAAATATTGTTATTTTTTCAGGAAGTTAACTATGAATATGGTGTTATAGTTAAAAGAGTTGTGAAAAAATGTAAGAATAAGTTGAGATCTCTGAAGAGATTTTGAACAATATCAAACTGTTTTTTTTTATTTCTTTTTCTTGTATAAAGTTGTGTATTGCCTACAATATTTATATTGCTTAGAATATGTAAAAGAAAGGAAATGATTTTCATTCCTAATCTATGTTTGGAATGTGCCAAACGGCTCCTTCCTTCTTGGTTCTTCAAATGGCTCCTTCCTTACATTCCCCCTCAAGTTGTATCATGGGGATTAAGAACGTGCAACTTGTTAAGTATGTCGTAGAAGGTCCGTTTGGTTCCCGCCTTAGTGAGTATATCAGCTAACTGGTCTTCTGAGCGAGTATATGGAGTAGTGATAATGTCTTGTTCAATCGTTTCCTTAATAAAGTGGCGATCAACTTCCACGTGTTTTGTCCTGTCATGTTGCACAAGATTTTCAGCTATGTTGATTGCTGCTTTATTATCGCACATTAATTCCATAGTGGTTTGAGGAAATCCGATTTCAGTGAGTAGTTTCTTAATCCATAGCATCTCTGCAATTCCTTTGGACATTCCCCAGAACTCAGCTTCAGCACTTGATAAGGAAACGACCTTTTGCTTTTTACTTCACCAAGTCACTAGATTGCCTCCGACAAAGGTGAAGTATCCAGACGCAGATCTGCGATCCACTTGATTTCCTGCCCAGTCTGCATCTGTATAGCCCTGCACATTTAAATGACCATTTTTAGAAAATAGAATGCCAAAATTACAGGATCCTTTGAGAAACCGTAGAATCTTGATAGTTGCGTTCATATGCTCTGTTTGAGGATTGTGCATGGATTGACTGACGATTCCAACTGCATAGGCTATGTCAGGTCTCGTGTGTGATAAGTAGATAAGCTTTCCCACTAGTCTTTGATATTTCTCACGATCAGCTGTCCCTTCTTTATTCTTATTTCCTCGCAAATTATAATTTGCTACCATCGGTGTCTCCGCTGGTTTGCAATCAAGGAGTCCTATTTTTGCTAGAAGATCTAAGATGTATTTTCTCTGTGATAAGAATAACTTATCTTTTGATCTCATGACCTCAATTCCCAAGAAATATTTGAGCTTTCCTAAATCTTTCATTTCAAATTCATTGAATAGGTTTTCTATTAGTCTTGAAATCTCTTCGTTGTCATTGCCTGTGATAATTATATTGTAAACATATATGATAAGGCAAGTTACTTGGTCCTTCTCTCCTTTAAGGAATAGAGTGTGATCAGCATTGCTCTATCTATATCCACAATTTTTCATTGCAATTGTGAACTTCCCGAACCAAGCTCGTGGGGACTATTTTAGTCCGTATAAAGCTTTCTTTAGTCTGCATACCTCGTTCCTTTTAAACCCATCAGAAAAACCAGGAGGTGCTTTCATGTAGACTTCTTCCTTCAAATCACCATGTAGAAATGCGTTCTTTACATCGAACTGATGTAAGGGCCAATCCAAGTTTACTGCTAGGGAAAAAAGTATTCGGATGGTATTGATCTTGGCAACTGGACTAAAGGTTTCAGAGTAATCTATACCATTGGTTTGCTTGTATCCCTTAGCTACCAACCGTGCTTTGTGTCTTTCGATAGTCCCGTCAGCTTTGTGCTTGATTGTAAACACCCATTTACATCCCACTGGTCTTACTCCATTTGGTAGGTTGCACTTTTCCCACGTGGAATTTTTTTCTAGTGCTTGCATTTCGGTTTCCATCGCCTGGTGCCATTCTGGACTATTCTTTACCTCTTGTGCATTCCTTGGAATTTGAATTGTGTAGAGATTTTGATTGAATGTCTTTACTTCTTTTGATACGTTCCCCCTGACAAGATTGACTACCGAATATCGTGCAGTTTGGGACAGATGTTCTGGTGAGTATCGTTTCGGGGGTATTCCCCTCGTACTCCTTACCGGTAGTCTTGATTTTGGGATATCATCTGCATCACTATGATCAGAGTATACGATTGCGGAAGGTAAAGGAGTGCCCCTAAAAGTTTGTAAAGTTTCAAGAGTACCTTTGTTAGACACATCCGTTGAAGGTGATTCTGGAACAATGGCACTTGCATCGTCGTTCTGTGTTTCCGTGATGAGATTGCCTTCAAGGTTGTTTGTGGGAAGTTTGTCTAACCAACTTAATGGGTCGGTACTAGGTGTAGGTTCCCCCTGACTATTATAGTAAAATTCGTGTTCTACAAAATTACAGTCAAAGGTTGTGAACATTTTCTTTGTAGGTGGGTGATAACACCTGTACCCTTTCTGGTTGATTTCATATCCCAAAAAACACATTTTAGGGCACACGGATCCAACTTTGTGCGGTTTTCCTTTTGAATATGAACAAATACTGAGTCATAAAAGGTGTCAGAAGAAGTTTTCATTTTAAGTACCTTTGCTGGAAGTCGATTTATTAGAAAGACAGAGGTTGCAACTGCCTCAGGCCAGAAAAATTTTGGAACCTTTGATTCAATTAACAGAGCTCTTGTGATTTCTAAAATGATTCTATTTTTCCTTTCTGCCACCCCATTTTGTTGAGGTGTGTTTGGATACGAGGTTTGATGAATAATCTCTTTTTCTTGAGAAAAGCTTTTTAATTTTTGGTTTACAAACTCTCCTCCATTATCTGACCGAAGAATTTTAATTCCCTTTTGAAATTGATTTAAAATCATGTAAAAAAATGAATAAAAATTTGAGCAACCTCGGATTTATTTTTTAAAAAATACACCCATGTCATTCGAGAGTGATCATCAATAAACAATAAGAAATATGAGAATTTATTATGACTAGTACTGGGTGCTGGGCCCTAGACATCTGTATGTATTAAATCAAATAAGTTTGATACTCTAGTATTTGAAGGAAAATGAGGTTGTTTATGGCTTTTTGCCAAGACACAAGTTTCACATACAAAATTATTAGGAAGGGTAGGAAATAAAACCTTAAAATAGTTGGCAGAGGGATGACCTAGTCATCTATGCCAGACCCAGTTGTTATTTCTGTCATTGACCATAAGAGCGGAACCTCGAGGGGCAATATCATCGACGTAATACAGACCGTTTCGTTCAGTGCCACACCCAATAATATCCTTGGTCCGGATATCCTGTAGTAAGCAAATGTTGGCATAAAGGGATACAACACAATTCAACTCTTTAGTAACTTGACTAACATATAGTAATTTGCATGAAAGTGAGGGAATACATAAACACTTTGACAATTTTAAGCTCGGTGATATCTCAACACTTCCTATTTTTTCTACCTTTACTAAGTTTCCACTAGCAGTAGAAATGTTTTTCTTTATCGGAAGATGGTTAGCACTGATATCTCTAATATCGTATGTCATAGTATCAGTGGCTCCTAAATCGATAATCCAATTTTTATCTTTATTTTGTTTGGACTGACACGACAAGGCAACATGTTTTCTATTAATTTTATTTAGATGTGAAAATATACTATTCCTAGGGAATTCCTTTTTTCTTTTTCCTTTTTTTCTTTTTGTATCATTTAACAGGCCAAACCTATTACTCGTTTTTACTGGTTCACCTAAAAAATTATGATTATTAGACGGGATTATTTCATGCACAAAATAACTATTAAAGGGTTGTGGGCCTGTTCCAAAGGAACTAGGCCCGTTACCTGGTTCTGGCCCATTACTGGGCCCATTGACCCGTCTCCTCTCCTTATACCCGTCTTACCCGTCTCTTTGCCCTAGTTCTCTTGCCGCCGCCGCTTCTAGATGAAATCTTCTTCTTTCAGAGGCGGTCGTTGGCCGGATCCCTCCCGATGTGGTCCTCTTCTCGTCGGGTTTACCGGGTGTGGGTGTCGTGAGCAGAGTTCTCGTGGCCCCGTATGCTGCAAACCCTTCTTCTGGCTGGATCGTGTTGGAGTGTTCACGGTCGTCGATGGCCGCCGCCGCTTGACCAGCCTTGTCGTGTGGTAGCTGTCGCTTGTTCCAGTTCTCTGGAAAGCCGTGAATGAAGAAGCAATTTTGCTTCTCATGTCCGAGTTTCTTCCAATCTGTGCATTTGAGTATTTTTTGTTTGTTCTTGTTCCGATCTTGCCACGCTTCAGATCTCTGGGGTTGTTGGTTTTCCTTGTACCTTGTACTGAGGATCTGGAGCCGGGATTCCTCCTGGCGGGCGGCAGCGTAGGCGGCTTGTACACTAGGCAGGGGACTTTCTTTTAGGATGTCCCTTTTGACCAGTTCGAACCGGTCGTCCAGGCCGTTGAGGAACTGGAATAGTCTCTGCTCTTGTCGTTCGTTATCCCACGCGGTAATGTCTTCGGGACTTTTCATTAGGTTTTTTTTCTTGCGATCTATCTCCTGCCATATTTCTTGAAAATAAGAATAATATTCCTCCAATGATTGATTTGATTGTGCATATGTGTTTGCCTTTACTGAGAGATGGAATATTTGCAAGGAGTTTTCTCCTGATCTGTAGGTCGTGTTGAGGTCGTCCCACAGTGCTTTATTCGATGGGTATTGGATGAACCGGCCAATCAATGAGGGGTCCATGGCCTGGATGATCCATGTGAAAACCTAGAGGTCCGACTGCTTCCATTTTCCGAATTCGGGATTGTTGGTACTTGGTGGCGGTAGATTTCCAGTGAGGTGGTGTTCTCTTCCTCGTGCTTGAATTGCCAATTTTACCAAATCGGACCATAGTGCAAAATTGTGTTCGCTGAGCTTTAGATCAACGTGAGGGTTGCTGTTTTGTTCAGATTGTTGATTGATCTTTAACAGTCGTTCGAGGGCTTTGGTTGTGATGACGGTGGTTTGGCCGCCACCTTTTGAGGTTGGGCTGGTAGAACCATCTTCTTTACCCATGATTGGTAAATGATGAGAAACAAAAAAGATCTTTTCTGTGGATCAGTTTTGCTCTGATACCATGAAGAGATTTTGAACAATATCAAACTGTTTTTTTTATTTCTTTTTCTTGTATAAAGTTGTGTATTGTTTACAGTATTTATATTGCTTAGAATATGTAAAAGAAAGGAAATGATTTTCATTCCTAATCTATGTTTGGAATGTGCCAAACGACTCCTTCCTTCTTGGAGTCAAACGGTTCCTTCCTTCTTGGTTCTTCAAACGGCTCCTTCCTTACAATCTCATATCATGAAATTTGTGGAGTCTTTAGGAGCATCCTGAGATGATTACTTTGAATGAAAATGAAGGAGTTTGTTCTTCATCATCGTCGGTAAATTTTAATTTTAAAATATTATTTTAATTAATTCATCACTGTTACTATTATTAATTTTTATCTCTAAATGCAACCTTTTTTAATTAAAGTTTTTGTTTGCACATGCCTAAATTTTTACTAACTTTTATTATTAGATATAAGTGTTCTCAGTAAAATCAGAGCACTTGTTACCATATAATTTAAGAAAGATTAAAGATTATCACATTCGAATCCTCAAATTTATGATTTCATTAATGCCTTTTCTTCTATATTTAGTTGAATTTTTCATTATGTTCATTCATTAGAAACTATTAATTTCATTTGTTTTTCTAGTTTAGATTTGTTATTTAAAATGATTGATGAGATTTAGTTCTAAAATTAACAAGTATGTATTGTATATTGGAAAAATAGTATTTCAATTTTCTTTTTTACTCTCTTTTAGGATGAGGATGATAATGAAGAAGATGAGGAGGATGATCAGGATCAGAAAAATAATAATCAAGAATAACAGATAAAATTTTTCTTATACAATCATTTAAGAACATATATTAAATTTAATAATAAAAAATAAAAATCATTAATTATAATATATATATATATAATCTATAAAAATCATTAATTTTACTAAGAGAGCTCCAAGGACGTTCTGGGTTTATTTTGGATTTCTGATTATCGCCCACGTTCATCTTACGTACCCAATGTTCGTAACAATGACATATTTTGAATTTTGGATCCTCATATCTCATGCTCATAATCTCTACGTACCCTCTTTTGTCTCTCGTCTCTATCTCTCTATATATACATTCATATATATCTATATATATAATATATAAATTAAAGAATAATAAAGAAAAAGAAAGATTAAAAAAAGAACCTTTTTTGGAGGATTGTAATTTAATTCGTATTTATGATGATTTAATAATCGAATTATGTAATAGTATATATATATATAAGATCAAATAACATAATACTGTTTAGTGAGAGCAAACCAAAAAGGAAGGAGGAAAAAAAAAATCTTTGAGTTGATTTGAGAAGAAGAAGAAGAAGAAGGGGTCCATAAGAAGGGGACAAAAAGTATCTTCATAATTTTACACTGGCAAATGGGATCTTATAAGCATAATTTGGGTTTTTCTTTTTGAAAATGTTTATTTTCGGTTTGAAGGGGTGTTCCTTTTCATTTCCTTATTTTTTATAAGGATTTATGTTATTTTGTTAATGTAACTTAATCTATGAATAAAAATATAGATATTTTTAAATTTTAAAAGAAAATATGTATTGTAATACAAAATTGAAATAAAAGATAAAATACATAAACCCTACAATCATTTTTAAAATTATTTCCAAAATGTACACTCCATGCATCTATCATTATCTTCATTTTCAAAGATCAAATCTTTTTCTAATAATTCCTTATCTTATTAATAATTCAGTCATGAGTTAAGATTAGTAAGAGAACTTTTGTATATATAATATGTGTGTATATATATATATATATATATATATAGTAGAGGTTCCGGATGAGAAAATTTAACCCCAAAGCATACCCAAGCATACTCAAAGCATAAGTGAGTTAGTAAGGAACTCTTTTAAATTAAGTGAGATTCAATTAAGGTTCTAAGTTTATTAAAGTCCTTTTGTAGTTCATTTATTAATTTATACCTTGTGGGTTTATTAAAGTCCAAGGATAATAAATCTTATATATATATAAGATTACAAATTCTAATGACATTATTGTAATTATTTTAGTTTTTTTTTTCATACTTTTTACTTCATTTTTATTAAATATTTATATTATATTTTAAGTAAATAACTTTATATATATTAAAGTCCTTTTGTAGTTCATTTATTAATTTATACCTTGTGGGTTTATTAAAGTCCAAGGATAATAAATCTTATATATATATAAGATTACAAATTCTAATGACATTATTGTAATTATTTTAGTTTTTCTTTTTCATACTTTTTACTTCATTTTTATTAAATATTTATATTATATTTTAAGTAAATAACTTTATATATATATATTGGCTTGTTTTTTCTCTCCAGGTGCAGGGAAGAGAGAACAAAGAAATTTCTGGAAATGATAAATTCAAATTATCTGTTTTAAGATGAAACTACTGATTGCCATATTTCTAAAACTTTGGATGAATATTAGGATATTTGTTCTAAAAGAGTTTTGTGGTTTCTTTATTTGTTATAGTTTAAACAAATTGTTTTATTCTACTTTCTTATAAATTGTTTAGACAAATTAGGATTAATTAGTTTCATTTCAGCTTATTCGTATTTTATTTATTATTATTTTATCATTCAACTAAAAATATTTTAATTCTTATTATAATCAATTCTTTATTTATCAAATTTATTTTTTGAAATATTTATCTCTTGTATCATTTATATTTATTTTTTAATTAAAACGATATTTCAAAATCTATTGATTAACTTAATTTTTAAATTGTAGGTAAGTTGGTAAAATATTCTCATAACTTAAGTGATGTTAAAGATTCAATCCCTAATTCATAAATACATCTGTTTAAAATTTGAAGGCTAGAACTTCCTCCTGCAAGCAACAAACCTAACTTGAATGCAAATTAGTCTAGATCTGAATGACTTAAAGAAGTTCTCCCGCAAGCAACAAACCTAACTTGAATGCAAATTAGTCTAGATCTGGATGACTTAAAGAAGTTCTCCCATAGTTTGGGACCCATCTATGATATCTCGTGCCCTTTAAAAAAAATTAACCAAATAAAATTACAACAAGCACTTTCAACTTCTAAGAATTAAATGAAATATTTTCTTGCCTAAGTTAAAAACCTAAAAATTAATCATTTTGAAATGTTCCATATATTGAAGATATTCATATATAATATATAATAGGTTGAATTATTGAACCTTTCTCCAATTTTATGCTGAATATTTGTTATAGTATATATTTTTTGAATTGCCCCTTCATATGTCTAGATATTGTTAGAATATGTTACCAAATTATGAAAGCATAATTTTTAAAAAAATGTTAGAAAGATAAATAAAGAAAGAAAGCAAGAAACATCAAATAGAAACAAATTATGGGTATAAAAGAGAAGAACTTACTATAATCAAAATTTACGAGGGCAATTCCAAATTTTTCATCAAGACAAAAGAACCTATACATGGAAATATATTTATATATATTGAGTGACTTGGTCCATACCTCCTACTACATACGCCTATATTTATAAGTAAATAACACTATGAACTATTTAGGCCAATTAATAATAAAATTCGAGTCACAATCCCTTACCTATTAAAAATGAAACTAATGAAGACATAGATTTGATTTTCGTATTTTTTAGAGGTTTAAATTATAGGTTGTTGCGTTTTTAAGTCTTGTTTACGTCCAAACTAATTCTCATTTGAGTTGAGCAATTTTTTTTGGGAGAAAAACACTAACCATATAATTTTAAATGTATGCACATATAATAGTACATATTCAATCTTACAATATTTTTAATTAAGCTTTTTACTAATTTACCTGTCTATTCGTTTTGGATTTGGTAAGTACCTATTTTACCAAATTAATCATTAACAAACTACTTATAGAAGACCTATTTAACCAAAGTTAGAAACGAAGCAAAATTGTCAATTTATAATATATTGGTTGACACTTGTCACCGGTATTAATTGCTAGGTAACACTTGTCACCAAAGATATAAGTATCAGGTGACATGTGTCATCTTAGAGATAAACAACATGTGACATGTGTCACCTTTTATTAGATACGTAATTATCCCAAAATTAAAGAATGGATAATAACGATTATTTGATGGAAATTTATTAATTCGATGGCCATTTAATAATTCGATGAATCTTCAAGATTTATAACATTCTCCTTCGATATTCATTACATAAATAATATGTCTTGTTAAACCCTTAATAGATAAAAACATACTGAAAAAAAACTCTAGTTAAGGAAAAAGAATACACTAGAACAGTGATCCCTGGATCCATAAAGGATTATAGAATTATAGATGTGATGAGGTCCGCCATTGAACTCATCGAAAAGAGTACACTGGATTTTAACGAAATGACTAATGTCATAATTTTTTATAGCTTGAGGACAAATTTTACAAATAAAAAATTTAGGGATCAATGTCACCAAACATTTATAATTAGGGACTATTTATGCAAATTTGCCTATAATTAAATATATTTAAATACTGTAATGACATAAATACCCTTAGAGTTTTTTTACTTAAGAGATGATTTAATATAATTTTTAATAGAATGACCGATGCTACAATTTTTTTTAGTTCAGGGACCAAGTAAAAAAAATAAATTGAGACCAATATCACCAAACTTCTATAGTTAGGGGACTATTTATGACAAATTGCATTTTTCCCCAAAAATTAAAGATAACATTAATTACTCATAATTTTCCCTTAATATCCTTTGTATAATACTTGAAAAACTAATTGAGAGGGACTGGAATGTCAAATAATTAACGTCGGCCAAAAATACCGAGTTGGATGCCACGTGAGATTCTGTGGGGCTTGAGAATGCACCAACTCAATGGAAACACAACGTTGATGGAGATAACAACAATGATAGTAGCGACAGCATTGATGGTGACAACAACATTGATAATAAGTAAAAAACACTATTGATGGAGACGACATTGTTGATGGTGACAACAACATTGTTGGCGACAATAAAGAGTAGTATTGATAATGATGATAAAAAATAATGTTGTTGGCTATGATACATAACAGTGTTGTTGGCGATCATAAAGAATAACTTTGTTGGAAATAATAAAGAAGAGTGTTGTTGATGATGACGAAAAACATTGTTGTTGGTTATGATAAAGAACAACGTTGATGGTGACAGTAAAGAATAACACTGGCACTACAAATTGAAAACCTCCCATTGGAGATAACGAAGATGATGATGGAGAAAGAATGTTGCAAATTGATGTAAAAGATCATTGGGTAATATGGCGATGGTCCCGAATCATCGTCTCCATATTGTTGAAGGAAAAAATTTTGCGATTGAAAATTTGCTTCATAGATAGTAAAGAACAACAAACATACCATATTAGCCGACATAGATGAGGTTGAATGTTGTGAGTTGCAATAAAAGACTATTAAGTAATATAGTGGTATTTCACCAATCCTCGAACCGCAGATGCAGACAAACTAAAATCAACTTCAGACTTTTTCAAGTTAGGCTTTAAAAAACGAAAAAAAGAAGAGGCTTAAAATTGATTCTTAAAATTGTTAAGAGTTTCTCGAAGATTCATCGGAGACAAATCTTTTGTTACTTGAAGACTTGATGTTGAAAGGATGGGATGTGCCCTTTATATAAACTTCTAGAAGTTATAATCCTTGTACAATTAAATTTGATTTCCAATAGGAATCATAATTATCTTTTATCTTGATGTTAAAAGATAATTAAAATTTGATATATTTTTATATATATTTATCTAAAATTGATATATATATATATATATATATATATATTGACAGGTATGAAAATACCCTCACGCTGACAAGGCAAATGACACTAAGCACACGGGATCCACCGAGCATACGTGTCCGCCACCTGGCATGGCTTGACATGCCCCACTTCGCCGACACATCCGACTATACTAAGGATGTGTCAAGGCCACTCTGCCTCGCCTCGTGCCGAAGTCACTACACTTCATTCACTTTGATCAAACTCATTGGTCAACATTTCTGGTGGACAACGTTTGACTCAATCACAGTCAAAGATTCCCCTAACAACCAACTAAAAAGGGGGATCTCAAATCCTTCCCACAAAATCCGGTAACCATCAGATCTTAGTACTAAATCACCCTAGCTACCTAGCAAAGGGGGCAAAATCCCTATAAATACCACCCCCATATAGGTAACGAGGGTAAGACCAGATAATACAACTCATCTCTCTCAGATCTTACTACTAAATCACCCTAGCTACCTAGCAAAGGGGGCAAAATCCCTATAAATACCACCCCCATATAGGTAACGAGGGTAAGACCAGATAATACAACTCATCTCTCTCTAAATTACCTATCCTACAGTCAATTACTGACTTAAGCATCGGAGGGTTTTACCGGAGACCTTCCACCCTCCGGATAAACTTTATTGTTTTGCAGGCCTAGCATTGCGAGACAACAATCCTTCCACGACACATAGACAATCAAGATTTGGGTACTTTGCAGAGAGAGACCATCAAACGACGTCGGATCACTGAGATGTGGCATCAAACAATTTTTTGACGAATCAGTTTGGTTCTGTTACCGGGAATCGTAAAATATTTTACATTCCTATTTCTGAAACTCAGAATGTCACAACGATCAAGTGAACGGAGGAGCCACCCTGACACCACCGTCCCCACATCTCGTCCCGAGACTCTGCGCGCGGCTCATGCCTCCGTCCCCGACCGACCACAACCGCGATCGGTCCTGGAATGCTTAGGCCCCCGCGGCTCATCCCGCAAGTCACCTGACTTACGCGAACACCTCATTGGAAAGCGGACTGCGAACAACGGATGAGCTGAGGAAGTCGAGGACTTACGAAAGGAACTTGATCAACTCCGAGCAGAGCGTGACCTTTCAAAACAATGGAAACAACTCCGCGCAGCTTATCGTCACCAAGGCCTCTCGCCTCCTCACTCCTCCGACGACGATCGAGATCCCGCCGAGAGCCGACCCCCGCGATCCCAGAATGGCGCGAGCCGGCAGACTAGGGGCCAAAATACCAAACCACTTCGCGCTGTTAGCGAAGTTGGGGAGAGCCAGCCCTCCAGTCAGCCGAGCAGAGAAAAGCGACGCCGCAACGGACACCGGTCGAAGCAGGATCGGCGGGAACGAAGTCTGGAGCCAACACGGAAGGACGAACCAAAGAAGAACCGATCAACCTATGCTGGACCCTTCGCGGAGTGGATCCACCGCACTATACCGGACCCACAACTGAAACTTCCAACATTTGCCCAGTATACTAGTCAAAGCAAGCCCGAGGAGCACATTACCAGATACAGATCATCCATGGACCTCGTAACAACTGATGAGGCAATACTGTGCAAAGCCTTCCCCAGTACCCTCGGTGACAGAGCCATGGCCTGGTATTCTTCCCTGAAACCAGGTTCAATAGAGTCCTGGAAGATGCTCGAAAAAGCCTATGTGGACAAATTTAGTACAGCGGGAATAATCCCCAAGACTAGAAGCGACCTCGCCAACGTCAAACAAAGGGATGATGAAACTCTGCTCGAGTATCTAGAACATTTCAAGAAGGTGCACGACCAGATCGACGGAATTTCCCAGGACACTGTCATCATCTGCTTCGAGTGCGGCTTTCGGTCAAAAATGCTGTACACGGAGCTCCAACTCCACAAGCCAGAAACCATCGATGAAGTGTTCAACGTTACCCGGAAGGTTGCCCTCGCCGAAAGAAACACTCCGGAGTCGCACTACCGGAGAAAGGAAAAGCATAGAGAAGCGTCTCCCCAAGGCCGTCAAGGCAAGAACAGGACGCGGAGAACCGAAGCCGCCGCTCTGACGAAGTCCAAAGAACACCTCATCGCCACCATCAGGGAGAAGCTCGGAGGGAGGGAGCCCCTGTCGGAGCGAACCTCCGGCCGATCAGCCCGCGACAAGATGAAGTTCGGTGGCTTCCACCAGGATTACGGGCACTCCACCAAAGACTGTTACCAGTTCAAGAAGATGATTGAAAAGCTAGCCCGAGAAGGGCAGCAGAAGGACCGCTAGTCGAACAAACAGCCCGAGGGAAGGCCTGACCGAGTGATCGAAGTCATAACTCTTCGATACGAATCCATCAAAATGATAAAGCGGAAGATCTATAATTTAAGTAAGCCTTCCCCGGAGTCTCACTTCAGCGCATTCCCACATGAGCCGATCACCTTCTCCAACCAAGACCTCGAGTTGAACGAGGAGGCCCGCATCACCCCCATCGTTCTCGAAGTAGGCATGGCCAGACAAGGAATCGACAAATGCCGAGTCAGGAGAGTACTGATCGACACCGGAGCCACCAAAAACATTTGTATCACAAGTGTTTTAAAGAGATGGGGATTAATGGCAGTCACCTGAAACGCAGCAATATGATCCTTGAGGGCTTCACTGCTCATAAGATCAACGTCAAGGGAACTTTCAAGATTAAAGTCACTCTTGGCTCCGGCGCCTGCACACGCGAAGAGGAGATCAAGTTCTACGTGGTGGACATCGACTCCCCCTACAACGCCATTCTCGGGACTCCGGCGCACGCCGCCTTCGAACTCGTCATCTCCACGTCACATCAGCAAGTCCGGTTTGCCACCCGTGGCGGATTGGGGTACGTCAAAAGCAGCCCCAGGAGCTTACTCGCCTACATGGTGAAGTCCCGACAGCACTCCGAACTCGAGCCACCACCGGCAATGGTCGGGTCAATCCTAACGACCAGAGAGCATGCGGAAGCCACCACCCCTGATCAGTTGACACCCCTACCGGATACAGATACTCCCGGAGTAAAGGAGTTCGACGAGGTCGCCATACACCCTGACTATCCCGATCAAAAGTTCCAAATCGGAAGTGAGATGCTACAGTCGATGAAGGAGGAGATGACCCACTTCCTCTCCACTCACCTCAACAACTTTGCCTGGAGCACACAAGACATGCTAGGGATCTCTCCCGACATCGCTGAACACAGGCTCAACATTGACCCCATGTTCAAGCCAGTGAGGCAAAAGCCAAGACAATTCGGAGATGACAAAAACAAGGGAATGCAATCTGAAGTCCCGAAGCTGCTGGACTCGAAATTCATCCGCGAAGTCGAGTACCCTTCATGGCTCACCAACGTAGTAATGGTCAAGAAAGCCAACGGGAAGTGGAGAATGTGTGTGGACTACACGGACTTGAACAAAGCTTGTCCGAAAGACTGTTATCCGTTACCTCGCATAGATGCCCTTGTGGACTCCACTTAGGGATACGAGTTCCTTAGCTTCATGGACGCCTTTTCCGGTTATCATCAAATCCGGATGAAGCCAGAGGACCAAATCCACACATCCTTCCGAGCCGCCGGAGCTATCTACTGTTACAACATGATGTCGTTCAGACTGAAAAATGCAGGCGCCACCTACCAAAGAATGATGAACAAGATCCTACGAAGTCATATAGGCCGGAACGTCGAGACTTATGTGGATGACATGGTCGTCAAGACCAAACGAGATCATTCTCACTTAGATACCTGAGCGAAACGTTCACCACACTTTCAGAATACGGACTCAAGCTCAACCCGTAAAAATGCAAGTTCGGGGTGAAGTCAGGGAAATTCCTCGGCTTTATGATGTCCGAATGGGGAATCAAAGCTAACCCTCGAAAGATAGAGGCAATAGGAACCTGGCCGAGCCCCGGTGTGTTAAAGATATTCAACGCCTAAATGGCTGCATAGCCGCTCTGGCGAGGTTCGTGTCGAAGTCCGCCGAGAGGTGTTTGTCATTCTTTAAAGCCTTGAAGACTGATGGAAAGACATTCCGTTAGGATGAAGAATGCACAGAGGCTTGGGAAAACCTAATAAGCTACTTGGCGGACCCACCATTGCTGAGTGCTCCCACTCCGGGCGAAGTCCTGTACTTATACCTATCAGCCGCACAACAAGCCATTGCAGCAGCCTTAATTCGGGAGACGAATGGCCAGCAGCTTCCTGTATACTTCGTAAGCCGAGTACTCAGGGATGCCGAAGTACGCTACACATACATCGAGAAACTAGCTTACGCTTTGGTTATCACTATGCGGAAACTCCGGGCGTACTTCGAGTCCCACTCCGTAATAGTATACACTAACCATCCCCTGAAACAGATCTTTCACAAGCTGGATCAGTCAGGAAGGATGCTCCGGTGGTCCATCGAAGTATGCGGTCTGGACCTCACCTTCGCACTGCGAGCTGCGATCAAGGACCAAGCCCTCTCAGATTTTCTGAGTGAGTTATCGTTCTCTGAAATCACCCCCGATGAAGAAACGCCCCCCGTACTCCCGACAGACGAGGTGTGGACAATGATGGTCGACGGAGCCGTGAACGCAAGTGGAGTCGGAGTAGGGGCCACTATCGAATCCCCCTCTGGGCAACACAAAGAAGTCCGCTGCGTCCGACTCAACTACCCCTGTCCAACAACCAAGCAGAGTACGAGGCCTTGGTTATCGGGATGCAATGGGCCCTAGATTCGGGAGTGAGATCACTCGAAGTGTTCAGCGACTCCCAAGTTGTGGTGGGACAGGTCAATAATGAGTTCGCGGTCAACTTCGACAACCTCAAAGTCTATGCGGAAAAGGTGTCCCAGCTGGCCACTCAATTTCGGCACTTCGCCCTTACCAAAGTTGACCGCAACCACAATAAAGTGGCAGATAAACTAGCAAAAATAACGTTTGGCGAAGCTCCCAACGACCTCGACGTCCAGATAGTTCAAGTCTCTACTCCAGAACATATCTCGCTGATTATGACTTTGACTCCTGACTCCCCCACATGGATCGACGAACTGAAGAACTTCATATCTTCAGACATCCTACCAGTAGACAAGGCCAAATCTAGGCAAATCCGCCAGCGCGCGGCCCGATACACTGTGCTCAATGATATCCTGTACTGATGCTCCTTCTCCAAGCCACTTCTCCGCTGTGTACCGCTCGACCTCACCTAGACAATTCTGGAAGAATTACACGAGGGAATCTGCGGTTGACATCCCAGATTGAGATCCTTGGCAGAAAAGGTAATCAATCAGGGTTATTATTGGACGACACTACGACAGGATGCAGAGAACTACGTGAAACACTGTGATACTTGCCAAAAGTACAGCAGCGTTCCCCGCTTGCCATCGGTCCCGCAAACCCCTGTACTGGCAGCTTGGCCTTTCGATATGTGGGGAATCGACCTTATGGGCAAGTTCCCCAAAACCCGTGGATATCACGAATACTTGATCGTGGTCGTCGACTACTTCTCCAAATGGATCGAAGCAGAGCCACTAGCCGCTCCCACGGAGGAGAACACGCTCAACTTCCTCCATGACTTCGTCCTATGCCGCTACGGAGTGCCACGGGCCATCGTGTTCGACCACGGGACTTAGTTCGCCACTAAGTTTACGGCGGAGTGCACCCGTCTAGGGATCAAAAACTGGAAGTCATCTGTGGCACACCCGCAAGGAAACGGACAAGCCGAAGTAGCCAACAAATTGATTCTTGCCACACTGAGAAACATTTGGAGGGGAAGTCCAACAAGTGGGTCGACGAACTCCCGACCGCATTATGGGCAGTGCGGACTTCGGCTAGGGGCCCCACAGGAGAAACAACCTACGCCCTGGTTTACGGTTCAGAGGCAGTCTCACCAGCCGAACTCGCACTCCCATCATACATGATCTCTACGTATGACGAACAGAGCAATAAACGCCAACGCTGTTTAGACCTGGACTTGTTAGAAGAGAAGCGAATAACTGCCCGCCTAAGAGCAGACAAGTTCAAGTCGGCAACCAAACTCACCCACGACAAACACTTGGTCAACAGGCCACTGGGAGTCGGAGACTGGGTACTCCGAAAAATAGAGGGAACTGCAAGACATATCACAGAAAACAAGCTCACTCCAAACTGGGAAGGCCCATACTTGATCAAATACGAAGTCCACCGGGGAACATTTCGCCTCATGGACCAAGAAGGAACAGTACTTCCCAGACCCTGGCACGCCAATCACTTGAAGAAATACTTCGTCTGAGATATTCTGGTGGAGTCAAGATTACATTCAATAAGCACCCCGTCGCGACCAGTTGCGAGCTAGGTCCCCGGCGAGGTCCTCAAAGTATTTATCGTTATAGTTCTCGGAGTCCACACACTTGAAGTTTTGGTTTTCCAGTCATTCATAGTTTCCGAAGTCATCACAGTTATTCAGGATTAAGGTTTTCAAGTTAAGGCTCTTTGAAGGTATTACAGTTTTATCTTTCGGAGCTCGTGGGGGTTCCAGTTTATCTTTCGGAGTCAGTCCACTTCAGAATTCTCATTACAAGTTATTAAAGTCTTTCGGGGTCATTACACTCGAGGATCATGATATCGAAGTTGTTAAATTTTTCGGAGTCATCACACTTTTCAAAGTTTTCGGATTATGATTTCAAGTTATTAAAATCTTTCGGAGTCATCATTATAAGTTCAAGTTATTATAAGTTCAAATTTTCTTAACTTACTGGACGAAGTACAATGCGAGTTCGAAGTAAGAAGAAGATAAAGAAATCGGACTTCATTAACTTACAAAATTTACAAAAAAGAATTCATACAGAAGGGGTATCTTCGACCGAAGGGGCAGCCACTTCGGGCGAAACATCTACTACTATTATAGCCCGATCCCCCACTTCGGGCGAAACATCTACTACTATTATAGCCCGATCCCCCACTTCGGGCTCTCTCTCCTCAGATGCCTCCACAGGGGCCGCAGCAACGTCGACCGGGACAACATATGATATCGGAGTCGCATCAGTCCCGACGACTTCGCCCTCCTCAGCCTCTCTCCGTAGCTGGAGGCACAACTCGTCCAAGTTTGGGTGCACCAGTATGGGAGGACTCCAATGTCATCCCTCCTTTGCATCGCCTTTTGTGATCTCCGCCAGTTCGTTCTCAGTGAACGGGACGAAGTCGCATCTGCTTCTGAATTCGGGGTTGTCATAGGAGCCCTTGAAAACCCTGCACAGCAACGCCTTGTCAGGGACGAGGTGATGAAGGCAGCGAAGTGCATGAGCGCATCCTCTGTCGTAAAATCTGCTTGCCAGCTCATACACTTCCAGTTCGCACTTCTCGGAGTTGCAGAACTCATCCACCACTTGCGTAGTGTGTTCCTCTGACACCAAGAAAGCTACCCTCGACTCCGCTGTCCGCCGCTTCGAGCTTTCCTCCTTCAGCTTCTTGTCGAAGTCGCGAAGCTTGACCTTCAGATCCTCATTAGCCCGCTGAAGGATAGACAGACTAGAGGACTGCCGGTCCTTCTCCGCGACCACCATCTCCACGGTCTCCTCAGCTGAGCGGAGTTTGCCTTCTGCGACAACCAATGCTACGTCCTTGGCGGAGAGCTGATTCTCCAGCTCCTCATGTTTCTTCTCCAGGGCTTCCAGCTCGGCCCGCGAGGTCGAACCGTCAAAAGCATATCTGGAGAGATGGGCGATGAAGGCGCAGGCCTGAGAAACAAATGACAAAGGAATGAGTCAAAAAAAAAAGAAGAGAGAAGTGCCCAAACTTCGGCTTGACGAATTACCTGAGATAGAGAGGCACTGATGTGCCCGAGCGCAAACTCCGGACTCATGGGAGACTCCCCAAGCTTATGAGCCAAGTCGGAGTCCATGGCCAGATGAATGACCGCCTTCCCAAAGTACCTCCCGGACCTACAATTGGACAGGGGGAGGTTCACCAAGGGAGGCGAAGCGCGAATGATCACGCGGGCCAAGGACTCCAGCTCCTTCCTGCCGTCCGGCACTTTAAACCCCTCCTGGGTCCAGGAGCAGGACGGAGACCCAAAAGGGCCGGCACCTTGATCTTCCCGAGATGCCAGCCGGTCCCCGTGGCTGCAGCCACCTTCCTAAACTCCGAGGACTCCGCCAGCCTCTACCTCTGCGAAGTCCTGTGCCTCAACCCCCCTTCCTCATTATCACGTCCACGCTTCACCGGGGGAGGACGAAGTGTCTCTTTCCCCTTGGACCGGGGCTGTGGGGGAGTGCGTTGAAGTATTCGGGCTGCCCATGCCCGCAGACGAAGTCCCCGGCGGAATGATGGTGGATCGGTCCACAGCCCGGGGCGGGTTCCCATCACCCCGCCTCTCTGAACCCTGAGCTGCCGTCTGGCGACGTGCCATAAAGTTCAGCCTCATATCTGCCACAATCAAACAAAAGCGGAGTTAGCAAGATAAATAAAATAACAAAAAGAGAAAACAACAAAGTCAAACGACTCCGACAACTATTCTACCCTTTGCTACTGGGCAGCCCGACTTCCGAGGATTTAGGCACTCTGGGCATTCACTAGAAAACACCCTGCCCGGGTGCCACTTCCACATTGGGTACTCCGAAAGATCTTCGAGCCCCAGCTCTCTCTGCCGCTCGTCTGCCGCTGGCCCGCCTATCCCACAGGTGTGGCGACTCTCATCAGCTATAAGTTCGCTGGTCAGGAAAACCTTGGACTGAGTTTTGGGACTCTCACCTAACTCACTCCGGACAAAATCTAAGAATCTCCGATCCGAATCAGAGTACTTGGTGTTCCTCTTTACGGGGAGCCAAGGACGAAGTGACCTACACTTCGGGTAAAATGCGAAGCCCGTTTTGGACTCCACACAAACCCACTTCTCCCTCCACTGACTTAACTTATTAGGAGGGGGTTCAAAAAGGGTGACTACGCTAGGACGTGGGCGAAGTGACAATATGAGATTATTCATGCGAAGGACGGTGAAGAAAGTCCTCAACAAATTTTCGGAGACCTCTACACCTATTCTCCTACATAATACCGTAAGGGCGACGAAGTACCAAACTCCGTTTGGATGGACATGGGCGGGTTGACATCTAACTAAGTTCAAAAAATCGCAAAATGCGGGTTCCAAAGGCAAACTGAGGCCAGAAAGAAAATGGTCATAAGGGATATGTATATAGGAGTTGGACATACCCCCACACTCTTGGAGGTAGATTAACCTAAACCTACTCCAGTCAATCTCACTAGACAAAAGGGGGAGGTCTAAACTAAAGGTATTCTTCTTAAGGGCGAAGTCCCCCTCCAAACTATTTTTGGTTTTCGGGAGTTCTTCGGAGTGGTCGGAGTCCGCATCCTCGCCTTCGAGGACACTGGAGTCATGCAAGTCTTTGGACAAGAAGCCCGTGATTGTAACTCCGCCACCCATGTGCCTAGGACCTAAGGGGATCACTTCAGGGATACTCGGGCCGGCGTCAGATCCTTCGGCCGAAGTGCGGACACCTCCTATTGTTAAAATTCCACCGACCATTCCCGGTGTCCGCACGGAGTCGGCCTCCTGTTCCCCTTCACTGGAGCCCTCACTCGAAGTACTGGCACTCCTCTCACGGTTGACAAGTCTGGATCTATCAGAGCTTGTCTGAGAAGTGGAGCTTGAAGAGCTAGACTCCACCTCGACTACAGGGACCTCGGGACTTTCTGAAGACGACATATCTACAAACACAACACAAAAATCCTATTAGAAAACTAAAGTCTACTCACTTCAGCCTCAACCAGCACAAGAAACTAAAAGACCTCTCACTCCGCCTCCAACCAGTTCATCATTCCCGAACAGTTTTCGCCAAAAAACCCATCCTAAAGTCACTCCAAGCTTTTATAACTACCCTTTTTCCCAGAAAAAGCTATTTCCTCAAACACACTAAAATCCCCAGAAACACACTGAAAGCCTCAAAAATGCCCAAAGCAAAAAAATATGTAAAATAAAGCACCGGAAGCAGGGGAAAAGGAGAAGAAGAAAACTGAGACAGCAATGCCTCCTCTTACCTGAAGTAGTATAGATGGTGGAGGAAATTGAATAAAGTCACGGGAGAAGGGTGAATCACAGGAGAAAATTAAAGGAAACGGAGCGATTTTTGGAAGACTAGGAAGATAATGCAGAAAAGACAGAGAACCTTTTAAGTTTGGAAGGAAACTGGCAAAATTCTGCAAGAATGAAAGACAAAAGTTTTTTAAAAGAGAAATGGCCGGGATATTTATAGAAGGACTTCAAATTCGAAAACCGTGAAGCTTCCCTAACAAGCTTCACCCGACACGACTCCAGCCGGGTTGAGGTCATACCAGAGGTCACGTCTCTGACAGCTCACGTGCGGCGCCATCATTACACGCGCGTGGGGAAGCATGAACGACGCCACCTCTGGGCACGCAAATGGCCAGCCGCCCTCTCGGTAAATGAACCGACATCATGGGGATCTGACCCCGCGCCGAGGAAGTTAATCGTCACCAAATACTTCGACCACCCCGCAACGGGTCCAAGCTCGACACAAAATGAAAACACTTCGGTAGGTCACACCTCTTCGCCAGGTGTTACACCACTTCGGCAGGTCACACCTCTTCGCCAGGTGTTACACCACTTCGCCAGGTCACACCTTTTCACCAGGTGTTACGCCACTTCGCCGGGTTGCACCTCTTCGCCGGGTCGCACCTCCTCGGGCCACTCATGCCCACTTCGGAATGCTTACGCCCACTTCGGGCTGCTCACACCCATTCTGGTTCGGGGCGCCCGTCCTGGATTGGGACGCCCGTCCCGGTCAGTTGACCAGGTCAGGATGGCCGTCCCAAGTCTTGGACGCCCGTCCTGCTTCGGGACGCCCTCCCCGGTGTCTGAACTTTTGAAAAATTGCATTTTTGCCCCGAAATTTGCCATTTTCTTCTACTTTTCACCTGACACTTCCACAATCACAAAAAACTGTGAAATTGAGTTAATAACAAACAATTAAGACCGATTTACCCTTAATTTCACCCTAATTTATGCCTAAAAACATGCTGAAATGGGTATATGATTTGTACACATCAAATAACCACACACTTAGCTTTTTGCTTGTCCTCAAGCAAAGTCTACGTGAAGTTAGTGATTTTAAATCATATGTGCAGTCACTTAACTTTCCTAGTCATGTTTTTATTCCAAAAATTATTCAGACAATTCTTAACACAGGTCTGACTGGTTAGGTTGCTATGACAAGGTCTCAAATGTCTCTAGTAGATTGTTATAATCAAGCAGAAAATAACTTAACAACTAGGTTGAACTCTTCTCTTAGTCACAAGGTTTTCTTCATGTGTAGTGTGTGTACTAGTCTAGACCAGATAGTCAACACAATATACTCTCGTCTTAACTACTACTAGATAACATTTCAACCCGTCGCTAGACATACTAACAACAGATAACTTTCTGAGTTCTGAGCCTTGGTGATTAGATTCTTAATTATTTAGCGTTTTATTGATTTTTTTATTCTTTTATAGATTCAGGGTATTTTGAGTCTGCTTTGAACACGTCAACTTTAACTACTCATGTAGCGAGTCCCACTCCGATGACTCCCAGACCTACACGGCCTTAGGGCATTAGGCTTTAAGTTCCCCGAAGGAGTGGTGCTCGAGTAGCAAAGGCCGCTAGCAAACTACCCTTATTCAATTAACTTTCTTTTGCTTCATCTCACTTTTAGCTCAGAGTCTCATCTAGTCACTCTAATTGTCAATACATCCACAACTGGTCTAATCTTATCTAGTTAAGTCTTGACAAGGTAATTGGCTGAGGTTTCTAATCCAGACTAAGTTGTGCTCAGTTATCAGGAATTCCCTATTCCTAATCAATAAGTTCAAATAGTTATCACATTATCTCCTACTAACCATAACATTCTACACACATATCATAGACATAAGCAATGTTTAACCAATCATACTGCATTTTGAAGTCTGAAAGAATGAAAACTTTTGGAGAATTTTGGTGAAAAAGTTTGGAGAATTTTGGTGAAAATTTTGGAAGGGTGAAAAATTTTGGGGGAAAACAAGCAAAATCATGCAAACTACTACAGTGCACCGTGCACTGCTACCCCACACTTAAGTCTGACACTGTCCTCAGTGTTCATGCATAGCTAAACTACCCCACACTTATTTGAAAACAAGAAACAAAAACAAAACATAAAAACTCTTACCCGATACTTATTCGACTAACTAAGGGTAAGAAGGGAAATAAAGCATTGAAAGAACTAACAAATAACAAAACACGAAATAAAATGAAAGAGACACTCCCTTTACTCGTTGAGCAGAAGGACTTGCTCAGATCTGTCCATTGGCTCTCGGTATAGTTTTAAACGTTGCCCGTTTACTTTCTGAGAGATGTTATCTTGATCCATGATGATGACTGCTCCAAATAGCGACACCTCTGTAATGGTAAACGGACCTGACCAATAACATTTTAGTTTTCCTGGAAATAATTTCAAACATGAGTTGTATAATAACACTTTATCACCTGGTTTAAAATTTTTCTGGGATCTAAGTCTGTTATCATGTCGAATTTTACTCTTCATTTTAAATTGGAGAGAATTCTCATATGCATTAAACCTCCACTCATCCAATTCATTAAGTTGTAACATCCTATTTTCCTTAGACAAATTATCATCTAGATTGCATTTCTGCAAAGCCCAAAATGCTCTATGCTCTAGTTCAACAAGCAAATGGCATGCTTTTCCGTAAACCAATTTGTAAGGTGACAATCTTGTAGAGGTTCTATACGCCGTACGAAAGGCCCATAAGGCATCATCTAATTTTATGGACCAACTTTACGGTTAACTCCTATAGTTGTGTAATTCTCCTGAGCATCAGTTAAGGTTTTACTAGCATAGTAAATTACATGAAATTTCTTATCACGTCTTTGTCCTAAAGCAACTCCTATTGCATAATCACTAGCATCACACATCAATTCAAAGTGCAAACTCCAATCAGGTGATGTCATAATAGGTGCAGTAGTTAATAGTTCCTTAAGTTTATTAAATGATTTCATGCATTTCTCATAAAAAACGAAAGGAACATCTTTACCCAATAGGTTTGTCAAAGGTCTGGCTATTACTGAAAAATCTTTTATGAAACGCCTATAAAAGCCAGCATGACCTAAGAAACTTCTCACTGATCTTACAGATTTAGGCGGAGGTAGTTTTGAGATCACTTCAATTTTAGCTTTATCTACCTCCATACCTCTCTGCGAAATCTTATGTCCTAAAACAATTCCTTCTTTAACCATGAAATGACATTTCTCCCAGTTTAGAACCAAATTAGATTTTATACAACGTTTAAGCATAGATTCCAGGTTATTCAAACAGTTAACAAATGAGTCACCAAATACTGAGAAATCATCCATAAATACTTCCATAGACTCTCCTAACATGTCATCAAAGATAGAGGTCATGCAACGCTGAAATGTAGCTGGGGCATTACATAATCCAAAAGGCGTCCTTCTATATGCAAATGTTCCAAAAGGGCAAGTAAACGTAGTTTTATGCTGATCTTCAGGAAAGATAGGGATTTGAAAATAACCAGAAAATCCATCAAGAAAGCAATAAAACATGTGTCCCGATAACCTTTCTAACATTTGGTCAATAAAAGGAAGGGGGAAGTGATCTTTTCGTGTGGCAGTATTTAGTTTCCTATAATCAATGCATACACGATGACCAGTGACAGTTCTGGTAGGAATTAGTTCATCATTTTCATTCCTAATAACTGTTATTCCTCCCTTTTTGGGTACTACTTGCACTGGGCTAACCTATTCACTATCAGAAATAGGATAGATTAGTCCGACATCTAGTAATTTAATTACCTCTTTCTTCACCACATCACACACATTAGGATTCAACCTTCTTTGAGGTTGCACACAAGGCTTATACTCATTTTCTAAAAGAATCTTATGCGAAAAAAAACTAGGATTTATACATGGTATATCCGCAATTTTGTATGCAAAGGCTCTTTTATTCCTTCTGAGTATGTCCAGTGTTGACTTCTTTTGTTCTGCAGTCAGGTCTGCTGTAAGAATAATGGGAAGCTTTTTTTCAGCGTCTAGGAAGTCGTAACACAGATGGCTCGGTAATTCCTTCAATTCCACTTCTGGGGGATCTTTTAAAGAGATCTTTTCTAATCTCAACTCATGAGCACCTATCTCAACGAAATCATTAGTACTGGTTTCATAATCAGAAAAGTCAAAGTCATGTTTTTCCAAGGCTAGAGAGTCAATATTTAAGATCGGATAATCGGAGATTAAGTCCAACAGGTTAGTTTCAATCAAATGGTCAAATGCATCCATAGAATAACAATCATCATCGAAATGCATAGGATACTTAAGGGTTTCATTCAAGTTGAAAGTCATATCTTCATTTTCTACCCTTAGTTTTATTTGACCATTGTTGACGTCAATCAATGCCTTAGAGGTAGCTAGAAAAGGTCGACCGAGAATCAAGGGTACATCACTTTCACCATTCATATCCATGACAACAAAATCCACAGGAAAGACAAATTTTCCAACCTTTACTAAGAGATCTTCAATTATCCCCCTAGGAATTTTTACTGTCCTATCAGCAAGTTGTATGCACATTCTAGTCGTTTTCAAATCATGCAAACCTAATTTATCAAATAAACTAGATGTCATTACATTTATGCTAGCTCCTAGATCTGCTAAAGCATGCATATTAGTAATATTGCCTATTGTACATGGCAAAGTGAAACAACCTGGATCTTTCTTTTTGGAAGGCAATTTGTTCAAGAGAACTACCGAACATCCTTCATTAAGAATTACTTTGTCCATGTCAATCTTTCTTTTATTACTAATAATATCCTTCAGAAATTTAGCATATTTAGGCATTTCAGAAATAACATCAAGAAAAGGTAAATTAACGTGAAGTTTACCAAAAGTTTTGAAAAACCTCTCGAGTTGCTCCTTATCTTTATTCTGCATTACTCTTGTAGGGTAAGGTACTCTTGGCCGGTACTCAAGGATGGACTCTTTCTTCTCTTTCTCTACTACTTTGTTTTCAACTACTGTCAGCGTTAATTCCTCGGAGCTATCTTCTTTTTCCTGTACAAAAGTAGACGTGTGAGAAGATTTTGGGAAAGAAGGATTTAGAGTTTTACCAGATCTCAAAGTTAAGGTCTTGCAATCATTTAATAGGTCGGTCCCAGTGTTGCTAAATAGCGTTCCTTGTGACCGATGAGGTAGATGGGTCGATAACTGTCCCATTTGTCTTTCTAATGTCTGCAAGGAGGCTTGTGTGTCCCTGACTATCTGCCCAATCTGCTTCTACCTATTCTCATTTTGATGAATTCTTTCTGCATGAGCTTCCTGGACCTTCCTGTTTGACTCTATCATTTCCTTATTAGAGTCAGCAATGCTCTTCAAAATGTCTTGGAATTCTTGCATTGGATCAACTGGAACGATGTAATTCCTTGGTGCGGGCAGAGCAACTTGCTGGTGATGTGCACAAATCATATACCCTTTTTAGCATGTTTTTAGACATAAATTAGGGCAATATTTGAATGTATTTGATCTTAATTGAATCAAATTGACATAAAATTGCTTAAATTTCGATTTTGGAAGTTTCAGGAGCAAATTGGACGAAAACAGCAAATTTTTGGGCAAAAATGCAATTTTTGGAAATGTTGACTTGGTCAACGGTCCGGGACGGGCGTCCCGAATTCGGGACGGGCGTCCCGACCCAGTCAGACCACCAGGACGGGCGTCCCAATCCAGGACGGGCGTCCCGAAGCACCAGAATTTGTCCCACATCGAATTTTTTGGAATTTTTCACTCCAGAAAGCTGCTATAAATACCCCAGGCCTCCAGGAGTTGAAATCATTCCTCTCCACTCGATCTGAGTCATTCAGAGACTTCCAGTGTACAATTCTCGAGTACACAAGTCACCGAGAGACTCGGGTTTCAGTTTCAGTTTTCTTTCTTTCTTTAGTTTTTCGTTTTCCTAGTTTCTGAGAAATAGTCTCAGATCTTAGGCCTCGATAGATAGGTTCGTTTTTGGTATTCATAGAATACCGGGATTTCGTTAGGAGATCCTAAGAGAGAGATAGGGTGCGTGTTCTTAGTCAGATTAGGGCAATTTGCTTAAGCCCGGGATGTAAGGTAAAGCAATTGCTACTAGGTCTGAGGAGCGTTCTCCGAAGGCTCTGCCGAGCAGAGTAGGATCGAGCAGTCAGGAGCATACAGGAGCTGCAGCGCCGGCTGGACCTGCATAGAGTGGTGATTACTTTATGACAGTGGGTCCCCTAAACGAGGTTCTGTATGTTTACGCATTGTTTTATCTAAATATTAATTTGAATATCAGATTACGATTCTTATGAATATCTGTTTTATATGTTGAAGTTATTATGATTTTCCGGAAATGGCCACCTGCTTAAATATTCATTATGTCTCCATGTCTAATGCCGTTCTTTTAAACTGAAATTAGGGTTATAGACAATTCCTAACCACGGTCTATTCATAACCTGTTTAGTTTAACAGGCATCAATTAGTATTGGTGTCTGCCATACTAGATAAAATAATCTGCGGAACACCCTGTTGGTTGAAAGTAGTCTAGGTAGGCTGAGTAGAGTATTATGCCGGTGGTTATGAGACGAGCAGCATGATACCGAAGTGACATAGGGTACCGTTCATTGCTGACTTTAGTCCGAGCCGTGAGTAGGGCCGTTACCCTTAACGATGGGGCTGGTAGCGTAGAAACTCAGATGTGGTAGCCTTTAGACACAGAACATAGTTGCAATCCAGGCCAAGACATGTCTAAAATACTCGAATATAGGTCAATCAACATATAGTAACAGTATAACATAGAATCAGGACTCATCTATAAAACACTTTTAAGATTAATTAGACTTAAACCTAGTGGAGAATGAATCACCCTCTCATCAAAGTATTTGATGAAGATTGCATAACTGGATCATAAGATAGGAGTTAGGATAAAAGGCTAGTTACTACTAAGCCGTTGCCACTTTCCTGGGAGTACGATATTAGTAAAATAAAATCGTAGATACTTTCCAACAGACTAGCTACACGATAGGTACTCTGCCTTAGGTTCTGATTGATTAAGTGACATAAATTGAATGCTAAAGTGACAGTTAGTAAGACTCAGTCCTTAATTACTCATAATCAACATAGGTAAATAAAGCCTATCTTTTAGCATACCAATCGGAACGCATCAGATTTTTGGCGCCGTTGCCGGGGAAATATCATAATGAATTTAGGACTCCTGATCAAAATTCTAGACACCGATCAAAATTCTAGATACTTATGATAGGTAACGGTAGTAACCTAGACTTTAGACCCAACACTTATGTTATACCAGTTAGACAATCAATTTCCGAAATATAGGATTATCATAACTAATTAATTTTAGATAATATCTGAAATTAAGACACTTAGGATAATCAAATTTTAGAAAAGTATTCTAAAACCATATTAAGGAAATTTACCTGCTTTCAACATAAAAAGAAAAAAAAATGTTAAAAATTTAAAATCCCAAAAAGAATGTATCTTTCTTGCTCAATGGTGAGTTGTTCCTTATCCCTATCTCTTGTTTGTTTTAGTTGTTTTCTTAGTTGCTCTTTTTCG
Source organism: Asclepias syriaca (assembly GCA_027405835.1). Taxonomy (NCBI): domain Eukaryota; kingdom Viridiplantae; phylum Streptophyta; class Magnoliopsida; order Gentianales; family Apocynaceae; genus Asclepias; species Asclepias syriaca. The sequence continues at coordinate 11,758,184 of CM049930.1, forward strand.
TATTTTTCTTCCTTTATTTAATTTCGAAGAAATAAAAATGGAAATGAGGATAAAATATATTTTCTTCTAAGTTGTAAAATGTTGGCTTAGATTTTTATCTGGAAGAAACTCTATTTTAGAATTTTCTTAGAGTCATGTCGGCCTTATTAGGATGAGTTATGAAATAGTTTTTCCTTAATAGCCAGACCTTTGAATGTTCTATTGGAAAAAGGATGTTCCTTTTGTTTTGCTGATGATTGCATGAGAATTTTTAAAACCAAAAGGAATTATTGCACCCATTATGACATCACCTGATTAAAATCTGCTTTTTGAATGAATATGTGATGTAGTAAGAACTGTTTTAGACAGAAACATGATAAGAAAGTTCATGTATGATAAATCCTAATCTTATCTAGTCTTGTCTAAAAACAATAGGTTACACTGATCACTCTGAGATGTCTGTGTTCAATAAAACTGATACTGAACCATAATTGATTAAGTTAGGTTTTATTGTTACCTGAGTTTGATATAGAAAGAAGGGGTAAGAAAAAGGGTTGAAAATCTAGAAAGCAAACCATTGGTCTAGATTAGAAAACCCCGAGTTAGAGGCTAGTGTAATAATGATAAATTTCTGGATGAAAACTTATTTGCATTGTTTGCTATGTATAATAATTCTCATCTGTGGTTTATTGCAAATTATCTAGTCACTAAATAAGTTCCAAGTGATATGACTTATCAGCAAAAGAAGAAATTCTTTGCTGATTTGAAATATTACTACTGGGCAGTTTCTCTTCTATTTCAAATTTTTGCAGATCAGTTGATCAGAAGATGTATCTCAGAAGACGAAGGCCACAAGAGTTTAGAGCATTGCCTTAAAGAATCTACGGGAAACCAATTGACTACTATCAACACTGTCCGGAAAGTGTTGAAAGCAGGATCTTGTTGACCCACCATAGTCAAGGACTTTTGTATCTCTGATACAGTCCTGCGATGCTTGCCAAATAACAGGTAACACATCTTCCAGAGATCATCTACCCCAGCGACGTACACAGAATGTTGCAACCGTTGATATCAGGGGTATTTCGAATCCTTTTCTCTTTCTTCCTTTGAACATAATTACATCATAGTAGTCGTGGAACACTTTTCGAAAATAGCCTGAACCACAGGCATTACCTACTAATGATGTTAAAGTCATGTGCAGATTCTAGTTGTTTTCCAGATTCAGAGTGCCAATGTTTTAGGAAGAAATGTTCAGCCTGTGTATCAAATCTGTGAAGTCTACTAAGTACCACACTTTAGCAGGGATTGCTATGGGAATGACTGACCATTCCAAAAGAGGTAGGAGTAGGTTACTGCAGAATACTGCTCCAATGGGAAATGCATACAATCCCAGCTAGAGGAATCATACGGGATTTAGCTGAGGAATAATTTGGAAGCTGGAAACTTTCAGAAGACACCACCACAGCAAAACCCACACTCGCAGAATCAATGGATGAGATACTAGCAACAATTAAAGCCAGACCAGTGCAAGCAAGTGATCTACCAAGAGGTAACGAAGGGTCGAAGGATATAGAGGAATTTGGCGTTGTATCAGGAGCATAGCAATGGAGGAGCTTGCATTCCCTGCATACCAATCAGCTGTGAGAAACTTTCCCGAGGAAGTCTCAAACACCTGGGCCTAGATCTACACAACTGGAGCCCCCTACCACCACAGCTTCACCAAAACTTCAGATATCTTTTCTTCCATTCGAGACTTGCATGCAATACCTTTACTAACATTGGCAGGTAGGCACACCAATCCAAAGAAGTCTCATTCCTAGACACGTTCCTTCTGGACACGTTGCTACGATTACGAGAAACTTTGTAGATGATTCGAGGAAACAGTCCTTGGGGCTTGAATCATTCATCAAATGGATATGCCACTACCTAGAGCTCGACAATGAAGGATCGGAGCTGGTGTCATCCGTTCCAATATCTAGAGCTTGCAGAGTCAAGAACACCTCAGCAATAACACATGGCTAAGGTGAAGAGCCAATTGACAGATCAGAGAAGACCCTTCTGCTCGCGACATGAAGGGAGTTTTTCTAATCCTCATGATCCTTTACTTTTATTTTATTTGTTTTGTGTTCTGTTTTGCTATCCTTCTTGGTTTGTTGCCTTATTTTCTCTCTTACCCTTAGTTAGTCGAATAAGTGTGGGGTAAGAGTTCTTTGTTTTGTTTTTCTTCTTATTTGCAAATAAGTGTGGGGTAGTTTAGCTATGCATGAACACTGAGGACAGTGTCAGACTTAAGTGTGGGGTAGCAGTGCACGGTGCACTGTAGCAGTTTGCAAAATTTTCGCATGATTTTGCTTGTTTTTCACATACTTTCACACCCTTCCAAAATTTTTTAAAAATAATTTTTCATTCTTTCAGACTTCTAAATGCAGTATGATTGGTTAAACAATTGCTTATGTCTATGATATGTAGGTAGTATGTTATGGTTAGTAGGAGTAGGAGATAATTATAGCTATCTTGGACTAATTGATTAGGAATAGGGAATTCCTGATAACTGAGCACAACTTTGTCTGGATTAGAGACCTCAACCAATTACCTGTTCGAGACTTAACTAGATAAAATTAGACCAGTTGTGGATATATTGGCAGTTAGGATAACTAGATGAGACTCTGAGCTAGAAGTGAAAAGAAATTAAAAGAAGTTAATCAAATAAGGGTAGTTTGCCAGCGGCCTTCGCTACTCGAGCACCACTCCTTCGGGGAATTTAAAGCCTGATGCCCTAAGGTCGTATAGATCTGGGAGTCATCGGAGTGGGACTCGCTACATGGGTAGTTGAAGTTGACGTGTTCTAAGCAGACTCAAAATACCCTGAATCTATAAAATAACTAAATGCTAAAACATTAAAAATCTGATCACCAAAGCTCAGAACTCAAAAAGTTGTCTGTTGTTAATATGTCTAGCGATAGGTCGAAGTGTTATCTGGTAGTAGTTAAGACAAGAGTACATTGTGTTGACTATCTGGTCTGGACTAGTACACACACTACACATCAGGAAGACCTTGTGACTGAGAAAAAGTTCAACCTAGTTGTTAAGTTATTTCCTGCTTGATTGTAACAATCTGCTAGAGACATTTGAGACCTTGTCATAGCAACCTAACCAGTCAGACCTGTGTTAAGAATTGTTTGAATAACTTTTGGAGTAAAAACATGACTAGAAAATTTAAGTGACTACACATATGATTTAAAATCACTAACTTCAGGTAGACTTTGCTTGAGGACAAGCAAAAAGCTAAGTGTGGGGTTATTTGATGTGCACAAATCATATACCCTTTTTAGCATGTTTTTAGACATAAATTAGGGCAATATTTGAATGTATTTGATCTTAATTGAATCAAATTGACATAAAATTGCTTAAATTTCGATTTTGGAAGTTTCATGAGCAAATTGGATGAAAACAGCAAATTTTGGGGCAAAAATGCAATTTTTGGAAATGTTGACTTGGTCAACGGTCCGGGACGGGCGTCCCGAATTCGGGACGGGCGTCCCGACCCAGTCAGACCACCAGGACGGGCGTCCCAATCCAGGACGGGCGTCCCAATCCAGGACGGGCGTCCCGAAGCACCAGAATTTGTCCCACATCGAATTGTTTGGAATATTTCACTCCAGAAAGCTGCTATAAATACCCCAGGCCTCCAGGAGTTGAAATCATTCCTCTCCACTCGATCTGAGTCATTCAGAGACTTCCAGTGTACAATTCTCGAGTACACAAGTCACCGAGAGACTCGGGTTTCAGTTTCAGTTTTCTTTCTTTCTTTAGTTTTTCGTTTTCTTAGTTTCTGAGAAATAGTCTCAGATCTTAGGCCTCGATAGATAGGTTCGTTTTTGGTATTCATAGAATACCGGGATTTCGTTAGGAGATCCTAAGAGAGAGATAGGGTGCGTGTTCTTAGTCAGATTAGGGCAATTTGCTTAAGCCCGGGATGTAAGGTAAAGCAATTGCTACTAGGTCTGAGGAGCGTTCTCCGAAGGCTCTGCCGAGCAAAGTAGGATCGAGCAGTCAGGAGCATACAGGAGCTGCAGCGCCGGCTGGACCTGCATAGAGTGGTGATTACTTTATGACAGTGGGTCCCCTAGACGAGGTTCTGTATGTTTACGAATTGTTTTATCTAAATATTAATTTGAATATCAGATTACGATTCTTATGAATATCTGTTTTATATGTTGAAGTTATTATGATTTTCCGGAAATGGCCACCTGCTTAAATATTCATTATGTCTGCATGTCTAATGCCGTTCTTTTAAACTGAAATTAGGGTTATAGACAATTCCTAACCACGGTCTATTCATAACCTGTTTAGTTTAACAGGCATCAATTAGTATTGGTGTCTGCCATACTAGATAAAATAATCTGCGGAACACCCTGTTGGTTGAAAGTAGTCTAGGTAGGCTGAGTAGAGTATTATGCCGGCGGTTATGAGACGAGCAGCATGATACCGAAGTGACATAGGGTACCGTTCATTGCTGACTTTAGTCCGAGCCGTGAGTAGGGCCGTTACCCTTAACGATGGGGCGGTAGCGTAGAAACTCAGATGTGGTAGCCTTTAGACACAGAACATAGTTGCAATCCAGGCCAAGACATGTCTAAAATACTCGAATATAGGTCAATCAACATATAGTAACAGTATAACATAGAATCAGGACTCATCTATAAAACACTTTTAAGATTAATTAGACTTAAACCTAGTGGAGAATGAATCACCCTCTCATCAAAGTATTTGATGAAGATTGCATAACTGGATCATAAGATAGGAGTTAGGATAAAAGGCTAGTTACTACTAAGCCGTTGCCACTTTCCTGGGAGTACGATATTAGTAAAATAAAATCGTAGATACTTTCCAACAGACTAGCTACACGATAGGTACTCTGCCTTAGGTTCTGATTGATTAAGTGACATAAATTGAATGCTAAAGTGACAGTTAGTAAGACTCAGTCCTTAATTACTCATAATCGACATAGGTAAATAAAGCCTATCTTTTAGCATACCAATCGGAACGCATCAGCTGGTTCTGCGGATAGGGCAGTTGTTGAGGCCTTTTCTAGAAGTTAGCAGTCCCGGAATTATTTCTCCCTTTGAATCCCGGATGGTTGTTCCAGGTGGGATTGTAGGTATTTCCTATAGGAGCAGAGTTAACTGCATCTACTTGTTCTATATCCTCTGGAATAGTCAATATTCCATTACCATAACAATCTCCACTAAAATGCGGTCCTTGGCAAAATTCGCAGACTTGATACACTGACTGAACGCTTTTCCCTTGTTGGAAAGCATTCAGTTGATTAGTAATGTTGGCCTTCAGTGCCTCAAATTGATCATCAGTGGAGGCGAGGGCCGCATTTGTTGGTTGCTTCTTAGCTCGGCCACTTGTGCGCCAGTTCTTGTGATACGCAAAAATAGTATCACCTTTTTAGCATGTTTTTATATATGATTTAGGGTGAAATTGAGGGTGAAATTGATCTTAATTGTTTATTATTTACTTAATTTCACATTTTTTATGATTTTGGAAATGTCATGTGAAAAGTAGACGAAAACAGCAAATTTTGGGGCAAAAACGCAATTTTTGCAAATGCTGACTTGGTCAAAGGCTCAGGACGGGCGTCCTGACCCAGTCAAAGCACCGGGACGGGCGTCCATGACTTGGGACGGGCATCCCGACTTGGTCAACAGACTAGGACGGGCGTCCCAATCCGGGACGGGCGTCCCGGACCCCCAAATCAAGTCCCACATCGAATTTTTGATGAAAAATCACCCCGGGAAGCTGCTATAAATACCCCAGGCCTCCAGCACTGGTTTCCAGTGTACAATTCTCTAGTACACAACTCACTCAGAGACTCGGATTTCAGTAGAAGTTTTCTTTCTTTCCTTTTTTGTTTTTCATTTTTCTTAGTTTCTGAGAATTAGTCTCAGATCCTAGGGTTCGATAGATAGGTTCGTTTCTGGTATTCATAGAATACCCGGGATTTCGTTAGGAGATCCTAAGAGGGCTCTAGGCGTTCGAAGAGTCAGTCCACAGGGCTGGGCTTAAGCTGGGTATTAAGGTAAAGCCCAGTTACTAGGCTGAGGAAGCGTCCTCCGAAGGTTCTAGCGAGCAGAGTCGGGGCGAGCAATACGACATATATAGCAGTACGCTCCATCGGCGAGACTACGTAAAGGGTGATTTCTTTATGGCATCAGTCCCTCTGTCCCTCTCTTATATGTTGTTATTGTGGTGTTCCAAAAATTGATTATGAATACGAGATTACGATTTGTATGAATATTTGTTTTATATGTTGAAGTTGTTATATTTTTCTGGAAATGGCCACCTGCTTAATATTCACTATGTCTGCATGTCTAATGTGCTCTTTTAAACTAAAGTTAGGGTTACAGACAATTCCTAACCACGGTCTAATCATAACCTGTTTAGTTTAACAGGCATCAATTAGTATTGGTGTCTGCCATGCTAGATAAAACAACCTGCTAAACACCCTGCTTGTTAGAGTAGTCTAGGTAGGCCGAGCTGAGTCCGATTATGCCGGCGGCTAGGGCAAGCGGCATGGTCCCCGAAGTGACATAGGGCTTTCATGGATGCCTTCGTCCTGAACCGTGAGTAGGGCTGTCAATAAGGTAGGGCGGTTTATTAGAGACCTCGGATGTGGTACGCCTTTAGACACAGAACATAGTTGCAATCCAGGCTAAAATATGTCTAAAATACTCGAATATAGGTCAATCAACATATAGGAACAGTATAACATAGAATCATGACTCATCTATAAAACACTTTTGGGATCAATTAGACTTAAACCTAGTGGAGAATGGATCACCCTCTCATCAAAGTTATTGATGAAGATTGCATAACTGGATCATAAGATAAGAGTTAGGATAAAAGGCTAGTTACTACTAAGCCGTTACCACTTCCCTGGGAGTACGATATTTAACTTAATAAAATCGTAGATACTTTCCAACAGACTAGCTACACGATAGGTACTCTGCCTTAGGTTCTGACTGATTAAGTGACAATAATTGAATGCTAAGTGACAGTTAGTAAGACTCAGTCCTTAATTACTCATAATCGACATAGGTAAATAAAGCATATCCTTTAGCGTACCAATCGGAACGCATCAGATTTTTGGCGCCGTTGCCGGGGAAATATCATAATGAATTTAGGATTAAAGGCCACAATTCTAGAGACTTATGATAGGTAACGGTAGTAACCTAGACCTTAGACCTACACTTATCTTATACTAGTTAGACAATCAATTTCCGAAATATAGGGTTATCATAACTAATTGATTTTAGATATTATCTGGAATTAAGACACTTAGGATAACCCAATTTTAGAAAATTATTCTAAAACCATATTGAGGGAATTTAATGGCTTTCGAAATTAAACATAAAAAGAAAAAAAAATGTTAAAAATTTAAAATCCAAAAAGAATGTATTTTTCTTGCTCAACGGTAAGTTGTTCTTCTTCCCTATCTCTTGTTCTTTCTTAGTTGTTTTTTTCGTACATTTGTTTCTCTTTTTCGTTTTTTTCCCTATTACTTAATTTCGAAAAAAATAAAAATGGAAATGAGGATAGAATATTTTTCTGAGTTGTCAATTTTTGCCTCAGGTTTTAATCTGGAAGAAATATCATTGTGGAATTTTCTTAGGTCATGCTTAGTCTATTAGATAGAATCATGAAATAAATTTTTTTTTAATAGACAAACCTCTGAGTATTCTAATGAGAAAGGATGTTCCTTTTGTTTGATGATAAATGCATGAGATTGTTTAAACCAAAAGGAATTACTGCACCCATTATGACATCACCTAATTGGAATTTGCTTTGTGAATTAATATGTGATACTAGTGACCATGTAGTAATGATTGTTTTAGGAAATAGGCATGATTAGAACTTCATATTACACACTATGCAAGTAAGACCTTTTACTGATGCCTAGTAGAACCTTACCACCACTGAAAAGGGATTACTAGTTATTGCATATGCCTATGATACATTCATGCCATGCCTAGTCTAAACAATAGTATACACTTATTACTTTACTCTAAGATATCTGTTCAATAAAACTAATGATGAACCAAGATTGATTAGTTAAGTTCTATTGAATTTGATATAGAAAGACGGGATAAGAAAAAGGGCTAAAAATCTAGAAAGCAAACCTTTGGTCTAGATTAGAAAACCCCGAGTTAGAAGCTATTGACGAGACAGTAGTATCAGATAAACTTCTGAATGAGAAATTATTTGCTATGAATAATGATTCTCCTCCGTAGTTTATTGATATTACTAATTATCTAGTTGCTAATTATTCCCAAGTGATATGACTTATCAACAAAAGAAGAAATTCTTTGTTTATTTGGAATGTTACTACTAGGGAGATCCGTTTTTCTATTTTGAATCATTACAGGGTAAGTGATCAGAAGATGTATCTCAGAAGACGAAGGACACAAGATTTTGGAGCATTGCCCTAAAGAATCTACGGGAGACCAATTGACTACTATCAACACTGTCCGGAAAGTGTTGAAAGCAGGATCTTGTTGACCCACCATATTCAAGGACTTTTGTATCTCTGATACAGTCCTGCGATGCTTGCCAAATAACAGGTAACACATCTTCCAGAGATCATCTACCCCAGCGACGTACACAGAATGTTGCAACCGTTGATATCAGGGGTATTTCGAATCCTTTTCCTTTCTTCCTTTGACACTAATTACATCATAGTAGTCGTGGAACACTTTTTCAAAATGGCCTGAAGCACAGGCATTACCTACTAATGATGTTAAAGTCATGTGCAGATTCTATGAGAAGTTGTTTTCTAGATTCAGAGTGCCAATGTCTTAGGAAGAAACGTTCAGTCTGTGTATCAAGTCTGTGAAGTCTGCTAAGTACCACACTTTAGCAGGGATTGCTATGGGAATGACTGACCATTCCAAAAGTGGTTGGAGCAGGTTACTGCAGAATACTGCTCCAATGGGAAATGCATACAATCCCAGCTGGAGAAATCATACGGGATTTAGCTGAGGAATAATTCAGAAGCTGGAAACATTCAAAAAGACACCACCACAGCAAAACCCCTACTCGCAGAATCAATAGATGAGATACTGGCAACAATTAAAGCCAGACCAGTGCAAGCAAGTGATCTACCAAGTGGTATCGAAGGGTCAAGGGATATAGAAGAATTTGGCGTTGTATCAGGAGCATAGCAATGGAAGAGCTTGCATCCCCTGCATACCAATCAGCTGTGAGAAACTTCCCCGAGGAAGTCTCAAATACTTGGGCCCAGATCTACACAACTGGAGCCCCCTACCACCACAACTTCACCAAAACTTCAAGTATCTTTTCTTCCATTCGAGACTTGCACGCAATACCTTTACTAACATTGGCAGGAAGGCACACAAATCCCAAGAAATCTCACTCCTGGACACGTTGCTATGATTGTGAGAAATCTTACAAATGATTCGAGGAAGTAGTCCGTGGGGCTCGAGCATTCATCAAATGAATAGGCCACTACCTAGAGCTCGACGATGAAGGATCGAAGCTGACGTCATCCGTTCCAATATCTAGAGATTGCAGAATCAAGAACACCTCAGCAATAGCACATGGCTAAGGTGAAGAGTCAATTGACAGCCCAGAGAAAACCCTTCTGCTCGAGGCAAGAAGGGAGTTTTTCTAATCTCATCTTCCTTTACTTTTATTTTCTTCATTTTTGTGTCCTGTTTTGTTATTTCTTTGGTTGTTTTATTTTCTCTCTTACCCTTAGTTAGTCAAATAAGTGTGGGGTAAGAGTTTTCTATTTTGTTTTTGTTTCTTGTTTTCAAATAAGTGTGGGGTAGTTTAGATATGCATAAACATTGAGGACAGTGTCAGACTTAAGTGTGGGGTAGCAGTGCACGGTGCACTGTAGTAGTCTGAGAAACTTTTTGCATGCTTTTGCTTGTTTTCCCCATATTTTCACACCCTTCCAAAATTTTTCATAATTTTTCCATCTTTCAGACTTCTAAATGCAGTATGATTGGTTAAACAATTGCTTATCTCTATGATATGTAGGTAGTATGTTGTGGGTAGTAAGAGATAATTGATAACTATTGCTGAACCTATTGATTAGAAGTAGGGAATTCCTGATAATTGAGCACAACTTAGTCTAGATTAGAGACCTCAACCAATTACCTTTTCAAAACTTAACTAGATAAAATTACACCAGTTGCAGGATGCATTGACAATTGGAATGACTAGATGAGACTCTGAGCCAAAAGTGAAAAAGAAAAAAAAAGTGAGCTAATTAAAATAGGGTAGTTTGCCAGCGGCCTTCGCTACTCGAGCACCACTCCTTCGAGGAACTTAAAGCCTAATGCCCTAAGGTCGTATAGATCTAGGAGTCATCGGAGTGGGACTCGCTACATGGGTAGTTGAAGTTGACGTGTTCTAAGCAGACTCAAAATACCCTAGAAAATCTATAAACGAAAGGAATCAATAAATGCTAAATGATAGAATCTGATCACCAAAGCTCAGAACTCAGAAAGTTATCTGTTGTCAGTGTGTCTAGCGATAGGTCGAAGTGTTATCTGGTAATAGTTAAGACAAGAGTTTATTGTGTTGACTATCTGGTCTGGACTAGTACACACACTACACATCAGGATGACCTTATGACTAAAAGAAAAGTTCAACCTAGTTGTTAAGTTACTTCCTGCTCAACCCTAACCAACTACTAGAGACATTTGATACCTTATCATAGCAACCCAACCAGTCAGACCTGTGTTAAGAATTGTCTGAAGAATTTTTGGAATAAAAACATGACTGAGAATTTTAAGGGACTGCACATACGGTTTAGAATCACTAACTTCAGGTAGACTTTGCTTGAGGACAAGCAAAAAGCTAAGTGTGGGGTTATCTGATACGCGAAAATCGTATCACCTTTTTAGCATATTTTTATATATGATTTAGGGTGAAAATGAGGGTAAATTGATCTTAATTGTTTATTATTTACTTAATTTCACAGTTTTTATGATTTTGGAAGTGTTAGGTGAAAAGTAGACGAAAACAGCAAATTTTGGGGCAAAAACGCAATTTTTGGAAATGCTGACTTGGTCAAAGGCTCAGGACGGGCGTCCCGAATTCGGGACGGGCGTCCAGGACTCGGGACGGGCATCCCGACTTGGTCAACAGACCAGGACGGGCGTCCCGAACCCCCAGATCAAGTCCCGCATCGAATGTTTGATGAAAAATCACCCCGGGAAGCTGCTATAAATACCTCAGGCCTCCAGCAGTTGAATTCATTCCTCTCCACTCGATCTGAGTCATTCAGTGGTTTCCAGTGTACAATTATCTAGTACACAAGTCACTCGGAGACTCGGATTTCAGTAGAAGCTTTCTTTCTTTCCTTTTTTGTTATTCGTTTTTCTTAGTTTCTGAGAATTAGTCTTAGATCCTAGGGTTCGATAGATATGTTCGTTTCTGGTATTCATAGAATACCCGGGATTTCGTTAGGAGATCCTAAAAGGGCTCTAGGCATTCAAAGAGTTAGTCCACATGGCTGGGCTTAAGTTGGGTATTAAGGTAAAGCCCAGTTACTAGGCTGAGGAAGCGTCCTCCGAAGGTTCTGGCGAGCAAAGTCGGGGCAAGCAATACGACATATACAGTAGTACGCTCTATCGGCGAGACTACGTAAAGGGTGATTTCATTATGGCATCAGTCCCCCTGTCCCTCTCTTATATGTTGTTATTGTGGTGTTCCAAAAATTGATTATGAATACGAGATTACGATTTGTATGAATATTTGTTTTATATGCTGAAGTTGTTATATTTTTTCGGAAATGGCCACCTGCTTAATAATCACTATGTCTGCATGTCTAATGTGCTCTTTTAAACTAAAGTTAGGGTTATAGACAATTCCTAACCACGGTCTAATCATAACCTGTTTAGCTTAACAGGCATCAATTAGTATTGGTGTCTGCCATGCTAGATAAAATAACCTGCTGAACACCCTGCTTGTTAGAGTAGTCTAGGTAGGCCGAGCTGAGTCCGATTATGCCGGCGGCTAGGGCAAGCGGCATGATCCCCGAAGTGACATAGGGCTTTCATGGATGCCTTCGTCCTGAACCGTGAGTAGGGCCGTCAATAAGGTAGGGCGGTTTATTAGAGACCTCGGATGTGGTACGCCTTTAGACACAGAACATAGTTGCAATCCAGGCCAAGACATGTCTAAAATACTCGAATATAGGTCAATCAACATATAGGAACAGTATAACATAGAATCAGGACTCATCTATAAAACACTTTTGGGATCAATTAGACTTAAACCTAGTGGAGAATGGATCACCCTCTCATCAAAGTTATTGATGAAGATTGCATAACTGGATCATAAGATAAGAGTTAGGATAAAAGGCTAGTTACTACTATGCCGTTACCACTTCCCTGGGAGTACGATATTTAACTTAATAAAATCGTATATACTTTCCAACAGACTAGCTACACGATAGGTACTCTGCCTTAGGTTCTGATTGATTAAGTGACAATAATTGAATGCTAAGTGACAGTTAGTAAGACTCAGTCCTTAATTACTCATAATCGACATAGGTAAATAAAGCCTATCTTTTAGCATACCAATCGGAACGCATCATCTTGCTATTCCTATAGAGCCTCTCCAGAGCGTTTCTAGCATTTACATCACTCATTCTATTGAATCCTCTCTGGGGATTGAGTCCATCAAGAACTTGTTTACCCATGTCTGTCATACTCCCGTAAAATTGCTGGATCAGCAGTGCTTCAATAAGTCCATGTTGGGGGCAGAGCCTGAGTAGCTCCTTGAATCTGTCCCAAGCTTTGATTACTGTCTGATCAGCAGCTTGAGTAAAACTGGATAGAGCCCTTCGATATTCTAGGACCCTTGCTACAGAGTAGTACTCTTCCAAGAAGGCTTTGCTTAACTCGTCCCAAGAGGTGATGGAGTTATTAGGTAGCTGGGCCAACCATCTCTTAGCCCTATCCCTCAGTGAGTAGGGAAAGAGGTTTAGTTTGGTTACTTCTGCAGTATGATCTCCCTTGAGGCCTTCGCAGAGAGAAGAGAAATCATATAAGTGTTCCAGTGGATTCTCGGCTGCAGTTCCTTCAAACTGAACCCGATTAAGAATCAACTGGATCACATTCGGTTTAAATTCATAGCGAGGGTTCCCAGGGATTTGGATGGCGGATGATACTGGAACAGTCTGTGGATGGATGTAGGATTCGAGGGGAGGTCTCTCAGCGGCCATCTCTGTTCTTCGTCTATTAGCTGTACGAATGAGACGTTCAGGACTCTCAACTGGTGTTTCAGGGTTAGCTTCTGAAGTTCGAGTCATGCAACTACAGAGAAGAATACGTTTAGGCCTGAGCAAACTGGTTAGTGGAGTTACACGGAAAGTGAAAAATTAAAAATTCGGAAGAAGAACAACTATTCAATTATGAAAGGGGAAAAGAAAATCATACAAAAGATAGGAAAAAGAACAACTTACCATTTGAACAAGAAAAGTACAATTTTTTTTTTATTTTAAATTTTAACATTTTTTTCTTTTTATATTTCGAAAGCAATTAAATTCCCTTAATATGGTTTTAGAATAATTTTCTAAAATTTGATTATCCTAAGTGTCTTAATTCCAGATAATATCTAAAATTAATTAGTTATGATAACCCTATATTTCGGAAAGTGATTGTCTAACTAGCGTAAGATAAGTGTAGGTTTAAAGTCTAGGTTACTACCGCTACCTATCATAATTCTCTAGAATTTTGATCAGGAATCCTAAGTTCATTATGATATTTCCCCGGCAACGGCGCCAAAAATCTGATGCGTTCCGATTGGTATGCTAAAAGATAGGCTTTAATTTACCTATGTCGATTATGAGTAATTAAGGACTGAGTCTTACTAACTGTCACTTTAGCATTCAATTGTTGTCACTTAATCAATCAGAACCTAAGGTAGAGTACCTATCGTGTAGCTAGTTCTTGGAAAGTATCTACTATTTTAATTTATTAATATCGTACTCCCAGGGAACTAGTAACGGCTTAGTAGTAACTATCCCTTAATCCTAACATTCATCTTATTTATCTAATCAGTCAATCGATAATCAATACTTTGAGATTGATTGGTGATCCCAATCACCCATAACAAGCAAATAACATTCAAGAGTAGACAGGCATTCATCAATTTAAGCTCAGTTATTACAATTTGTTTGACCTTATCTTCGAACATTTTAGATATATCTTGATCTCTAAGGCAATTATGCAATGTAACCATCTGTTTACCATATCCGAGCCTGGTGTATTCACCCCTACCTTGGGATGATCCTTCTCATTTGTCGGATTAAAGTATCCATGAACGGTACCCTATGTCACTTCGGTATCATGCCACTTAACCCTAGGATTGGCCTAGCGTACAAACTCGGCTTTATTAGGGTACTCTAACAAACATGGTGATCTGTTTTGTTATTTCTTCCTAATCTGGCAGACCTTTTACAGTCTGTTAAACTAAACCGGTTATGATTCAGGCCTTGGTTAGGAGTTGTCTATAACCCTAGTTTAATTTAAAAGGACACGATAATTCAACATTCATAATGATAATTCTAGCTCTATGATCTTCCCGGGAAAATGAACAGTATCTCAAATTGTAAAACATGTATGATATATAGAATTCAGTATCAAATTAATATTCAGATAAAACAATTCAAAAACATACAGAACCTCATCTAGGGGACCCACTATCATAAAGTAATCACCGCTTTATGCAAGTTCAGCCGGCGCTGCAGCTCCTGTATGCTTCTGACTGCTCGATCCTACTCTGCTCGGCAGAGCCTTCGGAGAACGCTCCTCAGACCTAGTAGCAATTGCATTACCTTGCATCCCGGGCTTAAGTAAATTGCCCTAATCTGACTAAGAACACGCACCCTATCTCTCTCTTCGGATCTCCTAACGAAATCCCGGTATTCTATGATACCAAAAATGAACCCTATCTAGTCGTAATCTAAGATTCTGAGACAGACTCTCAGAAAGCAAAGAAAACGAGAAACTCTCTAAGAATAGAAATAAACTTATACTGAGCCCGAGTCTCTCAGTGACTTATGTACTCGAAAAAAATGTACAATCAAAGTCACTAAATGACTCAGATCGAGTGGAGAGGGATGATTTCAACTGAGGAAGGGCTTACCCACTCACTATCTGAGATAGGGTAGATAAGTCATGCATCTAACAGTTTGATTACTTCTTTCTTAACAACATCACACACATTAGGATTCAACCTCCTTTGAGGTTGCACACATGGCTTATACTCAGTTTCTAGAAGAATCTTATGCGAACAAAAGCTTGGATTAATACCTGGAATGTCTGCAATTTTGTAGGCGAAGGCTCTTCTATATTTCCTGCATATGTCCATGGTTAGCTTCCTTTGTTCTGCAGTCAGATCAGCTGCAAGAATAATGGGAAGTTTCTTGTTGTCATCTAGGAATTCGTAGCACAGATGAGTGGGCAGTTCCTTCAGTTCCAAGTCTGGTGGTTCTTCAAACGAAGTCCGTTCTTTCTTCATCTCATCGTCACCTATCTCAGTGAAACTATCAGAAGTATTTTCATTTCAGAAGAGTTAAGTTCAGTCTCCTCTAATTCTAGGGAGTCCTCACTCAGGACTTGATAGTTTGAGCATAGGTATGTCACGTTAACTGCAATCAAGTATTCAATAGCATCCACACAAAAGCAAGTATCATCTAAATGCATGGGATACCTAAGGGTCTCATTCAGATCAAAAGTGATGTCATCATTTCCTACCCTTAACTTGATTTGACCATTACTGACGTCTATTAATGCTTTTGAGGTAGCTAGAAATGGCCGACCTAGGATCAGGGGCACTCCTCCTTCCCCATTCATATCCATGACAACAAAGTCCACAGGAAACACAATTTTTTCGACCTTTACTAAGAGATCTTCAATTATTCCTTTGGGGATTTTGACTGTCCTATCTACAAGTTGTATGCACATCCTAGTCGTTTTCAAATCATGCAATCCTAATTTATCAAATAAACTAGATGGCATAAGATTAATACTAGCTCCTAAGTCTACTAATGCATGCATGTTAGTAATATTTCCAATTGTACATGGCAAGGTAAAACAACCAGGATCTTTCTATTTAGACGACAGTTTATTCAACAAAACCGCCGAACACTCTTCATTAAGAACCACCTTGTCCATGTCAAATTTTCTTTTATTACTAACAACTTCTTTTAAAAACTTAGCATACTTTGGCATTTCAGAAATAACATCAAGTAAAGGCAAATTAACATGAATCTGACTAAAATTCTTAAGAAAATTTTCAAATTGCTCCTTATCTTTATTGTGTATAAGTCTGGCAAGGTAAGGTACTTTTGGCCGGTACTTAGGAATAAACTTTGTCTTCCCTTTCCTTGCTACTTCGATTTTGACATCCGTCGGCGTTGGATCCTTGGAGCCTTCTTCTGGTTCCTGCACAAGAATAGGAGGGTCAGATGGTGTGGGTGGAGATGGAGATAGAATTTTACCAGATCTTAGAGTAATGGTTTTGCATTCAGTTTGAGGGTTGGTCTTAGTGTTGCTTGGTAGCGTTCCCTGGGACCTGTGAGAGAGATGGGTGGATAGCTAACCCATTTGTCTCTCTAAGGTTTGTATAGCAGCTTGTGTATTTCTGACTATTTGCTCGGTCTGCTTCTGTCTGTTCTCGTTCTACTGGATTCTTTCTGAGTGAGCTTCCTGGACCTTTCTGTTAGACTCTATCATTTCTTTGTTAGAGTCGGCAATGATTTTTAGCATGTCCCTGAATTCTTGCATGGGGTTAGTTGGAACGATGTAGTTCCTCGGTGCAGGTAGAGCGACTTGTTGGTTCTACGGATATGGCAGTTGCTGAGGTACCCTTTTCTGGAAGTTAATAGTCCCGGAATTGTTTCTCTAGCTGAATCCCGGATGGTTCTTCCAAGTGGGATTGTAGGTATTTCCTATAGGAGCAGAGTTAACTGCATCCACTTGTTCCATGTCCTTTGGAATAGTTAATATTCCATTACCATAACAATCTCCACTAAAATGTGGTCCTTGGCAAAATTCGCAGACTTGATACACTGACTGAACACTTTTCCCTTGTTGGAAAGCATTCAGTTGATTAGTAATGCTGGCCTTTAGTGCCTCAAATTGATCATCAGTGGAGGCGATGACCGCATTTAATGGTTGCTTCTTAACTCGGCCACTCGTGCGGTAGTTCTTGCTATTTCTATATAGCCTCTCCAGAGCGTTTCTAGCATCTACATCACTCATTCCATTGAAACTGCTCTGAGGGTTGAGTCCATCAAGAACTTGTTTACCCATGTCTGTCATACCCCCGTAAAATTGCTGGATCAGCAATGCTTCGGTAAGTCCATGTTGGGGGCAGAGCCTAAGTAGCTCCTTGAATCTGTCCCAAGCTTCGATCACTATCTCATCCGCAGCTTGAGTAAAACTGGACAGAGCCCTTCGATATTCTAGGACCCTTGCTGCAGAGTAGTACTCTTCTAGGAAGGCTTTGCTTAACTCGTCCCAAGAGGTGATGGAGTTATTGGGTAGCTGGGCCAACCATCACTTAGCTCTGTCCCTCAGTGAGTAGGGAAAGAGGTTTAGTTTAGTTACTTCTGTAGTATGATCTCCCTTGAGGCCTTCGCAGAGAGAAGAGAAATCAGATAAGTGTTCCAGCGGATTCTCGGCAAAAGTTCCTCCAAACTAAACCCGATTAATAATCAACTAGATCACATTCGGTTTAAGATCATAGCGAGGGTTCCCAGGGATTTGGATGGCGGATGATACTGGAACAGTCTGTGGCTGGATGTAGGATTCGAGGGGAGGTCTTTCAGCAGCCATTTCTGTTCTTCGCTTGTTAGCTGTACGAATGAGACGTTCAGGATTCTCAACTAGTGTTTCAAGGTTAGCTTCTGAAGTTCGAGTCATGCAACTACATAGAAGAATATGTTTCAGCCTGAGCAAACTGGTTAGTGGAGTTTACACGGAAAGCGAAAAATCAAGAATTTGGAAGAAAACAACTATTTAATTATGAAAAGGAAAAAGAAAGTCATACAAGAGATAGGAGAAAGAACAACTTACCATTTGGACAAGAAAAGTACAATTTTTTCGGATTTTAATTTTAACATTTTTTTCTTTTATATGTCGAAAGCAATTAAATTCCCTCAATATGGTTTTAGAATAATTTTCTAAAATTTGATTATCCTAAGTGTCTTAATTCCAGATAATATCTAAAATTAATTAGTTATGATAACCCTATATTTTGGAAATTGATTGTCTAACTAGAGTAAGATAAGTGTTGGGTTTAAAGTCTAGGTTACTACCGCTACCTATCATAAGTTTCTAGAATTGTGATCAGGAATCCTAAATTCATTATGATAATTCCCCGGCAACGGCGCCAAAAATCAGATGGCTTCCTGACTGATATGCTAAATAGGTGTTATTTTACCCTATGTTGATTATGAGTAATTAAGGACTGAGATTGACTAATTGTCACATTTAGTCTCTATGGTGTCACTTAATCAGCCAGAACCTAAGGCAGAGTACCTATCGTGTAGCTAGTATGTTGGAAAGTATCTACGATTTTATTAAGTTAAAGATCGTACTCTCATGGAAGTTGTAACGGCTTAGTAGTAACTAGCCTTTTATCCTAACTCTTATCTTATGATTCAGTTATGCAATCTTCATCAATAACTTTGATGAGAGGGTGATCCATTCTCCACTAAGTTTAAGTCTAATTAAACCTAACAGTGTTTTATAGATAATGTTCTGATTCTATGTTATACTGTTCCTACATGTTGATTGACCTATCTTCGAGTGTTTTAGATGCATCTTAGCCTGGATTGCAACTATGTTCTGAGTCTAAAGGTGTACCACATCCGAGATCTCTGATAAACCGCCCCATCGTTAAGGTTGACGGCCCTATTCACAGTTCGAGCTAAAGACATCCATGAAAGCCCTATGTCACTTCGGGGATCATGCCGCTCGCCCCTAACCGCCGGCATAAACGCTCAACTCAGTGACTTATGTAATCGAGGAAAGTGTACAATCGAAGTCACTAAATGACTCAGATCGAGTGGAGAGGGATGATTTCAACTGAGGAAGGCCTAGGGTATTTATAGCAGCTTTCTGGAGTGATTTTTCTTCAAACATTTGATGTGGGACTCTGAATTCTGGTTCGGGATGCTCGTCCTAGATTGGGACGCCCGTCCAAAATCAGGGTCAGCAAAATGAAATAATAAAAAAAACAACAAAGTCAAACGACTCCGACTGCTATTTTACCCTTTGCAACTGGGCACCCTGCACAACGGGATTCTGGCACACCGAGCATTCAGAAGAAACCCCCCCCCCTCGGGTGCAACTTCCACATTGGGTACTCCGACAGATCCTCGAGCCCCAGCTCTCTCCGCCGCTCATCCACCACCGGCCCGCCTATCCCACAGGCTTGGCGACTCTCATCAGCAATAAATTCGCTGGTCAGGAAAACTTTGGACTGAGTTTTGGGACTCTCACCTAACTCACTCCGGACAAAGTCTAAAAACCTCTTATCCGAATCGGAGTACATGGTGTTCCTTTTTAGGGAAAGCCAAGGACGAAGTGACCTACACTTCGGGTAAAATGCGAAGCCTGTTCTGGACTCCACACAAACCCACTTCTCCCTCCACTGACTCAACTTATTGGGAGGAGGTTCAAAAAGGGTAACTACGCTAGGACGTGGACGAAGTGACAACATGAGGTTATTCATACGGAGGACGGTGAAGAAAGTCCTCAACAAATTTTTGGAGACCTCTACACCTATTCTCCTACACAACACTATAAGGGCAACGAAGTACCTAACTCCGTTTAGATGGACATGGGCGGATTGACATCTAACTAAGTTCAAAAAATCGCAAAATGCGGGGGTCTAAAGGCAAGCTGAGGCCAGAAACGAAGTGGTCATAGGGGATGTGGATGTAGGAGTCAGACATAGCCCCACACTCTGGAAGGTAGATTAACCTAAATCTACTTCGGCAATCTCACTGGACAAAAGGGGGAGTCTACGCTAAGGGTGTTTTTCTTAAGGGCGAAGCCCCCCTCCAACCGGTTTTTGGTTTTCGGAAGATCTTTAGAGTGGCCGGAGTCCGCATCCTTGCCTTCGAGGATACTGGAGTCATACACATCTTCGGACGACAAGCCCACGACTGTGACTCGGACACCCGTGTGCCTAGGACCTAAGGGAATCGCCTCAGGGATACTCGGGCCGGCGTCAGACCCTTCGGACGAAGTGTGGGCACTCTCACGGTTGGCAGGATTGGATCTATCGAAGCTGGTCTACGAAGTGGAGCTCGAAGAGCTAGACTCCACCGCAACTACTGGGACCTCGAAACTCTCTGAATTAGACATATCTACAAACACAAAACAAAAGTCCTATCAGAAACTAAAGTCCTTTCACTCCGATCATCATTTCAGGAACTAAAAGTCTGCTCACTCCGCCTTCAACCAGTTCAACATTCCTGAACAATTTTTACCCAAAAAAAACCCATCCCAAACCCACTACATACGCTCATAAACCATCATTTTCCCAGAAAAGCTATTTCCTCAAACACACTGAAACCCTCGAAAACACCCAACGAATAGAAACAAAGTGAAAACAGAAGAAAACCTAGGCTACAACACCTCTCTTACCTGTAGTAGTGTATGAAGTGGAAGAAGCTTGAGGAAATTGCAGAAGGCAGAGAATCACCGAGAATGAATGAAAAAGAACGGAAGGGTTTTTAGAGAGGTTTGGCAAGAAAGGGCAGATAACCTTTAAACTTGGGAGGAAACAGGCAAATTTTTACAGAAAAGGTAAAAAAGGATGTCAACAAGGCAAGTGGCCTATTTATAGAAGGGGGAAAAATTCAAAAACCGTGAAGCTTCCTCAACAAGCTTCGCCCGACCCGACTCCAACCGGGTCGAGGTCACACCAGAGGTCACTTCTCTGACAGCTCACGTGCGGTGCCATCATTGCACGCGCATGGGGAAGTGTGAAAGACGCTGCCTCTGGACACGTGAACGGCTAGCTGCCCTCTCGGTAATCGAAACACCATCATAGGAATCTGACCTCGCGCCA
This sequence comes from Asclepias syriaca, assembly GCA_027405835.1. Taxonomy (NCBI): domain Eukaryota; kingdom Viridiplantae; phylum Streptophyta; class Magnoliopsida; order Gentianales; family Apocynaceae; genus Asclepias; species Asclepias syriaca. The sequence goes on from CM049930.1 coordinate 11,779,307, forward strand.
GGAAGAGCAATCGTCACCAGGGACTTTGGTCACCCCGTCAACATGTCCCAGCTCGACTCACAATGAAGACACTCCGCCAGGTCACACCTCCTTGCTAGGTGTTACACCGCTTCGCCAAGTTACACCTCTTCAGGTGTTACACCACTTCTCCAGGTCAGACCTCTTCGACAGGTTACACCTCATCGCTGGGTGTTACACCATTTTACCAGGTTACACCTCTTCGGGTGTTACACCACTTCGCCAGGTTGGACCTCTTCGCTAGGACGCACCCACTCGGGTTGCTCACGCCCACTCCGGGTTGCTCACACCCTCTCGGGTCACTTTCACTGCAGGTTACACCCTCCTGGGTTACACCTCCTCAGGTTACACGCCCTCGGCTCACACCTGTTCGGAAACTATTAATGACAAAACAAGCAGCCCGGAGAACAAGAGATTTCTAGTACCGTCGAAGCAAACGAGCCCTTGCCTCATCCACTTCGACGAGGGGCCACTGAGAGGTATGAAAATACCCTCACGCTGACAAGGCAAGTACACTAAGCATACGAGACCCACCAGATACACATGTCAGTCCAGCTGGCATGACATGGAAGCTCCCACTTCGCCATACACGAGCTGGACCATGGGCTACATGGTCACTCCGACTTGCCACATGCCGAAGTCACTACACTTCACTACTCTGATCGAATTCACTGATCAACCACATTTCTGATGGTCAACGTTTGACTCAATCACAGTCAAAGATTCTCCTAACAACCTGCTAAAAAGGGGGGATCTCATATCTCCCACAATATCCGGTAACCATCAGATTTCACTAACAAATCACCCAAGCTACTTGGCAAGGGCGGTAAACTATATATAGGCGTCTAAAACCTACATATCACTGGGCCTAAACCCTATATATCACTGGGCCTAAACCCGTTGGTGTTTTGGGGGTGCTGCCCCCGAGCTCCCACCCGCTGTCCGGGCAGCAGGACCCCTGAGGCAGGGGCTTCGCCCCCGAAGTGTCCTCAAAATATTTACCAAGTCCAACACAACATGCATAACACATATTCATATAATCATAGTTCAATATTCATAATACATATTTGGACGAACACAATACAGACATATAAAGAGAGGGACAAAGGGACCGATGCCATAAAGTATTCACCCTTTACGTAGTCCGCTGATGGAGCAACAGCTTGTATATGTTGGACTGCTCGACCCGACTCTGCTTGACAGAACCTTCTAAGTACGCTTCCTCAGCCTAGTAGTTGTACTTTACCTTAATACCCAGCTTAAGCACAACCCTGTTGACTGACTCTTCGAACGCCTAGTGCCCTCTTATTATCTCCTAACGAAATCCCGGGTATTCTATGAATACAAAAAACAAACATATCTAGTCGTATTCTAAGATCTGAGACAGACTCTCAGAAACGAAGAACACGAGACACTCTCTAAAACTATGAATAAACTTATACTAAAAACCTAAAATCACTAAGTGACTTGTATACTATGGAAAACTGTATACTTGAAGTCACTAAATGACTCAGATTGAGTGGAGAGGAATGATTTCAACTGAGGAATGCATGGTGATGCGTTCTGATTGGTATGCTAAAAGATAGACTTTATTTACCTATGTCGATTATGAGTAATTAAAGACCGAGTCTTACTAACTGTCACTTAGTATTCAATTATTGTCACTTAATCAATCAGAAGCTAAGGCAGAGTACCTATCGTGTAGCTAGTCTGTTGGAAAGTATCTACAATTTTATTAAGTTAAATATCGTACTCCCAGGGAAGTGGCAACGACTTACTAGTAACTAGCCTTTTATCCTAACTCTTATCTTATGATCCAGTTTTGCAATCTTCATCAATAACTTTGATGAGAGGGTGATCCATTCTCCACTAGGTTTAAGTTTAATTAAGCCCATAAGTGTTTTATAGATGGGGTCCTGATTCTATGTTATAATGTTCCTACATGTTGATTGACCTATCTATGTCGTATTACTCGCCCCGACTCTGCTCGCCAGAACCTTCGGAGGACGCTTCCTCAGCCTAGTAACTAGGCTTTACCTTAATACCCAGCTTAAGCCCAGCCCTGTGGACTGACTCTTCGAATACCTAGAGCCCTCTTAGGATCTCCTAACGAAATCCCAGGTATTCTATGAATACCAGAAACGAACCTATCTATCGAACCTAGGATCTGAGACTATTTCTCAGAAACTAGAAAAGCGAAAACAAAAAGGAAAGAAAGAAAACTTCTACTGAAATTTGAGTCTCCGAGTGAGTTGTGTACTAGAGAATTGTTCACTTGAAACCACTGAATGACTCAGATCGAGTGGAGAGGGATGATTTCACTGCTGGAGGCCTGGGTATATATAGCAGCTTCCCGGGGTGATATTTCATCAAAATTCGATGTGGGACTTGATTTGGGGGTTCGGGACGCCCGTCCTGGTCTGTTGACCAAGTCGGGACGCCCGTCCCGAGGCCTGAGCCTTTGACCAAGTCAGCATTTCCAAAAATTGCGTTTTTGCCCCAAAATTTGCTGTTTTCGTCTACTTTTCACCTGACACCTCCAAAATCATAAAAACTGTGAAATTAAGTAAATAATAAACAATTAAGATCAATTTACCCTCAATTTCACCCTAAATCATATATAAAAACATGCTAAAAAGGTGATACGATTTTCGCGTATCAGATAACCCCACACTTAGCTTTTTGCTTGTCATCAAGCAAAGTCCACTTGAAGTTAGTGATTCTAAATCATAGTGCAGTCACTTAAATTCCTAGTCATGTTTTTATTCCAAAACTTTATTCAGACAATTCTTAACACAGGTCTCTAGCAGTTTGTTAGGGTTGAGCAAAAGTAACTTAACAACTAGGTTGAACTTTTCTCTTAGTCATAAGGTCTTCCTGATGTGTAGTGTGTACTAGTCCAGACCAGATAGTCAACACAATAAACTCTTGTCTTAACTATTACCAGATAACACTTCGACCTATCGCTAGACACACTGACAACAGATAACTTTCTGAGTTCTGAGCTTTGGTGATCAGATTCTATCATTTAGCATTTATTGATTTCTTTCGTTTATAGATTTTCTAGGGTATTTTGAGTCTGCTTAGAACACGTCAACTTCAACTACCCATGTAGCGAGTCCCACTCCGATGACTCCCAGATCTACACGACCTTAGGGCATCAGGCTTTAAGTTCCCCGAAGGAGTGGTGCTCGAGTAGCGAAGGTCGCTGGCAAACTACCCTATTTTAATTAGCTCACTTTTTTTTCTTTTTCACTTTTGGCTCAAAGTCTCATCTAGTCATTCCAATTGTCAATGCATCCTACAACTGGTCTAATTTTATCTAGTTAAGTTTTGAAAAGGTAATTGGTTGAGGTCTCTAATCCAGACTAAGTTGTGCTCAATTATCAGGAATTCCCTACTCCTAATCAATAGGTTCAGCAATAGTTATCAATTATCTCCTACTAACCACAACATACTACCTACATATCATAGACATAAGCAATTGTTTAACCAATCATACTACATTTAGAAGTCTGAAAGATGGAAAATGTTTGAAAATTTTTGGAAGGATGTGAAAATATGGGGAAAACAAGCAAAAGCATGCAAAAATTTTCTCAGACTACTACAGTGCACCTTGCACTGCTACCCCACACTTAAGTCTGACACTGTCCTCAGTGTTCATGCATATTTAAACTACCCCACACTTATTTGAAGACAAGAAGAAATGAAAACAAAATAGAAAACTCTTACCCCACACTTATTTGACTAACTAAGGGTAAGAGAGAAAATAAAACAACCAACAAAACAAGATACAAAAATGAAGAAAATAAAAGTAAAGGAAGATGAGATTAGAAAAACTCCCTTCTTGCCTCGAGTAGAAGGGTTTTCTCTGATCTGTCAATTGGCTCTTCACCTTAGCCATGTCCTATTGCTGAGGCATTCTTGACTCTGTAAGCTCTAGATACTGGAACGGATGACGTCAGCTTCGATCCTTCATCGTCGAGCTCTAGGTAGTGGCCTATTCATTTGATGAATGGCTCGAGCCCCACGGACTGCTTCCTCGAATCATTTGTAAGATTTCTCACAATCATAGCAACGTGTCCAGGAGGAACGTGTCTAGGAATGAGATTTCTTGGAATTTGTGTGCCTTCCTGCCAATGTTAGTAAAGGTATTTTATGCAAATCTCGAATGGAAGAAAAGATACCTGAAGTTTTGGCGAAGCTGTGGTGGTAGGGGGCTCCAGTTGTGTAGATCTGGGCCCAAGTATTTAAGACTTCCTCGGGGAAGTTTCTCATAGCTGATTGGTATGCAGGGGATGCAAGCTCCTCCATTGCTATGCTCCTGATAGAACGCCAAATTCTTCTATATCCCTTGACCCTTCGATACCACTTGGTAGATCACTTGCTTGCACTGGTCTGGCTTTAATTGTTGCCAGTATCTCATTTATTGATTCTGCGAGTAGGGGTTTTGCTGTGGTGGTGTCTTTTTGAATGTTTCCAGCTTCTGAATTATTCCTCAGCTAAATCCCGTATGATTTCTCCAGCTGCGATTGTATGCATTTCTCATTGGAGCAGCATTCTGCAGTAACATGCTCCAACCACTTTTGGAATGGTCAGTCATTCCCATAGCAATCCCTGCTAAAGTGTGGTACTTAGCAGACTTCACAGATTTGATACACAGACTGAACGTTTCTTCCTAAGACATTGGCACTCTGAATCTAGAAAACAACTTCTCATAGAATCTGCACATGACTTTAACATCATTAGTAGGTAATGCCTGTGCTTTAGGCCATTTTGATAAAGTGTTCCACGACTACAATGATGTAATTAGTGTCAAAGGAAGAAAGGAAAAGGATTCGAAATACCCCTGATATCAAAGGTTGCAACATACTGTGTACGTCGCTAGGGTAGATGATCTCTGGAAGATGTGTTACCTATTATTTGGCAAGCATCGCAGGACTGTATTGAGATACAAAATCCTTGAATATGGTGGGTTAACAAGATCCTGCTTTCAACACTTTCCGGACAGTGTTGATAGTAGTCAATTGGTCTCCCGTAGATTCTTTAGGGCAATGCTCCAAAATCTTGTGTCCTTCGTCTTCTGAGATACGTCTTCTGATCAGTTACCCTGCAATGATTCAAAATAGAAAAACGGATCTCCCTAGTAGTAACATTCCAAATCAACAAAGAATTTCTTCTTTTGTTGATAAGTCATATCACTTGGGAATAATTAGCAACTAGATAATTAGTAATATCAGTAAACTACGGAGGAGAATCATTATTCATAGCAAATAATTTCTCATTCAGAAGTTTATCAGATACTACTGTCTCGTCAATAGCTTCTAACTCGGGTTTTCTAATCTAGACCAAAGGTTTGCTTTCTAGATTTTTAGCCCTTTTTCTTATCCCGTCTTTCTATATCAAATTCAATAGAACTTAACTAATCAATCTTGGTTCATCATTAGTTTTATTGAACAGATATCTTTGAGTAAAGTAATCAGTGTATACTATTGTTTAGACTAGGCATGGCATGAATGTATCATAGGCACATGCAATAACTAGTAATCCCTTTTCAGTGGTGGTAAGGTTCTACTAGGCATCAGTAAAAGGTCTTACTTGCATAGTGTATGAAGTTCTAATCATGCCTATTTCCTAAAACAATCATTACTACATGGTCACTAGCATCACATATTAATTCACAAAGCAAATTCCAATTAGGTGATGTCATAATGGGTGCAGTAATTCCTTTTGGTTTAAACAATCTAATGCATTTATCATCAAACAAAAGGAACATCCTTTCTCATTAGAATACTCAGAGGTTTGTCTATTAAAGAAAATTTTATTTCATGATTCTGTCTAGTAGACTAAGCATGACCTAAGAAAATTCCACAATGATATTTCTTCCAGATTAAAACCTGAGCCAAAAATTGACAACTCAGAAAAATATTCTATCCTCATTTCCATTTTTTTTTCGAAATTAAGTAATAGGGAAAAAACGAAAAAGAGAAACAAATGTACGAAAAAAAAACTAAGAAAGAACAAGAGATAGGGAAGAAGACCAACTTACCGTTGAGCAAGAAAAATACATTCTTTTTGGATTTTAAATTTTTAACATTTTTTTCTTTCTTTTTATGTTTAATTTCGAAAGTAAATAAATTCCCTCAATATGGTTTTAGAATAATTTTCTAAAATTTGATTATCCTAAGTGTCTTAATTCCAGATAATATCTAAAATTAATTAGTTATGATAACCCTATATTTCGGAAATTGATTGTCTAACTAGCATAAGACAAGTGTTGGGTCTAAGGTCAAGGTTACTACCGTTACCTATCATAAGTCTCTAGAAATTTGATCAGGAATCCTAAGTTCATACCAAAAATCTGATGCGTTCCGATTGGTATGCTAAAAGATAGGCTTTATTTACCTATGTCGATTATGAGTAATTAAGGACTGAGTCTTACTAACTGTCACTTAGTATTCAATTATTGTCACTTAATCAACCAGAACCTAAGGCAGAGTACCTATCGTGTAGCTAGTCTGTTGGAAAGTATCTACAATTTTATTAAGTTAAATATCGTACTCCTAGGGAAGTGGCAACGGCTTAGTAGTAACTAGCCTTTTATCCTAACTCCTATCTTATGATCCAGTTATGCAATCTTCATCAATAACTTTGATGAGAGGGTGATCCATTCTCCACTAGGTTTAAATTTAATTAAGCCTAAAAGTGTTTTATAGATAATGTCCTGATTCTATGCTATACTGTTCCTACATGTTGATTGCAACTATGTTCTGTGTCTAAAGGCGTACCACATCCGAGGTCTCTAATAAACCGCCCTACCTTAATGACGGCCCTTCTCACGGTTCGGGACGAAGGCATCCATGAAAGCCCTATGTCACTTCGGGGATCATACCTCTTGCCCTAGCCGCCGACATAATCGGACTCAGCTCGGCCCCTACCTAGACTACTTTAACAGGCAGGGTGTTCAGCAGGTTATTTTATCTAGCATGGCAGACACCAATACTAATTGATGCCTGTTAAACTAAACAGGTTATGATTAGACCGTGGTTAGGAATTGTCTATAACCCTAACTTTAGTTTAAAAGAGCACATTAAACATGCAGACATAGTGAAGATTTAGAAGGTGGCTATTTCCGGAAAAACATAACAACGTCAACATATAAAACAACTATTCATAAAAATCGTAATCTCGTATTCATAATAGATATTTAGAACAAAATAATAACAACATATAAGAGAGGGACATGGGGACTGATGCCATAAAGAAATCACCCTTTACGTAGTCTCGCCGACAGAGCGTACTGCTGTATATGTCGTATTGCTCGCCCTGACTCTGCTCACCAGAACCTTCGGAAGACGCTTCCTCAGCCTAGTAACTGGGCTTTACCTTAATACCCAACTTAAGCCCAGCCCTGTGGACTGACTCTTCGAACTCCTAGAGCCCTCTTAGGATCTCCTAACGAAATCCTGGGTATTCTATGAATACCAGAAATGAACCTATCTATAGAAGCCTAAGATCTGAGACTATTTCTCAGAAACTAAAACAAAACACTAATAAGAAAGAAAACTGAGATCCGACTCTCTGAGTGAGTTGTGTACTAGAGAAGTGTACACTGGAAACCACTAAATAACTCAGATCGAGTAGAGAGGAATGATTTCAACTCCTGGAGGCCTGGGGTATTTATAGCAGCTTTCTGGAGTGAAAAATTCCAAAAATTTCGATGTGGGACAACTTCTGGTGCTTCGGGACGCCCGTCCTGAATTGGGATGCCCGTCCTGGTGGTTTGATTGGGTCGGGACGCCCATCCCGGACCGTTGACCAAGTCAGCATTTCTAAAAATTGCATTTTTACCCCAAAAGTTGCTGTTTTCGTCTACTTTTCACCTGACACTTCCAAAATCATAAAAACTGTGAAATTGAGTAAATAACAATCAATTAAGATCGATTTTCTATCAATTTCACCCTAAATCATACATAAAAACATGCTAAAAAAGGTATATGATTTTCGCGTATCAATGAACACTGAGGACAGTGCCAAAATTAAGTGTGGGGTAGCAGTGCACGGTGCACTGTAGCAGTTTGAAAAAATTTTGCATGCTTTTGCTTGTTTTCCCCATATTTTCACACCCTTCCAAAAGTGTTTCAAAATTCTTCAAAATTTTCCGTCTTTCAGACTTCTAAATGCAGTATGCTTTGTTAAACAATTGCTTATGTCTATGATATGTAGGTAGTATGTTATGGTTAGTAGGAGATAATTGATGACTATTGCTGAACTAATTTATTAGGAATAGGGAATTCCTGATAACTGAGCACAACTTTGTCTAGATTAGAGACCTCAGCCAATTGCTTGTTCGAGACTTAACTAGATAAAATTAGACCAGTTGTGGATATATTGGCAGTTAGAATGACTAGATGAGACTCTGAGCTAAAAGTGAAAAGAAACAAAAGTAAGTTAATCAAATAAGGGTAGTTTGCCAGCGGCCTTCGCTACTCGAGCACCACTCCTTCGAGGAATTTAAAGACTAATGCCCTAAGGTCGTGTAGATCTGGGAGTCATCGGAGTGGGACTCGCTACATGGGTAGTTGAAGTTGACGTGTTCTAAGCAGACTCAAAATACCCTGAATATATAAAGAAAATAACTAAATGCTAAAACATTAAAAATCTGATCACCGAAGCTCAGAACTCAAAAGGTTGTCTGTTGTTAATATGTCTAGCGATGGGTCGAAGTGTTATCTGGTAGTAGTTAAGACAAGAGTACGTTGTGTTGACTATCTAGTCTAGACTAGTACACACAATACACAGCAGGAAGACCCTATGACTAAGAAAAAAGTTCAACCTAGTTGTTGATTTGTTTTCTGCCTGATCATAACAAGCTACTAAAAACATCTGAGACCTTGTCATATCAACCTAACCAGTCAGACCTGTGTTAAGACTTGTCTGAAGAATTTTTGGAATAAAAACATGACTAGGAATTTAAGTGACTGCACTACGGTTTAGAATCACTAACTTCAGGTAGACTTTGCTTGAGGACAAGCAAAAAGCTAAGTGTGAGGTTATCTGATACGCGAAAATCGTATCACCTTTTTAGCATGTTTTTATATTTGATTTAGGGTGAAATTGAGAGTAAATTGATCTTAAATGTTTATTATTTACTTAATTTCACAGTGTTTATGATTTTGGAAGTGTCAGGTGAAAAGTAGATGAAAACAACAAATTTTGGGGCAAAAACGCAATTTTTGGAAATGTTGACTTGGTCAAAGGGTCAGGACGGGCGTCCCGATCCAGTCAAAGCACCGGGATGGGCATCCAGGACTCGGGACGGGTGTCCCGACCTGGTCAACAGACCAGGACGGGCGTCCCAATCCGGGAGGGGCATCCCGAACCCCCAGATCCAGTCCCACATCAAATTTTTGATGAAAAATCACCCCGGGAAGCTGCTATAAATACCCCAAGCCTCCAATTGTTGAATTCATTCCTCTCCACTCGATCTGAGTCATTTATTGGTCTCCAGTGTACACTTCTCCAGTACACAACTCACTTAGAGACTCGGATCTCAGTTTTCTTTCTTATTAGTGTTTTGTTTTAGTTTCTGAGAAATAGTCTCAGATCTTAGGCTTCTATAGATAGGTTCGTTTCTGGTATTCATAGAATACCCGGGATTTCGTTAGGAGATCCTAAGAGGGCTTTAGGCGTTCGAAGAGTCAATCCACAGGGCTGGGTTTAAGCTGGGTATTAAGGTAAAGCCCAGTTACTAGGCTGAGGAAGCGTCCTCCGAAGGTTCTGGCGAGCAGAGTCAGGGCGAGCAATACGACATATACAGTAGTACGCTCCGTCGGCGAGACTACGTAAAGGGTGATTTCTTTATGGCCTCAGTCCCCATGTCCCTCTCTTATATGTTGTTATTGTGTTGTTCTAAAGATCTATTATGAATACGAGATTACGATTTTTATGAATAGTTGTTTTATATGTTGACGTTATTATATTTTTCCGGAAATAGCCACCTGCTTAACATTCACTATGTCTGCATGTCTAATGTGCTCTTTTAAACTAAAGTTAGGGTTATAGACAATTCCTAACCACGGTCTAATCATAACATGTTTAGTTTAACAGGCATCAATTAGTATTGGTGTCTGCCATGCTAGATAAAATAACCTGCTGAACACCCTGTTTGTTAGAGTAGTCTAGGGTAAGTCGAGCCGAGTCCGATTATGCAGGCGGCTACGGCAAGTGGTATGATCCCCGAAGTGACATAGGGCTTTCATGGATACCTTCGTCCCGAACCGTGAGTAGGGCCGTCATTAAGGTAGGGCGGTTTATTAGAAACCTCGAATGTGGTACGCCTTTAAACACAGAACATAGTTGCAATCCAGGCTAAGACATGTCTAAAATACTCGAATATAGGTAAATCAACATATAGGAACAGTATAACATAGAATCAGGACTCATCTATAAAACACTTCTAGGATTAATTAGACTTAAACCTAGTGGAGAACGGATTACCCTCTCATCAAAGTATTTGATGAAGATTGCATAACTGGATCATAAGATAGGAGTTAGGATAAAAGGCTAGTTACTACTAAGCCGTTACCACTTCCTTGGGAGTACGATATTTAACTTAATAAAATCGTAGATACTTTCCAACAGACTAGCTACACGATAGGTACTCTGCCTTAGGTTCTGGTTGATTAAGTGACAATAATTGAATGCTAAGTGACAGTTAGTAAGACTCAGTCCTTAATTACTCATAATCGACATAGGTAAATAAAACCTATCTTTTAGCATACCAATCGGAACTGCATCACCCATGTAGCGAGTCCCACTCCGATGACTCCCAGATCTACACGACCTTAGGGCATCATGCTTTAAATTCCCCGAAGGAGTGGTGCTCGAGTAGCGAAGGCGGCTGGCAAACTACCTTATTTGATTAACTTTCTTTTGTTTCTTTTCACTTTTTGCTCAGAGTCTCATCTAGTCATTCTAACTGCCAATATATCCACAACTTGTCTAATTTTATCTAGTTAAGTCTCGAGCGAGGCAATTGGCTGAGGTCTCTAATCCAGACAAAGTTGTGCTCAGTTATCAGGAATTTCCTATTCCTAATCAATTAGTTCAGCAATAGTCATCAATTATCTCCTACTAACCATAACATACTACCTACATATCATAGACATAAGCAATTGTTTAACCAAGCATACTGCATTTAGAAGTCTGAAAGACAGAAAATTTTTGAAATTTTTTTTGGAAGGGTGTGAAAATATGGGGAAAACAAGCAGAAGCATGCAAAAAAAAATTTCACTGCTACAGTGCACCGTGCACTGCTACCCCACACTTTATTCTGGCACTGTCCTCAGTGTTCATGCATATCTAATTACCCCACACTTATTTGAAAACAAGAAACAAAAACAAAATAGAAAACTCTTACCCCACACTTATTTGACTAACTAAGGGTAAGAGAGAAAATAAAACAACCAAAGAAATAACAAAACAAGACACAAAAATGAAGAAAATAAAAAGTAAGGAAGATGATATTAGAAAAACTCCCTTCTTGCCTCGAGAAGAGTTTTCTCTGGGCTGTCAATTGACTCTTCACCTTGGCCATGTGCTATTGCTGAGGTGTTCTTGATTCTGCAATCTCTAGATATTGGAACGGATGACGTCAGCTCCGATCATTCATTGTCGAACTCCAGGTAGTGGCATATCCATTTGAGGAATGGCTCAATCCCCAAGGACTGTTTCCTCGAATCATTTGTAAGATGCATGCTTTTCCGTAGACTAGTCGATAGGGTGAGAACCCCGTAGTGGTCTTGTCTGCTGTACGGAAGGCCCATAATGCATCCTCCAGTTTATTGGCCCAATCCTTACGGTTTAACACCCACGGTCCTTTCTAGGATCTCTTTATGCCCCTATTAGTTACCTCAGCCTGCCCGTTGGTTGAGGATGGTAGGCTGTGGAATGCGATGCTGAATTCTGTACTGCTGAGTATTTCTGCAATTGAGAGTTGCAGAAGTGCGTACCTCGATCACTGATTAGGGCTTTTGGACATCCAACCTGGCGAAAATCTGCTTAAGGAATCTGCATACGGCTCGAGCATCATTAGTAGGTAGGGGCCTGTGCCTCAGGCCATTTTGAAAAATATTCTATAGCTACTAAGATGTACTTCATACCAAAAGAGGAAGGAAACGGACCCATGAAACTATACCCCCATATGTCAAATATTTCTACACTTTGAATTGCCGTTGGGGTAGATTATCTCGAGAAGATATGGTTCCCGCTTTTCTGACAGGCATCGCCGATCCTGTAAATGCTGCGGCGTCTTGAATATGGTGGGCCAGTAAAAGCCTGCTTCTAATACTTTTCGGGCGGTGTTGGCTGCAGCTAAGTGACCGCCTGTTGGTCCGCAGTGACAATGTTCCAGAATTTGGAAACCTTCTTCTTGAGATACACATCTTCTGATCATCTGATTTGCACATATTTTAAATAGAAAAGGATCTTCCCAATAGTAATATTTCAGGTCAGCAAAGAATTTTTTTCTTTGTTGAGCAGTGATATCACTAGGGAGAGTCCGGGTTGCCAAGTAATTTGCTATTCTGCAAACCAAGGGGGTGAGAAAATAGCAAAATAATGCACATAGATTCTCATCCGGGAATTTATCAGATATATTGTCTCATCAATGGATTCTAGGGTCGGATTTTCTCTAACCTAGACAAGTGGTCTGCGGCTAAGTTTTCTGCCCCTTTCTTATCCCAGATTTCTATGTCAAATTCTTGAAGCAATAAAACCCATATAATCAATCTTGGTTTTGCGTCGGTTTTATTGAACAAGTATTTTAGGTGCCGAATGATCAGTATAAACATAGTTTAGACAAGACTAGATAGGATCGAAACTTATCAAATGCATATACTACTACTAATAATTCCTTTTCTGTCGTAGTGTAATTTTCCTGAGCATCAGTTAAGGTTTTACTAGCATAATATATTACATGAAATTTCTTATCATGTCTTTGTCCTAAAACTACTCCTACTGCATAGTCACTAGCATCACACATAAGCTCAAAGGAGACTCCAGTCTGGTGACGTCAGATGGGTGCAGTAGTTAAGAGTTCCTTAAGTCTATTAAAAGCTTTTAGACATTTCTCATCAAAGACAAATGGAACATCTTTTCCGAGTAAATTGGTCAACGGCCTGGCTATTAATGAAAAATCTTTTATGAACCTACGATAAAGCCAGCGGGTCCCAAAAACTCCTAACGGCTCTCACATTTTTGGGAGAGGTAGTTTTGAAATAACTTCAATTTTGCCTTATCTACTTCCATACCTAGGTGTGAGATCTTATGTCCTAAAACGATTCCCTCTTTTACCATGAAGTGGCATTTTTCCCAATTTAAAACCAGGTTAGATTTTATACAACGTTCAACATTAACTCCAAGTTCTTTAGACAAACCTCAAATGTATTACCAAAAACAGAAAAGTCATCCATAAATACTTCCATAGATTTTCCTAACATGTCCTCAAAGATAGCAGTCATACAACGTTGAAATGTAGCAGGTGCATTACACAAACCAAAGGCATTCTTCTATATGCAAATGTTCCGAAAGGGCATGTGAATGTAGTTTTATATGCTGGTCCTCAGGGGAATAGGAATTTGAAAATAGCCAGAAAACCCATCAAGAAAGCAATTAAAACATGTGTCCAGATCTTTCTAACATTTGGTCAATAAAAGGAAGGGAAAGTGATCTTTTCGTGTGGCCGTATTTAATTTTCTATAGTCTATGCATACCGATGACCAGTTACAGTTCTTGTAGGGATTAGTTCATTATGCTCATTCCTAACAACTGTTAAAAACCGCCTTTCTTAGGTACTACCTGCACCGGGCTTACCCACTCACTATCTGAGATAGGGTAGATAAGTCCTGCATCTAACAGTTTAATGACTTCTTTCTTAACAACATCACACACATTAGGATTCAACCTCCTTTGAGGTTGCACACATGGCTTATACTCATTTTCTAGAAGAATCTTATGCGAACAAAAGCTTGGATTAATACCTGGGATATCCGCAGTTTTGTAGGCAAAGGCTCTTCTATGCTTTCTGCACATGTCTACAGTCAGCTTCCTTTGTTCTGCAGTCAGATCAGCTGCAAGAATAATGGGAAGTTTCTTGTTGTCATCTAGGAATTCGTAGCACAGATGAGTGGGTAGTTCCTTCAGTTCCAAGTCTGGTGGATCTTCAAACGAGGTTCGCTCTTTCTTCTTCATCTCATCATCACCTATCTCAGTGAAACTATCAGAAGTAATTTCATTTTCAGAAGAGCTAAGTTCAGACTCCTCTAATTCTAGGGAGTCCTCACTTAGAATTTGATAGTTTGAGCATAGGTCTGTCACGTTAATTGCAATCAAGTGTTCCATGGCATCCACACAAAAGCAAGTATCATCTAAATGCATGGGATACCTAAGGGTCTCATTTAGATCAAAAGTGATGTCATCATTTCCTACCCTTAACTTGATTTGACCATTACTGACGTCTATTAATGCTTTTGAGGTAGCTAGAAATGGTCGACCTAGGATCAGGGGCACTCCTCCTTCCCCATTCATGTCCATGACAACGAAATCCACAGGAAATACAAATTTTCCGACCTTTACTAAGAGATCTTCAATTATTCCCTTGGGGATTTTGACTGTCCTGTCTGCAAGTTGTATGCACATCCTAGTCGTTTTCAAATCATGCAATCCTAATTTATCAAATAAACTAGATGGCATAAGATTAATACTACTCCTAAGTCTGCTAATGCATGCATGTTAGTAATATTTCCAATTGTACATGGCAAGGTAAAACAACCAGGATCTTTCTGTTTAGACGGTAGTTTATTCAACAGAACCGCCGAACATTCTTCATTAAGAACCACCTTGTCCATGTCAAATTTTCTTTTATTACTAACAACTTCTTTTAAAAACTTAGCATACTTTGGCATTTCAGAAATAACATCAAGTAAAGGTAAATTAACATGAATCTGACTAAAATTCCTAAGAAACTTTTCAAATTGCTCCTTATCTTTATTGTGCATAAGTCTGGCAGGGTAAGGTACTTTTGGCCGGTACTCAGGAATAAACTCCGTCTTCCCTTTCCTTGCTACTTCGATCTCGACATCCGTCGGCGTTGGGTCCTTGGAGCCTTCTTCTGGTTCATTCAGTTTGAGGGTTGGTCTCAGTGTTGCTTGGTAGCGTTCCCTGGGACCTGTGAGAGAAATGGGTGGATAGTTGACCCATCTGCCTCTCTAAAGTTTGTATAGCAGCTTGTGTGTTTCTGATTGTTTGCTCGGTCTGCTTCTGTCTATTCTCGTTCTGCTGGATTCTTCTCTGCGTGAGCTTCCTGAATCTTTCTGTTGGACTCTATCATTTCCTTGTTGGAGTCGGAAATGCTCTTCAGCATGTCTCTGAATTCTTGCATGGGATCAGCTGGAACGATGTAGTTCCTTGGTGCAGGCAGAGCGACTTGCTGGTTCTGCGGATATGGCAATTGCTGAGGTACTCTTTTCTGAAAGTTAGTAGTCCCGGGATTGTTTCTCCAACTAAATCCCGGATGGTTCTTCCAAGTGGGATTGTAGGTATTTCCTATAGGAGCAGAATTTACTGCGTCCACTTGTTCCATCTCTTCTGGGACAGTTAATATCCCATTACCATAACAATCACCACTGAAGTGTGGTCCTTGGCAAAACTCGCAGACTTGGTATACTGACTGAGTGTTTTTCCCTTGTTGGAAAGCATTCAGCTGATTAGTAATGCTGGCCTTCAGTGCCTCAAATTGATCATCAGTGGAGGCAACGACCGTATTTACTGGTTACTTCTTAGCTCGACCACTTGTGCGCCAATTCTTGCTGTTCCTGTAGAGTCTCTCCAGAGCGTTTCTAGCATCTACATCACTCATTCCATTGAAACCGCTCTGGGGATTGAGTCCATCAAGAATTTGCTTACCCATGTCTGACATACCCCCGTAAAATTGCTGAATCAGCAATGCCTCGGTAAGTCCATGTTGGGGGCAGAGCCTGAGTAGTTCTTTGAATCTGTCCCAAGCTTCGATCACTGTCTCATCAGCAGCTTGAGTGAAACTAGACAGAGCCCTTCGATATTCTAGGACTCTTGCTGTAGAGTAGTACTCTTCTAGGAAGGCTTTGCTTAACTCGTCCCAAGAGGTAATGGAGTTAGTAGGTAGCTGGGCCAACCATCTCTTAGCTCTGTCCCTAAGTGAGTAGGGAAAAAGGTTGAGTTTAGTTATTTCTGCAGTATGATCTCCCTTGAGGCCTTCGCAGAGAGAAGAGAAATCAGATAGGTGTTCCAGTGGATTTTCGGCTGCAGTTCCTCCAAACTGAACTCGATTTATAATTAGTTGGATCACATTAGCTTTAAGATCATAGCGAGGGTTCCCAGGGATTCGGATGGCAGATGAGACTGGGATAGTCTGTGGCTGGATGTAGGATTCAAGGGTAGGTCTTTCAGCAGCCATTTCTGTTCTTCGCCTATTAGCTGTGCGAATGATTCGTTCAGGATTCTCAACTGGTGTTTCAAGGTTAGCTTCTGAAGATCGAGTCATGCAACTACAGAGAAGAACACGTTTTAGCCTGAGCAAACTGGTTAGTGGGGTTACAGGGAGAGTGAAAACTTAAAAATTGGAACAAAACAAATAACTACTCACAAGGAGAAAACACAAAGGATAGGGAAAAGAATAACTTACCATTTAAACAAGAAAAAGTACAATTTTTTTCAGATTTTTAGATTTTTTAAAAAAAAAATTTTTTCTTTTAATATTCTGAAAGCACGTAAATTCCCTCAATATGGTTCTAGAATAATTTTCTAAAATTTGATTATCCTAAATGTCTTAATTTCAGATAACATCTAAATTAATTAGTTATGATAATCCTATATTTCGGAAACTGATTGTCTAACTGGTATAAATAAGTGTTAGTCTAAGGTCTAGATTACTACCGTTACCTATCATAAGTCTCTAGAATTTTGATCAGGAATCCTAAATTCATTATGATATTTCCCCGGCAACGGCGCCAAAAATCTGATGCGGTTTCCGACCGATATGCTAAATAGGTGTTATTTTACCCTATGTTGATTATGAAAATTAAGGACTGTGATTGACTAATTGTCACATTTAGTCTTTATGGTGTCACTTAATCAGCCAGAACCTAAGGCAGAGTACCTATCGTGTAGCTAGTCTATTGGAAAGTATCTACGATTTTATTAATTTAATTATCGTACTCCCAGGGAAGTGGCAACGGCTTAGTAGTAACTAGCCTTTTATCCTAACTCCTATCTTATAATCCAGTTATGCAATCTTCATCAAATA
The DNA here is from genome assembly GCA_027405835.1 of Asclepias syriaca. NCBI lineage: Eukaryota > Viridiplantae > Streptophyta > Magnoliopsida > Gentianales > Apocynaceae > Asclepias > Asclepias syriaca. Next base: position 11,796,669 of record CM049930.1, read on the forward strand.
CTTTGATGAGAGGGTGATCCATTCTCCACTAGGTTTAAGTCTAATTAATCCTAAAAGTGTTTTAAAGATGAGTTCTGATTCTATGTTATACTGTTCCTATATGTTGATTGACCTATTCGAGTGTTTTAGATATATCTTAGCCTGGAATGCAACTATGTTCTGTGTCTAAAGGTGTACCACATCTGAGGTCTCTACGCTACCGCCCCATCGTTAAGGTAAACGGCCCTACTCACGGCCCGGACTAAAGTCAGCAATGAACGGTACCCTATGTCACTTCGGGGTCATGCTGCTCGTCGCAAAACCGCCGGCATAACTCTCTACTCAGCCTACCTAGACTACTCTAACAAACAAGGTGTTCCGTTGGTTTTTTATCTAGTATGGCAGACACCAATACTAATTGATGCATGTTAAACTAAACAGGTTATGGATAGACCGTGGTTCGGAATTGTCTATAACCCTAGTTTTAGTTTAAAAGAGACTTACATTAGACATGCAGACATAATGAATATTTAGCAGGTGGCTATTTCCGGAAAAACATAAAAACTTCAACATATAACACAACTATTCATAAAATCGTAATCTGATATTCATAATTCATATTTAGAACAAAGCAATAACACATATAAGAGAGGGACATGGGGACCGATGCCATAAAGAAATCACCCTTTACGAAGTCTCGCCTACGGAGCGTACTGCTGTATACGTCGTATTGCTCGCCCTGACTCTGCTCACCAGAACCTTCGGAGGACGCTTCCTCAGCCTAGTAGCTAGACTTTACCTTACGTCCTGGGCTTAAGCCAAGCCCTGTGGACTGACTCTTCGAACGCCTAGAGCTCTCTTAGGATCTCCTAACGAAATCCCGGGTATTCTATGAATACCAGAAATGAACCTATCTATAGAAACCTAAGATCTGAGACTATTTCTCAGAAACTAAAACAAACACTAATAAGAAACAAAACTGAGATCCGAGTCTCTGAGTGAGTTGTGTACTGGAGGCCTGGGGTATTTATAGCAGCTTCCCGGAGTGAAAATCTCTGAAAAATTCGATGTGGGACAGCTTCTGGCGGCTCGGGACGCCCGTCCCGGATTGGGACGCTCGTCCTGGTCTGTTGACCAGGTCGGGACGCCAATCCCTGGTTCTGGACGCCCGTCCCTCTGGCTTGGCTTGGTCGGGACGCCCGTCCCGGACCTTTGACCGAGTCAACATTTCCAAAAATTGCGTTTTTGCCCCAAAATTTGCTGTTTTCGTCTACTTTGCACCTGACACTTCCAAAATCATAAAAACCGTGAAATCAAGTAAATAATAAACAATTAATGTCAATTTACTCTCGATTTCACATTAAAACATACATAAAAACATGCTAAAAATGTGATACGATTTTCGCGTATCACTAGGTTACTACCGTTACCTATCATAAGTCTCTAGAATTGTGGCCAATAATCCTAAATTCATTATGATATTTCCCCGGCAACGGCGCCAAAAATTTGATGCGTTCCGATTGGTATGCTAAAAGATAGGTTTTATTTACCTATGTCGATTATGAGTAATTAAGGACTGAGTCTTACTAACTGTCACTTAGCATTCAATTATTGTCACTTAATCAACCAGAACCTAAGGCAGAGTACCTATCGTGTAGCTAGTCTGTTGGAAAGTATCTACGATTTTATTAAGTTAAATATCGTACTCCCAAGGAAGTGGCAACGGCTTAGTAGTAACTAGCCTTTATCCTAACTCCTATCTTATGATCCAGTTATGCAATCTTCATCAGTGACTTTGATGAGAGGGTGATCCATTCTCCACTAGGTTTAAGTCTAATTAATCCCAAAAGTGTTTTATAGGAGATCATGATTCTATGTTATATTGTTCCTATATGTTGATTGACCTATATTCGAGTATTTTAGATATATCTTAGCCTAGATTGCAACTATGTTCTGTGTCTAAAGGCATACCACATCCGAGGTTTCTAATAAACCGCCCTACCTTATTGACGGCCCTACTCACGGTTCGGGACGAAGGCATCCATGAAAGCCCTATGTCAATTCGGGGATCATACCGCTTGCCCTAGCCGCCGGCATAATCGGACTCGACTCGGCTTACCTAGACTACTCTTAACAAGCAGGGTGTTCAGCAGGTTAGCATGGCAGACACCAATACTAATTGATGTCTGTTAAACTAAACAGGTTATGATTAGACCGTGGTTAGGAATTGTCTATAACCCTAACTTTAGTTTAAAAGAGCACATTAGACATGCAGACATAGTGAATATTAAGCAGGTGGCTATTTCCGGAAAAACATAACAACGTCAACATATAAAACAAATATTCATAAAAATCGTAATCTCGTATTCATAATAAATTTTTGGAACAACACAATAACAACATATAAGAGAGGGACATGGGGACTGATGCCATAAAGAAATCACCCTTTACGTAGTCTCGCCGATGGAGCGTACTGCTGTATATGTCGTATTGCTCGCCCCGACTCTGCTCGCCAGAACCTTCGGAGGACGCTTCCTCAGCCTAGTAACTGGGCTTTACCTTAATACCCAGCTTAAGCCTAGCCTTGTGGACTGACTCTTTGAACGCCTATAGCCCTCTTAGGATCTCCTAACGAAATCCCGGGTATTCTATGAATACCATAAATGAACCTATCTATAGAAGCCTAAGATTTGAGACTATTTCTCAGAAACTAAAACAAAACACTAACAAGAAAGAAAACTGAGATCCGAGTCTCTGAGTGAGTTGTGTACTAGAGAAGTGTACACTGAAAACCACTTAATGACTCATATCGAGTGGAGAGGAATGAATTCAACTGCTGGAGGCCTGGGGTATTTATAGCAGCTTCCCGGGGTGATTTTTCATCAAAAAGTCGATGTGGGACTTGAACTGGGGGTTCGGGATGCCCGTCCCGGATTGGGACGCCCGTCCTGGTCTGTTGGCCAAGTCGGGATGCCCGTCCCGGTGCTTTGACTGGGTCGGGACACCCGTCCCGAGCCTTTGACCGAGTCAGCATTTCCGAAAATTATGTTTTTGCCCCAAAATTTGCTGTTTTCGTCTACTTTTCACATGACACTTCCAAAATCATAAAAACTGTGAAATTGAGTAAATAACAAACAATTAAGATCAATTTACCCTCAATTTCACCCTAAATCATACATAAAAACATGCTAAAAAGGTGATTTTTCATCAAAAATTCGATGTGGGACTTGATCTGAGGGTTCGGGGCGCCCGTCCTGATCTGTTGACCAAGTCGGGACACCCGTCCCGATGCTTTGACTGGGTCGGGACGCCCGTCCTGAGCCTTTGACCAAGTCAGCATTTCCAAAAAGTGCGTTTTTGCCCCAAAATTTGCTGTTTTTGTCTACTTTTCACCTGACACTTCCAAAATTATAAAAACTGTGAAATTAAGTAAATAATAAACAATTAAGATCAATTTACCCTCAATTTCACCCTAAATCATATATAAAAACATGCTAAAAAGGTGATACGATTTTCGCGTATCAGATATACTGGCAACAATTAAAGCTAGACGAGTGCAAGCAAGTAATCTACCAAGTGGTATCGAACGGTCGAAGGATATAGATGAATTTGGCGTTGTATCAGGAGCATAGCAATGGAGGAGCTTGCATTCCCTGCATACCAATCAGCTGTGAGAAACTTCCCCGAGGAAGTCTCAAATACTAGAGCCCAGATCTACACCACTGGAGCCTCCTACCACCACGGCTTCGCCAAAGCTTCAGATATATTTTCTACCATTCAAAAATTGCATGCAATACCTTCACTGACATTGTCAGGTAGGCACACCGATCCAAAGAAATCTCATTCCTAGACACGTTCCTTTGGGACACGTTGCTACTATTACGAGAAACTTTGCAAATGATTCGACGAAATAGTCCTTGGGGCTTGAGTCATTCCTCAAATGGATATGCCACTACCTGGAGCTCGACAATGAAGGATCAGAGCTGATGTCATCCGTTCCAATATCTAGAGCTTGTAGAGTCAAGAACACCTCAGCAATAGCACATGGCTAAGGTGAAGAGCCAATTGACAGATCAGAGAAGACCCTTCTGCTTGCGACATGAAGGGAGTTTTTCTAATTCTCATATTCCTTTACTTTACTTTTATTTTCTTTGTTTTGTGTTCTGTTTTGTTATTTCCATTATCCTTCTTGTTTTGTTGCTTTATTTTCTCTCTTACCCTTAGTTAGTCAAATAAGTGTGGGGTAAGAGTTCTCTGTTTTGTTTTTGTTTCTTCTTTTCAAATAAGTGTGGGGTAGTTTAGATATGCATGAACATTGAGGACAGTGTCAGACTTAAGTGTGGGGTAGCAGTGCACGGTGCACTGTAGTAGTTTTTGAAAAAAAAAATTGCATGATTTTGCATGTTTTCCCCGTATTTTCACACCATTCCAAAATTTTCAAAAGTTTTCATTCTTTCAGACTTCTAAATGCAGTATGATTGGTTAAACATTTGCTTATGTCTATGATATGTAGGTAGAATGTTATGGATGAGACAATATGATAACTATTTTGAACTCATTGATTAGGAATAGGGAATTCCTGATAACTGAGCACAATTTAGTCTGGATTAGAAACCTCAGCCAATTACCTTTTCAAGACTTAACTAGATAAGATCAGACCAGTTGTGGATGTATTGACAATTAGAATGACAAGATAAGACTCTGAGCTAAAAGTGAAAAGAAACAAAAGAGAGTTAATTAAATAAGGGTAGTTTGCCAGCGGCCTTTGCTACTCGAGCACCACTCCTTCGGGGAACTTAAAGGTTGATGCCCTAAGGTCGTGTAGGTTTGGGAGTCATCGGAGTGGGACTCGCTACATGGGTAGTTGAAGTTGATGTGTTCAAAGCAGACTCAAAATACCCTGAATCTATAAAAGAAAGAAAATCAATAAAATGCTAAATAATTAAGAATCTGATCACCAAGGCTCAGAACTCTGAAAGTTGTCTATTGTTAGTATGTCTAGCGACGGGTCGAAATAATATCTGGTAGTAGTTAAGACAAGAGTATATTGTGTTGACTATCTGGTCTAGACTAGTACACACACTACACATCAGGAATACCTTGTGACTAAGAAAAAAGTTCAACCTAGTTGTTAAGTTGTCAACTGCTTGACTATAACAATCTACTAGAGACATTTGAGACCTTGTCATAGCAACCTAACCATTCAGACCTGTATTAAGAATTGCCTGAATAAGTTTTGGAATAAACACATGACTAGGAAATCTAAGTGACTGAACAATGATTTAGAATCACTAACTTCAGTTAGACTTTGCTTGAGGACAAGTAAAAAGCTAAGTGTGGGGTTATCTGATATGCATAAATCATATCACATTTTTAGCATGTTTTTAGGCAAGATTTAGGGTGAAATTGATAGGAAAGCAGTCTTAATTGATTGTTATTAACTCAATTTCACAGTTTTTGTGATTTTGGAAGTGTCAGGTGAAAAGTAGACGAAAACAGCAAATTTTGGGCAAAAATGCAATTTTTTGATATGCTGATTTCGGGTGGGCGTCCCGAATTCGGGACGGGCGTCCCAACCCAGTCAAAGCACCAGGACGGCCGTCCCAATCTAGGACGGGCGTCCCGAGCACCAGAAGTTGTCCCACATCGAAAGTTTTGGAGATTTTCACTCCAGAAAACTGCTATAAATACCTCATGCCTCCAAGAGTTGAAATCATCCCTCACCACTTGATCTGAGTCATTTAGTGACTTCAAGTGTACAATTTTCTCGAGTACATAAGTCACTGAGAGACTCGGGTTTAGTATAAGTTTTCTTTCTTTCTAGTTAGTGTTTTTGTTTTCTTAGTTTTTGAGAAATAGTCTCAGATCTTAAGCTTCGATAGATAGGTTCGTTTCTGGTATTCATAGAATTCCCGGGATTTCGTTAGGAGATCCTAAGAGGGCTCTAGGCATTCGAAGAGTCAGTCCACAGGGCTAGGCTTAAGCTGGGTATTAAGGTAAAGTCCAGCTACTAGGCTGAGGAAGTGTCCTCCGAAGGTTCTATCGAGTAGAGTCGGGTCAAGCAGTACGACATATACAACAGTACGCTCCATCGGCGAGACTAAGTAAAGGGTGATTTCTTTATGGCATCAGTCCCCCTGTCCCTCTCTTATATGTTGTTATTGTGTTTGTCCAAAGAATGATTTGAATACTGGATTATGATTTCTATGAATATTTGTTTTATATGTTGAAGCTCTTATGATTTTCCAGAAATAGCCATCTGCTTAATATTCATTATGTCTGCATGTCTAATGTAGTTTCTTTTAAACTAAATGTAGGGTTATAGACAATTCCTAACCACGGTCTATTCATAACCTGTTTAGTTTAACTGATATCAATTAGTATTGGTGTCTGCCATATTAGATAAAATAACCTACGGAACACCCTGTTTGTTAGAGTAGTCTAAGTAGGCTGAGTAGAGCATTTATGCCGGCGGTTATGGGCAAGCGGCATGATCCCCGAAGTGACAAAGGGCTTTCATAGTTGTCTTTAGTAGTAACCGTGAGTAGGGCCATTTACCTTGGCGATGGGGCGGTTTATCAAATTACTCAGATGTGGTACACCTTTAGACTCAGAACATAGTTGCAATCCAGGCTAAGATGCATCTAAAATACTCGAAGATAGGTCAATCAACATGTAGGAACAGTATAACATAGAATCAGGACGTTATCTATAAAACACTTTTAGGCTTAATTAGACTTAAACCTAGTGGAGAATGGATCACCCTCTCATCAAAGTTATTGATGAAGATTGCATAACTAGATCATAAGATAAGAGTTAGGATAAATGGCTAGTTACTACTAAGTCGTTACCACTTCCCTGGGATTACGATATTTAACTTAATAAAATTGTAGATACTTTCCAACAGACTAGCTACACGATAGGTACTCTGCCTTTGGTTCTGATTGATTAAGCGACAATAATTGAATGCTAAAGTGACAGTTAGTAAGACTCAGTGCTTAATTACTCATAATCGACATAGGTAAATAAAGCCTATCTTTTAGCATACCAATCGGAACGCATATGCTGGGTTTCGGACTGATATGCTAAATAGGTGTTATTTTACCCTATGTTGATTATGAGTAATTAAGGACTGAGGTTGACTAATTGTCACAGTTAGTCTCTATGGTGTCACTTAATCAGCCAGAACCTAAGGCAGAGTACCTATTGTGTAGCTAGTCTGTTGGAATGTATCTACGATTTTATTAAATAAATATCATACTCCCAGGGAAGTGGTAACCGCTTAGTAGTAGCTAGCCTTTTATCCTAACTCTTATCTTATGATCTAGTTATGCAATCGTCATCAATAACTTTGATGAGATGGTGATCCATTCTCCACTAGGTTTAAGTCTAATTAAGCCTAAAAGTGTTTTATAGATGAGATCCTGATTATATGTTATACTGTTCCAACATGTTGATCGACCTATCTTCGAGTATTTTAGATATATCTTAGCCTGGATTGCAACTATGTTCTGAGTCTAAAGGTGTACCACATCTGAGTCTCTAATAAACTGCCCCATCGCCAAGGTAAACGGCCCTACTCACGTTTCGAGCAAAAGTCAACTATGAAAGCCCTATGTCACTTAGGGGATCACGCTGCTGGCCCTTAACGCCGGCATAAACACTCTACTCAGCATACCTAGATTACTCTAACAAACAGGGTGTTCCGCAGGTTATTTTATCTAGTATGGCAGACACCAATACTAATTGATGCATGTTAAAGTAAACAGGTTATGAATAGACAGTGGTTAGGAATTGTCTATAACCCTACATTTAGTTTAAAAGAAACTACATTAGACATGTAGACATAATGAATGTTAAGTAGGTGGCTATTTCTGGAAAAACATAACAACTTCAACATATATAACAAATATTCATAGAAATCATAATGCAATATTCAAAATTATTCTTTGGACAAACACAATAACAACATATAAGAGAGGGACAGGGGGACTGATGCCATAAAGAAATCACCCTTTACTTAGTCTCGCCGATGGAGCGTATTGCTGTATATGTCGTATTGCTTGACCCGACATTGCTCGCCAGAACCTTCGGAGGACGCTTCCTCAGCCTAGTAACTGGGCTTTACCTTAATACCCAGCTTAAGCCCAGCCCTGTGGACTGACTCTTCGAACGCCTAGAGCCCTCTTAGGATCTCCTAACAAAATCCCGGGTATTCTATGAATACTAGAAACGAACTATCTATCGAACCCTAAGATCTGAGACTAATTCTCAGAAATTAAGAAAAACGAAACACTAAAAGGAAAGAAAGAAAACTTATACTGAAATCTGAGTCTCTGAGTGATTTGTGTACTAGAGAATTGTACACTGGAAGTCACTGAATGACTCAGATCAAGTGGAGAGGGATGATTTCAACTAAAGAAGGCCTGGGGTATTTATAGCAGCTTTCGGAGTGATTTTCTCTCAAAACTTCAATGTGGGATTCAGAATTCTGGTTCGGGACGCCCGTCCGGACCTGTTGACCAGGTCAGGACGCCCGTCATGAACCGGGACGCCCTCCCCGAAGTCCGAACTTCTAAAAAATTGCGTTTTGCCCCGAAATTTGCCATTTTCTTCCACTTTTCACCTGACACTTCCAAAATTATAAAAACTATGAAATTGAGTTAATAACGAACAATTAAGATCGATTTACCCTCACTTTCACCCTAAATCATGCCTAAAAACATGCCAAAAATGTGATATGATTTATGCATATCAATAACCCCACACTTAGCTTTTTGCTTGTCCTCAAGCAAAGTCTACCTGAAGTTAGTGATATGTGCCGTCACTTAACTTCCTAGTCTTGTTTTTATTCCAAAAATTATTCATACAATTCTTAACACAGGTCTAACTGGTCAGGTTGCTATGATAAGGTCTCAAATGTCTCTAGTAGATTGTTAAGATCAAGCAGAAAACAACTCAACGACTAAATTTGAACTTTTCTCTTAGTCACAAGGTTTTCCTGATGTGTAGTGTGTGTACTAGTCTAGACCAAATAGTCAACACAATAAACTCTCGTCTTAACTATTTCCAGATAACACTTCGACCTTGTCACTAGGCATACTAACAATAGACAACTTTCTGAGTTCTGAACTTTGGTGATAAGATTTTTACTTATTTAGCATTTATTGAGTTTTTTTTTCTTTCATAGATTTTTCAGGGTATTTTGAGTCTGCTTTGAACACGTCAACTTCAACTACCCATGTAGCGAGTCCCACTCCAATGACTCCCAGATCTACATGACCTTAGGGCATCAGGCTTTAAATACCCCTAAGGAGTGGTGCTCGAGTAGCAAAGGCCGCTGGCAGACTACCCTTATTTAATTAACTCTCTTTTTGTTTCTTTTCACTTTTAGCTCAGAGTCTCATCTAGTCACTCTAATTGTCAATACATCCACAACTAGTCTTAATTTTATCTAGCTAAGTCTCGAAAAGGTAATTGGCTGAGGTTTCTAATCCAGACTAAGTCGTGCTCAGTTATAAGGAATTCCCTATTCCTAATCAAGAAGTTCAAAATAGTCATAAATCATCTCCTACTAACCATCACATTCTACATACATATCATAGACATCAGCAAATGTTTAACCAGTCATACTGCATTTAGAAGTTTGAAAGAAAAATTTATTTTGAAACATTTTGGAAGGGTGTGAAAATATGGGGAAAACATGCAAAATCATGCAAATACTTTCTCAACTACTACAGTGCACGGTGCACTGCTACCCCACACTTAAGTCTAACACTGTCCTTAGTGTTCATGCATTTCTAATTACCCCACACTTATTTGAAAATAAGAAACAAAAACAAAACAGAAAGGGTTCTTACCCCACACTTATTTGAATAACTATGGGTAAGAAGGAAAATAAGGCAATAAAAGAAATGACAAGAAAACATAGAGAAAACAATGCTGTTATGTCATATCAATCAATGTTACATAGAGATTCATATTTCATACAGCCCAGACATGATCACACACATAGAATGAAAACAACAAAAGAAAAAGAAAAGGAAAGAAAAACTAAGAACCCGGCTCGCCGTCGTTAGGTGGACCAAAGTCTGCTGGAAAGTAGACCTCGGTGTTTTCCACCAGTTGGGAGGTATGTTGATAGATCTCCTTGATCCGGCTGGTGTTCATAGCAATTCTGTCATCCATCATCGTCAGTCGTCTCTCGATTCTATCCATATCTCGACTATATTGGGCCGACAGTTCTGGCAATCCATGTGACATATGTCGTTCGAAGGCAGTGCGTGGAACAAACGTCTCGGACGGAGGTATGTGTGCTGGAACTGCTCCTGGTGTCGAGGCCTGTCCTGGCTGCTCCGTGTGGATGGAGTAGCGCCCATTAGCATCCCCTACGACCATCCCCATGTTCCATAGAATGGTGAGGTCCGTAGGAATGGTGGTCGAGGCAACCTAGGTCAGCTCCGAGGCCTCGATGTCCAACTCCAGGTAGTGAACTACCTGGTGATGAATGGCCTGAGCCCCAGACATTATTTCCGAGTGTCCGTAGCGAAACCTCGCATGATGACCGTGATGAGTCGAGCCATCTCTACTGTGGATCCCATGTGCATGTTGGCCAAGAGGAATGTCTCCATTTTGGTGACATTCCCGGGAGCCGTCTGTCGTCCTGACAAAGTGTGTGCGATAATGGCATATAAGTAACGAAGGGCAGGATAAATACCTGTGGCTTTCGCAAATCCATGCTGGTAGGGAACACCCGTCACACAGATCTGAGCCCAAGTAGTGGAGACGTCTGCAGACGTGAAGTCTCGAACTGCTGTGGTGTAGGCGGGCGTATCCAGCTCGTCTCTCTGCCAGATACCCAAAGCGATGCCGAACTCGGCCATGCTCATCGATCGATCTATTTCGCCCAAGCGAAATGTGATCTACTCCTGATGGTACGTAAACGACGCATAGAACTCACATACCAGTGTTGCGTTGTGTGCGTGTGTCACAAATTGAGAAGATAAGAATATAGAATAAATCAACGCAATCTTAACAAGTGCAAGTATACACCGGTCAACAAGTAATATATGTACCTAAGTACAAGATTATCGATCCCACAGGGACTATGTATGCCAATTACAAAAGCAAATACGATTGTACAAATGGTTAAAAGAATAAAAGAATAAAGAATCATAAAAGAATAAAGAATGATAAATCATGAAACTGAGATTGGTTTAATGCTACAGCGTTCCTACTCCTAACTAAACTAACAGTTAAAGGTTAGCCTACTGGAAATAACCACAAGAGTACTGCAGGTAATACAATGCTGCGACATTCACGCCAAAAATGTAAGTACAAACTAGAGATGAATCTAAGTATACAAAGCATGCTTTCAGTTCCATATCAATGCTACAGCATGTCTGGTTTCACCCAGACTACTTGATCTACTAGTCTAGATCCCCGATAACATACCGTGGACCTAGCGCAACGCTAGGCAGTGAATGTACCGTTGTTCACGCAATTCTCAAGTCCACTGCTACATGATTACAGCTGTTCACGCAGTTCTCAAAATAGCGCCACATAATTCTAATGTAATTACATGAATAAACCAAGCGTTGCCACATACAAGCATTAAACATAAAACAGAAAGTAATGCTGCAACATACTTATCATCATAGTCAAAACAGTGTATTCAACATGCTCATACTTAACTACACCACAACATTTTCAGGTTAAAGATATATATTATGCTGAAATGAATCATGGAAAACAAGGAACAACGTAATGGGAAAAACAGCCCCTAGGTCCATAGTGACACACCAATCAACGGAGTCAACCCTAAGACGGAAAGCACATCACTCCCAAAACATATTTAATCACTCCTTGAACCAAGAATCATGAAGGACAAAGACTAAAGTAATAGGAAAAGATAGTCCCTAGATCCATAGTGACACCAATCAACGGAGTCAAGCCTAAGACGGAAAACATGTCACTTCCCAAAACATATTTAATTAATCCTTGAATACATGTAAACATTCTCATATTACAAAGAACATTTAGTTACAAAAAACTGTAGCAAATTGAGGAAATGGAGAGAGGATTACTCTGGCTGGAAGTCACCCTACTGCCCAAATCGGTTTAATCAATCCGCTGCCCTTCGTTTCCTCTGCTGGATGCTGCTGCTTCTCTACTGCTCAGCTGATGAATGCTTCAGCAAGTCACCCTGCTCACTCTTGTGTTCTTCCCTTCCTAAGAGTTAGTCTAAACTAAGAAGAAAAGCTAAGCTATCCTAAGAGAACTACGAAGAAAAACTGATGCGATTCCGGTTGACGTACTAAAAAGGTGTTATTTTGCCCTATGTCGATTATGATTAATTAAGGACTGTGATTGACTAATTGTCACGTTTAGTCTTATGGTGTCACTTAATCAGCCAGAATCTAAGGCAGAGTACCTATCGTGTAGCTAGTCTATTGGAAAGTATCTACGATTTTACTAAGTTAATTATCGTACTCCCAGGGAAGTGGCAACGACTTAGTAGTAACTAGCCTCTTATCCTAACTCTTATCTTATGATCCAGTTATGTAATCTTCATCAAATACTTTGATGAGAGGGTGATCCATTCTCCACTAGGTTCAAGTCTAATTAACCCTAGAAGTGTTTTAAAGATAAGTTCTGATTCTATGTTATACTGTTCCTATATGTTGATTGACCTATATCGAGTGTTTTAGATATATCTTAGCCTGGAATGCAACTATGTTCTGTGTCTAAAGGTTGTACCACATTGAGTCTCTATGCTACCGCCCCCTATCATTAAGGTAAACGGCCCTACTCACGGTACGAACAAAGACAGTTATGAAAGCCCTATGTCACTTTCGGGGATCACTCTGAAGGCTCGTAATCGCTGGCATAACGCTCTACTCAGCCTACCTAGACTACTCTAACAAGCCAGGTGTTCAGCATGTTATTTTATCTAGTATGGCAGACACTAATACTAATTGATGCTTGTTAAACTAAACAGGTTATGAATAGACCGTGATTAGGAATTGTCTATAACCCTATTTTAGTTTAAAAGAAACTACATTAGACATGCAGACATAATGATTATTTAGCAAGTGGCTATTTCCGGAAAAACATAATAACTTCAACATACAAAACAACTATTCATAAAATCATAATCTGATATTCATAATTGATGTTTAGGACAAAGCAATAAAACATATAGAGAGGGGTATGGGACTGATCCATAAAGAAATCACCCTTTACTTAGTCTCGCCTACAGAGCGTACTGCTGTATACGTCGTATTGCCCGCCCTGACTCTGCTCGCCAGAACCTTCGGAGGACGCTTCCTCAGCCTTGTAGCTAGACTTTACCTTACGTCCTGGGCTTAAGCCTAGCCCTGTGGACTGACTCTTCGAACGCCTAGAGCTCTCTTAGGGTCTCCTAACGAAACCCCGGGTATTCTATGAATACCGGAAACGAACCTATCTATAGAAACCTAAGATCTGAGACTATTTCTCAGGAACTAAAATAAAACACTAATAAGAAAGAAAACTGAGATCCGAGTCTCTGAGTGAGGGGTGTACTGGAAAATTGTACACTGGAAACCACTTAATGACTCAGATCGAGTGGAGAGGGATGAATTCAACTGCTGGAGGCCTGGGGTATTTATAGCAGCTTCCCGGAGTGCTTCTGGCGGGACTGCTTCTGGCGGCTCGGGACGCCCGTCCCGGTTCGGGACGCCCGTCCTGATTTGTTGACCAGGTTCGGGATGCCCGTCCGGTTCAGGACGCCCGTCCCGGTTCAGGACGCCCGTCCTGGTGGTTTGACCGGGTCGGGATGCCCGTCCCGGACCTTTGACCGGGTCAACATTCCCAAAAATTGCGTTTTTGCCCCAGAATTTGCTGTTTTCATCTACTTTTCACCTGACACTTCCAAAATCATAAAACCCGTGAAATCAAGTAAATAGTAAACAATTAATGTCAATTTACTCTCAATTTCACATTAAAACATATATAAAAACATGCTAAAAATGTGATACAATTTTCGCGTATCAAAAACAAACTCTCTAAGATGGCCAAAAGCCAAAACTAAACTACTCTATATTGTTCTTTATGTTGTGTCTATGTTGTGTGTCTCTTCTCTCGGTTTTCTTCATACATATGTAGCCTCTTGTGCACCGAGAGTCCTTGCCAAACTGCCACGTGTCCATGTTTCTGGAATCTTCCTCCAAAGATTCCAACAAAAAGTCAAAATAAATCCCAGCATGCTTCCTGGAGTTTTTGCCATCTTCTTCTGAATGCTGCAGCATTTGCAGCTGGTCTCCCGCTGCATTCTGTGATCTTCTGTCGTTTCCTCCCATGCTGCAGCATTGTCAGCAGAATTTTTTTCTTTTCTTCTGACAGCTGCAGAATTTGCAGCAGAGTTCAGGTACTTTCTGCAGGACTTTTTATCTTTTCCTCTGACGGCTGCAGGGATATCAGCAACATTTCAGCTGCCATTTCTGAAATTTTTGACTTTGTCTTCAACCTTTTTGTTCCCTTGTCGCCATACAAAGAAGCAAACACACACACATATATATATATATATATATATATACAAATATACATATATATATGTGTATATATACATTTAAAACGGATAGGACAAAGGAATTAAATGCATAGTACCGCAGGTTGACCTTTAACATGCCCAGTTGGATTTTTGAATGACCGAAAGGTGTGTGGGTGTATAATATATATATATAGCTGCCAATTTTTCACACTTGTTTCATGCTAGTCACGGTCAACTTGCATCCAACCAAATTTCAAACATCAAAAATCCCCTTTTTACCCTTGTTCCGCCAATTCAATTCAAACTAATTCCCAAGTAACAACAAACAATGCAACTCATCCTTAATTTGAGAGATTAATTCAATTAAATTGACTTTTAGCAATAAATCCTCATAAAAAGGCAAAAAGTGAGAAAACATTAAATCAACACATTTTTATTCACTTTTCCAAATAAAGTCAATTAATTCCCGAATAAAATGTGGAGAATTAGATGTGAATAACTCTATTAAGTTAGAGTTATCACACCCCCAAATCGTCATTGCTCGTCCCGAGCAATGCTGCAGCAATGTGGAAGCAACAAGAATATACATACCCATAAAAACTTTGCTCAGCAAGTTCAGTCAACTTGGGACCAATGATTTCAGAGAAAAATGCAAAATTCAAGTAGTCATAAGTTCCATCCTTAAGTGAATAACCAAATATTAACTAACCCAAGCTCGAAGAATTTCCACTCCAAAGTGTGTGTGTGAATAGTCCATCCTTTTCAATCTCGAGTTCATAAGTCAACATATGGTAATCCTAAGGTTCATTTGGTATCCTCAAACTCAATCTATTATACTCCTCTCCACTAATGTAGCAAATTTAGCAATAAAGATCAAAGAGGTCTTAAACTGGTTGTAATGTAGGCTAGGGCTAAGGTAGGAAAAATATGGATAAAAAGTAGGCTCAAAACTTAGTCCTAGTCTGCCATGAGCTTCTACCCAATGCTATTACTTCCCAAATTTTTTTTTAACGTATCAACCCAAGGAGCATAAAAATTTACACCATGCTTCAGAAATATGTGCAACATTTAACCACAATCAGTATTTAGCATTTATCCTCAAAGAAGCATAACACATATTTCCTTGCCTTTTTTTTTGTTCTTCTTTTTCTTTGTAAAGTAAAGAGGGTGTTTACATCCTTTTTCACATGTTTTCATACACATACCCTCAATACGTAGAGCATTTATATCAGAAGTTCAAATTTTTCTTAAATACCACTAATCCCAAAAAAAAATGATAATGTTGCAGCATTCCTATGTTCCTCCTCATAGCATTCTTTAGTATACCCCCAAACTCATGCTTAACAGTGTTCACAGTAGACTAAGATCAAGTTTTAGGGAGAGCAAAGAATGGATACATGCAAATCATTTAGGATAAGTGGCTCTTTGATAAGGGTGTCAAGAAATTAGGCTTAGGCTCAATCTGGGCTAACTAGGGAAGTCAAATACATTCGGGTAGGCTAGAAAGGTTCAAGCTATTCAAGAACATGCCTCAATCATTTCTATATTACCAAATATACTAGAATTTCGCCTTAAGGAGCATAACAAACGAGTTAAAAATTCTGAACCTTCATACCATAGTGACTCTTTTTTATGAACATGAAATTTCTAAGTAAGACTATGTGCAAGAAATGGGGAGTTTAGAAATAATTTTTACTTAGGGTTAACTAATACCTAATTATTCAAAAAGAACGGTACATTGTCTACAAGAATGTATTTTTGTTTTTAAAACATCATCATAAATCAGGCCCCTAAAGTCTACACTAATCCTGCTGAAATTTAAGTTCTCATGGGTCATGTGAAATGCTGCCACATTATGCAAGCAGGTCATTTATGCCGGATCAATCATTTTGTAAGGCATCCTAAAACAGTTTTTTTTCTTCATACAATGTATCTATGCATTCAACTGGGTCAGAATTTCAGCAAAGAGGTTCCACAAGAGACAGTAGGAAAAATTTTAAATTTAGCACCATTTTTTAACTTTTTGCCATGAGAGGACACCCTCCCCAAAACTCAAAGGGAAGCAATGTCCTCATTGCCATTAACATAGAAGTTCAGTCACAGCAAATTAGCAGGTAAGGCAATGTGCAAAACAAAACACAACAAAACAAAACAAACAAAAGAGTCAAAACAAACTAATCCAAAATCATCATCAAGGAAAGTAAAGCAAAACAAATGAAAGGTAAGGGTGTCCGAGGGCCTGCACAGCAGGCATAAAATAAAAAAACAAAACAGCAATGTAAAAGAAAAGTGCAAAAGTTCAAAATTACTCCCTTCTCGAGGGAGTGTGTCATGGTGTGATGATAACATCATCTTCTGCCATTTGGTTCGGGTCTTCATCTGGATTCAGTTCGGTTGGGAAACTTGGCCAAGGATTGCCAGCCTGCAGATGGTTTCTGGGGAGGGATCTGAGGTGTGCCTCGTATTGCTCGCAGGAGAACCTCCAGAAGATCTGCAGCTGTGCGTGCATGTGCCTCATCATGGCTACAGCATCGTTGGATGTGGATGCTGCAGCATTTGCTGTTGTTGGGGAAGGGTTGTCCATCGGTACTGCTCTTAAAGGAGTTGGAGCATGCGGTGTGCTTTCAGTCTTTGGCTGTGGTGGTGGGGGCAGAATTCGGCGGAGGTCATGAGCTGAAATTGTTCCTTCGGGGTAAAAATCATCATCTTCAATAGGCACCTCTACACCAGCATTTCCCCACTCTTCTTACCTGCACAAGCTCGAATTTGTTCGCACACCAACTTCCCTACGTTGATTGTTCTGCCATTTATGATGCAAGCCAGTAATACTACACGTTCAACTGTCAGCGTTGAACTGTGATTGGTGGGCATTAGTGAGTGGCGCACGAAGTAAAACCATATTTTCGCTTCATTCGTCAGTGATTCCCTTTTACATGTCTTGTTCCCGGTCTTGGATACTGTCCATTCCGTCCCCGGGACGGTTACTTCTTGAAGTACCTTGTCACAAGCTTCCGCATCAGTCAAACAGGAGTAAAAAATCATCCATGTTGTTGTCATAATTCATCAGGTCAAAGAGGCTGTTGATGATCCGTGGGTTCAGAGGCACCAGTTGCTCTCGCACGAAAACAGCGTACACACTGTTGGGCCAAAGGTTTGCATAAAATTCCCGGACAATGCTTGTGTTCAGTTCCACCCGCTGTGAGCAAAACTTCTCCCATCTATTGGGCCGAATTATGTGCCTGCAGGTGTCTGGTAATGGATAATGCATCTCATCCGTTAGGTCAAATCCTAGGTCTTCCAAACACTGCTTTTCTGCATATAGGTCATGCATCCTAGCTTCAGCGTCAACAGAAGAAAATTTCTCCCTGGGTGGGAGTTTCTTGGCTAACTGCTTGACTGGCATTCTGGTATTTGCAAGTAAGACTGAGAAAAAAAATGCAACAGTCATGGACTGTTTTTACCACATAAGCATATTCTCATCAAAGACAACAAAAGCTTCAATACCAGTGAGTGGTGGTGTACCCGAGGGGCAGTTATAACAAAGGAAAAATCAAAGGAAAATATATCTAAGATCAGCACATATATCCGGACTTCCTTCAGTAAATAACACAGAAAGATATCAGCTACTGCCCATCATAAGATAAGTACTACCCATGAAATTTTTTTCAGAATTTCCCAGGGATATCAGTGTGAAGATGTCATTCCGAATTAGATATTATTAGCATCAAAAATATCCCCAAAAGAATTCAGCTCTCTTCTACCCGAAATCATACCTTACCCATTTCAAAGTAAATCCTGTTTTCTGAAAATCCAATTGGAGCCCAGCAAGTCGGAGACATAAAACTCAAATTTTCAATAGCCCAGAACATGTAAACCTATTCTTAAGCACAAAAATTGTAGAAAAATACAGCCGTGACATCTTAACAAGCATGCTTCGAAACACAACAAAAAGGAGGACGATAACCACACATTCTCAAAGAAGTAAAAGAAACATTTCTTTCACCTTTTCTCACAACAGTTTAGAAGTACTAAGAACAAACCATAGCCCACATTTCAGAGAAGAAATAAACAGATTAAAAAAAAGAAATTGTCTAGAGAATCAGAAAAAAACCCATGCATTCTCTGTAAACCCAGAAGAAATACGAGATCTCCGCTGCATTTTCACCGTCTTAGCATCAGATTTGAGCAAGAAAATTTACCTTTTTGTGTTGTGATTCAACCTGGAGATCCTCGGTCGAAATGAGTAGAAGAGAAATGCACAAAAAGTTTTCTTTCTTCCTCTCTTTCTCTTTTTTTTTCGCACACAGTGAGGGTAGTGAGCAGATGGGTGTCGTTTATTATTTTCTTGTACTGAGAAATCCTTAGGTGAATGAGAACAAAGTAATGGAATGTGGGTATCGTTTTCTTTTACCAAGAGGCGTTCAGTTTTCCTTGGAAAGTATGTAAAATGTATCAAATGAAGACATACCTTGGTAAAAGAAGGAAGCTAGAAAGGCTCCTTTTTGTGTCTTGGAAGTCAAAGGAAAGTTTGACTGAATTTTTCTTTTTTTTTTCTTCGCGCTTATCCAATTGTCCTTTGGTTTCTTACCCGAAAATGGTAAGAATGTCTGCTCCAATATATATGTGTATATATATATATATGTATCCTGCAAGTTGTCCTGCTGTGGGGCAAGACAGAACAAGGCGGGAGGTGGCTGTCTGGTACAGGAAATAGGACACAGAATAGGACAAATCAGCAGAAGTAAACTGGAATTAAATTAGAAAAAACCAGAAATTAAAGTCAAACAAATAGTCAACAAAATAAGAACAGAAAATAATAAATAAAAACATAAATAACCGAAGGCTAGAAAATAAAAATAAGTAGTTAGGAAAATAGCAAATAAAATAATTAAAAAGAGAAGAACGGAAAAATAGAAAAGAAAAACAGTAAATTAAAATAAGTAAAACAGGAAGCAATTAAATGAACAAAGAAGAAATAAAAACGGAAAATAAATAAGGAAAAAAAATGAAAAGAAAAACAGAAAATAAAATTGGAGAGTGTTCACTTGAATTTTTCATTTGTGTGGGGTCCACCTAATTCTTCATCATTGACTAATGATAGAGAATTAATGGTTTGCTCTTGATCTCCATCTCTATAGAGTTTTAGTCCATGCCCGTTGACTTTGAATTTGGTCCCCGTTTTGCCATCATCATGTAAACTTTCCTCCATCAATGCATCCGTGGCATCCTCACCTTACTCTTCATCTTTTTCTGCTCGAGAATCACTGGTGGTGATTCGAAAACACTCCTCACCTTCACCATGGAATTTCATGGCTTTGAATACGTTGAATGTGGTTTTATCGTCCTGGAATCTCATGGTTAGCTCCTTTTTCTGCACATCAATAAGAGTCTTTCCCGTAGCTAGGAAAGGTCTTCCTAAAATAATGGGAAATTCCCTATCTGCTTCAAAATCAAGAACAATAAAGTCAGCTGGAAAAATAAACTTATCAACCCTTACCAGGAAGTCCTCAATTTTTTCATCAGGGCGAGCTATAGACCTATCCGCCAATTGCAATGTTACCGTCGTAGGTCTTAACTTACCTATGCCCAACTGTTTGAAAACTGACATAGGCATCAAATTTATGCTAGCACCAAGATCACATAGGGCCATACCACAATATGAGTCTCCAATAAAACAAGGAATATTAAAGCTCCCCAGATCTTTCATTTTAGGGGGCAACTTATCCTGCAAAAAGAAACTGCAGTCTTTGGTTAGTGCAACAATTTCATATTCTCCCAACTTTCTCTTCTTTGTAAGGATATCCTTCATGAATTTCGCATAGTTGGGCATTTGTTCTATGGCTTCCACCAATGGAATGTTGATGTGCAGCTGTTTCAAAATGTCCAGGAACTTCTTGAACTGCTCATCTTGTTTCTTTTTGGCAAACCTCTGTGGAAAAGGCATTCTTTGTTGTACTGGTTTGCTCTCTGGAATATTGCATTGCTGCGGCATTGGCTATGCTGATGCTGCAGCATTCGGCTGTTCTAGAATGGTGCTTTCCTACGGCATTTGTGATGCTGCAGCATTTGGCTCCACTGATTCTTTTGCAACTACTGGAATTTTTGCATTCTGGCTGGACTCACTGGTCGACTCAGCTGCTCCAGACTTCATTTTTGGCTCGTCCAGTATTCTGCCACTTCGTAGTGTTGCCGCTTTGCAATGTGCTTTTCCTTCTCTTCTTGGAAACAATCAATATTTACAAATGCAAACAATCAATATTTACAATCAAATTGACTCCAAAGTCCCCGGCAACGGTGCCAAAAACTTGTGGCGTATTTTTGTGATGTTGTCGCGGTTTGTAAAGATAAAGAATATAGAATAAATCAACGCAATCTTAACAAGTGCAAGTATACACCGGTCAACAAGTAATATATGTACCTAAGTACAAGATTATCGATCCCACATGGACTATGTATGCCAATTACAAAAGCAAATACGATTGTACAAATGGTTAAAAGAATAAAAGAATAAAGAATCATAAAAGAATAAAAGAATAAAGAATGATAAATCATGAAACTGAGATTGGTTTAATGCTACGGCGTTCCTACTCCTAACTAAACTAACAGTTAAAGGTTAGCCTACTGGAAATAACCACAAGAGTACTGCAGGTAATACAATGCTGCGGCATTCACGCCAAAAATGTAAGTACACACCAGAGATGAATCTAAGTATACAAAGCATGCTTTCAGTTCCATATCAATGCTACAGCATGTCTGGTTTCACCCAGACTACTTGATCTACTAGTCTAGATCCTTGATAACATACCGTGGACCTAGCGCAACGCTAGGCAGTGAATGTACCGTTGTTCACGCAGTTCTCAAGTCCACTGCTACATGATTACCGCTGTTCACGCAGTTCTCAAACATAGCGCCACATAATTCTAATGTAATTACATGAATAAACCAAGCGTTACCACATACAAGCATTAAACATAAAAACAGAACGTAATGCTGCAGCATACTTATCATCATAGTCAAAACAGTGTATTCAACATGCTCATACTTAACTACACCACAACATTTTCAAGTTAAAGATATATATTATGCTGAAACGAATCATGGAAAACAAGGAACAACGTAATGGGAAAAACAGCCCCTAGGTCCATAGTGACACACCAATCAACGGAGTCAACCCTAAGACGGAAAGCACATCACTCCCAAAACATATTTAATCACTCCTTGAACCAAGAATCATGAAGGACAAAGACTAAAGTAATAGGAAAAGATAGTCCCTAGATCCATAGTGTCACCAATCAACGGAGTCAAGCCTAAGACGGAAAACATATCACTTCCCAAAACATATTTAATTAATCCTTGAACACATGTAAACATTCTCATATTACAAAGAACATTTAGTTACAAAAAACAGTAGCAAATTGAGGAAATGGAGAGAGGATTACTCTGGCCAGAAGTCACCCTACTGCCCAAATCGGTTTAATCAATCCGCTGCCCTTCATTTCCTCTGCTGGATGCTGCTGCTTCTCTACTACTCAGCTGATGAATGCTTTAGCAAGTCACCCTGCTCACTCTTGTGTTCTTCCCTTCCTAAGAGTTAGTCTAAACTAAGAAGAAAAGCTAAGCTATCCTAAGAGAACTACGAAGAAAAACAAACTCTCTAAGATGGCCAAAAGCCAAAACTAAACTACTCTATATTGTTCTTTATGTTGTGTCTATGTTGTGTGTCTCTTCTCTCGGTTTTCTTCATACATATGTAGCCTCTTGTGCACCGAGAGTCCTTGCCAAACTGCCACGTGTCCATGTTTTTGGAATCTTCCTCCAAAGATTCCAACAAAAAGTCAAAATAAATCCCAGCATGCTTCCTGGAGTTTTTGTCATCTTCTTCTGAATGCTGCAGCATTTGCAGATGGTCTCCCGCTGCATTCTGTGATCTTCTGTCGTTTCCTCCCATGCTGCAGCATTGTCAGCAGAATTTTTGTCTTTTCTTCTGACAGCTGTAGAATTTGCAGCAGAGTTCAGGTACTTTCTGCGGGACTTTTTGTCTTTTCCTCTGACAGCTGCAGGGATATCAGCAACATTTCAGCTGCCATTTCTGAAATTTTTGACTTTGTCTTCAACCTTTTTGTTCCCTTGTCGCCATACAAAGAAGCAAACACACACACATATATATATATATATATATATATACAAATATACATATATATATATGTGTATATATACATGTAAAACGGATAGGACAAAGGAATTAAATGCATAGTACCGCATGTTGAGCTTTAACATGCCCAGTTGGATTTTTGAATGACCGAAAGGTGTGTGGGTGTATAATATATATATATATAGCTGCCAATTTTTCACACTTGTTTCATGCTAGTCACGGTCAACTTGCATCCAACCAAATTTCAAACATCAAAAATCCCCTTTTTACCCTTGTTCCGCTAATTCAATTCAAACTAATTCCCAAGTAACAACAAACAATACAACTCATCCTTAATTTGAGAGATTAATTCAATTAAATTGACTTTTAGCAATAAATCCTCATAAAAAGGCAAAAAGAGAGAAAACATTAAATCAACACATTTTTATTCACTTTTCCAAATAAAGTCAATTAATTCCCGAATAAAATGTGGAGAATTAGATGTGAATAACTCTATTAATTTAGAGTTATCAACCAGCTCTAGGTATGTCGGCTCAGTGACGATGAATACTCGACTGTAGGGTAGTACGTCGAGCATGCGTCTGATTTCCTGCTCAACCTCTAGCGTCTGTACTGCTGCCCAGTCAAGTATTCTGCCAGTCAGTATGGTGCGTCCGATATACCCATGACATCTCTCCTGGTATGCTGGGCTGGAGTTAAACAGCATGAAGGGATGTGCCACTGCATTGACGGTCATGGTGGATGTGATACGGGCGCGTTTGGGAGCCATTTAGGTTGAGAGTGTTTGAGAGATTTGAGAATTTAGGCAGGAAGGAAGATTCGAATTTGAATGCTGGAGGTGAATTTGAATTCGGAAGGATGGATTTTGGTTAGGGAAAGATTTTGAATTTTTTGCGGGAAATTCAAATTTTGGAGGGAAATCCGAATTTGGAAGGAAATTTAAAATTCAAATTTTGGAGGGAAATTCGAATTTTTGAACTTCGGGAAGGTTGCCAAAAATTTGTAGAGAGAAGGTAGAGAGAAAAGTTTTAGAGAGATGAATTTTTTTGGAAGTTGATTTGAGGGAAAATGAGAAAAATGTAATGTTTCTAGGAGGGGCGGCCTTCGGGACGCCCGTCCCGCTAGACGCACGTCCAGAATAGGGACGCCTGTCCCGGGTTGCTTTGGGACGCGTGCCAATTCCAAAAATATATTTTTTTTCTCTTTCGTAATTCCTTGCAAATCTCAATACACCAAATATAGTCATAACTTTTAACAAGTCTTTATGTTTATCCAATGAAATTCAGAGGCTGTTAAAAATTCTGTGCAGAAATTCCTCAACCTTTTTCAAAAATCATGATTACCCTAATCTTATCCTAACTTTTATTTAGCAAGAATTTCAGAAAAACAAAACCTGAGTTTATGCAATTTAATTAGTGAAAAATAAACTGCATTTGCAAAACCTTCGTTTTTCATAGAAATTTGAGAAATAAAATGCCTGAAGAAAAATTGTTGAATAAAATAAAAGTCCCTTTTAAAAAGTTTGAAAATAGAAAATAGGGGTCAATTATTTAATTTCAGTTTATAACCCTACATTTAGTTTAAAAGAAACTACATTAGACATGCAGACATAGTGAATATTTAAGCAGGTGGCCATTTCCGGAAAATCATAAGCACTTCAATATATAAAACAAATATTCATAAAAATTATAATCCAGTATTCATAATTGATATTTGGACAAACATAGTACAACATATAAAGAGAGGGACAGGGGGACTGATGCCATAAAGAAATCACCCTTTACTTAGTCTCGTCGATGGAGCGTACTGCTGTTATATGTCGTACTGCTCGACCCGACTCTGCTCGACAGAACCTTCGGAGGACGCTTCCTCAGCCTAGTAACTGGGCTTTACCTTAATACCCAGCTTAAGCACAGCCCTGTGGACTGACTCTTCGAACGCCTCGAGCCCTCTTAGGATCTCCTAATGAAATCCCGAGTATTCTATAAATACCAGAAATGAACCTATCTATCGAAGCCTAAGATCTGAGACTATTTCTCAGAAACTAAGAAAAAAGAAACACTAACTAGAAAGAAAGAAAACTTATAGTGAACCCGAGTCTCTCAATGACTTATGTACTCGAAAGATGTACACTAGAAGTCACTAAATGACTCAGATTGAGTGGAGAGGGATGATTTCAACTCTTGGAGGCCTGGGTATTTATAGCAGCTTTCTGGAGTGAAAATCTCCAAAATTTTCAATGTGGGACAACTTCTGGTGCTCGGGACGCCCGTCCCGATCTGTTGACCAAGTCAGGACGCCCGTCCCGACCTGTTGACCAGGTCAGGACGCTCGTCCTGAACCGGGTTGCCTCCCCGAAGTCCGAACTTCTAAAAATTGCGTTTTTGCCCCAAAATTTGCCATTTTCTTCCACTTTTCACTTGACACTTCCAAAATCATAAACACTGTGAAATTGAGTTAATAACGAACAATTAAGATTGATTTACCCTCACTTTCACCCTAAATCATGCCTAAAAACATGCCAAAAATGTGATATGATTTATGCATATCAGATAACCCCACACTTAGCTTTTTGATTGTCCTCAAGCAAAGTCTACCTGAAGTTAGGGATATGTGCCGTCACTTAACTTCCTAGTCATGTTTTTATTCCAAAAATTATTCAGACAATTCTTAACACAAGTCTGACTGGTTAGGTTGCTATGACAAGGTCTCAAATGTCTCTAGTAGATTGTTATGATCAAGCAGAAAACAACTTAACAACTAGGTTGAACTCTTTTCTTAGTCACAAGGTTTTCTTGATGTGTAGTGTGTGTACTATTCTAGACCAGATAGTCAACACAATAAACTCTCGTCTTAACTATTTCTAAATAACACTTCGACCCTGTCGCTAAACATACTAACAATAGACAACTTTCTGAGTTTTGAGCTTTGGTGATAACATTTTGATTATTTAGCACTTATTGATTTTTATCTTTTATAGATTCGGGGTATTTTGAGTCTGCTTAGAACACATCGACTTCAACTACCCATGTAGTGAGTCCCACTCCGATGACTCCCAGACCTACATGACCTTAGGGCATCAGGCTTGAAGTACCCCTAAGGAGTGGTGCTCGAGTAGCAAAGGCCACTGGCAAACTACCCTTATTTAATTAACTATCTTTTTTTTCTTTTCACTTTCAGCTTAGAGTCTCATCTAGTCATTCTAATTGCCAATACATCCACAACTGATCTAATCTTATCTAGTTAAGTTTTGAAAAGGTAATTGGCTGAGGTCTCTAATCCAGACTAAGTTGTGCTCAATTATTAGGAATTCCCTATTCCTAATCAATAAGTTCAAACTAATCATCATATTGTCTCCTACTAACCATAACATTCTACCTACATATCATAGACATCAGCAATGTTTATCCAATCATATTGCATTTAGAAGTCTGAAAGAATGAAAAATTTTGAAAAAAATTCGAAGGGTGTGAAAATACGGGGAAAACAAGCAAAATCATGCAAAATGTTTTCAAAAACTACTACAGTGCACCGTGCACTGCTACCCCACACTTAAGTCTGACACTGTCCTCAGTGTTCATGCATATCTAAACTACCCCACACTTAAGTCTGACACTGTCCTCAGTGTTCATGCATATCTAAACTACCCCACACTTATTTGAAAACAAAAAATAGAAACAAAACAGAAAAGACGCTTACCCGACACTTATTCGAATAATTATGGGTAGGAGAGAAAATAAAGCAACAAAACAAGAAGGATAATGGAAATAACAAACCAGAACACAAAACAAAGAAAATAAAAGTAAAGGAATATGAGGATTAGAAAAACTCCCTTCATGTCGCGAGCAGAAGGGCTTCTCTGATCTTTCAATTGGCTCTTCACCTTAGTCATGTGCTATTGCTGAGGTGTTCTTGACTCTACAATCTCTAGATATTGGAACGGATGACGTCAGCTCCGATCCTTTATTGTCGAGCTCCAGGTAGTGGCCTATCCATTTGATGAATGACTCAAGCCCCAAGGACTATTTCCTCGAATCATTTGCAAAGTTCCTTGTAATCGTAGCAACGTGTCCAGAAGGAACGTGTCTAGGAATGAGACTTCTTTGGATTGGTGTGCCTACCTGCCAATGTCAGTGAAGGTATTGCATGCAATTTTCGACTGGCAGAAACGATACCTGAAGCTTTCGCGAAGCCGTGGTGGTAGGAGGCTCCAGTGGTGTAGATCTGGGCCCAAGTATTTGAAACTTCCTCGGGGAGGTTTCTCACAGCTGATTGTATGCAGGGGATGCAAGCTCCTCCATTGCTATGCTCCTGATACAGTGCCAAATTCTTCTATATCCCTTGACCCTTCGATATCACTTGGTAGATCTTGCTTGCACTGGTCTAGCTTTAATTGTTGCCAGTATCTCATCTGTTGATTCTGTGGGTATGGGTTTTTGCTGTGGTGGTATCTTCTGAAAGTTTCCAGCTTTCGAATTATTCCTCACCTAAATCTCGTATGATTCCTCCAGCTGGGATTGTATGCATTTCCCATTGGAGTATGATATGCATAAATCATATCACATTTTTAACATGTTTTTAGGCATGATTTAGGGTGAAATTGAGGGTAAATCGGTCTTAATTGTTCATTATTAACTCAATTTCACAGTTTTTATGATTTTGGACGTGTCACGTGAAAAGTGGAAGAAAATGGCAAATTTAGGGGTAAAAACACAAATTTTCAGAAGTTTAGACTTTAGGGAGGGCATCCCGGTTCAGGACGGGCGTCCTGACCTGGTCAACGGGTCGGGACGGCCGTCCTGACCCGGTCAACAGATCGGGACGGGCGTTCGGAACCAGAAAGTTAAGTCCCACATCGAATTTTTGAGAGAAAATCACTCCAGAAAGCTGCTATAAATACCCCAGGCCTTCCTCAGTTGAATTCATCCCTCTCCACTCGATCTGAGTCATTCAGTGGTTTCCAGTGTACAATTCTCGAGTACACAACTCACTCAGAGACTCAGATTTCAGTATAAGTTTTCTTTCTTTCCTTTTTGTGTTTCGTTTTTCTAGTTTCTGAGAAATAGTCTTAGATCCTAGGGTTTGATAGATAGGTTCGTTTCTGGTATTCATAGAATACCCGGGATTTTGTTAGGAGATCCTAAGAGGGCTCTAGGCGTTCGAAGAGTCAGTCCACAGGGTTGGGCTTAAGCTGGGTATTAAGGTAAAGCCAAGTTACTAGGCTGAGGAAGCGTCCTCCGAAGGTTCTGATGAGCAGAGTCAGGTCAAGCAATACGGCATATACATCAGTACGCTCTATCGGCGAGACTAAGTAAAGGGTGATTTCTTTATGGCATCAGTCCCCCTGTCCCTCTCTTATATGTTGTTATTGTGTTTGTCCAAATAGCAATTATGAATACTGGATTTTGATTATTATGAATAATTGTTATATTTGTTGAAGTTATTATGTTTTTCCAGAAATAACCACCTGCTTAAATATCCATTATGTCTGCATGTCTAATGTAGTTTCTTTTAAACTAAAATTAGGGTTATAGACAATTCCTAACCACGGTCTATTCATAACCTGTTTAGTTTAACAGGCATCAATTAGTATTGGTGTCTGCCATACTAGATAAAATAACCTGTGGAACACCCTATTTGTTAGAGTAGTCTAGGTAGGCTGAGTAGATCGTTTATGCCGGCGGTTATGGGCAAGCGGCATGATCCCCGAAGTGACATAGGGCTTTCATAGCTGTCTTTAGTAGTAACCGTGAGTAGGGCCATTTACCTTGGCGATGGGGCGGTATACCAGATTATTCAGATGTGGTACACTTTTAGACTCAGAACATAGTTGCATTCCAGGCTAAGATATATCTAAAACACTCGAAGATAGGTCAATCAACATAGGAACAGTATAACATAGAATCAGAACTTTGTCTATAAACACTTTTAGGCTTGATTAGACTTAAACCTAGTGAAGAATGGATCACCCTCTCATCAAAGTCATTGATGAAGATTGCATAACTGGATCATAAGATAGGAGTTAGGATAAAAGGCTAGTTACTACTAAGCCGTTACCAGTTCCCTGGGAGTACAATAATTATTTAATAAAATCATAGGTACTTTCCAACAGACTAGCTACACGATAGGTACTCTGCCTTAGGTTCTGACTGATTAAGTGACACCATAGAGACTAAATGTGACAATTAGTCAATCTCAGTCCTTAATTACTCATAATCAACATAGGGTAAAATAACACCTATTTAGCATATCGACCGGAACGCATCAGATTTTTGGAGCCGTTGCCGGGAAAATATCATAATGAATTTAGGATTATTGGCCACAATTCTAGAAACTTATGATAGGTAGCGGTAGTAACCTAGACTTTTGATTTACACTTATCTTATGCCAGTTAGACAATCACTTTCCGAAATATAGGATTATCATAACTAATTAATTTTAGATGTTATCTGAAATTAAGACACTTAGGATAATCAAATTTTAGAAAATTATTCTAAAACCATATTGAGGAAATTCATCTGCTTTCTAAATAAAATATAAAAGAAAAAAAATGTTTTCTTGCTTTTCTATTTTACTTTTCCTCCTATTCTTTTTATTTGTTATTTCTAACTAGACTTTGCACTCATAGATGAAGGGAACAAGAGCCCAGAATATTCTGGACGAATTAGAAAATAACATCAATCATTTCCCAGAGATCCAAACAACTCCTACTTCTCCCGAATATACTCCCGCTTCCCCCGAATATACTCCTGCATCTCCCAAGTATACTCCAGAATCCCCCGAATACACTCCGAAATCTCCTAAGTATACTCCTGCATCCCCCGCACCTAACAACCAACCACCCCCATTTTCTAATTTCAAAAATTTTAACGGGTCCTTTATTATATTCAACAATTTTCTTCAGACATTTTATTTGTTTTTCTATGAAAAACAAAAGTTTTGCAAATGCAGTTTATTTTTCACTAATTAAACTCAGTTTTTGTTTTTCTGAAATTCTTGCTGAATTCAAGTTGGGATAAAATTAGGGTAGTCATGATTTTCGAAAAAGGTTGAGGAATTTTTGCATAGAGTTTTTAATAACTTCTGAATTTGATTGGATTAACATGAAGACTTGTTAAAAGTTATGATTATTTTGGTATACTGAGATTTGCAGGGAATTACGAAAAAAAAATTCCCGGAATTGGCACACGTCCCGAAGCAACTCGGGACGGGCGTCCCAAAGGCCGCCCCTCCTACAAATAATCCATTTTTTTTTTCATTTCCCCTCAAATCAACTTCCAAAAATTCACCTCTCTCAAATAATTCTCTCTATCTTCTCTCTACAAATTTTTGGCAAACTTCCCAAAATTCAAAAATTCAAATTTACCTCCAAAATTTGAATTTTAAATTTCCTTCCAAATTCGAATTTCCCTCCAAAATTCGAATTTACCGCCAAAATTCAAAATCATTCCCTAACCAAAATCCATCCTCCCGAATTCAAATTCACCTCCTGAATTCAAATTTGAATCTTCCTTCCTGCCTAAATTCTCAAAATCTCTCAAATGCTCTCAACCCAAATGGCTCCCAAACGCGCCCGTATCACATCCACCATGACCATCAAATCGGTGGCACATCCTTTTATGCTGTTTCACTCCAGCCCAGCATACCAGGAGAGATGTCACGGATACATCGGACGCACCATACTGACGGGCAGAACACTTGACTGGGCCTCAGTACAAACGCTAGAGGTGGAGCAGGAAGTCAGATGCATGCTCGACGTACTACCCTACAGTCGAGTATTCATCGTCACTGAACCAACATACTTAGAGTTGGTATGTGAGTTCTATGCGTCATTTACGTACCATCAGGAGCAGATCACATTCCGCTTGGGCGGAATAGATCGGTCGATGAGCATGGCCGAGTTCGGTATTGCCCTGGGTATTTCGCAGAGAGACGAGCTGGATACGCCCGCCTACCCCACGGCAGTTCAAGACTTCACGTCTGCAGACGTCTCCACTGCTTGGGCTCAGATCTGTATGACGGGTGTCCCATACCAGCATGGCTTTGTAAAAGCCACAGGTATCTATCCCGCTCTTCGATACTTGCATACTATTATTGCACACACTTTGTCAGGACGACGGACGGCCCCTTGGCCAACATGCACATGGGATCCATAGTAGAGATGGCTCGACTTATCACGGTCATCATACGGGGTTTCACGACGGACACTTGGAAACAGTGTCTGGGACTCAGACCATTCATTACCAGGATAGCTCACTACTTGGAGTTGGACATCGAGGGCTCGGAGCTGACCCAAATTGCCCCGACCACCACTCCTACAGATCTCACCATTCTACGGAACATGGGAATGGTCATACGGGATGCAAATGGGCGCTACTCCATCCACATGGAGCAGCCAGCATAGGCTTCGGCACCAGGAGCAGTTCCAGCGCACATACCTCCGTTCGATACGTTTGTTCCACCCACTGCCTTCGAACGACACATGTCGCAAGGATTGGCAGAACTCTCAGCCCGATACAGCCGAGATATGGATAGGATCGAGAGACGGCTGACGTTGATAGAGGACAGAGTCGCTATGAACACCAGCAGGATCGATGAGATTCATCAGCATACCTCCCACCTGGTGGAAAACTCTGAGGTCCACTTTCTGGCAGACTTTCCGGTAGACTTTCCGGCAGCCTTCGGTCCACCTAATGACGGCGAGCAGGGTTCTTAGATTTTCTTTCCTTTTCTTTTCTTTTTGTTGTTTTCATTCTATGTGTGTGATCATGTCTGGGCTGTATGAAATATGAATCTATGTATAACATTGATTGATATGACATAACAGCATTATTTCTTTTATATCTTGTTATCCTTGCTATTGCTTACCCATAGTTCTTCGAATAAGTGTGGGGTAAGAATCTTTGTTGTTTTATTTCTTGTTTTCAAATAAGTGTGGGTAGTTTAGCTATGCATGAATACTGAGGATAGTGTCAGACTTAAGTGTGGGGTAGCAGTGCACAGTGCACTATAGTGAGAAACTTTTTGCATGATTTTGCTTGATTTCCCCATATTTTCACACCCTTCCAAAAAAAATTTCATTCTTTAAGACTTCTAAATGCAGTATGATTGGTTAAACATTGCTTATGTCTATGATATGTAGGTAGAATGTTATGGTGAGTAGGAGGCAATGTGATAGCTATCTTGAACTAATTGATTAGGAATAGGGAATTCCTGATAACTGAGCACAACTTAGTCTGGATTAGAGACCTCAGCCAATTACCTTTTCAAGACTTAACTAGATAAAATTAGACCAGTTGTGGATGTTTTGACAATTAGAATGACTAGATGAGACTCTGAGCTAAAAGTGAAAAGAAATAAAAGAAAGTTAATTAAATAAGGGTAGTTTGCCTGCGGCCTTCGCTACTCGAGCACCACTCCTTCGGGGAACTTAAAGCCTGATGCCCTAAGGTCGTGTAGGTCTGGGAGTCATCGGAGTGGGACTTGCTACATGGGTAGTTGAAGTTGACGTGTTCTAAGCAGACTCAAAATACCCTAAATCTCTAAAGAAAATCCATAAATGCTAAATCATTAAATTCTCTCCACCTTCTCTCTAAACATTTTCGGCAACCTCTTGAAATTTTAAAATTTGAAATTCCCTCCAAAATTTGAACTTTTGATTTTCCTTCCAGAATTTGAATTTCCCTCCAAAATTCGAATTTCCCGCCAAAAACTCAAAATCTTTCCCTAACCAAAATCCAGCCTCCCGAATTCAAATTCACCTCCAGAATTCGAATTTGAATCTTCTTTCCAGCCTAAATTCTCAGATTCTCTCAAACATTCTCAACCAAATGGCTCCCAAATGCGCTCGTATCACTTCTTCCATGACCATCACATCTGTGGCACACCCTTTTATGCTTTTTCCCTCCATTCCAGCATACCAGGAGAGATGTCATGGATATATCGGAAGCAGCATACTAGTTGGCAGAACGCTTGACTGGGCAGTAGTCCAGACACTGGGAGTTGAGTAGGAGGTCCGACGCATACTCGACGTACTACCCTACAGTTGAGTCTTCATCGTCACTGAGCCGACCTACCTAGAGCTGGTATGTGAGTTCTATGCTTCATTTACATTCCAGCAGGAGCACATCACATTCCGTCTGGGCGGAATGTATTGATCGATGAGCATGGCCGATTTCAGCATCGCCTTGGGTATCTGGCAGAGGGACGAGCTGGATACGCCTGCCTACACCACAACAGTTCGAGACTTCACTTCTGCAGACGTCTCCACCGCTTGGGCTCAGATTTGTACAACGGGCACTCCCTACCAGCATGGCTTTGCGAAAGCCACAGGTATTCATCCTGCTCTTCGCTATTTACATGCCATTATAGCACACACTTTGTCAGGACGTCAAGCGTCCCCCAGGAATGTCACCCAGATGGAGACATTCCTCCTGGCCAACATGCATATGGGTTCCACAGTAGAGATGGCTAGACTCATTACTGTCATTATGCGGGGTTTCGCTACGAACACTTGGAAATAGTGCCTGGGGCTCAGGCCGTTCATCACCAGGATAGCCCACTACTTGGAGTTGGACATTGAGGGCTCGGAGCTGACCCAGGTTGCCCCGACCACCATTCCTACGGACCTTACCATTCTACGGAACATGGGGATGGTCGTACGGGATGCAATTGGGTGTTACTCCATCCACACGGAGCAGCAAGGACAAACATCGGCATCGGGATCGGTCCCAGCACATATACCTCTAACCGAGACATTCGTCCCACGCAACACCTTTGAGCGACATATGTCGCACGGATTGGTAGAACTTTCAGCCCGACATAGCCGGGATAAGGAAAGAATTGAGAGGCAGATGTCGATGATGGACGATAGAATCGCCATGAACACCAGCAGGGTCAAGGAGATTTTTCAGCATACCTCCCGACTAGTTGACGACACAAAGGTCTACTTTTTAGCAGACTTTCGTCCACCCAATGACGATGAGCCGGGTTCTTAGCTTTTCTTTTCCTTTTCTTTTGTTGCTTTTACTTTATGTGTGTGATCATGTCTGGGCTCTATGAAATATGAATCTCTGTATGACGTTGATTAATACTATATAACAGCATTTGTTGCTTTTATTATATTTTGTTATTTCTTTTATTATTTTATTTTCCTTCTTACCCTTAGTTAGTCAAATAAGTGTGGGTAAGAATTCTATGTTTTGGTTTTTATTTCTTCTTGTTTTCAAATAAGTGTGGGGTAATTTAGAGATGCATGAACACTGAGGACAGTGTCAGACTTAAGTGTGGGGTAGCAGTGCACAGTGCACTGTAGTAGAAAATTTTTGCATGATTTTTGCATGTTTTTCCCGTATTTTCACACCCTTCCAAAAATAATTTTCAAAAATTTTCACTCTTTCAGACTTCAAAATGCAGTATGATTGGTAAAGAATTGCTGATGTCTATGATATGTGTGTAGAATGTTATGATCAGTAGGAGACAACGTGATGACTTTCTTGAATTTATCGATTAGAAATAGGAAATTCCTGATAATTGAGCACAACTTAGTTTGGATTAGAAACCTCAACCAAATACCTTTTCAAAACTTAACTAGATAAGATTAGACTAGTTGAGGATGTATTGGAAATCAAAATGACTAGATGATGCTATGATATGTGTGTAGAATGTTATGATCAGTAGGAGACAACGTGATGACTTTCTTGAATTTATAGATTAGAAATAGGGAATTCCTGATAATTGAGCACAACTTAGTTTGGATTAGAAACCTCAACCAAATACCTTTTCAAAACTTAACTAGATAAGATCAGACTAGTTGAGGATGTATTGGCAATCAAAATGACTAGATGATCCTCTGAGCTGAAAGTGGAAAGAAAAAAAGAGAGTTAACTAAATAGGGTAGTTTGCAAGCGGCCTTTGCTACTCGAGCACCACTCCTTAGGGGAACTTAAAGCCTGATGCCCTAAGGTCGTGTAGGTCTGGGAGTCATCGGAGTGGGACTCGCTACATAAGTAGTTAAAGTTGACGTGTGAAAGCAGACACAAAATACCCTGAAAAATCAATAAAAGAAAAATCAATAAATGCTTAATTAAAAATCTTGTCACCAAGGCTCAGAACTCAGAAAGTTGTTTGTTGTTGGTATGTCTAGTGACGGGTCGAAGTATTATCTGGTAAGAGTCAAGATGAGAGTATATTGTGTTGACAATCTAGTCTGGACTAGTACACACACTACACATCAGGAAGACCTTGTGACTGAGAGAAGAGGTCAATCTAGTTATTAAGTTGTTAACCTTGCTTGATCATGATAATCTACTAGAGACATTTGAGACCTTGTCATAGCAACTTAACCAGCTAGACCTGTGTATTATCTGATTCGGTGATAAATTTTGGAGTAAAAACATGGCTAGAAATTTTAAGTGACTGCACCTATGATTTAAAATCACTAACTTCAGGTAGACTTTGCTTGAGGACAAGCAAAAAGCTAAGTGTGGGGTTATATGATATGCATAAATCATATCACTTTTTAAGCATGTTTTTAGGCACAATTTAGGGTGGAATTGATGTTAAATCGCTCTTAATTGATTGTTATTAACTCAATTTCACAGTTTTTGTGATTTTGGAAGTGTCAGGTGAAAAGTACAAGAAAATGGCAAATTTTGGGGCAAAAATGTGATTTTCAGAAGTTCGGAAGTCGGGATGGGCGTCCAGAACCCAGGACGGGCATCCTGACCAGGTCAACAGACCAGGACGGGCGTCCAGGACTTGGGACGGCCGTCCTGACCTGGTCAACAGGCCGGGACGGGCGTCCCAGATCCAGGACGGGCGTCCCGAGCCCCAATTCAGAATCCCACATCGAGTTTTGAAGAGAAATTCACCCAGTTCCCCTACTATAAATACCTCAGACCTTTCTCAGTTGAAATCATTCCTCTCCACTCGATTTGAGTCATTTAGTGACTTCAAGTATACAGTTTTCCATAGTATACAAGTCACTTAGTGGTCTCAGGTTTTTAGTATAGGTTTATTTACAGTTTTAGAGAGTGTCTCGTGTTCTTCATTTCTGAGAGTCTGTCTCAGATCTTAGAATACCACTAGATAGGTTCGTTTTCGGTATTCGTAAAATACCTGGGATTTTGTTAGGAGATCCTAAGAGGGCACTAGGCGTTCGAAGAGTCAGTCAACAGGGATGTGCTTAAGCTGGGTATTAAGGTAAAGTACATCTACTAGGCTGAGGAAGCGTCCTCCGGAGGTTCTGTCGAGCAGAGTTGGGTCGAGCAGTCCAACATATACAAGCAGTTACTCCATCAGCGGACTACGTGAAGGGTGAATACTTTATGGCATCGGTCCCCTTGTCCCTCTCTTTATATGTCTGTACTGTGTTCGTCCAAATACTAATTATGAATATTGAATTATGATTATATGAATATGTGTTATGCATGTTAAAGTACTTTATGATTTTCAGGAAATTGTCACCAGCTTAACTTTCATTATGATTGCATGTCTAATGTAGTTTCTTTTAAACTAAATGAATGGTTATAGACAACTCCTAACCACTGTCTAATCATAACCTGTTTAGTTTAACAGACATTAATTTAGGACTTTCCCGTCGGAAAGCATTAATGTCTGCCATATTAGGTGAAATAACCTATAGATCACCATGTTTGTTAGAGTAGTCTAAGTAGGCTGAGCTTGTGTGTTTATACCAGCGTTAGGGCGAGCGGCATGATCTCCTAAGTGACATAGGACTTTCATGGATACCTTTAGCTCGAACCGTGAGTAGGGCCGTCAATGGCGATGGGGCAGTTTATCAGGTAACTCATATGTGGTACACCTTTAGACTCAGTACATAATTGCAATATAGACCAAGATATATCTAAAATACTCGAAGATAGGTCAATCAACATGTAGGAACAATATAACATAGAATCAGAACATTATATGTAAACCACTCTTAGGCTTAAATAGACTTAAACCTAGTGGAGAATGAATCACCCTCTCATCAAAGATTTTGATGAATGATTGCATAACTGGATCATAAGATAAAAGTTAGGGTAAGAGGATAGTTACTTCTAAGTCGTTACCACTTCCCTGGGAGTAGATAATTAATTTAATTAAAATCGTAGATACTTTCCAACAGACTAGCTACACAATAGGTACTCTGCCTTAGGTTCTGATTGATTAAGTGACATCATAGAGACTAAATGTGACAATTAGTCAGTCTAAGTCCTTAATTACTCATAATCAACATAGGGTAAAATAACACCTATTTTAGTATATCAGTCAGAACGCATCAGATTTTTGGTACCGTTGTCGGGGAAATATCATAATGAATTTAGGATTCCTGATCAAAATTCTAGAAGCTTATGAAAGGTAACGGTAGTAACCTAGACCTTAACCTAACACTTATTTCATGCTAGTTGGACAATCAATTTCCGAAATATAGGATTATCATAACTAATTACTTTTAGATATTATCTGAAATTAAGACATTTAGGATAATCAAATTTTAGAAAATTATTCTAAAATCATATTAAGGAAATTTAAGTGCTTTCGAAATAAAATATAAAGAGAAAAAAATGTTAAAAATTTAAAAACCCAAAAAATATCTTTCTTGCTTTTTCTATTTTGTTTTCCTTTCTGTTTCTGTTATTTGTTATTTTATCCTAACCAGACTTTACACTCATAGATGAAGAGAACAAGAGCAGCTACAAACCAAGTAAATAAAACAGAAAATCCTGACACTCCAGGTCGAAAGAAGACAAAACCAGAAGGACCATCTAGGCCTAAACCAGAAATACCACAGGAGAACCCTCCTCCACAACCTATAGAAGTAAACTCAAGCCTAGACACCAATGATTTAGTGAGAAGATTGCTGAACACCCGTGAGCCCAATCCCACGGAAGAAGATCCTTCTGAAGAAACCTTTCCTCTGAGAGAAGAACCTCAAAGATCTCCAGTTCCCACTCCTGCCCAAGGAGTTCCTAGAAATCCACCACCCCTTGACCAAACCTAAAACTCACCAACATCTCCTAAGTATACTCCAATGCCTAACGAGCATACCCCTTCATCCGGGGGAAGTACTAACGGTTCTCAGTTAGTTTTGTCCATGCAGATAGATACTTTGACTCACATGATCTACCAGAGGGATCAAGGAATCTCACGCAGACTGTGTCATTCAGAACACATCATTCTGAATATCACAGCCAATATGGACCAACTGAGAGCCACAGTAAGCCTCTAGGAAAGCCAAGGTGCACAGATACTATGGGAGTTAGCTGACATACAAAGTGAGCAGGGCAGGCAAAGGGAGGAGATGAGAGCTATGCGCATAGAGATGCGAGAAATCAGAAATAAAGGCCAATGAAAAATGGAAGATTCGTTTTACTTTTCAGCAAATAAATTGTTTGAACTAAAATTAAATAATTGACCCCTACTTTTTATTTTCAAACTTTTTTTTAAAAAAAAGGGTCCTTTATTTTATTCAGTAATTTTTCTTCAGACATTTTATGTTTCAAAATTCTTTATGAAAAACAAATGTGTTACAAATACAATTTATTTTTCACTAATTAAGTGTATAAACTTAGTCTTTTGTTTTTTCTATAATTCTTGATGAATAGAGGTTATGATATGATTAGGGTAGGTATGATTTTCGAAAAAGAGATTGAGAATTTTTGCAAAGAGTTTTTAACAGCTTCTGAATTCGATAGGTTAAACATGAAGACTTGTTAAATATTATAATTATTTTTGGTGTACTAAGATTTGCAAGGAATTATGAAAAAAAAATTCTGGAAGTGGCACGCATCCCGAAGCAACTAGGGACGGGCGTCCCAAAGGCCGCCCCCTTCTACAAAAATGCCATTTTTCTTTATTTCTTCCCAAATCAACCACCAAAAATCATCTCTCTACAAAATTCTCTCCACCTTCTCTCATAAAATTTTTGGCAACCTCTTGAAATTTTAAAATTTGAATTTCCCTCCAAATTTTGAACTTTTGAATTTCCTTCCAGAATTTGAATTTCCCGCAAAAAACTCAAAATCCTTCCCTAACCAAAATCCATCCTCCCGAATTCAAATTCACCTCCAGAATTCAAATTCGAATCTTCTTTCCCGCCTAAATTCTCAGATTCTCTCAAACTTTCTCAACCAAATGGCTCCCAAACACGCTCGTATAACTTCTTCCATGACCGTCACATCTGTGGCACACCCTTTTATGCTTTTTCCCTCCATTCCAGCATACCAGGAGAGATGTCATGGATATATCGGACGCAGCATACTGGTTGGCAGAATGCTTGACTGGGCAGCAGTCTAGACACTGGGAGTTGAGTAGGAGGTCCGACGCATACTCGACGTACTACCCTACAGTTGAGTCTTCATCGTCACTGAGCCGATCTACCTAGAGCTGGTATGTGAGTTCTATGCTTCATTTACATTCCAGCAGGAGCACATCACATTTCGTCTAGGCGGAATGGATCGATCGATGAGCATGGCTGAGTTCGGCATCGCCTTGGGTATCTAGCAGAGGGACGAGTTAGATACGCCTGCCTACACCACAACAGTTCGAGACTTCACTTCTGCAGACGTCTCCACAGCTTGGGCTCAGATTTGTACGACGGGCACTCCCTACCAGCATAGCTTTGGGAAAACCACATGTATTCATCCTGCACTTCGCTATTTACATGCCATTATAGCACACACTCTGTCAGGACGTCAGGCGGCCCCCAGGAATGTCACCCAGATGGAGACATTCCTCCTGGCCAACATGCATATGGGTTCCACAGTAGAGATGGCTCGACTCATTACTGTCATTATGCGGGGTTTCGCTACGGACACTCGAAAATAGTGCCTGGGGCTCGGGCCGTTCATCACCAGGATAGCCCACTACTTGGAGTTGGACATTGAGGGCTCGGAGCTGACCCAGGTTGCCCCGACCACCATTCCTACGGACCTTACCATTCTACGGAACATGGGGATGGTCGTACGGGATGCAACTGGATGTTACTCCATCCGCACGGAGCAGCAAGGACAAACATCGGCACCGGGATCGATCCCAACACATATACCTCTGACCGAGACATTCGTCCCACGCACCGCCTTTGAGCGACATATGTCGCACGGATTGGCAAAACTTTCAGCCCCACATAGCCTGGATATGGAAAGAATCGAGAGGCAGATGTCGATGATGGACGATAGAATCGCCATGAACACCAGCAGGGTCGAGGAGATTTTTCAGCATACCTCCCGACTAGTTGACAACACAGAGGTCTACTTTTTAGCAAACTTCCGTCCACCCAATGACGATGAG
Source organism: Asclepias syriaca (assembly GCA_027405835.1). Classification (NCBI taxonomy): domain Eukaryota; kingdom Viridiplantae; phylum Streptophyta; class Magnoliopsida; order Gentianales; family Apocynaceae; genus Asclepias; species Asclepias syriaca. The sequence goes on from CM049930.1 coordinate 11,836,628, forward strand.
CCGGGTTCTTAGCTTTTCTTTTCCATTTCTTTTTCTTTCTTTTGTTACTTTTGCTTTATGTCTGTGATCATGTCTGGGCTGTATAAATATGAATCTCTGTATGACGTTGATTAATATGACATAACAGCATTTGTTGCTTTTATTATATTTTGTTATTTCTTTTATTGTTTTATTTTCCTTCTTACCTTTAGTTAGTCAAATAAGTGTGGGAGAGAATTCTATGTTTTGGTTTTTATTTCTTCTTGTTTTCAAATAAGTGTGGGGTAATTTAGATATGCATGAACACTGAGGATAGTGTCAGACTTAAGTGTGGGGTAGCAGTGAACAGTGTACTGTAGTAGAAAATTTTTTGCATGAGTTTTGCATGTTTTTCCCGTATTTTCACACCCTTCCAAAAACAATTTTCAAAATTTTTCACTCTTTCAGACTTCAAAATGTTGTATGATTGGTAAAGAATTGCTGATGTCTATGATATGTGGGTAGAATGTTATGATCAGTAGGAGACAACGTGATGACTTTCTTGAATTTATCGATTAGAAATAGGGAATTCCTGATAATTGAGCACAACTTAGTTTGGATTAGAAACCTCAACCAAATACCTTTTCAAAACTTAACTAGATAAGATTAGACCAGTTGAGGATGTATTGGCAATCAAAATGACTAGATGATGCTCTGAGCTGAAAGTGGAAAGAAAAAAAAGAGAGTTAACTAAATAGGGTAGTTTGCAAGCGGCCTTTGCTACTCGAGCACCACTCCTTTGGGGAACTTAAAGCCTGATGCCCTAAGGTCGTATAGGTTTGGGAATCATCGGAGTGGGACTCACTACATAGGTAGTTAAAGTTGACGTGTGAAAGCAGACACAAAATACCCTGAAAAATCAATAAAAGAAAAATCAATAAATGCTTAAATAAAAATCTAGTCACCAAGGCTCAGAACTCAGAAAGTTGTTTGTTGTTGGTATGTCTAGCGACGGGTCGAAGTATTATCTGGTAAGAGTCAAGATGAGAGTATATTGTGTTGACAATCTAGTCTGGACTAGTACACACACTACACATCAGGAAGACCTTGTGACTGAGAGAAGAGTTCAATCTAGTTATTAAGTTGTTAACCTTGCTTGATCATGATAATCTACTAGAGACATTTGAGACCTTGTCATAGCAACTTAACCAGTCAGACGTGTGTATTATCTGATTCAGTGATAAATTTTGGAGTAAAAACATGGCTAAAAATTTTAAGTGACTGCACCTATGATTTAAAATCACAAACTTCAGGTAGACTTTGCTTGAGGACAAGCAAAAAGCTAAGTGTGGGGTTATATGATATGCATAAATCATATCATTGTTTTAGCATGTTTTTAGGCACAATTTAGGGTGGAATTGATGTTAAATCGCTCTTAATTGATTGTTATTAACTCAATTTCACAGTTTTTGTGATTTTGGAAGTGTCAGGTGAAAAGTACAAGAAAATGGCAAATTTTGGGGCAAAAATGTGATTTTCAAAAGTTCAGAAGTCGGGATGGGCGTCCAGAACCCAGGACGGGCATCCTGACCTGGTCAACAGACCAGGACGGGCGTCCAGGACTTGGGACGACCGTCCTGACCTGGTCAACAGGCCGAGACGGGCGTCCCGAGCTCCAGTTCAGAATCCCAGATCGATTTTTGAAGAGAAATTCACCGAGTTCCCCTACTATAAATAACCCAGACATTTCTCAGTTGAAATCATTCCTCTCTACTCGATCTGAGTCATTTAGTGACTTCAAGTATACAGTTTTCCATAGTATACAAGTCACTTAGTGGTTTCAGGTTTTTAGTATAGGTTTATTTACAGTTTTAGATAGTGTCTCGTGTTCTTCATTTCTGAGAGTCTATCTCAGATCTTAGAATACGACTAGATAGGTTCATTTTCGGTATTCATTGAATACCCAGGATTTTGTTCGGAGAACTAAGAGGGCACTAGGCGTTCGAAGAGTCAGTCAACAGGGCTGTGCTTAAACTGGGTATTAAGGTAAAGTACAGCTACTAGGCTGAGGAAGCGTCCTCCGAAGGTTCTATCGAGCAGAGTTGGGTCGAGCAGTCCAACATATACAACCAGTTGCTCCATCAGTGGACTACGTAAAGGGTGAATACTTTATGGCATCGGTCCCCTTGTCCCTCTCTTTATATGTTTGTACTATGTTCGTCCAAATACTAATTATGAATATTGGATTATGATTATATGAATATGTGTTATGCATGTTGAAGTACTTTATGATTTTCAAGAAATGGTCACCAGCTTAACTTTCATTATGACTGCATGTCTAATGTAGTTTCTTTTAAACTAAATGAATGGTTATAGACAACTCCTAACCACGGTCTAATCATAACATGTTTAGTTTAACAGGCATTAATTTAGGACTTTCCCGTCGGAAAGCATTAATGTCTGCCATATTAGGTGAAATAACCTATAGATCACCATGTTTGTTAGATTAGTCTAAGTAGGCTGAGTTTGTGTGTTTATGCCGGCGTTAGGGCGAGCGGCATGATCTCCTAAGTGACATAGGACTTTCATGGATGTCTTTAGCTCGAACCGTGAGTAGGGCCGTCAATGGCGATGTGGCGGTTTATCAGGTAACTCAGATGTGGTACACCTTTAGACTCAGTACATAATTGCAATCTAGACCAAGATATATCTAAAATACTCGAAGATAGGTCAATCAACATGTAGGAACAATATAACATAGAATCAGAACATTATCTGTAAAACACTCTTAGGCTTAAATAGACTTAAACCTAGTGGAGAATGAATCACCCTCTCATCAAAGATTTTGATGAATGATTGCCTAACTGGATCATAAGATAAGAGTTAGGGTAAGAGGATAGTTACTTCTAAGCCGTTACCACTTCCCTGGGAGTAGATAATTAATTTAATTAAAATCGTAGATACTTTCCAACATTCTAGCTACACGATAGGTACTCTGCCTTAGGTTCTGATTGATTAAGTGACAGCATAGAGACTAAATGTGACAATTAGTCAGTCTAAGTCCATAATTACTCATAATCAACATAGGGTAAAATAACTCCTATTTTAGTATATAAGTCCGAACGCATCAACAGTCATAATGATAGTTAAGCTGGTGACCTTTCCGGAAAAATGTAAATATCTTCCACATGCAAAACAGATATTCATACTATCATAATTTAATATTCAAATAGGTCTTTGGACAAACACAATACAAACATATAAAGAGAGGGACAAGGGGACCACCACCATAAAGTATTCACCCTTTATTAGGTCCGCTGATGGAGTAACTGCTTGTATATCCTGGACAGCTTGACCCGACTCTGCTCGACAGAACCTTCGGAGGACGCTCCTCAGCCTAGTAGCTATTGCTTTACCTTACATCCCGGGCTTAAGCAAATCCCTGTTGACTAACTCTTCGAACTCCTAGTGCTCTCTTAGGATCTCCTAACGAATCTCGGGTATTCTATGAATATTAAAAACAAACCCTATCTAGTCATATTCTAAGATTTGAGACAGACTCTCAGAAACGAATAACACGAGACACTCTCGAATACTAGAAATCTACTCAAACGAAAACACCTAAAATCACTGAATGACTCGTAGATAGTAGAAAATTGTGTACTGGAAGCCACTGAATGTTTCAGATCAAGTGGAGAGGAATGAAATCAACTGTGAAAGACCTGGGGTATTTATAGCAGGGGAACTGAATGATTTTTTATGCAAAAAACGATGTGGGAGTCTGTACATGGGCTCGGGATGCCCGTCTCGGCCTGTTAACCGGGTCAGGACGCCCGTCCTAGTACTTTGACAGGGTTGGGATGCCCGTCTCGGGACCTAGACGCCCGCACCTGGGTCTTTGACCCGGTCGGGATGCCCGTCCTGGTCTTGGGACGCTCGTCCTGACTTCTGAACTTTCGAAAATCATGTTTTCTGCCCCGAAATTTGCCATTTTCTTGCATATTTCACCTTAAGCTTCCAAAATCACAAAAACTGCGAAATTGCATTAATAACAGTCAATTGAGAATGATTTAACTCCAATTTTTCCCTGAATTGTGCCTAAAAACATGCTAAAAAAGTGATATGATTTGTGCATATCAAATTTCTTTTTAAAAAAATTCCGCCTACTAAAAATGCTAAACTTAGGAATGAGATAACATCTTTTCAACAAGTAGATGATGAATCACTCTATGAAGCTTGGGAGCGTTTTAAAGAATTACTTAGAAAATGTCCACATCATGGAATACCTCGTTGCATTCAAATGGAAACCTTTTACAATGGTCTTAATGTTAGTACTAGGATGATTGTTGATGCTTACGCTAACGGAGCTTTACTAGCTAAAACTTATAACGAGGCTTATGACATAATTGAACAAATAGCTAATAATAATTACCAGTAGCCTACTAATAGGATTGCTAGTGGTAAAAAGGTTGTTGGAGTATTAGAGCTGCCTTAACTGCTTTATCTGCTCAAGTTTCATCTATGCCACATATGCTGAAAAATCTTAGTTTAAATCAACAACCTATTTAGTTTGTTGAGCCTAATGCTGCAACATCAGTCAATTCTAATATTAGTCAAGTCCAGGATGTTTCTTGTGTATTTTATGGTGGAGAGCATGCTTATGATAATTGTACACATAACCTTGCTTCTGTTTATTATTTTGGGAATCAAAATAGAAACAATAATGGACAAGCATATGGCTATAACCCTACTTGGAAACAACATCCTAACTTTTCTTGGAAAGATCAATGTACTAATTCTACTCAAGTAGTCCTATGATTCCTACTAGTTATCCCCCACAACAAGTATCTCAACCTAGACCTCAATATCAACAACCTAACTCTTTTGAAAATATGATGAAAGAATTTATAGCTAGCACTGATACAACTATTCAAGGATTGAACTCTACTATTAGGAATTTAGAAAACCAAATGGGACAATTAGCAATTGATCTTAAAAATAGACAGCAAGGAACTTTACATAGTGATACCGAAAACCCTAGGAGGGAAGGAAAAGAACATTGCAAGGCTGTGACCTTAAGAAGTGGTAAGGTTTTGGATGAAACTAACGTGAAAACAAATTCAATGGAGAAAGCAGATGAAAGTACTAACACAACTGAAGAACTACCGAAACCTTAGCTGGAGCATTAGGAAGTCAATGCTAGAGCATAAAAAATGCCGCAGCAATGCAAAATTCCAGAGAGACGACCTATGCAACAGAAAGTGCCATTTCCTCAAAGGTTAGTGAAAAAGAATAATGATGAACAATTTAAGAAATTCTTAGATATTCTTAAGCAATTGCACATTAATATTCCTTTAGTTGAAGCAATTGCACATTAATATTCCTTTAGTTGAAGCAATTGAAAATATGCCTAACTATGCTAAATTCATGAAAGATATTTTGACTAAGAAGAGACGGTTAGGAGAATTTGAAATTGTATTTTTAACTAAGGAATGTAGCTATTTTATTCAAGATAAACTTCCCCCTAAAATGAAAGATCCTGGTAGTTTTAACATTCCATGTTCAATTGGTAATACCTAATGTGGTCTGGCTCATTAGCAATTGATCTTAAAAATAGACAGCAAGGAACTTTACATAGTGATACCGAAAACCCTAGGAGGGAAGGAAAAGAACATTGCAAGGCTGTGACCTTAAGAAGTGGTAAGGTTTTGGATGAAACTAACGTGAAAACAAATTCAGTGGAGAAAGCAGATGAAAGTACTGACACATATGAAGAACTACTGAAACCTTAGCTGGAGCATCAGGAAGTCAATGCTAGAGCATAAAAAATGCCGCAGCAATGCAAAATTCCAGAGAGACGACCTATGCAATAGGAATAGGAGAAGTCAGACCTACAACAGTTACTTTACAATTAGCTGATAGATCAATAGCTCATCCTAATGGTAAGATGGAAGACGTTTTAGTTAAGGTTGATAAGTTCATATTTCCTACTGATTTCATTGTGTTAGACTATGAAGCAAATATGGAGGTTCCCATCATCTCTGGGAGACCTTTCTTAGCCACGGGAAAGACCTTGATTGACGTGCAAAAAGGTGAGTTAACCGATGAGATTTCAAGATGAAAAGGTAATTTTCAATGTTTTTAAAAGCCATGAAATTCCATGATGAAGGTGAAGAATGATTTCAATTATCATCCTTTAATTCTTTGAAATTTGAAAAGCTGGAGCAATTAGATAATTTTTCTGATGAATAAAATTTTCAATTATCGTCCTTTAACCCTTTACAATTTGCAAAGCTGGAGCAATTAGACTATTTTTCTAATGAGGAAAATGATGAAGGAAACTTCTCGGAAGAAGAAGCTAAGGAAGATGACTTGGCATGGTTAAACGCTAAGGAAAGCAGCTGCAAAGGAAGTTTGAATCTTTGGATTTAGCTTCATGGGAAAACCAGGTGACAAAATCTTCTACCGAAGAATCTCCTAAATTAGATTTAAAAACACTGCCCTCTCATTTGAAGTATGTGTATCTCGATGATCATTCTACTTTACCTGTTATAATTTTGTCTTTATTAAGTGATGAACAAGAGAGGTGATGCGTTCCGATTGATATGCTAAAAATAGGCTTTATTTACCCTATATCGATTATGAATAATTAAGGACTAAGACTTACTAATTGTCACATTTAGTATCTATGTTGTCACTTAATTAATCAGAACCTAAGACAGAGTACCTATCGTGTAGCTAGTTTGTGGAAAGTATCTATGATTTTAATTTAATAATTTATCGTACTCCTAGGGAAGTGGTAACGACTTAGTAGCAACTATCCTTTTACCCTAACTCTCATTTTATTACCTAGTTATTCAATCATTCATCAATATTTTTTATGAGTGGGTGATCCTTTCTACACAAGACTCAAGTTCATTAGGCAGGCAAGAGTATTTTAAAGACAACAGTTCTGATGTATGTTATATTGTTTCTACATGTTGACTGACCAACCTTCGAGTATTTTAGATATATCTTGGTCTAGATTGCAATTATGTACTGATTCTACTTGTGTACCACATCTGAGTTATTTGATAAACTGCCCCATCGCCATTGATGGCCCTACTCACGGTTGAGCTAAAGGCATCCATGAAAGTCCTATGTCACTCAGGAGATCATGCCTCTCGCCCTAACACCGGCATAAACACACGAACTCAGCCTCATTAGACTACTCTAACAAAATGGTGATCTATAGGTTATTTTATCTAATATGGCAGACCTTAATGCTTCCGTCCTCACACAAAGTCCTAAATTTAGGACTGTTAAACTAGACAGGTTATGATTAGACCGTGGTTAGGAATTGTCTATAATCGCTCATCTAATTTAAAAGAGCAAGTAGACATGCAGTCATAATTATTAATTAAGTTGGTGACCTTTCCGAAAAAATGTAAAGACTTCAGCATGCAAAACAATATACATATCATCATAATTGGGTATTCAGATAGATCTTTAGACAAACACAATATAGAATATACAGAGAGGATCTAGGGAACCACCACCATAAAGTATTCACCCTTTATCTGGTCCGCCGATGGAGCAACTACATGTATATCCTGGACTGCTTGACCCGACTCTGCTCGACAGAACCTTCAGAGAACGCCTCCTTAGCCTAGCAGCTATTACTTTACCTTACGTCTCGGGCTTAAGCAAAGCCCTGTTGACTAGCTCTTTGCTCACCTAATGCCCTCTTAGGATCTCCTAACGAAATCCCGGGTATTCTATGAATACTAAAAATGAACCCTATCTAGTCTTATTCTAAGATTCTGAGACAGACTCTCAAAAAGCAAAGAACATGAGAAACTCTCGTATACTAAACTACTTGAATGAGACACCTCAGATCACTAAATGACTTGTATACTGTTGCGTTGTGTGCATGTGTCACAAATTGAGAAGATAAGAAATAGAATAAATCAACCCAATCTTAACAAGTGCAAGTATACACGGTCAACAAGTAATATATGTACCTAAGTACAAGATTATCGATCCCACATGGATTTAGTATGCCAATTATACATGCAAACATGATTTACATTTGGTTAAAAGAATAAAGAATGAAGAATAATGACGGGATAATCGGAGATTAAGCTACTGCTAAGATATTGCTGCAGCATCACCAATACCGTAGCAATTCTACCTAACTACTACTACAGGACAGTCTACTGGAAAATCACCATAAGAATACAACATGTAATACAATGCTGTAAAAATCAAGCCAAAAATGCAAATACAAACCAATAGTGAATCCAAGAATGCTAAGCATGCTTTTCTGTTTCCAAATTAACACTACAGCTGTCTGGTTCTACCCAGACTACTTAGCCTACTAGTCTAAACCCCCGATAACATCATCTCATGGAGTACGAAGTACCGTGAACCTAGAACAACACAAGGCAGTGAAATTGGTCGTGTCCCCTGCAATATTAACCGCACGATCATGCGCCTCAAGCAAGTGCCATGTAATTAACGTGTTAACTAGACCCCTTCCAGTTAGAAAGCCAGATACTAGTTCGATACATAACTTGGACAATCGTAACTGCAAGTTATTCCTACTCTGTTTAAGTAATTTCATGAATAAACTAAGCATGCCCCATACAAGCATCAATAAAGAAAACGATACACAAAACTTATGCATTCTTATCACCTTATGCCACATTACGTTTTTCCACATGTTTATAATTTACTAGACTACAGCACCTTCAGGTTATGAATATATATTTTGCTGAAACGAATCATGAAAGACAAGGATCAATGTAAAAGGAAAAACAGTCCCTAGGTCCATAGTGACACCAGTCAATCCCAAGACGGAAAACATATCAATCCCAATACATTTTTAATTAATCCTTGAATCCATGTAAATATTCTCATATTACTAAGAACACTTAATTACAAAATAGTAGCAAATTGAAGAAATGGAGAGAGGATTACTCTGGGTCGGAGATCACCCTACTGCCCAAATCGGATTTAATCAACGTACTGCTGCCCTTCGTTCCCTTTGCGTGGTGCTGCTGCCCTCGATTATGAACAGCTTGTAAAATTCCAGCAAAGTCGCCCCAGCCTTCTCAGGTTCTTTTCCACTCGATCTAGACTCTAAGACACTCTAAAACACACTACCCACTGCCCCTAATCTAACAGACCCGACACTAACAAAGGAAAATAAAAACCACTGCTATACTACCACTCTATCACTATAACATCTCCGTTTTCTCTCTATTGCTATCTAACCCGTCTAAGTCTCTCCAGACTATCTAACCCCGTCTCCTCTTCTCTTCCTTGCATTTATCTTTGTCTTTGACGCTCCCCAAACTTCAGATTGATAGTGAACAGCAGTCCCTTGCTTCAAACAAGACTTTCGTTGCTTCTGCCTGCAAGTGTACAGCTGCCGGTTTCCTTGATGATTTCTGCTGCCAGCTGGAATGTTTCTTGGATGTATATGTGTGTGTATATATGTATATATATATATATATATATGTATATATATATATATATAACAAACTGCTGCTGCTTCTTTTCCTCTAGAAATAAGCACGTACCGTCTGGAATTCTCAGCAGAAAATATACGTACGTAAATGTGTATATATATATATATATATATATATATATATGTATGTATATATATATAATAGAGTTAACCGTTCCATCTCATCATTCTTTGTCCTTTGACCTTTTTATCTTTTGTGACCACTTGTCAACTTGCATATGTGTGTGTGTATATATATATATATATATCTTGGTACAATTCCCTAAAAATAGTTGACCATAATTTTGACCAGCCATCTTCCCATTTTACCCTTGGTCAATTGGTTCCAAAAATCCCATCATCTTTTATGTGAAATCTTGCACAAATTTATATGTTAACAATGGAATAATAAAATTTAGGGATTTCTTCAATTAAAATGGCCCTTTTCAACAATTAATCCACAAAATTAAAATTGGGAAGAGAAGTATGCAATTTAACAAAAATCTAACTCAAAATCATAAACAAGTCAAGCAAATGGAGTTAGAAAATAGGTAAAACAAGTGCAAATAACTCTACTTTCGTAGAGTTATCACACCCCCAAACTTAAATCATAGCTCGTCCCGAGCAATGCTGCCATAATGCATAGGAAAGAAATCTGTTAATCATCCAATCAATCAGTTCAGAGGCACTGATATGCATAAATCATATCACATTTTTAGCATATTTTTAGGCATGATTTAGGGTGAAATTGAGGGTAAATTGGTCTTAATTGTTCATTATTAACTCAATTTCATAGTTTTTATGATTTTGGAAGTGTCAGGTGAAAAGTGGAAGAAAATGGCAAATTTCGGGGCAAAAACACAATTTTTCAGAAGTTCGGACTTCGGGGAGGGCGTCTCGGTTCAGGACGGGCATCCTGACATGGTCAACAGGTCGAGACGGGCGTCCAAGACTCGGGACGGCCGTCCTGACCTGGTCAACAGACTGGGACGGGCGTCCCGAACTAGAAATTCAAGTCCCACATCGAATTTTTGAGAGAAAATCACTCCAGAAAGCTGCTATAAATACCCTAGGCCTTCCTCAGTTGAATTCATCCCTCTCCACTCGATTTGAGTCATTCAGTGGTTTCCAGTGTACAATTATCGAGTACACAACTCACTCGGAGACTCAGATTTTAGTATAAGTTTTCTTTCTTTCCTTTTTGTGTTTCGTTTTTCTTAGTTTCTGAGAAATATTCTCAGATCCTAGGGTGAGATAGATAGGTTCGTTTCTGGTATTCATAGAATACCCGGGATTTCGTTAGGAGATCCTAAGAGGGCTCTAGGCGTTCGAAGAGTCAGTCCACAGGGCTGGGCTTAAGCCCAGGACGTAAGGTAAAGTCCAGCTACTAGGCTGAGGAAGCGTCCTCCGAAGGTTCTGGCGAGTAGAGTCGGGTCAAGCAATACGACATATACAGCAGTACGCTCCAACGGCGCGACTAAATAATGGGTGATTTCTTTATGGCATCAGTGCCCCCTGTCCCTCTCTTATATGTTGTTATTGTGTTGTCCAAATATCGATTATGAATACTAGATTACGATTGTTATGAATATTTGTTATATTTGTTGAAGTTATTATGTTTTTCCGGAAATAGCCACCTGCTCAAATATTCATTATGTCTGCATGTCTAATGTAGTTTCTTTTAAACTAAAATTAAGTTATAGACAATTCCTAACCACAGTCTATTCATAACCTGTTTAGTTTAATAGGCATCAATTAGTATTGGTGTCTGCCATACTAGATAAAATAACCTGCGGAACACACTGTTTGTTAGAGTAGTCTAGGTAGGCTGAGTAGAGCGTTTATGCCTGCGGTTATGGGCAAGCGGCTTGATCCCCGAAGTGACATAGGCTTTCATAGCTGTCTTTAGTAGTAACCGTGAGTATGGCCGTTTACCTTGGCGATGGGGCGGTATATCAGATTACTCAGACGTGGTACACCTTTGGACTCAGAACATAGTTGCAATCCAGGCTAAGATATCTAAAACACTCGAAGATAGGTCAATCAACATATAGGAATAATATAACATAGAATCAGGACTTTGTCTATAAACACTTTTAGGCTTAATTAAACTTAAACCTAGTGGAGAATGGATCACCCTCTCATCAAAGTCATTGATGAGGATTGCATAACTAGATCATAAGATAGGAGGTAGGATAAAAGGCTAGTTACTACTAAGCCGTTACCACTTCCTTGGGAGTACGATAATTATTTAATAAAATCGTAGATACTTTCCAACAGACTAGCTACACGATAGGTACTCTGCCTTAGGTTCTGGCTGATTAAGTGACACCATAGAGACTAAATGTGACAATTAGTCAATCTTAGTCCTTAATTACTCATAATCAACATAGGGTAAAATAACACCTATTTAGCATATCAGTCGGGAACGCATCAGATTTTTGGCGCCGTTGCCGGGGAAATATCATAATGAATTTAGGATTATTGGCCACAATTCTAGAGACTTATGATAGGTAGCGGTAGTAACCTAGACTTTTGATTTACACTTATCTTATACTAGTTAGACAATCACCTTCCGAAATATAGGATTATCATAACTAACTAATTTTAGATATTATATGAAATTAAGACATTTAGGATAATCAAATTTTAGAAAATTATTCTAAAACCATATTGAGGAAATTTATCTTCTTTCTGAATAAAAATTTAAAATCCCTAAAAATATGTCTCTTGCTTTTCTATTTTACTTTTCCTCCTATTCTTGTTATTTGTTATTTCTAACCAGACTTTGCACTCATAGATGAAGGGAACAAGAGCCCAGGATATTCTGGACGAATTAGAAAATAACATCAATCCTTTCCCAGAGATCCAAACAACTCCTGCTTCTCCCGAATATACTCCTGCATCTCCCGAATATACTCCAGAATCCCCCGAATACACTCCGAAACCTCCTGAGTATACTCCTGCATCCCCAACACCTAACAACCAACCACCTTCATCAGAGGATAACACTAACAGTTCTCAATCAGCCTTGGCTGCCATGTAGATGATATATCTCACAGGATAAGCACCATGACTCAGACAATACCAGGCAGACTAAGACGGTCATATCAGGCTGTTCTAGCCGTAAGTTCTGAAGTAACCCAAGTCAGAACCACAATAGAACGCCAAAATGTGCAAATACTCCGAGAGGTGATGGAAATCTTAAAGGAACAGAGGAACCAACAGGAGGAGATGCGAAACATATGAGCAGAACTACAAGAGATGCGAAACATTCAGGCAGAGCTACGTGAGATTAGAGATAAGGGTTGTTGAAAAAGGGAAGATTCTTTTACTTTTATTCTCAGCAAATAAATTGTTTGAACTAAACCTGAATGATTGCCCCCTATTTTCTAATTTCAAACGTTTTAAAGGGTCCTTTATATTCAACAATTTTCTTCAGACATTTTATTTTCAAATTTCTATGAAAAACAAAAGTTTTGCAAATGCAGTTTATTTTTCACTATTAAATTGTACAAACTCAGTTTTTGTTTTTCTGAAATTCTTGCTGAATTCAAGTTGGGATAAAATTAAGGTAGACATGATTTTCGAGAAAGGTTGAGGAATTTTTGCATAGAGTTTTTAACAACTTCTGAATTTGACTGGATACACATGAAGACTTGTTAAAAATTAAGATTATTTTTGGTATCCTGAGATTTGCAGGGAACTATCCTGAGATTTGCAGGGAATTACAGAAAAAATAATTTCGGAATTGGCACGCGTCCCGAAGCAACCTGGGATGGGCGTCCAGCGGGACGGGAGTCCTGCCTCCGGGACGGGCGACCCGAAGGCCGCCCCTCCCACAAATAATCCATTTTGTTTCATTTCCCCTCAAATCAACTTCCAAAAATTCACCTCTCTCAACTAATTCTCTCTATCTTCTCTCTACAAATTTTTGGCAAACTTCCCAAATTTAAAAATTCAAATTTCCCTCCAAAATTTGAATTTCCTTCCAAATTCGAATTTCCCTACAAAATTCGAATTTCCCGCCAAAAATTCAAAATCATTCCCTAACCAAAATCCATCCTCCCGAATTCAAATTCACCTCCAGAATTCGAATTCGAATCTTCCTTCCTGCCCAAATTCTCAAAACCTCTCAAACGCTCTCAACCCAAATGGCTCCCAAACGTGCCTATATCACATCTACCATGACCGTCACATCGGTGGCACATCCTTTCATGTTGTTTCACTCCATCCCAGCATACCAGGAGAGATGTCACGGATACATCAGATGCACCATACTGACGTAGAGAACACTTGACTGGGCAGCAACACATACACTAGAGGTGGAGCAGGAAGTCAGACGCATGCTCGATGTACTACCCTACAGTCGAGTATTCATCGTCACTGAGCCGACATACCTAGAGCTGGTATGTGAGTTCTATGCGTCATTTACGTACCATCAGGAGCAGATCACATTCCGCTTGGGCGGAATAGATCGGTCAATGAGCATGGCCGAGTTTGGTATTGCCCTGGGTATCTGGCAGAGAGACGAGCTGGATACGCCAGCCTACACCACGGCAGTTTGAGACTTCACGTCTGCAGACGTCTCCATTACTTGGGCTCAGATCTGTATGCCGGGTGTCCCATACCAACATGGCTTTGCGAAAGCCACAAGTATCTATCCTGCTCTTCGATACTTGCATGCTATTATTGCACACTTTGTCAGGACGACGGACGGCCCCCGAGAATGTCACCCAAATGGAGATATTCCTCTTGGCCAACATGCACATGGGATCCACAATAGAGATGGCTCGACTTATCACGGACATCGAGGGCTCGGAGCTGACCCAAATTACCCCAACCACCACTCCTACAGATCTCACCATCCTACGGAACATGGGAATGGTCGTACGGGATGCAAATGGGCGCTACTCCATCCATACGGAGCAGCCAGGACAAGCATCGGCACCAGGAGCAGTTCCAGCGCACATACCTCCGTCCGAGACGTTTGTTCCACGCACTGCCTTCGAACGACACATGTCACACGGATTGGCAGAACTCTCAGCCCGATATAGCCCAGATATGGATAGGATCGAGAGACGGCTGACGTTGATAGAGGATAGAGTCGCTATGAACACCAGCAGGATCGATGATATTCATCAGCATACCTCCCACCTGGTGGAAAACTCCGAGGTCCACTTTCTGGCAGACTTTCTGGTAGACTTTCTGGCAGCCTTCGGTCCACCTAATGACGGCGAGCCGGGTTCTTAGTTTTTCTTTCCTTTTATTTTCCTTTTGTTGTTTTCATTCTATGTGTGTGATCATGTCTGTGCTGTATGAATTATGAATCTCTGTGTAACATTGATTGATATGACATAACAACATTATTTTCTCTATGTTTTCTTGTTATTTCTGTTATTTCCTTATTTTTCCTTCTTACCCATAGTCATTCAAATAAGTGTGGGGTAAGAGTTTTTTTTTTAGTTTTGTTTCATGTTTTCAAATAAGTGTGGGGTAGCTTAGAAATGCATGAACACTGAGGACAGTGTCAGACTTAAGTGTGGGGTAGCAGTGCACAGTGCATTGCAGTGAGAAAAGTTTTGCATGATTTTGCTTGTTTTCCCCATATTTTCACACCCTTCCAAAATTTTCATTCTTTCAGACTTCTAAATGCAGTATGATTGGTTAAACATTGCTTATATCTATGATATGTAGGTAGAATGTTATGGTTAGTAGGAAGTAATATGATAGCTATCTTGAACTAATTGATTAGGAATAGGGAATTCCTGATAACTGAGCACAACTTAGTCTGGATTAGAAACCTCAGCCAATTACCTTTTCAAGACTTAACTAGATAAAATTAGACCAGTTGTGAATGTTTTGACAATTAGAATGACTAGATGAGACTCTGAGCTAAAAGTGAAAAGAAATAAAAGAAAGTTAATTAAATAAGGGTAGTTTGCCAGCGGCCTTCGCTACTAGAGCACCACTCCTTCGAGGAACTTAAAGCCTGATGCCCTAAGGTCGTGTAGGTCTGGGAATCATCGGAGTGGGACTCGCTACATGGGTAGTTGAAGTTGACGTGTTCTAAGCAGACTCAAAATACCCTACATCTATAAAGAAAATCAATAAATGCTAAATCATTAAAAATCTGATCACCAAGGCTCAGAACTCAGAAAGTTGTCCATTGTTATTATGTCTAGCAACAGGGTCGAAATATTATCTGGTAGTAGTTAAGACGAGAGTATATTGTGTTGACTATCTGGTCTAGACTAGTACACACACTACACATCAGGAAGACCTTGTGACTAAGAAAGGAGTTCAACCTAGTTGTTAAGTTGTTTTCTGCTTGACGATAACAATCTGCTAGAGACATTTGAGACCTTGTCATAGCAACCTGACCAGTTAGACCTGTGTTAAGAATTGTCTGAATAAATTTTTGGAATAAAAACATGACTAGGTATTTAAGTGACTGCACTATGATTTAGAATCACTAACTTCAAGTAGACTTTGCTTGAGGACAAGCAAAAAGCTAAGTGTGGGGTTATATGATATGCATAAATCATATCACATTTTTAGCATGTTTTAGGATTTAGGGTGAAATTGAGGGTAAATTGGTCTTAATTGTTCATTATTAACTCAATTTCATAGTTTTTATGATTTTGGAAATGTCAGGTGAAAAGTGGAAGAAAATGGCAAATTTCGGGGCAAAAACACAATTTTTCAGAAGTTCGGACTTCGGGGAGGGCGTCCTGACCTGGTCAACAGGTCGGGATGGGCGTCCTGACCAGGTCAACAGGTCGGGACGGGCGTCCTGACCTGGTCAACAGACCGGGATGGGCATCCCAATCCGGGACGGGCATCCCGAACCAGAAATTCAAGTCCCACATCGAAGTTTTGAGAGAAAATCACTCCAGAAAGCTGCTATAAATACCCCAGGCCTTCCTCAGTTGAATTCATCCCTCTCCACTCGATCTAAGTCATTCAGTGGTTTCCAGTGTACAATTCTCGAGTACACAACTCACTCGGAGACTCAGATTTCAGTATAAGTTTTCTTTCTTTCCTTTTTGTGTTTCGTTTTTCTTAGTTTCTGAGAAATAGTCTCAGATCCTAGGGTAAGACAGATAGGTTCGTTTCTGGTATTCATAGAATACCCGGGATTTCGTTAGGAGATCCTAAGAGGGCTCTAGGCGTTCGAAGAGTCAGTCTACAGGGCTGGGCTTAAGCCCAGGATGTAAGGTAAAGTCCAGCTACTAGGCTGAGGAAGCGTCCTCCGAAGGTTCTAGCGAGCAGAGTCGGGTCAAACAATACGACATATACAGCAGTACGCTCCAACGGTGCGACTACGTAAAGGGTGATTTCTTTATGGCATCAGTCCACCTTGTCCCTCTCTTATATGTTGTTTTTGTGTTGTCCAAATATCGATTATGAATACTAGATTACGATTGTTATGAATATTTGTTATATTTGTTAAAGTTATTATGTTTTTCCGGAAATAGCCACCTGCTTAAATATTCATTATGTCTGCATGTCTAATGTAGTTTCTTTTAAACTAAAATTAAGGTTATAGACAATTCCTAACCACGGTCTATTCATAACCTGTTTAGTTTAACAGGCATCAATTAGTATTGGTGTCTGCCATACTAGATAAAATAACATGTGGAACACCCTGTTTGTTAGAGTAGTCTAGGTAGGCTGAGTAGAGCGTTTGTGCCTGCGGTTATGGGCAAGCGGCATGATCCCCGAAGTGACATAGGCTTTCATAGTTGTCTTTAGTAGTAACTGTGAGTAGGGACGTTTACCTTGGCGATGGGGCGGTATATCAGATTACTCAGATGTGGTACACCTTTGGACTCAGAACATAATTGCAATCCAAGCTAAGATATATCTAAAACACTCGAAGATAGGTCAATCAACATATAGGAACAATATAACATAGAATCAGGACTTTGTCTATAAACACTTTTAGGCTTAATTAAACTTAAACCTAGTGGAGAACGGATCACCCTCTCATCAAAGTCATTGATGAAGATTGCATAACTGGATCATAAGATAGGAGTTAGGATAAAAGGCTAGTTACTACTAAGTCGTTACCACTTCCCTGGGAGTACGATAATTATTTAATAAAATCGTAGATACTTTCCAACAGACTAGCTACACGATAAGTACTCTGCCTTAGGTTCTGGCTGATTAAGTGACACCATAGAGACTAAATGTGATAATTAGTCAATCTCAGTCCTTAATTAGTTATAATCAACATAGGGTAAAATAACACCTATTTAGCATATCGGTCGGGAACGCATCAGGCACCTAGCTAACTTGGGACTTCGATTTCAGATTTAGAAAAGTTTGAAATTCAAGTGGATATCAAGTTCAAATTCTTCAAATACAAAATACCAACCAAATCAAGATCAAATAGTCAAATTACTCCAGTGTGTGTGTGCATAGTATATCCCCTATTTAATTCTTGCTCATGAATCAGCAAATGACAATCCCTAGATTCATTTTGCATAATCAAACTCCAATTCATCATACCTTTCTCCACTAATGTAGTAGGCTCAATAGCAAGGATCAAAGAGGTCTTACTCTGGTTGTAATGTTGGCTGAGGGTCAGGTGTGATACATTTGGGTGCATAGTAGGCTCAAACTCAGCCGCAACCTGCCCTAAACACATTAAACACAAATAATTCTTTCTATCTACCACAATTTGCATGTAATACTCAAGAAGTAATCTCCTAATAGTCAAGTAAAGAGTTTGGGTCTGTTTTTCTCTTTTTTTTCTTATTAAAATATAAATCCACAAAAATTAAAAGAAATATATATTTTTTTTTGTCACCCAGAATTCCAAAAATATATGCTTTTTTTCACTGCCACCGAGTCCAAATACTGCAACAACGATAGTGCTACTGCAATACCAATGCTGCGGCGATGTAAATGCTGCAGCATTCCTAATTTTATGCCGCCTTCCTTTTTCACCCCCCAAACTTAGTGTTCCAAGAAGATTGAGAATGAGTCAACAAGTGTCAAAGAAAAGATATACACAAATATTTGGAAACAGTGGCTAGTTAAATGGTTTAAAATGAAAGAAAACAGGTTTCAGGCTCAACTTGGCTAACTAGGGAAGTGTAATGCAGAAAGGTCAGCTAGAAAGGCTCAATCGATTTCAAGAACATGCCTTAATCATTTCCTTGCTACTAATTCTACTAGGATTTCACCTCGAAAGATATCACAAATGAGTCTAAAAATTCTGTTTCTTCATACCACAGCTAATTTTTGTTATGAGCAAAAAATTGCCTAGGTTAAGACTATTGTGCCCAAAATTGTTGGAGTAAATGCATTATCACCCAATATCAGCTAATATCTATGCATCTGAAAAGAAAGTACTTGCCCTACAAGAATTTACGTTTTAAAGTTAAAGACATCATCATCAATTTCAATCACAAGGCTGATGCAACTAACTGACCACTAGATGAAAAAGCACAAAACTCCCTACTAAAATCATTTACAAGCATGCATTCGTACAATTCAGAATGATAGGCCAGCAGAATAGCAACGCAGAAAACAAATTTCATCATAAACATCCATTCATCATTCATCAAAATAAACCTTCATTCAGCACTCATCAACATTCATTCATCATTCATCAAAATAAACCTTCATTCATCACTCATCAACATTCATTCATAATTCATCAAAAATACACATTCATTCATCATTCTCAACATTCATCCATCAGTCATCAAAAACACATATTCATCCCTCATCCAGCAAGAGGGCACCCTCCCCAAAACTTAAAAGGGAGCAATATCCTCATTGCATTAGGCAAAAGAAAATTGTATCAGTCATCATTCACATATATAGAGAAATACAAATACTCAAGAATATATAGAGAGAGAAGGGAAGAGAAATAGAACCACTCCCGAAGTGCAGGGAGGGTTGCTCTATAGGTCATCGTGCTACCCATAGTGCGATCATCTGGCAATAGTACGTCGGGGAAAGTGGGCCAAGGTCCTCCAGCTTGTTGCTGTTGTGCTTGCAGTGCACGGTAGATAGCTACATCTCGATCACGCACGTACTGCCAGTATACTTGCAGCTGAGTGTGTAGTTACTGCAGATCGATGGTTGAAGTATCAGAGGCTATAGGAGACTGAGGGGCAGCTAGTGTGCAACTGCGTCCGAATGGTTGGCCTGGACGGTTGCGCTGAAGTCACGAGCACAATCCAGCTCAAGTCACGAGCGGAGATTGTGCGTTGGGGATAGAAGTCCCCATCCTCGATGGCCACCATCACCCCGGAGGCTCTACATAGCAAGCAGATGAGTGTTGGGAAGTACATCTCCCCAGTCTTCCTGTTGGCACACGCTCTGATTTGCTCGCATATGATCTTGCCAACATTGATTATCTTTCCCTTGAGAATACATGACAACAACAATATCCGGTCCACATTGATGGTGGACGTGTGTGCAGTGGGCATTAAAGAGTGGCAGATGAAGTAAAACCACACCTTGGCCTCATCAGTAAGGAACTCTCTCATGCAGGTCTTGTTCCCGTGCTGGGAACAAGTCCATTGGGTCCCCGGAACAGTGACGTCCTTCAGTGCCTGATCCTGGACCTCATCCGTGAGGTTTAAAGATAGCGTATGGTAGTCGTCAGTATCATTGATGAAGTCCTGTAGATCAAACAACTGATTTATGAACTTCAGGTTCAAAGGAACCTGACGTTCCCTGACAAAAACAAAATAGACATTGTTAGGCCACAAATTAGAATAAAACTCCCGAACAATGGCGATGTCCGGGGTGATTCTTTGATCAATGAATTTGAGCCAGCCCAAGGTTTCAATCTTTGGTCTGTACTCTGCAGGGAGAGTCAATTCACTGTATGTCCCAGTTGAGACAAAGCCCAAGTCAGCTAGAATCTTCTTGTCGTGATAGATCTCCTGAAACTGGGTCTCGGCATCCAGAGATGCAAACTTAGCCTTGGTGCATTTTCTTGCCACCTGTTTTGTCCTAGGCATCTACAACACGAGCAACCATTAGAGTACAACAATTTTGAAGCAAATAGATATCAGCCCGCATGAAGTGATGCATTAAGTCACACACATATTCAATCAAGAGTAGGTTGTCAAAAATAGGGTAGAGATAATCACCATAGAGCAGCCTGCTATCAACAGAAATGCTGCAGCATTGATGTTGCTGCAGCATTTGTGGTGCTACAAGTATACTGTGCACAGACAATTGCAGATTACCTACTGTCATACTGTTTTCAACAAATTCACATCAAACTTTCAATGACAGGAAGCATCTATAGAGAAAATTATCCAGTTTCAATATTCAAACCCAATCCTTAAAAAACTGTGAGCATATTCATAGATTACAGTCGTGTGCAGCATTTGAATTTAAGCAACTGAAACTGGCAGTAGCTAATACTATGAATACAGTGGGTTATTTATCATTCAAGCAACATAACTAGAGGTAATGAGCATGAGTCGATAAAATAGTGTGACCTATACTCACCAATTCAACAACTGACAGTAGCATGCCAATACAAATCACAAATATGTCAAGGGGCATGCCAATATAATCTAAATTTCTGGCAGTAAGCAAAGATCAGAAAACAGAAAATTTAATCATGCATGAACCAACTCAGCCACTAACAATATGCTTAGTTCACTAAGGCAGCATGCCAACACACAATCTGGTCTTGTCAGTAAGCATAGAATAAGCCAAACAGTGCATTTCCAACAGTTATATCTCAACTTAGCAACTAGCCACAAGCACAAATCGATAAATCATCATTTCACCCCAAAATATGACTTTTTACAGTAAGCACAGAATGAGAAAAATAGAGTTCTTTTAAGATTTTTTAAACATAAAGCATTAGAACACCCAATCTCCTAAACATAAAATGTGCTATCATGTGTTACTAAAACAGAGCATTCCCAAAAACAAAAATGAGAACTGAGCAGAAAAAAATCAGAAGCCCTAATTTTCATAGTCGTTTCTGTTCCACAATATAGGCAAGATCCAGTGTACAGGCGTGTTCAGTAGGTGAATATCATGCTAAATCAGTCCGTAGAGTAGAAAAAGCATACCTTTTCTGCAATATTTAGCAACTGAGCGTGACTGAGAACAGAGGGCTTTGTCGGTAAACAGTTTAAATCGGTGACTTTAAATCACTACCGGTGGGTATTTTCAGAAAGAACGGTTATGGGTAGAAGTCTTTTTCCGATTTCTTAACTCAATGGAGGTTATTAAGAGGCAAAATGAACTCCTTTTTCCCTATCGGTTGCATTTCAAAGCAATGAAAATAGAGAGGTGTACCTGTTTTCTTCTGCCCGAAGAGAAGAAATGGGACTGCTTCAAGCGGCTTGAATTGCTGACCTTTGGTGTTCCAAATCCCATTTTCAGATTTTTTTTTTGGGATTTGCATTTAATACTTCACTTCCAAATAAATGTGGGTTTCCAGAAAAATATGAAGTGGCAAAATCTGAGAGAAAAGAATAGAGATGATAGAGCATAGATGACAGAAAACAAGGGAAACGGTTATGAACAAAACGCGGGAAAAGAATTTTAAAAAAACTGAAGGAAAAAAATAGAAAGCAGTAAGAAAAGAAAAATTAAACTTCAAGTGTCACCTGGAATTTTTCTCATCTGTTGAGTCCAGGATGTCTTCTGCTTCAATCAGTGTTAGAAGTGCACTTTGATGTTGAAAATCACCATCTCTATAATGCTTCAATCGATACCCATTTACCTTGAATTTGACACCATTCTGATCTTGGACTAGGACTGCCCCATATGGAAATACCTATTTTATAGTGAATTGCCCTGTCCATCTTGACCTTAATTTCCCCGGAAATAGCTTTAACCTTGAATTAAAAACTAATACTTGCTGCCCAACTTCAAAATTTTTCTTTTAGATGTGATTGTCATGCCATCATTTGGTCTTCTCCTTGTATAACTTGGCATTTTCATAAGAAAATAACCTCAGCTCATCCAGTTCTGAAAGATACAACATTCACTTGTTTCCCGCAGTATCCATATCCAGATTGAAATGTTGCAGCGCCTAGTATGCTTTGTGCTCTAACTCAACTGGTAAGTGGCAAGCTTTCCCAAAAACGAGTCTATAAGGAGACATACCTATTGAAGTCTTGAAAGCTGTCCGGTAAGCCCATAGAGCATCATCTAACTATCTTGACCAATATTTTCGATTTGGGTTAACGACCTTCTCAAGGATACCTTTGATGATTCGGTTGGACAATTCAACTTGTCCATTTGTTTGAGGATGATATGGCAAGGCAACTTAGTGATGAACATGGTATTTGGCTAGCAATACTCCTAGCCATTTGTTGACAAAATGAGAACCTTCATCACTGATGATTGCTCTAGGTGTTCCAAAACTTGAGAAAATATTCTTTCGAAGGAAATTTATCACAACCTTGGAATCATTAGTGGGGAATGCTGCATCATCCACCCACTTAGACACATAATCCACTGCCATTAGAATGTATGAATTCCCAAAAGAAGGTGGGAAAGGTCCCATAAAATCAATGCCCCATACATTAAAGAGTTCAACTTCTAGTATATTAGTAAGTGGCATTTCCTTCCTAAGGGAAAGATTTCCAACCCTTTGGCAACGGTCACACTTTGTCACAAATTGATAACAATCTTTAAATAATGAGGGCCAAAAGAAACCAGATTGTAATACCTTAGCTGCAATTCGAGACCCTCCAAAATGTCCTCCGCACGGAGAATTGTGACAATGAAAAATAATATCCTCAATTTCGTTATCATTCACACACCTTCGAATCATTTGATCTGCACATTGTTTGAACAAGAATGGTTCCTCCTAAAAGTAACTTTTTACATCGTGGAAGAACTTCTTCCTTTCTTGATATGAGAGGTTTGGTGGTAACACTCCACTAGCCAAGTAGTTTGCAAAATCAGCATACCATGGTACTTGTGCATTGTCAATTTTCAGCAGCTGTTCATCTGGAAAATGCTCATTTATGGGAATTTGACATTCCTCATGCTGCTCTAGCCGAGACAAATGGTCAGCTACTTGATTTTCCACTCCTTTCTTGTCTTTGATTTCCACATCAAATTCCTACAGGAGTAGTATCCATCTAATAAGCCTTGGTTTTGAGTCCTTCTTTGAGATTAAGTACTTGATGGCGGAATGGTCGGTGCAGACTATCACTTTCGTCCCCACCAAGTAGGACTTGAACTTATCAAAAGCAAATACAACAACTAGCAATTCTTTCTCAGTAACAGTATAGTTAATTTGTGCTTTAGTGAGTGTTTTGCTAGCATAATAGATGGAATGAAAATTTTTGTTATGCCGCTGCCCTAAAACTGCACCTACTGCATAGTCACTTGCATCACACATCATTTCAAATGGTAGACTCCAATCGGGTGCTATGATGATTGG
Source organism: Asclepias syriaca (assembly GCA_027405835.1). NCBI lineage: Eukaryota > Viridiplantae > Streptophyta > Magnoliopsida > Gentianales > Apocynaceae > Asclepias > Asclepias syriaca. The sequence goes on from CM049930.1 coordinate 11,860,486, forward strand.
TGCTGAAATCAATTTCTGCTTAAGATCCTCAAAGGCTGCGGCACAGGCTGCATCAAAAGAAAACACAATATCTTTTTCTAATAATTTACATAAGGGCTTAGATACCTTTGAAAAGTCCTTGATGAATCTCCAGTAGAAGCCCGCATGTCCCAAGAAGCTTCGAATGTGTTTCACAGTTGTTAGGGTTGGTAGCTTTTCAATCACTTCTATTTTTGCTCGGTCTACTTCAAGACCTTTCTTCGAAATCCTGTGACCCAACATAATTCCTTCTCTAACCATAAAGTGACACTTCTCCCAATTGAGGACTAAATTAGTTTCCTCACAACGTTTAAGTACATTGGCCAAATTTTCCAAACAATTATCAAAAGAATCCCCAAATATGGAAAAGTCATCTATAAACACTTCTAAATACTGCTCTACCATATCCGTGAAAATGGCCATCATGCAACGTTGGAATGTTGCTGGAGCGTTGCAAAGTTCGAATGGCATCCTTCTGAATGCAAACGTGCCATAGGGACAAGTGAAGGTTGTTTTGTCCTGGTCCCCCGATGACACAGCAATTTGGTTGTACCCTGAATAACCATCCAGAAAACAATAATACTCATGTCCAACTAACATGTCCAACATTTGGTCGATGAAAGGCAATGGAAACTGGTCATTCCTCGTGGCTTTGTTAAGTCTCCTATAATCAATGCATATGCGCCATCTCGTGACTGTTCTGGTAGGAATCAACTCATTGTCTTCATTTGTTACCACTGTAATTCCTCCTTTCTTGGGCACACATTGTACAGGACTTACCCAAGAACTGTCAGAGATGGGGTAGATGATGCCAAAATCCAGTCACTTGATGATTTGTTCCTTCACCACTTCCTTCATAATTGATTCAATCTTCGCTGCCCTTCTATGGAATTTTTGGAATCTTCTTCCAAAATGATTTTGTGCATGCATAAGGTTGGACTTATACCCTTAATGTCAGCTATGGTCTAGCCCATAGCTCTCTTATGCTGCCTTAGTACTCCAAGCAATTTCTCCTCCTGTTTAACATCAAGGAAGGCTGAAATGATCACTAGCAGCGTTGAGTCTGCCCCTAGGAACCCATACTTCAAATGCTGCGGCAATTACTTCAATTCCAGCTGTGGTGGTTCTTCAACTGAAGGTTTTGTTAACTTGAAATCTCTAGAAGACAACTCCAAGGATTCATATTGAGCTCGAAATATGAACCTTTGGGGGTTTGCTTCTACCCAAGCTGAATGTACTTTGGTCTCCATATGACCATCATCATGTAGACTTTCCTCCATCAATGCATACGTGGCATCCTCATCTTTCTCTTCATCTTTTTCTTCCCAAGAATCACTAGTGGTGATCTGAAAACACTCCTCACCTTCATCATGGAATTTCATGGCTTTGAATACGTTGAATGTGACTTTATCGTCCTGGAATCTCATGGTTAGTTCCCCTTTCTGCACATCAATAAGAGTCCTTCCCGTAGCAAGGAAAGGTCTTCCTAAAATAATGGGAACTTCCATGTCTGCTTCATAATCAAGAACAATAAAATCAGCTGGAAAAATAAACTTATCAACTCTTACCAGGACGTCCTCAATTTTTCCATCGGGTGAGCTATAGACCTATCTGCTAATTGTAATGTTACCATCGTAGGTCTTACCTTACATATGCCCAACTATTTGAAAACTGACATAGGCATCAAGTTGATGCTAGCACCAAGATCACATAAGGCCATACCACAATATGAGTTTCCGATAGAGCAAGGAATATTAAAACTCCCCAGATCTTTCATTTTAGGGGGCAACTTGTCCTGCAAAAAGAAACTGCATTCTTTGCTTAATGAAACAATTTCATATTCTCCCAACTTTCTTCTCTTTGTAAGGATATCCTTCATAAATTTAGCATAGTTGGCATTTGTTCTATCGCTTCTACCAATGGAATGTTGATGTGCAGCTGCTTTAAAATGTCCAAGAACTTCTTGAACTGCTCATCCTGTTTCTTTTTGGCAAACCTCTGTGGAAAAGGCATTCGTGGCTGTACTTGTTTGCTCTCTGGAATATTGCATTGTTGCTATTTTTTGTGGCAGTTGCGATGCTGCAGTATTCGGCTGTTCTAGAATGTTGTTTTACTACAGCATTTGGCTCCACTGATTCTTTTTCAGCTACTGGAATTTCTACATTCTGACTGGACTCACTGGTCTTCTCAGCTGCTCCAGACTTCATTTTTGGCTCGTCCAGTATTCTGCCACTCCACAATGTAACTGCCTTGCAATGTTCCTTTCCTTCTCTTCTTGGATTCTCCATATCGCTCGGAAGTGATCCTTGTGGTCTGCTCCTCATCTCCTGAGCTAACTGCCCCAATTGGCTTTCCAAGTTCCGCACAGTAGAGGATAATCCCTGTATGGTTGTTTCTGTCCTTGCCATGAAGTCTCTCATCATGCTTTCTAAAGCGTTTGAAGGTGGTTGTTGTTGTAGAGGTCTTTGTTGTTGTTGGAGTTGTTGTTGCTACTGCTGAGGGTACTGGTGCTGCTGGGGGGTACTGCTGCTGCTGCTGGAGCAGTGGTCTTGGGTTCATACCTTGATTGGGGTGCATCCCTTGATCTCTCCAAGAAAAATTTTGGTGCTGCCTCCCAGTAGGGTTGTAAGTTTTTGATTGAAGACCGTTACCCCTGTTTTGATTCCCCATATAGCAGATTGATGCGGGATTGTGAACACAATCCTCAAATAGATGCCCCTCTCCATAATAAACATAGCACACGCCCTGTACCTGGCTTACATTGGGCTGGTTTGATGGTTCTGCCACCTGCCCGCCATGTTGTTGCATACTTAGTGTTTTGAGCATGTTGGACATTGTTGACACTTGGGCTGAGAGTGAAGTGAGTGGATCCAACTCCAATACTCCAGCCACCCTTCTCCCACTAGGTAGTCTTATTGTAGGCCACTGGTAGTTATTGTTGGCAATCCTCTCAATTAGTTCATAGGCCTCGTTATATGTCTTTGCCAAAAGTGCTCCATTTGCTTAAGCATTAACCACCATGCGTGTGTGTGCGTTCAACCCATTATAAAATGTCTCCATTTGAATCAATGTGGGATTTCGTGATGTGGGTACCTTCTTAACAACTCCTAGAATCTTTCCCATGCCTCATACAATGATTCATCTTCTAATTTTTGAAAAGAGGTGATTTCATTTCTCAACCTAGCATTTTTCGTTGGAGGAAAATATTTCATCAAAAATTTCTCAGTAAGTTGCTGCCATGTAGTCACACTACCAGAGGGTAGAGAGTTAAGCCACGCTCTGGCTTTGTCTCTTAGAGAATATGGAAACAATTTCAGCCTCAAAGCATCATCTGATACACCTGTTAGCTTAAAGCAGTCACTTACTTTCATAAATAGTCGTAGGTGCAAGTGTGGATCTTCAGCAGGTAATCCACCAAACTGCCCTACCGTTTGCAACATTTGAAACAAAACCGGTTTCAGCTCGAACTGGGCTGCAGTAATCTCGGGTCTTACAATGCTTGGACTCAATTCGTTAAACATAGGGACTGCATACTGTCGGATAGCATGGTCCCTATCGTCTGCCAATACCACATGATTATAGACAGGTTCAGTTTCTACAATACGCTGCTCAGCCATGTCTACCTTATTGATGCGTTCCGACTGATATACTAAAATAGGTGTTGTTTTACCCTATGTTGATTATGAGTAATTAAGGACTTAGCCTGACTAATTGTCACATTTAGTCTCTATACTATCACTTAATCAATCAGAACCTAAGGCAGAGTACCTATCGTGTAGCTAGTCTGTTGAAAAGTATCTACGATTTTAATTAAATCAAATATCGTACTCCCAGGGAAGTGGTAACGACTTAGTAGTAACTATCCTCTTACCTTAACTCTTATCTAATGATCCAGTTATGCAATCGTTCATCAATATCTTTGATGAGGGGGTGATTCATTCTCCACTAGGTTTAAGTCTATTTAAGCCTAAGAGTGTTTTACAGATAATGTCCTGATTCTATGTTATACTGTTCCTACATGTTGATTGACCTATCTTCGAGTATTTTAGATATGTCTTGGCCTGGATTGCAACTATGTATTGAGTCTAAAGGTGTACCACATCTGAGTTACCTGATAAATCGCCCTACCTTAATGACGGCCCTACTCACGGTTCTAGCTAAAGGCATCCATGAAACCCTATGTCACTTCGGGGATCATGCAGCTCGCCCTAACGCCGACATAAACACACAAACTCAGCCTACTTAGACTACTCTAATAAACATGGTGATCTATAGGTTATTTCATCTAATATGGCAGACACCAATGCTTTCCAACGAGAAAGTCCTAAATTGATGCCTGTTAAACTAAACAGGTTATGATTAGACCATGGTTAGGAATTGTCTATAACCCTACATTTAGTTTAAAAGAAACTAGATTAGACATGCAGACATAATGAATATTAAGCTGGTGGCCATTTCCAGAAAATCATAAAGTACTTCAACATGCATAACAAATACTCATAAAATCATAATCCAATAGACAAAATAAATGTTTGGACGAACTCAGTACAGACATATAAAGAGGGGGAACAGGGGGACCGATGCCATAGAGTATTCACCCTTTACGAAGTCTCGCCGATGGAGCAACTACTTGTATATGTTGGACTGCTCGACCCAACTCTACTCGACAGAACCTTCGGAGGACGCTTCCTCAGCCTACTAGCTGAACTTTACCTTAATACCCAGCCCTGTTGACTGACTCTTTGAACGCCTAGAGCCCTCTTAGGATCTCCTAACGAAATCCCGGGTATTCTATGAATACCATAAATGAACCTATCTAGTCATATTCTAGGATCTGAGACAGACTCTCAGAAACAAAGAACACGAGACACTATCTAAGAATATAAATAAACCTATACTAAAACTTGAGTCGCTAAGTGACTTGTATACTATTGAAAATTGTATACTTGAAGTCACTAAATGACTCAGATCGAGTGGAGAGGAATGATTTCAACTGAGGAAGGCCTGGGGTATTTATAGTAGCTTTCTAGAGTGAATTTCTCTCAAAAATTCGATGTGGGATTCTGAACTGTAGCTAGGGACACCCATCCCGGCATGTTGACCAGGTCAGGACGGCCTTCCCGAGTCCTGGACGCCCGTCCTGGCCTGTTGACCAGGTCAGGACGCCCATCCTGACTTTGGGACGCCCACCCCGACTTCTGAACTTCCGAAAATCATATTTTTGCCCCTAAATTTGCCATTTTCTTCTACTTTTCACCTGCACTTCCAAAATCACAAAAACTGTGAAATTGAGTTAATAACAATCAATTAAGAGCGAATTACCATCAATTTCACCCTAAATTATGCCTAAAAACATGTTAAAAATGTGATATGATTTATGCATATCATATAACCCCACACTTAGCTTTTTGCTTGTCCTCAAGCAAAGTCTACCTGAAGTTAGTGATTTTAAATCATATGTGCAGTCACTCAAAAGTTCTAGCCATGTTTTTACTTCAAAATTCTTCACTGAATCCAGATAATTCACAACACATGTCTGACTGGATAAGTTGCTATGACAAGGTCTCAAATGTCTCTAGTAGATTATCATGGTCAAGCAAGTTGACAACTTAATAACTAGATTGAACTCTTCTCTCAGTCACAAGGTCTTCCTGATGTGTAGTGTGTGTACTAGTCTAGACTAGATAGTCAACACAATATACTCCCATCTCGACTATTACCAGATAATACTTCGACCCATCGTTAGACATACCAAGAACAAACAACTTTCTGAGTTCTGAGCCTTGGTGACCAGATTTTTAATTATTTAGCATTTATTGATTTTTCTCTTTTATAGATTTTTCAGGGTATTTTGTGTCTGCTTTCACACGTCAACTTCAACTACCCATGTAGCGAGTCCCACTCCGATGACTCCCAGACCTACACGACCTTAGGGCATCAGGCTTTAAGTTCCCCTAGGGAGTGGTGTTCGAGTAGCAAAGGCCGCTTGCAAACTACCCTATTTAGTTAACTCTCTTTATTTTTTTCTTTTCACTTTCAGCTCAGAGCATCATCTAGTCATTTTGATTGCCAATACATCCTCAACTGGTCTAATCTTATCTAGTCAAGTTTTGAAAAGGTATTTAGCTGAGGTCTCTAATCCAGACTAAGTTGTGCTCAATTATCAGGAATTCCCTATTTCTAATTGATAAATTCAAGAAAGTCATCATGTTGTCTCCTACTGATCATAACACTCTACACACATATCATAGACATCAGCAATTCTTTTACCAATCATATTGCATTTTGAACTCACTGAAGGAGTGAAAAATTTTGAAACATTTTGGAAGGGTGTGGAAATACGGGAAAACATGCAAAGATCATGCAAAAAAATTTCTACTACTACTACAGTGCACTGTTGCACTGCTACCCCACACTTAAGTCTGACAGTGTCCTCAGTGTTCATGCATATCTAAATTACCCCACACTTATTTGAAAACAAGAAGAAATAAAAACAAAACCGAAACTTCTTACCCCACACTTATTCGACTAGCTAAGAGTAAGAAAGAAAATAAAACAATGAAAGAAATAACAAATAACAAAACACGAAGTAATATGAAAGAGATACTCCCTTATTTTGCGAAGTCAACAGTCTGCTCGGACAAGTCAAAAGGTTCTCTGTAGATCTTTAAGCGTTGCCCGTTTACTTTTTGAATAGTGCCGTCAAAATCCATGATGACACATGCTCCAAAGGGTGATACTTCCGTGATAGTGAACGGGCCTGACCAACAGCTACGAAACTTTCCTGGGAAAAATTTGAAACGTGAGTTGTATAGCAATACCTTATCTCCTGGTTCAAAATTCTTCTGGGCTTTGAGTCGCCTGTCATGCCGGAGTTTACTCGTCATCTTGAACTGATGTGAGTTTTCATAGGCTTTGAGCCTCCACTCATCCAATTCGTTGAGTTGTAGAATCCGGTGTTCCTTAGTTAAGCTATCATCTAGATTGCATTTTCGCACTGCCCAGTAAGCTCTATGTTCAAGTTCCACCGGAAGGTGGCATGCTTTTCCATAGACTAGTTGATAAGGTGAGAACCCCGTAGTGGTCTTGTATGCTGTACGGAAGGCTCATAATGCATCATCCAGTTTTATGGCCCAATCCTTACGGTTAACACCCACAATCTTTTCTAGGATTCTCTTTATTCCTCTATTGGTTACCTCAGCATGCCCATTGGTTTGAGGATGGTAGGCTGTGGAAAAGCGATGCTTAACTCCATATTGCTGAAGTACCTTCTGCAATTGAGAGTTGCAGAAGTGCGTACCTCAGTCACTGATTAGGGCTTTCGGACATCCAAATCTGGCAAAAATCTGCTTAAGGAATCTACGCACGACTCTAGCATCATTAGTAGGTAGGGCCTATGCCTCAGGCCATTTTGAAAAATATTCTACAGCTACTATGATGTACTTCTTACCAAAAGAGGGAGGAAACGGACCCATAAAGTCTATACCCCATATGTCAAATATCTCTACACTTTGAATTACCTGTTGGGGTAGACTGATGGCTTCCCCGACTGATATGCTAAATAGGCGTTGTTTTACCCAATGCTGATTATGAGTAATTAAGGACCGGGATTGACTAATTGTCACGTTTAGTCTTTATAGTGTCACTTAATCATTCAGAACCTAAGGCAGAGTACCTATCGTGTAGCTAGTCTGTTGGAAAGTATCTACGATTTTACTAAGTTAAATACCGTACTCCCAGGGAAGTGGTAACGGCTTAGTAGTAACTAGCCTTTTATCCTAACTCTTATCTTATGATCCAGTTATGCAATCTTCATCAATAACTTTGATGAGAGGGTGATCCATTCTCCACTAAGTTTAAGTCTAATTAAGCCTAAAAGCGTTTTATAGATAATGTCCTGATTCTATGTTATATTGTTCCTATATGTTGATTGACCTATCTTCGAGTGTTTTAGACATGTCTTGGCCTAGATTGCAACTATGTTCTGAGTCTAAAGGTGTACCACATCCGAGTTATCTGATAAACCGCCCTACCTTAATGACGACCCTACTCACGGTTCGAGCTAAAGGCATCCATGAAAGCCCTATGTCACTTCAGGGATCATGCCGCTCGCCCTAACGCCGGCATAAACGCTCAACTCAGCCTACCTAGACTACTCTAACAAACAGGGTGTTTCGCAGTTATTTTATCTAGTATGGCAGACACCAATACTAATTGATGCCTGTTAAACTAAACAAGTTATGAATAGACCGTGGTTAGGAATTGTCTATGACCCTAATTCTAGTTTAAAAGAACACATTAGACATGCAGACATAATGAATATTTAAGTAGGTGGCCATTTCCAGAAAATCATAAGAACTTCAACATATAAAACAAATACTCATAAAAATCATAATCTCGTAAACATAATTAGTATTTGGACAGTCACAATACAAACATATAAAGAGAGGGACAGGGGGACTGATGCCATAAAGAAATCACTCTTTACTTAGTATCGTCGATGGAGCAACTGCTTGTGTATGTCGTACTGCTTGACCCGACTCTGCTCGCCAGAACCTTCAGAGGACGCTTCCTCAGCCTAGTAACTGGGCTTTACCTTAATACCCATCTTAAGCCCAGCCCTGTGGACTAACTCTTCGAATGCCTAGAGCCCTCTTAGGATCTCCTAACGAAATCCCAGGTATTCTATGAATACCAGAAACAAACCTATCTATCGAAGCCTAAGTTCTGAGACTAATTCTCAGAAACTAAGAAAACGAAACACTAACTAGAAAGAAAGAAAACTTATACTGAACCCGATCTCTCAATGACTTATGTACTCGAGGAAAGTGTACAATTGAAGTCACTAAATGACTCATATCGAGTGGAGAGGGATGATTTCAACTGAGGAAGGCCTGGGGTATTTATAGCAGCTTTCTGGAGTGATTTTTCTTCAAAAATTCGATGTGGGACTCTGAATTCTAGTTCGGGATGCCCGTCCTGGATTGGGACTCCCGTCCCGATCTGTTGACCAGGTCAGGATGGCCATCCCGAGTCCTGGTAGCCCGTCCCGACCTGTTGACCAGGTCAGGACGCCCGTCCTGATTTGGGACGCCCTCCCCGAAGTCCGAACTTCTGAAAAATTGCGTTTTTACCCCGAAATTTGCCATTTTCTTCTACTTTTCACGTGACACTTCCAAAATCATAAAAACTGTGAAATTGAGTTAATAATAAACAATTAAGACCGATTTTCCCTCAATTTCACCCTAAATCATGCCTAAAAGAATGCTAAAAATGTGATATGATTTTGCATATCAGATAATCCCACACTTAGCTTTTTGCTTGTCCTCAAGCAAAGTCTACATGAAGTTAGTGATTTTAAATCATATGTGCAGTCATTTAAATTCCTAGTCATGTTTTTATTCCAAAAATTATTCAGACAATTCTTAACACAGGTCTGATTGGTTAGGTTGCTATGACAAGGTCTCAAATGTCTTTAGTAGATTGTTATAATCAAGCAGATGACAACTTAACAACTAGATTGAACTCTTCTCTCAGTCACAAGATCCTCATGATGTGTAGTGTGTGTACTAGTCTAGACCAGATAGTCAACACAATATACTCTCGTCTTAACTACTACCAGATAACACTTCGACTCGTCGCTAGACATACTAACAATAGACAACTTTCTGAGTTTTGAGCCTTGGTGATCAGATTTTTAATGATTTAGCATTTATTGATTTTCTTTATAGATTCAGGGTATTTTGAGTCTGCTTTGAACACGTCAACTTCAACTACCCTTGTAGCGAGTCCCACTCCGATGACTCCCAGACCTACATGACCTTAGGGCATCAGGCTTTAAGTTCCCCGAAGGAGTGGTGCTCAAGTAGTAAAGGCCGCTAGCAAACTACCCTATTTAATTAACTTTCTTTTGTTTCTTTTCACTTTTAACTCATAGTCTCATCTAGTCATTCTAATTGCCAATACATCCACAATTGGTCTAATTTTATCTAGTTAAGTCTTGAAAAGGTAATTGGCTGAGGTTTCTGATCCAGACTAAGTTGTGCTCAGTTATCAGGAATCCCCTATTCCTAATTAATAAGTTCAAAATAGTCATAAAACGTCTCCTACTAACCATAACTTCTACATACATATCATAGACATAAGCAAATGTTTAACCAATCATACTGCATTTAGAAGTCTGAAAGAATGGAAAATTTTGAAAAATTTTGAAAGGATGTGAAAATATGGGGAAAACAAGCAAAATCATGCAAACATTTTCTCAAACTACTACATTGCACTGTGCACTGCTACCCCACACTTAAGTCTGACACTGTCCTCAGTGTTCATACATTTCTAATTACCCTACACTTATTTGAAACAAGAAAAAATAAAACAGAAAAGACTCTTACCCCACACTTATTCGAATAACTATGGGTAAGAAAGAAAATAAGGCAATAAAAGAAATAGCAAGATAACATAGAGAAAACAATGCTGTTATGTCATATCAATCAACGTTACACAGAGATTCATATTTCATACAGCCCATACATGATCACACGCATAGAACAAAAACAACAAGAAAAAGAAAAGGAAAAGAAAAACTAAGAACCCGGCTCGCCGTCGTTAGGTGGACCGAAGTCTGCTGGAAAGTAGACCTCTGTGTTCTCCACTAGTTGGGAGGTATGCTGATAAATCTCCTCGATCCTGCTGGTGTTCATAGCGATTCTGTCATCCATCATCGTCAGTCGTCTCTAGATTCTTTCCATATCTCGACTATATCGGGCTGACAGTTCTGCCAATACGTGCGACATATGTCGTTTGAAGGCAGTACGTGAAACGAACGTCTCGGTCGGAGGTATATGCGGTGGAACTGCTCCTGGTGCCGAGGCCTGTCCTGGCTGCTCCGTGTGGATGGATTAGCGCCCATTTGCATCCCGTACGACCATCCCCATGTTCCGTAGAATGGTAAGGTCCGTAGGAATGGTGGTCGGGGCAACCTGGGTCAGCTCCGAGCCCTCGATGTCCAAATCCAAGTAGTAGGCTATCCTGGTGATGAACGGCCCGAGCCCTAGACACTGTTTCCGAGTGTCCGTAGCGAAACCCCGCATGATGACCGTGATGAGTTGAGCCATCTCTACTGTAGACCCCATATGCATGTTGGCCAAGAGGAATGGCTCCATTTGGGTGACATTTTCGGGGGCCGTCCGTCGTCCTGACAGAGTGTGTGCGATAATGGCATGTAAGTAGCGAAGAGCAGGATAAATACCTGTGGCTTTCGCAAAGCCATGCTGGTAGGGAACACCCGTCGTACAGATCTGAGCCCAAGCAGTGGAGACGTCTGCAGAAGTGAAGTCTCGAACTGCTGTGGTGTAGGCGGGCGTATCCAGCTCATCTCTGTGCAGATACCCAAAGCGATGCCAAACTCGGCCATGCTCATCGATCGATCTATTCCACCCAAGCGGAATGTGTTCTTCTCCTGATGGTACGTAAGTGACGCATAGAACTCACATACCAGCTCTAGGTATGTCGGCTCAGTGACGATGAAGACTCGACTATATGGTAGTACGTCAAGCATGTGTCGGACTTCCTGCTCAACCTCTAGCGTCTGTACTACTGCCCAGTCAAGCGTTCTGCCAGTCAGTATCTTGCGTCCGATATACCCATGACATCTCTCCTGGTATGCTGGGCTGGAGTGAAACAGCATGAAAGGATGTGCCACCGATGTGATGGTCATGGTAGACGTGATACGAGCGCGTTTAGGAGCCATTTGGTTGAGAGAGTGATGCGATTCCGGTTGACGTACTAAATAGGTGTTATTTTACCCTATGTCGATTATGATTAATTAAGGACTGTGATTGACTAATTGTCACGTTTAGTCTTATGGTGTCACTTAATCAGCCAGAATCTAAGGCAGAGTACCTATCGTGTAGCTAGTCTATTGGAAAGTATCTACGATTTTACTAAGTTAATTATCGTACTCCCAGGGAAGTGGCAACGGCTTAGTAGTAACTAGCCTCTTATCCTAACTCTTATCTTATGATCCAGTTATGCAATCTTCATCAAATACTTTGATGAGAGGGTGATCCATTCTCCACTAGGTTCAAGTCTAATTAACCCTAGAAGTGTTTTAAAGATAAGTTCTGATTCTATGTTATACTGTTCCTATATGTTGATTGACCTATATTCGAGTGTTTTAGATATATCTTAGCCTGGAATGCAACTATGTTCTGTGTAAAGGTGTACCACATCTGAGTCTCTATGCTACCGCCCCCTATCATTAAGGTAAACGGCCCTACTCACGGTTCGAACAAAGACAGTTATGAAAGCCCTATGTCACTTTCGGGGATCACTCTGAAGGCTCGTAATCGCTGGCATAACGCTCTACTCAGCCTACCTAGACTACTCTAACAAGCCAGGTGTTCAGCATGTTATTTTATCTAGTATGGCAGACACCAATACTAATTGATGCCTGTTAAACTAAACAGGTTATGAATAGACCGTGGTTAGGAATTGTCTATAACCCTATTTTAGTTTAAAAGAAACTACATTAGACATGCAGACATAATGATTATTTAGCAGGTGGCTATTTCCGGAAAAACATAATAACTTCAACATACAAAACAACTATTCATAAAATCATAATCTGATATTCATAATTGATGTTTAGGACAAAGCAATAAAACATATAAGAGAGGGGTATGGGGACTGATGCCATAAAGAAATCACCCTTTACTTAGTCTCGCCTACAGAGCGTACTGCTGTATACGTCGTATTGCCCGCCCTGACTCTGCTCGCCAGAACCTTCGGAGGACGCTTCCTCAGCCTAGTAGCTAGACTTTACCTTACATCCTGGGCTTAAGCCTAGCCCTGTGGACTGATTCTTCGAACGCCTAGAGCTCTCTTAGGGTCTCCTAACGAAACCCCGGGTATTCTATGAATACCGGAAACGAACCTATCTATAGAAACCTAAGATCTGAGACTATTTCTCAGAAACTAAAACAAAACACTAATAAGAAAGAAAACTGAGATCCGAGTCTCTGAGTGAGTTGTGTACTGGAAAACTGTACACTGGAAACCACTTAATGACTCAGATCGAGTGGAGAGGGATGAATTCAACTGCTGGAGGCCTGGGGTATTTATAGCAGCTTCCCGGAGTGAAAAATTCTGAAAAATTCGATGTGGGACAGCTTCTGGCGGCGGGACGCCCGTCCTGATTCGTTGACCAGGTTCGGGATGCCCGTCCCGGTTCAGGACGCCCGTCCTGGCGGTTTGACCGGGTCGGGACGCCCGTCCCGGACCTTTGACCGGGTCAACATTCCAAAAATTGCGTTTTTGCCCCAGAATTTGCTGTTTTCATCTACTTTTCACCTGACACTTCCAAAATCATAAAACCGTGAAATCAAGTAAATAGTAAACAATTAATGTCAATTTACTCTCAATTTCACATTAAAACATATAAAAAACATGCTAAAAATGTGATACGATTTTCGCGTATCAGATAACCCCACACTTAGCTTTTTGCTTGTCCTCAAGCAAAGTCTACATGGAGTTAGTGATTTTAAACCGTAGTGCAGTCACTTAAATTCCTAATCATGTTTTTATTCCAAAAATTCTTCAGACAATTCTTAACACAGGTCTGATTGGTTAGGTTGCTATGACAAGGTCTCACATGTCTCTAGTAGTTTGTTATGATCAGCAGCAAAAACAATCAACAACTAGGTTGGACTTTTTTCTTAGTCACAGGGTCTTCCTGATGTGTAGTGTGTGTACTAGTCTAGACCAGATAGTCAACACAATGAACTCTTATCTTAACTGCTACCAGATAATACTTGACCTATCGCTAGACATACTGACAACAGATAACTTTCTGAGTTCTGAGCTTTGGTGATAGATTTTTAATGTTTTAGCACTAGTTATTTTCTTTATAGATTCAGGGTATTTCGAGTTTGCTTAGAACACGTCAACTTCAACTACCCATGTAGCGAGTCCCACTCCGATGACTCCCAGATCTACACGACCTTAGGGCATCAGGCTTTAAGTTCCCCGAAGGAGTGGTGCTCGAGTAGCGAAGGCCGCTGGCAAACTACCCTATTGTAATTAACTTCCTTAAGTTCTTTTCACTTTTGGCTCAGAGTCTCATCTAGTCATTCTAACTGCCAATATATCCACAACTGGTCTAATTTTATCTAGTTAAGTCTCGAATAGGCAATTGGTTGAGGTCTCTAATCCAGACAAGGTTGTGCTCAGTTATCAGGAATTCCCTATTCCTAATCAATTAGTCCAAGATAGCTATCGATTATCTCCTACTAACCATAACATACTACCTACATATCATAGACATAAGCAATTTGTTTAACCAAGCATACTGCATTTAGAAGTCTGAAAGACGGAAAAATTTTGAAATTTTTTTTGGAAGGGTGTGAAAATACAGGGAAAACAAGCAAAAGCATGCGAACTGCTACAGTGCACCGTGCACTGCTACCCCACACTTAAGTTTGGCACTGTCCTCAGTGTTCATGCATATCTAAATTACCCCACACTTATTTGAAAACAAGAAAAAAAACAGAATAGAAACTCTTACCCCACACTTTTGACTAACGAAGGGTAAGAGAGAAATAAAAAACCAAAGAAAAAACAAAACAGGACACAAACAAAGAAAATAAAAGTAAAGGACATGAGGATTAGAAAAACTCCCTTCATGTCGCGAGCAGAAGGGTCTTCTCTGATCTGTCAATTGGCTCTTCACCTTAGCCATGTGCTATTGCTGAGGTGTTCTTGATTCTGCAAGCTCTAGATATTGGAACGGATGACGCCAGCTCCGATCCTTCATTGTCGAGTTCTGGTAGTGGCTATCCATTTGATGAATGACTCAAGCCCCAAGGACTGTTTCCTCGAATCATCTCAAAGTTTCTCGTAATCGTAGCAACGTATTTAGAAGGAACGTGTCTAGGAATGAGACTTCTTTGGATTGGTGTGCCTACCTGCCAATGTTAGTGAAGGTATGCATGCAAGTCTCGAATGGAAGAAAAGATACCTGAAGTTTTGGCGAAGCTGTGTGGTAGGGGGCTCAGTTGTGTAGATCTGGGCCCAAGTATTTGAGACTTCCTCGGGAAGTTTCTCACAGCTGATTGGTATGCAGGGAATGCAAGCTCCTCCATTGCTATGCTCCCGACACAATGCCAAATTCCTCTATATCTGCCGACCGTTCGTTACCTCTTGGTAGATCACTTGCTTGCACTGATCTAGCTTTAATTGTTGCCAGTATCTCATCTATTGATTCTGCGAGTGTGGGTTTTGCTGTGGTGGTGTCTTCTGAAAGTTTCCAGCTTCCGAATTACTCCTCAGCTAAATCCCGTACGATTCCTCTAGTTGGGATTGTATGCGTTTCCCATTGGAGCAGCATTCTGCAGTAACCTACTCCTACCTCTTTTGGAATGGTCAGTCATTCCCATAGCAATCCCTGCTAAAGTGTGGTACTTAGCAAACTTCACAGATTTGATACACAGGCTGAACATTTCTTCCTAAAACATTGGCACTCTGAATCTGGAAAACAACTAGAATCTGCACATAACTTCAACATCATTAGTAGGTAATGCCTGTGGTTCAGGCCATTTTCGAAAAGTGTTCCACGACTACTATGATGTAATTATTTTCATAAGAAACCTATTGTTTTTAAACAAGACCAGATAAGATCGGAATTTTTTCACATATGAACTTTCTTATCATGTTTCTGTCCTAAAACAATTCTTACTACATAATTACATCACATATTCATTCAAAAAGCATATTTCAATCAGGTGATGTCATAATGGGTGCAGTAGTTCCTTTTGGTTTAAAAGATCTCATGCAATTATCAGCAAAACAAAAGGAACATCATTTTTCAATAGAACATTCAAAGGTCTGGCTATTAAGGAAAAATTATTTCATAACTCATCCTAATAAAGCAGTCATGACTCTAAGAAAATTCTAAAATGGAATTTCTTCCCAATAAAAATCTAAGCCAAATATTTTACAACTCATAAGAAAATATATTTTATCCTCATTTCCATTTTTATTTCTTCGAAATTAACTAAAGGAAGAAAAACACGAAAAAGAGCAACTAAGAAAACAACTAAAAAAACAAGAGATAGGGAAAAGGAACGACTCACCGTTGAGCAAGAAAGTTACATTCTTTTTGGGATTTTAAATTTTTAACATTTTTTTTTCGTTTTATGTTTAATTTAGAAAGCAGGTAAATTTCCTTAATATGGTTTTAGAATAATTTTCTAAAATTTGATTATCCTAAGTGTCTTAATTTAAGATATTATCTAAAATTAATTAGTTATGATAACCCTATATTTCGGAAAGTGATTGCCTAACTAGTATAAGATGAGTGTAGGTCTAAGGTCTAGGTTACTACCGTTACCGATCATAAGTCCCTAGAATTGTGGCCTTTAATCCTAAATTCATTATGATATTTCCCCGGCAACGGCGCCAAAAATCTGATGTGATTCCGGTTGACGTACAAAATAGGTGTTATTTTACCCTATGTCGATTATGATTAATTAAGGACTGTGATTGACTAATTGTCACGTTTAGTCTTATGGTGTCACTTAATCAGCCAGAATCTAAGGCAGAGTACCTATCGTGTAGCTAGTCTATTGGAAAGTATCTATGGTTTTACTAAGTTAATTATCGTACTCCCAGGGAAGTGGCAACGGCTTAGTAGTAACTAGCCTCTTATCCTAACTCTTATCTTATGATCCAGTTATGCAATCTTCATCAAATACTTTGATGAGAGGGTGATCCATTCTCCACTAGGTTCAAGTCTAATTAACCCTAGAAGTGTTTTAAAGATAAGTTCTGATTCTATGTTATACTGTTCCTATATGTTGATTGACCTATATTCGAGTGTTTTAGATATATCTTAGCCTGGAATGCAACTATGTTCTGTGTCTAAAGGTGTACCACATCTGAGTCTCTATGCTACCGCCCCCTATCATTAAGGTAAACGGCCCTACTCACGGTTCGAACAAAGACAGTTATGAAAGCCCTATGTCACTTTCGGGGATCACTCTGAAGGCTCGTAATCACTGGCATAACGCTCTACTCAGCCTACCTAGACTACTCTAACAAGCCAGGTGTTCAGCATGTTATTTTATCTAGTATGGCAGACACCAATACTAATTGATGCTTGTTAAACTAAACAGGTTATGAATAGACCGTGGTTAGGAATTGTCTATAACCCTATTTTAGTTTAAAAGAAACTACATTAGACATGCAGACATAATGATTATTTAGCAGGTGGCTATTTCCGGAAAAACATAATAACTTCAACATACAAAAAACTATTCATAAAATCATAATCTGATATTCATAATTGATGTTTAGGACAAAGCAATAAAACATATAAGAGAGGGGTATGGGGACTGATGCCATAAAGAAATCACCCTTTACTTAGTCTCGCCTACAGAGCGTACTGCTGTATACGTCGTATTGCCCGCCCTGACTCTGCTCGCCAGAACCTTCGGAGGACGCTTCCTCAGCCTAGTAGCTAGACTTTACCTTACATCCTGGGCTTAAGCCTAGCCCTGTGGACTGATTCTTCGAACGCCTAGAGCTCTCTTAGGGTCTCCTAACGAAACCCCGGGTATTCTATGAATACCGGAAACGAACCTATCTATAGAAACCTAAGATCTGAGACTATTTCTCAAAAACTAAAACAAAACACTAATAAGAAAGAAAACTGAGATCCGAGTCTCTGAGTGAGTTGTGTACTGGAAAACTGTACACTGGAAACCACTTAATGACTCAGATCGAGTGGAGAGGGATGAATTCAACTGCTGGAGGCCTGGGGTATTTATAGCAGCTTCCCGGAGTGAAAAATTCTGAAAAATTCGATGTGGGACAGCTTCTGGCGGCTCGGGACGTCCGTCCCGGTTCGGGACGCCCGTCCTGATTCGTTGACCAGGTTCGGGACGCCCGTCCTGGCGGTTTGACCGGGTCGGGACGCCCGTCCCGGGTTCGGGACGCCCGTCCCGGACCTTTGACCGGGTCAACATTCCCAAAAATTGCGTTTTTGCCCCAGAATTTGCTGTTTTCATTTACTTTTCACCTGACACTTCCAAAATCATAAAACCCGTGAAATCAAGTAAATAGTAAACAATTAATGTCAATTTACTCTCAATTTCACATTAAAACATATATAAAAACATGCTAAAAATGTGATACGATTTTCGCGTATCAGAGAGTTCGAGAGACTTTGAGAATTTTAGGCGGGAAGGAAGATTCGAATTCGAATTCTGGGGGTGAATTTGAATTCGGAAGGATAGATTTTGGTTAGGGAAGGATTTTGAATTTTTGGCAGGAAATTCGAATTTGGGAAGGAAATTTACAATTCAAATTTTGGGGAGTTGCCAAAAATTTGTAGAGAGAAGGTAGAGAGAAAATTTTTAGAGAGATGAATTTTTGGAGGTAGATTTGAGAGAAATGAGAAAAATAGAATATTTGTAGGAGGGGCGGCCTTCGGGATGCCCGTCCCAGAGTCAGGATGCCCGTCCCGCTCGACGCCCGTCCCGGGTTACTTCGAGATACGTGCCAATTCAGAATTTTTTTTCTTTCGTAATTTCCTGCAAATCTCAGTACACCAAAAATAATCATAACATTTAACATGTCTTCATGTTTAACTTATCATATTCAGAAGCTGTTAAAAACTCTGTGCAAAAATTCCTCAATCTCTTTTTTTCCGAAAATCATGACTACCCTAATCTTATCCTAACTTATATTCAGCAAAAAATTTCAGAAAAACAAAAACTGAGTTTATACAATTTAATTAGTGAAAAATAAACTGTATTTGTAAAACCTTTGTTTTTCATAGAAATTTGAGAAATGAAATGTTTGAAGAACAATTGTTGAATAAAATAAAAGACCATTTTAAAAAGTTTAAAAACAAAAAGGTAGGGGTCAATTATTTAATTTTAGTTCAAACAATTTATTTGCTGAGAATAAGAGTAAAAAGAATCTTCCCTTTTTCAACGGCCCTTATCTCTGATCTCTCGTATCTCTGCTTGTATGTTTCGCATCTCTATGCGCATGGCTCTCATCTCATCCCTTTGCATGCCCTGCTCACTTCGTAAGTCAGCCATCTCTCAAAGTAGCTGTGCATTTTGGTTTTCCTGAAGACTGACTGTGGCTCTGAGTCGGTCCATGTTGGTTGTGATATTCAGACTGACTTGGTCTAAATGACACAATCTACTTGCAATTCCTTGATCCATCTCATAGATCTGTCCAGCCAAAGTATCTATCTGCACGGACAACACTGAATGAGAACCGTTAGTACTTCCCCCGGATGAAGGGGTGTGCTCGTTAGGTGTTGGAGTGTATGCAGGAGATGTTGGTGAGTTTTGGGTTTGGTCAAGGGGTGGTGGATTTATAGGAACTCTCTGGGCAGGAGTGTGAACTGGAGATCTTTGAGGTTCTTCTCTAGGAGGAAAGGTATCTTCAGAAGGATCTTCTTCCGTGGGACTAGGCTCATGGGCATTCAGTAATCTTCTCACTAAGTCACTGGTATCTAGGCTTGAGTTTATTTCTACGGGTTGGGAAGGAAGGTTTCCCTGTGGTATTTCTGGTTCAGGCCTAGATGGTCCTTCTGGCTTGGTCTTCTTTAAGGTTTTCCGTTTTCTTTGCTTGATTAGTAGCTGCTCTTGTTCTCTTCATCTATGACTGCAAAGTCTGGTTAGGAATAACAAATAACAAAAATAGAAAGAAAAGCAAAATAGAAAAGCAAGAAAGATATTTTTAGGGATTTTAAATTTTTTAACACATTTTTTTCTTTTATTTAGAAAGCAGATAAATTTCCTCAATATGGTTTTAGAATAATTTTCTAAAATTTGATTATCCTAAATGCCTTAATTTTAGATAATATCTAAAATTAGTTAGTTATGATAACCCTATATTTCGGAAAGTGATTGTCAAACTAGCATAAGATAAGTGTAGGTCTAAAGTCTAGGTTACTACCGCTACCTATCATAAGTTTCTAGAATTGTGGCCAATAATCCTAAATTCATTATGATATTTCCCCGGCAACGGCGCCAAAAATCTGATGGCTTCCCCGACTGATATGCTAAATAGGTGTTGTTTTACCCTATGCTGATTATGAGTAATTAAGGACCGGGATTGACCAATTGTCACGTTTAGTCTTTATAGTGTCACTTAATCAGTCAGAACCTAAGGCAGAGTACCTATCGTGTAGCTAGTCTGTTGGAAAGTATCTACGATTTTACTAAGTTAAATATCGTACTCCCAGGGAAGTGGTAACGACTTAGTAGTAACTAGCCTTTTATCCTAACTCTTATCTTATGATCTAGTTATGCAATCTTCATCAATAACTTTGATGAGAGGGTGATCCATTCTCCACTAAGTTTAAGTCTAATTAAGCCTAAAAGCGTTTTATAGATGAAGTCCTGATTCTATGTTATATTGTTCCTATATGTTGATTGACCTATCTTCGAGTGTTTTAGACATGTCTTGGCCTGGATTGCAACTATGTTCTGAGTCTAAAGGTGTACCACATCCGAGTTATCTGATAAACCGCCCTACCTTAATGACGGCCCTACTCACGGTTCAAGCTAAAGGCATCCATGAAAGCCCTATGTCACTTCAGGGATCATGCCGCTCGCCCTAACGCCGGCATAAACGCTCAACTCAGCCTACCTAGACTACTCTAACAAACAGGGTGTTCTGCAGGTTATTTTATCTAGTATGGCAGACACCATTACTAATTGATGCCTGTTAAACTAAACAGGTTATGAATAGATTGTGGTTAGGAATTATCTATAACCCTAATTCTAGTTTAAAAGAACACATTAGACATGCAGACATAATGAATATTTAATTAGGTGGCCATTTCCGGAAAATCATAAGAACTTCAACATATAAAACAAATACTCATAAAAATCATAATCTCGTAAACATAATTAGTATTTGGACAATCACAATACAAACATATAAAGAGAGGGACATGGGGACTGATGCCATAAAGAAATCACCATTTACTTAGTCTCGCCGATGGAGCAACTGCTTGTATATGTCGTACTGCTTGACCCGACTCTGCTCGCCAGAACCTTCGGAGGGCGCTTCCTCAGCCTAGTAACTAGGCTTTACCTTAATACCCAACTTAAGCCCAGCCCTGTGGACTAACTCTTCGAATGCCTAGAGCCCTCTTAGGATCTCCTAACGAAATCTCGGGTATTCTATGAATACCATAAACGAACCTATCTATCGAAGCCTAAGTTCTGAGACTAATTCTCAAAAACTAAGAAAACGAAAAACTAACTAGAAAGAAAGAAAACTTATACTGAACCCGAGTCTCTTAGTGACTTATGTACTCGAGGAAAGTGTACAATCGAAGTCACTAAATGACTCAGATCTAGTGGAGAGGGATGATTTCAACTGAGGAAGGCCTGAGGTATTTATAGCAGCTTTCTGGAGTGATTTTTCTTCAAAAATTCGATGTGGGACTCTGAATTCTGGTTCGGGACGCCCGTCCCGGTCTGTTGATCAGGTCAGGACGCCCGTCCTGATTCGGGACGCCCTCCACGAAGTCCGAACTTCTAAAAAATTGCGTTTTTGCCCCGAAATTTGTCATTTTCTTCTACTTTTCACCTGACACTTCCAAAATCATAAAACTGTGAAATTGAGTTAATAATAAACAATTAAGACCGATTTGCCCTCAATTTCACCCTAAATCATGCCTAAAAACATGCTAAAAATGTGATATGATTTATACATATCATAGACTATCTCGAGAAGATATGTTTCCAGCTTTCTGATATGCATCGCATGATCTTGTGAACGCTGCGGCATCCTTGAATATGGTTGGCCAGTAGAAGCCTGCTTCTAATACTTTCCGGGCGGTATTAGCTACAGTTAAGTGACCACCTGCTGGTCCGCAGTGATAATGTTCCAGAATTTGGAAACCTTCTTCTTGAGAGACACATCTCTTGATCATCTGATCTGCACATATTCGAAATAGAAAAAGATCTTCCTAATAGTAATATGTCAAGTCAGCAAAGAATTTTTTCCGCTGCTGAACAGTGATATCACTAGGAAGAGTCTGAGCTGCCAAGTAATTTGCTATATCTGCAAACCAAGGAGGTGAGAAAATAGCAAACGGTGTACATAAGTTCTCATCCAGAAATTTGTCAAATATAATTGATTCATCTATAGCTTCTAGGGTCGGATTCTCTAGCCGGGACAAGTGGTCTGCGGCTAAGTTTTCTGCCCCTTTCTTATCCCGAATTTCTATGTCGAATTCTTGAAGCAATAAAACCCATATGATTAATCTTAGCTTCGCGTCGGTTTTATTGAACAAATACTTTAATGCAGAATGATCAGTATAAACAATGGTTTTAGACAGGACTAGATAAGATCGAAATTTATCAAATGCATATACTACTGCTAATAATTCATTTTCTGTCGTAGTGTAATTTTCCTGAGCATCAGTTAAGGTTTTACTAGCATAATATATTACATGAAATTTCTTATCATGTCTTTGTCCTAAAACAACTCCTACTGCATAGTCACTAGCATCACTGATACGCGAAAATCGTATCACCTTTTTAGCATGTTTTTATGTATGAATTTGGGTGAAATCGAGGGTAATTTGATCTTGATTGTTCATTATTCACTTAATTTCACAGTTTTTATGATTTTGGAAGTGTCAAGTGAAAAGTAGACGAAAACAGCAAATTTTGGGGCAAAAACGCAATTTTTGGAAATGTTGACTCTGTCAAAGGTTCAGGACGGGCGTCCCGAACCCTGGACGGGCGTCCCGACCAAGTCAAGGCAATGGGACGGGCGTCCAGGACTCGGGACGGGCGTCCCGAGCCGCCAGAAGCTGTCCCACATCGAATGTTTCAGAAAGTTTCACTCCAGGAAGCTGCTATAAATACCCCAGGCCTCCAGCAGTTGAATTCATTCCTCTCCACTCGATCTGAGTCATTTAGTGGTGTCCAGTGTACAATTCTCTAGTACACAACTCACTCAGAGACTCGGATCTCAGTTTTCTTTCTTATTAGTGTTTTGTTTTAGTTTCTGAGAAATAGTCTCAGATCTTAGGTTTCTATAGATAGGTTCGTTTCTGGTATTCATAGAATACCCGGGATTTCGTTAGGAGATCCTAAGAGGGCTCTAGGCGTTCGAAGAGTCAGTCCACAAGGCTGGGCTTAAGCTGGGTATTAAGGTAAAGCCCAGTTACTAGGCTGAGGAAGCGTCCTCCGAAGGTTCTAGCGAGCAGAGTCAGAGCGAGCAATACAACATATACAGCAGTACGCTCCGTCGGCGAGACTACGTAAATGGTGATTTCTTTATGGCATCAGTCCCCATGTCCCTCTCTTATATGTTGTTATTGTTTTGTTCTAAATACTTATTATGGATACAAGATTGCGATTTTTATGAATAGTTGTTTTATATGTTGACGTTGTTATGTTTTCCGGAAATAGCCACCTGCTAAATATTCACTATGTCTGCATGTTTAATGTGCTCTTTTAAACTAAAGTTAGGGTTATAGACAATTCCTAACCACGGTCTAATCATAACCTGTTTAGTTTAACAGGCATCAATTAGTATTGGTGTCTGCCATGCTAGATAAAATAACATGTTGAACACCCTGCCTGTTAAAGTAGTCTAGGTAGGGGCCGAGCTGAGTCCGATTATGCCGGCGGCTAGGGCAAGCAGTATGATCCCCGAAGTGACATAGGGCTTTCATGGATGCCTTCGTCCCGAACCGTGAGTAGGGCCGTCATTAAGGTAGGGCGGTTTATTAGAGACCTCGGATGTGGTACGCCTTTAGACACTGAACATAGTTGCAATCCAGGCTAAGATGCATCTAAAATATTCGAATTTAGGTCATTCAACATAGAGGAACAGTATAACATAGAATCAGAACTCATCTATAAAACACTTCTAGGATTAATTAGACTTAAAACTAGTGGAGAATGAATCACCCTCTCATCAAAGTATTTGATGAAGATTGCATAACTGGATCATAAGATAGGAGTTAGGATAAAAGGCTAGTTACTACTAAGCCGTTGCCACTTCCCTGGGAGTACGATATTTATTTAATAAAATCGTAGATACTTTCCAACAGACTAGCTACACGATAGGTACTCTGCCTTAGGTTCTGGCTGATTAAGTGACACCATAGAGACTAAATGTGACAATTAGTCAATCACAGTCCTTAATTATTCATAATCAACATAGGGTAAAATAACACCTATTTAGCACATCGGTCGGAAACCCATCAGATTTTTGGCGCCGTTGCCGGGGAAATATCATAATGAATTTAGGACTCCTGATCAAAATTCTAGATACTTATGATAGGTAGCGGTAGTAACCTAGACCTTAGACCTACACTTATCTTACACTAGTTAGGCAATCACTTTCCGAAATATAGGGTTATCATAACTAATTAATTTTAGATGTTATCTGGAATTAAGACACTTAGGATAATCAAATTTTAGAAAATCATTCTAAAACCATATTAAGGAAATTTAACTGCTTTCGAAAAAAAAAGAAAAAAAATTTAAAAATTTAAAAACCGAAAAAATGTATTTTTCTTGCTCAATGGTAAGTTATTCTTTTCCCCATCTCTTGTTCTTTCTTAATTGTTTTCTTAGTTGCTCTTTTTTGTGTTTTTCTTCCTTTATTTAATTTCGAAGAAATAAAAATGGAAATGAGGATAAAATATATTTTCTTCTGAGTTGTAAAATTTTGACTTAGATTTGTTTTGGGAAGAAATTCCATTTTAGAATTTTCTTAGAGTCATACCGGCTTTATTAGGATGAGTTATGAAATAATTTTTCCTTAATAGTCAGACCTTTGAATGTTCTATTGAAAAAAGGATGTTCCTTTTATTTTGCTGATAATTGCATGAGATCTTTTAAACCAAAAGGAATTACTGCACCCATTATGACATCACCTGATTAAAATCTGCTTTTTGAATGAATATGTGATGTAATGATTAGTATGAATTGTTTTAGGACAAAAACATGATAAGAAAGTTCATGCATGATAAATTCCAATCTTATCTAGTCTTGTCTAGAAACAATAGGTGACACTGATCACTCCATGATATCTGTGTTCAATAAAACTAATGTTGAACCATACTTGATTAAGTTAAGTTTTATTGTTACTTGAACTTGATATAGAATAAAGGGATAAGAAAAAGGGTTGAAAATCTAGAAAGCAAACCATTGGTCTAGATTAGAAAACCCCGAGTTAGAGGCTAGTGTAATACTGATAAATTTCTGGATGAAAACTTGTTTACATTGTTTGCTATGTATAATAATTCTCATCTGTGGTTTATTGCAAATTATCTAGTCACTGAATAAGTTCCAAGTGATATGACTTATCAGCAAAAGAAGAAATTCTTTGCTGATTTGAAATATTACTACTGGGCAGTTTCTCTTCTATTTCAAATTTTTGCAGATCAGTTGATCAGAAGATGTGTCTCAGAAGACGAAGGCCACAAGAGTTTGGAGCATTGCCCTAAAGAATCTACGGGAAACCAATTGACTACTATCAACACTGTCCGGAAAGTGTTGAAAGCAGGATCTTGTTGACCCACCATATTCAAGGATTTTGTATCTCTGATACAGTCCTGCGATGCTTGCCAAATAACAGGTAACACATCTTCCAGAGATCATCTACCCCAGCGACGTACACAGAATGTTGCAACCGTTGATATCAGGGGTATTTCGAATCCTTTTCCTTTCTTCCTTTGAACATAATTACATCATAGTAGTCGTGGAACACTTTTCGAAAATAGCCTGAACCACAGGCATTACCTACTAATGATGTTAAAGTCATGTGCAGATTCTAGTTGTTTTCCAGATTCAGAGTGCCAATGTTTTAGGAAGAAATGTTCAGCCTGTGTATCAAATCTGTGAAGTCTGCTAAGTACCACACTTTAGCAGGGATTGCTATGGGAATGACTGACCATTCCAAAAGAGGTAGGAGTAGGTTACTGCAGAATGCTGCTCCAATGGGAAATGCATACAATTCCAACTAGAGGAATCATACGGGATTTAGCTGAGGAGTAATTCGGAAGCTGGAAACTTTCAGAAGACACCACCACAGCAAAACCCACACTCGCAGAATCAATAGATGAGATACTCGCAACAATTAAAGCCAGACCAGTGCAAGCAAGTGATCTACCAAGAGGTAACGAACGGACGACAGATATAGAGGAATTTGGCATTGTGTCGGGAGCATAGCAATGGAGGAGCTTGCATTCCCTGCATACCAATCAGCTGTGAGAAACTTCCCCGAGGAAGTCTCAAATACTTGGGCCCAGATCTACACAACTGGAGCCCCCTACCACCACAGCTTCGCCAAAACTTCAGGTATCTTTTCTTCCAATCGAGACTTGCATGCCATACCTTTACTAACAGTGGCAAGAAGGCACACAAATCCCAAGAAGTCTCATTCCTAGACACGTTACTCCTGGACACGGTGCTATGATTGTGAGAAATCTTACAAATGATTCGAGGAAGCAGACCGTAGGGCTCGAGCCATTCATCAAATGAATAGGCCACTACCTGGAGCTCGACAATGAAGGATCGAAGCTGACATCATCCGTTACAGTATCTAGAGCTTACAGAGTCAAGAATGCCTCAGCAAAAGCACATGGTTAAGGTGAAGAGCCAATTGACAGATCAGAGAAAACCCTTCTGCTCGAGGCAAGAAGGGAGTTTTTCTAATCTCATCTTCCTTTACTTTTATTTTCTTCATTTTTGTGTCTTGTTTTGTTGGTTGTTTTATTTTCTCTCTTACCCTTAGTTAGTCAAATAAGTGTGGGGTAGTTTAGATATGCATAAACACTGAGGACAGTGCCAGAAATAAGTGTGGGGTAGCAGTGCACGGTGCACTATAGTAGTTTTTGATAAACTTTTTGCATGATTTTGCTTGTTTTCCCGTATTTTCACACCCTTCCAAAAAAAATTCAAAATTTTTCATTCTTTCAGACTTCTAAATGCAGTATGATTGGTTAAACAATTGCTTATGTCTATGACATGTAGGTAGTATGTTGTGGTTAGTAGGAGATAATTGATAACTATTGCTGAACCCATTGATTAGAAGTAGGGAATTCCTGATAATTGAGCACAACTTAGTCTGGATTAGAGACCTCAACCAATTACCTTTTCAAAACTTAACTAGATAAAATTAGACCAGTTCCAGGATGCATTGACAATTGGAATGACTAGATGAGACTCTGAGCCAAAAGTGAAAAAGAAAAAAAAATGAGCTAATTAAATTAGGGTAGTTTGCCAGTGGCCTTCGCTACTCGAGCACCACTCCTTCAGGGAACTTAATGCCTGATGCCCTAAGGTCGTGTAGATCTAGGAGTCATCGGAGTGGGACTCGCTACATGGGTAGTTGAAGTTGACGTGTTCTAAGCAGACTCAAAATACCCTAGAAAATCTATAAACGAAAGAATCAATAAATGCTAAATGATAGAATCTGATCACCAAAGCTCAGAACTCAGAAAGTTATCTGTTGTCAGTATGTCTAGCGATAGGTCGAAGTGTTATCTGGTAATAGTTAAGACAAGAGTTTATTGTGTTGACTATCTGGTCTGGACTAGTACACACACTACACATCAGGAAGACCTTATGACTAAGAGAAGAGTTCAACCTAGTTGTTAAATTGTTTTCTGCTCAATCCTAACAATCTACTAGAGACATTTGAGACCTTGTCATAGCAACCTAACCAATCAGACCTGTGTTAAGAATTATGTGAATAATTGTTGGAATAAAAACATGACTAGAAATTTAAGTGACTGCACATATGATTTAGAATCACTAACTTCAGGGAGACTTTGCTTGAGGACAAGCAAAAAGCTAAGTGTGGGGTTATCTAATACGCGAAAATCGTATCACCTTTTTAGCATGTTTTTATGTATGAATTTGGGTGAAATCGAGGGTAATTTGATCTTGATTGTTCATTATTCACTTAATTTCACAGTTTTTATGATTTTGGAAGTGTCAGGTGAAAAGTAGACGAAAACAGCAAATTTTGGGGCAAAAACGCAATTTTTGGAAATGTTGACTCGGTCAAAGGTTCAGGACGGGCGTCCCGACCAAGTCAAGGCACCGGGACGGGCGTCCAGGACCCGGGATGGGCATCCCGACCTGGTCAACTGATCAGGACAGGCGTCCCGAGCCGCCAGAAGCTGTCCCACATCGAATTTTTCAGAAATTTTCACTCCAGGAAGCTGCTATAAATACCCCAGGCCTCCAGCAGTTGAATTCATTCCTCTCCACTCGATCTGAGTCATTTAGTGGTGTCCAGTGTACAATTCTCTAGTACACAACTTACTCAGAGACTCGGATCTCAGTTTTCTTTCTTATTAGTGTTTTGTTTTAGTTTCTAAGAAAATAGTCTCAGATCTTAGGTTTCTATAGATAAGTTCGTTTCTGGTATTCATAGAATACCCTGGATTTCGTTAGGAGATCCTAAGAGGGCTCTAGGCGTTCGAAGAGTCAGTCCACAGGCTGGGCTTAAGTTGGGTATTAAGGTAAAGCCTAGTTACTAGGCTGAGGAAGCGTCCTCCGAAGGTTCTAGCGAGCAGAGTCAGAGCGAGCAATACAACATATACAGCAGTACGCTCCGTCGGCGAGACTACGTAAAGGGTGATTTCTTTATGGCATCAGTCCCCATGTCCCTCTCTTATATGTTGTTATTATTTTGTTCTAAATACTTATTATGGATACAAGATTACGATTTTTATGAATAGTTGTTTTATATGTTGACATTGTTATGTTTTTCTGGAAAAAGCCACCTGCTAAATATTCACTATGTCTGCATGTTTAATGTGCTCTTTTAAACTAAAGTTAGGGTTATAGACAATTCCTAACCACGGTCTAATCATAACCTGTTTAGTTTAACATGCATCAATTAGTATTGGTGTCTGCCATGCTAGATAAAATAGCATATTGAACACCCTGCCTGTTAAAGTAGTCTAGGTAGGGGCCGAGCTGAGTCCGATTATGCCGGCGGCTAGGGCAAGCGGTATGATCCCCGAAGTGACATAGGGCTTTCATGGATGCCTTCGTCCTGAACCATGAGTAGGGCCGTCATTAAGGTAGGGCAGTTTATTAGAGACCTCGGATGTGGTACGCCTTTAGACACAGAACATAGTTGCAATCCAGGCTAAGATGCATCTAAAATATTCGAATTTAGGTCATTCAACATAGAGGAACAGTATAACATAGAATCAGAACTCATCTATAAAACATTTCTAGGATTAATTAGACTTAAAACTAGTGGAGAATGAATCACCCTCTCATCAAAGTATTTGATGAAGATTGCATAACTGGATCATAAGATAGGAGTTAGGATAAAAGGCTAGTTACTACTAAGTCATTGCCACTTCCCTGGGAGTACGATATTTATTTAATAAAATCGTAGATACTTTCCAACAGACTAGCTACACGATAGGTACTCTGCCTTAGGTTCTGGCTGATTAAGTGACACCATAGAGACTAAATGTGACAATTAGTCAATCACAGTCCTTAATTATTCATAATCAACATAGGGTAAAATAACACCTATTTAGCACATCGGTCAGAAACCCATCAATCACACATTAGTTCAAAAGGTAGACTCCAGTCAGGTGACGTCATGATAAGTGCAGTAGTTAAAAGTTCCTTAAGTCTATTAAAGGCTTTTAGACATTTTTCATCAAAGACAAATGGAACATCTTTTCAGAGTAAATTGGTCAATGGCCTGGCTATTAATGAGAAATCCTTTATAAACCTAAGATAAAAGCCAGCGTGTCCCAAAAAGCTTCTAACGGATCTCACAGTATTGGGTGGAGGTAGTTTTGAAATAACTTCAATTTTGGCCTTATCTACTTCCATACCTCGGTGTTAGATCTTATGTCCTAATATGATTCCCTCTTTTACCATGAAGTGGCATTTTTCCCAATTTAAAACCAAATTAGATTTTATACAACGTTTCAACATTAATTCCAATTTCTTTAGACAAACCCAAATGAATTTCCAAAAACAGAGAAGTCATCCATGAATACTTCCATAGACTTTCCTAAGATGTCCTCAAAGATAGCAGTCATACAACGTTGAAATGTAGCAGGTGCATTACACAAACCAAAAGGCATCCTTCTATATGCAAATGTTCCAAAAGGGCACGTGAAAGTAGTTTTATGCTGGTCCTCAGGGGAAATAGGAATTTGAAAATATCCAGAAAACCCATAAAGAAAGCAGTAAAACATATGTCCAGACAATCTTTCTAACATTTGGTCAATAAAAGGAAGGGGGAAGTGGTCTTTTCGTGTGGCCGTATTTAGTTTCCTATAGTCTATGCATACACGATGACCAGTTATAGTTCTCGTAGGAATTAGTTCATTATGTTCATTTCTGACAACTGTCATAGTGCCTTTCTTAGGTACTACCTGCACCGGGCTTACCCATTCACTATTTGAGATAGGATAGATAAGTCATGCATCTAACAATTTAATTACTTCTTTCTTAACAACATCACACACATTAGGATTCAACCTCCTTTGAGGTTGCACACATGGCTTATAATCATTTTCCAGAAGAATCTTATGCGAACAAAAGCTTGGATTAATACCTGGAATGTCTGCAATTTTGTAGGCAAAGGCTCTTCTATACTTTTTGCACATGTCCACGGTCAACTCCCGTTGTTCTGCAGTCAGATCAGCTGCAAGAATAATGGGAAGTTTCTTGTTGTCGTCTAGGAATGAATAGCACAGATGAGCGGGCAATTCCTTCAGTTCCAAGTCTGGTGGATCTTCAAATGAATTCTGTTCTTTCTTCATCTCATCATTACCTATCTCAGTGAAACTATCAGAGTTAATTTCATATTCGGAAGAGCTGAGTTCAGTCTCCTCTAATTCTAAGGAGTCCTCACTCAAGACTTGATAGTTTGAGCATAGGTCTGTCACGTTAATTTCAATCAAGTGCTCAATAGCATCCACACAAAAGCAAGTATCATCTAAATGCATGGGATACCTAAGGGTTTCATTCAGATCAAAAGTAATATCCTCATTACCTACCCTTAACTTGATTTGGCCATTACTGACGTCTATTAATGCTTTTGAGGTAGCTAGAAATGGTCGACCTAGGATCAGGGGCACTCCTCCTTCCCCATTCATATCTATGACAACAAAGTCCACAGAGAACACAAATTTTCCGACCTTTACTAAGAGATCTTCAATTATTCCTTTGGGGATTTTGACTGTCCTATCTGCAAGTTGTATGTACATCCTAGTCGTTTTCAAATCATGCAATCCTAATTTATCAAATAAACTAGATGGCATGAGATTAATACTAGCTCCTAAGTCTACTAACGCATGCATGTTAGTAATATTTCCAATTGTACATGGCAAGGTAAAGCAACCAGGATCTTTCTGTTTAGACGGCAGTTTATTCAGCAAAACTGCCGAACACTCTTCATTAAGAACCACCTTGTCCATGTCAAATTTTCTTTTATTACTAACGACTTCTTTTAAAAACTTAGCACACTTTGGCATTTTAGAAATAACATCAAGTAAAGGCAAATTAACATGAATCTGACTAAAATTCTTAAGAAACTTTTCAAATTGCTCCTTATCTTTATTATGCATAAGTCTGGTAGGGTAAGGTACTTTTGGCCGGTACTCAGAATAAACTTCGTCTTCCCTTTCCTTGCTACTTCGGTTTCGACATCCGTCGGCCTTGGATCCTTGGAGCCTTCTTCTGGTTCCTGCACAAGAATAGGAGGGTCAGATGGTTTGGGCGGAGATGGAGATAGAACTTTACCAGATCATAGAGTGATGATCTTGCATTCAGTTTGGGGATTGGTCTCAGTGTTGCTTGGTAGCATTCCCTGGGACCTGTGAGAGAGATGGGTGGATAGCTGGCCCATTTGTCTCTCCAAGGTTTGTATAGCAACTTGTGTATTTCTAACTATTTGCTCGGTCTGCTTCTGTCTGTTCTGGTTCTGTTGGATTCTTTCTGCATGAGCTTCCTGGACTTTCCTGTTAGACTCTATGATTTCTTTGTTAGAGTCGGCAATGCTTTTTAGCATGTCCCTGAATTCTTGCATGGGGTCAACTGGACGATGTAGTTCCTTGGTGCGGGCAGAGCGACTTGCTGGTTTTGCGGGTATGGCAATTACTGAGGCACCCTTTTCTGGAAGTTAGCAGTCCCGAATTGTTTCTCCAACTAAATCCTAGATTGTTCTTCCAGTTGGGATTGTAGGTATTCCCTATAGGAGCAGAGTTAACTGCATCCACTTGTTCCATATCTTCTGGAATAGTCAATATTCCATTACCATAACAATCTCCACTGAAATGCGCTCCTTGGCAAAATTCGCAGACTTGATATACTGGCTGAACGCTTTTCCCTTGTTGGAAAGCATTCAGTTGATTAGTAATGCTGGCCTTCAGTACCTCAAATTGATCATCAGTGGAGGCGAGGGCCGCATTTACTGGTTGCTTCTTAGCTCGGTCACTTGTGCGCCAGTTCTTGCTATTCCTATAGAGCCTCTCCAGAGCGTTTCTAGCATCTACATCACTCATTCCATTGAAACCGCTCTAGGGATTGAGTCCATCAAGAACTTGCTTGCCCATGTCCGTCATACCCCCGTAGAATTGCTGGATCAGCAGTGCTTCGGTAAGTCCATGTTGGGGGCAGAGCCTGAGTAGCTCCTTGAATCTGTCCCAAGCTTCAATCACTGTCTCGCCATCAGCTTGAGTGAAACTGGATAGAGCCCTTCGATATTCTAGGACCCTTGCTGCAGAGTAGTACTCTTCCAGGAAGGCTTTGCTTAACTCATCCCATGAGGTTATGGAGTTAGTAGGTAGCTGGGCCAACCATCTCTTAGCTCTTTCCCTCAATGAGTAGGGAAAGAGGTTTAGTTTGGTTACTTCTGCAGTATGATCTCCCTTGAGGCCTTCGCAGAGAGAGGAGAAGTCGGATAAGTGTTCTAGCAGATTCTCGGCTATAGTTCCTCCAAACTGGACCCGATTAATAATCAGCTGGATCACGTTCGGCTTAAGATCATAGCGAGGGTTTCCAGGGATTTGAATGGCGGATGATACTGGAATAGTCTATGGCATAATGTAGGATTCGAGGGGTGGTCTTTCAGCAGCCATCTCTGTTCTTCGCCTATTAGCTGTACGGATGAGACGTTCAGGATTCTCAACTGGGGTTTCAAGGTTAGCTTCTGAAGTTCGAGCCATGCAACTACAGAGAAGAATATGTTTAAGCCTAAGCAAACTGGTTAGTGGAGTAACACAAGAAGTGAAAGATTAGAAAAATTTGAACAAAATAGATATTCAAGTATGAAAGAATAATAATACAAGAGATAGGGAAAAAGAACAACTTACTGTTGAGCAAGAAAAATACATTTTTTCGGGTTTTGAATTTTTAACCTTTTTTTTCTTTTTATATTTTATTTCGAAAGCAGTTAAATTTCCTCAATATGGTTTTAGAATAATTTTCTAAAATTTGATTATCCTAAATGTCTTAATTTCATATACTGTCTAAAATTAATTAGTTATGATAACCCTATATTTCAGAAATTGATTGTCTAACTAGCATAAAATAAGTGTTAGGATTAAGGTCTAGGTTACTACCGTTACCTATCATAAGTCTCTAGAATTTTGATCATGAATCCTAAATTCATTATGATATGTTCCCCGGCAACGGCGCCAAAAATCGGATGCGTTCCGACTGATATACTAAAATAGGTGTTGTTTTACCCTATGTTGATTATGAGTAATTAAGGACTTAGCCTGACTAATTGTCACATTTAGTCTCTATACTGTCACTTAATCAATCAGAACCTAAGGCAGAGTACCTATTGTGTAGCTAGTCTGTTGGAAAGTATCTACGATTTTAATTAAATCAAATATCGTACTCCCAGGGAAGTGGCAACGGCTTAGTAGTAACTATCCTCTTACCTTAACTCTTATCTTATGATCCAGTTATGCAATCGTTCATCAATATCTTTGATGGGGGGGTGATTCATTCTCCACTAGGTTTAAGTCTATTTAAGCCTAAGAGTGTTTTACAATAATGTCCTGATTCTATGTTATACTGTTCCTACATGTTGATTGACCTATCTTCGAGTATTTTAGACATGTCTTGGCCTAGATTGCAACTATGTACTGAGTCTAAAGGTGTACCACATCTGAGTTACCTGATAAACCGCCCTACCTTAATGACGGCCCTACTCACGGTTCGAGCTAAAGGCATCCATGAAACCCTATGTCACTTCGGGGATCATGCCGCTAGCCCTAACGCTAGCATAAACACACAAACTCAGCCTACTTAGACTACTCTAACAAACATAGTGATCTATAGGTTATTTCATCTAATATGGCAAACACCAATGCTTTCTAACGGGAAAGTCCTAAATTGATGCCTGTTAAACTAAACAAGTTATGATTAGACTGTGGTTAGGAATTGTGTATAACCCTACATTTAGTTTAAAAGAAACTACATTAGACATGCAGACATAATGAATATTAAGCTGGTGGCCATTTCCGAAAAATCATAAAGTACTTCAACATGCATAACAAATACTCATAAAATCATAATCCAATAGACAAAATAAATGTTTGGACGAACTCAGTACAGACAAATAAAGAGAAGGACAGGGGGACCGATGCCATAGAGTATTCACCCTTTAAGAAGTCTCGCCGATGGAGCAACTACTTGTATATGTTAGACTGCTCAACCCGACTCTGCTCTACAGAACCTTCGGAGGACGCTTCCTCATCCTAGTAGCTGGACTTTACCTTAATACCCAGCTTAAGCCCAGCCCTATTGACTGACTCTTCAAACGCCAAGAGCCCTCTTAGGATCCCCTAATGAAATCTCGAGTATTCTATGAATACCATAAACGAACCTATCTAGTCGTATTCTATGATCTGAGACAGACTCTCAGAAATAAAGAACACGAGACACTATCTAAGAATATAAATAAACCTATACTAAAACTTGAGTCGCTAAGTGACTTGTATACTATTGAAAATTGTATACTTGAAGTCACTAAATGACTCAGATCGAGTGGAGAGGAATGATTTCAACTGAGGAAGGCCTGGAGTATTTATAGTAGCTTTCTGGAGTGAATTTCTCTCAAAACTTCGATGTGGGATTCTGAACTGCGGCTCGGGACGCCCGTCCCTGCCTGTTGACCAGGTCAGGACGCCCATCCTGACTTTGGGACGCCCACCCTGACTTCTGAACTTCTGAAAATCACGTTTTCACCCCGAAATTTGCCATTTTCTTCTACTTTTCACCTGACAATTCCAAAATCACAAAAACTGTGAAATTGAGTTAATAACAATCAATTAAGAGCGAATTACCATCAATTTCACCCTAAATTATGCCTAAAACAAGCTAAAAATGTGATATGATTTATGCATATCACTTATCCTTGGTTTGTTTCTTTTTCCTTAACGCCTTGGCGGTTCTCTCAATCTCTGGATCAAGTGGCAGCACTGTAGCTTGAGAGGCCTTGCACGTTTTACTCATGCAAAACAACACACGTTAAGGAATGAATGATACACAAGCTAAAATTTGACAAATAATTGAGATCAATAAATTCACAAAAACAGTTCAGCCCATGCATAATTTATTTGTTCCTCATACAATCATTTCAATAATCTCATAAGTTCAAGAATGAGTATAACATAAAACAACAAAAGTAACCAAATGCAAATAATATTTACAAACAATTGACATAAAAATCCCCGCAACGGTACCAAAAACTTGTTGCGTTGTGTGTGTGTCACAAATCGAGAAGATAAGAAATAGAATAAATCAACGCAATCTTAACAAGTGCAAGTATACACCGGCCAACAAGTAATATATGTACCTAAGTACAAGATTATCGATCCCACAGGGATTTAGTATGCCAATTATACATGCAAACATGATTTACATTTGGTTAAAAGAATAAAGAATGATGAATAATGACGGGATAATCGGAGATTAAGCTACTGCTAAGATATTGCTGCAGCAACGAAAATGTTGCAGCATCACCAACGCCGCAGTAATTCTACCTAACTACTACTATAGGACAGCCTACTGGAAAATCACCATAAGAATACAATAGGTAATACAATACTGTAAAAATCAAGCCAAAAATGCAAATACAAACCAATAGTGAATCCAAGAAAGCTAAGCATGCTTTTCGGTTTCCAAATTAACACTACAGTGGTCTGGTTCTACCCAGACTACTTAGCCTACTAGTCTTAAACCCCCGATAACATCGTCTCATGGAGTACGAAGTACCGTGAACCTTGAACAACACAAGGCAGTGAAATTGGTCGTGTCCCCTGCAATATTGACCGCACGGTCATGCACCTCAAGCAAGTACCATGCAGTTAACGTGTCAACTAGACCCCTTCTGGTTAGAAAGCCAGATACTAGTTCGATACATAACTTGGACAGTCGTAACCGCAAGTTATTCCTACTCCGTTTAAGTAATGGCATGAATGATACGCGAAAATCGTATCACCTTTTTAGCATGTTTTTATATATGTTTTAGGGTGAAATTGAGAGTAAATTGATGTTAATTGTTTATTATTTACTTGATTTCACAGTTTTTATGATTTTGGAAGTGTCAGGTGAAAAGTAGACGAAAATAGCAAATTTTGGGGCAAAAACGCAATTTTTGGAAATGTTGACTTGGTCAACGGTCCGGGACGGGCATCCCTAAGGACGGGCATCCCTCAGGACGGGCGTCCCGAACCTGGTCAACAAATCAGGACGGGCGTCCCGAGCCGCCAGAAGCTGTCCCACATCGAATTTTTCAGAGATTTTCACTCCGGGAAGCTGCTATAAATACCCCAGGCCTCCAGCAGTTGAATTCATCCCTCTCCACTCGATCTGAGTCATTAAGTGGTTTCCAGTGTACAGTTTTCCAGTACACAACTCACTCAGAGACTCGGATCTCAGTTTTCTTTCTTATTAGTGTTTGTTTTAGTTTTTGAGAAATAGTCTCAGATCTTAGGTTTCTATAGATAGGTTCGTTTCCGGTATTCATAGAATACCCGGGATTTCGTTAGGAGATCCTAAGAGAGCTCTAGGCGTTCGAAGAGTCAGTCCACAGGGCTAGGCTTAAGCCCAGGATGTAAGGTAAAGTCTAGCTACTAGGCTGAGGAAGCGTCCTCCGAAGGTTCTGGTGAGCAGAGTCAGGGCGGGCAATACGACGTATACAGCAGTACGCTCTGTAGGCGAGACTAAGTAAAGGGTGATTTCTTTATGGCATCAGTCCCCATACCCCTCTCTTATATGTTTTATTGCTTTGTCCTAAACATCAATTATGAATATCAGATTATGATTTTATGAATAGTTGTTTTGTATGTTGAAGTTATTATGTTTTTCCTGAAATAGCCACCTGCTAAATATTCATTATGTCTGCATGTCTAATGTAAGTCTCTTTTAAACTAAAAACTAGGGTTATAGACAATTCCTAACCACGGTCTATTCATAACCTGTTTAGTTTAACAGGCATCAATTAGTATTGGTGTCTGCCATACTAGATAAAATAACCAACGAAACACCTTGTTTGTTAGAGTAGTCTAGGTAGGCTGAGTAGAGAGTTATGCCGGCGGTTTTGCGACGAGCAGCATGACCCCGAAGTGACATAGGGTACCGTTCATTGCTGACTTTAGTCTGGGCCGTGAGTAGGGCCGTTTACCTTAACGATGGGGCGGTAGTGTAGAGACCTCAGATGTGGTACACCTTTAGACACAGAACATAGTTGCATTCCAGGCTAAGATGCATCTAAAATACTCGAAGACAGGTCAATCAACATATAGGAACAGTATAGCATAGAATCAGAACTCATCTTTAAAACACTTTTAGGATTAATTAGACTTGAACCTAGTGGAGAATGGATCACCCTCTCATCAAAGTATTTGATGAAGATTGCATAACTAGATCATAAGATAAGAGTTAGGATAAGAGGCTAGTTACTACTAAGCCGTTGCCACTTCCCTGGGAGTACGATAATTAACTTAGTAAAATCGTAGATACTTTCCAATAGACTAGCTACACGATAGGTACTCTGCCTTAGATTCTGGCTGATTAAGTGACACCATAAGACTAAACGTGACAATTAGTCAATCACAGTCCTTAATTAATCATAATCGACATAGGGTAAAATAACACCTATTTAGTACGTCAACCGGAATCGCATCAGATTTTTGGCGCCGTTGCCGGGGAAATATCATAATGAATTTAGGATTCCTGATCAAAATTCTAGATACTTATGATAGGTAGCGGTAGTAACCTAGACCTTAGACCTAACACTTGTTTTATGCTAGTTAGACAATCAGTTTCCGAAATATAGGATTATCATAACTAATTAATTTTAGATGTTATCTAGAATTAAGACACTTAGGATAATCAAATTTTAGAAAATTATTCTAAAACCGTATTGAGGAAATTTAATTACTTTCGAAATATAAAAAGAAAAAAAAATGTTAAAAATTTAAAATCCAAAAAGAATGTATTTTTCTTGCTCAATGGTAAGTTGTTTTTTTTCCCTATCTCTTGTTCTTTCTTAGTTGTTTTCTTAGTTGTACATTTGTTGCTCTTTTTCGAAAAAATAAAAATGGAAATGAGGATAGAATATTTTTCTGAGTTGTCAATGTTTGGCTAAGGTTTTAATCTGGAAGAAATCTCATTGTGGAGTTTTCTTAGGTCATGCTTAGTCTATTAGACAGAATCCTGAAATAAAATTTTCTTTAATAGACAGACCTCTGAGTATTCTAATGAGAAAGGATGTTCCTTTTGTTTGATGATAAATGCATGAGATTGTTTAAACCGAAAGGAATTACTGCACCCATTATGGCATCACCTGATTGAAATATGCTTTTTGAATGAATATGTGATGTAATTATGTAGTAAGAATTGTTTTAGGACAGAACCATGATAAGAAAGTTCATATGTGATAAAATTCTGATCTTATCTGGTCTTGTCTAAAAACAATAGGTTTCTTATGAAAGTAATTACATCATAGTAGTCGTGGAACACTTTTCGAAAATGGCCTGAACCACAGGCATTACCTACTAATGATGTTAAAGTCATGTGCAGATTCTAGTTGTTTTCCAAATTCAGAGTGCCAATGTTTTAGGAAGAAATGTTCAGCCTGTGTATCAAATCTGTGAAGTTTGCTAAGTATCACACTTTAGCAGGGATTGCTATGGGAATGACTGACCATTCCAAAAGAGGTAGGAGTAGGTTACTGCAGAATGCTGCTCCAATGGGAAACGCATACAATCCCAACTAGAGGAATCATACGGGATTTAGCTGAGGAGTAATTCGGAAGCTGGAAACTTTCAGAAGACACCACCACAGCAAAACCCACACTCGCAGAATCAATAGATGAGATACTCGCAACAATTAAAGCCAGACCAGTGCAAGCAAGTGATCTACCAAGAGGTAACGAACGGACGACAGATATAGAGGAATTTGGCATTGTGTCGGGAGCATAGCAATGGAGGAGCTTGCATTCCCTGCATACCAATCAGCTGTGAGAAACTTCCCCGAGGAAGTCTCAAATACTTGGGCCCAGATCTACACAACTGGAGCCCCCTACCACCACAGCTTCGCCAAAACTTCAGGTATCTTTTCTTCCATTCGAGACTTGCATGCAATACCTTTACTAACATTGGCAGGTAGGCACACCAATCAAAAGAAGTCTCATTCCTAGACACGTTCCTTCTGGACACGTTGCTACGATTACGAGAAACCTTGTAGATGATTCGAGGAAACAGTCCTTGGGGCTTGAGTCATTCATCAAATGGATATGCCACTACCTAGATCTCGACAATGAAGGATCGGAGCTGGCGTCATCCGTTCCAATATCTAGAGCTTGCAGAGTCAAGAACACCTCAGCAATACCACATGGCTAAGGTGAAGAGCCAATTGACAGATCAGAGAAGACCCTTCTGTTCGCGACATGAAGGGAGTTTTTCTAATCCTCATATTCCTTTTATTTTATTTGTTTTGTGTTTTGTTTTGCTATCCTTCCTGTTTTGTTGCCTGATTTTCTCTCTTACCCTTAGTTAGTCGAATAAGTGTGGGGTAAGAATCTTTTCTGTTTTATTTCTTGTTTTCAAATAAGTGTGGGGTAGCTAGATATGCATGAACACTAAGGACAGTGCCAGACTTAAGTGTGGGGTAGCAGTGCACGGTGCACTGTAGCAGTTGCAAAATTTTTGCATGCTTTTGCTTGTTTTCCCCGTATTTTCACACCCTTCCAAAATTCTTTTTCAAAATTTTTCCGTCTTTCAGACTTCTAAATGCAGTATGATTGGTTAAACAATTGCTTATGTCTATGATATGTAGGTAGTATGTTGTGGATAGTAGGAGATAATTGATGACTATTGCTGAACCTATTGATTAGGAGTAGGGAATTCCTGATAATTGAGCACAACTTAGTCTGGATTAGAGACCTCAGCCAGTTACCTTTTCAAGACTTAGCTAGATAAAATTAGACCAATTGTAGGATGCATTGACAATTGGAACGACTAGATGAGCCTCTGAGCCAAAAGTGAAAAAGAAAAAAAAATTGTGCTAATTACAATAAGGGTAGTTTGCCAGCGGCCTTCGCTACTCGAGCACCACTCCTTCGGGGAACTTAAAGCCTGATGCCCTAAGGTCGTGCAGACCTGGGAGTCATCGGAGTGGACTCGCTACATGGGTAGTTGAAGTTGACGTGTTCTAAGCAGACTCGAAATACCCTGAATCTATAAAGAAAATAACTAAATGCTGAAACATTAAGAATCTGATCACCAAAGCTCAGAACTCAGAGAGTTATCTGTTGTCAGTGTATCTAGCGATAGGTCGAAGTGTTATCTGGTAACAGTTAAGATAAGAGTTCATTGTGTTGACTATCTGGTCTGGACTAGTACACACACTACACATCAGGAAGACCTTATGACTAAGAGAAAGGTTCAACCTAGTTGTTGACTTGTTTTCTGCCTGATCATAACAAGCTACTAAAAACATCTGAGACCTTGTCATAGCAACCTAACCAGTCAGACCTGTGTTAAGAATTGTCTGAAGAATTTTTGGAATAAAAACATGACTAGGAATTTAAGTGACTGCACAACGGTTTAGAATCACTAACTCCATGTAGACTTTGCTTGAGGACAAGCAAAAAGCTAAGTGTGGGGTTATCTGATACGCGAAAATCGTATCACCTTTTTAGCATGTTTTTATATATGTTTTAGGGTGAAATTGAGAGTAAATTGATGTTAATTGTTTATTATTTACTTAATTTCACGGTTTTTATGATTTTGGAAGTGTCAGGTGAAAAGTAGACGAAAATAGCAAATTTTAGGGCAAAAAAGCAATTTTTGGAAATGTTGACTTGGTCAATGGTCCGGGACGGGCATCCCTAAGGACGGGCATCCCTCAGGACGGGCGTCCCGAACTGGGACGGGCGTCCCGAGCCGCCAGAAGCTGTCCCACATCGAATTTTTCAGAGATTTTCACTCCGGGAAGCTGCTATAAATACCCCAGGCCTCCAGCAGTTGAATTCATCCCTCTCCACTCGATCTGAGTCATTAAGTGGTTTCCAGTGTACAGTTTTCCAGTACACAACTCACTCAAAGACTCGGATCTCAGTTTTCTTTCTTATTAGTGTTTGTTTTAGTTTCTGAGAAATAGTCTCAGATCTTAGGTTTCTATAGATAGGTTCGTTTCCGGTATTCATAGAATACCCGGGATTTCGTTAGGAGATCCTAAGAGAGCTCTAGGCGTTCGAAGAGTCAATCCACAGGGCTAGGCTTAAGCCCAGGATGTAAGGTAAAGTCTAGCTACTAGGCTGAGGAAGCGTCCTCCGAAGGTTCTGGTGAGCAGAGTCAGGGCGGGCAATACGACGTATACAGCAGTACGCTCTGTAGGCGAGACTAAGTAAAGGGTGATTTCTTTATGGCATCAGTCCCCATACCCCTCTCTTATATGTTTTATTGCTTTGTCCTAAACATCAATTATGAATATCAGATTATGATTTTATGAATAGTTATTTTGTATGTTGAAGTTATTATGTTTTTCCTGAAATAGCCACCTGCTAAATATTCATTATGTCTGCATGTCTAATGTAAGTCTCTTTTAAACTAAAAACTAGGGTTATAGACAATTCCTAACCACGGTCTATTCATAACCTGTTTAGTTTAACAGGCATCAATTAGTATTGGTGTCTGCCATACTAGATAAAATAACCAACGAAACACCTTGTTTGTTAGAGTAGTCTAGGTAGGCTGAGTAGAGAGTTATGCCGGCGGTTTTGCGACGAGCAGCATGACCCCGAAGTGACATAGGGTACCGTTCATTGCTGACTTTAGTCCGGGCCGTGAGTAGGGCCGTTTACCTTAACGATGGGGCGGTAGTGTAGAGACCTCAGATGTGGTACACCTTTAGACACATAACATAGTTGCATTCCAGGCTAAGATGCATCTAAAATACTCGAAGACAGGTCAATCAACATATAGGAACAGTATAGCATAGAATCAGAACTCATCTTTAAAACACTTTTAGGATTAATTAGACTTGAACCTAGTGGAGAATGGATCACCCTCTCATCAAAGTATTTGATGAAGATTGCATAACTAGATCATAAGATAAGAGTTAGGATAAGAGGCTAGTTACTACTAAGCGTTGCCACTTCCCTGGGAGTACGATAATTAACTTAGTAAAATCGTAGATACTTTCCAATAGACTAGCTACACGATAGGTACTCTGCCTTAGATTCTGGCTGATTAAGTGACACCATAAGACTAAACGTGACAATTAGTCAATCACAGTCCTTAATTAATCATAATCGACATAGGGTAAAATAACACCTATTTAGTACGTCAACCGGAATCGCATCAATGAATAAACTAAGCATGCCTCATACAAGCATCAATAAAGAAAATGATACACAAAACTTATGCATTCTTATCATCTTATGCCACATTACATTTTTCCACATGTTTATAATTTACTAGACTACAGCACCTTCAGGTTATGAATATATATTTTGCTGAAATGAATCATGAAAGACAAGGATCAACGTAATAGGAAAAATAGTCCCTAGGTCCATAGTGACACCAGTCAATCCCAAGATGGAAAACATATCAATCCCAAAACATTTTTAATTAATCCTTGAACCCATGTAAATATTCTCATATTACAAAGAACACTTAATTACAAAACAGTAGCAAATTGAAGAAATGGAGAGAGGATTACTCTGGGTCGGAGATCACCCTACTGCCCAAATCGGATTTAATCAACGTACCGTTGTCCTTCGTTCCCTCTGTGTGGTGCTGCTACCCTCGGTTATGAACAGCTCGTACAATTCCAGCAAAGTCACCCCAACCTTCTCAGGTTCTTTTCCACTTGATCTAGACTCTAAGACACTCTAAAACACACTACCCACTGCCCCTAATCTAACAGACCCGACACTAGATACAAAGGAAAAATAAAAACCACTGCTATACTACCACTCTATCACTATAATATCTCTGTTTTCTCTCTATTGCTATCTAACCCGTCTAAGTCTCTCCAGACTATCTAACATCGTCTCCTCTTCTCTTCCTTGCATTTATCTTTGTCTTTGATGCTCCCTGAACTTCAGATTGATAGTGGACAGATGTCCCTTGCTTCAAACAAGACTTTCGTTACTTCTGCCCGCAAGTGTACAGCTGTCGGTTTCCTTGATGATTTCTGCTGCAAGCTGGAATGTTTCTTGGATGTATATGTGTGTGTATATATGTATATATATATATATAACAAACTGCTGCTGCTTCTGCTTCTTTTCCTCTTGAAAACCCGCCAGAAATAAGCACCTACCGTCTGGAATTCTTAGCAGAAAATATACGTACGTAAATGTATATATATATATATATATATAATAGAGTTAATCGTTCCATCCCATCATTCTTTGTCCTTTGGCCTTTTTGTCTTTTGTGTCCACTTGTCAACTTGCATGTGTATATATATATATATATATATATCTCGGTACAATTCCCTAAAATAGTTGACCATAATTTTGACCAGCCATCTTCCCATTTTACCCTTGGTCAATTGGTTCCAAAAATTCCATCATCTTTTATGTGAAATCCTGCACAAATTTAAATGTCAACAATGGAATAATAAAATTTAGGGATTTCTTCAATTAAAATGGCCATTTTCAACAATTAATCAACAAAATTAAAATTGGGGAGAGAAGTATGCAATTTAACAAAAATCTAACTCAAAATCATAAACAAGTCAAGCAAATGGAGTTAGAAAATAGGCAAAACAAGTGCAAATAACTCTACGAAAACTTTCGTAGAGTTATCATATACTATAGAAAAATGTATACTTGAAGTCACTGAATGATTCAGATCAAGTGGAGAGGGATCATTTCAACTGAGGAAGGCTTGGGGTATTTATAGCAGGGAACCTGGGTGATTTTCTCTACAGAAATCAATGTGGGGTTCTTTAAAGGGGCTCAGGACGCTCATCCTGAGTTCGGGACACCAGTCTCAATTTGTTGACCGGGTCAGGACGCCCGTTTCGGGTCTGGGATGCTCTTCCTGGTGCTTTAACCGGGTCTGGACGCCCGTCTTGATCCATGAACTTCTGAAATCACGTTTTTGCCCCAATATTTGCCATTTTCTTGCACATTTCACGTGAAACTTCCAAAATCATAAATACTGCAAAATTTTATTAATATCAATCAATTAAGAAGGATTTATCTCCAATTTTGCCCTAATTTATGCCTAAAAACATGCTAAAAAGTGATTTGATTTATGCACATCATATAACCCCGCACTTAGCTTTTTGCTTGTCCTCAAGCAAAGTCTATATGAAATTAATGAAATT
The DNA here is from genome assembly GCA_027405835.1 of Asclepias syriaca. Lineage (NCBI taxonomy): Eukaryota > Viridiplantae > Streptophyta > Magnoliopsida > Gentianales > Apocynaceae > Asclepias > Asclepias syriaca. The sequence goes on from CM049930.1 coordinate 11,905,377, forward strand.
CTAAATCATAGGTGTAATCACTCAAAAGTCCTAGCAATGTTGTTTGCCAAAATTAATCACTGAGTCAGATGATTCACAAAACAGGCCTGACTGGTCAAGTTGCTATGACAAGGTTCTTACATGTCTTAGTAAATTATTATGGTCATGCAGGTGTAACAACTCAATAACTTGACTGAACTCTACTCTTAGTCACGAGGTCTTCCTGATGTGTAGTGTGTGAACTAATCTAGACTAGATTATCAACCCAATATAGTCTTCTCTTAACCTTTACCAGATAATACTTCGACCAATCGTCGAATATAATAGCAACAAACAACCTTTTAAGTTCTGAGCTTTGGTGCCAAGGCTTTTCATTTAAAATTTTCAATAAAAGAACACACTGGGCAATGTATTTTTAGATTGATTGTTTATGGTATTTTTGTGTTCGCTTTCAAAAATCAACTTTAACTACCCAAGTAGCGAGCCCCACTCCGATGACTCCCAGATCTATACGACCTTAGGGCATCAGGCATTAAGTTCACTTAAAAAGTGGTGGTAGAGTAGCAAAGGACGCTTGCAAACTACCCTATTTGTTTAAACTTTTTCACTTCCAGCTCAGAGCATCATCTAGTCATTCAAATCACTAACACATTCACAACCGGTCTAATATTATTTAGTTTAAGTCTCAAAAAGGTATTCGGTTGATGTTTCTAATCTAAACTAGGTTGTGCTCAATTATCAGGAACTCTTTATTTCTAATTGAGGAATTCAGTAAAGTTATCAACTTGTTTCCTACTGATCATAATGCTCTACTCAACATATATCATAGACATAAGTATTTCTTTACCCAAACAATACTGAATTTGAAGTATGAAAGAGTGAAAAATTTTGAAATTTTTTTCGAAAGGGTGCAATTTTAGTGAGAAATATGGGAAAACATGCAAATTATGACTACTAAAGTGCACAGTGCACTGCTACCCCACACTTAAAGTTTACACTGTCCTCAGTGTTCATGCATATCCTATTACCCCACACTTATTTGAAAAACAAAAGCTGGAAAAACACAAAAAACTCTTATCCCACACTTATTTGACTAACTAAGAGGAAGAGAAGGAAAAGAAATATCAAAACAAAAAAAAAAGAGTAATAGAAATAACAAACAAAAAATCAAGGAAATAATGCTGGTATGTCATATAGATCAACGTTTTGCATACAAAGATTCATATGTCATACAGCCTAGACTTATCACATAATCACAAATAAAACGAAGAACGAAAGAAAGAGAAAGAAAAAATAAGAACTAGGATCATCATCAGGTGGCCAGAAGTAGACCTTAGGGTCTTTGGTAAACCGGGCAGTCTGCTGATAAATCTCCTCGACCCGGCTGCTGGTCATGTTGATTCTGTCATTCATCATTGCCATCTGCCTTTGGATGTTCTCCATATCCCAGCTGTGTCTGGCAGTGAGTTCCACCAACCTCTGTGACATATATCGCTCGAAGGCGGTGCGTGGTATGAACGTCGGGGTCGGTGATGCCTGCTCTGCTACTGGTCCTGGTACCAATGACTCCCCTTGCTGCTCATTGTGGATAGAGTATCGACCATCTGCGTCTCGCACTACCATCCCCATGTTTTGTAGAACAGTCAAGTTAGTGGGAATGGTGGTCGGAGCAATCTGGGTCAACTTCGAGCCCTCGATGTCCAGCTCCAGGTAGTGGGCTATCCGGGTGATGAACGGCCTGAGCCCTAGACACTGCTTCCGGGTGTCTATCGCAAAGCCCTGCATGATGACGGTAATGAGTCTGGCCATATCCACAGTGATGCCTCTGTGCATATGGGCTAGGAGGAATGTCTACATCTGGGTGACATTCCCTGGAGCAGTACGCCGTCCTGCCAGAGTATGAGCTACTATAGTGTGTAAATAGCGAAGGGCTGGATGGATACCTGTGGCCTTCGTGAAGCCATGCTGGTAGGGGGCGCAAGTTGTGCAGATCTGGGCCCAGTCAGTGGAGATGTCAGCGGAGGTGAAGTCTCGCACGACTGTAGCGTAGGCAGGTGTGTCCAGCTCTTCCCTCTGCCAGATACCCAAAGCAATGCCGAACTCGGCCATGCTCATCGACCGGTCTGTTCCACCCAGTCGGAATGTGATATGCTCTCGCTGGAATGTGAAATAAGTATAAAATTCACATACCAGCTCGAGGTTGGTCAGCTCGGTGACAATGAAAACTCGACTGTATGGTAGTACGTAGAGTATGCACTGAATCTCCCGCTCGACTCCTAGTGTCTGAACTGCTACCCAGTCGAGCATCCTGCCTGCTAGGATGCAGCGTCCAATGTGTCTGTGGCTCCTCTCCTGATACGCTGGGATGGAAGGGAAGAGCATGAAAGGATGTGTCACAACTGTGACAGTCATGGATGAGGTAATACGTGCGCGTTTCAGAGCCATTTAGTTGAAGGAATTCGAGAAAGTTTGAAATTTTGGCTGGAAAAGGAATTCAAATTCGAATTCTGGAGGCAAATTCGAATTCAGAAGGAAGGAATTTGCTTAAGAAATGAATTTGAGTTTTTGGCGGGAAATTCAAATTTTGGAGGGAAATTTGAATTTTTGGAATGAAATTCAAAAGTTCAAATTTTGGGAGGGAAAAGTTGAAATTTTTGAAAATTCAAGAATTTTTCAAATTTTTGGAGAGAATATTGGAGAGATTTTTGGTAGAGAGAGGATTTTTGATATAGGATTTTGAAGAAAAATGGAGAAATTTGGGTATTGATTGAGAAGAGGCCTTCCTCGGGACGCCCGTCCCGGTTGCCTCGGGACGCGTGCCGCTTCCGGAATTTTTTTCTTCACTCTTTTTCACAGTTTCCTGCAAATCCTTATACAAAAAAAACAATTATCCCGTCATAGTTTTCAACAAATCATCATGGTTTGCCTATGTAATGCAGAAGTTGTTAAAAACCTTTGCAGAATTCTCAGTCTATTCCCTTTTCAAAAATTATATTTTCCCTACTCATATCCTTACTTTCTATTGCAGCAAAAAATTCTAGAAAAACAAAAGACTAAATTTTACACAGTTTAATCAACAAAAAAATTGTATTTCTAACACACTTGTTTTTCGCAAAGAATTGAAAAATTGTCTTAAGAAATTTTTTTGAACAAAGTAAAAGACCCAATTAAATTTGGAAAGTAAAAAGAAGGGGTCAGTTATTAAACTTTTGTTCAAATAATTTATTTGCTGAAAGTAAAAAAGAAATCTTCCCTTTTTAATGGCCTTTATTCCTTATTTCTTGCAGCTCTGCTCGTATAGCTCTCATCTCTTTCTGCTGCTTTCTTTGCTCCTCTAGGATTTTGGTTACCTCCCAGAGTATAAGTGCACCATGACTCTCTTGGAGAATCACTGTGGTCCTGAGTTGGTCTACGTTAGAATTTATGGCTAAAACACTTTTATCTGAGCGACCGAATATGCTTGCTATTGTCTGAGACATCGTGTAGATCCTGTGAATCATATCATCTACCTGGGCAGACAAAGTTGATTGGAAACCGTTAGTACTTTCCCCTAATGAAGGTGTTTGATCGTTAGGTGCTGGGGGAGCAGGAGTGTATTCAGGTGATTTTGGAGTATACTCAAGGGATGCAGGAGTGTATTCAGATGATTTTAGAGTATACTCAGGGGATGCATGAGTGTATTTAGGTGATGCAGGAGCTGTTTGGAACTCTGAGGAAAGATCAAGATTGTTCTCTAATTTGTCCAGAATATTTTGGGGTCTCATTCTAATGGTATCCAAAAATGTGAGTGTTTTTATTCCGCATTCCTCATCAGAACTTTCTATTGGGCTGGGGCATCTTTTTAATCTTTTGGCTCTACGGGAGAAGGTTTGTTGCTTATTCATTCTTTCTTTCTTCATCTATAAGTGTAGAGTCTGGTTAGAATAAATAACAAAAAGAATGATAAAAACAAATTTGTAAAATAATGAAAACAAAATAAAACAAACAAAAGAGTGAAACAAAGAACGAAGAAAATTTAGAAAACAAGAAAGTATTTTTAGGTTTTTTTTCCGAAAGAAATTTAAATTTCCTTAATAAAGTTTTAGAATAATTTTCTAAAATTTGATTATCCTAAATTTCTTAATTTCAGATAATATCTAAAATTAATTAGTTATTATAGCCCTATATTTCAGGAAATTGATTGTCTAACTAGAATAAAGTGAGTGTCATGGCTAAGGTATAGATTACTACCGCTACCTATCATAAGCCTCTAGAATTTTGATCAGGAATCCTAAAATTTTATGATATTTCCCCAGCAACGGCGCCAAACATCTGATGCATTCCGATTGATATGCTAAAAATAGGCTTTATTTACCCTATATCAATTGTGAATAATTAAGGACTGAGACTTACTAATTGTCACATTTAGTATCTATGTTGTCACTTAATCAATCAGAACCTAAGGCAGAGTACCTATCGTGTAGCTAGTCTGTTGGAAAGTACCTACGATTTTAATTTAATAATTTATCGTACTCCCAGGGAAGTGGAAACGGCTTAGTAGCAACTATCCTTTTACCCTAACTCTCATTTTATTACCTAGTTATTCAATCATTCATCAATATCTTTGATGAGTGGGTAATCCTTTCTACACAAGACTCAAGTTCATTAGGCATGCAAGAGTATTTTAAAGACAAGTGTTCTGATGTATGTTATATTGTTTCTACATGTTGACTGACCAATCTTCGAGTATTTTAGATATATCTTGGTCTAGATTGCAATTATGTACTGATTCTACTTGTGTACCACATCCGAGTTATCTGATAAACCGCCCCATCGCCATTGACGACCCTACTCACGGTTCGAGCTAAAGGCATCCATGAAAGTCCTGTGTCACTCAGGAGATCATGCCTCTCGCCCTAACACCGGCATAAACACACGAACTCAACCTCATTAGACTACTCTAACAAACATGGTGATATATAGGTTATTTTATCGAATATGGCAGACCTTAATGCTTCCGTCATCACACAAAGCCCTAAATTAAGGCTGTTAAACTAGATAGGTTATGATTAGACTGTGGTTAGGAATTATCTATAACCGTTCATCTAATTTAAAAGAGGAAGTAGACATGCAGTCATAATGATTAATTAAGCTGGTGACCTTTCCGGATAAATGTAAAGAACTTCAGCATGCAAAACATATATACATATCATCATAATTGGGTATTCAAATAGATCTTTAGACAAACACAGTATATAATATACAGAGAGGATCTAGGGAACCACCACCATAAAGTATTCACCCTTTATTAGGTCCACTGATGGAGCGACTACTTGTATATCTTGGACTGCTTGACCCAACTTTGCTCGATAGAACCTTCGAAGAACGCCTCCTTAGCCTAGCAGCTATTACTTTACCATACGTGGGATTCTGTGCAGGGGCTCGGGACGCCTGTCCCGAGTCTGGGAAGCCCATCCTGGCTTGTTGACTGGGTAAGAACGCCCGTCCCGGTTTGTTGACCGGGTCAGAACTCTCGTCCTGAGTCTGGGACACTCATCCCGGTGCTTTGACCGAGTTAAGATGCCTGTCCTGAGTCCGAGACTCCCATCCCGGGTCTTTGACAGGGTCGAGACCCCTGTCCTAACCTTGGGACGCCCGTCCTGATCAACGAACTTCCGAAAATCACGTTTTTGCCCCAATATTTGCCATTCTCTTTCACATTTCACCTAAAACTTCCAAAATCACAAATACTGCAAAATTGTATTAATATCAATCAATTAAGAACGATTTATCTCCAATTTTGCCCTAATTTGTGCCTAAAACATGCTAAAAAGTGATATGATTTATGCACATCAAGAGGCAGCTTATAGATATTCTTAGGCAATACAAGAAGGCAATAGGATGGACTATAGCCAACATTAATGGAATAAGCCCTACCTTTTGTATGCATAAGATTATTTTGGAAGATAAATGCTAGAATACTATAAAAAATCAACGTAGACTGAATCCTATTATGAAAGAAGTAGTTAAAGAACAAATCATAAAATGGTTTGATTATGGAATCATATATCCTAAGGATAGTTCTTGGGTAAGTCCAATTCAATGTGTACCTAAAAAGGGAGGAATTACGGTAATAACTAATGAAAATAATGAACTACTTCCTACTAGGACTATCACGGGATGGAGAATATGTATGGACTATAGAAAACTTAACAAAGCAACTAGGAAAGACCATTTCCCACTGCCCTTTGTAGATCAAATGTTAGATAGATTGGTAGGCAGAGAGTTTTATTATTTTCTAGATGGATATTCAGGATATAATTAGATTACTGTAGCACCGGAGGACCAAGATAAAACTATGTTTACTTGCCCTTACGACACTTTTGCTTTTAGGAGAATGCCATTTGGATTGTATAATGCCCCTGCCACCTTTCAAAGATGTATGATGGCTATTTTTACTGATATGGTAGAGCAGTACTTAGAAGTATTCATGGATGATTTTTTCGGTTTTTGGAGATTCATTTGAGGACTGCCTAAATAATTTAGACAATGTCTTAAATTGGGAAAAATGTCATTTTATGGTTAGAGAAGGAATAGTTTTAGGTCATAAAATTTCTAAGAAGGGATTAGAAGTTGATAAAGCAAAAATTGAAGTGATAGAAAAGCTACCAACCCCTACCAATGTTAAAAGCATTAGAAGTTTTCTAGGACATGCTGGATTTTATAGAAGATTCATTAAAGACTTTTCTGTGTTGTCCAAACCTCTATGAAAATTTATTAGAAAAGAGAAAATTTCATTTTGATGAATTGTGTATGAAAGCTTTTAATGAATTGAAAAATAAATTGATTACTGCACCTATTATAATAGCACCCGATTGGAATTTTGCAATTGGGGCTGTTTTAGGATAGGGAAAGGACAAAAATTTTCATTCTATTTACTATGCAAGCAAAACACTAACGGGAGCACAATTGAATTACACATTAATTGAAAAAGAATTACTAGTTGTAATTTACACTTTTGATAAATTCAGATTGTATCTTATAGGAACAAAAGTTATTGTTTACACTGACCATGCAGCAATTAAGTACTTAATCGCCAAAAAGGACTCTAAACGGAGACTTATTCGATGGGTACTGTTATTGCAAGAGTTTGATGTAGAAATAAAATATAGAAAAGGAACTGAAAATCCAGTTGCTGACCACCTATAAACAATCAAAGAAATCCTATCAATGAAGAATTTCCGGATGAACAAGTGTTGAACCTTGGTATGCTGATTTGGAAAACTTCTTAGCAAGTGGATTCTACCTTCAGACTATTCTTATAATCAAATAAAGAAGTTTCTACACAAATCTAAGAGTTATTTTTTGGAAGAGCCGTACTTATTCAAGCAGTGTAACAATCAAATGATTAGAAGATGTATCGCAAATAAGGAAATTGAGGGAATTTTGTATCATTGCCATAATTCACCTTGAGGATGTCATTTTCGAGGATCTAGAACTGCAGCAAAACTTTTACAATCTGGATTCTACTGACCTACACTATTCAAAGATGCACAAGCATATGTAAGCAAGTGTGATCGATGTCAAAGAGTTGGAAACATCTCAAGAAGAAATGAAATGCCGCTGAATAACATCATTGAAGTGGAATTATTCGATGTTTGGGGCATGGTGTGTGCTTCAATTGCTATGCTAAAAGATAGGATTTATTCACCTATGTTGATTATGAGTAATTAAGGACTGAGTCTTACTAATTATCACTTTAGCATTAATTGTTGTCACTTAATCAATCAGAACCTAAGGCAGAGTACCTATCGTGTAGCTAGTCCTTTGGAAAGTACCTACGATTTTAATTTATTAATCTCGTAATCTCAGGGAACTGGTAACGGCTTAGTAGCAACTATCCCTTAATCCTAACAATTATCTTATTTATTTAATTAATCAATCGTTCATCAATAATTTTGATGAGTTGGTGATCCCAATCACATATAACACATAATCATTGAGCATGCAAGAAATATCATATAGACATAGGTTCTGATGTATGTTTTATTGTTTCTACATGTTGATTGACCTATCTTCGAATATTTAGATATATCTTGGTCTAGAATGCAATTATGTAATGTATCTTGCTTGTGTACCACATCTGAATTACCTGTTGTATTCACCCTACCTTAATGATGACCCTACTCATGGTTCGAGTTAAAGGTATCCATGAAAACCTGTGTCACTCAAGAATTCATGCCACTCACCCTAACGCCGGCATAGAGACCAAACGCAGCCTCATTAGGTTACTTTAACAAATGTGGTGATCTATAGGTTATTTTACCTAATATGGCAGACCTTAATACAATTTATCATAACTTAAGGCCGGTTAAACTAAACAAGTTATGATTAGACCATAGTTAGGAATTGTCTATAACCGTTCATTTAGTTTAAAAGAGCAAGCAAATATTTAGTCATGATGTTAATTTAGCAAGTGACCTTTTCGGAAAAATGAGCGCAACTTCAACATGCACAACATATATAACATAGCAATCATAGTTTAGTATTCAAATATTTATTTAGACGAACACAACACAAAGTATACAAAGAGGTCCTAGGGGACCACCACCATAAAGTATTCACCCTTTATCAGGTCCGCCGGCGGAGCGACTACTTGTATACTCTTGGTTGCTCGACCTGACTCTAGTCAACAGAACCTTCGTAGAACACTTCCTTAGACTAGTAGCGATTGCTTTACCTTACATCATAGGCTTAAGCAATGCCTTGTAGACTAGCTATTCGCTCACCTAATGCTCTCTTAGGATCTCCTAACAAAATCCCAGGTATTCTATGAATACCAAAAGCGAACACTATCTAATCAAATTCTCAAAATCTAAGATAAACACTCAGAAAGCAGAGAAAATGAGACACTCTTTATATTACTAAACGATTTGTATGAGTGCGAAAGATGCACTCAAAGTCACTACATGACTTGTATTGAGTGGAAAGGGATGATTTCAACTGTTGGAGGCCAGGGGTATTATAGCAGGTGAAAGGAGTGAATTTCTCTTGGAAATGCAACGTGGGACAGCAACCTGCTACTCTGGATGCCCATCCCGGGCTTTTGACCGGGTTAGGACGGGAGTCCTGACCTAGGGACAGCCGTCTCGGCCCTTTGACTTGGTCGGGATTGGCGTTCTATCTCAGGGATGCCCGCCCTGAGTTCAGAACTTCCAAAATTTGTACTTTTGCTCCAATATTTGCTGTTTTCTTATAAATTTCTCCTGAAACTTCCAAGATCACAAATTATACAAAACTATGTCAATTTCAATCAATTAAGATCGATTTGGTTCCAATTATGTCCTAATTTGTGTCTAAAAACATGCTAAAAATGATATGATTTGTGCATATCATATAACCCCACACTTAGCTTTTTGCTTGTCCTCAAGCAAAACCTATATGAAATTAGTGAATGCTGAATCATAGGTGCAATCACAACAAGGTTTTCAGCAATGTTTTTAGCAAAATCCTTCATTGAGTTAGATAATTTAGAAAACAGATATGGACTGATCGAGTTGCCATGTAAAGGTCTCAATTATTCAGTAAATGTGTCATGACCTTATAGGCTAAAACAGTTTAAAAACTTTACTGAGTTCTAGCTCAACTTCAGTCATAAGGTTTTCATGATGTGTAGTATGTACTGGTCTAGACTAGATTGTCAACTCAGAATATACTTTTTAAGCAGTTAAATAATATTTCGACCAGGTATTCCAAATATAAATAGCATAATAAATGACCTTCCATGTTCTGAGCTTTGGTGCCAATACTCTCTAGTTACGATTGATATGCACAAATCATATCACATTTTTAGCATGTTTTTAGGCACAAATTAGGGCAAAATGGGAACCAATTGATCTTAATTGATTGAAATCAACATATTTTTGCATAATTTGTTATTTTGGAAGTTTAGGTGAAATGTGCAAGAAAATAGCAAATATATGGCCAAAAGTGCGAATTTTGGAAGTTCTGAGCTCGGGCGGGCGTCCCAAATCTAGAACTGCCGCCCCGGTAGAGTTAAAGGCTTGGGGCTGGCGTCCCCAAGGCATGACGGGCGTCCCGAGCAGCAGGAGCTTGTCCCACATTGAATTTTTGATAGAAATTCACTCCTTTCACCTGCTATAAATACCTCATGCCTTCCTTAGTAGAAATCATCCCTCAACACTCAATACAAGTCATTTAGCAACTTCGAGTGTATCGTTTTCTCTTATCTCTGAGTATTTATCTCAGTATTTGAGAATTCGATTAGATTAGTATTCAGTTTTTGGTATCACAGAATACTGGGATTTCGTTAGGAGATCCTAATAGAGAGATAGGGTGCATGTTCTTAGTCAAATTAGGGCAATTCGCTTAAGCCCGGGATGTAAAGTAAGCAGTTGCTACTAGGTATAAGAAGCGTACTTCGAACGCTCTGTCGAGTAGAGTAGGATCGAGCAATCATAGGCATACAAGAGCTGCAGCACCGGCTGGACCTGCATAAAGTGGTGATTGTTTTATGATATTGGGTCTCCTAGACGAGTTTCTATATGTTTATGATTTATTTTATCTGGATAAATATTTGATACTGAATTCATATATCATACATGTTTTACAATTTGAGATGCTATCCATTTTCCCGGGATGATCATAGAGCTAGAATTATCACAATAAATGTTGAACTGTCGTGTCCTTTTAAATTAAACTAGGGTTATAGACAACTCCTAACCAAGGTCTGAATCATAACCAGTTTAGTTTAACAGACTATAAAAGGTCTACGAGATTAGGAAGAAATAACAAAACAGATCACCATGTTTGTTATAGTACCCTAATAAAGCTGAGTTTGCACGCTAGGCCAATCCTAAGGTTTAAGTGGCATGATACCGAAGTGACATAGGGGACCATTCATGAATACTTTAATCCAACAAATGAGAAGGATCACCCCACAATAGGAGTGAATACACCAAGTAACTCAAATATGGTAAACAGATGGTTACATTTCATAATTGCCTTAGAGATCAAGATATATCTAAAATGTTCCAGGATAAGGTCAAACAAACTGTAATAACTGAGCTTAAATTAGTGAATGCATGTCTACTCTTGAATGCTTATTGCTTGTTGTTATGTGTTGTTGGGATCACCAATCAATCCAAAGTATTGATAATCGATTGATTAATTAAATAAATAAGATGAATGTTAGGATTAAGGGATAGTTGCTACTAAGTCGTTACCAGTTCCCTGGGAGTACGATATTAATAAATTAAAAGCGTAGATACTTTCCAATAACTAGCTATACGATAGGTACTCTGCCTTAGATTTTGATTGATTAAGTGACAACAATTAAATGATAAAGTGACAGTTTGTAAGACTAAGTCCTTAATTACTCATAATCAACATAGGTAAATAAATCCTATCTTTTAGCATACCAATCGGAACGCATCAGATTTTTGGCGCCGTTGCCGAGGAACATTCATAAAATTTTAGGATTCCTAATCAAAATTCTAGAAGGTTATGATAGGTAACAGTAGTAATATATACCTTAATTAAAAAATTATTCTTATTTGAATTAGTCAATCAAATTCTTGAATTATAGGGTTGTCTTGAATAATTAATTTTAGAAATTATCTGAAATTAAGAAATTTATGTTAATCAAATTTTAGAAAATTATTCTAAAATCAAGGAAATTAAATTAGAAAAAAAAATTAAATTTTTTTCCCTTTTCTTGTTTACACTTTTTCTTTTATAAATTTTAATTATTTCTGAAAAATATTATTTTCCTGAAATTAATAAAAACAAAATTCCTATTTATAGTTTTCTTGGTTGTTGTTATTTTTATTTATTTAAGTTCTGAAATTTTATTTTTATTTTCCTTCTATTTGTACCTTTTCCAAGTTTATTTTCTTTGATCATTTACTCCACTAATTTCTTGCTCAGACTTAACGTGTGTTTTTGTAGTTTTATGACTCGAACCTCAGAAGCTGATCTTGAAACCCCAGTTGAAAACCCTGAAAACCTCATCCGTACAGCTAACAAAAAAAAGAGCAGAAATGGCTGCCGAAGACCTCCACTCGAGTCCTACATCCAGCCACAAACCATTCCGATGTCCTCCGCTATCAAGATTCCTGGAAATCCTCGTTACGACCTTAAGCCAAATGTGCTCAAGTTGATAATAAATCGTGTTCAATTTGGAGGAACTGCTACCAAGAATCCTCTTGAGCACTTGACCGAATTTTTGGCTCTCTGCGAAGGTCTTAAGGGAGACAACACTGCGGAGGTGACTAAGCTAAACATCTTTCCCTATTCACTCAGGGACAGGGCTAAGCAATGGTTGTCATAGCTACCTACTAACTCAATCACATCTTGGGATGAGTTAAGTAAGGCATTCTTGAGGGTACTATTCTGCAGCAAGAGTCTTGGAATATTGAAAAGCTCATTCTAGCTTCACTCAAGCTACAGATGAGACGGTGTTTGAGGTTTGGGACAGATTCAAGGAACTTATCTGGCTCTGCCCTCAGCACAAACTTACTGAAGCACTGCTGATTCAACAATTTTACGGGGGTATGATAGAAATAGGCAAGCAAGATCTTAATGGACTCAATCCTCAGTGCGGTTTCAATGGCCTTAACGAAGTAGATGCTAGAAACGCCTTGGAGAGACTCTACAAGAACAGTAAGAATTGGCGCACAAGTAGTCGTGCAAAGAAACAATCAGTAAATGCTGCTAATGCTTCTATTGATGAGCAGTTTAAGGCATTCAAGGCTAGTATCACTAGTCAGTTAAATGCCTTCCAACAAGGAAAGAGCATTCAACATGTATATCAAATTTGCGAGTTCTGCCAAGGACCACATTTAAGTGGGGATTGCTATGGAAATGGAATGTTAACTATTCTAGATGAGATGGAACACGTTGAGGCAGTCAACTCTGCCCCTATGGGAAACACATACAATCCCAGTTGATAAAATCATTCGAGATTTAGCTGGAGAAACAATTCTAGAAATACAAATTTCCAAAAGCAAACGCCTCAGCAAATGCCCTATCTGTAGAACCAACAAGTCGCTCTGCCTGCACCAAGGAACTATGTTGTTCCAGTCGACCCCATGCAAGAATTCCAAGATATACTAAAGGGCATTGCAGACTTCAACAAGGAAATGACAGAGTCTAACAAAAAGGTTCAAGAAGCACATGCAGAAAGAATTCAGCAGAATGAGAATAGGTAGAAGCAGATTGAGCAGATAGTCAGGGACACACAAGCCTTCTTGCAGACATTAGAAAGACAAATGGGACAGTTATCGACCCATCTATCCCATAGGTCACAAGGAACGCTGCTTAGCAACACTGAGACCAACCCATTAAATGATTGCAAGACCTTAACTCTGAGATCTGGTAAAATTCTAACTCCTTCTTTCCCAAAATCTTCGCACACTCCTATTTTTGTACAGGAAAAAGAAGACAGCTCCGAGGAATCAACGCCAACAGTAGTCAAAAACAAAGTAGCAGGAAAAGAGAAGAAAGAGTCCATCCTTGAGTACCGGCCAAGAGTACCTTACCCTACAAGACTGTTGCAGAATAAAGATAAGGAGCAATTAGAGAGGTTTTTCAAAACTTTTGTTCAAATTCATGTTTATTTACCTCTTCTTGATGTTATTTCTAAAATGCCTAAATATGCTAAATTTCTGAAGGATATTATTACTAATAAAATTTGCATGGACAAAGTGATTCTTAATGAAGGATGTTTAGCAGTTCTCTTGAACAAACTGCCTTCCAAAAAGAAAGATCCAAGTTGTTTCACTTTGCCATGTACAATAGGAAATATTACTAATATGCATGCTTTAGCAGACTTAGGAGCTAACATAAATTTAATGACATCTAGTTTATTTGATAAATTAGGTTTGCATGATTTGAAAACGACTAGAATGTGCATACAACTTGCTGATATTATAGTAAAAATTCCTAGGGGATAATTGAAGATCTCTTAGTAATGGTTGGAAATTTTATCTTCCCTGAGGATTTTGTTGTCATGGATATGAATGGTTAAAGTGATGTACCCTTGATTCTAGGTCAACCTTTTCTAGCTACATGTAAGGCATTGATTGACATCAGCAATGATCAAATAAAACTAAGGGTAGAAAATGAATATATGATTTTCAACCTAAATGAAACCTTTAAGTATCCTATGCATTTAGATGATAATTGTTATTCTGTGGATGCATTTGACCATTTGATTGAAATTAACATGTTGGAATTAATCTCTAATTATCCAGTCTTAAATGTTGACTGTTTGGCCCTAGAAAACCTGACTTTGAATATTCTGATTACGAAATTAGTACTAACAATTTCGTTGAGATAGGTACTCACTCATGAGCTGAAACGAGAAAAGATCTCTTTGGAAGAGCCCCCAGAAGTGGAATTGAAGGAATTACTGATGCATTCCGATTGGCATGCTAAAAGATAGGATTATTTTACCTATGTTGATTATGAATAATTAAGGACCAAGTCTTTACTAATTGTCACTTTAGCATTAATTGTTGTCACTTAATCAATCAAAACCTAATGTAGAGTACATATCGTGTAGCTAGTTCTTTGGAAAGTATCTACGATTTTAATTTATTAATATCGTACTCTTAGGGAACTGGTAACGGCTTAGTAGTAACTACCCCTTAACCCTAACATTCATCTTATTATGTAATTAATCAATCATTCATCAATAACTTTGATGAGTTGGTGATCCCAACCACACATAGCACATAAATAATTAGCATGCAAGAGTATCAAATAGACCTATGTTCTTATGTATGTTTTATTGTTTCTACATGTTGATTGACATATCTTCGAATATTTTAGATATATGAGTGCAATTATGTACTGTATCTTACCTGTGTACCACATCTGAGTTTCCTGATAAATCACCCTACCTTAATAGACCCTACTCACGGTTCGAGTTAAAGGTATCCATGAAAACTTGTGTCACTCAAGAATTCATGCCGCTCACCCTAACACCGGCATAAAGACCAAACTCAACCTCATTAGGTTACTTTAACAAATATGGTGATTTGTAAGTTATTTTTGCCTAATATGGCATACATTAATACAATTTATCCTAACTTAAGGCATGTTAAACTAAACAGGTTATGATTAAACCATGATTAGGAATTGTCTATAACTGTTCATTTAGTCTAAAAGAGCAAGAAGATATTCAGTCATAATGTTAATTCAACAGGTGACCTTTCTGGAAAAATGAGTATAACTTCAACATGCAAAACATATATAACATAGCAATCATTGTTTAGTATTCAAATTCATATATAGACAAACACAATGCAGAATATATAGAGAGGATCTAGAGGACCACCACCATAAAGTATTCACCTTTTATCAAGTCTGCCGGCGGAGCGACTACTTGTATATCCTGGGTTGCACGACCTAACTTTGATCAGCAGAACCGTCGGGGAAACCTTCCTTAGACTAGTAGCAATTTCTTTACCTTTCATCCTGGGCTTAAGCAATGCCCTATTGACTAGCTCTTCACTCACCTAATGCCCTCTTAAGATCTCCTAACGAAATCCCGGGTATTCTATGAATACCAAAAATGAACACTATCTAGTCGAATTCTCAGAACATGAGATAACACTCAGGAAGAAAAGAAAACGAGACACTCTTTTATTTCTAACTACTCGTGTGAGTGCAGAAAGATGCACTTGAATGACTAAATGACTTGTATGAGTGTTAAAAAATATACTTGAAGTCACTAAATGACTCAGATCGAGTGATGAGGGATTATTTCAACTGAGGAAGGCCTAGGGTATTTATAGATGGTGAAAGGAGTGAATTTCTCTTGGAAATTCGATGTGGGACATCAACTTGCTGCTCGGGACTCCCGTCCCAAACTCAAAAATTCCAAAAATTGTATTGTTGCCCTAATATTTGCTGTTTTCTTGCACATTTCACCTGAAACTTCCAAAATCACAAATTATGCAAAAATATGTTAATATCAATCAATTAAGATTGATTTGGTTCCCATTTTGCCTTAATTTGTGCCTAAAAATATGCTAAAAATGTGATATGATTTGTGCATATCATATAACCCCACACTTAGCTTTTTGCTTGTCCTCAAGCAAAACCTATATAAAATTAGTGAATGCTAAATCATAGGTGCAATCACAACAAGGGTCTTAGAAATGCTTTTAGCAAAATTTCTCACTGAGTCAGATGATTCAGAAAACAAACATGGACTGATCGAGTTGCTATGGCAAGGTCTCAAATGTTCAGTAAACATGTCATGACCATGTAGCTGAAACAGTTTAATAACTTGATTGAGCTCTACGCTTAGTCACAAGGTTTTCTTGAGGTGCAGTGTGTGAACTGGTCTAGACTAGATTGTCAACTCAGAATAAACTTTCCTAAACAATTACCAAATAATAATTCGACCAATTTTTTAATATAATAGCAAAACAAACAACCTTCCGGGTTCTGAGCTTTGGTGCCAATACTTTCTAGTTACGATCCCCAATAAAAATAATACACTATGTGTATGAGGTTGATTAATTGCATGATAAGATGAATGTTAGGGTTAAATGATAGTTACTACTAAGTCGTTACCAATTCTCTGGGAGTACGATATTAATAAATTAAAATCGTAGATACTTTCCAAAGAACTAGCTATAAGATAGGTACTCTGCCTTAGGTTCTAATTGATTAAGTGACAACAATTAATGCTAAAGTGACAATTAGTAAAGACTCAGTCCTTAATTATTCATAATCAGCATAGGTAAAATAATCATATCTTTTAGCATACCAATCGGAACTGCATCAAGTTCATTATTCTGTTTCGCAACAGGAAGACAAGATATCAATTCAGAGTATTTTTTAAAACCTGTTATGCCCAAGGAGTGCACTGAGAAGGGGATAAATCAGTGCTTAACTCTTTTCAAAAATTTAGCATACTATTTTTGTAGATTTTTAGCACCCCAACAAAGATTAATACAAAATTTCAGCAACACAAGCAATTGTTTGTGTGTAATTCAACTATTGTGATCCATTTCTTGAGAGATATTCTTTTAGTTAATATATCAATGTTAACACATGCACTTGCATAAAAGTAAAGAGAATCAATTTACGTGGTTCACCACCAACAAGGTAGGATACATCCACGGTGATAGGGTTCACTACCCTTTCACTTCAACTTCACTAGTTACTTGTTTATCACAATGCTCTTCACTAGAGCTACAAAGAAGGCTCAATCCCTTACACAATTACAATTCCTTAAGATAAAGAGTAGAATCACTTCCTACTCTACCCAATAGAAACGATGCCTTCCCTATCACTTAGGTTAGGCAACTTCAAAACATACTCCAAAGATATGACCAAAATTTAATGTTCAAAATGATATTTCAAACTATTTCAAGAAACCCATAGTTTCCTTACATAGTATAATACATTTAAAGAAAAATGAGGAATGATATGTCACCTCCAAGTTGATGTATAAACTTTCTTTGATGTATCTTCCAAAACTATTCTTCAAAAGCTTCAAGAATGAGTGATAAGAATAGACCTTTTCTCCAAGATTTGAGAGGATTGTTGCGGAGTGTTTTCTTGATTTTTTCTCTCAAAAATCTCTACTGCCCGCCACCATAATTCTTCTCTTACTTTTTTCTTTTTCCCAAAAAAAACTTTTCTAACGTGAATCTCTATATATTCACATATTTGCATTCACCAGAATTTTTCTCTCTTAAAAAAATCTTGTTTCTAACGTGAATATCTAGATATATTCACATATTTGTATTCACAAAACCCCTACAATCTTGACCATTTGACCATTGATGCTTTTAATAAAAGTTCAATCTCCACCCTTGATCTTGACCCTTGATTCTTTAATGAAAGTGTAATCTTCATCCTCGATCTATATCATATATATATATTTCAAAATGATCACACCATGAATACACCAAAATTACCATCATTAATCATGTATACCATTTCAGCTAAGTATTTCATTTCATCCATTCCATGTCATTAGTAAGAATGTCAATATATCACAAATGCATTAGGTTCCAACAATTACAACACAAGCATTAACCAAAAGGACTCAACAAAACCTTTCTCACAATATTGTTGCTACAAGACAATATTCGTGGCATGAAAAGTGAAGTATGTTTTCTCCAACATATCATCATCCGTTATATCAACTCCGCATAGTTTCAATTGCGAAACTATTTTAAACAGTGCGGAGTTATACTCACTCACGGATTTGAAATCTTGCAACTTTAGGTGCAACCAGTCATACCGTGCTTTTGGGAGAACGATCATCTTCTGGTGGTTGAATCTTTCTTTCAAATTTCCCCACAAAATAAGAGGATCTTTCACGGTAAGATATTTATTTTTCAAATTTTCATGAAGATGATGACGGAGAAATATTATCGTTTTGGCACGATCTTGTGTTGATTATACATTATTTTGCACAACGGTATCTGTCAGACCCATTGCAGCAACAAGTATTTTGGCATCTGGTGTCCGTGATAAATAGTTCTTTCCAGTGATATCAAGAGTCACAAATTCGAGTTTAATAAGATTTGTCATAATAATAGAAAACATATCTGTTTGATCTTCAAATAAACTTCAAAAATATTTTACCTGATGGTAGAGACTCGTGCTGATAACGTGTTGTACAATTATATAAAAACAGTAAAATAAGCAAGATGAAAAGTAAACGAGAAACGTAAAAAATAAAGAAAATATTATTATGTGATTTTTTTTTTTTTTTTGTGTCTACAAAAAGGCACCTCTATTTATAGGAGTGAATAGGAGATAAGGATAAGTAGTAAGGGTGACACTTGTCACCCGGTATTAAATGTTAGGTGACACTTGTCACCAAAGTCATAAGTACTAGGTAATATGTATCACCTTAAAAATAAACATCAGGTGACACTTATCTCTTTTCATTAAGTACGTAATTATCCTAAGATTAAAGGATAATAACGATTATTTAATAATTCTTCAAAATTCATAACAATACTACAAAAAAAATTAATAATAACATATATAAAATAAATAAATATAATTTATTAAAAAGTGTTTGCATTTGGAGACAGAAAATATACATTGAAATAAAAAGAAAATTGAAACACATATTTAGATCAAAACCAAGAAAAAACAAAACAAACAATAAACCTCCAAAGAACTTAACCAAGCAACAATTTAGATTGTCCGAAACTGAGATTTTAATTTATTAATAATATTAATGCAAGAAACATCCACCAAGTGTTCATCCTCAGCTCTATGAGTACAGTACGATACCATACACAACAACAACAACAACAACAAACTATTGATACACAATTCTTAAACCTTAAAAAACCACCTTAAACAAAGGAAGACAACCCTTTTTTTTTTTTCCTCATGAAACAGAATCAGGACCCATTGTAAAGAGAATACTACAATTGCAGAAAATAGCTTCCTTCCTTGTCTGAGCAATTGCAAAAAGGTGAAGAAAAACGAAAAAGAGGAGATGGTTTAACCAGTGTTCTGCATTCCAGCAGCAATGCCCTTCATGGTCAAGATGATTGTGTCTTCCAGACCCGGAGCATACTCGCTTGACGGGTTAAGCTGAATGTATTCTGCAATTTTTGAATCCACATACTCCTTGGATATATGAGGTCTGTACTCCACATTGTAGCCGGGTTCACGAATTCGTTTCAGAGTGTAAGCCTGAAGCACGTTGAGAGTTGTTATGTATGAATCTCGCAAGCAAAGTTGTTGCCTCAGATAGGGGTCTCCTTCCAGAAGATCCCTGTGTCCAGCAATCTATAACATGGTTGGGTAGAGCATGTCATAATTTAATTTATCTCGGTTTAACATGATCTCAGAGCATACGGGTTAGTTACCAATTAATGCTACATACCTGGAGTAGAAGGCTTTTTGTTTCCTCGTAGTTGATCCTCAACCGCTCTCCAAATGACCACAAATCTTCTGAAACGAGGAGCTTGTCGTACAGGGCAGCGATACCCGGATCACCCTTGGCGAAAACCATTTCAACCAAGTCAATAGTCACCCTAAAGAAAGGCCATCCGTTGTACATCTCTTGTAGCATTTGGAGGTTTTTGATATCCTTCTTGATCGCATATTTGAAAGCTGCACCAACACCCAGCCAGACTGGAAGGTGGAACCTAGTTTGTGTCCATGCAAAGATCCAAGGAATGGCTCTTAGTGATTCAATGCCTCCACTTGGTTTGCGTTTTGAAGGACGGCTACCAATGTTCATCCGCCCATATTCCAACTCTGGTGTGGCCTAAAACCAAAAAAAGAAAAAAAAAAAAAAATTAACACACACAACAATCATGAAAATGTAAAAGGGAGGAAACACCATTTCTTGCACAGTAGTAGTAGTAGTACTGGTACATACAAGGCGGAAATACTCCACGAAGCGAGGTTCTCTTAAAACAATCGAGCGGTATTCATCTGTCGCAATGACTGTGATTTCATCCATAAGTGCACGCCATTCCGGCTTTGGTGAGATAGGGGGACGCATCCCATGCTCAAGAGTGGCTGCAGTGAAACGTTGAAGTGTCCTGAAACACAAGTGTTCCTCCCCAAATGATTGCTCAATAACCTCGCCTTGAACAGTAACTCGCAGAGATCCATGGATAGTTTCTGGAGGTTGAGATAAAATAGCAAGATGTGTAGGGCCACCTCCTCTTCCTACTGTCCCACCACGGCCGTGGAACATAGTTAACTTCACACCATATTCCTTAGCAACTTTTATGAGTTCCTCCTGAGCCTTGTACAATTGCCAGGCTGCTGAAAGCCGACCAGCATCTTTTCCTGAGTCCGAGTATCCTATCATGACTTCTTGCTTACCATTAATTCTGTTTCTGTACCAGTCAATTGAGAAAAGGCGAGCAACAGCAGCAGGTGCAGCCTCTAGATCATCAAGTTTCTCAAAAAGTGGAACAACTCTCAAAGGTTGCTTGACATGGCATTCCCGTTGCAGAAGTTCAACTGCAAGCACATCTGATGGTGCTGTGGCCATAGAGATAATGTATGCTCCAAAACAATCTGGTGGAAGTTCTGCTAAGACATGGAATGTATCCAAAACATCAGCAATCTCATCGGTTTTGGGAAGATCAGGTCCAAAAAGTGGTCGCTTGCCACTTAGTTCGGACAAAAGCCATTCTTGCCTGCGTTCTTCTGACCATTCTCGATAAGAACCAATTTCCAGGTGCTGAGTGATTGCATCCAGGACATCAGTGTGCCTGTCTGACTCTTGTCTTATATCAAGTCTGACAAGTGACAGTCCAAATGTAGAAACTTGCCTCAGAAAATCCAGGAGACTTCCATCAGCAATGGGTTGGTCACCGCAAGCACACAGAGACCGGTAACAGAGTTCAAGAGGTTCCAAGAACTACATAAAAATGTAATGCATACGAGATAAATTTTTCAATTTCTTAAGGTACATATAAGTATAAGAAAAAAGTAAATATAAACTTTCTTTTGCATGGAAATTGAAGATTATCCCAATGAAAATACAGGTATAAGAACTAGCAGCACAGAAGGGGAAAAATATTGCAGACTCAGTTAAAAGCATATGCGCAGAAAAGGATGCAAAACTTAGAACATCATCCAGCTTAGACTTCACATTTACATATTTACACACTACACAACTTTAAAAAAAAAGAAAAAAGAAAGAAAAGAAAAACTTAATACTGCTCCTGAATTACCAATATCTAAAATAAGTTTCAGTAAAATTATCAACTATAAGCTAAGCTGCCAAAAGGTAATCAAGTACCTGTTCAACATTTGTAAAGGTTGCCTCCTCAGGAATATCAGAAGTTCCATGAGCTAATAAATGACGAGAACGCTCACGCGTCTGATATAGTTTATCTCTCACCTCACCGAGTATGACACGGTATGGTTCATTTGGCGGTATTGTTTTCCAAAATTCTGCATCACATGCAAAAGAGTAGATAAAATAGCAGTAGCATTACTGTTAAAATTGAATTGGAGGAAAAGGGACCTTCAACCATTTTTTTGTTTTTTCTCCTGGAATTAAAGATTAACAATATCCTAGCTAAAGAAAGGTAAGGGGTTTTTCTTCTAAAAAATTAGTAGCACAAAGTAACCTAAGGGTGCAAATGATACACTCTGGCTTGCAAGCTTGAGAAAAGTTTAATCTGGCTTGGTGCCTGTCTAGTTGAACTTGATTACTCAAATAGCTGAATTTGAATAGTTTTGTTGAGCCTAATTGAGTTAAACACATTTATATCTTATTTTATTAGAAAAATAAGTACTGTAGACTTTAAAACTAAAGTTATATAGTCTGCTAGTTGAGTTAAAACTCGAGCTCTAGTTCGAGTAGAAGAATATTGTGAAGAAATTGAGCAATGAAGTATCCATCTATTCAAACTTGAGCCTACAAGAAACTCGATCAAGTCGAGCCAAGTACCAATGTTCAAATTTTTGGTCAGGCTTGAGCTGGAAACCCCACTATTGTGTCCAAGCTTGATTGATTATACTCATATAGAACTTCAGAAAGTTCTAGTTTTGAAGTAAGTTTGGGGAAAATATGTGAGGAGAAGTTTCATGATTACTCCAAAATTACCTATGTAGTGCTTGGCATCCCTCTTAGAGGACCTGTGAAGCTCCTCAGCTCGAACTCGGAGCTCATCATTGCAACGCCACATCGATAACTGGTAAAAGAGGAGATATGTAAACAATATATAACGTATAACTAACATCATTACAGAGAGTGATGCATACAAAGAAAGAAGCAAATAAAAATAATAAAGAATTTAAAGGAATTGACTAAAACGCGCAGTAATGGTACCTCAAACATGAGATCTTCTATCTGGGAGTAGTATAAGTTAGCAGCCATCATTCTAGCCAACAAGCACACATCCCTTGTAACCTCAGGAGTTACTCTTGGATTACCTACAAAGGAGCAATAAAAAAAAAAGACTCAGATATAAGTAATGTTCCTATGTATACTCTTCCTTCAGAAAAACAGAAAATACTAGATCCCTTAAACTGGAGTGTGCACTTTTAGCATACAACAGTAATTGACTTGGTGTTGTATATATATATTGGAATGTGAAAAAGAGCCTTCGGAATTAGATCATACCATCACGATCACCACCCATCCAGGAAGAGAATTGAATGAGTGGGGCATTGTAAGGAACACGCTCATTAATTCCTATGTTTCTAAGAGCTGTATCAACACGTCTTAGAAACTTTGGCACTCCATTCCATATTGTCTCATGGAAGTAGCTCATTCCCGCTCTCATCTCATCTTGTGGGGTAGGAGGAGTCCTTCGGATCTCATCAGTCCGAAAAGCAGCTTGAATCTGAATGAAGCACAAGAAAGGTCAGGGTAAGTAAGCATCTATAGAACTCTCATAAATTCTACCAGTTCTAAAGGTTTTTAAAGTGATATATACTTAATAATGCACATTTTATTAAGAAAAACAAAAGGAATGCAAGTTATTCTGAAAAGTATGATAGAGTATCTTGGATGTCTAGATGAACAGAAACAGAAGAGCAGCAGAAAGTGACGTGATCTCATATTTATTAGGCTAGCCTGCTCCTTAACTGTGTAATAAATTCATATTCGAAGTTTGTTTATGCACAGCATTAGAAGAAAATAATAGTCCAAAAAATCTACACATTGACTTGCATGGGCATTGCAATATAACAAAAATTTATAATCATTTCAAAGAATTTATTCCACTTGAAAACTTGTAAAATGTGTATAAGAGCAGTACTTGACCTAAAATCATAACTATTTTAAAATTTACAAGTATCCTGCCCAGAGAGAGATCAATGAGATTTTATAGAGAGAATCAATACATTACAGAGTTTTGAGAAGAAGCAAGGGGTTAATACAGATTCTTTTTTCACTTAAATTGCTTTACAGAACGGTAAATAAGTATTGTTTCTTTACAGTGACACAGCATGGATTGAGTACACATAAGCTTCATAGAGTTCAAATAGTTCAGTCCGAATCACTTCCAGTGAGATGTCAGAATGAAGTTAATGGAATGTAGAATTTCTCAAACATGACTAATTATGAGGAATTTAAAACAAACTAATTAAAGAAAAATCATCTGGGAATGGGCTTAAACAAGTTTGACGTTACCTCCCTCTGCAAAGCCTCATCAAGCTCTTGCTTATCATCTGGTGTGATGTCTTTGGCATATAACTGAGTCAAACAATTGCGAATCCTGAAAAGAATAGGATCCGGTAAGGAATTGAAAGAATTTTATGCAGATCTAAAATAGCCAAATAAATGCTTGATAAAAAATCATAGTAGTCAAATTCAAGCAGACATGCTAATCATAAGTTCTGTTTAGGAGCCCAAATAGAACAGCAGTTTAAGGCCAAACCTGGCGTGTTTCTGAAGCAATGATCTCCGAACAGATTGAGTAGGATGAGCAGTAAGGACAAGATCCACAGTTTGATTTTTTAGAGCATCAAAAACCTCTTGAGGAGATTTCTTCAAGTCCACCACAAGTCTTTTGAGAGTTTCTTCGATGTCTGATTCAGTAGTTGCTGAGTTCTCATCAACAAAATCCCCTTTCTTCAACTTTATCCGCCTACGGTAAGCTATCTGAACTTCCTCTGCCAAATTGGCCAAGTTAAGCATGTGAGAGAAAGACTTGGCAATGACAATGGAATCCCCTGGATCCAAACTGGTCAATACATTTCCAAGCTCTTCTAGTTTCTTTATGTCATGCCCTCCTTCATACTGAGCTGAAAGCTCATAACACTCTTGAACCTGTAATCATCAGGTAAAAGTCACTGCATTGACCAGATCTTGCAGATCAAGTCTAAAAAGGGAAATGAACCCAAAGTGTAATGAAGATAGAATGACTTTTGACCTCTTCAGCAATGGAAATGAAGCTAAAATTCTCAGAAACCATAGAGCTGTGAAGCAATAGGATCCGAGTAATCCACCACTAGATTGGCATAAAAAGGGAATCTTTCTAGTCATAAATCAAAAGGGTCTTGCAAAATTATCATCCTTTCTTCTTCGGAGGTAATGGGAACTTAGAAAGTATCGAAATTAAACAATGGCGCATAAAAGAATCGTAAAAGAAGAAACATGACAACCATAGGTAAAAGAGTTGGGCTGTGAATACCAAGATCAAATTTTTCATCATCATGAACCGAACTTATTGTGGAGTTCAAATGCCTCTTTTTGAAAGAAAAAAAAAACCCAAAAACGTAAAAAGGGAACCGTACCGTTTCCCTAAGATCCTCTCCATGTAAATCCTGAAGAATGTCAAGAAATCGGTCCAGAAGCAAAGCATCATACTCCACAAGCTTGTCATCCTCAGACACTTTGACAGGAACCAATTGTCTTAACTGGGCATCTATTGATGCCATCTTTTCTATCCGATTAGCCATGAATCTCAATCTAACTCAGTGAAGTAATGAACTGAAAGATGGCAAAAGCCTACAAGAAATTACAGATTTGGATCATCAATAAAGCTGGGCAAAAACAAAAACTCTGTTTCAACATGAAAGTTTAATCCGATCACCCCCATCCCCAACAAAAGCTCAGATGTACTCATGCTTAGAAACCAATAAAAGAAGAGTGAATTTGTGGAATAAACATGCATTGAACTTCACAATTTTTCATTATACATAAAAAATAAACAAATAAACAAATAAACAAATAAACGACCAACTAAAAACTAATGTAGTACCTGAATCAGGAACCTCAGACTATAGCAAGAAAGGGAGAAAGAGAAAAGAAGGGATGATCCAAAAACTAAGTTCCAAAGGTGGGTATTTATAGAGTGGAAAAAAGAACAAAAGTAGAAGTTAGGACTTCGGAGCGATATATATATATATAATTTTATATTTCTTTTTCTCCCTTCTCTCTTTCTCATCTTCCAATACAGAAAGACAAAAACTTTTTTTAAGGTTATGATTGTGAATAAATGCAGCCTCTCTCATGGCGCCAAATCGGCTCATTCTGCGGCTTAACTCAAGTCAATACATGAAATAGAAAGTAAAGTCAAACATACAAAAGTTTTCTTCATTTTTTTTTGAATAATTGATGAATTTGGTCTCAAATAAATTTATATTTAGCAAGTGTAGTTCTAAAATATTTTTTTTTAACTTTTAAGGTCTCAAATATTTTTTTAAATAAATAATAAAGTCGTTTTGGACGGATTCTATTAAAAATCCTAAAAATTTAATGATTTTTACATTTATTTGATAAAAACAACGGTAAAAAGTCATTATATGTAAAAAAAAAATTAAAATTAAAAAAATATTTAAATAAAGGGATAAATTATTTTTATATTTTAAATTTTAAATTTTAAAAATAAAAAATGTATAGAATAGTAAGAATATCAAAATTCCTTGGTCAATCTTCTTTTTCTCCGACTACAAACAAGATTTTTTTTATTTTTTTATATTTCTGAAGAAAGTAAAAAAAAAAGAAAAGAAAAAGAAAATTTTTTGTAAAAAGAAAAACTTTCTAATAAAATATTTTTGTTGGGAGAAAAATTTTCATTATTAATAAAAAATAATGTTTATGCTCTTCTTCTTTTCTTTTTCTTTTTTTTAATATTTTTTCTTTTAAAAATATTAAAAAATGATAAAAATTGGATTTGTATTCGAAAAAGATCAAGATTGACGAAGAATTTGATAAATTTTTTATTTTTTAAATTTTAAATTTTAAATTTTAAATGTGGAGACATTTTTATCCTATTATTTAAATATTATTTTTAATTTTGTCCTTTCGTAATGACTTTTTTAATTTTTATTTTTAATTAATTAAATTTAAAAACTTTTAAATTTTTTAAGTTGTTGACAGAATCCGTCTAAAAGATTTTATTGTTAACTTAAAAAATTTTGAGACCTTAAAAGTTAAAAAAAAATTGAGACTAAATTTATCAAACATAAATTTATTTGATACCAAAATCATCAAAAAAAATTTCCCATAAATTTTCTCTCTCTACCGAGCGAGTACTAACAGTAAAAGAATATACCTTTTTAGCTAACAAAAATTCTTTTTTTCTTAAATTAAAAAAAAAGAAAAAGAAATTAGACAATGGAGGTAAGTGTAAATTAATAAAAATGAGTTTTTAATTCTTTTATTAAAAAATTTAGGGTCTATTTTTATTAAAATAGATTATTATTTCTTTTTTAAAAAATTAATTAGTTTACTATTTACCTCAACAACTATGAATAGTAAAAAAATATTAAAAAAAATATTCTATATAATAAAATAAAAAATCTATAAAATAATTATAATTATCAATATTATATGTACTATTAATTATTTAAATCAAATTTAAAGATATATGTATAATTTAATTAGAATAATTTTATTTATAATTTTTTGAAGTTATAAATTTAAATTAAAATTTCAATAAAAATAAATATAAATATATATATATATATATTATACAGGGAAGGATAAAAATAAAAATTTAATATATATGAAGTTATTAGTTCCAACTTTAATTTTACTATTTAAAATTTAAGTTAAAATTTCTTTCCACGTGGAACCAACTTAACACGAATATAAATTATTTTAAATATGAATCGTCTTGTAAATATGGTCCTATAATTAAACTTATTTACAACATCTAGTGTCCTAAACAAAATAATAATAATAATCTTAATTATATACTATTTGGAAAAGCAAATTCATCTCTGGCTGATGAGAAATGGAACCATTTTATTTAATTATATTTGTTTTTTGTTTTTTTTTTTTTGATAAACGATAAATGGAGAAATTTGCTAAACTATATTTTAGTACAAGTCAATTATTTTAAAATTCTAAATTTAGCATTTAAATTAATTTCAAAATTTAAAACAAACTATTCTACGGTGGAAAATTGAAAATCTCCTTAAACGTATTTTTAGTATATTTTTAATTTTTTAAAATTATATTATAATCTTTAAAAATCATAAATAAAATTTTAAAATATTTTTATTTACTAATTAAAATAATTTTCTTATAATTTCAAAATAATAATAAATAAGGATAAATAAAGAAATATAAATTTTGTGCATGTTATTATTATTAAATTTTTTTCAAAATTTGTAAATATGGCGGACATGATACTAGACTAACCGTGGTCGGCACACTGTAAAATCTGCTGGTCTATTTTTAATTGTATTTTGGGGTATTCAATATTTTAAAAACAACCCTATTATATTAAAATATTTATTGGTATTTCCATTTCATTCGAATATTATTTGCATATGCTATATTTTATTTATTACTTTATTTATTTTTAATTTTTAAAATCTTAAATATTAATTTTACTTTTCTAATTTATTTATTTTATATAGACATATATACTACTCCTGTCATGCATAAACGCCTAATTCGCCATACATCATCGGCATAAAATGGTTAAAAGCAGACCATGGAGATTTATATATAACATCTGCCAGAAATGTTTAATAATCCTACTTGTCTATCAAATTATTTTCAAATTCCAGACTTTTTTTTTACTAAGAATCAGAGTACTTGAATAAATGCAGTGAACCGCATGAGAGGTGGACCTTTGGCCACATCAGTACCGGATATACTCTGATTCTTATTCATTTTTATTACACTAAACCATGATTATAAAGTCATGCAATATATCACATAAGAAATTAGTTATAAACTAACATGATAATTAAACAAAAACGGTAAAAAACTTACAAAGATTGCTGAGGACTTTCAAAACTGTCGGAGTTTCTTGGAAACTATTCTTTTATTTAAATTTTTAACGAAATTTACACAGTCTAGAAAGAGAAAAGAAAACTTGCAGAAATACAGAAAGAAAAAAAAACCCCTGCCAAAGCCTACCTCAAATGAGGAGAGGAGATAAGTATTTATAGAGTTCTAAGACCGAATGTAGATCAGGTCTTAGTTACATTTTTAGGATTTTTCAAATCCGCCTAATGTAGATAAGATTTCAAAAGATAAAGTCAAATTTGTCGGCCACAAGTTGTTGGCCATAAAAGATAAGGTGTCGGCTATATGTCGATCACGATATAACGTTTCTTGACTTATTAGGTAGTGGGAGCCTTATCTTTATCTTTGGGGCCCACTGTCGGTGTAGATCCACTAATTGGCATTTTTTCCAAATTATTCAAAAATTTCATTGTTTCGTAAAAAATTAGGGCTTCATCTTCTGCTTGTTGTCCTTCCCCAATGTATTTTGTTTCGGTGTTATCCTCAGAATTAGTTGTTGATTTGGTTGCCATTGATACATCTGATTCAACCATTGTGTAATAGTTGTTTAACAAATCATCTTTAATTGCTTGTATATAAGCATTCAATAAATTCGTCTTTGAGACAGTTCCATGTTGAATCCTTAACCTTCTTGCCATCTGTTGGAATGGACTGGGAACTTCCGATTTTTTCATGTTTGACTGTTGTTGAGCATAGTCCTTAATTACCTGCTGAATATGATCAACGGTTGATTATCCTTCTATAATTCCTTATTCATTTGGCCTGAACATTTTTTTTCCAAAATTTGGTTTCCGTCTTCCTTTTGATACAAGGAATTTCCTGGGCAGTCTTCCCAATTACAGGGGTCCATTTCCAAATCCACGGTATATTGAATTCAGTAAAGAAATGTAGTGAAGGCATTCCTTCAACTAATTGGTCATTAGCACTGGCGTGTATTAATGCCAGAGAGACTTTAACCCATTCTTGATATAATTTTTGGAATGGTTCGGTAATATATCGATTTTAGGACCATATTGATCCCACCATTGGTATAACCAGTTTGGTAACTCCGTTTTATAAATAGATGAGCATATCTTGAAAAACCAAGTATGCTTATGTTTATCATTTTCATAGAAAAAAGCCTTAGAGAAGGCATCTTTATAGTCCCAATAATTGTATTTAATTACTGACTTGATTTCTGGAACTGTGTATTCACGTTCCTTTAGGGTACAAATTCCCCAATCTTCAGCAGTTATAAATTGCTTTATGATTACCTTGTTGAAGTTATAAACTCTAATCTGGAACTGTGATCCAGGAGTAAAATGTTGGATTTCACATGACCTTGTAGCTTTGAGAATATTCTCATAATAGGTCATGTTTTTATAAGAAGTTGCAGCATATGAGGCTGCATCTAAATACCTGTGCATGAGCTTCCAGATATCATCTTTCCACTTGAGATCAGAAAATTTTAATAGAAGTATAACTTCTTGGTAAGGATTAGCAATAAAAGGGAAGTCAGGATTATTATCCACTTCCTCTTCAGTGTTAATAGATGCATATGATAGAGTATTACTCTGTTGAGAAGATTGTTGAGCTTTATAAGCCAAGAATTCCATATGTAAAGGATCTTCAATGTTTGTCAAATTTGCATCTTTTAGCTGTTTTTTACCATGTTGTATAATTGAAGTTCCATGATGCGTTCCGATTGGTATGCTAAAAGATAGGCTTAATTTACCTATGTCGATTATGAGTAATTAAGGACTGAGTCTTACTAACTGTCACTTAGCATTCAATTATTGTCACTTAATCAACCAGAACCTAAGGCAGAATACCTATCGTTTAGCTAGTCTATTGGAAAGTATCTACGATTTATTAAGTTAAATATCGTACTCCCAGGGAAGTGGTAACGGCTTAGTAGTAACTAGCCTTTTATCCTAACTCCTATCTTATGATCCAGTTATGCAATCTTCATCAATAACTTTGATGAGAGGGTGATCCATTCTCCACTAGGTTTAAGTTTAATTAAGTTCAAAAGTGTTTTATAGATGAGGTCCTGATTCTATGTTATACTGTTCATATATGTTGATTGACCTATATTCGAGTACTTTAGACATGTCTTGGCCTGGATTGCAACTATGTTCTGTGTCTAATGGCATACTACATTCGAGGTCTCTAATAAACCGCCCTACCTTATTGACGGCCCTACTCACGGTTCGGGACGAAGGCATCCATGAAAGCCCTATGTCACTTCGGGGATCATGCCGCTTGCCCTAGCCACCGACATAATCGGACTTGGCTCGGCCTACCTAGACTACTCTAACAAACAGGGTGTTCAGCAGGTTATTTTATCTAGCATGGCAGACACCAATACTAATTGATGCCTGTTAAACTAAACAGGTTATGATTAGACTGTGGTTAGGAATTGTCTATAACCCTAACTTTAGTTTAAAAGAGCACATTAGACATGCAGACATAGTGAATATTAAGCAGGTGGCCATTTCCGGAAAAACATAACAACGTCAACATATAAAACAAATATTCATAAAAATCGTAATCTCGTATTCATAATAAATTTTTGGAACAACACAATAACAACACATAAGAGAGGGACATGGGGACTGATGCCATAAAGAAATCACCCTTTACGTAGTCTCGCCGATGGAGCGTACTGCTGTATATGTCGTATTGCTCGCCCCGACTCTACTCGCCAGAACCTTCGGAAGACGCTTCCTCAGCCTAGTAACTGGGATTTACCTTAATACCCAGCTTAAGCCCAGCCCTGTGGACTGACTCTTCGAACGCCTAGAGCCCTTTTAGGATCTCCTAACGAAATCCCGGGTATTCTATGAATACCAGAAACGAACCTATCTATAGAAGCCTAAGATCTGAGACTATTTCTCAGAAACTAAAACAAAACACTAACAAGAAAGAAAACTGAGATATGAGTCTCTGAGTGAGTTGTGTACTAGAGAAGTGTACACTGGAGACCACTTAATGACTCAGATCGAGTGGAGAGGAATGAATTCAATTGCTGGAGGCCTGGGGTATTTATAGCAGCTTTCCGGGGTGATTTTTCATCAAAAGTTCGATGTGGGACTTGAACTGGAGGTTCGGGACGCCCGTCCCGAGCCTTTGACCAAGTCAACATTTCCAAAAATTGCGTTTTTACCCCAAAATTTGTTGTTTTCGTCTACTTTTCACCTGACACTTCCAAAATCATAAAAACTGTGAAATTAAGTAAATAATAAACAATTAAGATCAATTTACCCTCAATTTCACCCTAAATCATATATAAAAACATGCTAAAAAGGTGATACGATTTTCGCGTATCAGATAACCCCACACTTAGCTTTTTGCTTGTCCTCAAGCAAAGTCTACCTGAAGTTAGTGATTCTAAACCATATGTGCATTCCTAGTCATGTTTTTATTCCAAAAATTCTTCAGACAATTCTTAACACAGGTCTGACTGGTTAGGTTGCTATGACAAGGTCTCAAATGTCTCTAGTAGTTTGTTAGGGTTGAGCAGAAAGTAACTTAACAACTAGGTTGAACTTTTCTCTTAGTCATAAGGTCTTCCTGATGTGTAGTGTGTGTACTAGTCCAGACCAGATAGTCAACACAATAAACTCTTGTCTTAACTGTTAGCAGATAACACTTCGACCTATTGCTAGACGCACTGACAATAGATAACTTTCTGAGTTCTGAGCTTTGCTGATCAGATTCTATTTAACATTTATTGATTTCTTTCGTTTATAGATTTTCTAGGGTATTTTGAGTCTGCTTAGAACACGTCGACTTCAACTACCTATGTAGCGAGTCCCACTCCGATGACTCCCAGATCTACACGTCCTTAGGGCATCAGGCTTTAAGTTCCCCGAAGGAGTGGTGCTCGAGTAGCGAAGGCCGCTGGCAAACTACGCTTATTTAATTAACTTTCTTTAATTTCTTTTCACTTTTAGCTCAGAGTCTCATCTAGTCATTCTAATTGTCAAAACATCCACAACTGGTCTAATTTTATCTAGTTAAGTCTCGAAAAGGTAATTGGCTGAGGTCTCTAATCCAGACAAAGTTGTGCTCAGTTATCAAGAATTCCCTATTCCTAATAAATTAGTTCAGCAATAGTCATCAATTATCTCCTACTAACCATAACATTCTACCTACATATCATAGACATAAGCAATTGTTTAACCAGGCATACTGTATTTAGAAGTCTGAAAGACGGAAAAGTTTGAAAATTTTTGGAAGGGTGTGAAAATATGGGGAAAACAAGGAAAAGCATGCAAAAAATTTTGCAAACTGCTACAGTGCACCGTGCACTGCTACCCCACACTTAATTCTGACACTGTCCTCAGTGTTCATGCATATCTAATTACCCCACACTTATTTGAAAACAAGAAATAAAACACAAAGAAAAGATTCTTACCCACACTATGAGTAAGAAAGACATAAAAAAACAAAATAATGCAAACAATTATGTATGTCATATAAATCAACTTTGTACATAGATTCATAGTCATACAGCCCAGACATGTTTATACACATAGAACAAGAAAAACAAAAGCAAAAGAAAGGAAAGGAAAGAAGGAGAGAGAGATTAAGAACCCGGCGGGTCATCGTCCAGTGGACCGAAGTCAGCTGTAAAGTCAAACTCGAAGTTTTCTGCTAGTCGGGAAGTATGCTGATGTATCTCCTCAATCCTGCTGGTGTTCATGGCGATCCTGTTATCCATCATCGCCAGCCGTCTGTCAATCTTGTCCATGTCTCGACTGTATCGAGCCGATAGTTCTGCCAATCAGTGCGACATGTGTCGTTCGAAGGCAGTACGTGGCACGAATGTCTCGGACGGAGGGATATGTGCTGGACATGCTTTCGATGCCGATGCCTGTCCTGGCTCCGTCTGGATGGTGTAGTGGCCATTCGCATCCCGGACAACCATTCCCATGTTCCGTAGAATGGTAAGATCAGTGGGAACGGTGGTCGGGGCGACCAGGGTCAGCTCCGAGCCCTCTATGTCCAACTCCAGGTAGCGGGCTAGCCTGGTGATGTACGGTCCGAGCCCCAACACTGTTTCCTGGTGTCTGTAGCGAATCCTCGCATGACAACTGTGATTAGTCTAGCCATCTCTACCGTAGATCCCATGTGCATGTTGGCCAGAAGGAATGTCTCCATCTGGGTGACAATTCCGGGAGCCGTCCGTCGTCCTGACAATGTATGTGCAATGATAGCGTGCAGGTAACGAAGAGTAGGATAAATACATGTGGCTTTTGCAAAGCCATGCTGGTATGAGACACCCGTCATGGAGATCTGAGCCCAAGCAGTGGAGACGTCTGCAGACGTGAAGTCTCGAACTGCTGTGGTGTATGCGGGCGTATCCAGCTCATCTCTCTGCTAGATACCTAGGGCGACGCCGAACTCGGCCATGCTCATCGACCGATCTATTCCGCCCAAGCGGAATGTGATCTGCTCCTGGTGGTATGTAAAAGACGCATAGAACTCACATACCAGCTCCAGGTATATGGGCTCTGTGACTATGAATACTCGACTGTAAGGTGGCACGTCGAGTATGCGTCTGACTTCCGGCTCTACTCCTAGCGTCTGTACTGCTGCCCAATCCAACGTTCTGCCCGTCAGTATCGTACGCCCGATGTACCCAAGGCATCTTTCTTGGTATGCTGTGCTGGAGGGAAACAGCATAAAAGGATGTGCCACTGAGGTAACTGTCATGGTAGATGTGGTACGAGCACGTTTGGGAGCCATTAAGAACGTACGAGAGAGTTTAGGTGGGAAGGAATCTTTAAACTCAAATTCTAGAGGTGAATTTGAATTCAGAAGGATGAAATTAGGTTAGGGAAGGATTTTGAATTTTTTGGAATCGAATTTTGGAGGGAAATTCGAATTTTTGAGTGAAGTTTAAAATTCAAATTTTGGAGGGAAACTCGATTTTTTAAACTTTGGGGAGTTTGCCAAAAATTTGTAGAGAGAAGGTAGAGAGAAATATTTTTAGAGAGATGAATTTTTGGTTGTAGATTTGAGAGAAAATGAAAAAAAATGAATTTTTATAGAAGGGGCGGCCTTCGGGACGCCCGTCCCGGAGGCAGGACTCCCGTCCCGCTGGACTCCCGTCCCGGGTTACTTCGGGACGCGTGCCAATTCCGAAAAAAATAATATGTTTTCGTAATTCCCTGCAAACCTCAGGATACCAAAAATAATCATAATTTTTAACAAGTCTTCATGTTTATCCAATCAAGTTCAGAAGTTGTTAAAAATTCTATGCAAAAGATTCCTCAGTCTTTTTCGAAAATCATGACTACCCTAATTTTATCCCAACTTAAATTCAGCAAGAATTTCAGAAAAACAAAAATTGAGTTTGTACAATTTAATTAGTGAAAAATAAACTGTATTTGCAAAACTTTTGTTTTTCAGAGAAATTTGAAAATAATATGTCTGAAGAAAATTGTTGAATATAAAGGACCCTTTAAAACGAAAAATAGGGGTCAATTATTCAGGTTTAGTTCAAACAATTTATTTGCTGAGAATAAAAGTAAAAGAATCTTCCCTTTTTCAACGACCCTTATCTCTGATCTCCTGTAGCTCTGTTCGAATGCTTCGCATTTCTATGCGTATGTCTCTCATCTCATCCCTATGCCTGCCCTGCTCACTGCGTAAGTCAGCCATCTCCCGGAGTAGTTGTGCACCTTGGTTCTCCTGAAGACTGACCGTGGCTCTGAGTCGGTCCATGTTAGTTGTGATATTTAGACTGAGTTGGTCTAAATGACACAATCTGCTTGCAATTCCTTGGTCCATCTCATAGACCCTTTGAGCCAACGTATCTATCTGCACGGACAACATTGAATGATAACCGTTAGTACTCCCCCCGGATGAAGGGGTGTGCTCGTTAGGTGTTGGGGTGTATGCAGGAGATGTTGGTGAATTTTAGGTTTGGTCAGTGGGTGGTGGATTTATAGGAACTCTCTAGGCAGGAGGGTGAACTGGAGATCTCTGGGGTTCTTCTCTAGGAGGGAAGGTATCCTCAGAAGGATCTTTTTCCATGGGACTAGGCTCACGGGCGTTCAGGAATCTCCTTACTAGGTCACTGGCATCTAGGCTTGAGTTTACTTCTACCGGTTGTGAAGGAAGAGTCCCTCGTGGTATTTCTGGTGCAGGCCTAGATGGTCCTTCTGGCTTTGTCTTCTTTGGTCCTGGAGTGTCAGGGATTTCTGTTTTCTTTGCCTGGTTAGTAGCTGCTCTTGTTCTCTTCATCTCTGAGTGCAAAGTCTGGTTAGAAATAACAAATAACAAGAATAGGAGGAAAAGTAAAACAGAAAAGCAAGAAAAAAATTATATTTTTAGGGATTTTGAATTGTATTTAGAAAGCAGGTAAATTTCCTCAATATGGTTTTAGAATAATTTTCTAAAATTTGATTATCCTAAGTGTCTTAATTTCAGATATTATCTAAAATTAATTAGTTATGATAATCCTATATTTAGGAAAGTGATTGTCTAACTAGTATAAGATAAGTGTAAATCAAAAGTCTATGTTACTACCGCTACCTATCATAAGTCTCTAGAATTGTGGCCAATAATCCTAAATTCATTATGATATTTCCCCAGCAGCGGCGCCAAAAATCTGATGCGTTCCGATTGGTATGCTAAAAGATAGGCTTAATTTACCTATGTCGATTATGAGTAATTAAGGACTGAGTCTTACTAACTGTCACTTAGCATTCAATTATTGTCACTTAATTAACCAGAACCTAAGGCAGAGTACCTATCGTGTAGCTAGTCTGTTGGAAAGTATCTACGATTTTATTAAGTTAAATATCGTACTCCCATGGAAGTGGAAACGGCTTAGTAGTAACTAGCCTTTTATCCTAACTCCTATCTTATGATCCAGTTATGCAATCTTCATCAATAACTTTGATGAGAGGGTGATCCATTCTCCACTAGGTTTAAGTTTAATTAAGCCCAAAACTGTTTTATAGATGAGGTCCTGATTCTATGTTATACTGTTCCTATATGTTGATTGACCTATATTCGAGTATTTTAGACATGTCTTGGCCTGGATTGCAACTATGTTCTGTGTCTAAAGGCGTACCACATTCGAGGTCTCTAATAAACGCCCTACCTTATTGACGGCCCTACTCACGGTTCGGGACGAAGGCATCCATGAAAGCCCTATGTCACTTCGGGGATCATGCTGCTTGCCCTAGCCGCCGGCATAATCGGACTCGGCTCGGCCTACCTAGACTACTCTAACGAATAGGGTGTTCAACAGGTTATTTTATCTAGCATGGCAGACACCAATACTAATTGATGCCTGTTAAACTAAACAGGTTATGATTAGACTGTGGTTAGGAATTGTCTATAACCCTAACTTTAGTTTAAAAGAGCATATTAGACATGCAGACATAGTGAATATTAAGCAGGTGGCCATTTCCGGAAAAACATAACAACGTCAACATATAAAACAAATATTCATAAAAATGTAATCTCGTATTCATAATAAATTTTTGGAACAACACAATAACAACATATAAGAGAGGGACATGGGGACTGATGCCATAAAGAAATCACCCTTTACGTAGTCTCGCCGATGGAGCGTACTGCTGTATATGTCGTATTGCTCGCCCCGACTCTACTCGCCAGAACCTTCGGAAGACGCTTCCTCAGCCTAGTAACTGAGCTTTACCTTAATACCCAGCTTAAGCCCAGCCCTGTGGACTGACTCTTCGAACGCCTAGAGCCCTCTTAGGATCTCCTAACGAAATCCCGGGTATTCTATGAATACCAGAAACGAACCTATCTATAGAAGTTTAAAATCTGAGACTATTTCTCAGAAACTAAAACAAAACACTAAGAAGAAAGAAAAATGAGATCCGAGTCTCTGAGTGAGTTGTGTACTAGAGAAGTGTACACTGGAGACCACTTAATGACTCAGATTGAGTGGAGAGGAATGAATTCAACTGCTGGAGGCCTGGGAGTATTTATAGCAGCTTCCCGGGGTGATTTTTCATCAAAAATTCGATGTGGGACTTGAACTGGGGGTTCGGGACGCCCGTCCTGGTCTGTTGACCAAGTCGGGACGCCCGTCCCGAGCCTTTGACCGAGTCAGCATTTCCAAAAATTGCGTTTTTGCCCCAAAATTTGCTGTTTTCATATACTTTTCACCTGACACTTCCAAAATCATAAAAACTGTGAAATTAAGTAAATAATAAACAATTAAGATCAATTTACCCTCAATTTCACCCTAAATTATATATAAAAACATGCTAAAAAGGTGATACGATTTTTGCGTATCATTCCACGACCCCCTCTTCCTCTATTAGAGGAACTGGCTTGACTTCGACCCCTGTAAGGGGTTGAAGAGGATTCTCCTCTATCCTGCATATCTGTAAAATAAATATTAGCCCTGAGCTAAAAACTCACGGGTCAAAAAGTCAGGTAAGCTGTTATCAACACCTTGTTTATAAACTATTTCAAAATCAAAAGGGGCTAATTGAGCTTGACACCTTGCAAACATTTGTTTGGATACATCATGTTTAAAATCTTTGGTAAACATGTATTTTGGAGCTTGGCAATCAGTTCGTATGATAAACTTTTGATTATATAAATCATCTTGAAATTTAAGAACACATTTCAAAATAGCTAAGTTTTCTTTAGCTATTGTTGCATAATTCTTTTGGCTAGGATTCCATTTTCCTGAGTGAAATCTAACCAAGTATTCCTGATTATTATGAGGGGATTTTTGTTTAAGTATTCCCCCAAATCCTATTTCAGAGGCATCTGTCTCTACTATTTTTCCCCAAGTATAATTGGCTAACATTAAGCACGGTAATGTTTTTACCTTCTGTTTAATTTTTTGTATTGCCTTAGTATGGTCATCCGTCCAAGGCTTAGGTTTCTTCTTAAGTCTGTCATATAAGATAGCAACATGTATTGCTAAATTGGGGTAATAGGAAGCTATATAATTTAAACTACCTAGGAATCTCTGTAACTGAGTTTTATCAGTAATGACATCAGGAAATTTAGAAGCAAATTCTATACTTCTTTGAATTGGGACAATCTGTCCACCAGATATATTGTGACCTAGAAACCTAACAGTTTCTTGAAATAAAGCCATTTTAGGTTTAGAAATAACTAAACCATTATTTATGATGATTTGTTTGAATATAGATAAATGTTTAAAGTGTTGTTCAATATTTTGAGAAAATACTAAGATGTCATCTATATAAACAAATAATAAACTCCCTATAAGGATTAAAAATATCATTCATAATTTTTTAGAATTCAGAAGGGGCATTTTTAAGCCCAAAAGGCATTATTCATATTGACCAAAAGGTACATTAAAAGTTGTTTTATAAATATCTGCTTCTTGTATCTGGATTTGCCAGTATCCAGATTTTAAATCAAATTTAGAGAATATTACCGAATTATAAAGTCGATCTAATAAATCTTTTTTATTTGGAATGGGATACCTAATCCATTTTAATGCCTTATTTAAGGGTTTATAGTTTATTACTAACCTGGGTATTCCACTTTCCTTTTCTGCATTTTTATTAACATAAAATGCGTACATGACCAAGGAGATTTGGAAGGCCTAATTAGTCCTTTATTTCCCAAATGATGAATTTCCTGAATGCATAATCTCTGATATTCTGTATTCATTTGGCAAGGTCTAGCCTTAGTAGGAATATTAATTTCATTAAAATTGTCTTCATAAGGGAGAGAAACTATATGTTTCTTTCTATTCCAAAAGGCATTTGGATGATCATTACAAATTTCTAAAGAAAATTTGTGATGAATTAATTGTATCTTTTCCTGTAATTTAGGATTTTTAAGTTTATCAGATAACGATAAGTGATGCGTTCCGATTGGTATGCTAAAAGATAGGCTTTATTTACCTATGTCGATTATGAGTAATTAAGGATTGAGTCTTACTAACTGTCACTTTAGCATTCAATTGTTGTCACTTAATCAATCAGAACCTAAGGCAGAGTACCTATCGTGTAGCTAGTTCTTGGAAAGTATCTACGATTTTAATTTATTAATATCGTACTCCAGGGAACTGGTAACGGCTTAGTAGCAACTATCCCTTGGGATGCCCGTCCTGATCCACGAACTTCTGAAAATCACGTTTTTGCCCCGAAATTTTCCATTTTCTTGCATATTTTACCTGAAACTTCCAAAATCACAAAAACTGCAAAATTGTGTTAATAATAGTTAATTAAGAATGATTTAACTCTAATTTTGCGCTAAATTGTGCCTAAAATATGCTAAAAAAGTGATATGATTTATGCATATCATATAACCCCACACTTAGCTTTTTGCTTGACCTCAAGCAAAGTCTATATGAAACTATTGATAATTTAAATCATTGGTGCAATCACTTAAAATTTCTATCAATATTTTTAGCCAAAATTAATCAATGAGTCAGATGATTCACAAAACAGACCTGACTGGTCAAGTTGCTATGACAAGGTCTCAAATGTCGTAGTAGATTATCATGGTCATGCAAGTTTAACAATTTAATAACTAGATTGAACTCTACTCTTAGTCACGAGGTCTTCCTGATGTGTAGTGTGTGTATTAGTCCAGACTAGATTGTCAACACAATATAGTCTTCTCTTAACTCTTACCAGATAATACTTCGACCAATCACTGGACATAACATCAACAAACAACCTTCTGAGTTCTGAGCTTTGGTGTCAAGGCTTTTCAATTATATTTTCAATAAAAGAACACACTGGGCAATGTATTTTTAGATTAATTATTCAGGGTATTTTTGTTTTCGCTTTCACGCATCAACTTTAACTACCCATGTAGCGAGTCCCACTCCGATGACTCACAGATCTACACGACCTTAGGGCATCAGGCTTTAAGTTCCCTTAAGAAGTGGTCCTCGAGTAGCAAAGGACGCTTGTAAACTACCGTATTTATTTAACTTTTTCACTTCCAACTCAAAGCATCATCTAGTTATTCAAATTGTTAATACATCCTTAATCGGTCTAATATTATTTAGTTAAGTCTCGAAAAGGTATTTGGTTGATGTCTCTAATCCAAACTAGGTTGTGCTCAATTATCAGGAATTCCCTATTTCTAATCGAGGAATTCAGTAAAGTTATCAGCTTGTATCCTTCTGATGATAATGCTCTCTACTCACATATATCATAGACATAAGCATTTCTTTACCCAATCAATACTGAATTTGAAGTCTGAAAGAGTGAAAAATTTTGAAATTTTTTTGTAAGGGTGCAATTTTAGTGAGAAATATGGGAAAACATGCAAAATTTTACTAACTACTGTACTGCACTGTGCACTGCTACCCCACATTTAAGGTTTACACTGTCCTCAGTGTTCATGCATATCCTATCACCCCACACTTATTTGAAAAACAAAAGTTGGAAAACATAAAAAACTCTTACCCCACACTTATTTGAGTAATTAAGGGGAAGAGAAAGAAAACAAAACAACAAAACAAGAAGGGTAATAGAAATAACAAATCAAATGAAAGAACAATGCTGTTATGTCATACAAATCAATGTTTTGCATACACAGATTCATATTTCATACAGGCCAGACTTATCACATAATCACACATAAAGCGAAAAACGAAAGAAGGAAAAAGAGAAACTAAGAATCGGGATCATCATCATCAGGTGGCCAGAAGTAGACCTTAGGGTCTTCAGTAAACCAGGAGGTCTGCTGATAAATCTCCTCGACCCGACTGCTGGTCATGCTAAGTCTACATCCATCATCGCCATCCGCCTCTCAATATTCTCCATATCCTGGCTATGTCAGGCAGTGAGTTCCGCCAAACCCTGCAACATATGTCACTCGAAGGCGGTGCGTGGAACTAACGTCTGGGTCGGTAGTGCCTGCTCTACTGCCGGTCCTGGTACCGATGACTCTCCTCGCTGCTCTGTGTGGATGGAGTATCGCCTAGCTGCATCCCGTATGACCATTCCCATGTTCCGCAGAATAGTCAAGTCTATGGGAATGGTGGTCGGAGCAATCTGGGTCAACTCCGAGCCCTCGATGTCCAGTTCCAGATAGTGGGTTGATGCGTTCAGATTGATATGCTAAAAATAGGATTTATTTTCCTATGTCGATTATGAGTAATTAAGGACTGAGTCTTACTAACTGCCACTTTAGCATTAATTGTTGTCACTTAATCAATCAGAACCTAAGGCAGAGTACCTATCATGTAGCTAGTTCTTGGAAAGTATCTATGATTTTAATTTATTAATATCGTACTCCCAGGGAACTGGTAACGGCTTAGTAGCAACTATCCCTTAATCCTAACATTCATCTTATTTATGTAGTTAATCAATCAGTTAATCAATTCTTTGAGATGGATTGGTGATCCCAATCACACATAACAAGCAAATAGCATTCAAGAGTAGACATGCATTCATCAATTTAAGCTTAGTTATTACAATTTGTTTGACCTTATCTTCGAACATTTTAGATATATCTTGATCTCTAAGACAATTATGAAATGTAACCATATGTTTACCATATCTGAGTTACCTAGTGTATTCACCCCTACCTTGGGATGATCCTTCTCATCTGTCGGATTAAAGTATCCATGAACGGTCCCCTATGTCACTTCAGTATCATGCTCTTAACCCTAGGATTGGCCTAGCGTACAAACTCAGCTTTATTAGGGTACTCTAACAAACATGGTGATATGTTTTGTTATTTCTTCCTAATCTGGCAGACCTTTTACAGTCTATTAAACTAAATCGGTTATGATTCAGACCTTGGTTAGGAGTTGTCTATAACCCTAGTTTAATTTAAAAGGACACGGCAATTCAATATTCATAACGATAATTCTAGCTCTATGATCTTCCCGAGAAAATGGATAGCATCTCAAATAGTAAAACATGTATGATATATAAATTCAGTATCAAATCAATATCTAGATAAAACAATTCATAAACATATAGAAACTCATCTAGGGGACCCAATATCATAAAATAGTCACCACTTTATGCAAGTCCAGCCAGCGTTGCAACTCATGTATGCTTCTGATTGCTCGATCCTACCCTGCTCGGCAGAGCCTTTGGAGAACGCTTCTTAGACCTAGTAGCAATTACTTTACCTTACATCCCGTGCTTAAGCAAATTACCCTAATCTAACTAAGAACACACACCCTATCTCTCTCTTAGGATCTCCTAATGAAATCCCGGTATTCTGTGATACAAAAAACGAACCCTATCTAGTCGTCAGCTAAGATTCTGAGACAGATTCTCAGAAAGCAAAGAAAATGAGAAACTCTTGTATACTAAACTACTTGTGTGATACACCTGAGATCACTGAATGACTTGTATACTATGGAAAAATGTATACTTGAAGTCACTAAATGACTCAGATTGAGTGAAGATGGATGATTTCAACTCTTGGAGGCCTGAGGTATTTATAGCAGCTTTCTGGAGTGAATTGTTTCAAAAATTTCGATGTGTGACAACTTTTGGTGCTCGGGACGGCCATCCTGGTGCTTTGACTGGGTCGGGATGCCCGTCCCGAACTCAGCATTTCTAAAAATTACATTTTTGCCCCAAAATTTGCTGTTTTCATGCAATTTACTCCTGAAACTTCCAAAATCAAAATTTAGGCAATTTTATGTCAATTTGATTCAATTAAGATCAAATACATGCAAATATTACCCTAATTTGTGTCTAAAAACATGCTAAAAAGGGGATATGATTTATGCATATCAAATAACCCCACACTTGACTTTTTACTTGTCCTCAAGCAAAGTCTAGATGAAAGTATTGATAAACAAATCATGAGTGCAGTCACTAAAAGGTCTTAGCAATGTTTTTAGCATAAATTTTGTCACTGAGTCAGATGATTTACAAAACACGCCTGTCTGATCAAGTTGCTATGACAAGGTCTCAAATGTCTAGTAAATTATCATGGTCATGCAGATGTAACAACTCAATAACTCGACTGAACTCTACTCTTAGTCACAAGGTCTTCCTGATGTGTAGTGTGTGAAATAATCTAGACTAGATTGTCAAATATAGCAACAAACAACCTTCTAAGTTCTGAGCTTAGGTGTCAAGGCTTTTCATTTATTCCTTTCAATAAAAGAATACACTGGGCAATGTATTTTTAAATTGATTGTCTAGGGTATTTTTGTGTTTGCTTTCACACATCAACTTTAACTATACCCAGGTAACGAGTCCCACTCCGATGACTCCCAGATCTACACGACCTTAGGGCATCGGGCATTAAGTTCCCTTAAGAAGTGGTGCTCGAGTAGCAAAGGACGCTTGCAAACTACCCTTTTTACTTTTAAACTTTTCCACTTTCAGCTCAAAGCATCGTCTAGTCATTCAAATTGCTAACACATTCTTAACCGGTCTAATAGTATTCAGTTTGGGTCTCGAAAAGGTAGTTGGTTGATGTCTCTAATCCAAACTAGGTTGTGCTCAATTATCAGGAATTCCCTATTTCTAATTGAGGAATTCAGTAAAGTTATTAACTTGTTCCCTACTGATCATAATTCTCTACTCAACATATATCATAGACATAAGCATTCTTTAACCAATCAATACTGAATTTGAAGTCTGAAAGAGTGAAATTTTTTGAATTTGTTTTTGGAAAGGTGTAATTTTAGTGAAAAATATGGGAAAACGGGCAAATTATGACTACTATAGTGCACTGTGCACTGCTACCCCACACTTAAGGTTTACACTGTCCTCAGTGTTCATTTATATCCTATCACCCCACACCTATTTTAAAAATAAGAATTAAAAAAAACAAAAAGCAAGAAAAACAAACAAAACACGAAATGGAAACAAAAAAAATTAAATATACTCCCTTTACTCGTTGAGTAGAAGGACCTGCTCACATCTGTCCCTTTAACCGTTGCCCGTTTACTTTCTGAGAGATGTTATCTTGATCAACGATGGCGACTTCTCCAAATGGAGACACCTCTGTAATGGTAAACGGACCTAACCAATAACTTTTTAGTTTTCCTGGAA
Source organism: Asclepias syriaca (assembly GCA_027405835.1). NCBI lineage: Eukaryota > Viridiplantae > Streptophyta > Magnoliopsida > Gentianales > Apocynaceae > Asclepias > Asclepias syriaca. The sequence continues at coordinate 11,950,029 of CM049930.1, forward strand.
ACAATTTCAAACGTGAGTTGTATAATAAAACATTATCACCTGGTTCGAAATTTTTCTAGGATCTAAGTCTGTTATCATGTCGAATTTTACTTTTCATTTTAAATTGGAGAAAATTCTCATATGCATTAAACCTCCACTCATCCAATTCATTGAGTTGTAACATCCTATTTTCCTTAGACAAAATTATCACCTAGATTGCATTTATGCAAAGCCCAAAATGCTTTATGCTCTAGTTCAACAAGAAAATTGCATGCTTTTCCGTAAACCAATCTGTAAGGTGAAAATCTTGTAGAGGTTCTATACGCCGTACAAAAGGCCCATAAGGTATCATCTAATTTTATGACCCAATCTTTACGGTTAACTCCTACAGTTTTTTCTAAAATTCTTTTGATACCTCTATTGGTTACCTCAACCTGTCTGTGGGTGATAGGCCGTGGAAAAGTGATGATGAACTCCATATTACTTGAGTGCTTTCTGCAATTGTGAGTTGCAGAAGTGCCCATTCTATCGCTTATGAGGGCTTTGGGACATCCAAATCTGGAAAACAATTTCTTAAGGAATCTACACACAGCTTTAGCATCATTAGTAGGTAAAGCATGTGCTTCTGGCTATTTTGAAAAATAGTCTACAGCTACTATGATGTAATTTTTTCCAAAGGAAGAAGGAAAAGGACCCATGAGTCAATACCCCAGATATCAAATATTTCGACACTTTGTATCACCTGCTAGGGTAGACCGTCTCTAGAAGAAATATTACCTATTCTCTGGCAAACATCACATGACTGAATGTATGTTGTTGCATCCTTGAAAATAGTAGGCCAATAGAATCCTGCTTCCAACACTTTCCTAGTAGTGTTGGTGGCAGCCAAGTGGCCTCCAGTAGGTCCACAATGACAATGCTCCAGGATCTTATATCCTTCTTCTTCTAAGACTCCCCTTTTGATCATCTGATCTTTACAAATTCAAAATAGAAAAGGATCTTCCCAGTAGTAATTTTTCAATTCAGCAAAGAATTTCTTTCTTTGCTGCTTATCCATATTACTCGGGAGAGATTGAGCAACTAAGTAATTGGCAATGTCAGCAAACCACGGAGGAGAAAAGATAGCAGATAATGCAAATAAGTTCTCATCCAGAAATTTATCTGATATTACTGTTTCATCTATTGCTCCTAATCCAGGGTTTTCTAATCTAGACAGATGATCTGCAGCTAAATTTTCAGCCCCTTTCTTATCTCTTATTTCTATATCAAATTCATGTAGCAATAAAACCCATCTAATCAATCTTGGTTTTGCATCAGTTTTATTGAACAACTATTTCAAAGCAGAATGATTAGTGTAAACTATTGTTTTAGATAAGACTAGATAAGATCTAAATTTATCGAAAGCATATACTACAGCTAGTAGTTCCTTTTCAGTAGTTGTGTAATTCTCTTGAGCATCAGTTAAGGTTTTACTAGCATAGTAAATTACATGAAATTTCTTATCATGTCTTTATCCTAAAACAACTCATACTGCATAATCACTAGCATCACACATCAATTCGAAGGGCAAACTCCAATCAGGTGATGTCATAATAGGTGCAATAGTTAACCGTTCCTTAAGTTTATTAAATGATTTCATGCATTTCTCATCAAAAATGAAAGGAGCATCTTTACTCAATAAGTTTGTCAAAGGTCTAGCTATTAATGAAAAATCTTTTATGAAACGCCTATAAAAGCCAGCATGACCTACGAAACTTCTCACAGATCTTATATATTTGGGTGGAGGCAGTTTAGAGATCACTTCAATTTTAGCTTTATCTACCTCCATACCTCTCTGCGAAATCTTATGTCCTAAAACAATTCCTTCTTTAACCATTAAATGACATTTCTCCCAGTTTAGAACCAAATTAGATTTGATACAACGTTTAAGCATGGGTTCCATGTTATTCAAACAGATAACAAATGAGTCACCAAACACTGAGAAATCATCCATAAATACTTCCATAGACTCCCCCAACATGTCATCAAAAATAGAGGTCATGCAGCGCTGAAATGTAGCAGGTGCATTACATAATCCAAAAGGCATCCTTCTATATGCAAATGTTCCAAAAGGGCAAGTAAACGTAGTTTTATGCTGATCTTCAGGACAAATTGGAATTTGAAAATAACCAAAAAATCCATCAAGAAAGCAATAAAACATGTGTCCCTATAACCTTTCTAACATTTGGTCAATAAAAGGAAGGGGGAAGTGATCTTTTCGTGTGGCAGTATTTAGTTTCCTATAATCAATGCATACACAATGACTAGTGACAGTTCTAGTAGGAATTAGTTCATCACTTTTATTCCTAATAACTGTTATTCCTCCCTTTTTGGGTACTACTTGCACTGGGCTAACCCATTCACTCTCAGAAATAGCATAGATTAGTCCGACATCTAGTAATTTAATTACCTCTTTCTTCACCACATCACACACATTAGGATTCAACCTCCTTTGAGGTTGCACACAAGGCTTATACTAATTTTCTAAAAGAATCTTATGCGAACAAAAACTAGGATTTATACGTGGTATATCTGCAATTTTGTATGCAAAGGCTCTTTTATACCTTCTGAGTATGTCCAGTGTTGACTTCCTTTGTTTTGCAGTCAGGTCTGCTGCAAGAATAATGGGAAGCTTTTGTTCAGCGTCTAGGAAGTCGTAACACAGATGGCTTGGTAATTCCTTCAATTCCACTTCTGGGGGCTCTTCTAATGAGATCTTTTCTAGTCTCAACTCATGAGCACCTATCTCAACGAAATCGTTAGTGCTAGTTTCATAATCAGAATAGTCAAAGTCAGGTTTTTCCAGGGCCAAAGAGTCAACATTTAAGACTGGATAATCAGAGATTAAGTCTAATATGTTAGTTTCAATCAAATGGTCAAATGCATCCACAGAATAACAATCATCATCTAAATGCATAGGATACTTAAGGGTTTCATTCAAGTTGAAAGTCATATCTTCATTTTCTACCCTTAGTTTTATTTGACCATTGCTGACGTCAATCAATGCCTTAGAGGTAGCTAGAAAAGGTCGACCAAGAATCAAGGGTACATCACTTTCACCATTCATATCCATGACAACAAAATCCACAGGAAAGATAAATTTTCTAACCTTTACTAAGATATCTTCAATTATCCCCCTAGGAATTTTTACTGTCCTATCAGCAAGTTGTATGCACATTCTAGTCATTTTCAAATCATGCAAACCTAATTTATCAAATAAACTAGATGGCATTAAATTTATGCTAGCTCCTAAGTCTGCTAAAGCATGCATATTAGTAATATTGCCTATTGTACATGGCAAAGTGAAATAACATGGATCTTTCTTTTTGGAAGGTAGTTTGTTCAAGAGAACTGCCGAACATCCTTCATTAAGAATTACTTTGTCCATGTCAATCTTTCTTTTATTACTAATAATATCCTTCAAAAATTTAGCTTATTTAGGCATTTCAGAAATAACATCAAGAAAAGGTAAATTAACATGAATTTACCAAACGTTTTGAAAAACCTCTCGAGTTGCTCCTTATCTTTATTCTGCATCAGTCTTGTAGGGTAAGGTACTCTTGGCGGTACTCAATGATGGACTCTTTCTTCTCTTTCCTTGCTACTTTGTTTTCGACTACTGTCGGCGTTGATTCCTCAGAGCTATCTTCTTTTTCCTGCACAAAAGTAGAAGTGTGAGAAGATTTTAGGAAAGAAGGAGTTAGAATTTTACCAGATCTCAGAGTTAAAGGTCTTGCAATCATTTAATGGGTTGGTCTCAGTGTTGCTAGGTAGCGTTCCTTGTGACCGATGAGGTAGATGGGTCGATATCTGTCCCATTTATCTTTCTAATGTCTGCAAGAAGGCTTGTGTGTCCCTGACTATCTGCTCAATCTGCTTCTGTCTATTCTCATTCTGCTGAATTCTTTCCGCATGTGCTTCTTGAACCTTTTTGTTAGACTCCATAATTTCCTTGTTGGTGTCTGCAATGCCCTTTAGTATATCTCAGAATTCTTGCATGGGGTCGACTGGAACAACATAGTTCCTTGGTGCAGGCAAAGTGAATTGTTGGTTCTGCAGATCAGGCATTTGCTGAGGTGCTCGCTTTTGGAAATTTGCATTTCTAGATTTGTTTCTCCAGCTAAATCCCGGATGGTTCTTCCAGATGGGATTGTATGTTTTTCCCATAGGGGCAGAGTTGACTGCCTCAACTTGTTCCATCTCATCTGGAATAGTTAACATTCCATTTCCATAGCAATCTCCACTGAAATGTGGTCCTTGGCAGAACTCGCAAATTTGATATACAGGCTGAATGCTCTTTCCTTGTTGGAAGGCATTTAATTGACTAGTGATACTAGCCTTGAATACCTCGAACTGCTCATCAATAGAAGCATTAGCCGCATTTACTGATTGTTTCTTGGTGCGACCACTTGTGCGCCAATTCTTAGTGTTCTTGTAGAGTCTCTCCAGGGCGTTTCTAGCATCTACTTCATTAAGGCCACTAAAACCGCACTGAGGATTGAGTCCATCAAGAACTTGCTTGCCTATTTCTGTCATACCCCCATAAAATTGTTGAATTAGCATTGTCTCAGTAAGTCCGTGCTGAGGGCAAAGCCGGATAAGTTCCTTGAATCTGTCCCAAGCCTCGAACACCGTCTCATCTGCAGCTTGAGTGAAACTAGAAAGAGCTTTTCGATATTCTAAAACTCTTGTTGCAGAATAGTACTCTTCCAAGAATGCCTTACTTAACTCATCCCAAGTTGTGATTGAGTTAGTAGGTAGTTGTGCCAACCATATTTTAGCTCTGTCCCTAAGTGAATAGGGAAAGAGGTTCAGCTTAGTCACTTCCGTAGTGTTGTCTCCCTTAAGACCTTCACAGAGGGTTGAGAATTCGGTCAAGTGCTCTAGCGGATTTTCGGCAGCATTTCCTCCAAACTGAACCCGATGTATTATCAGTTGAAGCACATTTGGCTTAAGGTCATAACGAGGATTTCCAAGAATCCTGATAGCAGAGGACATCAGAATAGTTTGTGGCTGGATGTAAGATTCAAGTGGAGGTCTTTCAGCAGCCATTTCTGCTCTTCTTCGATTAGTGTACGGAAGAAGTTTTCGGGGTTTTCAACTGGGTTTCAAGGTCAGCTTCTGAGGTTCGGGTCATAAGACTACAAAAGCACACGTTAAGTCTGAGCAAAAGGTTAGTGGAGTTAAAACAATTTAAAACGAATAATTGAGGGAAATAAAAGAAAAGAAAAAAAAATCAAAAATTAAGAACAAGCAGAAAAGGAAAAAATTTAAACATGTAAAATATTTTATTTTGTATTTTCTGGAAAATAATATTTTTCAGAAAATATATTTTATAAAAGAAAAAGAAATTATTTTGTTTTTTTAAAAAAAATTTATTTTTATATTTTGTTTTTAAATTTGATTTCCTTAGTATGGTTTTAGAATTATTTTCTAAAATTTGATTAACCTAAATTTCTTAATCTTAGATAATTTCTAAAATTAATTATTTAAAGCTAACCCTATATTTCAGGAAAGTGATTGACTAATTCAAATAAGAATGAGTGTTTATTAAGGTATAGATTACTATTGTTACCTATCATAACCTTCTAGAATTTTGATCAGGAATCCTAAAATTTTATGATATGTTCCCCGGCAACGGCACCAAAAATCTGATGTGTTCTTATTGATATGCTCAAAATAGGATTTATTTCCCTATATCGATTATGAGTAATTAAGGACTGAGTCTTACTAACTGTCACTTTAGCATTAATTGTTGTCACTTAATCAATCAGAACCTAAGGCAGAGTACTAATCGTGTAGCTAGTTCTTGGAAAGTATCTACGATTTTAATTTATTAATATCGTACTCCCAGGGAACTGGTAACGGCTTAGCAGCAACTATCCCTTATTTATGTAGTTAATCAATCAGTTAATCAATTCTTTGAGATTGATTGGTGATCCCAATCACACATAACAAGCAAATAGCATTCAAGAGTAGACATGCATTCATCAATTTAAGCTCAGTTATTACAATTTGTTTGACCTTATCTTCGAACATTTTAGATATATCTTGATCTCTAAGGCAATTATCAAATGTAACCATCTGTTTACCATATTTGAGTTACCTGGTGTATTCACCCCTACCTTGGGATGATCCTTCTCATCTGTCGGATTAAAGTATCCATGAACGGTCCCCTATGTCACTTATGTATCATCCTACTTAAGGATTGGCCTAGCGTACAAACTCAACTTTATTAGGGTATTCTAACAAACATGGTGATATATTTTGTTATTTCTTCATAATCTGGCAGACCTTTTACAGTCTGTTAAACTAAATCGGTTATGATTCAGACCTTGGTTAGGAGTTGTCTATAACCCTAGTTTAATTTAAAAGGACATGACAGTTCAACATTCATAATGATAATTCTAGCTCTATGATCTTTTTGGGAAAATAGATAGCATCTCAAATTGTAAAACATGTATGATATATAAATTCAGTATCAAATCAATATCCAGATAAAACAATTCATAAACATATAGAAACTCGTCTAGGGGACCCAATATCATAAAATAGTCACCACTTTATGCAGGTCCAGTCGGCGCTGCAACTCCTGTATGCTTCTGATTGCTCGATCCTACTCTGCTCGGTAGAGCCTTCGGAGAACGCTTCTTAGACCTAGTAGCAATTACTTTACCTTACATCCCGGGCTTAAGCAAATTGCCCTAATCTAACTAAGAACACGCACCCTATCTCTCTCTTAGGATCTCCTAATGAAATTCCGGTATTCTATGATACCAAAAACGAACTCTATCTAGTCGTAATCTAAGATTCTAAGATAGACTCTCAGAAAGCAAAGAAAACGGGAAACTCTCGTATACTAAACTATTTGTGTGATACACCTGAGATCACTGAATGACTTGTATACTATGGAAAAATGTATACTTGAAGTCACTAAATGACTCAGATTGAGTGAAGAGGGATGATTTCAACTCTTGGAGGCTTAGGGATTTATAGCAGCTTTCTGGAGTGAATTTTTCCCAAAATTTCGATGTGGGACAACTTTTGGTGCTCGGGATGCTCGTCCCGAACTCAACATTTCCTGGTGCTTTGACTAGGTCGGGACGCCCGTCCCGAACTCAGCATTTCCAAAAATTACATTTTTACCCTAAAATTTGATGTTTTCATGCAATTTACTCCTGAAACTTCCAAAATCAAAATTTAAGCAATTTTATGTCAATTTGATTCAATTAAGATCAAATACATTCAAATATTACCCTAATTTGTATCTAAAAACATGCTAAAAAGGAGATATGATATATGCATATCATGGGCTATCCGGGTGATGAACGACCCGAGCCTCAGACACTATTTCCGGGTGTCTGTAGCAAAACCCCGCATGATGACGGTAATGAGTTGGGCCATCTCCACAGTAGTGCCCCTATGCATATTAGCTAGGAGGAATGTCTCCATCTAGGTGACATTCCCTGGGGCAGTACGTTGACCAGCCAGAGTATGTGCTACGATGGTACGTAAATAGCAAAGGGCCGGGTGGATACCTGTGGCTTTTGTGAAGCCATGCTGATAGGGGGCGCTAGTCGTACAGATCTGGGCCCAGGCAGCGGAGACATCAGCAGAGGTGAAGTCTCGTACAACCATAGTGTAGGCAGGTGTGTCCAACTCCTCTCTCCGCCAGATACCCAAAGCTATGCCGAACTCGGCCATGCTCATCGACCGGTCCATTTTGCCCAGTCGGAATGTGATCTGCTCTTGCTGGAATGTGAAGGAAGCGTAGAACTCACATACCAGCTCGAGGTATATGGGCTTGGTGACGATGAAAACTTGACTGTAGGGTAGTACATCGAGTATGCGCTGGATCTCCCGCTCTACTCCTAGTGTCCGAACTGCCGCCCAGTCGATCATTCTGCCAACCAGTATGCTGCGTCCAATGTGCCCGTGACATCTCTCCTGATATGCTGGAATGGAAGGGAAGAGCATGAAGGAGTGTGCCACAGATGTGACAGTCATGGAAGAGGTGATACGTGCGCGTTTTGGAGCCATTTTCTTGAAGGAATTCGAGAAAGTTTTGAAAATTTGGCGAGAAAGAGAATTCAAATTCGAATTCTTGAGGCAAATTCGAATTCAGAAGAGAGGATTTTGTTTATGAAAGGATTTTGAGTTTTTGGAGAGAAATTCGAATTTTGGAGGGAAATTCAAATTTTGGAATGAAATTCAAAAGTTCAAATTTTTGGAGAGAATTTTTGTAGAGAGATGATTTTTGGTGTTTGGTTTTGGAGGAAAATGGGAAAAATTGGGTTTTTATAGAGAGAGGCCGCCCTCGGGAAACCCGTCCTGGCTGCCTCAGGATGTGTGCCGCTTCCAGAAATTTTTTTTCTTTTCTTTTTTTTTGAAATTTCCTGCAAACCTTTATACACCAAAAACAATTATAGTTTTCAACAAGTCATCATGGTTAGCCTATGTAATACAGAAGTTGTTAAAAACCTTTGCAAAAATTCTCAGTCTATTCTCTTTTCAAAAGTCATAATTGCCCTAATCATATCCTTACTTTCTATTCAACAAAAATTCTAGAAAAATAAAAGACTAATTTTACACAATTTAATCAACGGAAGATAAATTGTATTTTTAACACATTTGTTTTTCGCAAAGAATTGAAAAAAAGTGTCTGAAGAAAAATTTCTAAACAAAATAAAAGACCCATTTAAATTTTGAAAATAAAAAGAAGGGGTCAGTTATTAAACTTTTGTTCAAACAAATTATTTGCTAAAAAATAAAAAGAATCTTCCCTTTTTAATTGCCTTTATTTCTCATTTCTAGCAATTCAGCTCGTATAGCTCTCATCTCTTCCTGCTGCTTCTTTTGTTCCTCTAGGATTTCGGTTAGCTCCTGGAGTATACTTGCACCTTGACTCTCTTGGAGATTTACTGTGGTTCTGAGTTGGTTTACGTCAGAACTTACGACTAAACCATTATGATCTGAGTGATTGAATCTGCTTGCTATTGTCTGAGCCATCGCGCAGATCCTGTGAGTCATGTCATCTACCTGGGCAGACAAGGCTGATTGGAAACCGTTAGTGTTGTTCCCTGGTGAAGGTGTTTGATCATTAGGTACTGGGGATGCAGGAGTGTACTCAGGAGATTTTGGAATATACTCAGGGGATGCAGGAGTGTACTCAGGAGATTTTGGAGTATACTCCGAAGATGCAGGGGTGTACTCTGGTGATGCAGGAGCTGTTTGGATCTTTGAGAAAGGATTAAGGTTGTTCTCTAATTTGTCCAGAATATTTTGGGCTCTTATTCTAATGGTATCCAAGAATGTGAGTGTTTTTATTCCGCCTTCCTCATCTGAACTTTCTATTGGACTGGGGCATCTTTTTAATCTTTTGGCTCTACGGGAGAAGGTTTGTGGCTTACTCAATCTTTCTCTCCTCATCTATGAATGTAGAGTCTTGTTAGAATAAACAATAATAAAACAAATAAAAAATAACAAAAAACAAAAGAGTAAAACAAAATACGAAGAAAATTAAAAACAATAAAATATTTTTTGGGTTTTTTTTTTCAAAAGCAATTTAAATTTCCTTAATAAAGTTTAGAATAACTTTCTAAAATTTGATTATCCTAAATGTCTTAATTTTAGATAATTTCTAAAATTAATTAGTTATGATAACCCTATACTTCAGGAAATTGATTGTCTAACTAGAATAAAGTGGGTGTTATGTCTAAGGTGTAGATTACTACCGCTACCTATCATAAGCCTCTAGAATTTTGATCAGAAATCCTAAATTTGTTATGATATTTCCTCGACAACGACGCCAAAAATTTGATGTGTTCCGATTGATATGCTAAAAATAGGTTTTATTTACCCTATATCGATTATGAATAATTAAGGACTCAGACTTACTAATTGTCACATTTAGCATCTATGTTGTCACTTAATCAATCAGAACCTAAGGCAGAGTACCTATCGTGTAGCTAGTCTGTTGGAAAGTACTTACGATTTTAATTTAAGAAATTATTGTACTCCCAGGGAAGTGGTAACGACTTAGTAGCAACTATCCTTTTACCCTAACTCTCATTTTATTACCTAGTTATGCAATCGTTCATCAATTCTTTGATGAGGGGGTGATCCATTCTACACAAGATTCAAGTTCATTAAGCATGCAAGAGTATTTTGTAGACAGTGTTCTGATGTATGTTATATTGTTTCTACATGTTGACTGACCTATCTTCGAGTATTTTAGATATATCTTGGTCTAGATTGCAATTACGTACTGATTCTACTTGCGTACCACATCTGAGTTATCTAATAAACCGCCCCATCACCATTGATGGCCCTACTCACGGTTCGAGCTAAAGGCATCCATGAAAGTCCTGTGTCACTCAGGAGATCATGCCGCTCGCCCTAATGTCGGCATAAACACACGAACTCAGCCTCATTAGACTACTCTAACAAACATGGTGATCTATAGGTTATTTTATCTAATATGACAGACCTTAATGCTTCCGTCCTCACACAAAGCCCTAAATTAAGGCCTGTTAAACTAGACAGGTTATAATTAGACCGTGGTTAGGAATTGTCTATAACCGTTCATCTAATTTAAAAGAGCAAGTAGACATACAGTCATAATGATAATTAAGCTGGTGACCTTTCCGGAAAAATGTAAATAGCTTCAGCATGCAAATTACATATTCATAACATCATAGTTTAATATTCAAATAGGTTTTTGGACAAACATAGTACAAAATATAAAGAGAGGGACAAGGGGACCACCACCATAAAGTATTCACCCTTTATTAGGTCCGCTGATGGAGCAACTACTAGTATATCCTGGACTGCTTGACCCGACTCTGCTCGACAGAACCTTTGGAGAACGCTTCCTCAGCCTAGCAGCTATTGCTTTACCTTACCTCCCGGGCTTAAGAAAAGCCCTGTTGACTAACAGTTCGCTCACCTAATGCCCACTTAGGATCTCCTAATGAAATCTCGGGTATTCTATGAATACCAAAAATGAACCCTATCTAGTCGTATTCTAAGATCCTGAGACAGACTCTCAGAAAGCAAAGAACACGAGAAACTCTCATATACTAAACATACTTGAAAGAAAACACCTGAGATCACTAAATGACTCGTATACAGTAGGAAAATGTATACTGGAGGTCACTGAATGATTCAGATCAAGTAGAGAGGGATGATTTCAACTGAGGAAGGCTTGGGGTATTTATAGCAGGGAAGCTGAGTGATTTTCTTTTCAGAAAATGATGTGGGATACTGTTCAAGGGTTCGGGAAGCCCGTCCCGATCTGTTGACCGGGTCAGGAAGCCTGTCCCAGGTCCAGAACCCCCATCTCGGTGCTTTGACCGGGTCGGGAAGCCCGTCCTGATCCACGAACTTCGGAAATCACATTTTTACCCCAAAATTTGCTATTTTCTTGCATATTTCACTTGAAACTTCCAAAATCACAAAAACTTCAAAATTGTGTTAATAATAATCAATTAAGAACGATTTAACTCCAATTTTGCCCTAAAATGTGCCTAAAAACATGCTAAAATAGTGATATGATTTATGTATATCACTCAGGCTTTTATCTATAAAGACCAGATGTGTATCCCTACTAGTTTTTTATTAGTTAAGGACATAACCAATCAAGTTATACTTGGAACTCCTTTCTTAAAGAAAATATTCCCTTTGGTAAAGGTAGATCAAGAAGGTATTATAGGTACTTATAATAATAAGCAAATTAGGTTCCCGTTCATAACTGAACCATTAACTAGAGTTCTTAATCAAATTAAGGATTCTTTCATAAAGAATAAACAAACTCAGATTAATTTCTTAAAACAAGAAATTCAAATCTTATCGTTATCTGATAAACTTAAAAATCCTAAATTACATGAAAGGATACAATTAATTCATCACCAATTTTCTTTAGAAATTTGTAATGATCATCCAAATGCCTTTTGGAATAGAAAGAAACATATAGTTTCTCTCCCTTATGAAGACAATTTTAATGAAATTAATATTCCTACTAAGGCTAGACCTTGCCAAATGAATGCAGAATAACAGAGATTATGCATTCAGGAAATTCATAATTTGGAAAATAAAGGACTAATTAGGCCTTCCAAATCTCCTTGGTCATATACGACAGTTTATGTTAATAAAAATGCAGAAAAGGAAAGGGGAATACCCAGGTTAGTAATAAACTATAAACCCTTAAATAAGGCATTAAAATAGATTAGGTATCATATTCCAAATAAAAAAGATTTATTAGATCGACTTTATAATTCGGTAATATTCTCTAAATTTGATTTAAAATATGGATACTGGCAAATCCAGATACAAGAAGCATATATTTATAAAATAGCTTTTAATGTACCTTTTGGTAAATATGAATGGAAGGTAATGCCTTTTGGGCTTAAAAATGCCCCTTCTGAATTCCAAAAAATTATGAATGATATTTTTAATCCTTATAGGGAGTTTATTATTGTTTACATAGATGACATCTTAGTATTTTCTCAAAATATTGAACAACACTTTAAACATTTATCTATATTCAAACAAATCATCATAAATAATGGTTTAGTTATTTCTAAACCTATAATGGCTTTATTTCAAGAAACTGTTAGGTTTCTAGGTCACAATATATCTGGTGGATAGATTGTCCCAAATCAAAGCAGTATAGAATTTGCTTCTAAATTTCCTGATGTCATTACTGATAAAACTCAGTTACAGAGATTCCTATGTAGTTTAAATTATATAGCTGCCTATTACCCTAATTTAGCAACATATGCTGCTATCTTATATGATAGACTACTTAAGAAGAAACCTAAGCCTTGGATGGATGACCATACTAAGGCAATACAAAAAATTAAACAGAAGGTAAAAATATTGTCGTGCTTAATGTTAGCCAATTATACTTGGGAAAAAATAGTAGAGACAGATGTCTCTGAAATAGGATTTGGGGGAATACTTAAACAAAAATCCCCTCATAATAATCAGGAATACTTGGTTAGATTTCACTCAGGAAAATGGAATCCTAGCCAAAAGAATTATGCAACAATAGCTAAAGAAATCTTACCTATTTTGAAATGTGTTCTTAAATTTCAAGATGATTTATATAATCAAAAGTTTATCATACGAACTGATTGCCAAGCTGCAAAATACATGTTTACCAAAGATTTTAAACATGATGTATCCAAACAAATGTTTGAAAGGTGGCAAGCTCAATTAGCCCCTTTTGATTTTGAAATAGTTTATAAATAAGGTGTTGATAACAGTTTACCTAACTTTTTGACCTGTGAGTTTTTAGCTCAGGGCTAATATTTATTTTACAGGTATGCAGGACAGAGGAGAATCCTCTTCAACCCCTTACATGGGTCGAGATAGAGCCAGTTCCTCTTATAGAGGAAGAGTGGGTCGTGGAACTCCAATTATACAACATGGTCAAAAATAGCTAATAGCTGCAAATTTGACAAACACTAAAGATCCTTTATATAAGGAATTCTTGGCTTATAAAGCTCAACAATCTTCTCAACAGAGTAATACTCTATCATATGCATCTATTACCACTGAAGAGGAAGTGGATAATAATCCTAACTTCCCTTTTATTGCAAATCTTTACCAAGAAGTTATACTTCTTTTAGAATTTTCTGATCTTAAGTGGAAAGATGACATCGGGAAGCTCATGCACAGGTATTTAGATGCATCCTCATATGCTGCAACTTCTTATAAAAACAGGACCCATTATGAGAATATTCTCAAAGCTATAGGGTCATGTGAAATCCAGCATTTTACTCCTGGATCACCGTTCCAAATTAGAGTTTATAACTTCAGCAAGGTAATCATAAAGCAATTTATAACTGCTCAAGATTGGAGAATTTGTACCCTGAAGGAACGTGAATACACAGTTCCAGAAATCAGGTCAGTAATTAAATACAATTACTGGGACTATAAAGATGCCTTCTCTAAGGCTTTTTTCTATGAAAATGATAAACATAAGCATACTTTGTTTTTCAAGATATGTTCATCTGTTTATAAAACGGAGTTACCAAAATGGTTATACCAATGGTGGGATCAATATGGTCCTAAAATCGATATATTACCGGAACCATTCCAAGAATTATATCAATAATGGGTTAAAGTATCTTCGACATTAATACATGCCAGTGTTAATGACCAGTTTGTTGAAGGAATGCCTTCACTATATTTCTTTACTGAATTCAGTAATTGGGAAGACTGCCTAGGAAATTCCTTGTATCAAAAGGAAGACGGAAACTAAATTTTGGAAAAAAATGTTCAAACCAAATGAACAAGGAATTATAGAAGGACAATCAACCATTGATCATATTCAGCAGGTAATTAAGGACTATGCTCAACAACAGTCAAACATGAAAAAATCAAAAGTTCCCAGTCCATTCCAACAGATAGCAAGAAGGTTAAAGATTCAACATGGAACTGTCTCAAAGATGAATTTATTGAATGCTTATATACAAGTAATTAAAGATTTGTTAAACAACTATCACACAGTGGTTGAATCATATGTATCAATAGCAACGAAATCAACAACTAATTATGAGGATAACACCAAAACAGAATACATTGGGGAAGGGCAACAGGCAGAAGATGAAGCCCTAATTTTTGATGAAATAATGAAATTTTTAAATAATTTGGAAAAATGCCAATTAGTGGATCTACACCGACAGTGGGCCCCAAAGATAAAGGTAAGGCCCACACTACCTAATAAGTCAAGAAACGTTATATCGTGATCGACATATATCAAATAATGGCCGACAACTTTAATTAAATCATGCCCGACACCTTATCTTTTATGGCCGACAACTTGTGGCCGACAAATTTGACTTTATCTTTTGAAATCTTATCTACATTAGGCGGATTTGAAAAATCCTAAAAATGTAACTAAGACCTAATCTACATCCGGTCTTAGAACTCTATAAATACTTATCCCCTCTCCTCATTTGAGGTAGGCTTTGGCAGAGTTTTTTTTTTTTGGTATTTTTGCAAGTTTTCTTTTCTCTTTCTAGACTGTGTAAATTTCGTTAAAAATTTCAATATAAAAGAATAGTTTTCAAGAAACTTCGGCAGGTTTGAAAGTCCTCGCCAATCTTTGTAAGTTTTTTACAGTTTTTGTTTAATTATCATGTTAGTTTATAACTAATTTCTTATGTGATATACTGCATGACTTTATAATCATGGTTTAGTGTAATAAAATGAATAAGAGTTATAGTATATCTGGTACTGATGTGGCCAAAGGTCCACCTCTCAGGCGGTTCACCGCATTTATCCAAGTACTCTGATTCTAAGTAAAAAAAAATCTAGAATTTGAAAATAATTTGATAGACAAGTAGGGTTATTAAACATTTCTGGTAGATATTATATATAAATCTTCATGGTCTGCTTTTAGCCGTTTTATGCGATGATGTATAGCGAATTAGACGTTTATGCATGACATGAGTAGTATATATGCATGCTAGACGGAAGTGTTTAGTGTAAAGTTTCTATTACTGTCTATTTATTGTTTTTTATCTCAGGCTTGATTATATATATATATATATTTTATGTCCGTGTTTCTGTTTCTGTTTCTGATTTCTATTTTATTATATGTTTGTGCTTCTATTTGTTATTTCTGTGTTTTGTTTTGTGTTAGGTCTTGGGTTGGATGGTATCAGGGTCATGCTATAAGGTTGTGCCACTATATCACATAGTTTTATTATATTAAATATACATATACAATTTATATTTGATTACATAATACTTCAAATAGATATATCCATGTGTATATATATAAACCATTAAACCTATTTGTTCACTCTTAAATGTTTATATAATGTTTATATATAAAAAAAACATTCTATAAATATATAAACATTTAAATTGCCTTTTTTGTTCCCCTTCTCTCTCTCTCTATCTCTATATATTATATATATTTCAGAACTAGTTCGCTTTCTTCCCTAGGAAGCTAAAAGGACGAATCACAGTGATCATCAGAATCTCCACCGTACGATCACTTCCTTACCTTTTTTTTTTTTTTTTTTAATGATTGCAATTTTCAGTAAAAAATTGACGGTTTTTCTCTTCCATTTTTCTGTATTTTGCATACTCGTGTATAGCCGTTAAGGTGGGGGCTCTTTTTTTTCGATTATGTATTTTTCTTTTTAGTTTTTCCAACTAAAATAAAATTTTATTTTAAAATATAATTTATAAACTGACAAAAGTGCTATAATAATTTTTTTAAAAAACCTTTTTTAGAAGATAAAAAAATATATTGATGCATTTATATTAAACGCTTTATGCATTAATATAAAATAGTTGTTTTATTTTGAAGTTAATATTATTAAATTTGATAGTAGATTAAAATTGGCTCAAAATACAATTTAATTATTCTTTTGAAGTCTTAATGATAGGATTAATTAAGAATGAAACGTACAATTCTTTCTTTTTAGCTCTCCAAACGCAATGTGTAGAATATTTGATCATAAAGGCAGATGCCCATAACGCATTTTTCTTTAAACAACTTTGATTCTAATATGGCTTAATTTACCAAAATGCAACCCATCACTTTCTATAAAGAGATTTGTTTTTAAATTAGAATAGGTCTACCCATTTTATTCTTTCCATATATATTATCTCTGGCAATGTATACATACATATTTTATATTATATATATATGTGTGTGTGTATAACAACCACGAACTAATCATGACAACTAAAGGAGAAATGGAGAAAAGAGCCCTAGTTCGGCCAATTAATAATGTAAACATGATTTAGGCATTTTAGTAACTAAACCTTTTGCTTTGTGTGTACATTTTAGAAATAAAGTTTTATTGTTTCCCATATTTAAAAAAAAAAATGTAACTAATATAATGTATTTTATTTTATAAATTTTATTTTATAAATTTTATTATTATTTTGTATGTCTATAACATTTAAATTTTTACTATCTTTATATAATTAAATTTTAACATACTTAAAATAATAAAAATTACATATAATATAATATAATATATATAGATATATATATATATACATATATTGTTACATAATATCTTTATAAATATTAATATAAATTACACATATTTATTACATATATTTATCTCTATAAATATGATATAATTTATTTATTTTTATACAACAATAAGATATATATAAAAATTATATTATTTTAATTTTTATAATTTTAATTTTATTATATTATTATTATTATTATTATTTTATAATATTTTATTTTTATTAAATTATTTTAAATTGTATCTTATTCTTATTAAGAAATGGCACTCACCGAATATAAAGTATATATTAAATTACATGGAAAAGCACTTTTACTAAAAGTTTCTTCCACCGAATAAATTGACTTGTGAAAGTATGGAATTCTGGCACGTTTGCCCCTCACTGCAACGTTTTTTTTTCCTTTCATTTCGAGGTAAAAATTTTATTCATAAAATAAATGAACCATCTTCAATAAAAGATAAAATTAATTTAGATATAAATTAATTTAAAAATATCTTTAAATATTATTTTATTATTTTTTATAATAAAAAGGCATTTTAGTACTTGTCCAAAATTATAGAAAAAAACAAAAAAAATTAATAAAAGAAAAAAGAGAAAGAAAAAGGAAATGTGGTTAATGTATTCATGAATTCAAACAAAAACTTTTATCAAACAAACTCTAAATAATATATATAATATATATATATATATATTATATATATATATATATATATATATATTGAGAGTCGTGAAAGTACACATGGGCTCACGAAGCAAGAGGAGATGACCTGACCAATTGAGTGTTTATCCACTCCACTCAAGAAACCTCTACTTCACCACGTCGGATAGCGAAGTGAAGGGATGCAATAAGCACCCCACTTCGCCCAAAGTTAAACTGTCACATAGGCAAATAATTTCTCGTTTATTTCTCAAAGGATATTATTTTACCAACACTCAAGTTTCGGAAAGCTCAGTCAAATTCCCTCCAGATTTCCCTAAATCAGAGGGATTCTAGAGTCTTCCACATAATCTAACTACCATATCTTCCAACTTACATCACCTGATCTACCTATCTCTCAGGGTGGTTTACATCTATAAAAACTACCCCCCGTAAAGGTAAAAAGGGAGGCCAGATTTTCTATACTAAATCTCTGTCAAATTATCTACTCCCGACTAGAAATAAAGCATTGGAAATTATCTATTGCACACCCTCGGGGAAACGTACAGGTGGAAGCAGCAAACAAACTGGTCCTCACAGCACTTAAAAAGAACCTAGAGGGAAAATCCAACAAATGGGTCGATGAGCTCCCCGCCACACTCTGGGCTGTCCAAACCTCGGCTAGGGGCCCCACTAGAGAAATAGCCTATGCTTTAGTATTCGGATCCGAAGCTATATCACCATCCGAGCGCACACTCCCATCATACAGAATCTCCATGTATAATGAGGACAGCAATAAGCGACAACGTTGCCTAGACTTGGACCTATTAGAAGAAAGACGGATAGTTGCACGCCCGAGGGCAGAAACATTCAAACTAAAAACCAAGCTGACCCACGATAAAGGCCTGGTGAACAGACCACTATCGGTCGGTGACTGGGTGCTTAGGAAGATAGAAGGCACAGCCTGACAGATCAAAGCAAACAAGCTAACACCAAACTGGGAAGGCCCCTACCTGATAAAGGATGAAGTACGATCAGGAACTTTCCACCTCATGGATCAAGAGGAAAAGACACTGCCTAACCCGTGGCACTCCAATCACCTAAAGAAGTACTTCTTATGAGCCTCTCCACCACACTGAGGCCTCTCCACAATAAAGGATTTTGCTTCGAGTTAATCTTGGAGCCTTTTCGAGTCAAGCACGGAACTTGTAATAAATTTCGAGTTAATCTCGGAATGTCATTATACTTCAAATTAATTTCAGAGCTTAGTTTCGAGTCAATCACGAAACTTGTAATAAATTTTGAGTTAATCTCGGAACGTCATTATACTTCGAATTAATTTCAGAACTTAGTTTCAAGTCAATCACTGAACTTGTGAATAAACTTCTCTTTCGAGTTAATCTCGGAATTCGTTCGTTACACTATGCCTTTTAAATAATAGGCTATTTTTTCCTGAAATACCGGCAATTCGGATTAATGCCGAAGTCAGAATACTTGTGAGTTAATTTACGAAATGTCATGAAGAATATGAGTGCGCGAAGACGGAGTTGAAGAAAGCAAATAAAAGAAGCCGAAGTAAATACACTTGCAATATTTTCTGAAAAAATGCCTCATTTTATTAATGTACATCCTATACAACTCTATTACAAAATTTAGGATGCTTCGGTAGGTGGGGGACAAACCTCCACCGAAGCACCCTCCTCTCCTACTCTAGGGGCCTCAGTACCCCCCTCAGCCGCACTTGCGGGCCCATCCACCAAGATTTGCTCCGCCACTGGTGCAGGCTCCTCTATATCGGGCACCTCAGACGAAGTGGGATCCACCAAAGCTGGCTCTGCCTCTTTTGATGCATCACGAAATTGATCACACAGCTCATCCAAGGTGGGCGATATCAAGGTCGGAAGACTCCAATGCCTTCCCGCCTTCCGGTCAGTGGCTTCAATTTCCTCCAACTCACTCTCCGTGAACGGAGCGAAGTTGCTGACACCCGTAAATTCGGGGTCAGCAAAGGAGCCTTCATATGCTCGGCACATCAACGCCTTGTCTAGGATGTGCTGGTGGAATTGGGAAAGTATGTGGGTGCAGCGCAGCCTCTGTCGAAGAAGGCGTTGGACTTCACAAAAAACTCCTCCTCGAAGACAGGAGAGCTTTTGTAAATATCCACCACCTTTGCAGTGTACTCGGCTGTCATAGTACCCCACCTTCTCTTCGGATGCCCTGCACCTCGACTCTAACTCCTTCATCTTCCTATTGAAGTCCCAAAGTTGGGCTTTGAGATCTTCGTTGACTCGTTGGAAAGAAATCAGGTCGGCGGACTGCCGGTCCTTCTCTACTACCACAAGTGCTACGTTTTCCTCGGTAGTTCGCAACTTCTCGGCGGTGGAGTCCAGTGCCTTATTTTTCTTGGATAGCTGCTCTTCTAGGTCAGCACACTTCTTCTCAAAATTGATTTGCATTGTCCCGAAAGTGTTGGCTGAGGCCGCCAAAGGCACAAACCTGGTTCAAAAAGCATAAACAAAGTTAGTAAAAAAATAAAGGTCATACTATCACTTTAGTTTGTTAGACATACATGAGATAGATGGGCCCCAATCTGACCCATAGTGTCATCCACTCCGGGGGAGGACCGGCGGAGGTTTTGGGAGAGGTCGAAGTCCATGGCCCTGTTCAAAATTGCCTTGCCGAAGAACCTCCCCACCTTCAAATTTGAAAGCTGAAGGTTGGGTAATGGTGGGGAGGCCCGTTGAACCTCCTGGGCCAGGTTCTCCAAATCCCTCCTTGACTTCGGTAGCCGGAAACCCTCCTTGGTCCAGGGGCAAGATGATTGGCCGGAAGAACTTTCCCCTTGGGAGGCCCAGAGTGCTAACACTTGTGTGGTGGCAGGGGCCACTTCCCTCAGTCCTGCGGAGTCCAGCAGACGAGGACCCGACGAGAGTCTTTTCCTGACAGGCTCTGCATCACTCGTCTCGCGGGCCCCTCTTCGAAGAAGTCTGGACCAACTCCTTCCCCTTGGAGCGATTCGTCTATCTCGCTGGCTGAGGAGACTGACCCGAAGTCAAAGGTGCAGTAGGGGGAGTAGCCGCGTCCCTTGACAAAGTGGAAGCTACGGCAATGGAGGCGTGATCCACCACCCTTGCGGGGTTGGGGTGGAGCTGTTGATAGCGGCCAGCCGAGCCTGCCTCACTGTTGCACGACGTTCGGTAAACGTAAACCCCATGTCTATCGAAGTAAAAGGAAGGAAACAAGGTTAGTAACAAAATTAAACAAAACGAAGTGCAGAAACTTGAAACAAAAAACAAAAGCCGTCTACCCTTGACTACAGGGCAGCCTGCACTCCGGAGATCAGAGCACTCCGGGCAATCATCGAAAAACACCCTGCCAAAGTGTAATCTCCATGTCGAGTACTCATCATTGTTGTCCAAGCAGAGCTCTCTCCGGCGGGCGTCAATTGACTTCCCGCCAATCCTGCAGTAGTATCTACTCTCGTTAGCGATAAGTTCGCTAGTCAGGAAAGTTTTGGACTGTGTCCTAGGGTCATCTCCTAACTCGCTCCGGACATAATCAAAAAATTTCATGTTGGAGTCAGAGTACCTAGTATTTTTCTTAACAGGAGACCAAGCGCGAAGTGCCTTACACTTCGAGTAAAAGGGGAAGCCCAATCTGGACTCCCCACAAACCCAATGCTCTCTCCACTGACCTATCTTATTGGGAGGAGGCTCAAAAATGGTAACTACGCTAGGGCAGGGACGAAGTCAGAGGGTTAGGTTGTTCATGCGATGTATGGTGAAAAATGTCCTAAGTATGAGTTCAGAGATTTCTACCCCTATTCTCCTACACAAAATGGTCAAGGCTAGGAAATATCCTAAATCTCTAAGAAAAGGCTGGTCTATCAAGAATACGCAAGTCAAGAACTCCAGACTCCATTGGGATGAACATGGGCAGGCTGGCACCTAACCAAGTTTAAAAAATTGCAAAAAGTGGGGTCCAAAGGAATACGGAGTCCGGCAAGGAAATGGTCAAAGGGGATATATACGTAATAGTCAGTCATGACCCCGCATGATTTCACAGAAAAAATTCTAAATCTACTACGGTCGACTTCTAATGATAGGACCGGGAGTTCTAAGCTAATGGTATTGGTTTTAAGGACGAAGTCCCCTGACAACCTATTTTTGGTCTTCGGAAGCTCCACGGAAGAATCAGAGTCAAAACCCACCCCTTGGAGGGTACTAGGGTCAGCTTGATCCCTAGTGGTCCAGCCGGTGGCTGCTACTCCGGCACAAGTGGTCCTAGGGGAGTACGGGTCTAAAGGAACTGCTACGGGAGTAGTCAGGACATCAAAGGTACCGTCGGTGGAAGCTTGAGGACTCAACACTCTGATAATCTCATCCTCAGTGTCTAGTCGGGTGGGCAAGTCTTGGTTCCCATCGAAGTCGACGCTGATTTGTAGGATTTGTCCAACCTCGGCACTTGTGCTCTCATCACTCGAAGTGCTCGAGCTATCACTGTAGGCCCAAAGACCCTCATCAGCCGGCCTATACACCAAAGTGGACACTGAGGAATAAGACTCGACTTTGACTATGGGGGTATTGACTTCGTTGTTCTCTGAGATCGACATATCTACAAATAGAACAAATTGACTATCAGATCTAAATCCATCCTAAGTTCCCCCACTTCGCCTTCAACCAGTTCTTCCCCTCAACCACTCTCCTTCAAAAATTCTCTACATAGTGCCTAATCAACTACGGGTTTTTGCATATCTAAGCAAAAAAGCCATAACAGATTCCACCAAAACCCAGAAACAACACTAAAAAGCCCAGAAAACAAACACAAAAAACCCCAGAAAGATGAACAGACACCCCCCCTTTGTTCATCACCCAAAACTCAACAAACAAAATGATGATGATGATAACTGTTGCATTGTGTGCGTGTGTCACAAATTGAGAAGATAATAAAATAGATAAATCAACGCAATCTTAACAAGTGCAAGTATACACCGGTCTACAAGTAATATATGTACCTAAGTACAAGGTTATCGATCCCACAGAGATTTTGTGTGCCAATTATACATGCAAACATGATTTACAGTTGGTTAAAAGAATAAAAGAATAAAGAATGATGAATATTGGGTGGAGATTCGGAGGTTAAGCTACTGCTAAGATATTGCTGCATCATCACCAATGCCGCACCAATTCTACCTAACTACTACGGTCAGCCTACTGGAAAATCACCATGAGAATACAACAGGTAATACAATGCTGTAAAAATCAAGCTAAAAATGCAAATACAAACCAATAGTGAATCCAAGAATGCTAAGCATGCTTTTCGGTTTCCAAATTAACACTACAGCGGTCTGGTTCTACCCAGACTACTTAGCCTACTAGTCTAAATCCCCGATAACATCGTCTCATGGAGTACGAAGTACCGTGAACCTAGAACAACACAAGGTAGTGAAATTGGTCGTGTCCCCTGTAATATTGACCGCACGGTCATGCGTCCCAAGCAAGTGCCATGCAATTAACGTGTCAACTAGACCCCTTCCGGTTAGAAGCCAGATACTAGTTAGATACATAACTTGGACAGTCGTAACCGCAAGTTATTCCTAATCCGTTTAAGTAATTGCACGAATAAACTAAGCATGCCCCATACAAGCATCAATAAAGAAAACGATACACAAAACTTATGCATTCTATTCTTCTTATGCCACATTACGTTTTTCCACATGTTTATAATTTACTAGACTACAACACCTTCAGGTTATGAATATATATTTTGCTGAAACGAATCATGAAAGACAAGGATTAAAGTAATAGGAAAAATAGTCCCTATGTCCATAGTGACACCAGTCAATCTCAAGACGGAAAACATATCAATCCCAAAACACTTTTAATCAATCCTTGAAAACATGTAAACATTCTCATATCACAAAGATCTTTTAATTACAAAACAGTAACAAATTGAAGAACATTCAATTACAAAACAGTAAGCAAATTGAAGAAATGGAAAGAGGGTTACTCGGGTCGGAGATCACCCTACTGCCCCAAATCGGATTTAATCAAGCTGCTGCTGTCTTCGTTTCCTCCGCGTGATGCTGCTGCCTTCGGTTCTGTCCAGCTTACAAGAATCCAGCAATGTCACCCCAGCCTTCTCAGGTATTTTCCTCTCTAATCTAAGCTAAAAAACAATTCAAAACAAGCTACCTACTGCCTAAGTCCTAAGCTGCCCGTACTAAACACAAAACATACAAACATACTACTATCTTTTTCTCCTCCTCTCTCTCCCGTGAACTCCTCTCTTCTCCCCATATATATATACATATATATATATATACATATATATATATATATATACATATTATATATATACATATATATTATATAAGTGCTCCACTATATATATCAAGTGGAGCACTTGATATATAGTGGAGCACTTTATATATATATATATATAATATATAATATATATATATATACATACTATAATGCAATTATCCACACATATTCCCCTTTCTTCACGGTCAACTTTTATCCAACTTCTTTTCACCAATTTCAACCATCAAAATTCCCTTTTTACCCTTGTCAAAATAAATCAATTCAAATTAATTCCCAAATAATAGCAAATAATACAGCTCGTCCACATTTTGAGAAATTAAATTGACGTTTAACAATAAATCCACATTTTTAGGTAAAAAGAGAGAAAATATCAAATCAACACATTTTCATTCCATTTTCCAAATAATTTCAGTTAATTCCCGAATAAAATGTGGCTAATTAGATGTGAATAACTCTATTATTTTAGAGTTATCACACCCCCAAACTTAGGTCATTGCTCGTCCCGAGCAATGCTGCAGCAATGTGGAAGCAACAGAAATATACATACCCACATAAAAACTTTGTTCAGGAAGTTCAGTCAAACCTGGGACCAATGATTTCAGAAAGAGAAAATTCAAAATTCAAGTAGACATAATGTTCCATCCTTAGTTGAATAACCAAATATTAACTAACCCAAACTCAAAGAATTTCCACTCCAGTGTACGTGTGAATAGTCTTTCATTTTCAATCTCTCATTCATAAGTCAACATATGGTAATCTTAAGGTTCATTTTGTATCCTCAAACTCAATCTATTACACCCCTCTCCACTAATGTAGCAAATTTAGCAATAAAGATCAAAGAGGTCTTAAATTGGTTGTAATGTAGGATAGGGCTAAGGTAGGAAAAATATGGATAAAAAGTAGGCTCAAAACTTAGTCCTATTCTGCCAGGAGCTTCTACCGAATGCAATCACTTCCCAAATTTTTTTTGTTTTTTTTTCACTGAATCAAAATGCTGCAGCAACACCAATGCTGCAGCAATTCTACAACATTTCTCTTTTTTTTTTTTGAATCAACTCAAGGAGCATAAAAATTTACACCCTGCTTTAGAAATACGTGCAACATTTAACCACAATCAGTATTTAGCATTTGACCTCAAAGAAGCATAACACATATTTCCTTTTTTTTTTTGCTCTCTTTTTGTTCTTCTTTTTTTTTTAAGTAAAGAGGGTGCTTTCATTTTTTCACACATGTTTTCATACACATACCCTCAATACGTAGAGCATTTATATTATGCATTCAAATTTTCCTTAAATACCACTAATCCCAAAAAAAATGATAACGCTGCAGCATTATGCTGCAACATTTCTATGTTCCTCCTCATAGCATTCTCAGCATACCCCCAAACTTATGTTTAATAGTGTTCATAGCAGACTAAGATCAAGTTTAGGGAAAACAAAGAATGGATACATGCAAAACATTTAGGATAAGTGGCTATTTAATAAGGGTGTCAAGAAATTAGGCTTAGGCTCAACTTGGGTTAACTAAGGAAGCAAAATATATTAGGGTAAGCTAGAAAGGCTCAAACGGTTCAAGAACATGCCTCAATCATTTCTTTAGTACCAAATCTACTAGGATTTCGCCTCAAGGACTATAACAGATGAGTCTAAAAATTCTGAACCTTCATACCAAAGTGACTCTTTTTATAAACATGAAATTTCCAAGTAAAACTATGTGCAAAAGATAGGGAGTTGAAATAATTCTCACTTAGAGTCAACTAATACCTAATTATTCCGAAAAGAAGGTACAAAGTCTACGAGAATGTACTTTTGTTTTTAAGATAACATCATAAATCGGGTCCCAAAAGTCTACGCTAATCTTGCTAAAACTAAGGTTCTAATGGGTCATATGAAAAATGCTGCCACATTCATGCAAACAGGTCTTCTATGCCAGATCAATCAATTTATAAGGCATCCTAAAACAGTTATTCAGACAAGGCGTCCATGCATTCAAATAGATCACTTAGAATTTCAGCAAAGAGGATGTTTATGCATTTAAAAGACATCATGAAAATTTTTTAAAATTAGCACCATTTTGAACTTTTTGCCACAAGAGGACACCCTCCCCCGAACTGAAGAGGAGCAATGTCCTCATTGCTGTAGCAACAGGGGGAAAACAAGCCATTTGACTGATCATAAAAAGGGAAAACTAGTTCAACATGAAGCATGGGAAACAAACGCATTAGTGGCACATAAGTTCTCAATTCTCGGGTGAGGAGAAAGCAAACACAAATATACCAACAATTCAGGCGGTCATTGTTACTAAGTAAAAACATGAAGACCATTAAGACATGAAATTCGTTTTGAATCATAACCACCCTTTTGCCCAACACAATAAACCGAGATACACATCAACTGGCAGATCTGTCATTTCTACAAGCATGCTCACACACAAGAACTCAAGTATAACTAGAACCCTAAATACAGCCAATACAATCCTCTATCTATTGGTAATGCAAAAATTGTACTCCATAAATTCTATACATGCTACTCAAGGAGTGTATACTCACATTAAGATAAGAGAAATGAACCAGAATTTTTTTTTGCAAGTACCATACACCAACTCACATTACCGAGAAGAAATAAAAATGTAGAAAAGTGAGTACTAACCTGGAATCTTCTGGTTTGTTGAAGGCCGAAAAGTATTGTTTAGACAACTCCCCACTTCTTTCTCTTTTTATCTTTTCAATTCACACACATTCTCCACAAATAAAATATAAAAATTAAACTAACCTTTTTAGTTTCCCAACAAGTTCTAGTTGTATGCCACCCATTGAAAATTTTGAAATTGAAAGGAACTAGGGCTGCTTGCATAAGTAGTCAATTCATGGCAGTCCCTTGTTGAATGGCACTGCCTGAATTTTGAAATTGAAATTGGACTAAGGCAGCCTTGAATGGCTTTGTCGGTGTGTGGCAGCTTGTTGTCACAACATTTCTGTCGAGAGGCAGTGGCAAGTCCCATTTCTTTAATAAAATAGCCTTGACTCCTTTTGCTCTTTGACCGTAGGCATACCTGTATTAACAAGCAGAAGAGTACCGATAAGAGAGAAAGAGAACAGAAGTGCAATATGAAATTGAAGTCTCAAAACCAATTCTGAAAATTCTAAAAGAAACTTAGGAGTAAACAACCATTAATTCCGAATTGAAGCACCTGAAAATACAAGAACAACAATTAAAACAAAATAAAAAGAAAAAAGAAATCGAATGCTGAAAAAAAAATAAAAACAAACAAGAAGAAATAAGAAATAAAAAGAAATGCAATAAATAATAGATGAAAGTGTTCACTTATAGATTGTGCTCAATTAACTACTTAGCATCGACAAGTATTAAAGGTGAAGAGTTTTGCACAATGTCTTCTTTAACCATGAAGTGACACTTCTTCCAATTGAGGACTAAGTTGGTGTCCTCACAACGTTTAAGTACCTTGGCCACATTCTCTAAGCATTTTTCAAAAGAGTCCCCAAATATGGCGAAGTCATTCATGAAAACCTCTAAATATTGCTCCACCATATCTGTGAAAATGGCCATCATATATCGTTGGAACATTGCTGGAGCATTACACAGTCTGAATGGCATTCTTCTAAATGCTAAAGTACCATAAGGACAAGTGAAGGTCATTTTGTTCTGGTCCTCTGGTGCTACAGCAATCTGATTGTAACCAGAATACACATCCAGAAAGCAATAAGAATCCCGTCCAGCTAACCTATCCAACATTTGATCAATGAAAGGCAAACTTAGCCTACTAGTCTAAACCCCCGATAACATCGTCTCATGGAGTACGAAGTACCGTGAACCTAGAACAACACAAGGCAGTGAAATTGGTCGTGTCCCCTGCAATATTGACCGCACGGTCATGCGTCCCAAGCAAGTGCCATGCAATTAACGTGTCAACTAGACCCCTTCCGGTTAGAAAGCCAGATACTAGTTCGATACATAACTTGGACAGTCGTAACCGTAAGTTATTCCTAATCCGTTTAAGTAATTGCATGAATAAACTAAGCATGCCCCATACAAGCATCAATAAAGAAAACGATACACAAAACTTATGCATTCTATTCTTCTTATGCCACATTACGTTTTTCCACATGTTTATAATTTACTAGACTACAGCACCTTCAGGTTATGAATATATATTTTGCTGAAACGAATCATGAAAGACAAGGATTAAAGTAATAGGAAAAACAGTCCCTATGTCCATAGTGACACCAGTCAATCCCAAAACACTTTTAATTAATCCTTGAAAACATGTAAACATTCTCATATCACAAAGATCTTTTAATTACATAACAGTAACAAATTGAAGAACATTCAATTACAAAACAGTAAGCAAATTGAAGAAATGGAAAGAGGGTTACTCGGGTCGGAGATCACCCTACTGCCCCAAATCGGATTTAATCAAGCTGCTGCTGTCCTTCATTTCCTCCGCGTGATGCTGCTGCCTTCGGTTCTGTCCAGCTTACAAGAATCCAGCAATGTCACCCCAGCCTTCTCAGGTATTTTCCTCTCTAATCTAAGCTAAAAAACAACTCAAAACAAGCTACCTACTGCCTAAGTCCTAAGCTGCCCGTAACTAAACACAAAACATACAAACATACTACTATCTTTTTCTCCTCCTCTCTCTGCCGTGAACTCCTCTCTTCTCCCCATATATTTATACATACATATATATATATCAAGTGCTCCACTATTCTTTTTTGTATATATATATATATATATATATATAGCAAGTGCTCCTATCATCATCATACGTATAGTGGTGAGTATTATATATATATATCTACATATAAATGCAAATTATCCACACATATTCCCTTTTCTTAACGGTCAACTTTTATCCAACTTCTTTTCACCAATTTCAACCATCAAAATTCCCTTTTTACCCTTGTCAAAATAAATCAATTCAAATTAATTCCCAAATAATAGCAAATAATACAGCTCGTCCACATTTTGAGAAATTAAATTGACTTTTAACAATAAATCCACATTTTTAGGTAAAAAGAGAGAAAATATCAAATCAACACATTTTCATTCCATTTTCCAAATAATTTCAGTTAATTCCCGAATAAAATGTGGCTAATTAGATGTGAATAACTCTATTATTTTAGAGTTATCACACCGCCAAGCATGAATCACTTCCTTACCTGTTGTAGTTGACGGAAATGAAGAGGTCCTAGGTTAATCGCAAAAAAATCAAGTGAAGAGTAGGCTAATGCGGGAGTAAGAAGACTGAAGAAGAAAAGAAGAACAACAAGAAGACTTGAAGAAAGGTAAAAAATCTCGAAAATGAACTAACCCCACTATATATATAGAAGGGGAGAAGAAGATGAGAAGTCAAAAAATTCAAAAAGAAGGGGGAAGCTTCCCAGGCACACTTAGCCCCGAACCCGCTCCCAACCGGGTCAGAAGTCACACCAAACGTCGCTTCACCAGTCCCTAGGCTTGATAGCCAATATTGCCTAAAGTGTGGGGAAGTGCGAACGACGTCATTAACGCCACTTGCGGATCCAGCTGGCATCCAGATAATCGAACCGACGCCGGCAACAGCGAAGATGAGCAACACACCATCAGGAAGTCTCTCCACTTCGTTCCCCACCGCTTTCGAAGCAGAGATCGAGTCAAGCTCTTTGACAAGTCCGTCGAGAACAAGATACAATACTCTCAACCGTGTCCAAGTAAAAGAAAGGTCACCCTTCCACTTCGACGAGGGGCCACTAAGATTCGTGAAAGTACCCATGGGCTGACGAAGCAATGAGAGATGACCTGGCGATCTAAGTGTCTATCCACTCCACTCAAGAAACCTCTACTTCACCACGCCGAATAGCGAAGTAGAGGGATGCAACAAGCACCCCACTTCGCCCAAAGTCAAACTGCCACCTAGGCAAACAATTTCCCGTTTATTCCTCAAACGATATTATTTGACCAACACTAAAGCCTCGGGAAGCTCAGTCAAATTCCCTCAAGGTTTCCCTAAATCAGAGGGATTCTAGAGTCTTCCACATAATCTGGTAACTACCAGATCTTCCAGCTTACATCGCCTGATCTACCTATTTCTTAGGGTAGTTTTTATAGATGTAAACCACCCCCGTAAAGGTAAAAAGGAGGCCAATTTTCTATGCTAAATCTCTGTAAAATTATCTACTCTCTGATCTAAATCAAATCACTCACTTTACCATCATAGGGTTCATCAACGTCCCTCCACCCTCTGTATGAACTTTACTATTTTGTAGATATCCTGAGATTGAAATCCTAATCGAATCACGAACGTTGTTATGACGGATGTGAGAAAGATAACAGAAATATAAAGAAACGACACACAGATTTAACGTGGTTCACCAACAATGTGTTGGCTACGTCCACCTAACAGAAGAGGGGAGAACTTTTACTGATTTTGAGAGAGATTACAGAGGTAGTTGTAGGTGACTACCACACAATGAATGCTTTACAAATGAACCTATTTATAGGAACGATGGCATCCACCTCTGAATATAAAATAGATATAGAATATAAAATATTATAATATTTGACTAACTTCCTAATCCCAAGGAGAAGTAACAGATTTGACTAATTCAAGGCATTCTAACAAATCTCCACCTTGACTTGAATTCTCTCACAATTTACCAGATGCACCTCCTTGGTGCCAGATGTATCTGCTCCCCTCTCTTCTGCCATTTAACAGCTTGTAATATTTAGCAAGTCCAAACAGTGTTGAAACTTGCTCTGTGGAACTGGCTTGGTGAGCATGTCAGCAGGATTGTCAGCTGTGCCCACTTTCTTCACCCCTTCTCCATAGCCGACGAATATTCCCTTTTTAGCCCTTGGCTCCAGATTACCCTCATTGACATGATAGTAAGCTGTACAGCCAAAAACTCTCAGATTTGAGTAATCAGCATGCTTCCCTGTCCCCGATTTGTTATGTAGCATACCGTTGTAACTGCTTCTGCCCAGAAGAGTCTTGATCTTCTTACCACCAAGAAGATCTTCCTTTGACAGAATCTGCAACCCTCTTTCACCCATGTGACCAAGTCTCATATGCCATAACTTGGTCAAATCATCTCGGTGAACCTCAGATGACGCAACAGTTGCAGAACCAGTAACTGTTGAACCTTGCAAAAAATACAAAGTTCCCTGTTTGACGCCCTTAAGTATCACATTAGAGCCCATGTAGACATGTATAACTCCACCTTCTCCCTTGAAGCTGAACCCCTTACTACCCAGCAAGCTCAGGGATATCAATTCTTCGTCATTAGTGGAACATGTCTGACATTATGCAATGTGCAAAATTTACCATCATGTGTCCGAATCTTGATCGAGCCTATTCCAACCGCCTTGCATACCGAGCTGTTTGCCATAGAGACATTTCTCCCGTCCATCTGCTCATAGGTTGAAAACCACTCTCTCCTTGGACATATATGGTAGGACGCCCCAGAGTCAAGGACCCACATATCAGCATGATGCGTGTGTTCGTCTGCAACTAGAGCGATGTCCTCTTCGGAATCAGTGCCATCCACCGCTACCGCAGCAGATCCTTTCTGCTCCAACGGTTGCTTTCTCTTCTTCGGACATTCATTCTTCCAATGCCCTGTCTCCTTACAGTAGTTACAAATATCAGTTGCTTTTGGACCCTTGGAACCAGGCTTCTTCTTGCCCAGTTGTCCATGTCCATTGCTTCCACTGGCTATCAATCCAGCGGCCTGATTGTCTGTCCCTGCTCCAGTCGCATTATGGCGCAGCTCTTTGGTATGGAGAGATGACCTGACCTCTTCCAGAGACACGGTATCTTTCCCAACAACGAAAGATTGTACGAAATTCTTGTACGACAATGGTAGTGAAACCAATAGAATTAAGGCAGCATCTTCATCCTCTACCTTAACATCAATATTACGCAACTCTAAAAGAATTGTATTTAATTGATTCAGATGGTCTCTAAGAGGTGTACATTCCTGCATTCGCAGACCGAACAGACGTTGCTTCAGAAGCAACTTGTTGGTTAAAAACTTTGTCATGTATAGACTTTCCAGCTTCAACCACAGACCAGCGGCAGTTTCTTCATCTGCGACCTCAGTGATGACATCATCTGCAAGACACAACATGATAGTCGAATGTGCCTTCTCCTCCAAGGCAGCCAACTCAGCATTGTCAGTCTTGACTTCCTTTGATAATGGCATCCATAAGCCTTGTTGTTTCAACAAAGCTCGCATCTTGATCTGCCATAAGACTTCCTTTGATAATGGCATCCATAAGCCTTGTTGTTTCAACAAAGCTCGCATCTTGATCTGCCATAAACTAAAGCTGTTCCTCCCCGTGAATTTGTCAATCTTTATGGTCAACGCAGACATCTTTCTTACCAGATTACAAACCTCGATTTCCCGAGCTCTGATACCAGTTTGTTATGACGGATGTGAGAAAGATAACATAAATATAAAGAAATGACACACAGATTTAACGTGGTTCACCAACAATGTGTTGGCTACGTCCACCTAACAGAAGAGGGGAGAACTTTTACTGATTTTGAGAGAGATTACAGAGGTAGTTGTAGGTGACTATCACACAATGAATACTTTACAAATGAACCTATTTATAGGAACGATGGCATCCACCTCTGAATATAAAATAGATCTAGAATATAAAATATTATAATAATAAATATTATAATATTTGACTAATATAAAATATTATATTAGTCAAATATTATAATATTTGACTAACTTCCTAATCCCAAGGAGAAATAACAGATTTGACTAATTCAATGCATTCTAACAAACGCAACGCCACTTTGGCATTAAAATTTGGCAGAGATCATCAGACGACACCGTTTCATCGATAGGTAGCGTCAAACCGATTTTCGACCAATCAATATATATATATATATATATATATATATATATATATATATATAATATAAATAATAGATTTACTGAACAATATATGACTTATTTAAAATTTGATTTATTTCGCATACAATTACACATATCTTTACATAACTCTTAACATATTACTTCAAGGGCTATGAATTTGAATTCTCCACATATGAGTAACACCCAACAAACATATAATATATATTAAATATATATATATATATATATATATATAATTCTTAAAAGTAGGGTAGAAGTAGAATTTCCAAATTAAGAATTATATTAAATAATAATAATAATAAAAAAAAGAATATAGCAACAGTTGTAGATCCCCAGGAGGGAAGAATTAATACAATTGTTGACTTGAAACTAAGCAATGTGATTAAAATGGAAAGGAATTATAGGGGGAATCGTTCCATTCTTTTCACTTATAAATTGTTTATTTGATAAGTAGGATGCATTATGTGGACGGTTGCTCATAAAATTAATATTTAATTATTGATAATCAGTGTGATTTCTGACATATGATCTTACTTTTCAGATATAAAATTTGAATTATTTCATTCAAGTTGACTTCTCAATTAATCATATATATATATATATATTAATTAAAAAAAAAAAGAAAGAAAGAAGAAAAGCACATAAAGTACTAATTCATAAATTATCAACTAAAACAATTAAAATTATCAGTGAGCATAGAAGCTATATATATATATATATATATATTACCTTTGCATTACTTTCTTCTTAAGTTAGGTTTCTTGATGAGGGAAACGAGAAAATAAAAAATAATAAAAAAAGGATGAAAATTCTTGAAATTGGAAATAATTTAGGTTTTAGGGTATATTCTTCGTATCCATGGCCAAGATGCCATCAGCCCACAAGGTTGACTATAGAGTGCTTGCTTCAATCAAATCAAACCTCTCAGAAAAGATGAAAATTATCTCTTCAAATTTGTAGCAAGAAAAGTATAATAAGGTAATGGCTAAATAAAAACAATCCTTATATTTGAGACAAATATATACTACATTTTCATATTTATATATATATTGTGCTTTTAGAAATCTCATTCTGTAAATTCTTTCAAATCGAGATGTTGAGTAAAAAAGAGAAAAAAAAAGAAAAAGAAAAAAGAAGACTAAGCTGGTTCATTCATGGTTTTTGTTTAACATTTTGGGAAGTGAAGAAAATGACACACTCAAACCACATGGAGACTTCCACTTTTCTTACCAGCAAGGAAGTTTCCGTCCTTTAGCCTCCGAAGATTATTATTATTATTTTGATAAGTTGCCTCAATTATTGACCATTTTATTCTACAACTTTATTTGTACTTATTAACTTATCACTTAACATTTCAAATAAAGGTATTTTTCTATTATAATAAAAGCCTTTTTTTTCTTTAGAATGTATTTCTTTTAATGTGTTTAAAATTTGGAATTAGAATTTTTTTTGGTAAAAACTATTCGAATTTGAATAAAAATTAATTTAAATGTAAATTATTTTAAAGGTTTTCTCTTAAAAGAAAATTTTCTAATACCATTTCTTCTCCACATAACATTGAAATTAGAGACTACTAAAAAAATAACAAACCCTTTTGTGAAATATGAAATAAAGAAATAAAATTTACTTTAAAACATTACAAGCCCAAAAATATCTGTCCAAAAGATTGCTATGGAAGGGTTACGAAAATTGGACAACCCCATTCTACTTTTATAATAGAAAAAGAAAAACAAATTCTAATAAACGGGCCAACATCAGTGGACTATCAATGTATATTCTGTTGGGCCAAGATTTAATGACTATTTTGTTTTTTAAAATAAGGATTTATTTCAATAAATTATGTAAATTTATGTTATAATTATCTATTTAAGGTTATCTCATAATTTACTAAGTCTTATTAAATTTTAATATTAAGAAAAGTATTAACTCATATATATATATATATATATATATAAAATACATTATTTATTTATTTTTTATTTAGAGTAGTTTTTGAATTTTAAATAGTTATATGTAAAAGTCATATAGAATTGAACTATTTAACGTATTTTACTTAATTAAAACAACTCTTTACAAATTCACTTAAACTTTAAGATTACAATATATTGTTCTTAGATAAATTAACAAATTTTATCTTTTAAATTACATAATTTTTGTGATTTTATCAATTTAATTTTTTTTTTGGATAATTTCATCTTTTTATTAATTTTATTAATAGTCAACTGTTAATCTAATTTTTGTGATTTTATCAATTTAATTTTTTTTTGGATAATTTCATCTTTTTATTAATTTTATTAATAGTCAACTGTTAATCAATTTTTTTATATTAAAAGAGTAAAAATATCAAAAAAACTCTAAAAATTTTAAAAAAAATCACCTTAAATTCCCATTGTTGAAACTCTTAAATTTTTCAAGTTATGTATGCTTATATTAATTTTTTTAAAAAAAATTATTGTAAGATTTTAGTTTTAAAAAAATAATAAAAATAACTTTAGCATTAAAAACTTAAAAATTGAAAGCTTTACCGAGCTCTACGAGTAAGAGTAGTTTCATATTAAAACGTTTTGGACCATGTTCTCACTTCGAGTAAGAGTCGAACAGAAAAGGTGAGGATACCGGACATCCAAAGTGAGTATAAAAAAAAGAACTTTACCAAAACTTTTAGGAAGCAATAGAATTTGTGATTCAATTTGAAAATTTACATTTTAAAAAAAAAAAATTAACGTAAGCATCCAATACTTAAGAAATTTTAAAGTTTCAATTATGAAATTTAGAATTTTTTATTTGAATATATTAATATTTTTACCTTTTAAATATAAAATTATTTTTTATTAAAAAAATTTGATAATAAAATTAACAGAAAAATGAAAGTTTCCAAAATTATAAAAAAAAGATAAAATTATCTAAAAATTTTCAAAAAGAATAAAATCATAAAAATTATATAATTTAAGGAATAAAATTTGTTAATTTATCAAATATAATAATATAATTTGGTTATAGTTATTGGGAATTCATAAATCTTTGATAATTGATAGTATATGAATTTATATATTTTTTACTCCTTATACTTTACTTCGAAAAAGAAAAAAAGAAAAAAAAAACTCCTTATACTTGTATTTATTACATCTAAAGGTAAATTATCCTACTAACACTTCAATTTTTCAAAAAATTCAGCTTTTGCAACTGTATTTATTTTTGCTTTGAATTGACACTTGAACTATAAAATATCACCTCCTTTGCCCTTCCGTCCAAAATATCCGTTAGACTTTATTTTCCATCCAATTCTTAGGGGCATTTTTGTCTTTTAAAATCATTAATATTTTAAAATTATTAAGATTTTATTTTTAGGGATAATTTTATCTTTTCATAAAATTTTAAAAAATCTAAAAAGTCTTTTTAAATTGGAAGGATTCAATCCCTCAACCACACAAATAATAAAATCATATTAACCCACTAAAGCAACTATTAACATGTTAAATTATATAAAATTTATATTTTATATTGTATACTAGATGTTGCCAAAATAAATTTAACAATTATATTTGTGAACCTCTAGATTTGAACTACAACCGTATAAACAATAAATAAGCATTTACTATTTGGACAAATACAAAAATTTATATTATTTGAAAATTATATTAAATATAAATATTTTTAAAAATATTATCCAAATCGCACAATTTAAATCATATGTCTTCGTACCCATTCCCTTCCTCAAACCTTGAATTATTTTTAACTTTGAATTCGTTGCAGAATACAAAATTTAAATTTTTTTACAATGACATTATTTCATTATTAGTGTCAGCAATGACATTGTATAAAAAAATCTCGAAATTCATGTTCTGCGACAAATTCGAAACAAAAGAGTCAAAGAAGAACTTGAGTGCAAGGTTTGAGGAGTGTGACAACAATAAAAACTTACGGTTTGAATTGTGTCATTTGATAATATTTTTTTAAGAATGTTTATATTTAATATAATTTATATTTAAAATATAAAATGTAATCGCAATATAAAATACGTATTTATTATTTTTGTAATTACAATATAAAATATAAGTTTCAAATCAAATTATATATTTATGGTCGTCCCAATGGTTAAATATGATTTATTTTTGTGTGTGGTTGTAGGATCAAACCTTTGAGATTACAAAAAAATATTTTTTAGATTTTTAATAATAAAGTAAAATGATAAAATTACCTTTGAAAATAAAACCCTAATAATTAAAAAATGCTTATAATTATAAAAAAAAGAAAATGCACCTGGAAATTAGACAGAAAATAAAGTATGATACAAATTTTGGACAGAAGGACAAATTATATGATATTTTATACTTTAAGTATCATTTTAAAACAAAAATAAATATAAATACAAAAATTAAATTTTTGAAAAATTTAAGTATTAGTATGATAATTTACCCTTTTTATTATTTTATTTTTCCCGTTGTTTATGTTATTAAAATAAATTCCAATTTTAATATTTTAATATTTTAATATTATAAATATTAAATTAAAGAACCTAATGCAAAATCCAATGGTGAGCCCAAGGCTCTAGCGGAAATTTTAGAATCATAACAATTCCATCTTAGTAAATTAAAATTAAATACTTTTATTTTTTGTAATTTATCTGTGGCGTAGCCAAAACACATTTTTCCATGGCGAGCATATAATATGTTGAAAAATTATTATTAACTAAAATAAATTAGAAAAACAAAATATGAGATAGATAAAAAGAAAGAGAACAATTTTTATTATTTTTGCATATTTCATATATGTATATATCATCTCGAAACATATAAATTAACTTTATTTATAGAAATAAACTATATATAACTACGAGTCACAAAACTTATTACAAGGAGATTATATTAAAGCAATGGAAGCTAAAAAACTTTGAGTATAATCGACATACAAAATAATAATAAAATTTATAAAATTTTAAACTTTTTATAATCTTTAAATTAAAATAATTTTAACAAATTATTTTTTACTTGAATGATATTATCAAAATTATATTTATTTGAATAAATTAATCTTATTAATTATTAAAAAGGCGTTATTTGAATGATAAATCCTTTTAAAGATTATAGATTCGAAACATAATAAATATGAAAGATCATCGCATGCATATTTGTTTTAAAAATATTAATTTTATTAATTTAAAAATATTAATTTTATTAATTTAAAAATAAATTAGTCAATAAAATTAATCTGAGCATCAATTTAAACTTTAAAGGTATAAAAATAAAATATAACAATAGATAATAATTAGAACAAGTTAAAATCAGTGTTGATATGGGTGTAAAATTAGTAAGGGGAATTATAATATTCCTTTTACCCATTCTTCTTATTTTTAAAATTTAGTTTTACCTATTCCTTTTTGACTCTGTTCATCGTTTCATTTCTGAATCCTTCAATACAAGTCACCGCGTCCTCCCTCAAATCTTAATTTTCCCTCTCCTATTCTATAAATACCGTGAAATCCCTTCAAAAAAAAGAAAAAAATTCAGAAATCAAAATGTCTTCACAATATTCTTTTGTGGTTGCATTAATAGCCATTTTTTCACTCTTCATCGTCTCTCAAGCTACCGTTCCCAACTCTCAAACGTTCAAGTTCGTCAACAGTGGCGAATTCGGAAAGTCCGTTGCAGAATATAACGCCACCTACCGTTCACTCAATATTAATAATTTCCCGTTCCAGCTTTGCTTCTACAACACCACTCCAAATGCCTATTCTCTGGCATTAAGCATGGGCGACGACAGCGACCGTCGCTGGGTCTGGGAAGCTAACAGGGGTAACCTAGTCGGAGAAAATGCTAGTTTTTCATTAGGAAAAGATGGGAATCTTGTGTTAGCTGAATCCAATGGAGATATCGTATGGCAAACTGCAACAGCCAACAAAGGTGTGGTTGGCTTCAAGATATTGCCCACAGGTAATACAATTAACCATGTCCATGTCCAGACTTTACCGGAATTTTCTTTTTCATCATTCATTACCCTTTAATTCTATTATTCGCCTAATTAAATCCCGTTAAATTTTCAAATAGATGAAATTTAATTATTATTATAAAATTTAGGATGTTGGACCCAATAACTCTACAAGATTAAATTGTCACCGATCTAATTTATACTTTAATATGATATCATTTGTTTTGGATATAAATTTTCACGATTTTGTTAGAACCCAAAAGGTAGCAAGACACCATAATCGCTAACTAGGTCATTACATTTTAATATAATATTATTAGTTTTAGCTTAAATGCTCATAGTTTTGTTAGTTTTGTTTTTAGGTAAAAATCTAAAAGGCTACAAGACACTATAATCGAGCTAGATCATCATGAGGTTTTCTACCACACATCTTACACAAGCCTACTACTCAACTCTCGAACCTTAAGTTTTGATACCACTCGTTGGACTTGATAATTCCATAAAATTAGACTGTCATCCATTTAATTCTTAGTTTAATATGATACTGTCCGTGTTAGGTCTAATCCCTTATAATTTTACATAAAAGGCCTCATATTAATACTTATCCTTACATGCTAAACAATTTTAACATGATATTCAAATATGAGACTTAGATTGATATACTGCTTGTTTGATGATCTAATTACTGCTTAAGTTTTTTTTAAAAAATATTTTTAATGATGTACACTGGCAGGTAACATGGTTCTTTATGATTCCAACGACAACTTCCTTTGGGAAAGTTTCAATTCGCCGACTGATACACTTGTTGTTGGGCAATCTCTTGGGGTTGGAGGCTCGACTTTTCTAGCAAGTCGGGCTTCTTCTTCTCAAACTGTAAACGGGAAATACAGCTTGATGTTGGAGTCTCAAAGGCTGGTGGTTTACAGAGACGACAAGAATTCTCCCACTGTATGGATTCAAATTGGAAGAGGTATTTTGGAGTACGTCAGATTTAACTCTGACCCAAGAACACATTCATTGAGATTCGATTACAAAATTGCCAATTCTTCAACTAATGGAGCTGCCATTATAGCATCTCCTACTTTCAACACTTCTTTAACTTACCTTCGTTTGGGAATTGATGGAAACATGAAAGCTTTCACCTACAATACAAGTTCTTGGACTCAAACCTACAGTTTATTCATCAACTAAACTTTGTTATAATTAGTTATAATATATTATATATATATATATATATATATATATTATTATAGGTAACTTATTTCTTTGTCATTTATACGAGTATAATACATTTTTATATTTCATACATACATTGATTCGACGAAAATCGGTCTGACGTCACGTATTGACGTGGTCTGATGGTCTCTTGTCAAAATATCTCTGCCTAGGTGGCTATTTTGTTGGTGTTTGATGAAGATTTCCTCCGTGAATATCTGCAAAACAGAGAAGTTCGAAGCGGAGGGTGAGGGATCTCTGATGAACCCTCCGAAGATTGAGTCAGTATTTTGAATATCTAACTAGAGAGATGTATGAATTTGACAGAGCGTTTGTTGAGTTATCTGACTTTACCTTTAATCCTCACGAGGGGTATTTATAGGAGTAAACAACCTTGAGAAATAGGTACGTAATGAAGAATCTGATAGTTGTCAGATTCTGAAATATCCCACGGCTTCCGCAAAATCCCCACTGTTGTAGGGATATTCTGTGAGATATTTTTAACCGAATGATCTTTGGTCAATAGATATTTTTTGGGGAATATTCTTGAAGAACTTTGACTAGCTGGTAGTCAGGATATCGGAGAAGTAGATAACCCGAGGTGATACCCCGAGTTTCGGAGCTTTGCGTAGCTAAGTCGTGGACCCTGCCATGAACGGACACGTCAGATTTCTCACTCCACGTCACCATAGGACATTTTTGTACTTCTCAGTGGCCTCTCGTTGATACGCGAAAATCGTATCACCTTTTTAGCATACTTTTATGTATGATTTCCGGTGAAATTGAGGGAAAAGTGATCTTAATTGTTTGTTAATTACTCAATTTCATGGTTTTTATGATTTTGGAAGTGTCAGGTGAAAAGTAGATGAAAATAACAAATTTTGGGGCAAAAACGCAATTTTTGGAAATGTTGACTTGGTCAAAGGGTCAGGACGGGCGTCCCGACCCAGTCAAACCGCCGGGACGGGCGTCCCGACCTGGTCAACAGATCAGGACGGACGTCCCGAACCCCCAGATCCAGTCCCACATCGAATTTTTGATGAAAAATCACCCCGGAAAGCTGCTATAAATACCCCAGGCCTCCAGCAGTTGAAATCATTCCTCTCCACTCGATCTGAGTCATTTAGTGGTTTCAGTGTACACTTCTCCAGTACACAACTCACTCAGAGACTCGGATCTCAGTTTTCTTTCTTCTTAGTGTTTTGTTTTAGTTTTGAGAAATAGTCTCAGATCTTAGGCTTACATAGATAGGTTCGCTTCTGGTATTCATAGAATACCCGGGATTTCGTTAGGAGATCCTAAGAGGGCTCTAGGCGTTCGAAGAGTCAGTCCACATGGCTGAGCTTAAGTTGGGTATTAAGGTAAAGCCCAGTTACTAGGCTGAGGAAGCGTCCTCCGAAGGTTTTGGTGAGCAGAGTCAGGGCGAGCAATACGACATATACAGCAGTACGCTCCGTCGGCGAGACTACGTAAAGGGTGATTTCTTTATGGGATCAGTCCCCATGTCCCTCTCTTATATGTTGTTATTGTGTTGTTCTAAATATCGATTATGAATACGAGATTACGATTTTTATGAATATTTGTTTTATATGTTGACGTTGTTATGTTTTTCCGGAAATAGCCACCTGCTAAATATTCACTATGTCTGCATGTTTAATGTGCTCTTTTAAACTAAAGTTAGGGTTATAGACAATTCCTAACCACGGTCTAATCATAACCTGTTTAGTTTAACAGGCATCAATTAGTATTGGTGTCTGCCATGCTAGATAAAATAACATGCTGAACACCCTGCATGTTAAAGTAGTCTAGGTAGGGGCCGAGCTGAGTCCGATTATGCCGGCGGCTAGGGCAAGCGGTATGATCCCCGAAGTGACATAGGGTTTTCATGGATGCCTTCATCCCGAACCGTGAGTAGGGCCGTCATTAAGGTAGGGCAGTTTATTAGAGACCTCGGATGTGGTACGCCTTTAGACACAGAACATAGTTGCAATCCAGGCTAAGATGCATCTAAAATTCTCGAAGATAGGTCAATCAACATGTAGGAACAGTATAACATAGAATCGGGACTCATCTATAAAACACTTCTAGGATTAATTAGACTTAAACCTAGTGGAGAATGAATCACCCTCTCATCAAAGTATTTGATGAAGATTGCATAACTGGATCATAAGATAGGAGTTAGGATAAAAGGCTAGTTACTACTAAGCCGTTGCCACTTCCCTGGGAGTACGATAATTAACTTAATAAAATCGTAGATACTTTCCAACAGACTAGCTACACGATAGGTACTCTGCTTTAGGTTCTGGCTGATTAAGTGACACCATAGAGACTAAATGTGACAATTAGTCAATCACGGTCCTTAATTATTCATAATCAACATAGGGTAAAATAACACCTATTTAGCACATTGGTCGGAAACCCCATCACTCGTCGAAGTGGAAGAGTGACTTTTCTTTAAATTGACGTAACTGAAAATCCATTGTTCTTCGGGCTGTTTGTCTTGTCATTAACTCAAAGTGAGCGTAGATTGCATGACTGACTCTGAAATTCGCAAGTTCCATGATTAACTCCGGAATCCAATTTCGAGGATGGCTCAAAGTGAGGATGGGCTTCCATGGTTAACTCTGGAATCCAATTTCAAGGTTGGCTCGAAGTGAGGATGAATTCCATGAATAACTGAAATCCAATTTCGAGGTTAGCTCGAAGTGAGGATGGATTTCCTGAATAACTAAGTCCAATTTCGAGGTTGACTCGAAGTGAGTATGGACTCCCAGAATAATTGAAGTCCAATTTCGAGGTTGGCTCGAAGTGAGGATGGATTTCCTGAATAATTGAAGTCCAATTTCGAGGTTGGCTCGAAGTGAACATGGATTCCCTGAACAATTGAAGCCCAATTTTGAGGTTAGCTCGAAGTGAGGATGAGCTCCTTGAATAATCCAATTTCGAGGTTGGCTCGAAGTGAACATGAATTCTTCGAACGATTGAAGCCCAATTTCGAGGTTAGCTCGAAGTGAGGATGGGTTCCTTGAATAATCCAATTTCGAGGTTGGCTCGAAGTGAACATGGATTCGATGAGTAACTCCGAGACTTTAGAACTACGAGATTAACTCAGAGGTAATTTACATAATTTTTCCAAGTTTAACTCGGTACTTCGGAACAACGAGATTAACTCAGTGGTAATCATAAATTTTCCCAAGTGATGAACGCTTCTGAATTTGTAGCTTCACATTTTGGATGAATTCATTCAAATTGTTGCCGATGAACCTTCCGGAGAAACTGCATTCTCCATTATCTTCTTCTTTTGTTCAATTGTATTTCTGAAATGTTGCAATGTTTTTTTATTCAACAAACGTTCGACTTTGTCGGCAACTCTTCCTTACTCATGGTTTCCTTATCACAACGATTAATCCCAATCTTCCAATCATTAACCACTAATTTACGATTAGTAAATTGATTAGTGAGCAGAGGAAAACATATCATTGGTTTACAACACCATGTACTTTCAGGTATCGAATTCCATCCACAATGAGTTAAAAACCCATCAACTAAAAAATTGCGCCATTGTTGTCTTCCGTAATCATGGATTTTCTCAACTGTTTTTTTGAGATAATGAATTCCAGAGGGGTATGCAGTGAATCTCTAAAGGAGATGATCTCAGATGGTGTTAGAGCCGTTGGGTACTCTTCTTACAAAAGAGTTTGCCAGCAGGGTTTATCAGAAGCCAGTTTAGCAGATGCCTTGGATA
Organism: Asclepias syriaca; assembly: GCA_027405835.1. Classification (NCBI taxonomy): domain Eukaryota; kingdom Viridiplantae; phylum Streptophyta; class Magnoliopsida; order Gentianales; family Apocynaceae; genus Asclepias; species Asclepias syriaca. Next base: position 11,993,804 of record CM049930.1, read on the forward strand.
AAACCTTGGATGAAACTGTAGGTATCTCAGAAGGTGACTTGAACGAGGATTCACTTTTAATCTACTGGAATAGTGATGAGATTATCAATCTTGATGATTTGTAGTGAAATGATTCCATTTGATTTTTTTTAAATTTAGGAACGCATGATGTTAGAATCAGGATGAAAGCCATTGGCATAAGTGTGTCCCTTACCTCTACTCCCAAGGAAGTGGCAACGGCTTAGTAGTAACTAGCCTTTTATCCTAACTCCTATCTTATGATCCAGTTATGCAATCTTCATCAAATACTTTGATGAGAGGGTGACTCATTCTCCACTAGGTTTAAGTCTAATTAATCCTAGAAGTGTTTTATAGATGAGTCCTGATTCTATGTTATACTGTTCCTATATGTTGATTGACCTATATTCGAATATTTTAGATGCATCTTAGCCTGGATTGCAACTATGTTCTGTGTCTAAAGGCGTACCACATCCGAGGTCTCTAATAAACCGCCCTACCTTAATGACGGCCCTACTCACGGTTTGGGACGAAGGCATCCATGAAAGCCCTATGTCACTTCGGGGATCATACCGCTTGCCCTAGCCGCCGGCATAATCGGAGTCAGCTCGGCCCCTACCTAGACTACTTTAACAGGCAGGGTGTTCAGCAGGTTATTTTATCTAGCATCGCAGACACCAATACTAATTGATGCCTGTTAAACTAAACAGGTTATGATTAGACCGTGGTTAGGAATTGTCTATACCTCTAACTTTAGTTTAAAAGAGCACATTAAACATGCAGACATAGTGAATATTTAGCAGGTGGCTATTTCTGAAAAAACATAACAACGTCAACATATAAAACAACAATTCATAAACATCGTAATCTCGTATTCATAATAAGTATTTAGAACAAAACAATAACAACATATAAGAGAGGGACATGGGGACTGATGCCATAAAGAAATCACCCTTTACGTAGTCTCACCGACGGAGCGTACTGCTGTATATGTCGTATTGCTCGCCCTAACTCTGCTCGCCAGAACCTTCGGAGGACGCTTCCTCAGCCTAGTAACTAGGCTTTACCTTAATACCCAGCTTAAGCCTAGCCCTGTGGACTGACTCTTCGAACGCCTAGAGCCCTCTTAGGATCTCCTAACGAAATCCAGGGTATTCTATGAATACCAGAAACGAACCTATCTATAGAAGCCTAAGATCTGAGACAATTTCTCAGAAACTAAAACAAAACACTAATAAGAAAGAAAACTGAGATCCGAGTCTCTGAGTGAGTTGTGTACTGGAGAAGTGTACACTGGAAACCACTAAATGACTCAGATCGAGTGGAGAGGAATGATTTCAACTGCTGGAGGCCTGGGGTATTTAGAGCAGCTTCCCGGGGTGATTTTTCATCAAACATTTGATGTGGGACTGGTTCTGGGGGTTCGAGACGCCCGTCCTGACCCTTTGACCAAGTCAACATTTCCAAAAATTACGTTTTTGCCCCAAATTTTGCTGTTTTCGTCTACTTTTCACCTGACACTTCCAAAATCATAAAAACCGTGAAATTGAGTAATTAACAAACAATTAAGATCACTTTTCCCTCAATTTCACCCGAAATCATACATAAAAACATGCTAAAAAGGTGATACGATTTTCGCGTATCATTAAGGAAGAAGAAACAAACCACGGATAAGGCAGTTATGGAGGAACAGCGTGAAATTCAACTTGAACCTGCCTAGAATCCAGTGGTAATGGCAGATGATAGGGACCATGCTATTCGGTAGTATGTAATCCCTATGTTTAATGAATTGAACCCAAGTATTGTGCGACCGGAGATTGCCGCAGCACAGTTCGAGTTGAAACCAGAATGTTTCAAATGTTGCAAACAGTAGGGCAGTTTGGTGGATTACCTGCTGAAGATCCACACTTGCACCTACGTTTATTTATGGAAGTAAGCGACTGTTTTAAGTTACCAGGGGTGACAGACGATGCTTTGAGGCTGAAATTGTTTCCGTATTCCCTGAGAGATAAAGCTAGAGCATGGTTTAACTCTCTACCCTCTGGTAGTGTAACTACATGGCAACAGCTTACTGAGAGATTTCTAATGAAATATTTTCCTCCTACGAAAAATGCTAGGTTAAGAAACGAAATTACCTCTTTTCATCAATCAGAAGAAGAATCATTATACCAGGAATGGGAAAGATTCAAGGAATTGTTAAGAAGATGCCCACATCAAGGAATCCCACACTGTATTTGATGCGATTCCGGTTGACGTGCTAAATAGGTGTTATTTACCCTATGTTGATTATGAATAATTAAGGACTGTGATTGACTAATTGTCACATTTAGTCTCTATGGTGTCACTTAATCAGCCAGAACCTAAGGCAGAGTACCTATCGTGTAGCTAGTCTGTTGGAAAGTATCTACGATTTTATTAAGTTAATTATCGTACTCCCAAGGAAGTGGCAACGGCTTAGTAGTAACTAGCCTTTTATCCTAACTCCTATCTTATGATCCAGTTATGCAATCTTCATCAAATACTTTGATGAGAGGGTGACTCATTCTCCACTAGGTTTAAGTCTAATTAATCCTAGAAGTGTTTTATAGATGAGTCCTGATTCTATGTTATACTGTTCCTATATGTTGATTGACCTATATTCGAATATTTTAGATGCATCTTAGCCTGGATTGCAACTATGTTCTGTGTCTAAAGGCGTACCACATCCGAGGTCTCTAATAAACCGCCCTACCTTAATGACGGCCCTACTCACGGTTTGGGACGAAGGCATCCATGAAAGCCCTATGTCACTTCGGGGATCATACCGCTTGCCCTAGCCGCCGGCATAATCGGAGTCAGCTCGGCCCCTACCTAGACTACTTTAACAGGCAGGGTGTTCAGCAGGTTATTTTATCTAGCATCGCAGACACCAATACTAATTGATGCCTGTTAAACTAAACAGGTTATGATTAGACCGTGGTTAGGAATTGTCTATACCTCTAACTTTAGTTTAAAAGAGCACATTAAACATGCAGACATAGTGAATATTTAGCAGGTGGCTATTTCTGAAAAAACATAACAACGTCAACATATAAAACAACAATTCATAAACATCGTAATCTCGTATTCATAATAAGTATTTAGAACAAAACAATAACAACATATAAGAGAGGGACATGGGGACTGATGCCATAAAGAAATCACCCTTTACGTAGTCTCGCCGACGGAGCGTACTGCTGTATATGTCGTATTGCTCGCCCTAACTCTGCTCGCCAGAACCTTCGGAGGACGCTTCCTCAGCCTAGTAACTAGGCTTTACCTTAATACCCAGCTTAAGCCTAGCCCTGTGGACTGACTCTTCGAACGCCTAGAGCCCTCTTAGGATCTCCTAACGAAATCCAGGGTATTCTATGAATACCATAAACGAACCTATCTATAGAAGCCTAAGATCTGAGACAATTTCTCAGAAACTAAAACAAAAACACTAATAAGAAAGAAAACTGAGATCCGAGTCTCTGAGTGAGTTGTGTACTGGAGAAGTGTACACTGGAAACCACTAAATGACTCAGATCGAGTGGAGAGGAATGATTTCAACTGCTGGAGGCCTGGGGTATTTAGAGCAGCTTCCCGGGGTGATTTTTCATCAAACATTTGATGTGGGACTGGTTCTGGGGGTTCGAGACGCCCGTCCTGACCCTTTGACCAAGTCAACATTTCCAAAAATTACGTTTTTGCCCCAAATTTTGCTGTTTTCGTCTACTTTTCACCTGACACTTCCAAAATCATAAAAACCGTGAAATTGAGTAATTAACAAACAATTAAGATCACTTTTCCCTTAATTTCACCCGAAATCATACATAAAAACATGCTAAAAAGGTGATACGATTTTCGCGTATCATTAAGGAAGAAGAAACAAACCACGGATAAGGCAGTTATGGCGGAACAGCGTGAAATTCAACTTGAACCTGCCTAGAATCCAGTGGTAATGGCAGATGATAGGGACCATGCTATTCGGTAGTATGTAATCCCTATGTTTAATGAATTGAACCCAAGTATTGTGCGACCGGAGATTGCCGCAGCACAGTTCGAGTTGAAACCAGAATGTTTCAAATGTTGCAAACAGTAGGGCAGTTTGGTGGATTACCTGCTGAAGATCCACACTTGCACCTACGTTTATTTATGGAAGTAAGCGACTGTTTTAAGTTACCAGGGGTGACAGACGATGCTTTGAGGCTGAAATTGTTTCCGTATTCCCTGAGAGATAAAGCTAGAGCATGGTTTAACTCTCTACCCTCTGGTAGTGTAACTACATGGCAACAGCTTACTGAGAGATTTCTAATGAAATATTTTCCTCCTACGAAAAATGCTAGGTTAAGAAACGAAATTACCTCTTTTCATCAATTAGAAGAAGAATCATTATACCAGGAATGGGAAAGATTCAAGGAATTGTTAAGAAGATGCCCACATCAAGGAATCCCACACTGTATTTGATGCGATTCCGGTTGACGTGCTAAATAGGTGTTATTTACCCTATGTTGATTATGAATAATTAAGGACTGTGATTGACTAATTGTCACATTTAGTCTCTATGTTGTCACTTAATCAGCCAGAACCTAAGGCAGAGTACCTATCGTGTAGCTAGTCTATTGGAAAGTATCTACGATTTTATTAATTTAATTATCGTACTCCAGGGAAGTGGCAACGGCTTAGTAGTAACTAGCCTTTTATCCTAAATCCTATCTTATAATCCAGTTATGCAATCTTCATCAAATACTTTGATGAGAGGGTGATCCAATCTCCACTAGGTTTAAGTCTAATTAATCCTAAAAGTGTTTTAAAGATGAGTTCTTATTCTATGTTATACTGTTCCTATATGTTGATTGACCTATATTCGAGTGTTTTAGATATATCTTAGCCTGGAATGCAACTATGTTCTGTGTCTAAAGGTGTACCACATCTGAGGTCTCTACACTACCGCCCCATCGTTAAGGTAAACGGCCCTACTCACGGCCCGGACTAAAGTCAGCAATGAACGGTACCCTATGTCACTTCGGGGTCATGCTGCTCGTCGCAAAACCGCCGGCATAATTCTCTACTCAGCCTACCTAGACTACTCTAACAAACAAGGTGTTCCGTTGGTTATTTTATCTAGTATGGCAGACACCAATACTAATTGATGCCTGTTAAACTAAACAGGTTATGAATAGACCGTTAGGAATTGTCTATAACCCTAGTTTTAGTTTAAAGAGACTTACATTAGACATGCAGACATAATGAATATTTAGCAGTGGCTATTTCCAAAAACATAAAAACTTCAACATATAACACAACTATTCATAAAATCGTAATCTGATATTCATAATTCATATTTAGAACAAAGCAATAACACATATAAGAGAGGGACATGGGGACCGATGCCATAAAGAAATCACCCTTTACGAAGTCTCGCCTACGAGCGTACTGCTGTATATGTCGTATTGCTCGCCTGACTCTGCTCACCAGAACCTTCGGAGGACGCTTCCTCAGCCTAGTAGCTAGACTTTACCTTACGTCCTGGGCTTAAGCCTAGCCCTGTGGACTGACTCTTCGAACGCCTAGAGCTCTCTTAGGATCTCCTAACGAAATCCCGGGTATTCTATGAATACCAGAAACGAACCTATCTATAGAAACCTAAGATCTGAGACTATTTCTCAGAAACTAAAACAAACACTAATAAGAAAGAAAACTGAGATCCGAGTCTCTGAGTGAGTTGTGTACTGGAAAATTGTACACTGGAAACCACTTAATGACTCAGATCGAGTGGAGAGGGATGAATTCAACTGCTGGAGGCCTGGGGTATTTATAGCAGCTTCCCGGAGTGAAAATCTCTGAAAAATTCGATGTGGGACAGCTTCTGGCGGCTCGGGACGCCCGTCCTGATTCGTTGACCAGGTTCGGGACGCCCGTCCTGGCGGTTTGACTGGGTCGGGACGCCCGTCCTGGGTTCGGGACGCCCGTCCCGGACCTTTGACCGGGTCAACATTTCCAAAAATTGCGTTTTTGCCCCAGAATTTGCTGTTTTCGTCTACTTTTCACCTGACACTTCCAAAATCATAAAAACCGTGAAATCAAGTAAATAGTAAACAATTAATGTCAATTTACTCTCAATTTCACATTAAAACATATATAAAAACATGCTAAAAATGTGATACGATTTTCGCGTATCAGATAACCCCACACTTAGCTTTTTGCTTGTCCTCAAGCAAAGTCTACATGGAGTTAGTGATTTTAAACCGTAGTGCAGTCACTTAAATTCCTATCATGTTTTTATTCCAAAAATTCTTCAGACAATTCTTAACACAGGTCTGATGGTTAGGTTGCTATGACAAGGTCTCAATGTTTCTAGTAGTTGTTATGATCAGGCAGAAAACAAATCAACAACTAGGTTGGACTTTTTTCTTAGTCACAGGGTCTTCCTGATGTGTAGTGTGTGTACTAGTCTAGACCAGATAGTCAACACAATGAACTCTTATCTTAACTGCTACCAGATAATACTTCGACCTATCGCTAGACATACACTGACAACAGATAACTTTCTGAGTTCTGAGCTTTGGTGATCAGATTTTTAATGTTTTAGCACTTAGTTATTTTCTTTATAGATTCAGGGTATTTCGAGTTGCTTAGAACACGTCAACTTCAACTACCCATGTAGCGAGTCCCACTCCGATGACTCCCAGATCTACACGACCTTAGGGCATCAGGCTTTAAGTTCCCCGAAGGAGTGGTGCTCGAGTAGCGAAGGCCGCTGGCAAACTACCCTATTGTAATTAACTTCCTTAATGTTCTTTTCACTTTTAGCTCAGAGTCTCATCTAGTCATTCTAACTGCCAATATATCCACAACTGGTCTAATTTTATCTAGTTAAGTCTCGAATAGGCAATTGGTTGAGGTCTCTAATCCAGACAAGGTTGTGCTCAGTTATCAGGAATTCCCTATTCCTAATCAATTAGTCCAAGATAGCTATCACTATCTCCTACTAACCATAACATACTACCTACATATCATAGACATAAGCAATTGTTTAACCAAGCATACTGCATTTAGAAGTCTGAAAGACGGAAAAATTTTGAAAAAATTTTGGAAGGGTGTGAAAATACGGGAAAACAAGCAAAAGCATGCGAAAATTTTTTCAAACTGCTAAGTGCACCGTGCACTGCTACCCCACCCCACACTTAAGTTTGGCACTGTCCTCAGTGTTCATGCATAGCTAATTACCCCACACTTATTTGAAAACAAGAAATAAAACACAATTAAAAGATCCTTACCCCACACTTATTCAACTAACTACGGGTAAGAAGGAACATAGAAATAACAAAAACAAGAAATAAAATGAAAGAGATACTCCCTTAGTCTGTGAAGTCCACAATCTGCTCGGACGAGTCAAACGGCTCTCTGTAAATCTTTAGGCGTTGTCCGTTTACTTTTTGAACAATACCGTCAGAATCCATGATGTCACATGCTCCGAAAGGTGATACTTCCTTGATTGTGAACGGTCCTGACCAATAGCTACGCAGCTTTCCTGGGAAAAATTTTAAACGTGAGTTGTATAAACAATACCTTATCACCTGGTTCAAAATTTTTCTGGGCTCTGAGTCGTCTGTCATGCCGGAGTTTACTTGTCATTTTGAACTGATGTGAGTTCTCATATGCTTTGAGCCTCCACTCATCCAATTCGTTGAGCTGTAAAATCCGGTGTTCCTTAGTCAAATTATCGTCGAGATTGCATTTTCGTACTGCCCAGTAAGCTTGTTTCAAGTTCAACCGGAAGGTGGCATGCTTTTCCGTAGACTAGTCGATAGGGTGAGAACCCCGTAGTGGTCTTGTATGCTGTACGGAAGGCCCATAATGCATCCTCCAGTTTATTGGCCAATCCTTACGGTTAACACCCACGGTCTTTTCTAGGATTCTCTTTATTCCCCTATTGGTTACCTCAGCCTGCCCGTTGGTTTGAGGATGGTAGGCTGTGGAAATGCGATGCTGAATTCCGTAATGCTGGAGTACTTTCTGCAATTGAGAGTTGCAGAAGTGCGTACCTCGATCACTGATTAGGGCTTTTGGACATCCAAACCTGGCGAAAATCTGCTTAAGGAATCTGCATACGGCTCGAGCATCATTAGTAGGTAGGGCCTGTGCCTCAGGCCATTTTGAAAAATATTCTACAGCTACTAAGATGTACTTCATACCAAAAGAGGAAGGAAACGGACCCATGAAATCTATACCCCATATGTCAAATATTTCTACACTTTGAATTACCTGTTGGGGTAGATTATCTCGAGAAGATATGGTTCCCGCTTTCTGACAGGCATCGCACGATCCTGTAAATGCTGCGGCGTCTTTGAATATGGTGGGCCAGTAAAAGCCTGCTTCTAATACTTTTCGGGCGTGTTGCAGCTAAGTGACCGCCTGTTGGTCCGCAGTGACAATGTTCCAGAATTTGGAAACCTTCTTCTTGAGATACACATCTTCTGATCATCTGATCTGCACATATTTTAAATAGAAAAGGATCTTCCCAATAGTAATATTTCAGGTCAGCAAAGAATTTTTTCTTTGTTGAGCAGTGATATCACTAGGGAGAGTCCGGGCTGCCAAGTAATTTGCTATATCTGCAAACCAAGGGGGTGAGAAAATAGCAAATAATGCACATAGATTCTCATCCGGAAATTTATCAGATATGATTGTCATCAATGGCTTCTAGGGTCGGATTTTCTAACCTAGACAAATGGTCTGCGGCTAAGTTTTCTGCCCCTTTCTTATCCCGGATTTCTATGTCAAATTCTTGAAGCAATAAAACCCATCTAATCAATCTTGGTTTTGCGTCGGTTTTATTAAACAAGTATTTTAGTGCCGAATGATCAGTATAAACAATAGTTTTAGACAGACTAGATAGGATCGAAACTTATCAAATGCATATACTACTGCTAATAATTCCTTTTCTGTCGTAGTGTAATTTTCCTGAGCATCAGTTAAGGTTTTACTAGCATAATATATTACATGAAACTTCTTATCATGTCTTTGTCCTAAAACTACTCCTACTGCATAGTCACTAGCATCACACATAAGCTCAAAAGGTAGACTCCAATCAGGTGATGTCATGATAGGTGCAGTAGTTAAGAGTTCCTTAAGTCTATTAAAAGCTTTTAGACATTTTCATCAAAGACAAATGGAACATCTTTTCCGAGTAAATTGGTCAACGGCCTGGCTATTAATGAAAAATCTTTTATGAACCTACGATAAAAGCCAGCGTGTCCCAAAAAACTCCTAACGGCTCTCACATTTTTGGGAGGAGGTAGTTTTGAAATACTTCAATTTTTGCCTTATCTACTTCCATACCTAGGTGTGAGATCTTATGTCCTAAAACGATTCCCTCTTTTACCATGAAGTGGCATTTTTCCCAATTTAAAACCAGGTTAGATTTTATACAACGTTTCAACATTAACTCCAAGTTCTTTAGACAAACCTCAAATGATTACCAAAAACAGAAAAGTCATCCATAAATACTTCCATAGATTTTCCTAACATGTCCTCAAAGATAGCAGTCATACAACGTTGAAATGTAGCAGGTGCATTACACAAACCAAAAGGCATCCTTCTATATGCAAATGTTCCAAAGGGCATGTGAATGTGTTTTATGCTGGTCCTCAGGGGAAATAGGAATTTGAAAATAACCAGAAAACCCATCAAGAAAGCAATAAAACATGTCCAGATAATCTTTCTAACATTTGGTCAATAAAAGGAAGGGGAAAGTGATCTTTTCGTGTGGCCGTATTTAATTTTCTATAGTCTATGCATACACGATGACCAGTTACAGTTCTTGTAGGGATTAGTTCATTATGCTCATTCCTAACAACTGTTATACCGCCTTTCTTAGGTACTACCTGCACCGGGCTTACCCACTCACTATCTGAGATAGGGTAGATAAGTCCTGCATCTAACAGTTTAATGACTTCTTTCTTAACAACATCACACACATTAGGATTCAACCTCCTTTGAGGTTGCACACATGGCTTATACTCATTTTCTAGAAGAATCTTATGCGAACAAAAGCTTGGATTAATACCTGGGATATCCGCAATTTTGTAGGCAAAGGCTCTTCTATGCTTTCTGCACATGTCCACAGTCAGCTTCCTTTGTTCTGCAGTCAGATCAGCTGCAAGAATAATGGGAAGTTTCTTGTTGTCATCTAGGAATTCGTAGCACAGATGAGTGGGTAGTTCCTTCAGTTCCAAGTCTGGTGGATCTTCAAACGAGGTTCGCTCTTTCTTCATCTCATCATCACCTATCTCAGTGAAACTATCAGAAGTAATTTCATTTTCAGAAGAGCTAAGTTCAGACTCCTCTAATTCTAGGGAGTCCTCACTTAGAATTTGATAGTTTGAGCATAGGTCTGTCACGTTAATTGCAATCAAGTGTTCCATGGCATCCACACAAAAACAAGTATCATCTAAATGCATGGGATACCTAAGGGTCTCATTTAGATCAAAAGTGACGTCATCATTTCCTACCCTTAACTTGATTTGACCATTACTGACGTCTATTAATGCTTTTGAGGTGGCTAGAAATGGTCGACCTAGGATCAGGGGCACTCCTCCTTCCCCATTCATGTCCATGACAACGAAATCCACAGGAAATACAAATTTTCCGACCTTTACTAAGAGGTCTTCAATTATTCCCTTGGGGATTTTGACTGTCCTGTCTGCAAGTTGTATGCACATCCTAGTCGTTTTCAAATCATGCAATCCTAATTTATCAAATAAACTAGATGGCATAAGATTAATACTAGCTCCTAAGTCTGCTAATGCATGCATGTTAGTAATATTTCCAATTGTACATGGCAAGGTAAAACAACCAGGATCTTTCTGTTTAGACGGTAGTTTATTCAACAGAACCGCCGAACATTCTTCATTAAGAACCACCTTGTCCATGTCAAATTTTCTTTTATTACTAACAACTTCTTTTAAAAACTTAGCATACTTTGGCATTTCAGAAATAACATCAAGTAAAGGTAAATTAACATGAATCTGACTAAAATTCCTAAGAAACTTTTCAAATTGCTCCTTATCTTTATTGTGCATAAGTCTGGCAGGGTAAGGTACTTTTGGCCGGTACTCAGGAATAAACTCCGTCTTCCCTTTCCTTGCTACTTCGATCTCGACATCCGTCGGCGTTGGGTCCTTGGAGCCTTCTTCTGGTTCCTGCACAAGAATAGGAGGGTCAGATGGTTTGGGTGGAGATGGAGATAGAATTTTACCAGATCTTAGAGTGATGGTCTTGCATTCAGTTTGAGGGTTGGTCTCAGTGTTGCTTGGTAGCGTTCCCTGGGACCTGTGAGAGAAATGGGTGGATAGTTGACCCATCTGCCTCTCTAAAGTTTGTATAGCAGCTTGTGTGTTTCTGATTGTTTGCTCGGTCTGCTTCTGTCTATTCTCGTTCTGCTGGATTCTTTCTGCGTGAGCTTCCTGAATCTTTCTGTTGGACTCTATCATTTCCTTGTTGGAGTCGGAAATGCTCTTCAGCATGTCTCTAAATTCTTGCATGGGATCAGCTGGAACGATGTAGTTCCTTGGTGCAGGCAGAGCGACTTGCTGGTTCTGCGGATATGGCAGTTGCTGAGGTACTCTTTTCTGAAAGTTAGTAGTCCCGGGATTGTTTCTCCAACTAAATCCCGGATGGTTCTTCCAAGTGGGATTGTAGGTATTTCCTATAGGAGCAGAATTTACTGCGTCCACTTGTTCCATCTCTTCTGGGACAGTTAATATCCCATTACCATAACAATCACCACTGAAGTGTGGTCCTTGGCAAAACTCGCAGACTTGGTATACTGACTGAGTGTTTTTCCCTTGTTGGAAAGCATTCAGCTGATTAGTAATGCTGGCCTTCAGTGCCTCAAATTGATCATCAGTGGAGGTAACGACCGCATTTACTGGTTGCTTCTTAGCTCGGCCACTTGTGCGCCAATTCTTGCTGTTCCTGTAGAGTCTCTCCAGAGCGTTTCTAGCATCTACATCACTCATTCCATTGAAACCGCTCTGGGGATTGAGTCCATCGAGAATTTGCTTACCCATGTCTGACATACCCCCGTAAAATTGCTGAATCAGCAATGCCTCGGTAAGTCCATGTTGGGGGCAGAGCCTGAGTAGTTCTTTGAATCTGTCCCAAGCTTCGATCACTGTCTCATCAGCAGCCTGAGTGAAACTAGACAGAGCCCTTCGATATTCTAGGACTCTTGCTGCAGAGTAGTACTCTTCTAGGAAGGCTTTGCTTAACTCGTCCCAAGAGGTGATGGAAATTAGTAGGTAGCTGGGCCAACCATCTCTTAGCTCTGTCCCTAAGTGAGTAGGGAAAAAGGTTGAGTTTGGTTATTTCTGCAGTATGATCTCCCTTGAGGCCTTCGCAGAGAGAAGAGAAATCAGATAGGTGTTCCAGCGGATTCTCGGCTGCAGTTCCTCCAAACTGAACTCGATTTATAATCAGCTGGATCACATTAGGTTTAAGATCATAGCGAGGGTTCCCAGGGATTCGGATGGCAGATGAGACTGGGATAGTCTGTGGCTGGATGTAGGATTCTAGGGTAGGTCTTTCAGCAGCCATTTCTGTTCTTCGCCTATTAGCTGTGCGAATGATTCGTTCAGGATTCTCAACTGGTGTTTCAAGGTTAGCTTCTGAAGATCGAGTCATGCAACTACAGAGAAGAACACGTTTTAGCCTGAGCAAACTGGTTAGTGGGGTTACAGGGAGAGTGAAAACTTAAAAAAAACTTGGAAGAAAGAGAAAACAAAACAATACAACTATTCAAAAGAAGAAAACACAAAGGATAGGGAAAAGAGAATAACTTACCATTTAAACAAGAAAAAGTACAATTTTTTTCGGATTTTTAGATTTTAAAAAAAAAATTTCTTTTAATATTTTGAAAGCACGTAAATTCCCTCAATATGGTTCTAGAATAATTTTCTAAAATTTGATTATCCTAAATGTCTTAATTTCAGATAACATCTAAAATTAATTAGTTATGATAATCCTATATTTCGGAAACTGATTGTCTAACTGGTATAACATAAGTGTTAGTCTAAGGTCTAGATTACTACCGTTACCTATCATAAGCCTCTAGAATTTTGATCAGGAATCCTAAATTCATTATGATATTTCCCCGGCAACGGCGCCAAAAATCTGATGCGATTCCGGTTGACGTGCTAAATAGGTGTTATTTTACCCTATGTTGATTATGAATAATTAAGGACTGTGATTGACTAATTGTCACATTTAGTCTCTATGGTGTCACTTAATCAGCCAGAACCTAAGGCAGAGTACCTATCGTGTAGCTAGTCTATTGGAAAGTATCTACGATTTTATTAATTTAATTATCGTACTCCCAGGGAAGTGGCAACGGCTTAGTAGTAACTAGCCTTTTATCCTAACTCCTATCTTATAATCCAGTTATGCAATCTTCATCAAATACTTTGATGAGAGGGTGATCCATTCTCCACTAGGTTTAAGTCTAATTAATCCTAAAAGTGTTTTAAAGATGAGTTCTGATTCTATGTTATACTGTTCCTATATGTTGATTGACCTATATTCGAGTGTTTTAGATATATCTTAGCCTGGAATGCAACTATGTTCTGTGTCTAAAGGTGTACCACATCTGAGGTCTCTACACTACCGCCCCATCGTTAAGGTAAACGGCCCTACTCACGGCCCGGACTAAAGTCAGCAATGAACGGTACCCTATGTCACTTCGGGGTCATGCTGCTCGTCGCAAAACCGCCGGCATAACTCTCTACTCAGCCTACCTAGACTACTCTAACAAACAAGGTGTTCCGTTGGTTATTTTATCTAGTATGGCAGACACCAATACTAATTGATGCCTGTTAAACTAAACAGGTTATGAATAGACCGTGGTTAGGAATTGTCTATAACCCTAGTTTTAGTTTAAAAGAGACTTACATTAGACATGCAGACATAATGAATATTTAGCAGGTGGCTATTTCCGGAAAAACATAAAAACTTCAACATATAACACAACTATTCATAAAATCGTAATCTGATATTCATAATTCATATTTAGAACAAAGCAATAAACATATAAGAGAGGGACATGGGGACCGATGCCATAAAGAAATCACCCTTTACGAAGTCTCGCCTACGGAGCGTACTGCTGTATATGTCGTATTGCTCGCCCTGACTCTGCACCAGAACCTTCGGAGGACGCTTCCTCAGCCTAGTAGCTAGACTTTACCTTACGTCCTGGGCTTAAGCCTAGCCCTGTGGACTGACTCTTCGAACGCCTAGAGCTCTCTTAGGATCTCCTAACGAAATCCCGGGTATTCTATGAATACCAGAAACGAACCTATCTATAGAAACCTAAGATCTGAGACTATTTCTCAGAAACTAAAACAAACACTAATAAGAAAGAAAACTGAGATCCGAGTCTCTGAGTGAGTTGTGTACTGGAAAATTGTACACTGGAAACCACTTAATGACTCAGATCGAGTGGAGAGGGATGAATTCAACTGCTGGAGGCCTGGGGTATTTATAGCAGCTTCCCGGAGTGAAAATCTCTGAAAAATTCGATGTGGGACAGCTTCTGGCGGCTCGGGACGCCCGTCCTGATTCGTTGACCAGGTTCGGGACGCCCGTCCCGGTTCAGGAAGCCCGTCCTGGCGGTTTGACTGGGTTCGGGACGCCCGTCCCGGACCTTTGACCGGGTCAACATTTCCAAAAATTGCGTTTTTGCCCCAGAATTTGCTGTTTTCGTCTACTTTTCAACTGACACTTCCAAAATCATAAAAACCATGAAATCAAGTAAATAGTAAACAATTAATGTCAATTTACTCTCAATTTCACATTAAAACATATATAAAAACATGCTAAAAATGTGATACGATTTTCGCGTATCAGTATTCAAATGGAAACATTTTACAACGGGTTGAATGCACACACACACGAATGATAGTTGATGCTTCAGCAAATGGTGCATTATTGGCTAAAACATACAATGAAACTTATGAATTAATCGAGAGAATAGCCAATAACAACTATCAATGGCCTACAACAAGACTGCCAAGCGGAAGAAAGGTGGCTGGAGTGTTGGAATTAGACCCAATAACTTCACTTTCAGCCCAAGTATCATCCATGTCTAATATGCTGAAAACACTGATTTTTGGCGCCGTTGCCGGGGAAATATCATAATGAATTTAGGATTCCTGATCAAAATTCTAGAGAATTATGATAGGTAGCGGTAGTAACCTAGACCTTAGACCTAACACTTATTTTCTACTAGTTAGACAATCAATTTCTGAAATATAGGATTATCATAACTAATTAATTTTAGATATTATCTGAAATTAAGACACTTAGGATAATCAAATTTTAGAAAATCATTCTAAAACCATATTGAGGAAATTTAACTGCTTTCGAAAAAAAAGAAAAAAAAATTTAACTTTTAAAACCCGGAAAAAATGTATTTTTCTTGCTCAATGGTAAGTTGTTTTTTTTTCCTATATCTTGTTCTTTCTTAGTTGTTTTCCTAGTTGTACATTTGTTGCTCTTTTTCGTGTTTTTCTTTTATTATTTAATTTCGAAGAAATAAAAATGGAAATGAGGATAAAATATATTTTCTTCTGAGTTGTAAAATTTGGCTTAGATTTTTTTGGGAAGAAGAAACTCCATTTAGAATTTTCTTAGAGTCATACCGGTTTTATTAGGACGAGTTATGAAATAATTTTCCTTAATAGCCAGACCTTGAATGTTCTATTGAAAAAAGGAGTGTTCCTTTTGTTTTGCTGATAATTGCATGAGATCTTTTAAACCAAAAGGAATTACTGCACCCATTATTGCATCACCTAGTTGGAATCTGCTTGTTGAATTAATATGTGATGTAATGATGTAGTAAGAATTGTTTTAGGACAGAAACATGATAAGAAAGTTCATGTATGATAAATTCCGATCTTATCTAGTCTTGTCTAGAAACAATAGGTTACACTGATAACTCTGAGATATCTGTGTTCAATAAAACTAATGCTGAACCATAATTGATTAACTCTGAGATATCTGTGTTCAATAAATTCCGATCTTATCTAGTCTTGTCTAGAAACAATAGGTTACACGGATTGGGACGCCCGTCCTGATCTGTTGACCAGGTCGGGACGCCCGTCCTGACCCTTTGACCAAGTCAACATTTCCAAAAATTTCGTTTTTGCCCCAAAATTTGCTGTTTTCGTCTACTTTTCACCTGACACTTCCAAAATCATAAAAACCATGAAATTGAGTAATTAACAAACAATTAAGATCACTTTTCCCTCAATTTCACCCGAAATCATACATAAAAACATGCTAAAAAGGTGATACAATTTCGGGTATCAGATAACCCCACACTTAGCTTTTTGCTGTCCTCAAGCAAAGTCTACCTGAAGTTAGTGATTTAAATCGTTAGTGCAGTCACTTAAATTCTAGTCATGTTTTTATTCCAAAAATCTTCTTCAGACAAGTCTTAACACAGGTCTACCTGGTTAGGTTGCTATGACAAGGTCTTAGATGTTTTTAGTAGCTTGTTATGATCAGGCAGAAAACAAATCAACAACTAGGGTTGAATTTTTTTTCTAGTCACAGGGTCTTCCTGATGTGTAGTGTGTTACTAGTCTAGACCAGATAGTCAACACAATGTACTCTTGTCTTAACTACTACCAGAACACTTCGACCATCGCTAGACATATTAACAGCAAACAACTTTTTGAGTTCTGAGCTTTGGTGATCAGATTTTTAATTTTAGCATTTAGTTATTTTCTTTATAGATTCAGGGTATTTTGAGTATGCTTAGGACACGTCAACTTCAACTACCCATGTAGCGAGTCCCACTCGATGACTCCCAGATCTACACGACCTTAGGGCATCAGGCTTTAAATTCCCCGAAGGAGTGGTGCTCGAGTAGCGAAGGCCGCTGGCAAACTACCCTATTTGATTAACTTCCTTTTGTTCTTTTCACTTTTAGCTCAGAGTCTCATCTAGTCATTCTAACTGCCAATATATCCACAACTGGTCTAATTTTATCTAGTTAAGTCTCGAACAGGCAATTGGTGAGGTCTCTAATCCAGACAAAGTTGTGCTCAGTTATCAGGAATTCCCTATTCCTAATCAATTAGTCAGATAGTCATCAATTATCTCCTACTAACCCATAACATACTACCTACATATCATAGACATAAGCAATTGTTTAACCAAGCACACTGCATTTAGAAGTCTGAAAGACGGAAAATTTTGAAAATTTTTGGAAGGGTGTGAAAATACGGGAAAACAAGCAAAAGCATGCGAAAAATTTTGCAAACTGCTACAGTGCACCGTGCACTGCTACCCCCACTTAAGTCTGGCACTGTCCTCAGTGTTCATGCATATCTAATTAATTACCCCACACTTATTTGAAAACAAGAAATAAAACAAAAGATTCTTACCCCACACTTATTCAACTAACTACGGGTAGATGGAATCTAGAAATACAAACAAGAAATAAATGAAAGATAAATGAAAGAGATACTCCCTTAGTCTGTGAAGTCCACAATCTGCTCGGACGAGTCAAACGGCTCTTTGTAAATCTTCAGGCGTTGTCCGTTTACTTTTTGAATAATGCCGTCAGAATCCATGATGTCACATGCTCCGAAAGGTGATACTTCCTGATCGTGAACGGTCCTGACCACAGCTACGCAGCTTTCCTGGGAAGAATTTGAAACGTGAGTTGTACAATACCTTGTCTGGTTCAAAATTTTTCTGGGCTCTGAGTCGTCTGTCATGCCGGAGTTTACTTGTCATTTTGAACTGATGTGAGTTCTCATAGGCTTTGAGCCTCCACTCATCCAATTCGTTGAGTTGTAAATCCGGTGTTCCTTAGTAAATTATCGTCGAGATTGCATTTTGCACTGCCCAGTAAGCTCTATGTCAAGTTCAACCGGAAGGTGGCATGCTTTTCCGTAGACTAGTCGATAGGGTGAGAACCCCGTAGTGGTCTTGTATGCTGTACGGAAGGCCCATAATGCATCCTCCAGTTTATTGGCCCAATCCTTACGGTTAACACCACGGTCTTTTCTAGGATTCTCTTTATTCCCCTATTGGTTACCTCAGCCTGCCCGTTGGTTTGAGGATGGTAGGCTGTGGAAATGCGATGCTGAATTCCGTATGCTGGAGTACTTCTGCAATTGAGAGTTGCAGAAGTGCGTACCTCGATCACTGATTAGGGCTTTTGGACATCCAAACCTGGCGAAAATCTGCTTAAGGAATTTACATACGGCTCTAGCATCATTAGTAGGTAGGGCCTGTGCCTCAGGCCATTTTGAAAAATATTCTACGCTACTAAGATGTACTTCATACCAAAAGAGGAAGGAAACGGACCCATGAAATCTATACCCCATATGTCAAATATTTCTACACTTTGAATTGCCTGTTGGGGTAGATATCTCGAGAAGATATGGTTCCCGCTTTCTGACAGGCATCGCACGATCCTGTAAATGCTGCGGCGTCTTTGAATATGGTAGGCTAAAAGCCTGCTTCTAATACTTTTCGGGCGGTATTAGCTGCAGCTAAGTGACCGCCTGTTGGTCCGCAGTGACAATGTTCCAGAATTTGGAAACCTTCTTCTTGAGATACACATCTTCTGATCATCTGATCTGCACATATTCGAAATAGAAAAGGATCTTCCCAATAGTAATATTTCAGGTCAGCAAAGAATTTTCTTCTTTGTTGAGCAGTGATATCACTAGGGAGAGTCCGGGCTGCCAAGTAATTTGCTATATCTGCAAACCAAGGGGGTGAGAAAATAGCAAATAATGCACATAGATTCTCATCCAGGAATTTATCAGATATGATTGTCTCATCAATGGCTTCTAGGGTCGGATTTTCTAACCTAGACAAATGGTCTGCGGCTAAGTTTTCTGCCCCTTTCTTATCCCGAATTTCTATGTCAAATTCTTGAAGCAATAAAACCCATCTAATCAATCTTGGTTTTGCGTCGGTTTTATTGAACAAGTATTTTAGTGCCGAATGATCAGTATAAACAATAGTTTTAGACAGGACTAGATAAGATCGAAACTTATCAAATGCATATACTACTGCTAATAATTCCTTTTCTGTCGTAGTGTAATTTTCCTGAGCATCAGTTAAGGTTTTACTAGCATAATATATTACATGAATTTCTTATCATGTCTTTGTCCTAAAACTACTCCTACTGCATAGTCACTAGCATCACACATAAGCTCAAAAGGTAGACTCCAGTCTGGTGACGTCATGATAGGTGCAGTAGTTAAGAGTTCCTTAAGTCTATTAAAAGCTTTTAGACATTTCTCATCAAAGACAAATGGAACATCTTTTCCGAGTAAATTGGTCAACGGCCTGGCTATTAATGAAAAATCTTTTATAAACCTACGATAAAAGCCAGCGTGTCCCAAAAAACTCCTAACGGCTCTCACATTTTTGGGAGGAGGTAGTTTTGAAATAACTTCAATTTTTGCCTTATCTACTTCCATACCTAGGTGTGAGATCTTATGTCCTAAAACATTCCCTCTTTTACCATGAAGTGGCATTTTTCCCAATTTAAAACCAGGTTAGATTTTATACAACGTTTCAACATTAACTCCAAGTTCTTTAGACAAACCTCAAATGAATTACCAAAAACAGAAAAGTCATCCATAAATACTTCCATAGATTTTCCTAACATGTCCTCAAAGATAGCAGTCATACAACGTTGAAATGTAGCAGGTGCATTACACAAACCAAAAGGCATCCTTCTATATGCAAATGTTCCAAAAGGGCATGTGAATGTAGTTTTATGCTGGTCCTCAGGGGAAAGGAATTTGAAAATAACCAGAAAACCCATCAAGAAAGCAATAAAACATGTGTCCAGATAATCTTTCTAACATTTGGTCAATAAAAGGAAGGGGAAAGTGATCTTTTCGTGTGGCCGTATTTAATTTTCTATAGTCTATGCATACACGATGACCAGTTACAGTTCTTGTAGGGATTAGTTCATTATGCTCATTCCTAACAACTGTTATACCGCCTTTCTTAGGTACTACCTGCACCGGGCTTACCCACTCACTATCTGAGATAGGGTAGATAAGTCCTGCATCTAACAGTTTAATGACTTCTTTCTTAACAACATCACACACATTAGGATTCAACCTCCTTTGAGGTTGCACACATGGCTTATACTCATTTTCTAGAAGAATCTTATGCGAACAAAAGCTTGGATTAATACCTGGGATATCTGCAATTTTGTAGGCAAAGGCTCTTCTATGCTTTCTGCACATGTCCACAGTCAGCTTCCTTTGTTCTGCAGTCAGATCAGCTGCAAGAATAATGGGAAGTTTCTTGTTGTCATCTAGGAATTCGTAGCACAGATGAGTGGGAGTTCCTTCAGCTCCAAGTCTGGTGGATCTTCAAACGAGGTTCGTTCTTTCTTCATCTCATCATCACCTATCTCAGTGAAACTATCAGAAGTAATTTCATTTTCAGAAGAGCTAAGTTCAGACTCCTCTAATTCTAGGGAGTCCTCACTTAGAACTTGATAGTTTGAGCATAGGTCTGTCACGTTAATTGCAATCAAGTGTTCCATGGCATCCACACAAAAACAAGTATCATCTAAATGCATGGGATACCTAAGGGTCTCATTTAGATCAAAAGTAATGTCATCATTTCCTACCCTTAACTTGATTTGGCCATTACTGACATCTATTAATGCTTTTGAGGTAGCTAGAAATGGTCGACCTAGGATCAGGGGCACTCCTCCTTCCCCATTCATGTCCATGACAACAAAATCCACAGGGAACACAAATTTTCCGACCTTTACTAAGAGGTCTTCAATTATTCCCTTGGGGATTTTGACTGTCCTATCTGCAAGTTGTATGCACATCCTAGTCGTTTTCAAATCATGCAATCCTAATTTATCAAATAAACTAGATGGCATAAGATTAATACTAGCTCCTAAGTCTGCTAATGCATGCATGTTAGTAATATTTCCAATTGTACATGGCAAGGTAAAACAACCTGGATCTTTCTGTTTAGACGGTAGTTTATTCAACAGAACCGCCGAACATTCTTCATTAAGAACCACCTTGTCCATGTCAAATTTTCTTTTATTACTAACAACTTCTTTTAAAAACTTAGCATACTTTGGCATTTCAGAAATAACATCAAGTAAAGGTAAATTAACATGAATCTGACTAAAATTCCTAAGAAACTTTTCAAATTGCTCCTTATCTTTATTGTGCATAAGTCTGGCAGGGTAAGGTACTTTTGGCCGGTACTCAGGAATAAACTCCGTCTTCCCTTTCCTTGCTACTTCTCATCGACATCCGTCGGCGTTGGGTCCTTGGAGCCTTCTTCTGGTTCCTGCACAAGAATAGGAGGGTCAGATGGTTTGGGTGGAGATGGAGATAGAATTTTACCAGATCTTAGAGTGATGGTCTTGCATTCAGTTTGAGGGTTGGTCTCAGTGTTGCTTGGTAGCGTTCCCTGGGACCTGTGAGAGAAATGGGTGGATAGCTGACCCATTGCCTCTCTAAAGTTTGTATAGCAGCTTGTGTGTTTCTGATTGTTTGCTCGGTCTGCTTCTGTCTATTCTCGTTCTGCTGGATTCTTTCTGCGTGAGCTTCCTGAATCTTTCTGTTGGACTCTATCATTTCCTTGTTGGAGTCGGAAATGCTCTTCAGCATGTCTCTGAATTCTTGCATGGGTCAGCTGGAACGATGTAGTTCCTTGGTGCAGGCAGAGCGACTTGCTGGTTCTGCGGATATGGCAGTTGCTGAGGTACTCTTTTCTGGAAGTTAGTAGTCCCGGGATTGTTTCTCCAGCTAAATCCCGGATGGTTCTTCCAAGTGGGATTGTAGGTATTTCCTATAGGAGCAGAATTCACTGCGTCCCTTGTTCCATCTCTTCTGGGATAGTTAATATCCCATTACCATAACAATCCCCACTGAAATGTGGTCCTTGGCAAAATTCGCAGACTTGGTATACTGACTGAATGCTTTTCCCTTGTTGGAAAGCATTCAGCTGATTAGTAATGCTGGCCTTCAGTGCCTCAAATTGATCATCAGTGGAGGCAACGACCGCATTTACTGGTTGCTTCTTAGCTCGGCCACTTGTGCGCCAATTCTTGCTGTTCCTGTAGAGTCTCTCCAGAGCGTTTCTAGCATCTACATCACTCATTCCATTGAAACCGCTCTGGGGATTGAGTCCATCAAGAATTTGCTTACCCATGTCTGACATACCCCCGTAAAATTGCTGAATCAGCAATGCCTCGGTAAGTCCATGTTGGGGGCAGAGCCTGAGTAGCTCCTTGAATCTGTCCCAAGCTTCGATCACTGTCTCATCAGCAGCTTGAGTGAAACTAGACAGAGCCCTTCGATATTCTAGGACTCTTGCTGCAGAGTAGTACTCTTCTAGGAAGGCTTTGCTTAACTCGTCCCAAGAGGTGATGGAGTTAGTAGGTAGCTGGGCCAACCATCTCTTAGCTCTGTCCCTTAGTGAGTAGGGAAAAAGGTTGAGTTTAGTTACTTCTACAGTGTGATCTCCCTTGAGGCCTTCGCAGAGAGAAGAGAAATCAGATAGGTGTTCCAGCAGATTCTCGGCTGCAGTTCCTCCAAACTGAACCCGATTTATAATCAGCTGGATCACATTCGGTTTAAGATCATAGCGAGGGTTCCCAGGGATTCGGATGGCAGATGAGACTGGGATAGTCTGTGGCTGGATGTAGGATTCAAGGGTAGGTCTTTCAGCAGCCATTTCGGTTCTTCACCTATTAGTTGTGCGAATGATTCGTTCAGGATTTTCAACTGGTGTTTCAAGGTTAGCTTCTGAAGATCGAGTTATGCAACTACATAGAAGAACACATTTTAGCCTGAGCAAACTGGTTAGTGGGGTTACAGGGAAAGTGAAAACTTAAAAATTTGGAAGAAAGAGAAAACAAAACACAATGACTATTCAAAAGGAGAAAACAAAAGATAGGGAAAAGAGAACAACTTACCATAAAACAAGAAAAAGTACAATTTTTTTCGGATTTTGAAATTTTAAAAAAAAATTTCTTTTAATATTTCGAAAGCAATTAAATTCCCTCAATATGGTTCTAGAATAATTTTCTAAAATTTGATTATCCTAAGTGTCTTAATTCTAGATAACATCTAAAATTAATTAGTTATGATAACCCAATATTTCGGAAATTGATTGCCTAACTGGTATAATATAAGTCTTCGGTCTAAAGTCTAAGTTACTACCGTTACCTATCATAGGCCTCTAGAATTTTGATCAAGAATCCTAAATTCATTATGATATTTCCCCAGCAACGGCGCCAAAAATCTGATGGGGTTTCCGGTTGACGTGCTAAATAGGTGTTATTTTACCCTATGTTGATTATGAATAATTAAGGACTGTGATTGACTAATTGTCACATTTAGTCTCTATGGTGTCACTTAATCAGCCAGAACCTAAGGCAGAGTACCTATCGTGTAGCTAGTCTGTTGGAAAGTATCTACGATTTTATTAAGTTAATTATCGTACACCTAGGGAAGTGGCAACGACTTAGTAGTAACTAGCCTTTTATCCTAACTCCTATCTTATGATCCAGTTATGCAATCTTCATCAAATACTTTGATGAGAGGGTGGCTCATTCTCCACTAGGTTTAAGTCTAATTAATCCTAGAAGTGTTTTATAGATGAGTCCTGATTCTATGTTATACTGTTCCTATATGTTGATTGACCTATATTCGAATATTTTAGATGCATCTTAGCCTAGCTTGCAACTATGTTCTGTGTCTAAAGGCGTACCACATCCGAGGTCTCTAATAAACCGCACTACTTTAATGACGGCCCTACTCACGGTTCGGGACGAAGGTATCCATGAAAGCCCTATGTCACTTCGGGGATCATACTGCTTGCCCTAGCCGCCAGCATAATCGGACTCAGCTCGGCCCCTACCTAGACTACTTTAACAGGCAGGGTGTTCAGCAGGTTATTTTATCTAGCATGGCTGACACCAATACTAATTGATGCATGTTAAACTAAACAGGTTATGATTAGACCGTGGTTAGGAATTGTCTATAACTCTAACTTTAGTTTAAAAGAGCATTTTAAACATGCAGACATAGTGAATATTTAGCAGGTGGCTATTTCCGGAAAAACATAACAACGTCAACATATAAAACAACTATTCATAAACATCGTAATCTCATATTCATAATAAGTATTTAGAACAAAACAATAACAACATATAAGAGAGGGACATGGGGACTGATGCCATAAAGAAATCACCCTTTACGTAGTCTCGCCGACGGAGCGTACTGCTGTATATGTCGTATTGCTCGCCCTGACTCTGCTCGCCAGAACCTTCGGAGGAGACTTCCTCAGCCTAGTAATTGGGCTTTACCTTAATACCCAGCTTAAGCCCAGCCATGTGGACTGACTCTTCGAACGCCTAGAGCCCTCTTAGGATCTCCTAACGAAATCCCGGGTATTCTATGAATACCAGAAACGAACCTATCTATAGAAGCCTAAGATCTGAGACTATTTCTCAGAAACTAAAACAAAACACTAATAAGAAAGAAAACTGAGATCCGAGTCTCTGAGTGAGTTGTGTACTGGAGAAGTGTACACTGGAAACCACTAAATGACTCAGATCGAGTGGAGAGGAATGATTTCAACTGTTGGAGGCCTGAGGTATTTATAGCAGCTTCCCGGGGTGATTTTTCATCAAAATTTCGATGTGGGACTGGTTCTGTGGGTTCGGGACGCCCGTCCTGACCCTTTGACCAAGTTAACATTTCCAAAAATTGCGTTTTGCCCCAAAATTTGCTGTTTTCATCTACTTTTCACCTGACACTTCCAAAATCATAAAAAACCGTGAAATTGAGTAATTAAGAAACAATTAAGATCACTTTTCCCTCAATTTCACCCGAAATCGTACATAAAAACATGCTAAAAAGGTGATATGATTTTCGCGTATCATTAAGGAAGAAGAAACAAACCACGGATAAGGCAGATATGGCGGAACTGCGTGAAATTCAACCTGAACCTGCCTACAATCCAGTGGTAATGGTAGATGATAGGTGTGAGCCCCTTTGTCCCGTTGGGGCGGGGCAGCTCTGGCGGAGGCCGGGCAAGTGTGATAGCGGCCGAGCAAGTGTGCCACGGCCGAGAAAGTGCGCAGTAGCGAATGGCTTTGGGGGTTGGCCGAGCGTCCCTTTTATAGAAGGAAGGCAAGCGTGGGCTGCGGAGTGCTGAGTGGGCTGAGGCCCAGACCCAGACGGTTGGAAACCCTAATGGGATCTGAATGGAAAGAGTCAAACCGAGAATGGATGCTTAATCCGTGAGTCAAAGATGGAAAGAGTCAAACCAAGATTGTGGCCACGATTTGTGGATCGTGTGTTGACTGACTCTAAACCCTACCCATCCCTAGTGGGCTATAAATAGGGGCAGATGGGCAAGGGAGAAGGCAGTTGGAGCGAGAGCACAACAAGAGCTAGCGAGAGCAGCGATAGCGAGCGAGAGAGATAGAGAGATAGACTAGGTTGATCTATCTTGTAGGCCATTGTGGCCGTGCAGCCTTGTGAATGGTTGCTTATACATTGTAATTCCTTACTATTTGTTCAATATAGAAAGGTTGGGTGAGTTACCCGTAATTACTGTGTCTATCTCCATACTTGTGAATTTTCCGTTGTGTGTGTGTGCGTGTACCTGTGCGTGCGCCGTACCCGTGCGAGTTGGGTTGAGTGCTTGTGGACTGGTGACCGGACCAGAAAGAGGCACTTCGTGACAATAGGGACCATGCTATTCGGTAGTATGCAATCCCTATGTTTAATGAATTGAACCCAAGTATTGTGCGACTGGAGATTGTCGCAGCACAGTTCGAGTTGAAACCAGTAATGTTTCAAATGTTGCAAATAGTAGGGCGGTTTGGTGGATTACCTGCTGAAGATCCACACTTGCACCTACGTTTATTTATGGAAGTAAGCGACTGTTTTAAGTTACCAGGGGTGACAGACGATGCTTTGAGGCTGAAATTGTTTCCATATTCCCTGAGAGATAAAGCTAGAGCATGACTTAACTCTCTACCCTCTGGTAGTGTAACTAACTACATGGCAGCAGCTTACTGAGAGATTTCTAATGAAATATTTTCCTCCTACGAAAAATGCTAGGTTAAGAAACGAAATTACCTCTTTTCATCAATCAGAAGAAGAAACATTATACCAGGCATGGGAAAGATTCAAGGAATTGTTAAGAAGATGCCCACATCAAGGAATCCCACACTGTATTCAAATGGAAACATTTTACAACGGGTTGAATGCACACACACACGAATGATAGTTGATGCTTCAGCAAAGGGTGCATTATTGGCTAAAACATACAATGAAACTTATGAATTAATCGAGAGAATAGCCAATAACAACTATCAATGGCCTACAACAAGACTGCCAAGCGGAAGAAGGGTGGCTGGAGTGTTGGAATTATACCCAATAACTTCACTTTCAGCCCAAGTATCATCCATGTCTAATATGCTGAAAACACTGATTTTTGGCGCCATTGCCGGGGAAATATCATAATGAATTTAGGATTCCTGATCAAAATTCTAGAGAATTATGATAGGTAGCGGTAGTAACCTAGACCTTAGACCTAACACTTATTTTCTACTAGTTAGACAATCAATTTCCGAAATATAGGATTATCATAACTAATTAATTTTAGATATTATCTGAAATTAAGACACTTAGGATAATCAAATTTTAGAAAATCATTCTAAAACCATATTGAGGAAATTTAACTGCTTTCGAAAAAAAAGAAAAAAAATTTTAACTTTTAAAACACGGAAAAAATGTATTTTTCTTGCTCAATGGTAAGTTGTTTTTTTTCCCTATCTCTTGTTCTTTCTTAGTTTTTTTCCTAGTTGTACATTTGTTGCTCTTTTTCGTGTTTTTCTTTTATTATTTAATTTCGCAGAAATAAAAATGGAAATGAGGATAAAATATATTTTCTTCTGAGTTGTAAAATTTTGGCTTAGATTTTTATTGGGAAGAAACTCCATTTTAGAATTTTCTTAGAGTCATACCGGTTTTATTAGGACGAGTTATGAAATAATTTTTCCTTAATAGTCAGACCTTTGAATGTTCTATTGAAAAAAAGGATGTTCCTTTTGTTTTGCTGATAATTGCATGAGATCTTTTAAACCAAAAGGAATTACTGCACCCATTATTGCATCACCTAGTTGGAATCTGCTTGTTGAATTAATATGTGATGTAATGATGTAGTAAGAATTGTTTTAGGACAGAAACATGATAAGAAAGTTCATGTATGATAAATTCCGATCTTATCTAGTCTTGTCTAGAAACAATAGGTTACACTGATAACTCTGAGATATCTGTGTTCAATAAAACTAATGCTGAACCATAATTGATTAAGTTAAGTTTTGTTGTTACTTGAATTTGATATAGAATGAAGGGATAAGAAGAAGGGTTGAAAATCTAGAAAGCAAACCATTTATCTAGATTAGAAAACCCCGAGTTAGAGGCTATTGTAATACTGATA
This sequence comes from Asclepias syriaca, assembly GCA_027405835.1. Lineage (NCBI taxonomy): Eukaryota > Viridiplantae > Streptophyta > Magnoliopsida > Gentianales > Apocynaceae > Asclepias > Asclepias syriaca. The sequence continues at coordinate 12,021,362 of CM049930.1, forward strand.
AATTTTTAATGAAAACTTATTTGCATTATTTGCTATGTATAATAAGTCTCATATGTGGTTTATTGTTGTTGCAAATTATCTAGTCACTGAATGCGTTCCAAGTAATGTGACTTATCGGCAAAAGAAGAAATTCTTTGCTGATTTGAAATATTACTACTGGGGAGATTTCTCTTCTATTTCAAATTTTTGCAGATCAGTGATCAGAAGATGTATCTTGGAAAGCGAAGGCCACATGATTCTGAAGCATTGCAGGAATCTATGGGAGACCAATTAACTACTATCAACACTGTCTGGAAAGTGTTGGAAGCAGAATCTTGTTGATCCACTATATTCAAGGATTTTGTATCTCTGATACAGTCCTGCGATGCTTGCCAAATAACAGGTAACACCTCTTCCAGAGATCGCCTACCCCAGCAAAGTATATAGAGTCTTGAAATCTTTAATATCTGAGGTATTGATTGAATCATTTTCCCTTCTTCCTTTGAAAATAATTACATCATAGTAGTTGTGGAACACTTTTCAAAAATGGCCTAAACCACAGGCATTACCTACTAATGATGTTAAAGTCATGTGCAGATTCTATGAGAAATTGTTTTCCAGATTCAGAGTGCCAATGTCCTAGGAAGAAACGTTCAGTCTGTGTATCAAATTTGTGAAGTCTGCCAAGTACCACACTTTAGCAGGGAGTGCTATGGGAATGAAATACGAACTATTCCAAAAAGAGGTAGGAGTAGGTTACTGCAGAATACTACTCCAATGGGAGACACGTACAATCCCAGCTGGAGGAATCATACGGGATTTAGCTGAGGAATAATTCGGAAGCTGGAAACTTTCAGAAGATGCCACCACAGAAAAACCCCTACCCGCAGAATCAACAGATGAGATACTGGCAACAATTAAAGCCAGACCAGTGCAAGCAAGTGATCTACCAAGTGGTATTGAACGGTCGAAGGATATAGAGTAATTTGGCATTGTATTAGGAGCATAGCAATGGAGGAGCTTGCATCCCCTGCATACAATCAGCTGTGAGAAACCTCCCTGAGGAAGTTTCAAATACTTGGGCCCAGATCTACACCACTGGAGCCTCCTACCACCACGGCTTCGCCAAAGCTTCAGGTATCTTTTCTGCCATTCGAAAATTGCATGTAATACCTTCCCTGACATTGGAAGGTAGGCACACCAATCCAAAGAAGGCTCATTCCTAGACACGTTCCTTCTGGACACGTTGCTACGATTACGAGGAACTTTGCAAATGATTCGAGAAAACAGTCCTTGGGGCTTGAGTCATTCATCAAATGGATAGGCCACTACCTGGAGCTCGACAATAAAGGATCAGAGCTGACGTCATCCGTTCCAATATCTAGAGCTTGTAGAGTTAAGAACACCTCATCAATAGCACATGACTAAGGTGAAGAGCCAATTGAAAGATCAGAGAAGACCCTTCTGCTCGCGACATGAAGGGAGTTTTTCTAATCCTCATATGCCTTTACTTTTATTTTATTTTCTTTGTTTTGTGTTATGTTTTGTTAGTTCCATTATCCATCTTGTTTTGTTGCTTTATTTTCTGTCTTACCCTTAGTTAGTCAAATAAGTGTGGGGTAAGAGCTCTCTGTTTTGTTTTTGTTTCTTGTTTTCAAATAAGTGTGGGGTAGTTTAGGTATGCATGAACACTGAGGACAGTGTCAGACTTAAGTGTGGGGTAGCAATGCACAGTGCACTGAAAAGTGTTTTGCATGATTTTGCTTGTTTTCCCCGTATTTTCACACTCTTCCAAAAATTTTCAAAATTTTTCATTCTTTCATACTTCTAAATGCAGTATGATTGGTTAAACATTTGCTGATGTCTATGATATGTAGGTAGAATGTTATGGTTAGTAGGAGACAATTGAGGACTATTTTGAACTTATTGATTAGGAATAGGGAATTCCTAGTTACTGAGCACATTTTAGTCTGGATTAGAGACCTCAGCCAATTACATTCTCAAGACTTAACTAGATAAGATTAGACCAGTTGTGGATGTATTGATAATTAGAATGACTAGATGAGACTCTGAGCTAAAAGTGAAAAGAAACAAAAAAGAGTTAATTAAATAAGGGTAGTTTGCTAGCGGCCTTCGCTACTCGAGCACCACTCCTTCGGGGAACTTAAAGACTGATGCCCTAAGGTCGTGTAGGTCTGGGAGTCATCAGAGTGGGACTCGCTACATGGGTAGTTGAAGTTGACGTGTTCTAAGCAGACTCAAAATACCCTGAATCTATAAAAGAAAAAAAATCAATAAGTGCTAAATAATTAAAATCTGATCACCAAGGCTCAGAACTCAAAAAGTTGTGATGCAACCCTAATTCAAGAAGTTAAAGCCTTATTTTGGGCTATTTGTTTTAAGTCCAACGTTTTAAAAGGAAGGGCCTTGTTTGGGAATATGTTGAAATTTTATTTTTAAGTGGGTTTTTAAATTCTATTTTAGGGCTTTTAAATTCTATTTTAGTGGGCTTTTAAATTCTATTTTTAGTGGGCTTTTAAATTCTATTTTTAATGGGCTTTACTAAAAGACTCAGCCCAACATATCTATTGTAGAATTAGGTCATCTTCTCCTCTATAAATAGAATAAGATGGGGCTGTTTTGGAGGAGGAGAGAAAAATGAAATTTGTGAGTCTTTTTTTAAACAAATCATATTCATGTTTGTTTTACCTTAAGGATTGATTCAACTTATCAAGTAAGTAAACGTTTGGCATTAATTCAATTCTCTTTCTCTTTGATTTCTCTTTGTTACCATTTCCTTGCTAATTTGGGGGTGAAGGGATTCGGGGAGTTTATTACCTTAAGGATTGATTCAACTTATCAAGTAAGTAAACTTGTGGGGTTAATTCAATTCTCTTTCTCTTTGATTTCTCTTTGTTACCATTTCCTTGCTGATTTGGGGGTGAAGGGATTCGGGGAGTTTACCAAGGGTTGGTTGAGTTTAGATCAGGGACAATTTTTGATGCAGAGGTGATTCTTGCTCAGTTCTTGAATTGTTGCTATATCATTTTTGGTATCAGAGCTAAGTTCAAATTCAATCTATATATCCTTTAAATTTCTGTTTATTTTTGAATATTATTGTCAGTTTCTCATTTAGTAAAAGAAAAAAAAGTTGTGTTCTTTATCTCTAAATTTCAGATCTGAGATTATATATATATATATATATATATATATATATATAAAGTTGTGTTCTTTATCTCCGAATTTCAGATCTGAGATATATATATATATATATTATATATATATTATATATATATATAAAGTTGTGTTCTTTATGTCTGAATTTCAGATCTGAGATATATATATATAAGTGGTGGTCTAAAAAAAAGGAACTTTCAAAAATTTATGTGCCCACATATCAGATTTCATTCCAAATTTGTCATCTTTTGCCTCTTTACATCATATTACATCTAGTTGTATGACATATTTCTTTCTTTAGGATTTATTTGTTTTCCATTAAATTAAGGTTGCTAATTTGCTTATTTGGTATTGTTTGATTGGTCCAAACAAGTAAAACTACTGCTTGAATCTCGAGTGGAAAAGGCAGAAAATTGTGAGTTCATTAAAGGGTAAAACGCAGTACTTTGTGTGAAACACGAGGGTTTCCAATCAAATTTGAGTGAAACACGTGAGGGAGAGTTTGTGAGGATTGCTAACAATTTTTTGCAGGTTTTACATTATGACAAAATCAAACGAAAGAAAAGAAAGTGATGGGAATGGTTTTGATTCGAAGACGAATCCTTTTGAAGAGGGAGAGAATGATGCAACCCTAATTCAAGAAGTTAAATCCTTATTTTGGGCTGTTTGTTTTAATCCCAACGTTTTAAAATGAAGGGCCTTGTTTGGGAACATGTTTAAATTCTATTTTTAAGTGGGTTTTTAAATTCTATTTTTAGGGGCTTTTAAATTCTATTTTAGTGGGCTTTTAAATTCTATTTTAGTGGGTTTTTAAATTCTATTTTGAGTGGGCTTTTAAATTCTATTTTTAGTGTGCTTTACTAAAAGACTCAGCCCAACATATCTATTGTAGAATTAGGTCATCTTCTCCTCTATAAATAGATAAGATGGGGCTGTTTTGGAGGAGGAGAGAAAAATGAAATTTTTGAGTCTTTTTTTAAACAAATCATATTCAGGTTTGTTTTTACCTTAAGGATTGATTCAACTTATCAAGTAAGTAAACTTGTGGCATTAATTCAATTCTCTTTCTCTTTGATTTCTCTTTGTTACCATTTCCTTGCTGATTTGGGGGTGAAGGGATTCGGGGAGTTTATTACCTTAAGGATTGATTCAACTTATCAAGTAAGTAAACTTGTGACGTTAATTCAATTCTCTTTCTCTTTGATTTCTCTTTGTTACCATTTCTTTGCTGATTTGGGGGTGAAGGGATTCGGGGAGTTTACCAAGGGTTGGTTGAGTTTAGATCAGGGACAATTTTTGATGCAGATGTGATTCTTGCTCAGTTCTTGAATTGTTGCTGTATCAAGTTGTCTATTGTTAGTATGTCTAGCGACGGGTCGAAATATTATCTGGTAGTAGTTAAGACAATAGTATATTGTGTTGACTATCTGGTCTAGACTAGTGCACACACTACACATCAGGAAGACCTTGTGACTAAGAGAAGAGTTCAACCTAGTTGTTAAGTTGTCAACTGCTTGACTATAACAATCTACTAGAGACATTTGAGACCTTGTCATAGCAACCTAACCAATCAGACATGTATTAAGAATTGCCTGAATAATATTTGGAATAAAAACATGACTAGGAAAATTAAGTGACTGCACATATGATTTAGAATCACTAACTTCAGGTAGACTTTGCTTAAAGACAAGCAAAAAGCTAAGTGTGGGGTTATCTTATATGCATAAATCATATCACATTTTTAGCATGTTTTTAGGCATGATTTAGGGTGAAATTAAGGGAAAATCGGCCTTAATTGTTTATTATTAACTCAATTTCACAATGTTCATTATTTTGGAAGTATCAGGTGAAAAGTAGAAGAAAATAGCAAATTTTGGGGCAAAAACGCAATTTTTCAGAAGTTCGGACTTCGGGGAGGGTGTCCCGGTTCAGGACGTGCATCCTGACCTGGTCCACAGGTCAGGACGGGCATCCAAGACTCGGGACATCCATCCTAACCTGGTCAACAGACCGGGACGGGCGTCCCAATCCGAGACGGGCGTCCCGAACCAGAAATTCAAGTCCCACATCGAAGTTTTGATGAAAAATCACTCCAGGAAGCTGCTATAAATACCACAGGCCTTCTTCAGTTGAAATCATCCCTCTCCACTCAATCTGAGTCATTTAGTGACTTCAAGTGTACACTTTTCTCGAGTACATAAGTCACTGAGAGACTCGGGTTCACTATAAGTTTTCTTTCTTTCTAGTTAGTGTTTCGTTTTCTTAGTTTCTGAGAAATAGTCTCAGATCCTAGGGTTCGATAGATAGGTTCGTTTCTGGTATTCATAGAATACCCAGGATTTCGTTAGGAGATCCTAAGAGGGCTCGAGGCGTTCGAAGAATCAGTCCACAGGGCTGGGCTTAAGCTGGGTATTAAGGTAAAGTCCAACTACTAGGCTGAGGAAGCGTCCTCCGAAGGTTCTGTCGAGCAGAGTCGGGTCAAGCAGTACGACATATACAAGCAGTACGCTCCATCGACGAGACTAAGTAAAGGGTGATTTCTTTATGGCATTAGTCCCCTTGTCCCTCTCTTTATATGTTGTACTGTGTTTGTCCAAATATCAATTATGAATACTGGATTATGATTTTTATGAATATTTGTTATATATGTTGAAGTTGTTATGTTTTTCCGGAACACCCTGTTTGTTAGAGTAGTCAGGGTAGGCTGAGTTGGGTTTTTATGCCGGCGTTAGGGCAAGCGGCATAATCCCCGAAGTGACATAGAGCTTTCATGGATGCCTTTAGCTCGAACCGTGAGTAGGGCCGTCATTAAGGTAGGGCGGTTTATTAGTTGACTCAGATGTGGTACACCTTTAGACTCAGAACATAGTTGCAATCCAGGCTAAGATGCATCTAAAATACTCGAAGATAGGTCAATCAACATGTAGGAACAGTATAACATAGAATCAGGACGTTATCTATAAAACACTTTTAGGCTTAATTAGACTTAAACCTAGTGGAGAATGGTCACCCTCTCATCAAAGTTATTGATGAGGATTGCATAACTGGATCATAGGATAAGAGTTAGGATAAAAGGCTAGCTACTGCTAAGCCGTTACCACTTCCCTGAGAGTACGATATTTATTTAATAAAATCGTAAATACTTTCCAACAGACTAGCTACACGATAGGTACTCTGCCTTAGGTTCTGGCTGATTAAGTGACACCATAGAGACTAAATGTGACAATTAGTCAATCTCAGTCCTTAATTACTCATAATCAACATAGGGTAAAATAACACCTATTTAGCATATCAGTCGAAAACGCATCAGATTTTTGGCGCCGTTGCCGGGGAAATATCATAATGAATTTAGGATTCCTAATCAAAATTCTAGAGAATTATGATAGGTAGCGGTAGTAACCTAGACGTTAGACCTAACACTTATTTTCTACTAGTTAGACAATCAATTTCCGAAATATAAGATTAACATAACTAATTAATTTTAGATATTATCTGAAATTAAGACACTTAGGATAATCAAATTTTAGAAAATCATTCTAAAACCATATTGAGGAAATGCTTTCAAAAAAAAAAGAAAACAAAATTTTTAACTTTTAAAACCCAAAAAAATGTATTTTTCTTGCTCAATGGTAAGTTGTTTTTTTTCCCTATCTCTTGTTCTTTCTTAGTTGTTTTCCTAGTTGTACATTTGTTGCTCTTTTTCGTATTTTTCTTTTATTATTTAATTTCGAAGAAATAAAAATGGAAATGAGGATAAAAATATATTTTCTTCTGAGTTGTAAAATTTTGGCTTAGATTTTTATTGGGAAGAAACTCCATTTTAGAATTTTCTTAGAGTCATACCGGTTTTATTAGGACGAGTTATGAAATAATTTTTCCTTAATAGCCAGACCTTTGAATGTTCTATTGAAAAAAAGGATGTTCCTTTTGTTTTGCTGATAATTGCATGAGATCTTTTAAACCAAAAGGAATTACTGCACCCATTATGGCATCACCTAGTTGGAATCTGCTTGTTGAATTAATATGTGATGTAATGATGTAGTAAGAATCGTTTTAGGACAGAAATATGATAAGAAAGTTCATGTATGATAAATTCCGATCTTATCTAGTCTTGTCTAGAAACAATAGGTTACACTGATCACTCTGATATATCTGTGTTCAATAAAACTAATGCTGAACCATAATTTATTAAGTTAAGTTTTGTTGTTACTTGAATTTGATATAGAATGAAGGGATAAGAAGAAGGGTTGAAAATCTAGAAAGCAAACCATTTATCTAGATTAGAAAACCCCGATTTAGAGGCTATTGTAATACTGATAAATTTTTGATGAAAACTTATTTGCATTGTTTGCTATGTATAATAAGTCTCATCTGTGGTTTATTGTTGTTGCAAAATATCTAGTCACTGAATGAGTTCCAAGTAATGTGACTTATCGGCAAAAGAAGAAATTCTTCGCTGATTTGAAATATTACTACTGGGTAGATTTCTCTTCTATTTCAAATTTTTACAGATCAGTGATCAGAAGATGTATCTCGGAAAGCGAAGGCCACATGATTTTGAAGCATTGCAAATCTATGGGAGACCAATTAACTGCTATCAACACTGCCCGGAAAGTGTTGGAAGTAGAATCTTGTTGACCCACCATATTCAAGGATTTTGTATCTCTGATACAGTCCTGCGATGCTTGCCAAATAACAGGTAACACCTCTTCCAGAGATCGCCTACCCCAGCAAGGTATATAGAGTCTTGAAATCTTTAATATCTGAGGTATTGATTGAATCATTTTCCCTTCTTCCTTTGAAAATAATTACATCATAGTAGTCGTGGAACAAATTTCAAAAATGGTCTGAACCACAGGCATTACCTACTAATGATGTTAAAGTCATGTGCAGATTCTATGAGAAGTTGTTTTCCAGATTCAGAGTGCCAATATCTTAGGAAGAAACGTTCAGTCTGTGTATCAAATTTGTGAAGTCTGCCAAGTACCACACTTTAGCAGGGAGTGCTATGGGAATGAAATACGAACCATTCCAAAAAGAGGTAGGAGTAGGTTACTGCAGAATACTACTCCAATGGGAGACACATACAATCCCAGCTGGAGGAATCATACGGTATTTAGCTGAGGAATAATTCGGAAGCTGGAAACTTTCAGAAGATGCCACCACAGCAAAACCCCTACCCGTAGAATCAACAGATGAGATACTGGCAACAATTAAAGCCAGACCAGTGCAAGCAAGTGATCTACCAAGTGGTATCGAACGGTCGAAGGATATAGAGGAATTTGGCATTGTATCAGGAGCATAGCAATGGAGGAGCTTGCATCCCCTGCATACAATCAGCTGTGAGAAACCTCCCCGAGGAAGTTTCAAATACTTGGGCCTAGATCTACACTACTGGAGCCTCCTACCACCACGGCTTCACCAAAGCTTCAGGTATCTTTTCTGCCATTCAAAAATTACATGTAATACCTTCCCTGACATTGGCAGGTAGGCACACCAATCCAAAGAAGTCTCATTCCTAGACACGTTCCTTCTGGACACGTTGCTACGATTACGAGGAACTTTGCAAATGATTCGAGAAAATAGTCCTTGGGGCTTGAGTCATTCATCAAATGGATAGGCCACAATCCTGGAGCTCGACAATAAAGGATCAGAGCTGACGTCATCGTTCCAATATCTAGAGCTTGCAGAGTTAAGAACACCTCAGCAATAGCACATGACTAAGGTGAAGAGCCAATTAAAAGATCAGAGAAGACCCTTCTGCTCGCGACATGAAGGGAGTTTTTCTAATCCTCATATGCTTTTACTTTTATTTTATTTTCTTTGTTTTGTGTTCTGTTTTGTTATTTCCATTATCCATCTTGTTTTGTTGCTTTATTTTCTGTCTTACCCTTAGTTAGTCAAATAAGTGTGGGGTAAGAGCTCTCTGTTTTGTTTTTGTTTCTTGTTTTCAAATAAGTGTGGGGTAGTTTAGGTATGCATGAACACTGAGGATAGTGTCAGACTTAAGTGTGGGGTAGCAGTGCACAGTGCACTGAAAATCTTTTTGCATGATTTTGCTTATTTTCCCCGTATTTTCACACTCTTCAAAAAAATTCAAAATTTTTCATTCTTTCAGACTTCTAAATGCAGTATGATTGGTTAAACATTTGCTGATGTCTATGATATGTAGGTAGAATGTTATGGTTAGTAGGAGACAATTGAGGACTATTTTGAACTTATTGATTAGGAATAGGGAATTCCTGGTTACTAAGCACATTTTAGTCTGGATTAGAGACCTCAGCCAATTAGCTTTTCAAGACTTAACTAGATAAGATTAGACCAGTTGTGGATGTATTGATAATTAGAATGACTAGATGAGACTCTGAGCTAAATGTGAAAAGAAACAAAAAAGAGTTAATTAAATAAGGGTAGTTTGCCGGCGGCCTTCGCTACTCGAGCACCACTCCTTCGGGGAACTTAAAGCCCGATGCCCTAAGGTCGTGTAGGTCTAGGAGTCATCGGAGTGGGACTCGCTACATGGGTAGTTGAAGTTGACGTGTTCTAAGCAGACTCAAAATACCCTGAATCTATAAAAGAAAAAAAATCAATAAGTGCTAAATAATTAAAATCTGATCACCAAGGCTCAGAACTCAGAAAAGTGTGATGCAACCCTAATTCAAGAAGTTAAAAAGCCTTATTTTGGGCTATTTGTTTTAAGTCCAACGTTTTAAAAGGAAGGGCCTTGTTTGGGAATATGTTTAAATTCTATTTTTAAGTGGGTTTTTAAATTCTATTATTAGGGGCTTTTAAATTCTATTTTAGTGGGCTTTTAAATTCTATTTTTAGTGGGCTTTTAAATTCTATTTTTAATGGGATTTACTAAAAGACTCAACCCAACATATCTATTGTAGAATTAGGTCATCTTCTCCTCTATAAATAGAATAAGATGGGGCTGTTTTGGAGGAGGAGAGAAAAATGAAATTTGTGAGTCTTTTTTAAACAAATCATATTCAGGTTTGTTTTACCTTAAGGATTGATTCAACTTATCAAGTAAGTAAGCTTGTGACGTTAATTCAATTCTCTTTCTCTTTGATTTCTCTTTTTTACCATTTCCTTGCTGATTTGGGGGTGAAGGGATTCGGGGAGTTTATTACCTTAAGGATTGATTCAACTTATCAAGTAAGTAAACTTATGGCGTTAATTCAATTCTCTTTCTCTTTGATTTCTCTTTGTTACCATTTCCTTGCTGATTTGGGGGTGAAGGGATTCAGGGAGTTTACCCAGGGTTGGTTGAGTTTAGATCAGGGACAATTTTTGATGCAGAGGTGATTCTTGCTCAGTTCTTGAATTGTTGCTGTATCATTTTTTGTATCAGAGCTAAGTTCAAATTCAATCTATATATCCTTTAAATTTATGTTTATTTTTGAATATTATTGTCAGTTTCTCATTTAGTAAAAGAAAAAAAAAGTTGTGTTCTTTATCTCTGAATTTCAAATCTGAGATATATATATATAAGTGGTGGTCTAAAAAAAAGGAACTTTCCAAAATTTATGTGCCCACATATCAGATTTCATTCCAAATTTGTCATCTTTTGCCTCTTTATAACATATTACATCTAATTTTATGACATATTTCTTTCTTTAGGATTTATTTGTTTTCCATTAAATTAAGGTTACTAATTTGCTTATTTGGTATTGTTTGATTGGTCCGGACAATTAAAACTACTCCTTGAATCTTGAGTGGAAAAAGGCAGAAAATTGTGAGCTCATTAAAGCGTAAAAGCGAGTACTTTGAGTGAAACACGAGGGTTTCCAATCAAATTTGAGTGAAACACGTGAGGGAGAGTTTGTGAGGATTGCTAACAATTTTTTTTGCAGGTTTTACATCATGACAAAATCAAACGAAAGCAAAGAAAGTGATGGGAAAGGTTTTGATTCGAGGACGAATCCTTTTGAAGAGGGTGAGAATGATGCAACCCTAATTCAAGAAGTTAAAGCCTTATTTTGGGCTGTTTGTTTTAAGCCTAATGTTTTAAAAGGAAGGGCCTTGTTTGGGAATATGTATAAATTCTATTTTTAAGTGGGTTTTTAAATTCTATTTTTAGGGGCTTTTAAATTCTATTTTAGTGGGCTTTTAAATTCTATTATTAGTGGGCTTTTAAATTCTAGTTTTAGTGGGCTTTACTAAAAGACTCAGCCCAACATATCTAATTGTAGAATTAGGTCATCTTCTCCTCTATAAATATAATCAGATGGGGCTGTTTTGGAGGAGGAGAGAAAAATGAAATTTGTGAGTCTTTTTTTAAACAAATCAGATTCAGGTTTGTTTTACCTTAAGGATTGATTCAACTTATCAAGTAAGTAAACTTGTGGCGTTAATTCAATTCTCTTTCTCTTTGATTTCTCTTTGTTACCATTTCCTTGCTGATTTGGGGGTGAAGGGATTCGGGGAGTTTATTACCTTACGGATTGATTCAACTTATCAAGTAAGTAAACTTGTGGCGTTAATTCAATTCCCTTTCTCTTTGATTTCTCTTTGTTACCATTTCCTTGCTGATTTGGGGGTGAAGGGATTCGGGGAGTTTACCAAGGGCTGGTTGAGTTTAGATCAGGGACAATTTTTGATGCAGAGGTGATTCTTGCTCAGTTCTTGAATTGTTGCTGTATCAAGTTGTCTGTTGTTAGTATGTCTAGCGACGGGTCGAAATATTATCTGGTAGTAGTTAAGACAAGAGTATATTGTGTTGACTATCTGGTCTAGACTAGTACACACACTACACATCAGGAAGACCTTGTGACTAAGAGAAGAGTTCAACCTAGTTGTTAAGTTGTCAACTGCTTGACTATAACAATCTACTAGAGATATTTGAGAACTTGTCATAGCAACCTAACCAGTCACACCTGTATTAAGAATTGCCTGAATAATTTTTGGAATAAAAACATGACTAGGAAAATTAAGTGACTGCACATATGATTTAGAATCACTAACTTCAGGTAGACTTTGCTTGAGGACAAGCAAAAAGCTAAGTGTGGGGTTATCTGATATGCATAAATCATATCACATTTTTAGCATGTTTTTAGGCATGATTTAGGGTGAAATAAAGGGAAAATCGGCCTTAATTGTTTATTATTAACTCAATTTCACAGTTTTCATGATTTTGGAAGTATCAGGTGAAAAGTAGAAGAAAATAGAAAATTTCGGGGCAAAAACGCAATTTTTCAGAAGTTTGGACTTCGGGGAGGGCGTCCCGGTTCAGGACGTGCGTCCTGACCTGGTCCATAGGTCGGGACGGGCGTCCAGGACTCGGGACATCCTTCCTGACCTGGTCAACAGACCGGGACGGGCGTCCCGAACCAGAAATTCAAGTCCCACATCGAATTTTTGATGAAAAATCACTCCATGAAGCTGCTATAAATACCCCAGGCCTTCTTCAGTTGAAATCATCCCTCTCCACTCAATCTAAGTCATTTAGTGACTTCAAGTGTACACTTTTCTCGAGTACATAAGTCACTGAGAGACTCGGGTTCACTATAAGTTTTCTTTCTTTCTAGTTAGTGTTTCGTTTTCTTAGTTTCTGAGAAATAGTCTCAGATCCTAGGGTTCGATAGATAGGTTCGTTTCTGGTATTCATAGAATACATGGGATTTCGTTAGGAGATCCTAAGAGGGCTCGAGGCGTTCGAAGAATCAGTCCACAGGGCTGGGCTTAAGCTAGGTATTAAGGTAAAGTCCAGCTACTAGGTTGAGGAAGCGTCCTCCGAAGGTTCTATCTAGCAGAGTCGGGTCAAGCAGTACGACATATACAAGCAGTACGCTCCATCGGCGAGACTAGTTAAAGGGTGATTTCTTTATGGCATCAGTCCCCCGGTCCCTCTCTTTATATGTTGTACTGTGTTTGTCCAAATATCAATTATGAATACTGGATTATGATTTTTATGAATATTTGTTATATATGTTGAAGTTGTTATGTTTTTCCAGAAATGGCCACCTGCTTAATATTCATTATGTCTGCATGTCTAATGTAGTTTCTTTTAAACTAAATGTAGGGTTATAGATAATTCCTAACCACGGTCTATTCATAACCTGTTTTGTTTAACATGCATCAATTAGTATTGGTGTCTGCCATACTAGATAAAATAACCTATGGAACACCCTGTTTGTTAGAGTAGTCTAGGTAGGCTGAGTTGCGTTTTTATGCCGGAGTTAGGGCGAGCGGCATGATCCCCGAAGTGACATAGGGCTTTCATGGATGCCTTTAGCTCGAACCGTGAGTAGGGCCGTCATTAAGGTATGGTGGTTTATTAGTTGACTCAGATGTGATACACCTTTAGACTCAGAACATTGTTGCAATCCAGGCTAAGATACATCTAAAATACTCGAAGATAGGTCAATCAACATGTAGGAACAGTATAACATAGAATTAGAACGTTATCTATAAAACAATTTTAGGCTTAATTAGACTTAAACCTAGTGGAGAATGGATGATACGCGAAAATTGTATCACCTTTTTAGCATGTTTTTATATATGATTTAGTGTGAAATTGAGAGTAAATTGATCTAAAATGTTTATTATTTACTTTATTTCACAGTTTTTATGATTTTAGAAGTGTCAGGTGAAAAGTAGACGAAAACAGCAAATTTTGGGGCAAAAACGCAGTTTTTGGAAATGTTGACTTGGTCAAAGGGTCAGGACGGGCGTCCCGACTTGGTCAACAGACCAGGACGGGCGTCCCGAACCCCAGATCCAGTCCCACATCGCATTTTTGATGAAAAATCACCCCGGGAAGCTGCTATAAATACCCAAGGCCTCCAGCAGTTGAATTCATTCCTCTCTACTCGATCTGAGTCATTAAGTGGTTTCCAGTGTACACTTCTCCAGTACACAACTCAGTCAGAGACTCGGATCTCAGTTTTCTTTCTTGTTAGTGTTTTGTTTTAGTTTCTGAGAAATAGTCTCAGATCTTAGGCTTATATAGATAGGTTCGTTTCTGGTATTCATAGAATACCCGGGATTTCGTTAGGAGATCCTAAGAGGGCTCTAGGCGTTCGAAGAGTCAGTCCATAGGGTTGGGCTTAAGCTGGGTATTAAGGTAAAGCCCAGTTACTAGGCTGAGGAAGCGTCCTCCGACGGTTCTGGCGAGCAGAGTCGGGTCAAGCAATACGGCATATACAGCAGTACGCTCTATCGGCGAGACTTCGTAAAGGGTGATTTCTTTATGGCATCGGTCCCCTTGTCCCTCTCTTATATGTTGTTATTGTGTTTGTCCAAATAACAGTTTGAATACCAGATTATGATTGTTATGAATATTTGTGATATATGTTGAAGTTATAATGTTTTTCTAGAAATGGCCACCTGCTTAAATATCCATTATGTCTGCATGTCTATTGCCGTTCTTTTAAACTGAAATTAGGGTTATAGACAATTCCTAACCACGGTCTATTCATAACTTGTTTAGTTTAACAAGCATCAATTAGTATTGGTGTCTGCCATACTAGATAAAATAATCTGCGGAACACCCTGTTGGTTGAAAGTAGTCTAGGTAGAGTGAGTAGAGTTTTATGCCGGCGGTTATGAGACGAGTGGTATGATCCCCAAAGTGACATAGGGCGTTCAGTGCTGACTTTAGTCCGAGCCGTGAGTAGGGTCGTTACCCTTAACGGTGGGGCGGTAGCGTAGAAACTCAGATGTGGTAACCTTTAGACACATAACATAGTTGCAATCCAGGCCAAGACATGTCTAAAATACTCGAATATAGGTCAATCAACGTATAGTAACAGTATAACATAAAATCAGGATCTCGTCTATAAAACATTTTCATGTTTAGTTAGACTGAAACCTAGTGGAGAATGAATCACCTTCTTATCAAAATTATTGATGAAGATTGCATAACTGGATTATAAGATAAGAGTTAGGAATAAAGGCTAGTTACTACTAAGTCGTTACCACTTCCCTGGAGTACGATATTTATTTAATAAAATCGTAGATACTTTCCAACAGACTAGCTACACGATAGGTACTATGCCTTAGGTTCTGGCTGATTAAGTGACACCATAGAGACTAAATGTGACAATTAGTCAATCACAATCCTTAATTATTCATAATCAACATAGGGTAAAATAACACCTATTTAGCACATCGACCGGAACGCCTCAGATTTTTGGCGCCGTTGCTGGGGAAATATCATAATGAATTTAGGATTATTTGCCACAATTCTAGATACTTATGATAGGTAGCGGTAGTAACCTAGACTTTTGATTTACACTTATCTTATGTTAGTTAGACAATCACTTTCCTAAATATAGGATTATCATAACTAATTAATTTTAGATAATATCTGAAATTAAGACACTTGGGATAATCAAATTTTAGAAAATTATTCTAAAACCATATTGAGGAAATTTACTTGCTTTCTAAATAAAATTCAAAATCCATGAAAACATTTTTCTTGCTTTCTTATTTTACTTTCCTATTTTTGTTATTTGTTATTTCTAACCAGACTTTGCACTCAGAGATGAAGAGAACAAGAGCAGCTACTAACCAGGCAAAGAAAACAGAAAACCCTGACACTCGAGGACCAAAGAAGACAAAGCCAGAAGGCCCATCTAGGCCTGCACCAGAAATACCACAAGGGACTCTTCCTTCACAACCAGTGGAAGTAAACTCAAGCCCAGATGCCAGTGACCTAGTGAGACGATTCCTGAACACCCGTGAGCCTAGTCCCACGGAAGAAGATCCTTATGAGGATACCTTCCTGATACGCGAAAATCGTATCACCTTTTTAGCATGTTTTTACGTATGAATTTAGGTGAAATCAAGGGCAATTTGATCTTGATTGTGCATTATTCACTTAATTTCACAGTTTTTATGATTTTGGAAGTGTCAGGTGCAAAGTAGACGAAAACAGCAAATTTTGGGGCAAAAACGCAATTTTTGGAAATGTTGACTCGGTCAAAGGTCCGGGACGGGCGTCCCGACCAAGCCAAGCCAGAGGGAGGGCGTCCCGACTGGTCAACAGACCAGGACGGGCGTCCCGAGCCGCCAGAGCTGTCCCAATCGATTTTCAGAGATTTACTCCGGGAAGCTGCTATAAATACCCCAGGCCTCTAGCAGTTGAATTCATTCCTCTCCACTCGATCTGAGTCATTTAGTGGTGTCCAGTGTACAATTCTAGTACACAACACTCAGAGACTCGGATCTCAGTTTTCTTTCTTATTAGTGTTTGTTTTAGTTTCTGAGAAATAGTCTCAGATTAGGTTCTATAGATAGGTTCGTTTATGGTATTCATAGAATACCCAGGATTTCGTTAGGAGATCCTAAGAAGGCTCTAGGCGTTCGAAGAGTAAGTCCACAGGGCTGGGCTTAAGCTGGGTATTAAGGTAAAGCCCAGTTACTAGGCTGAGGAAGCGTCTCCGACGGTTCTGGCGAGCAGAGTCGGGTCAAGCAATACGGCATATACAGCAGTACGCTCAGCTGAGGTGAGACTTCGTGAAGGGTGAATTTTATGGCATCGGTCCCCTGTCCCTCTCTTAATGTGTTATTGTGTTTGTCCAAATAACTGTTTGAATAACCAGATTATGTTTTTATGAATATTGTTATTTATGTTGAAGTATTATGTTTTTCTAGAAATGGCCACTGCTTAAATATCCATTATGCTGCATGTTTATTGTCGTTCTTTTAAACTGAAATTAGGGTTATAGACAATTCCTAACCACGGTCTATTCATAACCTGTTTAGGTTTAACAGACATCAATTAGTATTGGTGTCTGCCATACTAGATAAAATAATCTGCGGAACACCCCGTTGGTTGAAAGTAGTCTAGGTAGGCTAAGTAGAGTTTTATGCCGGAGGTTATGCGACGAGCAGTATGATCCCCAAAGTGACATAGGGCGGTCATTGTTGACTTTAGTCTGAGCCGTGAGTATGGCCGTTACCCTTAACGGTGGGGCGGTAGCATAGAAACTCGGATGTGGTAGCCTTTAGACACAGAGCATAATTGCAATCCAGGCCAAGACATGTCTAAAACACTCGAATATAGGTCAATCAACATATAGTAACAGTTATAACATAAAATCAGGATCTAATCTTTAAAACACTTTTCAGGTTTAGCTAGACTTAAACCTAGTGGAGAATGAATCACCCATCTCATCAAAATTATTGATGAAGATTGCATAACTGGATTATAAGATAAGAGTTAGGAAGAAAGGCTGTTACTGCTAAACCATTGCCACTTCCTGGAGTACGATATTATTTAATAAAAATCGTAGATACTTTCCAACAGACTAGCTACACGATAGGTACTCTGCCTTAGGTTCTGGCTGATTAAGTGACACATAGAGACTAAATGTGACAATTAGTCAATACAGTCCTTAATTATTCATAATCAACATAGGGTAAAATAACACCTATTTAGCACATCGGTCGGAAACCCCATCAGATTTTTGGCGCCGTTGCCGGGGAAATGGGAAATATCAGAATGAATTTAGGACTCCTGATCAAAATTCTAGACACTGATCAAAATTCTAGTACTTATGATAGGTAACGGTAGTACCTAGACCTAGACCTAACACTTTTTTGTTTATGCTAGTTAGACAATCAGTTTCCGAAATATAGGATTATCATAACTAATTAATTTTAGATGTTATCTGGAATAGACACTTAGGATAATCAAATTTTAGAAAATTATTAAAACCATATTAAGGAAATTTACCTGCTTTCAACATAAAAAGAAAAAAAATGTCAAAATTTAAAATCCCAAAAAGAATGTATCTTTCTTGCTCAACGTGAGTTGTTCCTTTTCCCTATCTCTTGTTTTCTAGTTGTTTTCTTAGTTGCTCTTTTTCGTGTTTTTCTTCCTTTATTTAATTTCGAAGAAATAAAAATGGAAATGAGGATAAAATATATTTTCTTCAGTTGTAAAATGTTGGCTTAGATTTTTATCGGGAAGAAACTCTATTTAGAATTTTCTTAGAGTCATGCCGGCCTTATTAGGATGAGTTATGAAATAGTTTTTCCTTAATAGCCAGACCTTTGAATGTTCTATTGAAAAAAAAGGATGTTCCTTTTGTTTGCTGATGATTGCATGAGAGCTTTTAAACCGAAAGGAATTACTGCACCATTATGGCATCACCTGATTGAAATCTGCTTTTTGAATTAATATGTGATGTAATGATGTAGTATGAATTGTTTGATGATAAGAAAGTTCATGCATGATAAATTCCGATCTTATCTAGTCTTGTCTAAAAACAATAGGTTACACTGATCACTCTGAGATATCTGCGTTCAATAAAACTAATGATGAACCAAGATTGATTAGTTAAGTTCTATTGAATTTGATATAGAAAGAAGGGATAAGAAAAAGGGTTGAAAATCTAGAAAGCAAACCATTTGTCTAGATTAGAAAACCCCGAGTTAGAGGCTAGTGTAATACTGATAAATTTTTGGGTGAAAACTTATTTGCATTGTTTGCTATGTATAATAATTCTCATCTGTGGTTTATTTCAAATTATCTAGTCACTGAATAAGTTCCAAGTGATATGACTTATCAGCAAAAGAAGAGATTCTTTGCTGATTTGAAATATTACTACTGGGCAGTTTCTCTTCTATTTCAAATTTTTGCAGATCTGTTGATCAGAAGATGTGTCTCAGAAGACGAAGGCCACAAGAGTTTGGAGCATTGCCCTAAAGAATCTACGGGAGACCAATTGACTACTATCAACACTGCCCGGAAAGTGTTGAAAGCAAGATCTTGTTGACCCACCATATTCAAGGACTTTTGTATCTCTGATACAGTCATGCGATACTTTCCAAATAACAGGTAACACATCTTCCAGAGATCATCTACCCCAGCGACGTACATAGAATGTTGCAACCGTTGATATCAGGGGTATTTCGAATCCTTTTCCTTTCTTCCTTTGAAAATAATAACATCATAGTAGTTGTGGAACACTTTTCAAAAATAGCCTGAACCACAGGCATTACCTACTAATGATGTTAGAGTCATGTGCAGATTCTAGTTGTTTTCCAGATTCAGAGTGACGATGTCTTAGGAAGAATTGTTCAGCCTGTGTATCAAATCTGTGAAGTCTTCTAAGTACCACACTCTAGCAGGGATTGCTATGGGAATGAAATACGAACCATTCCAAAAGTGGTTGGAGCAGGTTACTGCAGAATGCTGCTCCAATGGGAAATGCATACAATCCCAGCTGGAGGAATCATACGGGATTTAGCTGAGGAGTAATTCGGAAGCTGGAAACTTTCAGAAGACACCACCACAGCAAAACCCACACTTGCAGAATCAATAGATGAGATACTGGCAACAATTAAAGCCAGACCAGTGCAAGCAAGTGATCTACCAAGAGGTAACGAACGGACGACAGATATAGAGGAATTTGGCATTGTGTCGGGAGCATAGCAATGGAGGAGCTTGCATTCCCTGCATACCAATCAGCTGTGAGAAACTTCCCCGAGGAAGTCTCAAAATACTTGGGCCCAGATCTACACAACTGGAGCCCCCTACCACCACAGCTTCGCCAAAACTTCAGGTATCTTTTCTTCCAGTCGAGACTTGCATGCCATACCTTTACTAACAGTGGCAAGAAGCCACACAAATCCCAAGAAGTCTCATTCCTAGACACGTTACTCCTGGACACGGTGCTATGATTGTGAGAAATCTTACAAATGATTCGAGGAAGCAAACCGTAGGGCTCGAGCTATTCATCAAATGAATAGGCCACTACATGGAGCTCGACAATGAAGGATCGAAGCTGACATCATCCGTTACAGTATCTAGTACTTACAGAGTCAAGAATGCCTCATTAATAGCACATGGCTAAGGTGAAGAGCCAATTGACAGATCAGAGAAGACCCTTCTGCTCGCGACATGAAGGGAGTTTTTCTAATCCTCATGTTCCTTTACTTTTATTTTCTTTGTTTGGTGTCCTGTTTTGTTATTTCTTTGGTTGTTTTATTTTCTCTCTTACCCTTAGTTAGTCAAATAAGTGTGGGGTAAGAGTTTTCTATTTTGTTTTTGTTTCTTGTTTTCAAATAAGTGTGGGGTAATTAGATATGCATGACCACTGAGGACAGTGCCAGACTTAAGTGTGGGGTAGCAGTGCACTGTAGCAGTTTGCAAAATTTTTCGCATGATTTTGCTTGTTTTCACGTACTTTCACACCCTTCCAAAAAAAATTTCAAAATTTTTTTTTCCGTCTTTCAGACTTCTAAATGCAGTATGCTTGGTTAAACAATTGCTTATGTCTATGATATGTAAGTAGTATGTTATGGTTAGTAGGAGATACTTGATAGCTATCTTGGACTAATTGATTAGGAATAGGGAATTCCTGATAACTGAGCACAACTTTGTCTGGAGTAGAGACATCAACCAATTACCTATTCGAGACTTAACTAGATAAAATTAGACCAGTTGTGGAGATATTGGCAGTTAGAATGACTAGATGAGACTCTGAGCTAGAAGTGAAAAGAAATTAAAGAAAGTTAATAAAATGAGGGTAGTTTGCCAGCGGCCTTCGCTACTGTAGCACCACTCCTTCGGGGAATTTAAAGCCTGATGCCCTAAGGTCGTATAGATCTGGGAGTCATCGGAGTGGGACTCGCTACATGGGTAGTGGAAGTTGACGTGTTCTAAGCAGACTCAAAATACCCTGAATCTATAAAATAACTAAATGCTAAAACATTAAAAATCTGATCACCAAAGCTGAGAACTCAAAAAGTTGTCTGTTGTTAATATGTCTAGCGATAGGTCGAAGTGTTATCTAGTAGTAGTTAAGACTAGAGTACATTGTGTTGACTATCTGGTCTGGAACACACTACACATCAGGAAGACCCTGTGACTAAGAAAAAGACCAACCTAGTTGTTGATTTGTTTTCTGCCTGATCATAACAAGCTACTAAAAACATCTGAGACCTTGTCATAGCAACCTAACCAGACAGACCTGTATTAAGACTTGTCTGAAGAATTTTTGGAATAAAAACATGATTAGGAATTTAAGTAACTTCAGGTAGACTTTGCTTGAGGACAAGCAAAAGGCTAAGTGTGGGGTTATCTGATACGCGAAAATCGTATCACCTTTTTAGCATGTTTTTACGTATGAATTTAGGTGAAATCAAGGGTAATTTGATCTTGATTGTGCATTATTCACTTAATTTCACAGTTTTTATGATTTTGGAAGTGTCAGGTGCAAAGTAGACGAAAACAGCAAATTTTGGGGCAAAGACGCAATTTTTGGAAATGTTGACTCGGTCAAAGGTCCGGGACGGGCGTCCCGACCAAGCCAAGCCAGAGGGACGGGCGTCCAGCACCAGGGACGGGCGTCCCAATCCAGGACGGGCGTCCCGAGCCGCCAGAAGCTGTCCCACATCGAATATTTTAGAGATTTTCACTCCGGGAAGCTGCTATAAATACCCCAGGCCTCCAGCAGTTGAATTCATTCCTCTCCACTCGATCTGAGTCATTTAGTGGTGTCCAGTGTACAATTCTCTAGTACACAACTCACTCAAAGACTCGGATCTCAGTTTTCTTTCTTGTTAGTGTTTTGTTTTAGTTTCTGAGAAATAGTCTCAGATCTTAGGTTTCTATAGATAGGTTCGTTTCTGGTATTCATAGAATACCCGGGATTTCGTTAGGAGATCCTAAGAGGGCTCTAGGCGTTCGAAGAGTCAGTCCACAGGGCTGGGCTTAAGCTGGGTATTAAGGTAAAGCCCAGTTACTAGGCTGAGGAAGCGTCCTCCGACGGTTCTGGCGAGCAGAGTCGGGTCAAGCAATACGGCATATACAGCAGTACGCTCCATCGGCGAGACTTCGTGAAGGGTGAATTCTTTATGGCATCGGTCCCCCTGTCCCTCTCTTATATGTTGTTATTGTGTTTGTCCAAATAACTGTTTGAATACCAGATTATGTTTTTATGAATATTTGTCATTTATGTTGAAGTATTATGTTTTTCTAGAAATGGCCACCTGCTTAAATATCCATTATGTCTGCATGTTTATTGCCGTTCTTTTAAACTGAAATTAGGGTTATAGACAATTCCTAACCACGGTCTATTCATAACCTGTTTAGTTTAACAGACATCAATTAGTATTGGTGTCTGCCACACTAGATAAAATAATCTGTGGAACACCCCGTTGGTTGAAAGTAGTCTAGGTAGGCTGAGTAGAGTTTTATGCCGGCGGTTATGCGACGAGCAGTATGATCCCCAAAGTGACATAGGGCGGTCATTGCTGACTTTAGTCCGAGCCGTGAGTAGGGTCGTTACCCTTAACGGTGGGGCGGTAGCATAGAAACTCAGATGTGGTAGCCTTTAGACACATAGCATAATTGCAATCCAGGCCAAGACATGTCTAAAACACTCGAATATAGGTCAATCAACGTATAGTAACAGTATAACATAAAATCAGGATCTAATCTTTAAAACACTTTCAGGTTTAGCTAGACTTAAACCTAGTGGAGAATGAATCACCCTCTCATCAAAATTATTGATGAAGATTGCATAACTGGATTATAAGATAAGAGTTAGGAAGAAAGGCTAGTTACTACTAAGCCGTTGCCACTTCCCTGGGAGTACGATATTTATTTAATAAAATCGTAGATACTTTCCAACAGACTAGCTACACGACAGGTACTCTGCCTTAGGTTCTGGCTGATTAAGTGACACCATAGAGACTAAATGTGACAATTAGTCAATCACAGTCCTTAATTATTCATAATCAACATAGGGTAAAATAACACCTATTTAGCACATCGGTCGGAAACCCCATCACTTCCCTCCTAGAGAAGAACCCCAGAGATCTCCAGTTCACCCTCCTGCCCAGAGAGTTCCTATAAATCCACCACCTACTGACCAAACCCAAAATTCACCAACATCTCCTGCATACACCCGAACACCTAACGAGCGACCCCTTCATCCGGGGGGAGTACTAACGGTTATCATTCAATGTTGTCCATGCAGATAGATACGTTGGCTCAAAGGGTCTATGAGATGGACCAAGGAATTGCAAGCAGACTGTGTCATTTAGACCAACTCAGTCTGAATATCACAACTAACGTGGACTGACTCAGAGCCACGGTCAGTCTTCAGGAGAACCAATGTGCACAACTACTTCGGGAGGTGGCTGACTTACGCAGTGAGCAGAACAGGCAGAGGGATGAGATGAGAGTCATACGCATAGAAATGTGAAGCATTCGAACGGAGCTACAGGAGATCAGAGATAAGGGTCGTTGAAAAAGGGAAGATTCTTTTACTTTTATTCTCAGCAAATAATTCGTTTGAACTAAACCTGAATAATTGACCCATATTTTTCTATTTTTTCAAACTTTATATTCAACAATTTTCTTCAGACATTTTATTTCAAATTTCTATGAAAAACAAAAGTTTTGCAAATACAGTTTATTTTTCACTAATTAAATTGTACAAACTCAGTTTTTGTTTTTCTGAAATTCTTGCTGAATTTAAGTTGGGATAAAATTAGGGTAGTCATGATTTTCAAAAAAAAAAGAGAGACTGAGGAATTTTTGCATAGAGTTTTTAACAACTTCTGAATTTGATTGGATAAACATGAAGCTTTGTTAAAAATTATGATTATTTTTTGTATCTTGAGATTTTCAGGGAATTACGAAAAAAAAAGAATTTTTATTTTTCGGAATTGGCACGCATCCCGAAGCAACCCGGGACGGGCATCCCTATTCTGGAAGGGCGTCCAGCGGGACGGGAGTCTTGCCTCCGGGACGGGCGTCCCGAAGGCCGCCCCTTCTATAAAAATTCAATTTCTTTCATTTTCTCTCAAATCTACAACCAAAAATTCATCTCTCTAAAAATATTTCTCTCTACCTTCTCTCTACAAATTTTTGGCAAACCCTCCAAAGTTTAAAAATTCGAATTTCCCACCAAAATTTGAATTTTAAACTTCGCTCAAAAATTCGAATTTCCCTCCAAAATTCGATTTTCCCGCCAAAAATTTCAAAATCCTTCCCTAACCTAATTTCATCCTTCTGAATTCAAATTCACCTCTAGAATTTGAGTTTAAAGATTCCTTCCCACCTAAACTCTCTCGTACGTTTTTAATGGCTCCCAAACGTGCTCGTACCACATCTACCATGACAGTTACCTCAGTGGCACATCCTTTTATGATGTTTCCCTCCAGCACAGCATACCAAGAAAGATGCCTTGGGTACATCGGGCGTACGATACTGACGGGCAGAACATTGGATTGGGCAGCAGTACAAACGCTAGGAGTAGAGCCGGAAGTCAAACGCATACTCGACGTGCCACCTTACAGTCGAGTATTCATCGTCACAGAGCCCACATACCTGGAGCTGGTATGTGAGTTTTATGCATCTTTTACATGCCACCATGAGCAGATCACATTCCGCTTGGGCGGAATAGATCGGTCGATGAGCATGGCATAGTTCGGCGTCGCCCTAGGTATCTGGCAGAGAGATGAGCTGGATACGCCCGCATACACCACAGCAGTTCGAGACTTCACGTCTGCAGACGTCTCTACTGCTTGGGCTCAGATCTGCATGACGGGTGTCCCATACCAGCATGGCTTTGCAAAAGCCACAGGTATTTATCCTACTCTTCGTTACCTGCACGCTATCATTGCACATACATTGTCAGGATGACGGACGGCTCCCGGAACTGTCACCCAGATGTAGACATTCCTTCTGGCCAACATGCACATGGGATCTACGGTAGAGATGGCTAGACTCATCACGGTCGTCATGCGAGGATTTGCTACAGACACCAAGAAACAGTGTCTGGGGCTCGGACCGTACATCACCAGGCTAGCCCGCTACTTGGAGTTGGACATAGAGGGCTCAGAGCTGACCCCGGTCACCCCGGCCACTGTTCCCACTGATCTTACCATTCTACGGAACATGGGAATGGTTGTCTGGGATGCGAATGGCCGTGACACCATCCACACGGAGCAGACAGGACAAGCATCGGCATCGGAAGCATATCCAGCACATATCCCTCCGTCCGAGACGTTCGTGCCACGTACTGCCTTCGAACGACATATGTCGCACGAATTGGCAGAACTATCGGCCGATACAGTCGAGACATGGACAGGATTGACAGACGGCTGGCAATGATGGATGACTGGATCGCCATGAACACCAGCAGGATTGAGGAGATACATCAGCATACTTCTCGACTGGCGGAAAACTTTGAGTTTGACTTTACAGCAGACTTAGGTCCACTGGACGACGACCCGTCGGGTTCTTAGTCTCTCTCTCCTTCCTTCCTTTCCTATCTTTTGCTTTTGTTTTTCTTGTTCTATGTGTATAAACATGTCTGGGCTGTATGACTATGAATCTATGTACAAAATTGATTTATATGACATACAGAATTGTTGCATCATTTTGTTTTTTTTATGTCTTTCTTACCCATAGTGTGGGTAAGAATCTTTTCTTTGTGTTTTATTTCTTGTTTTCAAATAAGTGTGGGGTAATTAGATATGCATGAACACTGAGGACAGTGCCAGAATTAAGTGTGGGGTAGCAGTGCACGGTGCACTGTAGCAGTTTGCAAATTTTTTTGGCATGCTTTTGCTTGTTTTCCCCGTATTTTCACACCCTTCCAAAAAGTTTACAAAATTTTTCCGTCTTTCAGACTTCTAAATGCAGTATGCTTGGTTAAACAATTGCTTATGTCTATGATATGTAGGTAGTATGTTATGGTTAGTAGGAGATAATTGATGACTATTGCTGAACTAATTGATTAGGAATAGGGAATTCCTGATAACTGAGCACAACTTTGTCTGGATTAGAGACCTCAGCCAATTGCATGTTCGAGACTTAACTAGATAAAATTAGACCAGTTGTGGATATATTGGCAGTTAGAATGACTAGATGAGACTCTGAGCTAAAAGTGAAAAGAAATAAAAGGAAGTTAATCAAATAAGGGTAGTTTGCCAGCGGCCTTCGCTACTCGAGCACCACTCCTTCGGGGAATTTAAAGCTTGATGCCCTAAGGTCGTGTAGATCTGGGAGTCATTGGAGTGGGACTCGCTACATGGGTAGTTGAAGTTGACGTGTTCTAAGCACTCAAAATACCCTGAATCTATAAAGAAAATAACTAAATGCTAAAACATTATAAATCTGATCACCAAAGCTCAGAACTCAAAAAGTTGTCTGCTGTTAATATGTCCAGCGATGGGTCGAAGTGTTATCTGGTAGTAGTTAAGACAAGAGAACATTGTGTTGACTATCTGGTCTAGACTAGTACACACACTACACATCAGGAAGACCATGTGACTAAGAAAAAAGTTCAACCTAGTTGTTGATTTGTTTTCTGCCTGATCATAACAAGCTACTAAAAACATTTGAGACCTTGTCATAGCAACCTAACCAGTCAGACATATGTTAAGACTTGTCTAAAGAATTTTTGGAATAAAAACATGACTAGGAATTTAAGTGACTGCACTACGGTTTAGAATCACTAACTTCAGGTAGACTTTGCTTGAGGACAAGCAAAAAGCTAAGTGTGGGGTTATCTGATACGCGAAAATCGTATCACCTTTTTAGCATGTTTTTATATATGATTTAGGGTGAAATTGAGAGTAAATTGATATTAAATGTTTATTATTTACTTAATTTCACAGTTTTTATGATTTTGGAAGTGTCAGGTGAAAAGTAGACGAAAACAGCAAATTTTGGGGCAAAACGCAATTTTTGGAAATGTTGACTTGGTCAAAGGGTCAGGACGGGCGTCCCGACCAAGTCAAAGCACCGGGACGGGCATCCCGACTTGGTCAACAGACCAGGACGGGCGTCCCAATCTGGGACGGGCGTCCCGAACCCCTAGATCCAGTCCCACATCAAATTTTTGATGAACAATCACCCCGGGAAGCTGCTATAAATACCCCAGGCCTCCAGCAGTTGAATTCATTCCTCTCCACTCGATCTGAGTCATTAAGTGGTTTCCAGTGTACACTTCTCCAGTACACAACTCACTCAGAGACTTGGATCTCAGTTTTCTATCTTGTTAGTGTTTTGTTTTAGTTTTTGAGAAATAGTCTCAAATCTTAGGCTTATATAGATAGGTTCGTTTCTGGTATTCATAGAATACCTAGGATTTCATTAGGAAATCCTAAGAGGTCTCTAGGCGTTCGAAGAGTCAGTCCACAGGGCTGGGCTTAAGCTGGGTATTAAGGTAAAGCCCAGTTACTAGGCTGAGGAAGCGTCCTCCGACGGTTCTGGCGAGCAGAGTCGGGTCAAGCAATACGGCATATACAGCAGTACGCTCTATCGGCGAGACTTCGTAAAGGGTGATTTCTTTATGGCATCGGTCCCCCTGTCCCTCTCTTATATGTTGTTATTGTGTTTGTCCAAATAACAGTTTGAATACCAGATTATGATTGTTATGAATATTTGTGATATATGTTGAAGTTATAATGTTTTTCTAGAAATGGCCACCTGCTTAAATATCCATTATGTCTGCATGTCTATTGCCGTTCTTTTAAACTGAAATTAGGGTTATAGACAATTCCTAACCACGGTCTATTCATAACCTGTTTAGTTTAACAGGCATCAATTAGTATTGGTGTCTGCCATACTAGATAAAATAATCTGCGGAACACCCTGTTGGTTGAAAGTAGTCTAGGTAGGTTGAGTAGAGTTTTATGCCGGCGGTTATGAGACGAGCGGTATGATCCCCAAAGTGACATAGGGCGTTCATTGCTGACTTTAGTCCGAGCCATGAGTAGGGTCGTTACCCTTAACGATGGGGCGGTAGCGTAGAAACTCATATGTGGTAACCTTTAGACACAGAACATAGTTGCAATCCAGGCCAAGACATGTCTAAAATACTCGAATATAGGTCAATCAACGTATAGTAACAGTATAACATAAAATCAGGATCTCGTCTATAAAACATTTTCATGTTTAGTTAGACTGAAACCTAGTGGAGAATGAATCACCTTCTCATCAAAATTATTGATGAAGATTGCATAACTGGATTATAAGATAAGAGTTAGGAATAAAGGCTAGTTACTACTAAGCCGTTACCACTTCCCTGGGAGTACGATATTTATTTAATAAAATCGTAGATACTTTCCAACAGACTAGCTACACGATAGGTACTCTGCCTTAGGTTCTGGCTGATTAAGTGACACCATAGAGACTAAATGTGACAATTAGTCAATCACAGTCCTTAATTATTCATAATCAACATAGGGTAAAATAACACCTATTTAGCACATCGACCGGAACGCATCAATGGATCATCCTCTCATCAAAGTTATTGATGAAGATTGCTTAACTGGATCATAAGATAAGAGTTAGGATAAAAGGCTAGCTACTGCTAAGCCGTTACCACTTCCCTGGGAGTACGATATTTATTTAATAAAATCGTAAATACTTTCCAACAGACTAGCTACATTATAGGTACTTTGCCTTTGGTTCTGGCTGATTAAGTGACACCATAGAGACTAAATGTGACAATTAGTCAATCTCAGTCCTTAATTACTCATAATTAGCATAGTGTAAATTAACACCTATTTAGCATATCAGTCGGAAACGCATCAGTTACCTACCATAAGTCTCTAGAATTTTGATCAGGAATCCTAAATTCATTATGATATTTCCCCGGCAACGGCGCCAAAAATCTGATGCGTTCCGACTGATATACTAAAATAGGTGTTGTTTTACCCTATGTTGATTATGTATAATTAAGGACTTATCCTGACTAATTGTCACACTTAGTCTCTATACTGTCACTTAATCAATCAGAACCTAAGGCAGAGTACCTATCGTGTAGCTAGTCTGTTGGAAAGTATCTACGATTTTAATTAAATCAAATATCGTACTCCCAGGGAAGTGGTAACGGCTTAGTAGTAACTATCCTCTTACCCTTATCTTATGATCCAGTTATGCAATCGTTCATCAATATCTTTGATGAGAGGGTGATTCATTCTCCACTAGGTTTAAGTCTATTTAAGCCTAAAAGTGTTTTACAGATAATGTCATGACTCTATGTTATACTGTTCCTACATGTTGATTGACCTATCTTCGAATATTTTAGACATGTCTTGGCCTAGATTGCAATTATGTACTGAGTCTAAAGGTGTACCACATCTGAGTTACCTGATAAACCGCCCTACCTTAATGACGGCCCTACTCACGGTTCGAGCTAAAGGCATCCATGAAAGCCCTATGTCACTTCGGGGATCATGTCGCTCGCCCTAACGCCGGCATAAACACACAAACTCAGCTTACTTAGACTACTCTAACAAACAAGGTGTTCTGTAGGTTATTTTATCTAATATGGCAGATACCAATGCTTTCCAACGGGAAAGTCCTAAATTGATGCATGTTAAACAAAACAGGTTATGATTAGACCGTGGTTAGGAATTGTCTATAACCCTACGTTTAGTTTAAAAGAAACTACATTAGACATGCAGACATAATGAATATTAAGCTGGTGGCCATTTTCGGAAAATCATAAAGAACTTCAACATGTATAACAAATACTCATAAAATCATAATCCAATAAACATAATTAATATTTGGACGAACATATTACAGACATATAAAGAGAGGGACATGGGGACTGATGCCATAAAGAATTCACCCTTTACTTAGTCTCGCCGATGGAGCAACTGCTTGTATATGTTGGACTGCTCGACCCGACTCTGCTCGACAGAACCTTCGGAGGACGCTTCCTCAGCCTAGTAGCTGGACTTTACCTTAATACCCAACTTAATCCCAGCCCTGTGGACTGACTCTTCGAACGCCTAGAGCCCTCTTAGGATCTCCTAACGAAATCCTGGGTATTTTATGAATACCAGAAACGAACCTATCTAGTCGTATCCTAGGATCTAAGACTAATTCTCAAAAACAAAGAACACGAGACACTATCTAGAAATAAAAAGAAACTTATACTGAAACCTGAGTCGCTAAGTGACTCGTATAGTGGAAAAATGTATACTTGAAGTCACTAAATGACTCAGATCGAGTGGAGAGGAATGAATTCAACTGAGGAAGGCCTGTGGTATTTATAGCAGCTTTCTGGAGTGATTTTCTCTCAAAAATTCGATGTGGGATTTTGACCAGGCATCTGGGATGCCCGTCCCGGCCTGTTGACCAGGTCATGACGCCCATCCTGATTCGGGACGCCCACCCCGACTTCTGAATTTCTGAAAATCGCATTTTGCCCCGAAATTTGCCATTTTCTTCTACTTTTCACCTAACACTTCCAAAATCACAAAAACTGTGAAATTGAGTTAATAACAATCAATTAAGACCGATTTCCTATCAATTTCACCCTAAATTATGCCTAAACACATGCTATAAATGTGATATGATTTATGCATATCAGTATATTATTCATTCCTTAATGTGTGCTGTTTTACATGAGTAAAACGCGCAAGGGCTCTCAAGCTACATTGCTGCCACTCAATCCAAAAATTGAGAAAACATCCAAGGCGTTAAGGAAGAAGAAACAAACCACGGATAAGGCAGTTATGGCGGAACAGCGTGAAATTCAACCTGAACCTGCCTACAATCCAGTGGTAATGGCAGATGATAGGGACCATGCCATTCGGCAGTATGCAATCCCTATGTTTAATGAATTGAACCCAAGTATTGTGCGACCGGAGATTGCCGCAGCACAGTTCGAGTTGAAACCAGTAATGTTTCAAATGTTTCAAACAGTAGGGCAGTTTGGTGGATTACCTGCTGAAGATCCACACTTGCACCTACGTTTATTTATGGAAGTAAGCGACTGTTTTAAGTTACCAGGGGTGACAGACGATGCTTTGAGGCTGAAATTGTTTCCATATTCCCTGAGAGATAAAGCTAGAGCATGGCTTAACTCTCTACCCTCTGGTAGTGTAACTACATGGCAGCAGCTTACTGAGAGATTTTTAATGAAATATTTTCCTCCTACGAAAAATGCTAGGTTAAGAAACGAAATTACCTCTTTTCATTAATCAGAAGAAGAATCATTATACGAGGCATGGGAAAGATTCAAGGAATTGTTAAGAAGATGCCCACATCAAGGAATCCCACACTGTATTCAAATGGAAACATTTTACAACTGGTTGAATGCACACACACGAATAATAGTTGATGCTTCAGCAAATGGTGCATTATTGGCTAAAACATACAATGAAACTTATGAATTAATCGAGAGAATAGCCAATAACAACTATCAATGGCCTACAACAAGACTGCCAAGCGGAAGAAGGAGTGTTGGAATTAGACCCAATAACTTCACTTTCAGCCCAAGTATCATCCATGTCTAATATGCTGAAAACACTGAGTATGCAGCAGCATAGCGGGCAGACGGCTGAGCAACCAACCCAGTCTAATGTGAGCCAGGTGCAAGATGTGTGTTGTGTCTACTATGGTGAAGGACACTCTTTTGAGGATTGTGTTCACAATCCAGCAACAGTGTGCTACATGGGGAATCAGAACAGAGGCAATGGTTTGCAATCCAATTCTTACAATCCTACTTGGCGGCAGCATCCCAACTTTTCTTGGAGAGACCAGGGGATGCAACACAACCAAGGTATGAACTAAAGGCCAATGTTCCAGCAACAGAAGTACCCCCAGCAGCAACAATAACTTCAACAAAGGCCTCAACAACAACCACCACCACCTTCAAATGCTTTAGAAAATATGATGAGAGACTTCATGGCAAGAACAGAAACAACTATACAAGGACTATTATCTACTGTTCGGAACTTGGAAACCCAGATGGGGCAGTTAGCCCAAGAGATGAGAAATAGACCACAAGGATCACTTCCGAGTGATACGGAGAATCCAAGAAGAGAAGGAAAAGAACATTGCAAGGCGGTCACATTACGGAGTGGCAGAATACTGGATGAACCAAAAATGAAGTCTGGAGTAGCGGAGAAGTCCAACGAGCCCAGCAAGGAGGCAGAAATTCCAGTAGCTGAACCAGAACCAGTGGAGCCAAATGTTGTAGCATCGCAGATACCGTAGCAAAGCACCATTCCAGAACAGCCTGATATTGCAGCATCGACGATGCAACAGCAATGCAATATTCCAGAGAGCAAACATGTACATCAACAAATGCCTTTTCCACAAAGGTTTGCCAAAAAGAAACAAGATGAGCAGTTCAAGAAGTTTTTGGACATTTTGAAATAATTGCACATTAACATTCCATTGGTAGAAGCAATAGAACAAATGCCCAACTATGCCAAGTTCATGAAGGATATCCTTACAAAAAAGAGAAAGTTTGGAGAATATGAAATTGTTTCATTAACTAAAGAATGTAGTTTCTTTTTGCAGGACAAGTTGCCCGCTAAAATGAAAGATCCAGGGAGCTTTAATATTCCTTGTTCTATTGGAGACTCATATTGTGGTATGGCCTTATGTGATCTTGGTGCTAGCATTAACTTGATGCCTATGTCAGTTTTTAAGCAATTGGGCATAGGTAAGGTAAGACCTACGACGGTAACACTACAATTAGCAAATAGGTCTATAGCTCACCCAGATGGAAAGATTGAAGATGTCTTGGTAAGAGTTGATAAATTTATTTTTCCAGCTGACTTTATTGTTCTCGATTATGAAGCAGACAGGGAAGTTCCCATTATTTTAGGGAGACCTTTCCTTGCTACGGGAAGGACCCTTATTGATGTTCAAAAAGGGGAACTCACCATGAGGTTTCAAGATGATAAAGTCACGTTTATTGTATTTAAAGCCATGAAATTTCATGATGAAGGTGAGGATTGTTTTCACATATCCACTGTTGATTCTTTGACAAATGAAGATGAAGAGCGGAAGAAATATGGAGATGATGCATTGGAAAGAGTGTTGATGGAGGAAATGTTGCACGATGATGGTAATGAAGAAGAAGAAGAATACTTAGCGTGGTTAGAAGCAAATTCTCATGGTTTCAAGTTTCGCGCGCAATTTGAATCCTTGGACTTGTCTTCTCGGGAGATCAAAGTAACTAAACCTTCTGTGGAAGAACCACCTGAGCTGGAACTGAAGTCATTGCCGCATCATTTGAAGTATAGATTTCTGGGAGCAGACTCAACTCTACCGGTGATTATTTCAGCATTACTAGATGCTGAACAAGAAGAAAAATTGCTTGGAGTTCTGAAGCAGCATAAGAGAGCTATGGGCTGGACCATAGCTGACATAAAAGCCTGTGCCGCAGCATTTGAGGAGCTTAAGCAGAAGTTAATTTCAGCCCCCGTTATCATAGCACCTGACTGGAGTCTGCCATTTGAGCTAATGTGTGATGCTAGTGACTATGCAGTTGGTGCAGTTTTGGGGCAGTGGCGAAACAAGATGTTTCATTCCATCTATTACGCCAGCAAGATACTCACGGAGGCTCGGGTAAATTACACTGTAACTGAAAAAGAGTTGTTTGCTGTTGTATTTGCCTTTGATAAATTCAGGATTTGGTGGGCACGAAAGTGATAGTCTACACCGATCATTCTGCCATCAAATATTTAATTGCAAAGAAGGACTCAAAACCAATGCTCATTAGATGGATCCTACTACAAGAATTTGACGTGGAAATCAAGGACAAGAAAGGAGTAGAAAATCAAGTAGCCGACCATCTATCTCGATTGGAACAACAAGAGGGATTTCTAATCCCTATTAATGAACATTTTCCAGATGAACAATTGCTGGAAATTCAAGAAGACATGAAAATGCCATGGTATGCTGACTTTGCTAATTATTTGGCCAGTGGTGAAATGCCGCCGGATTTCTCATACCAAGAAAGAAAGAAGTTTCTCCATGATGTAAAAAGTTATTTTTGGGAGGAACCCTTTTTGTTCAAACAATGCAAAGACCAAATGATTCGGAGGTGTGTAAACAACGATGAAATTAAGGATATCATTTTTCAATGTCACAACTCACCTTGTGGATGACATTTTGGAGGGTCAAGAGCTGCAGCAAAGGTACTACAATCTGGTTTCTTTTGGCCTTCATTAATTAAAGACTGTTATGAGTTTGTGGCAAAGTGTGATTGCTGCCAAAGGGTAGGAAACATCTCAAGAAGAAAAGAAACGCCTCTTACCAACATTTTGGAGGTTGAACTTTTTGATGTATGGGGTATTGATTTCATGGGACCTTTCTCCCCTTCTTTCGGAAAATCGTATATTTTAATGGCAGTAGACTATGTTTCAAAGTGGGTGGAAGCCGCAACATTCCCCACCAATGATTCCAAAGTCGTGATGAACTTTCTAAGGAAAAACATTTTCACACTATTTGGGACTCCACTGGCGATTATTAGTGATGAAGGAACTCATTTCATTAACAGATGGCTACGTGTCATGTTAGCCAAATATAATGTTTGTCACAAGATTGCCCTACCTTATCATCCTTAAACCAACGGACAAGTAGAATTGTCCAACCGAATCATTAAAGGTATACTTGAGAAGGTGGTAAACCTTACTAGAAAAGATTGGTCAAAAAGGTTAGATGATGCTTTATGGGACTATCGAACAGCTTTCAAGACTTCCATTGGAATGTCTCCTTATAGACTTGTTTTCGAGAAAGCTTGTCATCTACCAGTGGAATTAGAGCACAAGGCATACTGGGCAGTGCAGCATCTTAATCTGGACATGAATGCTGCCAGAGACAAGAGAATGTTGCAGCTTTCGAAGTTGGATGAGCTGAGACTGTTTTCTTATGAAAATGCCAAATTGTACAAGGAAAAAACAAAGAGATGGCATGATAAACACATCCAACCAAGGAATTTTGAAATTGGACAATAAGTTCTGATCTTTAATTCAAGATTAAAATTATTTCCAGGAAAATTGAAATCGAGATGGACCAGGCCATACACAATTGAACAAATATATCCTTATGGAGTGGTCTTGGTCGTGGGCAAAAATGGGGTCAAATTTAAAGTCAACGGGCATAGATTAAAACTCTACAGAGATGGTGACCTAGAGCAAAACTTTGCTTCTCTATCATTGGTCAATGCTGAATAATTAAGTGGACCCAACACAAGTGATAAACTCCAAGTGAACACTTTCCATTTTTGTCTTATTTCATTTCTGTTTCTTTATGTTTATTATTTATTATTTCTTTCGGGTGCTTTAATAGTGGCAGGTACCCCTGTACCCGACCACTATTTATTCTTTTTTGTTTTGTTATTTTCTTTGTCTTTATTTTTAGATTGGGGGATGACTTACGCATTGTGTATATATATATTTGGCCAAATATATACACAAAATCTGGATAAGGAGACAAAGCAATTAAAAGCAGCAAATGGATAAGTGGAAAGTCCATTCAACTTTATGACTCTCGGGCAGAGTCAAACAGATTGGGAAGTGGCGTCTGTCAGGAATAAAGGCAACTTTTCAGTTGCCAAATATATTTCCAATGCATTTGGACAAGTAAGTACTTATTATTGTTATTTTATATTTAGTCTTTACAGAGATATGAGTACTACCTAGTTCAAGAAACCGAAAAAGCACCAACATTCTTTTATTTTGTCCACATTTGCACAACTGAAATGTTAGGAATTTTCATTTAAAACAAAAACTACAGCAGTTGCTTCCATATTCTCTCAAACTTCCATTTTTCAAAAGTCTTTCTGTTCTTCCACATTCCTCTCAAGTCCGACAGTACCCACAACCATATTTCTCCAAGACTAGTTTTCAAGCACTCGACGCACTAAAGGTATTTTTCTCTGGTTAATCTGAAAGGTATGTTGCATTAAACTTTAATGGACGGATAACCCATTCTAGGTTAACCATTTTTTGTGGAAAACAAGGGTTATTGTTCACTGATCTGAGCGTCTAAGTTGAGATTTTTTGTTCAGATTTGAAATTTTCAGTTGAAAACTTGGGCTTTTTCTTTTTTAAGTAGGTACATTGTTGGATTTGTTGTTTTATGCTTATGGGTTTAACATGACCGTACGGAAAATGGAGTTTTTCTTTGTAAAAATGTGTTTTATTTTCGGGTCATGTTACTGTGTATTCGGTTTGAGGAATGCAAGTTTTTGTTTTGATAATAGGGTTTGTTCTTTCAAGATCTGTTGGTATTTTTGGTTCTGTTGTTTTTATCTTTTGGGCTAAAGTGTGTTTTTTGGAAAATGAGTTTATTTCAGAATGGGTTTAGCACTTTCTCTGTTTATTTTTTATTTTTGTTGTGAAATTTGTTACCCATTGTTATTTCTGAACTCCTTTGAGATTTTTTACGTCTGGGTCAGTACTGATTTTACGAAGGGAAATGATTTGAATCTACTGAGGGTTTTGTATCCTTTTATTTCTTTTGTGATAAGTGAGTATGAGCATGTTTATTGGAGAAAAAGTTAGGACGGCATTGACTGTTTTTGAAATCGAGACTTTATTTTTCTTCTTTTTCTGTTTTAGCTACGGCCTATCTTTACGATTGAATCTCACATTTGTTATTTTTTAGATGCCGAGAATTAAGAAAGTAGCACAAAAATGAACTAAGGAACGATTCTCCTCCTTAGACGTTGAGTCAAGATTTCAGGAATTGTATTCGGAAAAATAGTACCTAGCTGACCTAGGTTTGGTCCTTAATGGAGAAACATCGTATCCTCTGCCGACAGAATATAGAGACGTTATCCACATTCTGGGCTGGGAACAGTTTTGCTCACAACGGGTGGAGCCGGATCCCTCTATTGTTTGGGAATTTTACGCAAATTTATGGCTGAACAGTGTGTACTCGGTCTTTGTCCGAGAACGCTCAGTCGCTTTGAACCCAAGAGCAGTCAACCAGCTCTTTAATTTAATGAACTATATCAATGACTCTGATGATTTTTATTCTTATCTTGCTGACTTAACCGATGAGACCTGCGCTAAATTGTTGCAAGAGGTCACTGTTCCTGGAACACAATGGTCACTGTCCAAGCAAGGCAACAAAACCTGCCACATGGAGTTTTTGACAGACGAAGCCAAATTTTGGTTTTATTTTGTGCGGCATTCTTTGATGCCTGCGGGATATACATCATCTTTAAATGTTGAACGCATTGTTTTGTTGGCATGTATTGTCAAGGCCCGTTCGATTAATGTGGGTAAACTAATTTGTGAACAGATATGTGCATGCGCTAACAAGAAGAGTGGGGAAATGTTTTTCTCCACTTTGATTTACTTGTTGTGTAGGGCTTCCAGAGTGATGGTAGCCATGGAAGACACCGATTTCTACCCTCAAGGAACCATCTCTGCATATGACTTAAGCAGAATCCTCCCCTCTGCACCACAACCACATCCACCAGATAGCACTCAGACTCTTACGGCCCAGACTTCATTCTCTGCCACACCGGATGCTCCAGCAACAACTTCCACGGATGCTCCGGCAATGACTGTGGCACAACTCTTTGCACAGCAGCAAGTTTACTGGAAATATGCGAGGGACCGTGATGCTGCATACTTCCGAGCGTTGCCGCGGCAAAGGCAACAATCTAGCAACCAGTGGCCGACCTTTCCTAAACGCTCCTCCCCTAGGAAGACCCAAACAAGATGGATGATGATGTTAACATCCTTTAAGGCACTCCCGGATCAATGGGAGTAGTTCTTTCTCTTACCCTTTAACTTTTGCTTTTACATTTGGTCTGTACTTATTTACCTACTGAGCAGGGCTGGACACTCTCCTTTCTTACGTTATTTTGTCATCTAAACATTTTCTGCTGCTTGTTTTCTTTTTGTTTTGCAATGAGGACATTGCTTCTCCTTAAGTTTGGGGGAGGGTGTCCTCTAGTCAAAAATTCTGCTATCTTTGTCCTAAAAGCCTTAATGATATCTCTTTTATGTTATGATCTGAATGAATGAATATCTGAATGAATGAATGTCTTATTTGAATGAATGTTTGATGGTGCTTTATGGAATGAATGATTTAGCATAAAAGAACTATTTGCATGAATGCGGCAGCATTTACATGTGTCCCAGTAGAACATTGGCTTAAGCAGGATTATGACAGACTTTGGGACCCGATTAAGGATGAAGTCTTAAAACTAAAGTACATTCTTGTAAGACTTTGTACCATTTTTTTAGAATAATTAGGTATTAGTTGACTCTAAGTAAAAACTATTTTTACTCCCTATCTTTTTCACAATAGTCCAAACTTAGACAAATTTCTTCGTTCATAAAAAAGAATTAGCTTGGTATGAAGACACAGAATTTTTAGGATCATTTTTATATACCCCTTGAGGCGAAATTCTAGTAAACTCAGTAGCATTGAAATGATTAAGGCACATTTTTTTTGAACGATTGAGCTTTTCAAGCCTGACCATGATACATGTATTTTTCTTAACAACCCAAGTTGAGCCTAGCCTAATTTCTTTGGACACCCACATCGAACAGATGAAGCCATTTTTCCAAAATATTTGTTTATATCCTTTCTTTATCACCTAAACTTACTCTCAGACTGCTTAGAATATGTTTACAAATAAGTTTGGGGGTGCAAGAAAGGGAGAAAAAGAAAGAATTTCTGGGAAAAATAGAAAAATCGTAGAAGTACCGCAGCAAAATGCTACAGCATCCTAGAACTATGGCAGTTAATTCTGAAATTAAGAATGACATGGGTGATGTATTTAAATACTTGAAAAAAGAGAGTAAAACTCTTTGAATACAGAAGTGAAAAAGAAATAAAGAGCAAAGCTCATTATTGAGGATGCCTATCAAAAAGATGACCAAAAGGTAAAACATTAGCTAGAGCAAAAGTGAGAACAAGGTAAACCCTCTACAGGAAAAATATACATACAATTGCTTGCATTAAGTATTCTGGGCAGATAGGGACTGAGTTCAAGCCTACTTTTTATCTATATTTATCATACCTTAGCCTCAGTCCACATTACAACCAAAGTAAGACCTTTTATTTGGAAAAAGATGACCAATAACGAAATCCATGAATTAAAGTAATGTAACAAAAAATACTCCGATCGTCATGGTACATAATTCCATTACAAAACAAGTTTAATCAATTCATAAAAGTCACCTTCAACTCATGCCCAATATTCAAGCAAGAATCTATACAGGACAATGAACAAAAATGTGGCAGATTGAGGCTGAATCTCGGTACAAGATGATACACTATATATATTTGAGAAACCGAGAGAGGAAAAAGCTTTTGGAGAGATTAGACTCTTAAGCATTTTAAAGAGAGATTGATTTTTCTTATTTCTTAGATAGTTCAGTAGCACTTTCGGTAGCATAGTTTAGCATTTCTTTTTAGTTTAGATTAATTTTCAGTAGGAAAAAACCCGAGAGTGAGCAGGGTGACTTGCTGAGTGTTCATCAGCTGAGTAGAAAAGATGTCGCGGCATCAGTCAGAGGAGAGTAGCACTGGACAAGAGTGAGGCTGAATCTCGGTACAAGATGATACACTATATATATTTGAGAAACCGAGAGAGGAAAAAGCTTTTGGAGAGATTAGACTCTTAAGCATTTTAAAGAGAGATTGGTTTTTCTTATTTCTTAGATAGTTCAGTAGCACTTTCGGTAGCATAGTTTAGCCTTTCTTTTTAGTTTAGATTAATTTTCAGTAGGGAAAACCCGAGAGTGAGCAGGGTGACTTGCTGAGTGTTCATCAGCTGAGCAGAAAAGATGTCGCGGCATCAGTCAGAGGAGAGTAGCACTGGGCAAGAGTGATTAAACTGATCTGGGCAGCAGCGTGATCTCAGACCCGAGTAATTCTCTGCCCATTTCCTCATTTTTGTTCATTGTCCTGTATAGATTCTTGCTTGAATATTGGGCATGAGTTGAAGGCGACTTTTATGAATTGATTAAACTTGTTTTGTAATGGAATTATGTACCATGACGATGGGAGTATTTTTTGTTACATTACTTTAATTCATGGATTTCGTTATTCTCTGTACTGAACATATATTTTATAGCCTAAAGATGTTGTGGCATAGTTAAGTATGAACATGTTGAGTACACTGTTTAGATTATGATGATGAATATGTTGTAGCATTGCTTTCTGTTTTTATGATTACTGCTTGTATGGGGCATGCTTGGTTTATTCATGTAATTACTTAAATTGATTTAGCATCACTTGCGGTTACGACTGTCCAACGTATGAATCGAACTAGTATATGGCCTTCTAACGGAGGGGAGCTAGTGGACATGATAATTATGTGGCACTAAATTGAGATGCATGACCGTGCGCTCAACATTGCAGGGGACATGACCAAATTCACTAACTAGTGTTGCTCTAGGTCAACGGTACTTCGTACTCCATGAGACGATGTTATCGGGGATCTAGACTAGTAGATCAAGTAATCTGGGTGGAACCAGATACGTTGTAGCATTAATCTGGAAATTGAAAGCATGTTCTGTATATTTAGATTCATCTCTGGTTTGTACTTACATTTTGGGCGTGAATGCCGCAGCATTGTATTACCTGCAGTACTCTTGTGGTTATTTCCAATAAGCTGACCCTTAACTGTTAGTTTAGTCTTTTCTTTAGGAGTAGCATTGTCGTAGCATTAGACCAATCTCTATTCATCATTCATCATTCTTTATTCTTTTATTCTTTTAACCAATTGTACAATCGTATTTGCATCTGTAAATTGGCACACTTAGTCCTTGTGGGATCGATAATCTTGTACTTAGGCACACATATTACTTGTTGACCGGTGTATACTTGCACTTTTTAAGATTGCGTTGATTTACTTCATTTTCTTATCTTTACAAATTGTGACACACGCACACAACGCAACAATGACATTTGGTGTAAATTTATTAGCAAGATTTAGTTCTTCACCAACACAATGACATCAGAATGGTGTTAAACATGTCATTAGATACCTTCAAGAAACTATTGACCTTAGATTATTTTATTCAACTAAAAATGATCCAAAATTAATTGAGAATACAGATACTGGTTATCTTTCTTATCCGCATAAGGCATGTTCTCAAAATGACTATTTATTTATATATTTTAATATTGTTATATAATGACGGTCTATGAAACAAATTATAATTTTTTCTAATCATGTTGAGATAATAGTCATTCATTTAACAAGTCGAGAATGTGTATGGTTGAGGTCAATAATATATTTTATTAGAGAGAGTTGTGGTTTATCATTTTGATAAGAGATTTCAACTCCTCTATATGAAAATAATGCAATTCATATAACTCAATTAAAAGAAGGGTTTATCAAAGAAGATAAGACAAAATACATTTCATGTAAATTTTTCTTTACTCATTAACTTCAAATAAAATGATGAAATTGAGGTGCTTCAAATTTAGTCATGTGATTCTAAAAAAAAAGAAAATATTAGTCATATGATTATTTTGTAAATTTATTCACTAAGGCCCTTCTGATTGCAACCTTTGAGAAATTGATATATAAAATTGGTTTGCGTCGGTTCAAGGATATTGAGAGTTTATCTAAATAGAGGGAGAAATTTACTTATAAAGAATAATGTACTCCTTTTCTTTCACTAAAACTTTTTCCCACTGGTTTTCATCTAGTAAGGTTTTAACAAAGCATATGTTTTATGTAGTGGACATTCAAAGGAGAGTGTTATGAATCCCAAAAATTCATTGAATAGTAAATGTATGTCTATAATCGTTATTATATTTTAATCTCTCAATAATTACATATTTAAATAAATATAACATGTGTTACCTAATGTTTATCTTTAAGGTGACATATGTTACTTGGTATTTATCTCTTTAGTGACAAGTGTCACCTATATATTTAATATTAGGTGACAAATGTGACCCTTCATACTTATCCTCACCTAGAACTGTAAACAAACTAAGTCATTCGCGAGCAAAGCTCCTTCTGAGCTCATTTATGAGCTCATAAATAAATTTTTAATTTCGATTAATTTTCAAGTTTACTCAAACACTGCTCGCGAACCTAATCGAACATTTGTGAAGAAATTGTAAATATGATATATATTATTTAAAAAAATCTATAATATTTAAATTAAGAAATTATATATATATATATATATAAGTTTTTTATATAGTTTTTCCTAATTTTTTTTTTTGAAAAATACTTATGCGACTTTCGTCTCTACCATATCTGGAACTCATAACCTCTCAGCCATAAGTGAGGATGCTTACGATTAGAGCAACGCCTCTTGACATATTTTTCCCTAATTTGTAATGTTCGTTCAATATAAATTTTTGTTATTTTATAAATTTGAAGCCTTAAAATTTTTAATATTTTTAAAATTTATTATTTATAAAAAATTTTAATAAATTAAATTCGTCGAAAAGGAATTGTCGGGTAATCACCTTCACTTATGACTTTCATGAATTCCAATTCGAGACACACTACACACATTATTATAAAAAAAATAAAGTAAATTTGGATTCGAACTCATTGAAATGAGCGTAACTCGAGTAATACAAACAAAACAAAAATTTAACGAACTTAAATATGTTCAAAAATTAAACAAATCAAATTCAAACTTTTAATGTTCGGTTCAACTCGAATCCTCACTCCTTTATAAAGACACCAACAACAACAAGGACCATCAAAAGAAATATAATAATATCTTCTCAATTTTTCTTTTACGTCTCATATATTAATTTATTTATTTTTATATAATTTTATAATATAAATATGGTAACTAAAAGAATATTAGAACGAATATATTTATAAAAAAGTCATAATAAAGAAATGTAAAATTTTATTTTTAAAAAAAATAAAAGGAAAGGATATGAAATATTAACCTTTTATAAAAGAGGAAAAATCTTTTAAGAGTACGATATTTTTATTTTTTATTAAATATTAAAAAAATTATA
Source organism: Asclepias syriaca (assembly GCA_027405835.1). Taxonomy (NCBI): domain Eukaryota; kingdom Viridiplantae; phylum Streptophyta; class Magnoliopsida; order Gentianales; family Apocynaceae; genus Asclepias; species Asclepias syriaca. The sequence goes on from CM049930.1 coordinate 12,064,191, forward strand.
TTAAAGGATATGAAACTTTTTTTTCGGAATTGAAACATTTAAAAAAAAAAAACTATTTACATCTATTGCATTATAATAAATAAATAATTTTGTTTTAAAAAAAATGTAATGGGAGATATTTAGGGGGCCACCCACCTCAACCCTAGTCCCTATATATTTTAATTTTTAGTGCGAGAAAGAAAAGAATGAGTCTTCTCCTTTTAACCCTTAAATAATTCTCTCTCTCTCTCTCCCTTTGCAAAAGCCCTTAGCGTAAACTCTGCGACCGAAAGAGGAAAACCTCAGAGCTCATCTCAATCGATCAGTTCAATTCAATGGCTAACAGTAACTTACCCCGTAGAATCATCAAGGTATTGTTTTTTATCTGTGTTTTACGCTCGATCCCTCTGTTAATTTACTTGAATTTTGCTCAATCGTTTTAGCTTGATCACTTTCTTCTTCTTCGTTTTTTTTTTCCTTTTTCTCTTTCTTTAATTTTAGGGTTTATTTTTCATATTCTCGGTCAGTTTTTTTTCGCTTTGATTCTTCGTATCATTGATCAGTTCTTGATGGGTTTTTATTTGTTTATAATATGATAGGAAACTCAACGCCTTCTTAGCGAACCCGGTAAGGATTCATTTATCAGAATGGTTATGCATTACTTATATTAAACCTCTTTATTTATCTGTGATTAGTTATACATCTGTGTATGTTGTGCTTCAACGCGTGTGCTTTGTCCCCGCGTTCACCTGTTTTACGTTTGCATTTATGTTTTTTAAAAAAATTCCTTTAAACTTTACAGCACCCCAATGAATGCTCTTTCCCTTAAAATTTTGGCCAGATTTTCCAATTTTATTTCCTGGTTTTTTGGGTTCCCAATGTATCTTTTGGGTGGAACTTTCTTTATTGTTAGTGTGTTTTAGACTGTGATATACTAAAAAAGGGTTGTGTGATAACTTGTGTTTCCAAGAATTCGATGTTTGAAAGTGTCTAAGTTCTTAAACAAACCCATAAAGTTTTAAATGCTTGTGGCCTTTTACTTAAAATGAAAGTTATATGTATCGGTCACGTCAGTTGTAATTTCCATAGAGGAAGGCTCCATCTAATCAGGTTTCAAAGTTTGAATTTTTGAAAATATAGGAAATTGAGTTTCTGGAATGGAAACAGTTTAATGTAGTAGTAGGTTTCAGCTTCTTCTTTTTTTTATGTATTTTTCCTTTCTTTTTTCATGTACCCTATTCTTTCTCCCTCTTCATTTTTATGATTTATTTTTCCAGTGATTCTGTATCTGCGACCATGGGCATCATGGCAGCAGTGGCTAATTAGAACTACGTTTTAAGTTTCAATATAGTGGTGTTAGAATGAAATATTATGAAAAATGATGTTTCATAACCACTAATGTCATTCCACAACAATTGCAAAACCAATACATGGCACAGTCCGAATTGGTTTTCAATCCTCAGATCTTTGAAAAAACCTTTCACAAATTCAATTAAAGATGCATTTCAGAAAGGTATAACTGAGGTCAATATAAAAGGTATCTTAAAACTTAAATTTAGGGTGGTAGATGTATTCAGGTTGTGCACCCATCAGTAATTTATATTGTCAGATATTGATTATCTTATGCATGTTACCTATGTGTTTTTACAGTATTTTGATTATGAATATATGCTGGTATATCAGGGATAATGATTCTTACTATTTTGATTGTGATCTGTGGTTGCAGCACCTGGAATAAGTGCTTCTCCATCTGAGGACAATATGCGGTACTTTAATGTGATGATTCTTGGTCCAACTCAGTCTCCTTATGAAGGTTGGTGTCTGATTTTATCTTTTAGAATGGGAAATGGCTGGCAACGGTTATCTGCATATGATTAGATAGGAAATTTCCATTTCTTGTTTTGCATAAATTTGATTATGTTTCCATTTATTGTTGCTTGAATAAGTAATGCATCAAACAACTTGAATTTATTTCTTACTGTGTTAGTACTGATCTCTTTGGCCTTTTTTCTCACAATTATGGATATATGAGCATATTATGAAGAGATTTTTTCTATTTAGTTTCTATGTGCGTCGTGTAGATAGGAATTCTGAAAATAAATGATATTGACGCAGGACTGTCATGTTAGCTTTATTTTAATGGTTGGGCTTTTGTTGCTAACATGAGTTCTTCCAGCTGGATATTGCCTTCTGTTTATTTCATTTCCATTAGTTCCTTTTTCCCAAAGTGAATGTTTTTATTTGCATTTTGGTATAACATGTGGTTCAAATGAATATATTTTCCTGAAATCTTAACATTACCTGTTATAATTCATGTGCCTATATGTTTATGACAAGTCAAACAAGGCATTCATTCTACAATCGAAATGGGTTTATATGGTCTGTGGAATGGACCAGCTTTCCCTTATTAATCAAAAGGGATGATATCAAGAAAGGCTGAATCGTATTATTGCATCCCTTGAGTATTTAGGTTTTGAACTGCTATATTGTTCAGTGCTGTAAAAGGTCTGCTATACTTAATATGTTCTTTCTCTCTTAATTCTTTGCAGGAGGTGTTTTTAAGCTGGAATTATTCTTACCTGAAGAATATCCAATGGCAGCTCCAAAGGTACTCACTCAGCTGTTGCAAACTATAGTAATGGTTGATTGCCTGCAATAAATCATGCATGATAATTTGACTGCACGTCGTCACAAATTTTTTTAGTCTTGCTGGTTGGACTCTATCAAATTAATTTCTTTGCATGTTATATTCTGGAAACTATGTATCTCTCCAAACTGAATGATAAAAGGGTTAGATGTGGTGAAACATAAAGTACTTTTTGCAAGCCCAAATTGGAAAAACAATAAATTTTGAATACAGAACCATGACATGTTATGAGAAAAGACATCACATTAGTGTCATAGTGTCACAATAAATGAAGAAGAATCCTAGACATCAGACATTACCTTAGGTGTGTGTAAAACCAGAATAAATAATGAACACAGTTCCTATATACACAATTGATCAAGCCCTATGTAGAAAAATGTACTGGAAAATTTTGAGTTCCTCCATTGTTGGAATGGGAATGAAGTTGCAGTTGTTTGTGCTCTATTATTTCTATATGGAATGCTTATATACTCTCCCTTTTCCTCTTTCTCTTTCTCAACAGGTTCGTTTTCTCACTAAAATATACCATCCTAATATTGATAAGGTAAATAGGACAGCTTTTCATTTGTTTTCATTCTCAAAGTTGGTTTGTAAAAAAGCAGGTTTCATCCTAATTCCTTCTCTTTTGCACAGCTTGGAAGGATATGTCTTGACATTCTTAAAGACAAATGGAGTCCTGCTCTTCAAATCCGTACTGTACTTTTAAGGTACTGGTGACTTTCTAATTTTGTATTTCTAAAGGAACCTTAGTTTTTCACCTTGTGCTTTTTGGAAGGATATATCTTGACTTTCTAAAGGGCTTAAAAGTTTTGATGCTCTTTGCTAACAAATGATTTGAGAATTTTATCATGGAACATCTGCTATATTTCACTGCTGTGTACATTTTAATTCTGGCCTTGATTTACAGCATTCAAGCACTTCTGAGTGCTCCAAACCCAGATGATCCTCTGTCAGAAAACATTGCAAAGCATTGGAAATCAAATGAGGCTGAAGCTGTTGAAACAGGTAGAAAGAAGCACTAGAAATCTTTTCTCAATCATATATATATACTTTTTCCTTTTCATTCCCTCCTTCCAAATTTTATGCTTCTTTCTTGGAACTGGGGTATATAGAAAAATTAACGAGGCTTTCATGAACTCTGCAGCGAAGGAGTGGACGCGTCTATATGCAAGTGGTGCCTAAAGCTCATGCTACTACATATATATGGTTGCAAAAAAAAAGAAAAAAAAGTCCTTTGCAATGTATTTAAAAAATATTTATATGAAAAATCTGGAAATTGTTGGTATTGGGAATCATCTCTTCTTATTAGTAGTCATCGGAGGATAATTGTTTTCTTGTTCTTCTGAACATGTCTTTCAAATTGTAAAATTATATGAAATTTCTTATTGGTGCTAGGTGACGTGTTTTTCAAGCTATGATCATTAACAAAGGGCATATTGTGTGTTTGTATGCCATTGCCGAAACCACACCCCCCCCCCCCCCCCCCCCCCCGTCCGACAATCTCCTAAAAATACTCTAAATATGTCGGTAAAGTGAAAGATCTCTAAACCCACCCCTACTATAAAGTGTATAACACTCGATAATATTGTTTCAGAAAAGGTGGGAACACCAGAACGCTTTTACCTACTTCGAGTGAGTCTCAGAACACAACATTGAATTCAATCCTATGCGAGCAATTATATTTTTGATTATTTTTAATTTTAAAAATTCATATATGTATCTCTTTTAACATCTTTAAAATTAATTTTTTTAATATTGATTAATTATTTTTATTAAAATATATGTAAAATAAAAAAAAAGTTAAATTCTTTTTAAATATAAAGATATCATTTTTATTTTAGGATAATTTTTGTATGTAATTTTTTAAAATAAATTAAAATATTAATTTTATATTATATATATATATAAATGAAGTATCCTTCTCACTCTAGAAGGGGTAGAATCCTGCCCCATCTATCTATGAGATGAGAACCACCTAGCTCAGTCTAGGTTCCCGAAGACTTAGGTCTTCTTCCTTTTTCAACCTCTGTATATCACCTTTCTTCTTCAATCCATAAGCATTTATACAACAGTTCACCCGTTCCATCATGACCACGAACCCGTATAATCAAGAGACTAAAGACTTTTTGGATCTTTCTACCAACAACCCCAATGATAATGCTTTCAATGAGCTCTTTATTATCGGACTCATCACCGATAGGAAAATAAATAGCAGTGCCATAACAGTAGTGCTACAAGCGGCATGGAATCTGGGGAGTAATGCTCAAATCAAGGTCATTGATACCAATACTATTACGTGTAAGTTTAATGACAAGGCATGCAGAGATTTAATCTTAAATGTAAGTCCCTGAGCAGTAAAGGGAGCTACTTATGTCTGAAGCATTGGGACCCATCTCTCACCATGGACGAAGTGTAGTTCACAACATGTAAATTTTGGATCCAAATCCATAACTTACCTTTGAATAGGATGAATATCGACAACGCCAAGAGACTAGGAGGATACATCAGACGATTTTTACAAGCTGAAGACTTAGAGGAGGGTGGAAGCATCAGGAAATTCATGAGAATCTTAGTTGAAGTTGATATTACAAGACCTTTAAAAGGAGGATGTCAAATACGTAGAGAAGATGGAAGACCATTATGGGTTAACTTCAAATATAAGAGGCTATCCAACTTATGCTATAGGTGCGGTAAGATTAGTCATATTGAGTAGGCCTGCAACTAACCTCAAAGCTCCGGTAGTGGTGACACTCTGGCGGGAAAGAAGATAGGACCACAGATGGGAGCTCAACCGTTGGGTAAAAACCCTAACCCTAGGGTAAAATTTGTCAATGCGAGTCAACACTTAGATCGAGTCTCGCACTTCCAGTCTGCTGCGTAGGGACACAATCAACAAGACTCCCAATTTCATGCTAAAAAGGAATCCGTACCATTGAGCCTAGAGCTTGAAAAAGCTTTTCACAATTCTAGACACCCATCTGTTGACATCCAGATTTCTCAGATTAACCTACCTGGGTTAGCAAGCCATCTTGATACTAGCCAACTGGACCACCATACCTCTCCAAACTACTCCCAAACCGAGCCAACACCCGTTGTATCATTCCCCCCTAGTTCACCTGACAGTCCTGATAGCAACCAACTTAACCCTAGACACAAAGAGACATGCAGCAAACTGTAGAAAGAAGACAAAACTTGGGAAGATTATGGTGATAGTATGGACGTTTAGGTTAACAACCAAAGCATCCAATTAGATGAGGCCACTTGGAGGAAGAGACATTTACCTAAACAGGATTGGCAGATTAAGAAAATCTGGTTGAACTCAAAAGGAGGCATGCATGAAGCAATAGGGAAATTGAGTATACTTTCAGCAAAACATCCAGAAAACAACTCTACGGAGGATGTTATTGTAGAGGAAATCATATCGGATCGCCTTGCCGGATCTCTCGCTCAACAGCGAAGAGACCTAAAGGTGCACCATTCAGCAATACAGAAAAGGATGCACTGGAAATACATTCGTCAATCAGCCGCCACACCTTCTCAGAAAAGCCCATGTTCCTCATGATCATGTTCAAAACATTCCATTCAACTCGATCATACGCCTTAGCGAGATCTATTTTAATGGCCATTACACCAAGCTTGCTTTCTTTGAGTTCATATAATGCATAACTTCGTGGTTGATCATGATGTTATCTCCAATGGGTCGGTGAGGTATAAAAGTCGCTTGGTTTGGATGGATAAGATTCACCAAACAAGGTCTGAGACGTCCCGCAAGAATCTTTGTAGCAATTTTGAAGAAGACGTTGCAGAGAGCAATCTGTCAAAACTGTTCCACTCGTGCAACTCCCAGTATCTTAGGTATCAAAGCGATAAACGTATGATTATGAGCCTTATTTAGACTTCTAGTTGCAAAAAAAACGTTGGATCTCTGCTTCCACTACTGCTTCGACTATTCCCCAATGTTTCTTATAGAAATTAACTGTCATTCCATCGGGTCCAGGGCTCTTATAATTTTCCATAGTAAAAACAGCCTTCCTTATCTCTTCTGTCGGTGGTATGGTGGCAACCATGGCATTCTGGTCTTCGGTAATCACAGGATGGAAATAATTGCTTAGATCTTGTGGAATTCCAAGGTTATCACTTGTAAAAAAATTAAGGAAGTACCTTTCAAATTCCTTGCCTATTGAGTTGCGGCTGGTAATCCAGTTATTGAGCGAGTCTTTAATGCAATTGATCGCATTGAATCTTCGATGAACGATAGTAGTGATATGGAAATAGTGGGTACTGGCATCACCCTCTTCAATCCATCTTGCCTTTGCTTTCTCCCTCCAATATAAATCTTCTCTCCAAAACATTCATCCAATTCGTCCACAACAACCCTTTCCTGCATTTCACTGATTTGAGACCTTGGCACAACCTGGATTTCTCAACTTTGGCTTTGGTTTCACGGGTTTTCTTTTGAATATTTCCAAAAGTCTCCTTATTCCATTTCTTCATAGTCAATTTGGTAACCGTCAATCTAGATAGAAAGGATCGACCTCTCTGCCAAGCATTATGAACAATGATGCCTATCGCTGGATGGTTGTTCCACATTACCTCATATTTAAAAGGTTTTGGTTAGATCTCCCCATTTTCATTTGTATGAATAATCAATGGTCGGTAGTCTGATTGGATTGCCTGTAAGTGTATAACTGTAGCCTCTTGAAATCTTATCTTCCATTTTGTCGTTAGCAAAGCCCCTATCAAGTCTTGCTTTGATCTCAAGAGGAATTCCCAGAACCCTACTATTACCAAGAATCATGTTAATCCATTCATCCGTTTGCAGATGCTGGAACACGTCTAAGCGAATATGCCACGGTGAATTCCACCACAGTAGTCTCATCACCGGACATTCCAAAATTAGGTGATGAATTGATTCCTCACTTTTCCTGCATAGGTAACACAGGGTATCTCCATTCGGTAGAGCCATCTTAATCCTAGCAAGAGTATGGAGTGCATTATTCATCACTCTCCAGATGAGCATCTTCTGCCGATTGTGAAGTTCTGATTTCCAAATTGCATCCCAAATATTTTTCCTTGGAGTGGTAAGATCATGTCCTCTACTGGTCAAAATGACACTATAGGTTGAACTTACCGTAAAAAACCTTGACATAGAGGGTGTCCAAACTCATCATGCTCCTGTTCAAAGATAGGAGTATCTAAAATGATTTGGCTGAATTCTTGACTAAACAACCGATTGATCTTGCCCCTGTACCATTGCAAGCCTCCTTCACTCATGAGTTGATTCACAGCTAATATCACCAAGCCAAAAAATGTCTTGAGGTAATCGAGAATTCTGCATCTGTGGTAGCCACGGGGTTTTCCGAAATGGCCACCTTTGAGTTCCTACCAATTCTGTAACACACATCTGAGTTAAGGATATCACTACACTTTTGGATTCCTCCCCAAACCCATGATACATCTCCTCTTGTAGACTTAAAATCCAGCTTCTTCCTCCCCTTCAAATACTTGGACTTAACTAGTTGAACCCATACTTTTTCTGTGAAAATAAAGAATGAAAGGCAAGTTACCGTTGTCAAGCACTAGAAAGTAATCGTTATTTAATACAATAGGAAATAAATCATTTTGATTTATTTCCTTATAGAGTTACAATATCATGTATAAGTATTACCTTATTCTATGTAAAACAAACAACACAAGAATTCTATTCAATAACAAACACAATACAATTTTCCATTACTTTTCTTCATGGCATCAGAGCTTTATTTCGATCTATAAAAGAATTGTATCTATTCTTATTTTATTTTTTATTTTTTTACTCATCATCTGCCCAAACAATGTCCGATGATGAATCCAGCCAAACGGGAGGGGGTGGCAGTACAACCACTTTCACCCTCGACCAAATGATCAACATACTGAAATCACAAAATCAGCAACCTGTAGAAATTATTTCAGCACCACATATTGAACCCAAGTTAAACGATACAAATTATTCAATTTGGGCAAAAAAAAATCAAGATTGCAATTGGGGACGAGGGAGATGGCACTTTATCACCCACTCCACTCCACCTCCACATGTCAACGATCCGCAATTTCAGAAATGGGAGCAAGGCGACCTGCAGGTATTCTCATGGATACTTGAATTCATTGAGCCAGATCTATCCAACCAATTCCTAGAATATCAGAATGCTAAAGCCCTATGGGACGGCATTGCCGAAACATACAAAAGCGGTGAAGATGAAATTCAGATTTTTGATCTCAATGTTCAGGCCATGCATTTCCAGCAAGGCGAACAAACACTCGAAACTTACTACAGCAGTTTCCAGCGGCTGTGGTCAGAGATCGACCGGCGCGATCCAAACCCCATGACGTGCAACTCGGACATAGGCATTTTTAACACAAACAAACAGAAAATACGTCTATATCAGTTTTTTGGCTGGCACAAATGATAGAAAATATGACATGATCAAACGGGATCTACTCAAAGAAAAACCCTTACCGAGTGTTAAATCCGCCTACGCTGCCTTAAGACGAGAATCTGCCCGCATTGAGATCCTCCACAAACAGTCTGCCGATGCTAGTGAAGGACTCGGAATGGGGCTCACCACGCGACAAGCCTCCAGAATCGATGCCGGCAAAACCAACCCTCCCGGATCAGACAACAGATCTAGGTCCAGATCATCATTTCCGGGGACCCCTTCCACCAGAAATCTCCTCTCCGGCCCCGGCACCGACAGATCCAAGCAACGATGTACCCACTGTCACAAGGTGGGACACACGAAGGAGGTCTGTTACTACCTCCATGGGTTTCCCGCATCCTTCTTCAAACGACGTCCAGGTGCCACCGTCGCAACCGTTCAAGCCGCCATGAACGACGGCCATCACGGAGGACCGGCGGCCACAGACTCTGGATTTGCAGGAGTTGCGCACGGACAGATCAAGGTACAAGGTGGGGGAGGTTTACTGGCGGAAGGACATCGGAGGAGGCTTGACGGAATCACAGAGAACGGCGGCCTCAGACTGGAGACGGCGACAGGATCAAGGGTCGGGAACCCAGGTCAACACATGCAATTTCAGAATAATTGCAACAATGGAGTAAATTTGCTTGAGCATTCTGGTATACCCGATGGTAATCCATCTGGTAATACCGACCCATCAGGTATTGGGCTTGGGCTTCAACACCCCAGCCCAGACAACTTATTTAACTCCCCTATTTTTAATTCTTCTCATAATGGACCCAACCCATCTGGTAATACCGACCCATCAGGTATTGGGCTTGGGCTTCAACACCCCAGCCCAGCCAACTTATTTAACTCCTCTATTTTTAATTATTCTCATAATGGACCAACCCAACTTCACTTGATAAAAATCATTTAATTCATGAAAATAATTTAATTAATAAGACTTTTACCTATATTTCAAAATTTGAGAATAATATTTCCGATAAAGAAAATGAATGGCTCCTTGATTCTGGGGCAACAGACACTATGACTTATGATATCACTGATATTGATATTTTTTCAAACCCGAGAATCTCACATATCAGTACTGCTAATGATGACATTGCTCGTGTAAAAAAGGCAGGAAATCTCAAACTTAGTCCTACTATTAATATTTCTCACTGCCTTTATATTCCTTCTTTGACTTGTAAACTTTTATCTATAAGTCAACTTACCAAGGAATTAAATTGTATTGTCTCGTTATATCCCCGTTTTTGCATCATACAGGACATCCTGACTCAGAGGATACTTGGGCGTGGCATTGAGAAAGATGGGCTCTACTACGTTAGCGATATTTCTACCTCTGGCACTGCCCTTCAAACAAAAGGGCCCTCCCTAAGTTGGCTTTTGCATCGACGCTTAGGACATCCCTCCTCAGGTTATTTTAAAAGATTATTTCCTAAATTACCTCTCCCGGAACATTGTGATACTTGTGTTTTGGCCAAGAGCCATCGTAATCATTTTCCTTTAAGTAATTCTAAAAGCAAAAATATCTTTGAACTGGTACACTCTGATGTTTGGGGCCCCGCCCCTATTGGTTTACGAAACTCTTTTACATACTTTCTTTTATTTATTGATGATTACACTCGTATGATTTGGATTTATTTCTTAAAATCAAAATCAGAGGTACCCTCAAAATTTGAAATGTTTTACAAAATGTTTCCACACAATACCAAAAGCCTATTCAGATTCTCCGATCCGATAATGGTGGGGAATTTGTGAACCAAGCCATGCAACAATTTTTTCAAAACAACGGCCTTATTCATCAAACTTCGTGCCCAAACACACCCCAACAAAATGGGGTGGCCGAAAGGAAAAACCGCATAATTTTGGAAATTACACGAGCACTTTTACTTGAATCACACGTCCCAACCTTTTTTTGGCCAGAGGCAGTTGCCACTGTAGTTCACCTCCTTAATCGCTTGCCAACAAAAGTTATTGACTTCAAAACCCCCCTTGACACCTTTAATAAAAATATAACTCAGTCTCCTCTTCAAACTATTTCTCCCAAAATTTTTGGTTGTTCCGTCTTTGTTCACATTCCAAAATCACAACGGTCTAAGTTTGACCCATGTGCCTTAAAATGCGTCTTTATAGGGTACGGGGTACATCAAAAAGGTTATCGGTGTTATCACCCCCCTACCTGACTCATATTCACCACTATGGATTGCGACTTCGTCGAAACTGAATATTTTTACAAATCTCGTGCTCAAAGGGAGAAACAAAAAACTGACTCACTCGATTTCTCTACCAATGATCTCTACCTTAGTAGAGAACCCATCTTACCCATTGCCCAGCCACAAGAGTACTCTTCAGGCAGTCCTATCGAAGAAGGTAATATTGTAAGTACTACTTCAAATAATGTTTCCGCTGCTACTGAAAAATCAATTGATCTTCCTGCTACTAACTCCCACATGCAAGAAGTTGTTGAAAATACAGGTACATACAACCTTCCTCGAAGGCAAAATAGAGGAGTCCCTCAAAGACGTTATAGTCCGGAACATGTGCCCCGAAATTCAAGATACCATGTCTCCAATATAGTAAGAGGGAAAATGACTAGGGAAGCAAAGTCATACATGACAAAACTATATTCGGAAAAAATGCCTAGAAATATACAAGAGGCACAAGGAATAAAAGAATGGCAACTAGCAATGGAAACCGAAATGGCAGCACTAGAAAAAAATGAGACTTGGGAAAAATGTTTACTTCCTAAAAATAAACGTCCAGTTGGTTGCAGATGGGTCTTCACAATTAAGCACAAAGCTGATGGGTCAGTTGAAAGATACAAAGCACGATTAGTAGCAAAAGGCTACACTCAACATATGGACTGGATTATTCTGAGACTTTCAGTCCAGTAGCAAAGATCGATACAATCCGAATCCTTTTGTCCATAGCTGCTAATATGGAATGGCCCCTACACCAGTTCGATGTTAAAAACGCTTTCCTTCATGGGGAACTCAGAGAGGAAGTTTACATGGAAGCACCCCCCGGATTCACCAAGAACTTTGGAAGAAATGAAGTTTGTAAATTAAAGAAGGCACTTTACGGACTAAAACAGTCACCAAGAGCATGGTTTGGACGATTTACTATAGCAATGAAAAAGTATGGGTATCGTCAGAGTCACTCCGATCACACCCTCTTCCTAAAACGACGAGGACGACTGATAACCTGCTTGATAATCTACGTTGATGATATGATCATAACTGGAGATGACGCAGACGAGATCTCTTGCTTGAAAGCCAACTTATTCAAAGAATTTGAAATGAAAGACCTAGGGGGCCTAAAATACTTCCTAGGGATAGAGGTTCTACGCTCCAAAGAAGGAATTTTCATATCCCAAAGGAAATACATCCTGGACATACTAGCAGAGGCAGGAATGATGGACTGCAAGCCAGCCGAGACACCAATCATCGTAAATCATGGTTTGAAAATCGAAGAAGAAACATCAACCTGTGACCAGGGAAAATACCAAAGACTTGTCGGGAAATTGATCTATCTTGGACACACCAGACCAGATATTGCCTATGCGGTCGGAATAGTTAGCAAGTTCATGCACAAACCTCAGACTGCACATATGGAAGCTGCTCTAAGGATCCTTCGATATCTAAAAGGTACATATGATCATGGAATATTCTTTAGAAATAACAAAAATTTTGATGTGCAGGGATACACTGATGCAGACTAGGCAGGCAATCAAGTTTTTGATGTGCATGGATACACTGATGCGGACTGGGCAGGCAATCAAGTTGACAGAAGATCAACATCCGGATATTTTACACTAGTTGGAGGGAACCTTGTCACCTGGAAGAGTAAAAAACAGAAGGTAGTCGCCCTTTCAAGTGCCGAAGCAGAATTTTGAGGCATGGCTAAAGGAATTGCAGAACTCATATGGGTTAAAAAACTACTAAGTGAACTTGGAATCAACCAGGAAAGACCATACGCTTTAATGTGCGACAACAAATCAGCAATATGTATATCTGAAAATCCAGTCCAACACTATCGTACCAAACATATAGAGGTAGATCGGCATGTCATCAAAGAGAAACTGGAAGATGGTACTATCAGTCTGCCATATATCAAATCTGAAGACCAATTGGCTGACATCCTCACAAAAGCAGTCAATGGACGAGTATTCCATGGAGTTCTACGCAAGCTTGGCATTGGCAATCCCACTGCCAAACTTGAGGGGGAGTGTGAAAATAAAGAATGAAAGGCAAGTTACCGTTGTCCAAGCACTAGAAAGTAACCGTTATTTGATACAATAGGAAATAAATCATTTTGATTTATTTTCTTATAGAGTTACAATATCATGTATAAGTATTACCTTATTCTATGTAAAACAAACAACACAAGAATTCTATTCAATAACAAACACAATACAATTTTCCATTACTTTTCTTCATTTTCCTCTTGCGTGTACACTGTCCAGGCCAACTTAGTTGTCAAAGCCTTGTTCATGTGATAGAATAGCCTCAAACCTAATCCACCAAGGCTTTTAGGTTTGCAAACCATTTTCCATGCTTTTAAATACAATTGTTTCTGCTGTTGATCATCAAAACCCCATATAAACTTCCTCACCATACCATCCATGCGTCTTGAAATACCTTTCGGAATAATAAATGCTTGCATGGTATAGGCTGGAATTACTTGTGCCATTGATTTAGCCAGTTTCAAAGCCAACTTGTTAGCCAATTCATTGAACTCTTTGGCTTTTAATTTAAAGTTGCACAACGTATGGCCTAGGTATTTAGACCTATGATCACATTCCCTCATTCCAAGTTTAGCACATATCATAGCTTTTTAAGCTTGTTGCACATTCTGGCTGAAGTGGATAACAGACTTATCATAGTTGATCAGTTGTCCTGTTCATTCCCCGTATTGATGCAAAATATTGCTTATCATTTCCGCTCCTTCCTCCTTTGCATGGCAATATATTACAATATCATTCACATACATAAGATGCGTGATCTTTGGACTAGAACGAGTAACTTTAATGTCATTAATGGTACCCAACTCCTCGGCTTTAGCTAACATACATGACAGCAAATCAGATAAGATGGTGAATAAAGTAGGCGACACTGAGGGAGACATTAGAGGAGCTTGGATCAACCACTTCCAATTGCCTAATCCGTATTGTGCCGAGATTGAAGCGGTTATCCAAGCTCTTTCCATTGCTAAAGAGCTTAAGCTTTAGAAGGTTATGTTTCAAGGAGATGCACTTAATGTTATTATGGCTTTGAAAGGCCTTGAACAGTTTGAAGACTGGCAAGCTAAACTGAATATCCTATCTGGTCGGTGTCTTCTTCAACAGAACAATCTATGGAGTATAGATTTCATGCCCAGAGAATGCAACAGATGTGCACATAGTGTGGCAAAATGGGGGAAGCTAAACAATCTTACAGGATATCTGGAGCCTATGCTTCTTCCGCCAGCTGCTTGGTGTGATACAGGTGGAACCGATTAGAATTGAAGGTTGTTAGCTTTTAGTTTGTCTTGTTTTGCTGCTTGTTTTTGTTATTTCCTTTGTTCGTCCTTCTAGTTAGTTTGGTCCTGTTGTTTCTGGTTTCTCAATTGTTTTATTTTGTTTGTTATGATCCTACCAGTTGTATCTGCATTTTATATGGAATGCAATCAATCAATTATCAAATATATATATATATATATTATATATATATATATATATATTTTTATATTAATTTAAAACATAAAGCAAATTGGTAAATTTTATCCCTTTAATTATATAGTTTTTGTGATTTCATCTTTTTTTATTAAAAAAATTGGCAAATTTTATCTTTTATGTTTATAATTTTGACAAATTTCATCATTTCTATTAATTTATTGACTGTTAATTATTGTGAACCTTTTAACAAAAATTAATAATTATATTAAAAGGATAAAAAATGTCAAAATACCAGTTCACTTACATTTCATAGAAATAATCTAAAACTTTCATCTCAATAGTCTTATTCTCATTTTCTTTCCTTCCTTCCGTCATATACTTATGATTTATAAATTTTTCACTCATTTCTTTTCTTCCTTCATCCATTTATTTCTAGTTCACACCACAAAAAAAAATTAAAAATAAAAATAATAAAATCAAGAAAGTGCAAACTCCAATTTGCACGGCAACACCAGCTCCCATCAAAATTTTAGTTGAAAATTTATTTTTTTATTTTTTATTTATTCTTACAAATTTTATTTTTTATTTATTCTTTCATATTTTATTTTATAAACAAAGTTAATCAATTATTATATAAATAAAATCTTTTTCCTATGTTGTTTTCAATGAGATGCAATTTACACAAGGCATCCTTTAATCTTTACAAATTTTATTCCATGAATAGTTTCCTCATAAATGAAAATTAGAAATATATTTTAAAAAAAAATACACACACAACACCCACCCCCATGAACCAAACAAAACGAAATCAAGAAACCAAACAAAAAAAAAATACCAACCCCCTAAGCAAAACTCTGGGTGATATTATTTTAACCGGAAAATTGCCAGAATCCCAACTCTATTAGCATGGAAGTTTTCCATAAAAAACCACCAACTAGCTGCAAAACACTCATTCAAAATTTACTATTAAAAAATGAAGAAAAAGAATATTGAAATGAAAGTTTTAGGTGAGTCATTTCCTTGTCTGTTCACCGGACAAAAATCTGTCGCAAGAAGAGACCGATCAATTGCGTTGTAGCATCAAAAAACACAAGAGGAATGATAACGAGAGTGAAGGGGGACTATGGATGACATGGAGGAAGAACCATCGCAGCAAACTGCGTGGTATCGTGAGGGTATAAGGGGAACGTCCTTTGCAGAAGTCCTGCAAGGCAGAAATACTAGTTTGCCAATCTACACAGGGGAGGGCAAGGAGGATGTCCTAGATGAAATGAGTCTAACGGACATCCTTCAGAACCAAGACATGGTGGAGGAAGGAGCACTATGTCTCGTGGTGAACTTGTCATGGGATCTTACAAGACAACCATGGAGACGGGCGTTAGTAATCAAAATATTAGGAAAAATTTTAAGCTTCAGAGTCTTGGAATTGATGATTAAGAAGGTATGGCAGCTAGAGCTTGGCTGCAAACTCATCGACATTGATAAGGGCTTCATTGTAGCTTGTTTCTTCTCTAGGAAGCTCTACGTGAAATTTCTCATAGGAGGACCTTGGACTGTGCTAAGACATTACTTGACGATAACTAAGTGGAAACCTAACTTCAAGACCACGGATATGGCAGTGCATTCCACTTTGGCATGGGTGTGTTTCCCTACACTACCACTGGAACTTTTTGATGATAAGAATCTAATAGAAATTGCTAACGGAGTAGGGAAGACAATTAGGATGGCCAGTAACCTAGGGTCTACGATGAAAGGTAAATATGTGAGAGTATGTATGGAGTTGGATCTGAGTACTCCACTGGTACCGAATGTGCTGGTATGGGGACGGAAGCAGCCGGTAGAATATGAGAGACTACCAAAAATTTGTTTCCGATGTGGAAAACATAGCCAAAAAAAAATAGAGTTGTGTGGGACGAAGATGGAGGGGAACCAGATGGATACAAGTTATGGAATAGAGGGACACACAAAGAAAATGGGTAGTACATCTGCAAATCCTTATGGCATGTGGATGTTACCGGCGTACGAGCGGCATCGTTTACAGATGATGCAAAAAGGATGAACCGGAAGGCCATGCCATTAGAAGCAAACCTAATCCAGAATAAGGAGCTAGAGAGGAACCGACCCGACCCAACTTCAAGGCTACCACTGACCCAACTTCGAACGGGTCCAATGAGTTTGTTTTCGACAAAGGGAACAACAACCGAGAGAAGAGATGGATGTCAACGGGGA